>PVNU02000768.1:1657500-2965837 GCA_003013855.2 Liriodendron chinense | reverse complement strand
TCGAAGATGGTCACAGCCAGTCCCCTCAGTAAAAGGAAAAGAACCTCTTATCTCACACCCTTTTACCGCTTCTGATGCGATGGCTTCATCAACCTACCACCCTGATAAGCTTCCAAAGAACCATCCTAACCCAGTCTACTCCTTTCTTCGAGCCCAAGCCTTACGGCCTGCGACTCCTCCATCCGTCTCTTCCAGCGACGTTGGCACTACAGAAAATGATCTTGATATAGATCTCTCGAGTCTCTTTCTCCATGAGCAACATCCTGGTGCACAGTATTATCAACCTGCTCCTCATGTTGATGAATACGATGAACATCCGGACGATCAGGCAATGCCCGATCCAGATCCTCGATTCGTTCCTCCGGATACTTCTGACATCAAGAAGCTCTGCAACAATCACAAGTTCCTTCAGAATGTCGAAAAGCTCGGCAAAGAACTCGGCACAGCCTGTCACAAGCCTTATCTCCAGATCAAGTGCAAAGAGAAGGACCGATGTGATTGTCGTTCGAAGAAAAAGTCCCGTTCCCTCAAAGTCAAGGATCTTCCTCGCAAGCTCCGACATAAACGGAAGAAAGGATTTCGCCGGTGGAAATTCTTAAAGAAGAAGGGAACACGCCACCTCACCACAGATCGGTGCTATCTGTGCGGCAAGAAAGGACATTTCGCCAAAAATTGTCACAGTCGTGGGAAAGCCAAATACGCCAAGATGATTGAACAGGCAATGGCTATGATTCCTGACGATGACGGTGTGGAGCTTGAATCCGTCTTCTCCCTCTGTGATGAATTCGATCCAGGAGCTATTCTAGCAATAGATTATGACTCCGTGGATTCGATGGACATAGACTCCGACAGCAGCAGCTCTTCGTCTGATAATGAGCAGTCTGAAACTTCTGGAATTAACGGAATATTTGAAGCTCTCCAAATCCCTTCATCTCCCGGAGATCTTCATATTCAACAGTCTCCTTTGGTCAAAGTTTCGCTGTCCCTCTCTGCTGAGTCTCCTCCTCTTTTGGTAATCGCTCTCCTTGATACTGGTGCCTCTTGCTCCATTATCAATCCTAGCCTCTTACCATCTCATTACTGGAAACCATACTCCCAGTATTTCAAAGCCGCCAATGGAGATGTTTTTCACATTGACAAAATCAGTTCTCCAGTCTCCATTTCGATCTTTCCAACCCTTACCATCACTCATTGTCTGTTAGGTTCTCCTCTCTCTGGAAAGGATCTTATCATTGGTTTTGATATACTCCAGAACATCAAAAAGCTCAAATGGTCTCCCACAGGTCTCCGCCATAATTCACATTTCCTTCCCTGGTCCACAATCCCAGCTCTTCATTATGCGGAACCTCTGTCTCAAATCCGTCAGCAGCTCGTCCACCATTGTTGCGCCAATTCACATGCAGAATTCCAGTCCAAGCATTCGTCTCCGCTCTGGACACGTCCCGAGTTTTTTATCCGTCTCCCTTTCAAGGATAACATTCGTGTTACTCCCATGAAAGCCAGTCATCAAGGGATGAATCCTGACCACATGGCCCTTGCGAATTCTGAATTAGAAGGACTTCTTGCTCAGTCCCTCATCGAGCCCACAAACAGTCCATGGGCTTGTGAAGCCTTCTATGTGAACAAAAGAAGTGAACAAGTTCGAGGAAAGATGCGCCTTGTCATCAACTATCAACCGTTGAACAAGTTTCTTCAGGATGACAAGTTTCCTCTCCCATATAAATCGTCTCTCTTCCAGTATATTGCCGATGCCCGGATTTTCTCCAAGTTTGATCTTAAGGCAGGATTCTGGCAATTGGGTGTTCACCCGGAGGAACGATTTAAAACAGCATTTACCGTCCCCAATGCGCACTACCAGTGGACAGTAATGCCCTTTGGTTTGAAAACTGCACCGTCCCTTTTCCAAAAGGCGATGATTCAGCTTTTCCAACCACTCCTTGCTCATTGTCTGGTTTATATTGACGATCTTCTCTTATTTTCACCAGACCATGACACTCATGCCCGACTTCTCCAGCAATTTCATGACATCTGCTATGAACATGGCATTATGCTCTCTGAAGCCAAAATGCACCTTGCCAAGACCGACATTGATTTTCTTGGCATGCACATCAAAGATGGACGATATGCGCCTCAGCCTCATATTGCGCATCATCTTCTCCAGTTTCCTGATCAGCTGACCAGTACAAAGCAAATCCAGCAGTTCTTAGGCATAGTAAACTATGTCTCAGACTTCATTCCTCATGTCAGCCGCTACAGAAGTCTCCTCTCTCGACTTCTCAGGAAAGATGCTCCATCTTGGTCGAAGGATCACACCACTGCTGTACAGGCCCTGAAACGTATTGTTCCTCAACTTCCTCCGTTGCAAATTCCGCACAAACAAGGAACACGTATCTTGCAGACTGATGCAAGTGATACTCAGTGGGGTGCTGTTCTCCTTCAGGACGTTAATGGAACCCGCCAGATATGTGGATACAAGAGTGGCTACTTCAAACAGTCTGAACAACATTACCACTCCACATACAAGGAAATTCTGGCCGTGAAGAATGGTATCTCCAAGTTCCAGTTTCATCTCGTCGGCCATCACTTCATCATTGAAATGGACATGTCAGCTTTTCCAAACATGCTCCACTTCAAGAACAAGACGTTGCCTCAACCACAGTTGTTGAGATGGTCGAATTGGTTTTCTCAATGGAACTTCACAGTGAACAGGATTAAAGGCAGAAACAATGTCCTCGCTGATTTTCTATCCAGAATGCAGTTACCCGAAGAACATCCTATACTTCCGGTTCATCAGCTCAGCCTCCCCTGCCTGTTCCCCCTCGAGAGAATCCATTCCCTTCCTCTTGAGATCCGCAACATGATCTCCAACCTGCACTTCAGGCATCGAACCCGTGAGAACATCCGAACCTTCCTCGATATCCATCTGCGTCGGAACCTTCCCGTTTTCGAAAGAATCCCTCATCCAGCCTATCCATATCTGACTCCACTGACCTTTCGAAATCTCCGGTTTGTTCCCCCAGAAGCTTTATGTTTTCTCTGGTATCTCACAGAACAGTGGACGATCACTGTCATCTTCGATGCAGCCCTGTTACAGCTCTACTTCATTCATATCAATCTTTGGATGAATGACCTGAGTACAGAAACACGTGGTCTCCTCAAATTCTTCGAATGGTTTCAGCCATTACATATCTGGAGATCTCTACTCGACGATCATCATGCTGACTATGTGGAAATTGAATTCAGAAATCCTCGAGATCTGATACATGTTCCAGATGGTGACTCGTACTATGTTCCTTACGCCCATGATCGCGCCGTGATCCGGCAATGGCGCCCGTATAATCTCTCAAGATCATGGCAGTCACACCGTGAAGTCTTCACGCTCTTCAAAAGACACATGTGTGACCTCAATCATGTCCCATGGCAAGATATCCCTTCGAACATATGGGAATATCCATTCACCGCCTCTGATGACGTTGGCCTACAGCATTTCGCCGACTACTGCGCCGCTCATTTCGACTCCATTGATGCAACCACAAGCTCAAGTTCCACTGGAGACTCTGGCGATGAATAGTGTTTTGGTGAATAGTGCTCGATGAATAGTGCTTGTGGGCCCCACATGCGCACGTGTCATGGTGGGCCCCACCAGAGTTAGTGCCCATGCCACCTCATGCCTAAAGTCCTTATCAGGAATAGTGACACTATTTACAATAGTGCTCAACTATTCATCACTATTCACAGATGGTGACGTTTCTTACTCATGCAGACGCTAACGTGCCCTGCTACGTGTCCACTTGTCAGACAGTAATAAATTCCAGACTGCTGCAGTTACTACGATCTGATCCGTCTGATGCGACCAGAAGGGACACGTTGCCTACCAGCTCAGCTCTCCGGACTTCAACATCTTTCAAGTCCGATATCTATCCTCTTGCGGATTTGAACGGCTCTGGAATCCGCATGTACAGTGTGTTTATGTTTGGCTATAAATAGAGGGCTTTCCCTCAGTTGTAAGCAGATCGAATCCGACGAGAGTGTTTAGTCTAATGAGAGTCTTTTAAGTGTGCTTAGTAGTTAGTCTTTTGTAATTACGTAGTTAGTCTTTCTTACAGCCAGTGTAACGAGTGATTACTTAATACAGTGAGATGTTTTGTTTCAAAATTCCTTTTGCATATACAGCCTCCATGTTTGCAAAAATAGCAAATTAGCCCTATGATTATGTTTCATATTTAAATAGCCCTTAGTATATGTCTGCATGCATAATAGCCCAAGCTTTTTCCATTTTGTTATGCTTCCGTCCATCTATGTTTTCTTTCATCATCTAGGTTCATTTGAACCATGTTTACAAGAATTTTCTTTCCTGTCTAGTTAGCTTGATGTTAGTCTGTTTAGTTAGCATAATAGCGTCCTTAACACGTTGCTAGGGTTTTAGCGTGTTAACCTGGTTTAGGGTTTAGGGTTTAGCCCCCTGTGTAGTTAATTGGTATCAGAGCACCGTTTCCACGGTTCTTTCCGTATCAATTAACCATAGTCACCTATGGCGGACGTGGGATTTGGGATTTGGGAGTTGGGTTTTGGGATTTGGGATTTGGGATTTGGGATTTGGGATTTGGGATTTGGGATTTGGGATTTGGGATTTGGGATTTGGGATTTGGGATTTGGGATTTTGGGATTTGGGATTTGGGATTTGGGATTTGGGATTTGGGATTTGGGATTTTGGATTTGGGATTTGGGATTTGGGATTTGGGATTTGGGATTTGGGATTTGGGATTTGGGATTTGGGATTTGGGATTTGGGATTTGGGAGTTGGGAGTTGGGATTTGGGATTTGGGATTTGGGAGTTGGGATTTGGGATTTGGGAGTTGGGATTTGGGAGTTGGGATTTGGGATTTGGGATTTGGGGGGAGTTTTTGGGATTGGGATTTGGGAGTGGGGTTGGGATTTGGGATTGGGATTTGGATTTTGGATTTGGTTGGGATTTGGGATTTGGGATTTGGGATTGGGATTTGGGATTTGGTTGGGATTTGGGATTTGGGATTTGGGATTTGTTGGGATTGGGATTTGGATTTTGGGATTTGATTTGGGATTTGGGATTTTGGGATTTGGGATTTGGGATTTGGGATTTGGGATTTGGGATTTGGGATTTTGGGATTTGGGATTTGGGATTTGGGATTTGGGATTGGGATTTGGGATTTGGGATTTGGGATTTGGGATTTGGGATTTGGGATTTGGGATTTGGGATTTGGGATTTGGATTTTTTTGGGATTGGGATTTGGGATTTGGGATTTGGGATTTGGGATTTGGGATTGGGATTTTTTTTGGGATTTGGGATTTTTTTGGGATTTGGGATTTGGGATTTGGGATTTGGGATTTGGGATTTGGGATTTGGGATTTGGGATTTGGGATTTGGGTGGGATTTGGGATTTGGGATTTGGGATTTGGGATTTGGGATTTGGTTTGGGATTTGGGATTTGGGATTTTGGGATTTGGGATTTGGGATTTGGGATTACCCTAAAAAACCCTAAACCCTAAACCCTAAAACCCTAAAACCCTAAAACCCTAAACCTAAACCCTAAAAACCTAAAACACCCTAAACCCTAAACCCTAAACCGAAAACCCTAAACCCTAAACCTAAAACCCTACACCCTAAACCCTAAACCCTAAAACCCTAAACCCCTAAAACCCTAAACCCTAAACCCTAAACCTAACCCCTAAACCGAACCCTAAACCCGAAACCCTCTAAACCCTAAACACCCCTAACCCCTAAACCCTAAACCTAAACCCTAAACCCTGAAACCCCTTAAACCCTAAAAACCCTAAAACCTAAACACTAAACCCTAAACCCTAAACCTAAACCCTAAACCTAAACCCTAAACCCTAAACCTACCTTAAACCCTAAACCCTAAAACCTAAAACCTAAATCCTTAAACCCTAAAACCTTAAACCCTAACCCTAAACCTAAACCCTAAACCCTTAAAACCTTAACCCTAAACCCTAAACCCTAAAACCTGAAACCCTAAACCCTAAAACCCTAAACCCTAAACCCTAAACCCTAATCCTTAAACCCTAAACCCTAAACCCTAAACCCTAAACCTTAAACCCTACACCTTAAACCTTAAATCGTAAACCCTACACCCTTAAACCCTAAACCTTAAAACCCTAAACCCTAAAGTGGAGAGAGGGTGTTGAGACAACCAAACTATAATAATTATGGTGTATGGATTCCATGCACGCTAAATTTATTTGTAGACAGTACAAAGCAATAATGCTGGAAGAAATAACATTCAACTGAAGGGCTTGAGCAGTTACTGTAGACATGATAGTGCATGGGTAACATTCCGAGATATGCGATCGTGAATTGGCTCCTGATAATGATGTAGAACGAGTCGTTGATTATTTCATGAACCAGATGGATCAAAAGAAGACCGGTCGGAGTCGAAAGTGATCCGGACCATCAGGACCGTAAACCGGCCGTATCTCGCAATCTAGAATGAGTTTCGGGACATAATATATCAATTTGGGGTAGCTCGAGCTACTTTAGCCAACCAACCCCGCTACGCCGGGTTGCCCATGCCAGAATCGCGAGATTCGACCGTATCGACGGTCATTAGTGTAACGCCCCGGATTTTCGCGACCCGAGTTCTAGACTCGTGTATCAAAAACCCGAGCGTTAGCCTATGAAGAAACCCACATTTTAGTCCATTTTCAACTGTCATTCCAAGAAGGGTATTCACTGCGGAAGAAAACAAACCATGCATATAGGAAAGATACAACAAATATCGCAGAGTGGTGCCCATAAGGCTTATACAAACCGAATATCTCAAATTTGATTCAGAATACACTAATAAACAATTACAATTATATACAAAATTTAAAGCAGCAACCATTAAACACGGCTCTTTGATCCATGACACCAGCATAACCTGAGCATCCTGCTCCATTTCAGAGTAACCTGTACATTATTCAAATCACCTGCACCAACTGTACGGTTGAAATTTAACAACATGAGTGGCCAGCTCAGTGTGAAGTCCTCTCAAGATTACACACTAACACATTAATCAAGAATAATAAAAAAATGTACAAAACATCCATGATGCAATCTTTCTTAAATGCATGAATGCATGCACATGTCCCTCAGCCTGGGGATGCACATCCAGCTGGAAAAATGTGGTCTGGAAGTCACTAAGGACGCACATCAGCCCCACAATGTAAATTCATCACTTGGTGATCCGGAAGTCACTAAGGACACACATCGGCCTCACCCAGTAGTCTGGAAGTCACTAAGGACACACATCAGCCCCACAATATCACGAGTGGTCATCACCAGCGAAAATACCAAAGGTACGTGCTCTCAGTGAATGACACACTCTATGGTGGTCTAGAGCCAGCGAAAATACCTCGAGGGTACGTGCTCTCAGCAACCAGACCACCCGACGGTAATATGGCTCGTCACCACACGTCCCGTCTGTGCCATGATATGCATGATTAAACCAACCATTATTATTCCAATTTACAACCAAACCAATTATGACATTCCCTTACAACTAGTGGCCTTTCATCACAATAATTCTCCAAAATATTTCCACACGAGTCCAACTAGGGACATAATCAATAATTTATCTCACAGGACCATTGGTCCATCAAGTCCATCGGGAATCCCAACAACTCATCTCAATAGGACATTCAGCCCAACAAGTCCATATAAGGACGTCATCAAAAATGTTTCCATACTCGTCCAACAATTCCATCTAAGGACACCATTAGGAATCTTTCCAATAAATCACTTCCAAAGGCTACCAGTTTAAGGTCCCATCAAATATAGGTGATCGCAACCATTCAAATTCACATTCCACTTTCATATTCCAAACATGATGAATGAAAATGACAATTCCCAAAATTCGTAAATAATTCACAGTTATAAAGAAAATCACATATAACAAGATTAAACATATGATTTATGGCAAAATCAAACAGCAGAGGTAATCATGAGACAAAGTAAAATTTTCAATCATATATGAATAAAACTAGTACTTAATTAACATGAAGGTGGAAAGCTCAAGGGGAGGAATCATCACCTTAAGAATCGAAGCGTCTTCTAAAGTTGTTTGAAACATGTACACGCTCGCTAGAATTTGACCCTACCATATTTTAGACCATTTATGCGGTTAGATTGTCATATCCATAATTTATACGGTTAAGATCAACCCTATGGTGGTGGATCTAAAATTTTAAGGAGTTGGCCTATATAATCTAAATTCAAGTTTTAGGGTTTAAATGACATATTTAATACTTTAGGAAGCTGGTGGATTCCATAGATGTGACCCCACGTAGATTTTTAATTAAACAGACTTTACATGCATAAATGATTTTTGGCTAAGTTTGGGTCCAATTTGTGATCACGAGGGGGCATCTTCTAGAGAAATAAAATGACAGCTTTATAGACCAATGTATGGTCTTCAAAAATAATAAGACGGATCCCTTTGTTTGCATGTGTATAATTTTTAACAAAGGCTCAAACATGGGTACTTGGAGTTGTGCAGAAACAGTAGTGCATAAATGATTTTGGCCCAACTTTGAGCACGTACTGCCATCAAATGGAGTCACCTTTTGGCATGCCGTCAAGTCCCCCTTATAGACCCATATAATGGCTTAAGAAACCACTAGACATCCTTCCCAGATTGGTTGTATACAATTTATAGCGATGGCCCAAAGATAAGTACTTGGAAGAACTGTGCAGAAATGTAACCCATACTTGATTTTGGCCCCACTTTGGGCAGGCTCCATGATCAAATGGGGCCACCTTTTTGCATTCCTCAAAGTGTCCCTGGTAGACCCATGTGTGTTCTACAAAAGACACCTCATATGACGTGCTGAACTTACATGTGCAAGTTTTACCCCATGGACAAATATGGTCATTTAAAATTTCTGTGCAGAATTTTCTGCACAACAATTCCCAGCCCCATTTTGGAATCAACTTCCCGATCGCGTGGGGTCCGCTTCGACCCAGGTGATGTGTCATTCGTGTTGCCACATATACCAAATAAAAGTTCCAAGTAGTGGCCTCTACATTGCTCACACGTGGGGCCCACCAAGGACACCCAAACATGGCCTAAAACACTAAAATACAACATAGATTTTTGAAATAGAAATGGGTGCATGAAACATAGATGAAAGGTGGGTCCCATCTAGTTGGGCTACATTATTCAGAGCTATCGACCCTAAAATGAGGTGCTAAAATAGGTGAACCGCGTAGATAAACTATATACATCAAGGTGGACCCAACAAGCTGGGCCCTATGAATGTTTCAATGGTGGACATCACTATCCCCACTGCTTTCTGTGGTGTGGCCCACCTGAGACTTGGACATGCCTCATTCTTGGGCCCACGTCCTAAAATGATCTGGCAAAGCAGATGAACGGTTTGGATAAAACCAATACATCATGGTGGGGAACCCGAGTGGGGCCGCTCAAAGGGGCTTCCGCCCTCACGTAGCTGGGCAGCAGCGTCCGGAGGACGCTGACTGTCCAGTGAACTTTTCTTTTTCTTTTCTTCTGTTTTTTTCTTGTTTTCCCCTACATGATGGTGTCCACATGGGAAATCCAATTCGTCCATCAGATTTGCCAGCTTGATGTGGGCCTAACGAGTCCTAACTTAGGTAGGTTTTGTTGTATAGAAACATGATAGTGGGCCTTGGAAAGGTTTCAACGGTCTGTATTGTTTCTTCCGGCACGACCCACTAGAGATCTGGATCTTCTTCATTTTTCGGCCCCTTGCCTAAAATGATATGGAGAGACAGATGGACGGCATGGATATATCATAGTGGTTCCCACACGTGGGGCCATTTTCAAGCCCAAGACCGCCTTTAACGCACGCTGGAAGCAAACTTCCCGGCCTTTTCTTTCCTTCTTTTTTTTATTTATGTTTGTTTTTTAAATAAACAGGGGGGTGGGGTCCATTAGAGAAATCCAGTCCATCCACTGTGTAGGCCAGCTAATGATTGGTCTAATAGGCCCTGGCATGGTCAGTTTTCATGTTGTAAAACCATCATGGTGGGCCTAGAAAGGTTCCAACAATATGCACCATTGCTACCACTATTTTCTATGGTGCGGCCCACCTGAAATTTGGATTCCGCTGATTTTTGTGGCTACGGCCTAAAATGTCATAGGAAAACAAATGGATGGCATGGATTTCTAAGAAACATTAAGGTGGGACCCACAAGTGTGTGTGCCACCCTCTGGCCTTCACGTCAGCGTGCCACGGTGTGTAGGGGGGTCCCACATAGCAGGCCCCACACACAACAAACAAAAGAAAAAGGAAGAAGTAGGGGAGAGAGAATGAGGGAAGAAGGGGCGTAAACTCACCTTGGGTGCATAAGGGTTGGATGGCCTCCACCCACGCTCTCTCTCTCAACTCTCTCATCACTCTCTCTCAGCTTCTCTCTTCCCACACTCTCATGGTGGGTCAGGCATGGGTGGCAAGAATGGGAGGGGAAAGAAGAATGAAGAAGAGAGGAAGGAGATACGAGGGAAGAAAATGTCTCCCTCCCTTTCACATTTCTCTCTATCATCTTTTTTTCTTTTTTTCTTTCTTTTTTTTCTTTTTTTTTTATTAATGCATTTAATGAGAGAATGAGGGAGGAATGGTTAACGTGGGAAGGAGTGGAGGTGCGTATGGCTACCCATCATTACACATTTATTTATTTATTTATTATTATTTTATTATTACTTTCATTTATTTATATATTCCTTTTATTGTTAAGAGTAATAATTAGGTATATTAATTATAAAAGATAGAGAAAAGGCTGCCTGGCCCTACTTTGGGTGGGCCCCACACAGGCGGGCCACACACAAATTACATAGTTCTTAGGGTTTTGATTAAACAAGCATACCTTTGCGCTCAAGTTTCAGATTGACGCACTGTTTTTGCCGTTGCAACTGCAGCGACGATGCGGTTGACATAACAGAGGTTTAGGGTCTCGGAGATTCGGTCATTTAGGTGTGAACTACGCATGGCCAATCCAGGGCTCTGCCAGGGGCTCCAGACATCGTGCACACATTGATGAATGAGGTATCGAATGGTCAGGGCATTGCGCATACGTATACACTTTGGATTCTCATGGTAACACCCGAGCATAAAAAAAAAAAAAAAAACGGGGTGTTACAATTAGGCTAGTTTATTTTCAGTTTTACTATTTATAGTAAATTTTAATTCGATCATAACTTGGGATCTGTAGGGCTTTAGAGTTAGTGCCCAACATGAAAGGGGCTTAGAATATTTAGTAGAACAACATGGTTGAGGCCGTTTGATAACTTTTTATTTTTGGCCGAAAACCAAGAGTTCTAGTAGGATTGAACGACTTCTATAAATAGTAAGTTTACTATTTATAGTAACTTGTGTTTTCTAGGAGTTTGAGTTTGAGTTGGAATCTGATACTTTACCTAGGGTTTAGTTTCCTATTTATATGCATTGTAATTCCGTTTCTATTCATTCAATTATCAATAAAGCAATTATTCGGAATTAATTTTCTCTTTTATCTTTTATTTCTTCTCGTGGATTCGAGAAACAATCGGTTAGGGAGACGGTGATCGACCTACCACGTCCTCCCTGCGTCAGATAAATACTAGAATTAAGTTATATGCATTCATGGAGTGAATAAGAATGCAAAATCACTATTAACTTGTAGTGCCTACACTCCTAGCATCTCAAACTTTGACTTTGTAATTATCTCGAACAGGAAAATGCACCTGACATAGACAACCCAAATAGTGATGTTTGGTGAAATTAACAACCTCGTGACCTGACATTGAGTGTTTATATGTCTCATGATTGAGGTCATGAACTCAATGCTAGCTTCCCTAACGATAATGGCAGCCAAGTTTCAAATCTAATGTTGTTCTCTTTAAAAAAATGATATCTACATTTTTCTTTCTTCTTCTTCTTCTTCTTCTTTTTCCATTTTTCTACCAAATTCCATAACCTTTTTGCCATCACTCTACCAGAAAACTCCATAACCTTTTGCCTACATTAGAAATATTTCCACACACTAGGTACGGACCTTTTATGTGTAACAAGAGTAAAAAATAGCCAAGTCAACAAGCCAAATTCTAAACCTAGGCCACGAGTCCTCTTCTTCTTACCAAATAGCCATATGTCTACAACATCTTAGCTGTCCATCAAGCTCATATGTCTTGAAAATTATGCCCATCCACTCATTAGGTGGGGCAGACTTGTTGGCTGATCCAGACATCAGTTGGTCGTCCATTTATTTCGATTTGGGTTGTCTGCCTCATGTGGGGCCCACCTTTTGCAAAGATCAAATGTCCTACACAAGTGACACCTGGGTAACGGACACGGATTAGTTGCCAACCCGAACCAAGCCAAGCGGGTGCGACCCTGACCGTGAGGCCCCCCTCCATGTATGTGTTGTATATTCACGCCGTCCATCTGTTCTTTTCCTAATCACTTCAGGGCATGGTCCCAAAAATGAGGCAGATCCAAATCTCAGGTGCACCATGCTTTTAGGGATTGAATTCCCACCATTAAAAACTTCTTGGGGGCCACAAAATTTTTAGATCAAGCTGTTATTTATGATTTCCCTTCATCCAGGTCTGTGTGACCTAATCAACAGGTTGGATGGAAAATAAACATACAGTGGACTCTAGGAAGTTTTTAAGGGTGGACGTTCAATCATCATAGTGCTAAAATGGCACAACTATTCACAATGAACCAATTGTTGAGATATAGAATGTCTCAATGCTAATCTACCTAATGTCCAATAATAACATTATGATGTAGAGTCAAATGAAAAACAATAATAAAAGAAAAACAAATTATTCAGCCCATTGGAGATCATTCAAAGAAAACATGGAATACTTCTATTCTATCAAAGCGAAGTTTCATCACCACCCACACTAGCGCCCCCTTCCACATCCAACATCATCAACTGCACCACCACCCCTTCCACATCCGGTACAACCACCCGCACCACTGTCCCTTCCAGATTCGGCGCCCTCACACCACCACAACATCCGAAACACGTCCCTCGGCTGCAAACCCTTCATATTCCAGTGCCCTACCCCTTCGCGAACCTATTTTAGAGTAGCTGCAAGCAAATGGAAATGTGATTTTGAGCAAATAGGTATTGAAGAAAATGTGATTTTGAGAAGATGGGTGTAAGGAAATAATAGATTTTTGTAGAGATTTTTTTTGTAGAAATTAAAGGGCTGGGACGGGGGATTCGAGAGGGGTTTTGAGGGATGAGGAAATTGAAGAAAGCTATCTTTGTTCCTATTTTGATTTCACCCCTTTTAGGAGAGAGAGAGAGAGGGAGAGAGAGGGAGAGGGAAAGAGAGAGAGAGAGTGAGAGAGAGAGAGAGAGAGAGAGCTTTTAGGGTTTTGCTTTTGGGGGAGGAGGGAAATGTGAAAATAGAGAGCAATTTTTCTTTTGGGGATGAGGGAAATGCGAACGAGAGGGTCGGCGGGCTCTTTTTTTTGCGTGGGCTCTTTCCCCACATCGGAGCAAGATGAACGGTCCTGTCAAGGGCTCTCATGGGGCCCACCGTGATGTATGTGGTTTATCCACTCCGTCCATTCATTCTGAAATATTTTTTAGGGCAAGATCCCAAAATGGAGGCAGATCAAAGGCCGAAGTGGAACACACCACCAATCAATGGTAGGAACTTAAATCTCCACTATTTTCTATGGTGTGGTCCACTTGAGCCTTCAATCTACCTAGTTTTTTAGGCTCATCTTCTAAAATGAGCCTTCAGAATGGATGGACAGCTTAGATAAAACACACACATTGTGTTGGCCCCTATAGAGCCCCTTATTGGACCATCAGGCTATTGGTAGTGCCTCCTTTCGCCGACGGCTTAATGTGATTTGCTGACGGGAAGAAGCCATCGGTGATGCCGACAATTAAAAGCCGTCGATGAAACCACCATACAACCGTCAGCTTTGGTCGCTTTTTTGGTAGTGATTGTTTTCTGTTATGTGGTCCATGAAGATTTGGATCTGCTTTATTTTTATCCCATGCCCTAAAGTGAGCTAAAATGGATCAAAAGTGTGACTATACAAACAATGCCTCAAGGTGGGGCTTGAGGTCATGGGGTGGGAGTGGATTATGTGAGACCCCGGCCTCACCCACCACAGTGCAATCATTATCGTGGAGTCCACATTGATGTATGTGTTCAGTTACAATACACATGCATTAAATCCTTTTTCCAAAATATTTTAAGGGACTGTACCAAAAATGAAGTATATCCAATTACTAGGTGGACCATACAATAGGAAAGTGGTGATTAAAAACCCTACCATTAAAACTTTCTTAGGGTACATCTTAGTGTTTTCATGATGTTTATATGCCATCCAATCAATTGATAACGTTACATAATCTACAACTTTTTGTGGTTCATTAATGGTCAATCACCAAATGTACATCAAGGTGGGCCTTGGTAAGTGTCACACCGTCTTAGCTGAGTCCGGGGTCTCACCTAATCAGCTCCGCACGGAAGTGGGTTGCCTTACTTCATTGGTGTGTTGATTTCACCAAGTTCTAATAGTGTATGTGTTATATCCACACAGTCCATTCATTTTTTGAGATCATTGTATGCCATGGGCCCAAAAATGAGGCAAATCCAAATCTTAACTTGACCACACCTCATAAAGTAGTGGGGACAATGACTCCGACCGCTGAAACCTTCCTCGGGCCCATCATGATGTTTATTTTCCTAAGGTAAATAAGACATGGATAAAGAGAAAACACAAATATCAGCTTATATAAAACTTTCGTAGCCCCAAAAATTTGGGTGTTAGGCCCTTTTCTACAGTGTGTCCTACTTAGATTTGTATGTGCCTCACCTTTGGATGGGGTTTGGCTAGTGACCCCAACACCAGCCATGTCAAAGCACTCTGGGTCCCATACGTTATGGTGCGGCCCACAAAATTTAGTTACGTTAACGCATCACCCAGGTCGGTGGTATGCGGCACACCACGCAGTTGGCTTCCGGTTTTCTTGCTTGATACGCAAGCAACAGTCCTATGGACGCTGCCTGCAAGGACGGGACTAGTTGATATCCACTATGAGGTTTGTGAAAAATCTAAACCGTCCATCCGTTTTTTCAGATCATGTTAGTACATGGGTGCAAAAATAAGGAATGTCCAAGACTCAAAGGGGTCACACGACCGAAAAAAGGTGAGGTTTGAATGTTCACCGTTGAAACATTTATAGTTTTCTATTTTCAGGTGGACCAAGGGAGTTTCAATGGTAAGCATCTAACCACTTTTTTCTATTGTGTGGCACATTTGAGTTTTGGATCTACCTCATTTTCGGGACTATATTCAAACATGATCCGAAAAAATTGATAGACGGGGTGGATTTCTAGCCAACATCACCAACATCATGGTGGCCCACTTAGCTTCATGTGGCAGCAAGTTTCTGCGATAGGCTGTCGCGGACGCGGATTGCCTGCGAAAGCCTTTTGCAGGCATCTCCTCCGCTCGGAATCTATGTGGGGCCCACCGTGATGTTTGTGAGAAATCTACGCTGTCCAACCGTTTTTTGAGATCATTTTAGGCGTTGCAACAAATGAACGGGATCGAAGACTCAAGTGGGCCGCACTAAAGCAAAAGGGGTAGGGAAATTCCTACCGTTGAAACGTCTATGGGTCCACAGTGATGTTTATATGCCATCCATACCGTTCATAATGTCATTCCTACTGAGATGAACTGAAAACACAAATATTATCCTGATTGGAAACTTCCGTGGCCACACGAATATTTCAACTGTGGAAGTCCAATTGTCACGTTTTCGGTCCACTTGAGTCTTGGATCCCGTTCATTTTTTGTCAAAACGCCTAAAATGATCTCAAAAAACGGTTGGACGGCGTAGATTTCTCACAAACATCACGGTGGGCCCCACCTAGATTCCGAGCGCAGGAGGTGCCTGCGAAATGCTTTCGCCGGCTTAAAAAATTTTCAAAAATAAAGACAGGCAGGCACACTCCGAGCCAACGTCTCTCTCAAGAAAACGGAAAACCCTCTCTCTCCAGCAGAAGGAAACCCTCTCTCCAGCAGAAGGAAACCCTCTCGCTCCGCCTCTCTCCGAAACGCCCACCCTCCTCTCTCTCTCTCTCTCTCCAAGAAACCGAAATCCCCAACCCTCTCTCTCTCAGGAACCAAATCCCCCTCTCGATCTCAATCGATATTTGCCCATCGATCGCTCTCGCCTCCCCAATTTCCTCACATCTCTGTCTCTCGATCGCTCTCCCCATTCAATTTCCCTGGCATCATTGCACTCCCCGCTCAATTCCCTGACATCTCTCTCACACGCTCTGCCCGCCCCAATTTCCATGCTCTCTCTCTCTCTCTCTCTCTCTCTCTCTCTCTCTCTCTCTCTCTCTCTCTCTCTCTCTCAATTTCTTATAAAAAGGTGGTATTTTCAATCTCTCTTTCTGTGGTGATTCGAATGTCAAGTCCATCTGATTGCGCAACGAGCAGGCTATGCTGTAATTTTGCTCGAATGGTGTTGGGACGTTCCATCCCAAACTGCTGGCTTTTGTGAGTGGTCGCAGACAGTTTTGTGGTTCTCAAACTGCTGGCTTCATCTTCTGCCACCAATGTCAAGAACACGACTCTTTTGCTGATGAGGTGCAGACAGTTCCAAATTGATGGCTTTGAGGCCTGTCTCTGGAAAATGTTGCTTCTGGTAAGCACCCTCTATGGTGTGTGTTACAATTCTTAACTATCTTTTCCTTAAATGCTTATTATAGACTTGTGAGTTTTCTTTTATTTTGGAGACTTGGTGCATGGGTCATTTATAGTAGGGCCTTCAACTGTGATCTAAACTTTTTCTTGTAACTGGACTTGCATGTAGTGATGCATCCTGCTGATATAATTAGTCCGATTTTCATTGATCTAAACCATTCATATGAATGGGCCCCTATTTGATGTTCCAAGCCATTCATATGATTAGGCTTGTGTTTAGTGATCCAAACTTATGGTTCGGGCCGTTTTAATTGATCCAAGCCAATTGATTTCGAAGGCCGATATTTAACAATCTAACATGTTAATGTTTCGCAGTCGTTGGCAGATGCCACATGCACATAGATTGTTAGGTTGGAATCTAACATAGCATATTTCAACCTTTGGGTGGCTCGTAATATGTTTAGGAGTTGTTTATTATCATTTTGTTAGTTTCTTATTGTAGAGTTTTGATTTTTTTCTAATTGGGTGACTTGGTACATGGGTCATCCACAATTGACTTGTTTTTTGTGATAAAAACCTTTCCTATGACTAGCACCATATTTAGTAATCCAAACCTTTGCATGATTGGGCCTATTTTCTAGGATTCTAATTGTTCATACAATTAAGTTTTTGTTGATATTAACCTTTTGTATGATTGGCCCTGTTTTTAAAGTTGGTTGATTGTATTAAGTTGTTATTTTTTTTTCGAAAGATTAATAAACCTGTTGATTGTAATAAACTTATGTAATAGACACTCAATTGTAATAACCTATGTAGCACTCTATTACATTGCACCTATGGGTTTTTATGCTTTCATTGCTGGTCCCAGCCTGGATAAAGGAGTGGTGTATCAGGTTGGCAGCTGTTGGCAAACTTATGCCATAACTTTTACGGACAATATGAAAAGGATTCATCTAGCGGACCACAATTAGTTGGGTTATGGCCTAGATGATGATGATTGGACCTGATTTTAGCGATCCAAACGGCTAATATGATCGACATGTTTCTAGTGATAGAAACCATTATTGTGCAAAGGCTCGTATTTATGGATCCTTATGATTGTCTCTATACAACCCTTGGTGGATTTGGAATTGTGATTTTGTCCATTAGTGATAATAGTGTACATAAGTCATCCATAATGGGCCCATTTTTATTGATCCAAACCATTAGAATTTGTCCTCACAGCATTAGTAGTACAAGCCATTCGCATGATGGGGCCCCTTTGCAATGATAAATTTTTTTATTGGGTTGGTCCCATTTACACTAAACAAGTCTTTTATAGGAGTGACCAACCTTTTGAAATGTATGGGCTATTTGAAGTATCCAATTGGGTTGACCTTTGGAAATGCTTAGGCCATTTCAAGTGATCAAAACGTTCATATTATTTTGCTTGTTTTACGTGATCCCAACCCTATATAATTTGGGCAATTTTAGTGATGCAAACCATTCTTATTATTGAAATCATTTTTGGTGATCCAAATTATTTTTTATGCTAAGGCCCATATTCGACAATCTAAGCAATTGTTTTATAGCCCTTGTTGGATACCACATGCAAAAAAAAAAAAAAAAAAAAAAAAAAAAAAGGAGTGGAGGAATTTCGCCGTAGAATATTTCATCTTTCCTTTCTTGATTGTGGATTATTTAGTTTTTAACTATCAGTTTGTTCGATAGTTTTTATGGAGTTGTGATTTTTCTTTGCTTGGTAGATTTAGTACAAGGTTCATCCATACTAGGCCCTGTTGCTATGATCAAAACCATTCTTTTTATTAGTCTCGTATTCAGTAATCTATCATGTTTATTCAGTAATCCATCATGTTAATTGGGTTAATTTCTAGTGATCCAAACTATTCATATGATCTTGCCCTTATTCAAATGTATTAAATCGTTCAAATGATTGGGCCTATGTTTAGTAATTGAATTCGAAATCATATGAAGTGAGCCATTTTCATCAATCCAAACCAATCGATATTCAAAGGCCATTGTTTCACGATCCAATATGTTGATGTTTTACATCCCATGAGGGATGCCACATACACAAAAATTGTTAGGGTTGATATCTAGTTGTAGTGTATTTTGACCTTTCCCGGTTGACTATGATGTGCGTAGGAATTGTTGGCTATCAATTTGCTATTTTTTTTTTTTTAGAGAACAATTTTATTGAAGAAACCCGCAAAGCGGGAAAAGAATACAAAGCCTAAAACAACCACTCAAAAAACTAAAGGAAAGGGGCAGGCAGGGCCGCCTTCGCCGAACTCGCCCACTCTTTAACTAAGGAAGAAATCCTAGCAATCACAACAGGAATTCCCTCCTCTACATTTCGGAAACATTGCCCATTCCTAGAATGCCAAATTGCCCACCAAATGGCCAAAAGAAGTAATCGCCAATGAGATTTTCCGCCCCTTCCTCTGTGCCACGCCCATAATAAGTCGTGAACCCATTTTGGCATAACCCATTCCACCTGAAAAGCCGAAAGAAAATAATCTCATATCGTCTTGGTGAAAGGACATTGAATAAAGAGATAATCAATCGACTCTTCGTCCCCCATGCACATGAGACAAATGTTCGGGAGGATCCTCGCACTCCTTTGGAGGTTATCAACCGTAAGAATTCTCTTCCTACCCGCTAACCAAACAAAAGCCGCTACTCGTGGAGGAGCCCCGTAGAACCGGTGGTGGAACAGGTGCAATGGAACTGAAGATGGGGGCCTAAGGAAATGAGAGAGTAGAGCGATCTGACTGAGAACCTGTGTTTACAATGATCCAAACTGTTCATAGGATTTGACCACTTTCTAGTGATAATAACTTTGATATTCTTAGGCCATTTCAAGCGATAGAATACTTTGACATGCTTGGGCCATTTTATTGGATCTAAATCGTTTATATGATTTAGCTCATTTAATGATCTAAATGCATGATATGATTTGTGATGCTTTTATGGATCTAAAGTCATCATATGATTGAGGCTGCTTTCAATGACCCATGCCAATGGATACGTTAAGTTGATCGATGTCATTCACATTATTTAGGTCAGTTCTCAATGATCCATATGACTTTTGATGAACTCTCTTTAGGTTCATTAATAATTCAAATGATCGGGCATGTTTTCGCTTATCCAAACCATTCATACGATTACTTAGTTAATATGGTAGGTTTATTTGCAATGATCCAAACCGCATGATTTGGCCCATTCTAGAGATCTAAAACTTTGACATTCTTGGGCCAATTTAGTGGATTTCGACTCTATATATGATTGGGCTTATTCGGCGATCCACTTGCTTCAGATGATTGGAGCCGCTTTTAATGATTCGGTGATCCAAAAGCTTCACGTGATTAGATCTATAATTGTGTTTTCCCCTACTTGAGACAATTAAGTACACGAGTCATGCACAATGGGCACATTTTCACTTATCCAAACTATTAATATATCCTCTTCCAGTTTTACTAGTAAAAATCGATCTTATGGTTGGGTCCCTTTGCAATTACCCAAACCCAAACTGATAATCATTCAGCACACATCTATTGATTCAAACTATTTATAGGAATGCTCTCATTTTGCTAACCAAACCATTTATAGGATGGGCCTACCTTTTTGAAATGCTTGGGCTATTTGAAGTGATCGAGTTGAGCTGACCTTTTGAAATGCTTGGGTTGTTTGGAATGATCCTAAACATTCATATTACTGGCTCTTTTTAAGTGATCCAAACCCTTTAAATAAATTGAGCCATTTTAATGATCCATACTATTCGTCTTAATGAGGCCATTTATAGTGATCCAAATCAATTGATTTGATAACTCCCTTGTTTCAACAATCCAAGCAAAGTGATACAAACCCTTCTCATATACCTTTTGAAATGCTTGGGTGGTTTAGAGTGATCCCAAACGTTCATATTACTAGGCTCTTTTCAAGTGATCCAAACCCTTTATATAAATTGAGCCATTTTATTGATCCACACCATTTGTCTTATTGAGGCCATTTTTAATGATCCATAATTGAGGCCATTTTTAGTGATCCAAATTAATTGATATGCTAAGGCCCTATGTTTCAGCAATCCAAGCAAAGTGATCCAAATCCTTCACACAGTTGAGCTGACCTTTTCAAATGCCTGGGTTGTTTGGAGTTATCCCAAATGTTCATATTACTGGCTCTTTTTAAGTGATCCAAACCCTTTCTATAAATTGAGTCATTTTATTGATCCAAACTATTCGTCTTATCGATGCCATTTTTAGTGATCCAAATCAATTGATATGCTAAGGCCCATTTTGAAACAATCCAAGCAAAGCGATCCAAATTCTTCACACTGTTGAGCTGACCTTTTGAAATGCTTGGGTTGTTTGGAGTAATACCAAACGTTCATATTATTGGCTTGTATTAAGTGATCCAAAGCCTTTATATAAATTGAGTCGTTTTATTGATCCACACCATTCGTCTTATTGAGGCCATTTTTAGTGATCCATAATTGAGGCCATTTTTAGTGATGCAAATCAATTGATATGCTTAGGCCCATGTTTCAACTATCCAAGAAAAATGTTCCAAACCCTTCACCCGGTCGAGTTGACCTTTTAAAATGCTTGGGTTGTTTGGAGTGATCTAAAGTGTTCATATCACCGACTCTTTTTAAGTGATACAAACCCTTTTATGTTAATTGAGCCATTTTATTGATCCTCACCATTCGTCTTATTGGGGCCATTTTCAGTGATCCAAATCAATTGATATGACAAGGCCCATGTGTCAACAATCCAAGCAAAGTGATCCAAACCCTTCACATAGATGCTCCGGGAGGTTTGGAGTGATCCCAAACGTTCATATTACTGGCTATTTTCAAGTGATCCAAACCATCTATATAAATTGAGCCATTTTATTGATCCACACCATTTGTCTTGTTGAGGCCATTTTTAATGATTCATAATTAAAGCCATTGCTAATGATCCAAATCAATTGATATGCTCAGGCCCATGTTTCAACAATCCAAGCAAAGTGATCCAAACCCTTCACACAATTGAGCTGACCTTTTGCAATGCTTGAGTTGTTTGGATTGATCTCCAATGTTAATATTACTGGCTCTTTTTATGTGATCAAAACCCTTGATATAAATTAAGCTATTTAATTGATCCACACCATTCGTCTTATTGAGGCCATTTTTAGTGATCCAAATCAATTGATACGCTAAGGCCCGTGTTTCAATAATCCAAGCAAAGTGATCCAAACCCTTTACACAGTTGAGCTGACCTTTTGAAATCCTTGAGTTGCTTGGAGTGATTCCAAACGTTCATATTACTAGCTCTTTTTAAATGATCCAAACCCTTTATATAAATTGAGCCATTTTATTGATCCACACCATTCGTCGTATTGAGGCCATTTTTAGTGATCCATAATTGAGGCCATTTTTAGGGATGCAAATCAATTGATATGCTAAGGCCTTTGGTTCAACAATCCTAGAAAAGTGTTCCAAACCCTTCACATGGTTGAGTAGACCTTTTGAAATGCTTGAGTTGTTTGGAGTGATCCCAAGTGTTCATATCACTGGCTCTTTTTAAGTTATCCAAACACTTTTATATTAATTGAACCATTTTATTGATCCTCACCATTCTTCTTATTAGGTCCATTTTTAGTGATCCAAATCAATTGATATGACAAGGCCATGTTTCAATAATTCAAGCAAAGTGATCCAAACCCTTTACATAGACGATTTGAAATGCTTGGGTGGTTTGAAGTGATCCCAAGCGTTCATATTACTGGGTCTTTTCAAGTGATCCAAACCCTCTATATAAATTGAGCCATTTTATTGATCTGCACCATTCGTTTGATTGAGGCTATTTTTAATGATCTATAATTGTGGCCATTTTTAATTATCTATAATTGAGACCATTTTTAGTGATCCAAATCAATTCATCTGCTCAGGGCCATGTTTCAACAATCCAAGCAAAGTGATCCAAACCCTTCACACATTTGAGGTGACCTTTTACAATGGTTGGGTTGTTTCGAGTGATCTCAAACATTCATAGTACTGGCTCTTTTTATTTTATCCAAACCCAATTTTATCCAAACCCTTCATATAAATTCAACCATTTTATTAATCCCCACTATTCGTCTTATTGAGGCCTTTTTTAGTGATCCGACTCAATTGATATGCTAAGGCCCATGTTTCAACAATCCAAGCAAAATGACCCAAGCCTTTCACATAGTTGGGCTAACATTTTGAAATGCCTAGGTTGTAAAGAGTGATCCGAAACATTCATATTATTGGCTTTTTTAAGTAATCCAAACCCTTTGTATAAATTGAGTCATTTTATTGATCCACACCATTCATCTTATTGAGGCTATTTTTAATGATCTAAATCAATTGATTTCCAAAGGCCCATTTTCACCAATCCAAGCAAAGTGATCGAAACCCTTCACAAAGTTGAGCTGACCTTTTGAAATACTTGGGTTGTTTGGAGTGATCTCAAACGTTCATATTACTGGCTCTTTTAAAATGATCCAAACCCTTTATATAAATTGAGCCATTTTTTTCATCCACACCATTCGTCCTATCGAGGTCATTTTTAATGATCCCCAAATGAATTGATATCCTAACACCCATCTTTCAACAATCCAAGCAAAGTGATTCAAACCTTTCACACAATTTAGCTGACCTTTTAAAAAGCTTGGGTTGTTTGAAGTGATCCCAAACTCTCATATTACTGGCTCCTTTTTAAGTAATCCAAACCCTTTATATAAATTGAGCCATTTTATTAATCCACACCATTCATCTTATTGATACAATTTTTAGTGATCCTAATCAATCGATATGATTAGTGATCCCAAACGTTCATTTTACTTACTCTTTTTAAGTAATCAACCGTCACCATTCTCCTTATTGAGGCCATTTTTAATGATCCAAATCAAGTGTTATGCTAAGGCTCATGTTTCAACAATTCAAACAAAGTGATTCAAACCCATCACACAGTTGAGCTGACCTTTTGAAATGCTTGGGTTGTTTTGAGAGACCCAAGCGTTCATATTACTGCCTCTTTTTCAGTGATACAAACCATTTATATAAATTGATCCCTTTTAATGATCCACACCATTTGTTTCATCGGGGCCATTTTTAATGATCCATAATTGATGCCATTTTTAGTGTTGCATGTGAATTAATATGTTAAGGCCCATGTTTCAACTAACCAAGTGATCAAAACCCTTCACATAGTTGATGTGACCTTTTGAAATGTTTGGCTGGTTTGGAGTGATCCCAAATGTTCATATCACCGGCTCTTTTTAAGTGATCCAAACCCTTTTATATAAATTGAACCATTTTATTGATCCTCACCATTCATTTTATTGAGGCCACTTATAGTGATCCAAATAAATTGATATACTAAGGATCATGTTTCAACAATCTAAGCAAAGTGATCCTAATCCTTCGCACAGTTGAGCTAACCTTTTGAAATGTCTGGGTTGCTAGGAGTGATACCAAACGTTCATACTACTGGCGCTTTTTAAATGATCCAAACCCTTTACACAAATCAAGCCATTTTATTGATTCACACCATTCGCTGTGTTGAGTCTAATTTTAGTGATCCATAATTGAGGCCATTTTTAGTGATGCGAATCAATTGATATGCTAAGGCGCATAATTCAACAATCCAAGAAAAGTTTCTAAACCCGTCACACGGTTGAGTTGACCTTTTGAAATACTTGGGTTGTTTGGAGTGATCCCTAGGTGTTCATATAATTGGCTCTTAAGTGATCCAAACCCTTTTGTATTAATCGAGCCATTTTATTGATCCTCACTATTCTTCTTCTTGGGGCCATTTTTTGTTATCCAAATCAATTAATATGACAAGGCCCATGTTTCAACAATCCAAGCAAAGTGATCCAAACCCATCCCATAGACCTTTTTAAATGCTTGGTTAGTTTCGAGTGATCCCGAACGTTCATATTATTAGGTCTTTTCAAGTCATATTATTAGGTCTTTTCAAGTGATCCAAACCCTCTATGTAAATTGAGCTATTTTATTGATCCACACTATTCATTTGATTCAGGCCATTTTTAATGATTTATAATTTAGGCCATTTTAGTGATCCAAATCAATTGATCTGTTAAGGCCCATGTTTCAACAATCCAAGAAAAGTGATCCAAACCCTTTGCACAGTTGAGCTGACCTTTTTCAATGCTTAGGTTGTTTAGAGTGATCTCATGCGTTCATAGTACTAGCTCTTTTTTTCTGATCCAAACCCTTTGTATAAATTGAGCCATTTTATTAATCCACTCCATTCATCCTTTCGAGGCCATTTTTAATCATCCAAATCAATTGATTTCCTAAGGCCCATGTTTCAACAATCCAAGCAAAGTGATCCAAACCCTTCACACAGTTGAGCTGACCTTTTGAAATACTATTTTTAAGTGATCCAAACCCTTGTATATAAATTGAGTCATTTTATTGATCAACACCATTTGTCTTATTAAGGCCATTTTTAGTGATCCATTATTAAGGCCATTTTTAGTAAAGCAAATCAATTGATATGTTAAGGCCCATGTTTCAACAATCCAAGCAAAGTGATCCTAGCCCATCACATAGACCTTTTGAAATGCATGGGAGGTTTGGAGTGATCCCGAACGTTCATATTACTAACTCTTTTAAGGTGATCCAAACTCTTTATATAAATTGAGCTATTTTATTGATCCACACCATTCATCTTATTGAGGCCATTTTTAATGATCCATAATTGAGGCCAATTTTAAGTATCCAAATCAATTGATATGCTAAGGCCCTAGGTTTCAACAATCCACGCAAAGTCATCCAAACCCTTCACATAGTTGAGCTGACCTTTCGAAATGCTTAGGTTGTTTGGAGTTATCTTAAACGTTCATCTTTCTCCCTCTTTTTAAGTGATCCAAACCATTTATAAAAATTGAGCCATTTTATTGATCCAAACTATTCGTCTTATCGAGGCCATTTTTAGTTATCCAAATCAATTGATATACAAATGCCCATGTTTCAACAATCCAAGGAAAGTGATCCATGCCCTTCACACAGTTGAGCTGACTGTTTGAAATTCTTGGGTTGTTTGGAGTGGTCCCAAACATTCATATTACTGGCTCTTTCTCACTGATGCAAACCCTTTATATAAGTTGTGCCATTTTATTGATCCAAAGCATTCTTATTGAGGCCATTTTTAGTGATCCTAATAAATTGATATGCTAAGGCCCATGTTTCAACAATCGAAGCAAAGCGATCCAAATCCTTCAGACAATTGAGCCGACCCTTTGGAATGCTTAGGTTGTTTGGAGAGACCCAAGCGTTCATATTAACTGAGCCCTTTTATTGATCCACACCCTTCGTCTTATTGAGGACATTTTTAGTGATCTAGAATTGAGGGCATTTTTAGAGATGCATATCAATTAATTTACTAAAGCCCATATTTCATTAATCCAAGTGATCAAAACCCTTCACACAGTTGATGTGACCTTTTGAAATGCTTGGGTGGTTTGGAGTGATCCCATATGTTCATATCACTGGCACTTTTGAAGTGATCCAAACCCTTTTATATAAACTGAGCCATTTTATTGATCCTCACCATTCGTCCATTTGAGGCCACTTTTAGTGATATAAATCAATTGATATGCTAGTCTCGTGTTTCAACAATCCAAGCAAAGTGATCCAAACCCTTCACATAGTTAAGCTGACCTTTTAAAATGCTTTGGTTGGTTGGAGTGATCCCAAACGTTCATATTACTAACTCTTTTTAAATTATCCAAACCCTTTATATAAATTGAGCGATTTTATTGATCCACACCATTCGTCTTATTGAGGCCATTTTTATTAATCCATAATTGAGGCCATTTTTAGTGATGCAAATCAATTGATATGATAAGGCCCATGTTTAAAAAATTTAGTAAAAGTGTTCCAAACCCTTCACACGGTTGAGCTGACCTTTTGAAATTCTTGGTTTGTTTAGAGTGATACCATGTGTTCATATCACTGGCTCTTTTTAAGTGATCCAAACCCTTCTATATTAATTGAGCCATTTTATAAATCCTCACCATTCTTCTTAGTAGGGCCATTTTTAGTGATCCAAATCAATTGATATGACAAGGCCCATGTTTCAACAATCCAAGCAAAGTAATCCAAACCTTTCACATAGACCTTTTGAAATGCTTGTGTGGTTTGGAGTGATCTCAAATGTTCATATTACTAGCTCTTTTCAAGTGATCCAAACCCTCTATAGAAATTGAGCCATTTTATTGATCCACACCATTCGTCTTATTAAGGCCATATTTAAAGATCCAAAATTGAGCCCATTTTTAGTGATCTAAATCAATTGATATGTTAAGGCCCATGTTTCAACAATCCAAGCAAAGTAATCCAAACCCTTCACACTGTTGCGCTAACCTTTTACAAAGCGTTGGTTGTTTGGAGTGATCTGAAACGTTCATATTACTAGCTCTTTTTATGTGATCCAAACCCTTCGTATAAATTGAGCCATTTTATTGATGCACACTATTCATCTTAGTGAGGCCATTTCTATAGATCCAAATCAATTAATATGCTAAGGCCCATGTTTCAACAATCCAAGCAAAGTGATCCAAGCCCTTCACACAGTTGAGCTGACCTTTTGAAATGCCTGCGTTGTTAGGAGTGACCCCAAACGTTCATATCACTGGCTCTTTTCAAGTGATCCAAACCCTTTTATATAAATTGAACCATTATATTGATCCTCACCGTTCATCCTATTGAGGCCACTTATAGTGATCTAAATAAATTGATATGCTAAGCATCATGTTTCAACAATCTAAGCAAAGTGATCCAAACCCTTCACACAATTGAGCTAACCTTTTGAAATGCTTGGGTTGCTTGGAGTGATACCAAACGTTCATACTACTGGCGCTTTTTAAATGATCCAAACCCTTTACACAAATTAAGCCCTTTTATTGATTCACACCATTTGCCGTATTGAGTCTATTTTTAGTGATCCATAATTGAGGCCATTTTTAGTAATGTGAATCAATTGATATGCTAAGGCGCATAATTCAACAATCCAAGAAAAGTTTCTAAACCCTTCACACGGTTGAGCTGGCCTTTTGAAATGCTTGGGTTGTTTGGAGTGATCCCAGGTGTGTTCATATAATTGACTCTTTTTAAGTGATCCAAACCCTTTTGTATTAATCGAGTCATTTTATTGATCCTCACTATTCTTCTTCTTGGGGCCATTTTTTGTTATCCAAATCAATTGATATGACAAGGCCCATGTTTCAACAATCCAAGCAAAGTGATCCAAACCCATCACATAGACTTTTGAAATGCTTGGTTGGTTTCGAGTGATCCCAAACGTTCAAATTACTAAGTCTTTTCAAGTGATCCAAACCCTCTGTATAAATTGAGCCATTTTATTGATCCACACCATTCGTTTGATTCAGGCCATTTTTAATGATCTATAATTGAGGTCATTTTAGTGATCCAAATCAATTGATCTGCTAAGGCCCATGTTTCAACAATCCAAGCAAAGTGATCCAAACCCTTCGCACAGTTGAGCTGTCCTTTTTCAATGCTTGGGTTGTTTGGAGTGATCTCATGTGTTCATAATACTGGCTCTTTTTATCTTATCCAAACCCTTTCTATAAATTGAGCCATTTTATTAATCCACTCCATTCATCTTTTCGAGGCCATTTTTAATCATCCAAATCAATTGATTTCCTAAGGCCCATGTTTCAACAATCCAAGCAAAGTGATCCAAACCCTTCACACAGTTGAGCTGACCTTTTGAAATACTTGGGTTGTTTGGAGTGATCCCAAATGTTCATATTACTGGCTATTTTTAAGTGATCCAAACCCTTTATATAAATTGAGCCATTTTATTTATCAACACCATTTGTCTTATTGAGGCCATTTTTAGTGATCCATTATTAAGGCCATTTTTAGTGAAGCAAATCAATTGATATATTAAGGCCCATGTTTCAACAATCTGAGCAAAGTGATCCAAGCCCATTACATAGACCTTTTTTGAACTGCATGGGAGGTTTGGACTGATCCTATTACTAACTCTTTTAAGGTGATCCAAACTTTTTATATAAATTGAGCCATTTTAATGATCCACACCATTCGTCTTATTGAGGCCATTTTTATTGATCCATAATTGAGGCCAATTTTAAATATCCAAATCAATTGATACGCTAAGGCCCTAGGTTTCAACAATCCACGCAAAGTCATCCAAACCCTTCACACAGTTGAGTTAACCTTTGGAAATGCTTGGGTTGTTTGGAGTTATCTTAAACGTTCATCTTTCTCCCTCTTTTTAAGTGATCCAAACCATTTATAAAAATTGAACCATTTTATTGATCAAAACTATTCGTCTTATCGAGGCCATTTTTAGTGATCCAAATCAATTAATATGTTAATGCCCATGTTTCAACAATCCAAGGAAAGTGATCCATGCACTTCACACAGTTGAGCTAACCGTTTGAAATTCTTGGGTTGTTTGGAGTGGTCCCTAACGTTTATATTACTGGCTCTTTCTCAATGATTCAAACCCTTTATGTAAGTTGAGCCATTTTATTGATCCAAAGCATTCTTATTGAGGCTAGTTTTAGTGATCCTAATAAATTGATATGCTAAGGCCCATGTTTCAAAAATCGAAGCAAAGCGATCCAAATCCTTCAAATAGTTGAGCCGACCCTTTGTAATGCTTGGGTTGTTTGGAGAGACCCAAGCATTCATATTAAATGAGCCCTTTTATTGTTCCACACCATTCGTCCTATTGAGGACATTTTTAGTGATCCAGAATTGAGGGCATTTTTAGAGATTCATATCAATTAATTTACTAAAGCCCATATTTCATTAATCCAAGTGATCAAAACCCTTCACACAGTTGATGTGACCTTTTGAAATGCATGGGTTGTTTGGAGTGATCCCATATGTTCATATCACTGGCACTTTTAAAGTGATCCAAACCCTTTTATAGAAACTGAGCCATTTTATTAATCCTCACCATTCGTCCATTTGAGGCCACTTTTAGTGATCTAAATCATTGATATGCAAGCCTCGTGTTTCAACATTCTAAGGAAAGTGATCCAAACCCTTCACATAGTTGAGCTGACGTTTTAAAATGCTTGGGTTGGTTGGAGTGATCCCAAACGTTCATATTACTAACTCTTTTTAAATTATCCTAACCCTTTATTTAAATTGAGCGATTTTATTGATCCACACCATTCGTCTTACTGAGGCCATTTTTATTGATCCATAATTGAGGCCATTTTAGTGATGCAAATCAATTGATATGCTAAGGCCCATGTTTAAAAAATTTAGGAATAGTGTTCCAACCCTTTCACACGGTTGAGCTGACCTTTTGAAATTCTTGGTTTGTTTGGAGTGATGCCATGTGTTCATATCATTGGCTCTTTTTAAGTGATCCAAACCCTATTATATTAATTGAACCATTTTATAAATCCTCACCATTCTTCTTAGTGGAGCCATTTTTAGTGATCCAAACCTTTCACATAGACCTTTTGAAATGTTTGTGTGGATTGGAGTGATCTCAAATGTTCATATTACTGGATCTTTTCAAGTGATCCAAACCTTTCACATAGACCTTTTGAAATGCTTGTGTGGTTTGGAGTGATCTCAAATGTTCATTTTACTGGCTCTTTTCAAGTGATCCAAACCCTCTATAGAAATTGAGCCATTTTATTGATCCACACCATTCGTCTTATTGAGGCCATATTTAATGATCCAAAATTGAGGCCATTTTTGGCGATCTAAATCAATTGATATGTTAAGGCCCATGTTTCAACAATCCAAACAAAGTAATCCAAACCCTTCGCACAGTTGTGCTAACCTTTTGCAAAGCGTTGGTTGTTTGGAGTGATCTAAAACGTTCATATTACTAGCTCTTTTTATGTGATCCAAACCCTTAATATAAATTGAGCCATTTTATTGATGCACACTATTCATCTTATTTAGGCCATTTCTATAGATCCAAATCAATTAATATGCTAAGGTCCATGTTTCAACAATCCAAGCAAACTAATCCAAACCCTTCACATAGTTGAGCTGACCTTTTGAAATGCATGTGTTGTTAGGAGTGACCCCAAACGTTTATATTACCGACTCTTTTTAAGTGATCCAAACCCTTTATATAAATTGAGTCATTTTATTTATCCACACCATTTTTCTTATTGAGGTCATTTCTAGTGATTCGAATCAATTGATATGCTAAGACCCATGTTTCAACAATCCAAGCAAAGTGATCCAAACGCTTCACACAGTTGAGCCAACCTTTTGCAATGCTTGGGTTGCTTGAAGTGATCTTTAGCATACATATTACTGATTCTATTTATGTGATTCAAACCCTTCATATAAATTGAGCTATTTTATTGATCCACAATATTCGTCTTATTGAAGCCACTCTTATTTATCCAAATCAATTGATATGCTAAGGCCCATGTTTCAATAATCCAAGCAAAGTGATTGAAACCCTTCACAGAGCTAAGCTGACCTTTTGAAATGCCTAGGTTATAAGGAGTGATCGCAAACATTCATATTATTGGCTCTTTTTAAGTGATCCAAACCCTTTTTATAAATCAAGCCATTTTATTCATCCACACCATTCGTCTTATTGAGGCCATTTTTAATTATCCAAATTAATTGATATCCTAAGGCCCATGTTTTAACAATCCATGCAAAGTGGTCCAAACCCTTCACATTGTTGAGCTGACCTTTTGAAATGCTTGAGTTGTTTGGAGTGATACCAAACGTTCATGTTAATGGCTCTTTTTAAGTGATACAAACCCTTTATATAAATTGAGCCACTTTATTGATCCTACACCATTTCTCTTATTGAGGCCATTTGTAGTTATCCTAACCAATTGATATGCTAAGGCCCAGGTTTCAACAATCCAAGCAAAGCAAACAAAATCCTTCACACGGTTGAGCTGACATTTTGAAATGCTTAGGTTGTTTAAAGTGATCTGAAACGTTCATTTTACTCACTCTTTTTAGGTGATCAACTTTTTTATTGATCCACACCCTTGGTCTTATTTTGAATGATCCAAATCAATTGTTATGCTTAGGCCCATGTTTCAACAATCTAAGCAAAGTGATCTAAACCCATCACATAGTTGAGCTGACCTTTTGAAATGCTTGGGTTGTTTGGAGAGACCCAAGCGTTAATATTATTGGCTCTTTTTCAGTGATACAAACCATTTATATAAATTGATCCCTTTTATTGATCTACACCATTTGTCTGATTTGGGCCATTTTTGGTGATCCATAATTGAGGCCATTTTTAGTGATGCATGTCAATTAATATGTTAAGGCCCATTTTTGAACTATCCAAGTGATCCAAACCCTTCAAAGAATTGATGTGACCTTTTGAAATGCTTGGGTGGTTTGGAGTGATCCCAAACGTTCATATCACTAGCTCTTTTTAAGTGTTCCAAACCCTTTTATATAAATTGAGCCATTTTATTGATCCTCACCATTCATACTATTGAGGCCACTTATAATGATCCAAATAAATTGTTATGCTATGGCTCATGTTTCAACAATCCCAGCAAAGTGATCCAAACCCTTCACATAGTAGAGCTGACCTGTTGAAATGGTTGGGTTGCTTGGTGTGACCCCAAATGTTCATACTACTGGCTCTCTTTAAATGATCCAAACCCTTTATATAAATTAAGTCATTTTATTGATCCACACAATTCGTCATATTGAGACCATTTTTAGTGATACATAATTGAAGCCACTTTTAGTGATGCAAATCATTTGACATGCTAAGGTCCATGTTTCAACAATCCAAGAAAAGTTTTCCAAACCCTTCACACGGTTGAGCTGACCTTTTCAAATGCTTGGGTTGTTTGGAATGGTCGCAAGTGTTCATATCACTAGCATTTTTAATTGAGCCATTTTATTGATCCTCACCATTCTTCTTACTAGGGCCATTTTTAGTGATCCTAAATCAATTGATATGACAAGGCCCATGTTGCAAACCCATCACATAGACCTTTTGAAATCCTTGAGTGGTTTGGAGTGATCCTAAACGTTCATATTACTGGGTCTTTTCAAGTGATCCAAACCCTCTATACAAAATGAGCCATTTTATTGATCCACACCATTCGTTTGATTGAAGCCACTTTTAATGACCTATAATCGAGGCCATTTTTAGTGATCCAAATCAATTGATCTAGTAGGGCCCATGTTTCAATAATCCAAGCAAAGAGATCCAAACCCTTCAAACAGTTGAGCTGACCTTTTTCAATGCTTTGGTTGTTTGGATTGATCTCAAACATTCACATTATTGGCTCTTTGTATCTAATCCAAACCCTTCATATAAATTGGGTCATTTTATTCATCCACACTATTCGTCTTATTCAGGCATATTTTAGTGATCCAAATCAATTGATATACTTAAGGCTCATGTTTCAACAATCCAAACAAAGTGATTCAAACCCTTCACATAGTTGAGCTGACCTTTTGAAATGCGTAGGTTGTTAGGAGTGATCCGGAACATTCATATTACTGGATCTTTTTAAGCGATCCAAACCCTTTGTATAAATTGAGCCATTTTATTGATCCACACCATTCATCTTATTGAGGCCATTTTTAATGATCCAAATCAATTGATTTCCTAAAGCCCATGTTTCAACAATCCAGCAAAGTGATCCAAACCTTCACACAGTTGAGCTAACCTTTTGAAATACTTGGGTTATTTTAAGTGATCCTAAACGTTCATTTTACTGGCTCTTTTCAAGTGATCCAAATGCTTTATATAAATTGAACCATTTTATTCATCCACACCATTCGTCTTATTGAGGCCATTTTTAATTATCCAAATCAATTGATTTCCTAAGGCCCATGTTTCAAAAATCCATGCAAAGTGATCCAAACCCTTCACATTGTTGAGCTGACCTTTTGAAATGCTTGAGTTGTTTGGAGTGATACCAAACATTTATGTTAATGGCTCTTTTTAAGTGATACAAACCCTTTGTATAAATTGAGCAATTTTATTGATCCCACACCATTTGTCTTATTGAGGCCATTTTTAGTGATCTTAATCAATTGATATGCTAAGGCCCATGTTTCAACAATCCAAGCAAAGCAAGCCAAATCCTTCACACGGTTGAGCTGACATTTTGAAATGCTCAGGTTGTTTAAAGTGATCTGAAACGTTCATTTTACTCACTCTTTTTAGGTGATCAATTGTTTTATTGATCCACACCCTTGGTCTTATTGAGGCCATTTTTAATGATCCAAATCAATTGTTATGCTTAGGCCCATGTTTCAACAATCCAAGCAAAGTGATCCAAACCCTTCACACAGTTGAGCTGACATTTTGAAATGCTTGGGTTGTTTGGAGAGACCTAAGCGTTCATATTATTGGCTCTTTTTCAGTGATATAAACCATTTATATAAATTGATCCCTTATTATTGATCTACACCATTTGTCTGATTTAGGCCATTTTTGGTGATCCATAATTGAGGCCATTTTTAGTAATGCATGTCAATTAATATGTTAAGGCCCCTTTTTTAACTATCCAAGTGATGCCAAACCCTTCACACAATTGATGTGACCTTTTAAAATGCTTGGGTGGTTTGGAGTGATCCCAAATGTTCATATCACTGTCTCATTTTAAGTGATCCAAACCCTTTTATATAAATTGAGCCATTTTATTGATCCTCACCATTCATCCTATTGAGATCCGAATAAATTGATATGCTAAGGCTTATGTTTCAACAATGCAAGCAAAGTGATCCAAAACCTTCACACATTAGAGCTGATCTTTTGAAATGCATTGGTTGCTCGGATTGAACACAAACGTTCATACGACTAGCTCTTTTTAAATCCTCATTTTAAGACCATTTTTAGTGATCCATAATTGAGGCCATTTTTAGTGATGCAAATAAATTGATATGCTAAGGCCCATGTTTTAACAATCCAAGAAAAGTGTTCCAAACCCTTCACACAGTTTAGCTAACCTTTTTGAAATGCTTGGGTTGTTTGGAGTGATCCCAAGTGTTCATATCACTAGCTCTTTTTAAGTGATCCAAACCCTTTTATATTATTTGACCCATTTTATTTATCCTCACCATTCTTCTTATTGGTTCCATTTTTAGTGATCTAAATCAATTGATATGACCTAGGCTCATGTTTCAACAATCCAAGCAAAGTGATCCAAACCCATCACATATACCTTTTAAAATGCTTGGGTTGTTTGGAGTGATCCCAAACGTTCATATTACAAGCTCTTTTTATCTGATCCAAACCCTTCAACAATCCCAGAAAAGTGTTCCAGACTCTTCACACGACTGAGCTGACCTTTTGAAATGCTCGGGTTGTTTGGAGTGATCCCAAGTGTTCATATCACTGGCTCTTTTTAAGTGATCCAAACACTTTTATATTAATTGAGCCATTTTATTGATCCTCACCATTCTTCTTATTTGGGCCATTTTTAGTGATCCAAATCAATTGGTAGGACAAGGCCCATGTTTCAACAATCCAAGCAAAGTGATGCAAACCCTTCACTTAGACCTTTTGAAATGCTTGGGTGGTTTGGATTGATCCCAAATGTTCATATTACTAGGTCTTTTCAAGTGATCCAAACCATATATATAAATTGAACAATTTTATTAATCCACATCATTCGTTTAATTGAGGCCATTTTTAATAATCTATAATTGTGGCCATTTTTCGTTATCCAAATCAATTGATCTGCTCAGGCCCATGTTTCAACAATCCAAGCAAAGTAATCCAAACCCTTCACACAGTTGAGCTGACCTTTTGCAATGCTTGGGTTGTTTCGAGTGATCTCAAACATTCATATTACTGGCTCTTTTTATTTCATCCAAACCCTTCATATAAATTCAGCCATTTTATTGATCCACATTATTCGTCTCATTGTGGCATTTTTTTGTAATCCATATCAATTGTTATGCTAAGGCCCATGATTCAACAATCCAAGCAAAGTGATCAAAACCATTCACAAAGTTGACCTAACCTTTTGAAATGCCTGGGTTGTTATGAGTGATCCAAAAAATTCATATTATCGGCTATTTTAAGTGATCAAAGCCCTTTGTATAAATTGAGCCATTTCATTGATCCACACCATCCATCTTATTGAGGCCATTTTTAATTCTCCAAATCAATTGATTTCCTAAGGCCCATGTTTCAACAATCCAAGCAAAGTGAACCAAACCCTTAACACAGTTGAGTTGACCTTTTGAAATACTTGGGTTGGTTGGAGTGATCCCAAACGTTCATATTACTGGCTCTTTTCAAGTGATCCAAACCCTTTATATAAATTGAGCCATTTTATTCACCCACACCATTCGTCTTATTGAGGCCATTTTTAATTATCCAAATCAATTGATATCCTAAGGCCCATGTTTCAACAATCCAAACAATGTGATTCAATTCCTTCACACAGTTGAGCTGACCTTTTGAAATGCTTGGGTTGTTTGGAGTGATCTCAAACGTTCATATTACTGGCAATTTTTTAAGTAATCCAAACCCTTTATATAAATTGATCCATTTTATTGATCCACACCATTCGTCTTATTGAAGCCATTTTTAGTGATCCTAATCAATTGATATGCTAGGCCCATGTTTCAACAATACAAGCAAAGCGATCCAAACCCTTAACACAATTAAGCTTATCTTTTAAAATGCTTCAGTTGTTTAAAGTGATCTCAAATGTTCATTTTACTGGCTCTTTTTAAGTGATCAACCTTTTTATTTATCCTCACAATTCGTCTTATTCAGGCCATTTTTAATGATCCAAATCAATTGTTATGCTAAGGCCCGTGTTTCAACAATCCAAGCAAAGTGATCCAAACCCTTCACATAGTTGAGTTGACCTTTTGAAATGCTTGGGTTGTTTGGAAAGACCCAAGCAGTTTATATTACTGGCTCTTTTTCAATAATACAAACCATTTGTATAAATTTATCCCTTTATTAATCCACACCATTTGTTTGAATGGGGCCATTTTTAGCGATCGATAATTGATGCCATTTTTAGTGTTGCATATCAATTAATATGTTAAGGGCCATGTTTCAACTATCCAAGTGATACAAACCCTTCCCACAGTTGATGAGACCTTTTAAAATGCTTGGGTGGTTTAGAGTGATCCCAAACATTCATATCACTGGCTCTTTTTAAGTGATCCAAACCCTTGTATATAAATTGGTACCATTTTATTGATCCTCACCATTCATACTATTGAGGCCACTTATAGTAATCCAAATAAATTGTTATGCTATCGCTCATGGTTCAACAATCCCAGCAAAGTGATCCAAACCCTTAACACAGTAAAGTTGACCTTTTGAAATGGTTGGGTTGCTTGGTGTGATCCCAAACATTCATACTACTGGCTCTCTTTAAATGTTCCAAACCCTTTATATAAATTAAGCCTTTTTATTGATCCACACGATTCGTCATATTGAGACCATTTTTAGTGATACATAATTGAGGCCACTTTTAGTGATGCAAATCAATTGACTTGCTAAGGTCCATGTTTCAACAATCCAAGAAAAGTTTTCCAAACCCTTCACACGGTTGAGCTGACCTTTTGAAATGCTTAGGGTTGTTTGGAATGATCTCAAGTGTTCATATCACTAGCTTTTTTTAGTGATCAAAACCCGTTTATATTAATTAAGCCATTTTATTGATCCTCACCATTCTTCTTATTAGGGCCATTTTTAGTGATCCAAATCAATTGATATGACAAGGCCCATGCTGCAAACCCATCACATAGACCTTTTGAAATCCTTGAGTGGTTTGGAGTGATCCCAAACGTTCATATTACTGGGTCTTTTCAAGTGATCCAAACCCTCTATACAAAATGAGCCATTTTATTGATCCACACCATTCGTTTGATTGAAGCCATTTTTAATGACCTATAATCGAGGCCATTTTTAGTGATCCAAATCAATTGATCTAGTAGGGCCCATGTTTCAATAATCCAAGCAAAGTGATCCAAACCCTTTAAATAGTAGAGCTGACCTTTTTCAATGCTTTAGTTGTTTGGATTGATCTCAAACGTTCATATTATTGGCTCTTTTTATCTTATCCAAGCACTTCATATAAATTGAGTCATTTTATTCATCCACACTATTCGTCTTATTCAGGCCTTTTTTAGTGATCCAAATCAATTGATATACTTAAGGCCCTTGTTTCAACAATCCAAACAAAGTGATTCAAACCCTTCACATAGTTGAGCTAACCTTTTCAAAATGCGTAGGTTTTTAGGAGTGATCCGGAACGTTCATATTATTGGATCTTTTTAAGTGATCCAAACCCTTTGTATAAATTGAGCCATTTTATTGATCCACACCATTCATCTTACTGAGGCCATTTTTAATGATCCAAATCAATTGATTTCCTAAGGCTCATGTTTCAACAATCCAACAAAGTGATCCAAACCCTTCACACAGTTGAGCTGACCTTTTGAAATACTTGGGTTGTTTTGAGTGATCCCAAACGTTCATATTACTGGCTCTTTTCAAGTGATCCAAACGCTTTATATAAATTGAACCATTTTATTCATCCACACCATTCGTCTTATTGAGGCCATTTTTAATGATCCAAATCAATTGATATTCTAAGGCCCATGTTTCAACAATCCAAGCAAAGTGATTCAATCCCTTCTCACAGTTGAGCTGACCTTTTGAAATGCTTGGGTTGTTTGGAGCGATCACAAACGTTCATATTACTAGCTCTTTTAAGTGATCCAAACCCTTTATATAAATTGATCCAGATTATTGATCCACCCCATTCGCGTTATTGAGGCTATTCTTAGTGATCCTAATTAATTGATATGCTAAGGCCCATGTTTCAACAATCCAAGAAAAGCGATCCAATTCCTTCACACAATTGAGCTGACCTTTGGATATGCTTCGGTTGTTTAAAGTGATCCCAAACTGTTCATTTTACTGGCTCTTTTTAAGTGATCAACCGTTTTATTGATCCTCACCATTCGTCTTATTAAGGCCATTTTTAATGATCCAAATCAATTGTTTTGCTAAGACCCATGTTTCAACAATCCAAACAAAGTGATCCAAACCCTTCACACAGTTGAATTGACCTTGTGAAATACTTGGGTTGTTTGGGGAGACCCAAGCGTTTATATTATTGGCTCTTTTTCAGTGATACAAACCATTTATATAAATTTATCCATTTTTTTGAGCCACACCATTTGTCTGATTGGAGCCATTTTTAGTGATCCGTAATTGATGCCATTGTTAATGTTGCATATCCATTAATATGTTAAGGTCCATGTTTCAACTATCCAAGTGATACAAAACCTTCATTCAGTTGATGTGACCATTTGAAATCCTTGGGTGGTTTGGAGTGATCCCAAATGTTCATATCACTGCCTCTTTTTAAGTGATCCAAACCCATTTATCTAAGTTGTCCCATTTTATTGATCCTCACCATTAATCCTATTGAGGCCACTTATAGTGATCCAAATAAATTGATACGCTAAGGCTCATGTTTCAGCAATCCAAGCAAAGTGATCCAAACCCTTCACACAGTTGAACTGACCTTTTAAAATGCTTGGGTTGCTTGGAGTGATCCCAAACGTTCATATTACTAGCTCTTTTTAAATGATCCAAACCCTTTATATAAATTGAGTCCACACCATTCATCTTATTGGGTTCATTTTTAGTGATCCATAATTGAGTCCATTTTTAGTAGTGCAAATCAATTGATATGATAAGCCCCATGATTCAACAATCCAAGAAAAGTGTTCCAAACCCTTCACACAGTTGAGTTGACCTTTCGAATGCTTGGGTTGTTTGGAGTGATCCAAAGTGTTCATATCATTGGCTCTTTTTAAGAGATCAAAACCCTTTTATATTAATTGAGCCATTTTATTGATCCTCACCATTCTTCTTATTGGGGCCATTTTTAGTGATCCAATTCAATGGATATGAGGCCCATGTTTCAACAATCCAAGCAAAGTGATCCATACCCATCACATAGAACTTTTGAAATGCTTCGGTAGTTTGGAGCGATCCCAAACGTTCATATTACTGTGTCTTTTCAAGTGATCCATACCCTCTATATAAATTGAGCCGTTTTATTGATCCACACCACTTCGTTTGATTGAGGCCATTTTTAATGACCTATAATTGAGGCCATTTTTAGTGATCTAAATCAATTAATCTGCGAAGGCCCATGTTTCAACAATACAAGCAAACTAATCCAAACCCTTCACACAAATGAGCCGACCTTTTTCAATGCTTGGGTTGTTTGGAGTGATCACAAACGTTCATATTACTGGCTCTTTTTATCTGATCCAAACCCTTCATATAAATTGAGCCATTTTATTGATCCACACTATTCATCTTATTGAGGCTTTTTTTAGTTATCCAAATCAATTGATATGTTAAGGCCCATGTTTCAACTATCCAAGGAAAGTGATACAAACCCTTCACATAGTTGAACTGACCTTTCGAAATGCCTGGGTTGTTAGGAGTGATCCGAAATGTTGGTATTACTTGCTCTTTTTAAGTGTTTCAAACCCTTCGTATAAATTGAGCCATTTTGTTGATCCACACCATTCATCTTATTGAGGCCATTTTTAATGATCCAAATCTCTTGATTTACTAAGGCCAAGTTTCAACAATCCAAGCAAAGTGATCCAAACCCTTCACATAGTCGAGCTGACCTTTTGAAATACTTGGGTTGTTTGGAGTGATCCCAAACGTTCATATTACTGGCCCGTTTTAAGTGATCCAAACCCTTTATATAAATTGAGCTGTTTTATTGATCCACACCATTTGTCTTATTAAGGCCATTTTTAGTGATCCATAATTGAGGCCATTTTTAGTGATGCAAATCAAGCCATATGCGTAGGCCTATGTTTCAACAATCTAAGCAAAGTGATTCAAACCTTTCACATAGACCTTTTGAAATGCTTGGGTGGTTTGGAGTGATCCCAAATGTTCATATTACTGGCTTTTTCAAGTGATCCAAACCCTCTATATAAATTGACCCATTTTATTGATCCACACCATTCGTATTATTGAGGCCATTTTTTATGATCCATAATTGAGGCCATTTTTTATGATCCATAATTGAGGCCATTTTTAATGATCCTAATCAATTAATATGCTAAAGCCCATGTTTCAACAATCCAAGCAAAGTGATCTAAACCCTTCACATAGTTGAGCTGACCTTTTGAAATGCTTGGGTTGTTTGGAATAATCCCAAACGTTCATATTATTGGATCTTTTTCAGTGATCCAAGACCTTTATATAAATTGAGCCCTTCTATTGATCGACACCATTTGTCATGTTAAGGCGATTTTTAGTTATTCATAATGGAGGCCATTTTTAGTGATGCCAATCATATTATATGCTACCACCTATGTTTCAACAATCCAAGCAAATTGTTTAAAGCCCTTCTCACAGTTGAGCTAACCTTTTCAAATACTTGGGTTGTTTGGAGTGATCACAAAGGTTCATATCACCGGCTCGTTTTAAGTGATCTAAACCCTTTTATATAAATTGAGCCATTTTATTGATCCTCACCATTTGTCGTATTGAGGCCATTTTTAGTGAGATCCAAATCAATTGATATGATAAGTCCCACGTTTCAACAATCCAAGCAAAGTGATGCAAACCCCTCACACAGTTGTGCTTACCTTTTGAAATGCTTGGATTGCTTGGAGTGATCACAAACGTTCATATTACTAGCTCTTTTTAAGTGATCCAAACCCTTGATATAAATTGTGCCTTTTTATTAATCCACACCATTCATCTTATTGAGGCCCTTTTTAGTGATCCAGAATTGAGGCCCCCCATGTTTCAACTATCCAAGGAAAGTGTTCCAAGCGCTTCACATGGTTGAGTTGACCTTTTGAAATGCTTGGGTTGTTTGGAGTGATCCTAAATGTTTATATCACTGGTGCTTTTTAAGTGATCCAAATCAATTGATATGCTAAAGTCCATGTTTCAACAATCCAAGCAAAGTGATCCAAACCCTTCAAGCAGTTGAGCTGACCTTTTGAAATGCTTGGATTGCTTGGATTGACCCCAAACGTCCACATTACTGGCTCTTTTTAAGTGATCCAAACCCTTTATATAAGTTGAGCAATTTTTTCGTTCTCACCATTTGTCCTATTGGGGCCATTTTTAGTGATCCAAATCAATTGATATGCTAAGGCCTATGTTTCAACAATCCATGTAAAGTGATCTAAACCCTTCAGATGATTTGGGCCTTTTTAGAGATCAAAATCCTTCATATTGTACCTTTCAAAAAAAAAAAAATCCTTCATATTATTGAGACCTCTTTTAGTGACCAAAACTAATTAATATTCTAAGGCTCATATTCAACAATCAAAGCAAATGTTTGGTAGCATGTGTGGTTGGATTGATATGTCTCTAATGTCAACCATGAATATGAGGAGGCTTTTGTTTAGTGATCCAAATAGTTAGACATAACCCTTGGTAGATCTGAAATTGTATTTTCAGCCATTTGAGAGAATTGAGTGCATGAGTCATACATAATGGATCCATTTTCAATTATCCAATCCATTAATATCTCTTTTTTTTTTATTATTGGTGAAGCCTTTGTTATGGTTAGGTCCTTTTGTAGTGACACAAATCGTTTATCGCTCGGCCCTTAGTGGATCTGTAATTGTGTTTTCATCTGTTTGAGACAATTGAGTGCATGAGTCATGCACAATGGGCTCATTTTCAATTATCCAATGGCATAGATTGTGTTAACATGGCATAGATTAGGGAAATGGTAACAATAATTTAGCTACTCAGTCCCACCTAGGACGGTGTTTTAAATCACCAACCAGTTCTATTTGTTGCAAGTGTTATCGAAATTATCATGAGGCTGGGCTGGGTGTGAGAGATACGATTTACGCTTCTAGTTTTGGGGTAGTTCTGCTTTCCTCGAGTTCGTGTTGGCAGTCGGAGCCGAATGATTTATTATAGTGATTTTTTACCCTGTAATCATGTGTATTGAGCCCCTGACAAACTGATGTTGTATGATTTGGTATGCACTTCTATGGTTAATATGCTCTACTTTTAAATTTACAGACTTAAGTACATTGATCGGTTAAATCTATGCTAATGTGCCAACTCCACATGGTTTAAGCCTCTAAACTACGCTTCCACAATATACAGTCACCTCAAAAAAATTGAGAGCCGCGGACTACATGATACTCAGATTTCGGAGCGTAACAAGTTGGTATCAGAGAATGAGTTGACAGATAACTAGGCCAGTGGATTGGGGTGCTCACCGTAAGCTACACCTTGACGTAGTTAGGACTTTGATATTAGCAGCAACAATCCTTAGAATTGAATTCGCTATTGTTTGATGATTGTGGACTTGAACTTAGAAATGAATTTGAATTTTGAGATCAAATCCCTTGCCTTGTAATGTTTGCAAACTCCAACTTAGAATTCTAAACAATAGGACCAAATTCTCTATTTCCAATGTTGTTGTTTGAACTAAAACCTAGAAAATGAAGCTCTAGGATCGCTTTGGCATCATTGTTGTGCTTGAACGTGCGTGGATTCGTCTTGGGACTAGTTGTTTCAGTGAGTCGAGACTCTAGGAAGTGAAGTCTGTCATAGATGAGCACAGGGCACGGAATTTGAATTATTTAAGTCGAGTAGACACTCATTGAGCGAGAAAATTCGAACAAAATTGAGGGATTTTGGGCAGTGCAACTCGGCACTACCGAGAAGGGAGGAAGAACCGACCCAAGTTGGGTCAGCGCATCTCGACACTGTCGAGTAAATCTCGGACGCGCCGAGAAGGTTAGGACAGAGTGTCTCGGCACTGTTGAGCAGGGTTAGCTTTTGGGCGTTAGAGTGTCTCAGCATTGCCGAGCAGGGTTAGCATTTCGGGTCAAAGTGCCTTGGCACTGTCGAGCAGGTTTGGTCATAGGTTGTCAACGCTACTTGGCACTATTGAGCAGGGCCGCGTCTGTTTTGTATGGGGTGTTTTCATGGGAGACTTTGAAGTCCTTTATGCTCTTTTTCTCCTATTCTAGTCTTCTCTTCCCATATTCATTTACCCGATGTTCCTTTTAGATGTAGAACGGACCCTAGTTGTGTCTGGATCTAAGAAAACAACTTTTCAAAAAAAAAAAAAAAAATCCATTTTGTGAAAATTTGCATAATTTGGGTTTGGTTTTTGTTTTCTATTTATTTTTCTCTAAAACTAGACTCATCAAGCTTCGTTTTATTTTTTGAGTCACCTTAATCGTAGTTGTATGCAAAAAGATACATTTTTTTCAAGTCGGCGTTTTGCAACCTCGAGTACAGCACGTCTTGGCACTGTCGAGGGTCATTTGGCACCACCAAGCAAGTTTGTGGGTCATTTTTTTTCCAAATTTCTGGAATTTTACTTTGCTTACCCTGAATTTTAGGACTTCTATATTTCTAACATTTTCAGCTCTTTTAACTTGTTGCTTCCATGTTCTTTAAACGCGGATCAACGATCCTTTGTTCTCATAATTTGAGTATGCTTGATCGTCATCTATTTGGCTTTAATTCTTTAAATCTTCAAATTTCCGTATTTGTCTCCTTTGAGCTTCAAACCTCACCTTTAGTTCGAATGCATCTTAGACCTCCCATCCTTTCTTCAACATCAAAAGCACATTCAATTAGACCATTTTATCATGAATTTGCATGAGAAAGCATTGCATTATATTAGTGTTGTCGAATCTTACGATTTACGAATTATGACATACGATTTAAGTCGAATCTTAAAACAAAACGATTTAAACCTTCCACCATGAATCTTTTTTTTTTTTTTTTTTGTATGAATCCTATGACGCTATGATTTGAAACCTACGATTTTCGATACGATAATGATTTTGTCAATGTTGCATAGCCCGTGTTGGTTGGATTGAGATGACACTAATGTCAACTGTGAGTATTGAAAGCGTCATTTTTTAGTGATCCAAATAGTTGATTCGATACAACCCTTAGTAGATCTGTAATTGTGTTTTTGCCCGTTTGTGACAATGGAGTGCATGATTCATACACAACGGGCCCAATTTCAATTATCCAACCATTAATATCTCTTGTTTAGGTTTTGCCGTTAGAAACTATTCTTATGGTTGAGTCCATTTGCTGACCCAAGATGTTAATCAATCAGCTCGCTTCTACTGATGCGAACAATTAGTAGCAATGGTCCTAGTTTCGTTAACCAAACCATTTGTTGGATTTGCCTACCTTTTTCCAGTGCATGGGCCAGCTGAAGTGAGACAATTGATCTAACCTTTTGAAATGCTTAGGTTGTTTGGAGTGATCCAAACCTTTAATATTATTGGCTCGTTTTAAGTGATCCAAGCCTTTTATATAATTTGGGCCATTTTTAGTAATCCAAATCAATTGATATGCTAAGGCCCATGTTTCAATAATCCAAGCAAGGTGATCCAAACCCTTCACACAATTTAGGTTGTTTTAGTTTTCCAAACCCTTTGTATTATTGAGGCCGATTTTAGTGAGCCAAACTAATTGATATTTGGTTGGAGTGAGATGCCACTAATGTCAACCATGAGTATGCAAAGGCTCATTTTTAGTGATCCAAATAGTCGATTTGATACAACCCTTTGTGGATCCATAATTGTGTTTTCGCCCGTTTGTGACAGTAGAGTGCATGAGTCATACACAATGGGCCCATTTTCAATTTTCTAACCGCTAATATCTCATGTTCTGGTTTTACTGGTAGAAAGTGTTCTTACGGTTGGGTCCATTTGTAGTGACCCAAGACATTAATCACTCAACCTGCTTCTAATGATGAGAACTATTTATCGGAATTGTCCCATTTCACTAACCAAACCATCTATTAAATGGGCCTATGTTTTGAAATCCTTGGTCCATTTCAAGGGGATCGATTTGGAGTAACCTTTTGTAATGCTTGGGTCATTTGGAGTGAACCTTTTGAATTCTTTGGTTGTTTGGAGTGATCCAAAACGTTCATTTTACTGGCTTTTTTTAATGATCCAAACCCTTTATATAAATTAAGCCATTTTATTGATCCACACCATACGTATTGTTGAGGCTGTTTTTAGTGATCCAAACCAATTGGTATGCTAAGGCCCATGTTTTTACAATCCAAGCAAGATGATCCAAACCCTTCACATTATTTGGGCCGTTTTAGAGATAAAAACCCTTCATATTATTGCGACCATTTTCAGTGACTGAAACTAATTGATATTGTAAGGCTCATATTCAACAATTTAAGCAAATGGTTGATAGGTTGTGTTGGTTGGATTAATATGGTAGTACTGTCAACCATGAATATGCCGAGGCTTATGCTTAGTGTTCCAAATAGTTAGACATAACCCTTGGTGGATCTGAAATTGCATTTTCACCCATTTGAGATAATTAAGTGCATTGAGTCATGCACAATGGGTCCATTTTCAATAATCCAATCCATTAATATCTCATGTTCCGGTTTTACTCGTAGAAACCTCTCTTCTGATTGGGTCCTTCTGTAGTGACATAAACGGTTTATCACTTAGCCCTTAGTGGATCTGGAATTGTGTTTTCATTCATTTGAGACAATGGATTTCATTAGTCCTGCACAATGGGCCCATTTTCAATTATCCAAACAATTCATATCTCTTGTCCTAGTTTTATTGGTAGAAACTATTCTTTTCAATTATCCAATCCATTAATATCTCTTGTTCTGGTTTTACTAGTAGAAACCTCTCTTTTGATTGGATCCTTTTGTAGTGACACAGATCGTTTATCACTCAACCCTTCGTGGATCTGTAATTGTGTTTTCATTCGTTTGTGGTAATTGAGTTCACGAGTCCTGTGCAATCGGGCCATTTTCAATTATCTAAACAATTCATCTCTTGTTCTAGTTTTATTGGTAGAAACCATTCTTATGGTTGGGTTCCTTTGATGTGACCTAAACCACGCACTTCTACTAATGTGAACAATTTATAGCAATGGTCCCAGTTTCGTTTACCAAATCGTTTACTGGATTGGCCTATCTTTTTCAAGTGCTTGAGCCATTTGAAATGGTCCAATTGGTCTAACCTTTTAAAATGCTTGGGTTGTTTGGAGTGATCAAAATCTTTCATATTACTGGCTCTTTTTAAGTGATCCAAACCCTCCATATAATTTATGCCAATTTATTAATCCAAACCATTCGTTTTATTTAGGCCATTTTCAATGATCTAATCAATTGATATGATAAGGCCCATGTTTCAATAATCCAAGCAAGGTGATCCGGACCCTTTATTGGACTAGGCCTATCTTTTTTAAGTGCTTGAGCCATTTGAAATGATCCAATTGGTCTAACCTTTTAAAATGCTTGGGTTGTTTGGAGTGATCAAAATCTTTCATATTACTGGCTCTTTTTTAGTGATCCAAACCCTCTATGTAATTTGCCCCAATTTATTGATCCAAACCGTTCGTTTTATTTAGGCCATTTTCAATGATCCAAATCAATTGATATGATGAGGCCCATGTTTCAATAATCCAAGCAAGGTGATCCAAACCCTTTTGACAATTTAGGCCGTTTTAGTAATCAAAACCCTTCGTATTGTTGAGATCGATTTTAGCGAGCCGTACTAATTGATATGCCAAGACTCATATACAAAAACTGAAGCAAATATTTTATAGCCCGTGTTGGTTGGATTGAGATGACACTAATGTCAACTGTGAGTATTGAAAGCATCATTTTTTAGTGATCCAAATAGTTGATTCGATACAACCCTTAGTGGATCTGTAATTGTGTTTTTGCCCGTTTGTGACAATGGAGTGCATGATTTATGCACAACGGGCCCAATTTCAATTATCCAACCATTAATATCTCTTGTTTAGGTTTTGCCGTTAGAAACTATTCTTATGGTTGAGAACATTTGCTAACCCAAGACGTTAATCAATCAACTCGCTTTTACTGATGCGAACAATTAGTAGCAATGGTCTTAGTTTTGTTAACCAAACCATATGTTGGATTTGCCTACCTTTTTCCAGTGCATGGGCCAGCTGAAGTGAGACAATTGGTCTAACCTTTTGAAATGCTTGGGTTGTTTGGAGTGATCTAAACCTTTCATATTATTGGCTTGTTTTAAGTGATCCAAGCCCTTTATATAATTTGGGCCATTTTATTGATCCACACCCTTCGTATTATTCAGGCCATTTTTAGTAATCCAAATCAATTGATATGCTAAGGCCCATGTTTCAATAATCCAAGCAAGGTAGGTGATCCAAACCCTTCACACAATTTGGGCCGTTTTAGTTATCCAAACCCTTCGTGTTATTGAGGCCGATTTTAGTGACCCGAACTAATTGATATGCCAAGGCATGTATACAAAAATCGAAGCAAATGTTTTATAGTCCGTGTTGGTTGGATTGAGATGCCAGTGCCACTAATGTCAACCGTGAGTATGCAAAGGCTTATTTTTAGTGATCCAAATAGTTGTTTCCATAGAACCATTAGTGGATCTGTAATTTTGTTTTCGCCCGTTTGTGATAATGGAGTGCATGAGTCATACACAATGGGCCCATTTTCAATTATCCAACCACTAATATCTATTGTTCTAGTTTTACTGATAGAAAGTGTTCTTATGTTGGGTCCATTTGTAGTGACCCAAGACGTTAATCACTCAGCTCACTTCTAGTGGTGCGAACTATTTATCAGAATGGTCCAATTTCGCTAACCAAACCATTTATTGAATAGGCCTATGTTTTGAATTACTTGGTCCATTTGAAGGGATCGAATTGGGCAAACCTTTTGGAATGCTTGGGTTGTTTGGAGTCATCCAAAACGTTCATATTACTGGCTCTTTTTTAGTGATCCAAACCCTTTATATAAATTGAGCCATTGTATTGATCCACACCGTAAGTATTGTTGAGGTTATTTTCAGTGATTCAAACCAATTGGTATGCTAAGGCCCATGGTTTTACAATCCAAGCAAAACTATCCAAACCCTTCACAATATTTGGGACGTTTTAGAGATAAAAACCCTTCATATTTTGCAACCATTTTCAGTGACCAAAACTAATTGATATTCTAAGGCTCATATTCAACAATCTAAGAAAATGTTTGATAGCCTGTGTTGGTCGGATTAATATGCCAGTATTGTTAACCATAAATATTCCGAGGCTTATGCTTGGTGATCCAAATAGTTAGACATGACCCTCGGGGGATCTGAAATTGCATTTTCACCCATTTGAGACAATTAGTGCATTGAGTCATGCACGATGGGTCCATTTTCAATTATCCAATCCATTAATATCTATTGTTCCAGTTTTACTAGTAAAAACCTCTCTTCTTATTGGGTCCTTTCTTCAGTGACACAAATCAGTTTATCACTCAACCCTTTGTAGATCTGTAATTGCGTTTTCATTCATTTGAGACAATTGAGTTCATAAGTCCTGTGCAATCAGCCCATTTTCAACAATCTAACTCTTCAATGCATAAGAGGCCATTAAAGCTAGGGAGCTCAGCCTTACCTTGATAGTTTCTGTTAAAACGATCGGTGCGTTCATCTCCATAAACGGGGCGTTGATTCATGAGGCCAGCGATCTCCTCGTCACTGGAGCTTGAACCATCTGGGGTAGCCCTGCGATGTGCTGCTGGAATTGCTCTCCGAGCAATAGGGTTGTTCGGTACAATGGCTACAGGGGGCTGAACTTCGCGCAGGGCTTGGGGTGAGGCGAGTGTTGTGGCGTGACAGTCAAACGAAGCTTGCAACCCTTGCATAACTTGCAGATGTTCCTGTCAGAACTCCCTGAATTCCGTCGCTTGTCAGTGGTTGATCCCCTAAATCACCACCTATGGGGTTGTTGTCGTCGTTTGCACTAGAAGCCACCTCCCAAGAAAAAACCTTCTCCGATACCAACTTGGTGCGGCGGAAGGCGGGTGGGATCGAGCAAGGCCTCTCCGACAAGGATAACTAATCCGAATCTCGGATCTACAGGGACTCTTTGACCTGTCTTCGTCGAATCCTCGATGGGATATCTCGAATCCATGAGCAAACAGAGATAACTCCGAAAATTAGATTTAAAATAATCAATGCCTTCTTTAAAAACCAAATAAACAACTACTTACAGTAAACTAAACCATAATCTACACAGCCTAGGTGTCCTAATTGTAATAGGAAACAAACTCAAACCAAAGCGGAAACAAAACCCAAAAATTAAGAAAGTTTGTGTGCGCAGCTGTGCGCCTACCGACCGGTCGAATTTGAGGGCCGATCGGTCGGTTGGCTTCAAAACAGTCCAGTGAGTTCACTGGCCTTCCAAACTTAATTCGACTGATTGGCAGAGGTCATCTTTTGGAGATTTTCGCGGTTCTTCAGTTCTCTCCTCCGGATCTCGTGGGCCCACTCTTGGATCCTTCTCCTAGCCCTTTTCTGCCCTCGATCAAAGGGTCGCTTCACTACATCAGTCTTAAGCCCATATAGCGTTGGACCTGAGACCAAAAGAGCCAACTTGGCATGTTTCAACTCACATCTATAGGTATGTAGCGGAGCATGTTTTGGTGTAGTAGGGAGCTAAGTAGGGTTGTTCAAGGGTCGGGTTCAAGTCTGCTCCTATAATAGTCATACTCAAGCTAACTGGGTTTGGATCTTGCCCGGGTCTAGGTTCATCAGGCTTCGATTAGCAGACACATGTGCCACTTTGACATTTTGCATGGCAATAAATTGACTATTAAAACTAAGTTGACCCAACCCAAACCGAGGTCCCCAGTCCATGTGTCCATCACATGGACCTGATAGACCCCAACCAAAGTCAACTAGACCTGATACTTGATTCAATTTCTCAACGGGTCCAAAGAAATGGGCTTGAATCCGTTAATGATTTAGGAAGGCCGAGGTGTCCGATGATGCTTAAAAGATGCATAATGAGCAATTGACTAGGAACATGGTTCACTTCAAGTGGGGGGTCCATTACATTTTCTTTGATTCTTTTGGTGATTCATATCGCATTTGATTTTGGTTAATCTCTACATGCCTTTGGATTTTCAGGTTGCAAATGGTATTGCACTATAAGAGCTTTATCCAACCAAGTGGAAGATGCCAACTTCCAAATAGCTAGGTATTTTATTTATTTATTAATTGATTGATTGATTGATTTTGTTTTTCTAAGCTTCTAGAAGCAGGGTAATTTTGGTCCTAGATGTTTTCAGTGAATTAGATGGTCATGATCTATCCATGCTACTTGGCGGGTTCCTGGTCTATATTCTCAAATTTTACTCTTAACCCATTGGCTGCGATGTTGTTGCTGCGAATAGAAGGATGTTTATTTGGTCTTTGGCTGATGCAGATTTTCCGAGTTTTAAGAGTTAATAAGTGATAAGATCAATGTATACTCCCAAAGTATCATCTTTCTTTTCTAGGGCATCTTTCCTTGTCTTTCTCCATATTTGAAGTTCTTCACTTTCAGGGTGTAACTTTTCCGTATAGGCCTTATCCAAGAAAATCCTTCCAAATAAGTAGGGATTGACATGCTTTAGGGAAGTTCATATAGCCAACAACTTGTGGGACATGATGATTTATTGATATTTATGTATTAGGGTATCCCTATGCTGGAGTTGCTCTTTGCGGATCATTTAACAAAGTATTATAGTTTAAGAAAATTTCTTTCTTGGTTTTAGAGAAATGGATTGTCAAGATCTACTCTTTTCTAGTTTTTTTTTTTTGTTTTCTAAGGTTCCAAAGAAGTAGGTGGTCACAATCTATCAAATGCTGGATTGGCAGATTGTTTGTCTAGATTCTCAACTTTCATTCTCCTTACATTTTCTGCAATCATTGTGATTAGCTGGATGTTTATTTGTATCTCTTGCTAATACAAACATGCTGAGTTTTTAGGAGTTTGGGATTGAGAAATCCGGTGTTGGCTCTTGTACTATCATTCTCATACTCACATATTAGGGTATCCCTGTGCTGGAGTTACTCTTTGTGGATCATTCAACAAAGTATTATGGTTTAAGAAAAGTACAATGCCATGCATGTCTACTTTGTTTCTTTCTTGGTTTCAGAGAAATAGATGGTCAAGATCTACTCTTTTTTTCTTTTCTTTTCTTTTTGTCATTTTCTAAGGTTCTAGAGAAGTTGGTGGTCATAATCAATCAAATGCTAGATCGGCGGATTGTTTGTATAGATTGTCAACTTTCATTCTCCTTCCATTTGCCTCAATTATTGTGATTAGCTGGATATTTATTTGGGTCTCTTGTTGATACTGACATGCTGAGCTTTTAGGAGTTCGGAATTGAGAAATCCAGTGTTGGCTCTTGTAGTATCATTCTCATATTCTTGCATCAGGGTATCCCTATGCTGGAGTTGCTCTCTGTGGATCATTCAATAAACTACTATAGTTCAAGAAAAGTACAGTGCCACACATGTCTGCTTTGTTTCATTCTTCATTTCAGAGAAATAGATGGCCAAGATCTACTCTCTTTTTTTTCTAAGGTTCCAGAGAAATAGGCGATCACAATCTATCAAATGCTAGATCGGCGGTTTGTTTGTCTAGATTCTAACTTTCATTCTCCTTCCATTTGCTGCAATTATTATGATTAGGTAGATGCTTATTTGGGTCTCTTGCTGATACAAATTGGCTGAATTTTTAAGAGTTTGGAATTGAGAAATCTGGGGTTGTCTATTGAAGTATCATTCTCTTCAGGTTTTTTGTCTATCTTTTAGTTCTTTAGTTTCGGAGATATATATCTAAATCATATCTTTCTTTCTTTCTAGTTTCTTTTTTCTTTTTCTTTTTTAATGTTTTGAAATTTTTGGGAGTTCCTTATAGGTGGGGGTTTCTTTTTCCCTCTTGCTTTATTTGTTTTGATCTCATGTGGATTTTCATTGAAAGAGGAAATGTGAGACTTTTAATGGGTTCATCTATAATTGTTGGTTGCGAGAGAGATTCGACCTTGATCATAATTAGCTCAGTCTTGATTGACTAAAACGGAATATTTTTTCCTTTTGAGATTTTTTGAAAATTTTCCCCTTCAGATTTGATCAACTGGCTTCTGCATTTATGTTGGTTCTCTGTGTTTGTTGGTAACAATGTGTTATATAGTCTCAAAGGGGTTCCCTACAAATTTGTGTATGCTTGTGCGATGCTTCTATTGAGTTTTCTTGTTGATTTTTATCTGCTGGCTTAGGGCCTGCATAGAATTACAACAGAAAGAAAGAAATTTGAAAAGTGACAGTTTACCACTTCTTTTGATATTTTCCAAAATCTGTTTCTATTCATTGAATTCCGTGCAGAAATTATATGAATAATTTTATATGTAACGGACTTCAATCCACCAAATTATTCTTGATTTGTGTTTGATTAGGCCTATTTGGTCGACTTTCAACTTGTCAAGTTAATGTTGGCGTACAGACAACTTTCTTACTAATGAAAGGCCTTTTTTTTTTTTTTTTGAAGGATTACAACAAATGGCCTGTTGTACCATCATCTAAAACATCCATAACAAAAGGAATAGATATTTGGGATCCCCATTTTATTTTTTAGATTTTCATTAATAGTTATTTATAAAAAGGACCATGAGAGGCAGTTGATACCATACCCGCATTATCCAATAGCCATCCAGTTGGCCAATCCATTGGCCCATACAATTTGGTAATACCTTTGCTTTATCCATCAATGAGCACAAATTTGTATCCTTTAATTTTTTGTTGTGGTTATCTCAGTCTTTGGTTTTCAAGTTGGTTGTGGACTATTGCTAGTTGTGAAAGCTTTATCCCAGCCTAATGCCAACTTCCTTACTATGTAGGGGTTACTTTCTTAGGGACCTCTAGCCAGAGTTAGTCTTTTTGAATCTTTCATCATTCTAATTTGATTTCTTAATGGCATTCAAAATCGTATGCTCGAGCAATTACTAATTTTGGTTCTTTCATGGAGTCGGGTGGAGTAGACCGTTGTAATCATGTTAGCTTTTTCTTTCATGGTGCAATGTAATCTTTGACTTTTAATTTCTGATATCCCTCACATCAGTTTATTCATCTTGGATTGTTTGATATAAACTTGCAGAGTTCAGTAGGAGCTTCAAATTGAGAAGGTTGTTGTCACTTTCCTCAAGAGTGAAGTAGTTTTTAATTTTTATGTTTATTTTTTATATTTCATGCCAAGTTATATATGTCAATGTTTTTCCTGTACTAAACCAAGTCTTCTCAAAAATGTGTTTCTTTTTCAAGACTGTGGATCCACATTTTTATGATTCTATTGGGAGGTCACCCTTGTTGGCATTTGAGTTGGTTCCTTAAAACATTTCTAAGATTGGCTTTTGGGAGGTCATTTTTTACTAGCACCTGAGTTGGTTCCTACAACTTTTTAGGAAGATTTGGTAGTTTTTTTTTTATGGGTGTTGTTTTTGCTAATTGATTTTTTTAGGTTGTCATTTGTTTTAATGTTTTAGTAAGAATGTGGTAGGATTTCACTGAAGCAATTACCGTCAATGAGGGCAATTTTGAAACTTCCTTTTTTCCTTTTTTTTTCCAAGAAACAGATGACCACCATATGTGGTTTTGCAACCCAACTTTTAAGTTTTCTTGTTCTTTTCTTGGTATCTCTAAGATGCTAATATCATCTCTGGTGCCTTATTATTTTATTTGAGCTTATATAGAGCCACATAGTTCTTTGGGAGTTTTGTGCTCTCTTCTTCAAATTGAACTATCCTTTCTTTTTCTTTTCTTTTTCTTTTTCTTTTTTCTGGAAAAGTACACACACAAAGTATGGTAGGTTAATATAAAAGATTGTCCAATAGATATGCTTCTATTGTACATACTATCTTTTTGTGCAAATTAGGTATGTTGAACGTCTCAAGGATGGGATGACTCCGATCTTAAGTCATGATGCTTTGGTGCATGGATGCGAGATCTTGGCTCTATCCATAAGATGGGTCCAACTGTGAAGATTGCATTGGCCAAATATGTTGGCAACATTTCATGAAAGAAATGGCAAGCGTATGTAGGTGGCTATTGTGTTTCTATTACTATTTTATTATGTTTAGTGGGTTTGTTTTTATTTCCGGGATGTTCGATCTCACGGATGCAAAACTGTTCCAACTCATCAACGAGTGCAAGATTTTGGCAACATGGTTTATTGCTTGGTAAAAGGGGATTCCATTACTGAGTTTCTATTCTTTGCTAGTGGTTTATAAGGCTAGATTTTCTTGAAACATATTGCGTGTTTGGCTTTATAGGTTGGCAACGGATCCATCAATTATGTGATAAGCTCACTGTACATAAAAAAGATCACCCAGAAAAAGAAAAAAAACACTGAGATGGGCCACCCCACTGGGAACAATGTAGAATTGCGCCTAATCCTATTGCACATGAAAGTGGTATTGAGGTTCCATTTTGTAGAGAGAGTTGAGATGAGGCAATGTGGCCGATCAATGATCCCAATTGCCTATTTTTTAAACATGTTTGAGAGTTTAGGCTTCGAATTTGGGTTGTCTTTGAATAACTCAAAACCATTTATGCGATGTTTCTCACCTTATATGGTAGATAGATGACAAATAAAATCTTCACACAGGATTGATACATTCAATCGAAGAGATTTTTGGGTCCGGGTGCCTGTTGGACCTGGCACAATATTAATGGGTCTGGATCCCATAGATAAATTTGAATAGATCATTAACGATAAGAGTTGGGCTTTTGGCATGGCTTTATCATTGTGCAGGTATTCTAAGCTTGTCTGGATGGATATATGAGAAACTAAAGAATATGTCAATGGTCAGCTGAAAAATAAACATGGCGGCGCTTTCATCCAAGGGAATACTGGTAACATAGGTCAACTTTTTCTACTAAACATGATTTTTACTTTTTGATTGATGAGGAATGGAGACCAAGGATTGATGACTCGCCCAAGTTGCATGAGACTCATCCAAGTCTTGAATGGAATTAGGACCAAATGATTCAGTTGGAGTTGCTGAGTCAAAATACAATGATGAGCGTATCTGTTTCTCTGTTGACGCAGTTTTCTATATCAAGACATGCCAAGTAACCAACGTATGTTCTCGGTATTACGTGCTTAACTCTTTTTTTCTTTTTCTTTCTTTGTTTCTTTTTTTCTAGTGTGGCGCTACCGAAGAACATGAAGCTTAAGAGGTATGGAATAATCCATGAAGATAAGGAAACCATTTCCTTTTGAACTTTGCTTACTAGCATTAGGCAGTGACGAGGCTAAATTGGCTTGAGGGTTTGAGTTCCAACTGGAACAGGTTGGGCTTAGGCCTGTAACTTTGACCAACTAATGAGCCTAGGATAGATTTAGCCTAGGTCGGTCTGGCCTATGGGTCAACTGACTCAGTCTGTTTTTGAGGTGGGTGCGGACCAAGCTAATTGAGTGGTGGGTCAGGTTTTAGGCTAGACATATGGTCGTTTAAGAAAATGAGCCAAACTTGTCTTGAACCCTACCTATCCACATAGGTTAATGGGATGGGCCAGATGACCTGGCTTGACCAACCCAAAACTCAAAATAAAATAAAGAAAAAGTATGGATGAATCCATTGTCTAGGACCCGAACCCAAGCTGATTTTTTAACGGGTCCAATTTATTGGACCTGAAATTGTTAAAATTAGGTTGGGTTCATTGGGTACCTTGACTTTGCGTACCCATTGATAACGCTACCCTTGCCTTCAGATCTGTGTCTAGTTTTTTAAGACCTAGACCAAGACTAATCGAATATTGGTACACATTAGGTACCCAGTGGGCCTTTGGATCTAGTTTTTTAGTTGGGTTCGGGGAAAATAAGAGCAGTTACATGGTTCAGCCCACCCAGTGGATGGATTAGATTGCGTGCACACATTCATCATTTAATAAATCATACTATTAAAACTAAGTCGGCCCAACCTAGACTCGACCTGACCAGTAACCAGGTCCATGACATGGACCTAACCCAAAATCAACTAGACCCAGTTTTTAATTGGGTCCAAAAGGTGAGACCTGAACCCATTAAAATCAGGTTGGGCCTATTGGGTATTTGTGGATTCGGGTACCCATTGACAGCCATATTTATTAGAGATATATTAGGAATTGTTTCAAGGTTTGAATTAATAGATTTTGGTAGTGCAGCCTATCACTTGGGCTGCTCTTCCAAAAGTGGGTTAGAATAGTGTGTATTTTGGGATTGATCCATGGATAGTTTTTTGAGATTGATCCATGGATGATGCAGCCTATCACTTGGGCAATTAGATTGACTTACCATGGAGAGTTATAAGAAGAAAAATTGTGGCCATTCATGATGTCTGTGTGACGTCCACTCATCCCAGTTTCTCCAGCTCACGTTAGGACGTAATCCCAAAAATGAGGCAGATCCAAACATCAGGTGGGCCACGCCATAAGAAATCATGGGGATTGGGCTCTTGGGGCCACAGAAGTTTTGGATTAGCTATATATTTATGTCTTTCCTTCAGCATGGAGGTAACTAGGAATCACGTTGAACGGGTTGGATGGGGTTATGTTCATAATGGTGGGCCCAATAACATTTAAATTATGGGCATTTAATCCCCACTATTTCTTGTGGTGTGGCCCACATGAGTTTTGGATGTACCTCACTTTTGGGATCATATCCTAAACCATGAGCTGGAGAAATTGATGGACAAAATGAATATCACATGGACATTGTGGTAGGCCCCAAAGAATTTTGTGCTGCATGGGCTCCGTGTCCCAAGTTATAACAAGGAACCCACGTCGTGAGAAATGCATGTGGTTGTCTAGCTTGTATTTATTGTGGGTAGGGCTGTCATTGGGTACCCAGACCCATGGGACCAGAGTGACTGACCTGATTTAAACGAGCCAGGGTCCAATTTTCACACCCATTCCAAAAACTGAGTTGGGCTCAGGTCCTATTCTTTATACCCGTTTAGAAAATGAGTGCAATTGGGTTGGTGGTATGTGGGACTTATCCATGGTTCAAGTTGGGTTCAAGTCCTAGGTATACTTGGAAATGTTTTTGAAGACTTGCACCCGGGCCTGATTGTGTTCTAGTATCCATCGAGTCTTTCGATTTAGGATTCAACTTGGGTTTTGGGCAAATTATGGTTCAGCCTCCAATGAATGGATTAAATGACACGCTTATATCGCTTCGAGATGTATATGGTGTGTAAATGGGTAAGTTACATGCTAAACCTCATTTCTTCCTGGAATCATTAATATTAAATTACATCCCAGTGGACTCCACTGAACAATTAGGAGGTTTCAACGGTTGGCCGTTGAGAACTCAACTGTTGTTTGTGGTGCGGATATATATACCATAGGAGAGTTACATGCTAGCAAAAAGGGAGTCAACTCAGGTGGGCCCCGCTGTGATTGGTTTCCAAAATTCACCCTGACTTTTAGGCGCACAACAGAAGTGAAGCACGGGCTTAAAGACCAGGCATATATGTGATTCTGGTGGGCCGTGCTAAGGGAAACAATTGGGAGGGGATGCCCACCCTTAAAGGGGTCCACATGTGGCATACTCAAGTTAAACACGGATTGTGTTTCGGGCAGGAGCTCCAAGTGGCCACATTGTTGTATGGGTTTTATCCACACCGGCGAGTCCATCCACTTCGCCAGCCATTTTATGGAATAGGACCAAATTTTAGGAAAATCCGAGGTTCAAGTGTACAACACCACAGGAAGCAATGGTGATAATGATGTCCACCGTTAAAACTTTCCTAGGGGCCCCCGTGATGTTTATTTGCCATCCAACATATTCTCAAAGTTACATAGACTTGGATGAAGGGAAAATACAAATAGCAGAGAGATCTAAAACTTCTCTGCTACCTAAGTCCTGAGCTTAGCCGCTTGAAGCAAACCCTTGCGACACCTCTGTCCATCCAGCTACTCTCACATCAACATCATCTCATTCGCATCTAGCATAAGTGCAACATTTATTATTCTTCCAACCCCCCTGCTTACTATTCAACTACAAACACTTGATCAGGTCTTAGTGTATGCTCTGAGGTTTGCCGGCTCGCCCGAAACTTACTCATCAGAAACTACGACCGATCAAACACATATCATTGTTCGCTCACCTCAAATGCAAGGCTGCGATGCAGTAATAATTCTCGGTAAGACCGAGGTCAATCCTCAGGGATTGTCATAACAATTCTAAGTTTTATAACTAGGATTGGCTAAATTCGGATTTGTATCGATAGATGGAATTAAGAACATAAAACTATCTAATTTAGAACTAAATCAAGGAATTAAACACTAGAGTGCCAAAGATCCACTAATAATCATTCACAATACCAATTCAAACCATTCAAGCCAATAACACAATTTGAATCGGAGTTCTATCCCTATCCAATCGGAATATAGAGCAATCAAGTCATCATAATGCATCTAACATAGATGAATCATCCACTGATATGGTTCTCTCATAAACAACTAAGGCATTGGGTGTATTCGATCACACAACCCAATCCTTCACAAAACAAGAAAGATCACATTTATGATTCTTCCTCAAGCCTTGTCACTAGACTTGATTTAGAAGCATGAATTGAACTTCTATTGAACCAAAATCAATACATAAACACTTATTTCAAATCCAATCAAAAGATAAGAACCTCTTATAGTTTAGTACTAGAAAAGCTCTTAGGAAACTTAGTTTGTAAGATCCCCTAACATCCAACATATCATGATGAATCTAGAATCTCTACAACCCAAAATCCTATCAATCAACACCCCTATTAAGCAATCTCAGTAATCAAAACATCCCATGTAAGAGAAATCACAAGAGATAGAAGATTAACTAAAAATACTGACTTTATTTCAAACTTGAACTAGAAGTGTTCTTCATAAAACCAAAAAGTACTTAAACTAATTCGGATTAGACATTGTAAACAACTAAAAGCTTCACCTCTTAGCCCTAGCTAAGAGGTTTAGCCAACCATTAATAGGTTAAATTAAAGCTCAAAGGAAAAACTATTAAAAACATAGTAAAACCGAGTTTGGAGGAGTTGCAGACGCTCCACAGCGATCTCCTTCACCTCCCACGACTTCCTTAGCCTTTTATGATGTCTTTAGATGCACCCCTAGGTGTCCTTTTATAGTAGAGAGGCTCTACCGCCTCAGAAACTTCCAGAATTGCGTAAGGACTCCCGTAGCACATGATTTTCGGAGCTTGCTGAGCAAGCTTGCTAGAAAGCTGCTGAAATGCACTGGCTACCTGTTGGCCTAATGGTCTAGACAGGTCGAGATGGCTGGCCAACTGGTCTAAACTGGTCTAGCAGAGGTCTAGAGAGTCCAGAAGGTGCCTGACCTGTTAGCCGACCGGTCTAGCTTGTTTGGCCGACTGGTCTAGACCGGTCTAGCCTCTGTTTCTTTTGGTTCTTTCTCTCTCTTCTCTCCTTCTTTCTTCTTCCATCTTTAGCCCACCTTGGATCATCATCAAGGACCATCTAAATGTGGTCTTTTGAACATCAATTTGGTGTAATCTCTCTCTCATTCCTACATCCACAAAACATGCATTAGATAAACCTTTTAACATGCAAATCATGTATAAGATGCAATGTAATGTGCTAGGATATGTACAAATTGGAAGCTCAACAATCATGCATCTCGCATAAAGCACATGTCCATTCGAGCGTATGCTCTGGGCTTGCCTATTAATGGAAACCTGCCCATCAGAAACTCTTACTGTTCAGACCTATGGTCATGCATCATATGATTCATGAGAATGTACAAGGATTAAATCAGACTTTCAAGTATTTGTTCAATTTTGTGAAGTAAAGACCATACTTCGGTATGGGCAAAGTGGGTGCCTAACACCTTCTCACCCTTGTAATCGTGATCCCTTACCTTGAATCTCTAACCGAAGATCAAAATAAGTCATTTTAGAGGAAGGAATCTTCGGATTCCCTTCTCTAACGTTTCTACGGAGTCTAGCCGACTGTAGATTCGAAGTAACTAGCTAGTGGCAACTTTAGTCTTATACGAACTCATCCAAACATATCCAGTTTAACACGACAATCGAAAAAGCCCTCGAGAACGAGACGAGCCAGTGGCACAATGGCGATTCGCGTACACCCCCTTTTCGAAAGGAAGGGCAAGGGAGCGCGGAAAGGCGAGTGTCCACACCAAGAAACCTTAAAGGGTTAAGGGTGGGTTTCGGGCTTCAAACCCAATTGCTCTATGGCACTAGTGGAGATTACGTTTGAACAACTACCACTGTCCACAATCACCTTACAAGTCTTACTACCACATTTTGCATAGGCGTAAAAGATCGTAGTCCAACCCCAATCATCATTAACTTTTGGAAGCGCCAAGGCACAACGAACTACGGCCAATGGAGTGTCATCTTCTTCCTCGTAATCCTCATCACTAGGAATCGCATCAGGCCGATAAACTACTTCTTCCTGATCATTCAGATCATCGGCCTCATCGTTACAATTATCAAGGACAAGGGTTTTTCTCTTTGAACGTTGTGGACATTGATGCGCAAAATGCCCAAATCCTTGACAGTTATAACATGGGCCAACACTCCTAGAGTTGGTACCTGCTATACCTTTGCCCTTCACATCTCTAGGGTTGAGTCATGGACTATCCTGGGTTTTAGTTTGATTCCCAAGATTGGACCGACTTCCCTGGGTAGTGGTCTTAGTATGATTATCACGGGGATCAAACCGCCTAGCAAACTGTGGTCTAGAGTACAATTCGATCTCTTGCACCGCCTAGTAAGCTTCCTCCAATGTAGTAATCGGACAGAGATAGAGATCACAGTATATGTCTGATCGGAAACCCATCCTAAAATGAGATAGAACGGTCATGGGGTTCTCCTCAATATCACACCGCATCATAAATTCCTCGAATTTGGCGATGTAATCGGCCACAGACATGGTTCCCCGCCGTAGGGATACCCATTGGTCCATCAACCTTTGGCGGTAGGAGTAGGGCAGATATTTTTCTTTCAGTATCTCCTTCATCTCCCCCCAGTGTGCTACTGGAGCCTGCCCTGCTCTTTCTATCCGCTTCTCCGTGTTAGCCCAAAACATCTTGGCTTGCCCCTCTAGCTTCATCTTGGCAAATCTCACCCGTCAGTTGTCGGAAATATCATACTACTCGAAGTAATGGTCCATGCCCGCCATCCAATCAATGAAAACCTTAGGATCAAGACGGCCGTCAAAACTAGGGGCATCTACTTTCACGCTCTTCATGACTCATTCATCTGGGTCATAGTTGTCCCGCCGTTCAATGGGTTGATGTGGTACACGGTGTACCACATTCCGCCGTTCACGGGGAACTACATGCCCATCACGAGCTCCCCCATTCCCACCGCGTGGTTTATCGGGCTCCTCTACATCCCTAATGTGCACTCCACCATCCCTAATACACCCCTCTAGGTGCCCACCTGCTTGTGATTGGCAGTCATCCCCTATGTCGGGGTTCACTCCATTCGTGTTTTCTAGGGCAGTGACACGTGCTGCTATGGCAGTCACTTGATCCGCCATAGTCTTGTTGTGGACTTCTATTCTCCTAAGATGGTCATCGGTTCGCTCTAGGCGATCTAGGAGGACCTTAAGGGACTCATTGACTTGCTCCAAATTCATGGTGGCGTTTAATCCTATGCCACAATCAGACCTAGTGGGCATACAAGGACTAGGGATGCTAAGGGAGGACTTTGGACACCTAGACACCTAGTGTCAATCTGAACTCGATGTGATCTGAATTCCTGAGTGAGTTTCAGATTTACAGGCCTGCGCACACAAATTTCAGTCTCGCACAGGTTTTGAACCTGCAAAAATCTCAAATGATGCCGCAGTTTCATTGGTCACAGGAATTGCAGATGTTGCAGAAATTTCAGGATGTAGGAATTTCAGATGTTGCAAAAATTTCAGATGATGCAGAAAATTCTGCGCACACAGAAAATTCTGCACAACGCTATTGCGTGCGAACGTGCAGGAAACAGAAAATTCTGCACACAGAAAGTTCTGCACAACGCTGTTTCTTGCAAACGTGCAGGAAACTGCAATATCGCAGACACTGCAGTTGTGCTGAACGCTGAAAACTGTTGGGAGTTCACTTACAAATCAGAAAGTTCAGATTGTATGCATGCACTAATGATGCATGAGTGGGACATTTCCTCGAACATGTGATGTGCATGATGACTCCTACGCTAAACCTAAACTTTGATACCAAATTAGACGCCGTATGGATGCATTAACACTAATTTTCTGAGATTAGGAGGGTTAAATACAAGCTAAAAGAAATTTACAGATTTCAAGCGATTCCCAACTAAGCAAAAAAAATGGCGACAAAGGTGACAAGTCAAATCAACTGCCTAGAGGCATCCACCAATGTTGTAGTCCTTTAAAATCACTCAAATTAATTTCCCCAAGGGAGGATAAAACCTTCCACTAGCGTAGGATTCACCCAAACTCAGTTTTAGAAAATCAAAGTCTAGCCCGCCGGAGGGCCAACACCTTCAGAATGAGATATCTCCCAAACGGTATGGAGATTTGCAAAACGACTCGAAATGAGTTCCCAAAACAGAGAAAAGTTGCAAGAACAAGCGACGGGAAGAAAAACGGCCCACGTGTGTGAGCGTGGCAGTCCACACGTGTGGCCGTACGGTCGCACGTGTGGGCTGACACGTGTACGGACGTGCGGTCGGGGTCGGGTTGGATGGATGATTGCCTTAAGAGAGGTATTGGGGTGATTTGAGGGAGTTTTGGATGATGGGGTTGAACGAAGAGAGATTTAGAAGCTTACCGACAACTTGAGAATATCACACCATAATTCCAATGCACTTGAAATGAGAGAAAGAGATGGAGAGATGAACAGAGGAGATGGTTTCCACCTCTCATAGCTTCAATCTCAAGCCCTGAGCTTCACACCAAGGAAGAAGGAAGAAATCCTTTCTTTTTCTTTTATTTCGATGCTCCAAAAGATAGTTGTTGTTGGACGTCCCTCTCTAATTAGTTTTATAAGCCTTAGGGTGGATGTACAATTACATAAATACCCTCACTTCTTAAAAGCAAAATACCATCTATGTCCTAGATATCCAAAATACCCCTAAATACTAAATAAAGATGTCCACTAGCTGTCCTCAATATAAATAATAAGAAATAAAATTCTAGACCAACAATGGACCACCGGATGGTGTTCCATGCGTGATCCGACCGTTGGATGTACTCCAAAATGAGGTACCAAGATGATCCAACAATTACATGATCACAGAATCACTCATGATGGAATCATCATGTCGCCACACTCCAATGCAGCCCACACGCACATAGGTGTGCCATCTGTGCGCGCATGATGCATGTGTGGGTTCTTCAATCTCCCAACCATAGGGAGGTTGGTGTCGTCATCGATCTCCTCCATCATCTCTGATAGGTTCGGAACCCTATGTCCTCATCACATTCTAGTACTTGTATTTCGGTATTGGATGCATATATTGTGGCAGTTCATTGTGTTTTTAATGGAGCAGCTAGTTAACATGCCTGACTTATTTAGGAGCTTTGATGACTATTTAGTAGTATTTGATTTTAAGTATATTGAGCAAAAACTAACAAAATTTGTCCAAACAGGTCATGGCATTGATAGCTTATCTAATGGAGTTCTAGGGGAAATATGGACCCTATCTTATAAATGTTCCCAATGCTGTTATGGTTAACTGGAAGGTCCTTGTGAATTTGACATGTCTATCATGTTCCCCTTTTCTTTTACAACTATATTTTCCAGAGTGAGTTGTATACTTGGCTGCCATCTGCATCATGTATATTGTTGTACGTTGGCGGAAAGGAGCAACAACCAAAGTTGTTTTTCTCAGGTAAGTTGCACATTTTTTTCACCTTTCTGTACAATGATATTCGGAGTTGGTTCTTTTATTTTATTTTATTTGGTGGAGGGCATATTGAGATGGTTTGATCATGTTCCATGAAGAATGGACCTGAGATGAGGAGGAATATGGTGAGGTGGCCAAAGCTGACAATGATTATAGTGGCGGCGAGGTCAATTATGGGGCTTATTTAATGAAGTTCTAGGGGAATTATGGGCCCTATCTGATAAATGTTCCCAATTAACCGGAAGGTTAGATCCTTGCGCATTTGGCATGTTTATCATGTTCCCATTTTTCTTTTATAACTGTATTTTCTAGAGTGTTTTGTATACTTGGTTGCCATTTGCATCATGTATATTGTACGTTGGTGGAAAGGAGCAATGGTCAAAGTTGTTTCCTCAGGTAAGTAGCACATTTTTTTCACCTTGCTGTACAATGATATACTTAAGAGTCAGTTTTTTTTTAGTAATTGAAAAAAATAAGGATGGAGGGCATATTGAGATGGTTTGATCATGTTTCATAAAGAACAGACCTGAGATGAGAAGGAATATGGTGAAGTGGCCAAAGCTGACAATGATTGTAGTGGCGGCGAGGGGTATGAGGGATGGGAACAACCTCTGAAAAGATTGTTTTGGGAAAGTCCAAGGCTTGGTAAGAATTATAATTAACCAAATACTCAAAAAATAGGTTTCCTTTTTCCAAAATAATCAAAAGATAGATTCAAAAGATAGGCATAATGAAATTTAGTATCGTTGTATGACTCAGTGTTTACAGTATCGATAATATCGGCCGATATTATCGATATCGTTGCTCGTCGATACATATCGGCTGAGTAATAACAAACAAACTGTCTAATTCCTTGGTATCGTGCGATATCGATAATATCGCAGTTTGTATCGATATCGCACGATATATCGGCAAGATATCGGGCTTTTTCCTTCACGCGATTCCAGATATCGTCGATACCTGGACGATATCATCCAGGTATCGGTCAGAAACGCCAGAATGTTTTTAAACTTCGTTTTTTTTTTTTTTTTTTTTTTTTTTGGAGAAAAAACTTGGGGAGGCCTATTTTTTCTCAATTTTCTCCTATTTTACTATATCGGTCAGACGCACAAGAGTCCTCACTTTGTAGAAAAAAATGATTTTTTGTTCGATTTTCTTCTAGTTTCTCCTTCCTAAAAAAAAAAAAAAAAACCGTTGGGCTTTCGAGCGCTCCGCCCCGAACCCCGGGCAGGGGTACGCCGCCCCCTACACCCCCAGGGAGCTGACCGCACAGCTCGACCTGCGTTCCGACTCTGCGTAGGGGTCATAGTTTGTTGAGTCTAATTAGCTATTTTCTAGATTTTATTGAGTCCTCATATAGATCTAGGCCATATTGGATAGCTTGCATTGTGTTAAACCAGGATAGTCAAAATTGCATTTGGAGGATACTCATTCAGTTGCATCATCCATAGGTATATTTCTCAATTCTCTTGCTTGTTTTACTTTGTCAATGCATTAATTGTGTTTACATTAATGTCTTGTTACATTTGTATATCGTATAGAATCAATTTAAACAATAGTTGCATCAATTCAATCAGATAGCGCATAGCTTAGGATCCTTTTACAAAGGAACTCCATTATGTGGACTTTTTTTTTTACATATTATGATTTAAATGTGTGTATTGAGGTCCATTTTAACTATCCCTGAAGTTTCATTGAAAAATTCAATCAATTTCTCAATGTTTCCCCATGTTTCCCAAAAAGTGCGATACATTCCGCGATACAACCGATATTTCCCACCGATACGCAATATGTATCTGTATCCCAAGGGTGCGAAACGTAACGCGAAACCGATACTGCGAACACTGGTATGACTTGGTTAAGCTTTCAACTGTATGGATTGTGATGATCTAATATTCTGATTCTGTTTGATGTAAACCAAGTCTCTAACATTAATTGACACAATAGTGGTAACTAATGTATATTATTCTATTCTAGGTAAACTGATTTGATTTTCAGGGAAGGTCTATTTCTCTTGAAGTAATATACTCGGTGGTCAGTGCAGTTTAAGGTCTGATACTTTTATCTTTTCTCTTTGCTACTCTTTATCGGGCAAGAAGAAAGGCCAGCAAGAAGCCTTTGCCCGCGTCTTTCTTAGATGGCCAATGTTTAAATGTTTCTTATGTGGATCTCTTTAAAGCGACTGGCGAGTTCTCTTCAGACAATTTGATTTTCATGGGAAGTTATCGTTCAGTATACAAAGGAATTTTAGATCGGGATGAAACACTTGTTGCAGTGAAAGTTCTCAATCTTCAGTGATGTGGAGCTTCAAGGAGTTTCCTTGCTGAATGCGAAGCCTTGAGAAATATCCGACATCGGAATCTAGTTAAAATTATAGCTGTTTGCTCAAGCATTGATTTTAAAGGCAATGATTTCAAAGCTCTAGTGTTTGAGTACATGCCTAATGGGAGTCTCGAGGAGTGGTTGCATCCAAATGTACATGGGCATTAAGACCTGAGGACTTTGAACCTTATTCAAAGGCTATAAAAGATTGTTTTGGGAAAATCCAAGGCTTGTAAGTATTAGATAGCTGATACATAATTATAATTAACCAAATACTCAATAAATAGGTTGCTTTTTCAAAATAATGAAAGGTTATATTCAAAAGATAGGCACAATGAAATTTAGTATAGCTGTATGACTTGGTTAAGCTTTCAACTGTATGGATTGTGATGATCTAATATGCTGATTATCTTTGATGTAAAACAAGTCTCTAGCATTAATTGACAAAATAATGGTAACTAATGTATATTATTCTATTTTAGATAAACTGATTTTTTTTTTAGTTTTATGGTCAGTCTGCTCGGTTGTAGATCAATCAATACAAACTTTTATTAATACAACAGATATTCATACTTCAATAAAAACTTTTAAGATTGACCTGTGTAGCTGATCTTTTTGCAACTTTGACATGGATATCCTGACCTGTTGAGTAGTTTCTTTTGTCCATAGTGCACAGGGACAGTGAGGATGTTCTCTGGCAAGTAGACATGGATAGGATGGTTTTTCTTTTTACAATTCTTGTTGACTTCCGTGGACTTGAGAAAGTAGATTTTTACAACCAATGTGATCGTTTCCAACACAACAAAATTGGCCTTAAATTTTGCAGATACAATGCAGTTTTGTTGTATTCCCTTAGCAACTTTGTTTTTAACAGTATCTTTCAAAGAAAAAAAAAACTTTGTTTTTAACAGTATTTTCCAGTCTTCCTTTAGAGTCATAGATTCTGGTCAATTTTTACTTTCTTTTTTAATATTCTTCCCCTGTATTCAACTCTTAGTGTGGGGAGATTATATGCCATGAAACCTCTGAAGAGAAATACAATGTCTAATCCAGCAAGACTTCTGAAGGTGTTCAGAAAGTTGGTGACGGAGGATTAAATCTCAGCATATCAAGGCTGGGCTGTTGTTTCTGCCCATGCCCGAACATAAGCTTGAGGCCACTGACATCTCCAATTTCTGCAGAGCCATGGTTTTTTCAGGTTGCAGGTTTAATGCTGTTGCTGAAGTATTTTTTGAAGCAATAGCCGCATCTTCCACCTGCTTAAGTTCATCCATGAACAACACTGGTAAGATAGACGCTACTTATAATCTTACCCGTTTTATGTAAATATGACAGACTAAGTTTTTCTAGACTTGGGCAACAGTGGATCCGATCACTCATAAAATACACCACTTGCTGCAGCATCTCCCACCTGCTTATGTTTGTCCATGAACAGCACTGGTAAGCTGGACGCTACTTATAATCTTACCTGTTTTATGTAAATATGACAGACTCGATTTTGCTAGACTTGGGCAACAGTGGTTCCGATGACTTATAAATCAGTAAGACTGAGGGCAATCCAAATGATTTGAAAAGGGTCGGGTATATAGTTTGGGAAAGGTCGAGCACATTTCTGATAACATGTAGCCACACAGTCAGATTTTGGGCGTATGCTTTGTACCTTATGCAATCTATTATAGGAAGAAATCTTAAAGGCCTTTCTGATGAACTTCTGATGTTCAATTGTGGGAAGGTTGGGATGAGTCACACTACGCTGCTTTCAGTGAGGCTTCACGTTTACAAATACTTTAGTTGCCCTCAAATCAACTTAATTGGTTGCACTATTTTGACCAACATAGAAATTTCTCCTGACGATCTTATGATTGCTGACTTGGTTGTAGCTTGCTTTAATGTTTATATGCCACTGCTAGCTTGGAATTGAATTTCGAAGGTCTGCAAGCCATTTTAGAAGAGTGGGTAAGGCTTTTTAGCACAAGCAGCAAAGATGAGGAGGAATAGGTTCTATTGTTCATTTTCCTGGCATGAAGCCAAATTGGTTCTTTGTTAACCTTGTTTCTTTCAGTCTCCTTCTCATTACTTCATAGTGTGAGTGTGTGACTCAGATTTTTTATCCCTTGATAATTTTGCAACTTGTGCATCTTCTCCATCATCATCGTCATAGCCTTTCCCATTTGTTTCAGGTTGGCCTACTTGAGATCAACCTTTCTCCTTTTCTCAGTCTGGGGATTGGCTGGTACATCATTACCCAGCAGAGTTTTTCTGCATCTCCTCTCCTCCACTCTTGTAAATAGGTATCACAAGCCTCCTCTCCAGTCATCTAGCATCTTGTCTGTGAACTTCTGTTGAAAAGACTAGTGAAGCAAACTGATCTGATTTTGCCCAGTATTTTTCATATTTCTATGGATATATCATTTGTTCCCACAGCCTTTGAGCACCAATAGTGATTTTAGAAACTTGGTCCTACTCTTCTCACATGTGCCAATGTGGCACGCACATGCGAGGTTTGGCTCTTTCATCTGGCATGCCTTAAATTTATATGGTGTGGTCCAAATTTAATGCTGGTCTATCCATTAGGCAGGCCATGCATTATGAAGAAGTGGATGATTCAAGAAATTGATTTGGTCCACATTCGACATGCGTGTGTGGCCCACTTGTTGTGTGAGTAGCCATGGAGAAGCTGTATTTTATTTACTTATCATTTGTTATCATCATGGTATCATGTTCATACTAGGACAATGCTTTGATGACAATGATGGTGATTATTGTGTCTTGTTCTGCAACCCTTTTAAAGAAAACGTTTATAATTCGAAACATAGGACTTTACCAAAAAATTGAATCTTGATTTGTTATTTCCATAATCAACTGGTACGAGTTGAATTTTGTGTCAGTCTGACTTTCAGAAAATTTCCAAAATGTTTGCTATGTTCTGAACTTAAAAGTTTTGCAGACATGGTACTTTTCTTCTTGTACATCAAGAATTAATTGAAGTGATTTTCTTGATTCTTTATGTTAGACATGGTTATGGTCAACCCAGATTTCAGAATTCATCAGTAATCAATTATTCAAGAAGTCTTTTAGGTGCTCAAATGTTATTCCTGTGCCCCATAGCTGTACTAGTGAACTAAGAATTATTTTCTGAGCAACTATGCTGCCAGAATGGTGTTCTCAAGGAAGATATCTATTGAGATGTGACTAGGTGGTTATGAAAATAGGGAACTTGAGTTGCTCTGATCTTCCTTAGCGATTGATTCTAGCTGTGCCTCCAGATGGAAATCTGTTAGGACCCATATTGAAGCGATTCATGAAGCACAATATAAATAAACAAGGAGAAAAGAAGTCCAAAATTATCACTAGATTAATCAAATATTAACATGACAACACGCATGGTTCAATAGATGGAAAGGTTTTGCGAGGGTAGAGTGGATAACTGTAGCAGAAGACTGTCGTTTCATCGTGCCAAATTCGCAGCCTTGGCTACTGAACTGCCTCCATAGCCAGAGACATAATTCAAAGCAAAATGCCTCTAATCATAACGGTGGAACCTTCCAGTGAGGTCCACCGTGATGTATGTGATTTAATCATGTGGCCCACTGGACAGTGGGCTCCACCATGATGGATGTGTTCAAATTCTCTTCACAGTGGGACCCGCCATGATATTTGTGATTTATTTACGTGACCCGCTGCCTAGCCCACCTTGATGTATGCACTGTACACTGTACATCAGCATGACCCGTTGCCTGGCCCACCATAATGTGTATGCGTTGTACATTGTATGGCAGTGCAAATCCTTGCCTGGCCCACCTTGATGTGTATTGTCACTGTCCAACAACACAATCCGCTACCTGGCTCACCCTGATGTATGCACAATGCACCGTCCTACAGTGTGACCTGATGCCTGGCCCATCTTGATGTATGCATTGTGCAATGTCCAGCAGCACGACCCACTGTCTGGCCCACCTTGAAATATGCATGCATTTTATACCGTCCAGCAGCAAGACCCACTGCCTGACCCACCTTGATGTATGAATTACACTGTCCAGTAGTACAACCTACCGTCTGGCCTTGATTGTACACCATCCATCAGTGTGATCTACTGCCTAGCCTACCTTGATGTATGTGTTATACACTGTCCAGACAGCATGACCTACACGCGATGAGGCCCATCTTTGATGCGTTTGTTATAACGTCTTATGTGCGGTGCGTGGAGCCCGCTATAATATAGGTCTCTCATGCGCCTAGTCCAACGGATTCGCCATTAATTATTTGTCTTATGCGTGCGTTCCATAGGGGCTTGCCATGATGTATGTATGTTAAAACCCGTTCCACAGTTTTAACGATGCCCTTTTTAGCCACGGTTTAGGAACCGTTCTTAAAACCTTTAAGAATGGTTTTTAACGGTTTCGAATTATCGATTTCGGTGTAGTTTGTTCTTTAATAATATATGGACAGTGTAGATAAAACTCATATATCATGGTGGGTCCCATAGAGCACTGTGCATGAGAAACTTCACTACCGACAGACGTTAGTAATCCGAGTCCCCTTTAACATAGACCATTTGTAACACCAGCAATCTTCAAAGAGCCAGCTGGAATTTCTGTTTCAAAAGCAAAATAGCGAAAATTTCTGTTCTTGGTTAAATAAATTAAAGAATAAAAATAAGAATAAGAAAATGTCTAGATGATTGTTAAACTCTGTCCAAACGAGATAAACTGTCTTTTTCTTCTTCCTCCTCCTCCCCTCTTCATCACTTTTCATACCCTTTACACCATGGCTGCATTTATAATATCCTGCGGAAACAAGTTTTTCACCATTTTCGCAAAGTTCTGTCAGCATCCCTTCAATGTACTAGCATCCATTATGAACGAGCTAAACCAGGATCGTTGTTCGATCAAAATCCACGGTCCAAGTTCTGATCCAAAAAACGGTATAATTTCCCTTTTTGCTACTTTTATTACGTGATCATTACGTATGTACAGGTTAATTGCTGTTGGCGCCAATATGGGTTCCACACATCTCATTAATATCAATTGCTCCCAAGGTATTGTCCACACCTTTAATAATGAACACGGCTTTGATATGTCTTCCATTGATTGAAATCCCTTGGATGATTCCTTTATATCTACAAGTATAGATGAAAATTTTGATCATTATCACGTAGGTGAGAATAATCCGGCATCACGTATAGCCACTCTAACATCATAAGATATGCAGTTTAGAATCCTGGTGATAGAAATAGATATGCATACATAACACAAAATGATGGCCATGCATATGTCCGAGACATCCGTGCTTTGGGTTCCCATGTAGGGATTCCAACAAGTGATGTTGGTTTGTTAGCTTGTGACTAGAGCCCGAAGAAAATACGAGTAACCACTGCATCCCGACAACAGACTACGTAAAGCTGTGGGACATCAGGCAGCCCATGGCCCCGATTAAAATCTTTGATGGGGAACACGATGCTGGTATTTTCAGAGTTAAGTTGTCACCCCAGAGGGAGAACCAGATATCGACCTACTCCTACGATGGTAATGTGATAGTTTGGGATGATATACCAGATTTGGAAAAGCCAAATCCCACAACCCACCCACATTATGAAGGATGTGTACAGGGGTTGAGAAAGGATTACTCAGCGACGGATCTGATGGCTCGGTTCATGTTTGGCATCATGTATCGGATTGGGATTATTGATGTTTGGCGGGCTTCTTTCTATAACATGTTCTTAGGTCCTGTAATATGTTCTTAGGCATGAAATTCTTCCTGTAACATGTTTTTTCTTTTCCTTCTCTCATTTTCTTTCCCTTCTCTCCTTTTCTTTCTTCTTCTTGATGTTCACCGATAAATTTACTGTGGGCCCCACCTTGATGTTTAAATGCCATCAAACTTGGGAAGTACATGCATGCTATTAGCTTGTTGATTAAGCATCTTTCGACCCATGACAACAATCAAGGGTGGATGAATATCTACCGTTGAAACCTTCCTAGGAGCCCACTTCATGGGCCAGGCCCCACACATGAGGTCAATTTAAAGCCTAGTGGCCCCACCATCCCAAGCGGTCGTGATCGATCTGCATCCCCCCCGTTGAAACCACACCGCTGGAAACCAATTGTGATTGATCACCTATCGTTGGAACCTTCTAGTGGGGTCCAACAAGATGTATGTGATTTAATCACGTGGCCCACTAGACAGCGGACTCCACCATGATGGATGTGTTCAAATTCCATTGACAGTCGGACCTGCCATGATATTTATGATTTCTTTACATGACCCACTGCCTGTCCCACCTTGATGTGTGCATTGTACACCGTACATTAGCGTGACCCGCTGCCTGGCCCACCATAATGTGTATGCGTTGTACACTGTATGGCAGCGGGAACCCATGCCTGGCCCACGTTGATGTGTATTATACAGTGTCCAGCAGCGCAATCCGGTGCCTGGCCCACCTTGATGTATGCACAATGCAACGTCCAACAGTGCGACCCGATGCCTGGCCCACCTTGATGTATGCATTGTACAATGTACGGCAGCATAACCCGCTGCTTGGCCCACCTTGAAATATGCATGCATTGTACACCATCCAGCAGTAAGACCCACTGCCTGGCCCACCTCGATGTATAAATTACACTGTCCAGCAGTGCAACCAACTGCCTGGCCCACCTTGGTTGTACAAAGTCCATCAGTGTGACCCGTTGCCTGGCCTACCTTGATGTATGTGTTGTACACCATCCAGATAGCATAACCTACACGAGATGAGGCCCATCTTTGATGCATTTGTTATAACGTCTTATGTTCAGTCCATGAAGCTCGCTATAATGTAGGTCTCTAATGTGCCCGGTCCAAGGGATACGCCATGAATTGTGTCTTATGCGTGCGGTCCATAAGGGCTTGCCATGATGTATGTATGTTAAAACTCGTTCCACAGTTTTAACGACGCCCTTTTTAGCCACAATTTAGGAACCGTTCCTAAATCCTTTAAGAACGGTTTTCAACCGTTCCGAATTAGCGATTTTGGTGTAGTGTGTTCTGTAGTAATATATGGACGGTGTAGATAAAACACATATATCATGGTGGGTCCCATAGAGCAATGTGCATGGGAAACCTCACTACCGGCAGGCGTCAGTAATCCGAGTCTCATTTAACGCTGACCATTTGTGATACCAGCAATCTTCAAAGAAGCAACTGGAATTCCTGTTTCAAAAGCAAAATGACGGAAATTTATGTTTTTTGTTAAAGAAATTAAAGAACAAGAACAAAAATAATGAAATATCTAGATAACTGTTAAACTCTGTCCAAACAAGATAAACTGTCTTCTTCTTCTTCCTCCTCCTCCTCCTCTCTTCATCATTTTTCATACCCTTTACACCATGGCTGCATTTATAATATCCTGCAAAGACGAGTTTTCCATCATTTTTACAAAGTTCTGTCATCATCCCTTCTATGTACTAGCATACATTACGAGCGAGCCAAATCAGGATCACTGTTCGATCAAAATCCACGGTCCCATTTCTGAACCGAAAAAACAATATAATTTCTCTTATTGCCGCTTTTATGATCTTACGTGGTCGTTACATATGTACAGGTTAATTGATGTTGCCGCCAATATGGGTTCCACACATCTCATTGATATCAATCGCTCCCAAGGTATTGTCCAAACCTTCATTAATGGACACAGCTCTGATATGTCTTCTGTTGATTGGAATCCCTCAGATGATTCCTTTCTTTCTATAAGTATGGATGAGAATTTCGGCCATTATCACGTAGGTGAGAATAATCCGGCATCACGTACAGCAATTCTGACATCGTGAGATGTGCAATTTGGAATTCTGGTGATAGAAATAACTACGCATACACAATGCAAAATGATGGCCATGCACATATCCGAGACATCTGTGCTTTGGGTTCCCATGTACAGATTCCAGTAGGTGATGTTGGTTTGTCAGCTTGTGACTGGAGCCCGAAGGAAATACGAATAACCATTGCATCCCAATAGCAGACTTCCGTGATGCTGTGGGACATCAGGTAGCCCATGACCCCGATTAAAATCTTTGATGGGGAACATGATGCTGGTATTTTCAGAGTTAAGTTCTCGCCCCAGAAGGAGAACCAGATATCGACTTACTCCTACGATGGTATGGTGATAGTTTGAGATGATATACTAGGTTTGGAAAAGCCAGATCCCAAAACCTACTCACATTATAAAGGATGTGTACATGGGTTGTACATGAGTACTCGAATTGAGAAAGGATTACTCAGCGGTGGATCTGATGGCTCGGTTCATGTTTGGCATCATGTATCAGATTAGGATTATTGATGTTTGGTGGGCTCCTTCCTGTAACATGTTCTTGGGCATGAAATTCTTCCTGTAACATGTTCTTGTTTTCTCCTTCTCGCCTTTTCCTTCTTGTTCTTAATGTTCACCGATAAATTTTCTGTGATCCCCACCGTGATGTTTAAATGCAATCAAACTTGGGAAGTACATGTATGCTATCAGCTTGTTGATTAAGCATCTTCCGGCCCATAACAGTAATCAAGGGTGGATGAATATCCATCGTTGAAACCTTCCTAGTAGCCCACTTACATGGGCTAGGCCCCACACGTAAGGTCAATCCAAAGCCCAGTGGCCCCACCATCCCAAGCAGCCGTGATCGATCTGTATCACCCCCCTACCTGGCCCACCTTAATGTATGCATTGTACACCGTACATCAGCATGACCCGCTGCCTGGCCCACCGTAATGTGTATGCGTTGTACATTGAATGGCAGCGCGAACCTTTGCCTGGCCCACCTTGCTGTGTATTGTACACTATCCAGCAGCGCCATTCGCTTCCTGGCCCACCTTGATGTATGCATTGTGCAATGTCCAGTAGCATGACCCGCTGCCTAGCCCACCTTGAAATATGCATGCATTGTATACCATTCAGCAAGACCCACTGCCTAGCCCACCTTGATGTATGAATTACACTATCCTGCAGTGCAACCTGCTGCCTAGCCCACCTTGATTGTACACCGTCCATCAATGTGACCCGCTGCCTGGCCTACCTTGATGTATGTGTTGTGCATCATCCAGATAGCATGACCTGCACGCGATGAGGCCCATCTTTGATGCATTTGTTATAACGTCTTATGTGCAGTGCATGGAGCCCGCTATAATATAGGTCTCTCATGTGCCTGGTCCAAGGGATCCGTCATGAATTATGTGTCTTATGCGTGCGGTCCATGGGGGCTTGCCATGATGTATGTATGTTATATATTCACGCAGTCCACGGGCCTGCTGTGATGCAAGGCTTATTCATGATGTTCTGTGCGGTTTTGGACGTCGTGCCCAACTTGGAAAGGGCTCAGAAAATTTAGTAGAACCCACGTAGGGCGGGCCGTGAACTATTTCATGGCCCAATCGGACAGGACGATGCTTGGTCGTGGACGGAGGCCATCCGGACTGTCGAACCGTGAAACGGCCACACCTCGAAATCTGGGATGAGTTACAGATCGTATAACATCTGAATTTGGGGTAGCTTGAGGTAGTATAGCCAGCCAAACCGGCTTCACTAGTTTCCTTCCGCCAAAAATGTGATAATCGAATGGATCGACCACCATGGGGCTATTTTCGGTAGGAGTGGTGTGCATCATTTCGATCACGGATTGTGATTCGCGGGGTTTTGGATGCCGCGGCCAGCATGGAAAGGCCTTAGAAAACTTAGTGGAAGCCAAGTGGGGTGGGCCGCGGACTATTTCATGGCCCAATCGGACGGGACGATGCTCGGTTAGGGACAGAGGTGATCTCGCCGTCAAAACCGTGAAACGACTGCAACTCAAAATCCGAGATGAGTTACGGGGCATATAATATATGAATTTGGGGTAGATCGAGCTAATATAGGCGACCAAACCTGCTCCGCTGGTTTTCTTCTACTAGAAATACCAGATTCGACCAAATTCACTGCCTTGGGGCTATTTTTAGTAGAAGTGGTAGGCTTTGGCCTCGATCACGACTTGTAATCCGTGGGGCTTTGGACGTCGTGCCCAACATGGAAAGGGCTCAAAAATTTTAGTAGAACCCATGTAGGGTGGGCCGCGGACTATTTCATTGCTCAATCGGACAGGACGATGCTCGGTCATGGACGGAGGCCATCCGGGCCTTCGAAACTGTGAAACTGCTGCCCCTCGAAATCCGAGATGAGTTACGGGGCGTATAATATATGAATTTGGGGTAGCACGAGCTAATATAGGCGACCAAACCCGCTCTACCGGTTTCCTTCTGCCATAAATGCTAGAATCGACCAAATTCTCGGCCTTAGGGGTATTTTTAGTAGAAGTGGTAAGCTTTGGCCTCGATCACGGCTTTTAATCCGTGCGGCTTTGGACGTTATGCCCAACTTGGAAAGGGCTAAGAAAATTTTAGTAGAACCCACATAGGGTGGGCTACGGACTATTTCATGGCCCAATCGGACGGGACAATGCTCGATCGTGGACGGAGGCCATCCGGGCCGTAGAAACTGTGAAATGGCCGCACCTCGAAATTCGGGATGAGTTACGGGGCATATAATATATGAATTTGGGGTAGCTCGAGCTACTATAGGCGAACAAACTCATTCCCTGGTTTCCTTCTACCAGAAATGCCAAAATCGACCAGATTCACCGCCTTGGGGCTATTTTTAGTAGAATTAGTAAGTTGTGGCCTCGATCACGACTTGTGCTCAGTGCGGTTTTAGACGTTGTGCCCAACTTGGAAAGGGCTCAGAAAATTTAGTAGAACCCATGTAGGGCGGGCCGTGGACTATTTCATGGCTCAATTGGACGAGACGATGCTTGGTCGTGGATGAGACAATGCTCTAGGTTTTTTTATCCAATCTGGCCGATCGACCAGGGTGTTCAGGCGGCCAAAATATGATGTCGATCATCAATTTTCTAGATCTTCTTCCGTTCCATCTCCATCAGGAACGTTGTCGATCCTCGCCCATAATTAGGAGGTTCTCTCCCTACATCAAACCCCTCCACTTTAAATAAACTCGTAATCGAGTTTTTCTTTGAATTTTATCCACAACACGATTGTAACTTCGGGGGTCGGCTTTTCCTAGTCATTCTTAATTGCTGCTCCATCTCGTATAAGAGATAAGGTTCTTCATCTGCGTCGCTTTCCTTGAGCACATCTTCTTCATGCCAGCCTGCAACATCTTTCAATCTTCCACAGTAAAAATCATCAAAGCATCATTCTCAGATTCGGTAGGAATTTTCTAAGCATTCATCATAATTCCATCGACTGCAATCATTAGCAGTGTAGAGCTTTCAAGAGTAGGACTTCCAGAACTTGGAGCATCCTTTGCATCAATGCTTCCAAGTTAATAGTGTGTTTCCCCAAAAATTTCAGCCACAATAAGCAGATCAACGATTTCTTCATCAACCAGTGGCAGCACCAAATCCGCAGAAATGATTTAGGTGACTAACTGCTCATTTTCCTCGACAGTTTCTTCTTGAACAGTCGATGGAAGCATCTAAAAAAAAGACGGCTCCGCATTCTCTTACACGAAACATGTCTTCTCCTCTTGAGACCCATCATCCGTAGGCCCTGCTTCAGGCATTCTATCTGAACTTGCCTTACAACAATCTAGAGTCAGTTCTTCTTCGTCGCCTAAGAAATGGGCCAACAATCGTCGTTTCATCTAATGCCACGAGTGGCAGGTCGCGATTGAAACTTTTCTTTCCTTAGGAACTTACATGTAGTTAAAGAGGTACTTGACTTCAGCGAGTCATTCGTCAATGCGAACTTGGCCATTGAAGTTGGGAAGATTTATCGTCTTTCTACAAGATCGATCTCTCTGATCCACCGAGCAGAGAATCCAGCAGATCCCGAGAGCGGGATTCCACTATGAACAAGGATTCGATTTAATTTTTCATTTATACGGTCGAACCCAGCTAGCAACTCTTGCGTAGCTTGATCAACCTCTCGTTGTACTTGATTTCGTGGTGGAATCAGCGCATCCGCTGAATGGTAGAGGGAAGCCTACAGACCTTGTATAGTCTTTCGTCTCTCACGGTGAAAAGCTTCCATTCTTTCCAATAGATAACAAATCCCTAAATCATCGTCCACAAGATTTTTATCCTTGCCTTTGCAAAAAGAAATCAGCTCGAGGGGATTCCTCGCCCTGATACCAACTTGGCGCAGTGTAGACGGGGTGAGATCAATCACCGTCTCTCGCACAAGATACCTACTCTGAATCCACGAAGCTACTTAGGGATGTAAATGGTCGGGTTTGGGGCGGGTTTAGCCAAAACTAGACCTACCCCATTTACTAAATGGGTCTGGGTCCAAATTTTAGACCCAGACTCTTTTACTAAATGGGTGGGTCTAGGTCAGGTCTGAGTCAACCCATCAGACTTATTTATAAATGGGTCCGGGTCTGGTAGAGGGAGCACCCAGACCCATTTATAAATGGGTCGGGTCTAATGGGTCTGGGTCTGGATCTAGTATGCAAGCATTTTTACAAGGCTTAAAATCGGGTCTAGATGGGTCTGGGCTGGATGGGTCCCTTGAAACATAGACCAAACCCGCTCACTTATTAAATGGGTTCGGGTTAGGTCGGGTTGGGCCTAATATAAAAAAAACCAGACCAAGACCCATAACATTTAACAAATGTGTCGGGTCTAAATGGGTTGGGTCTGGGTACCCCATCGGGTCCGCTGACCCATTTATAGCCCTAAAGCTACTATGACTCTTCAACTAGTCTTCCTCGAATCCACGATGGGATATCTCAAATCCACAAGACCAATCTTCGAATCCATGAAGAAATAAATACTAAAAGTCTAAAATTTTCATTAATCAAAGAATGGATATCTTTAACATCGAATTAAAACAAATATTTATGGATAAAACTAACCCTAAAAACCCTAAAATCATAATTGATAAGAATTCTAAACAAATTGGGAAAGAAATTTAAAAATCCCTGCAAATTTGCACAACTTTTCGCGCATGGTCGGGCACTCGATGAAGGGTGGTCGGCCGCCCGATAACCTTAACAACAGTCCAGCGAGAAAACATGAAACCCAGAAGAATTTCGGGCACCTGATGAAGAGTTGTCGGGTGCCCGACGATGAACAAAGAGTTTTTTATCCTTCTAATGGAATTTTGAGCACCTGACGAAGTGTTGTCGAATGCCCGACGATGTCGATGGTCCAGAAGCATTCAGAATTCAAAATTTCTGCTGAATTTCTACCAATTTCAGATTTTTTATCCAGTTTGGCCGATAGACCAAGGTGTTCGGGCGACCAAAATAGGATGTCAATCATCGATTTTCTTGATCTTCTTCTGATCCATTTCCATCAGGAACATTGTTGATACTTGCCCACGATCAAGAGGTTCTCTCCCTACATTAGTGTTGGGTTGGCCTTATTTATATGGTTAGTGTTGGCTCTTATGCACATAAAGCCATTACCAGGTCCATTTGAATTTTGGGCCCAATTAAAATTGGGTCGTTAAGTTCGCAAAGCAAAGTTTATCCCGGCCCATTACCACCCCTAGGAAGTGGGGCCTCAAATGTTTATACATTTGTGGGATGGTGGATCATTTTCCCATCACCATCCAACCAATGTGATTTTATGGGAACAGTTCATAATGCAAGGGTTGACCATCTGAATCTTGTTGTGTCCCACATGTACAGGGATCATGGGCCAATCAACCTTCCTTAATGTTGTCCCACCTTCAAAAAGTTTGGCATATACTCTATCCACACGGTGTTCAACCGGATCAACGGTCTTGATTCTCAAACGATGGTGCAATATGTACCGGTAGAGAGGGAACACCCTATGTTAAATGGTATCAGAGCCGAGGGCGGCTCTAGCATGCTGGGGGGGGATGTAACGCCTTGTGTCATTCGGGCCCTTTGGATTAGTCGGGCATAGTAGGTCAGGCCAAGTGCTTTAGTCTCACATCGATTAGGCGATTGCCTTAGATCTGGGCTATAAGTTCGGTTTCATCCTTTAATGGTGTGATGTGTTTTGAGGGCGAACCCCGAAAACAAATCCACGAGCTTCGGCAAAGCGGACAACATTATACTGTTGGGGTTAGGCTGTGACAAATTTGGCTCAGCTATTAACTTTTTAAGAATTTTAAAAATCAGATGAAAATTTTCCCTCCTTTCATATTTCTCCATCTCTCCTTTTTAGCATGTTTGGATTTACAAAAAGGATGGTAAAAGAAATTGTATCTTCTAAGAAACCTCATTTCCATGAAAGTGAAGGAAAAAGAAATATATTTCTCATGTTTGTTTATCAACAAAATTTTCTTGTAAAAATGGTGCACTTACACTAAAAGGAGACTCAGTATCACTGAAAGAAAAACCAAGCATATGGGCAAGAATTACCACGTCATGCAAAAATATGTAGAAGACAAGATTTTTAAAGTTCTACTAGTAGCATCAATAGACATTGTCACAAATCCTCTAACTAGGGCATTGTCTACTGCTCATCTTTTCAATACCCACGTTCATAGCTTGAGATTACATGTAGGCGTAAATCAATTTTAGAGCAAGTGAGAGATTATTAGGGTTGTTTTGAATAACCCAATGTCACATCATTTCTACTTGGTTAATACTCGTTAGCCTATAAAAATTAAAGGGGTCTTTGCTTTTTTGTAAATACAGGTAAAGGAGTGTAAAAGCTTAATAATGGCTATTAAACCGTGCTTGGAAAAGAGGAAGTAGATTCAGCTTCCTTGCATAAGAAGTAAAATCAGTGGGTCCCCTGTGATGTATGTGTCTTATACAGGTTGTCCATCCGTTTTACTGGCTTAGATTAGCACATGGGCCTACAATGAGGCAGATCCAAAGTCCAAGTGGACTACACCAAAGGAAAATGTGATGATGCGAATGTCCACAGTTGCTGAAACCTTCGTACAGCCTACCAATGATGTTTATTTCCCATCAAACCTGTTTGTTCATAAGGTCATACATGGATAAAGGTAGAACATAGGTATCAACTTGATCCAAAACTGAAGTTTTCAATAGTAGGCGCTTGATTTCCACTGTTTCCTATGGAGTCGTACATTTGAGCTCCTGATCTGCCTCATTTTTGGGCTTATACCCTAAAATGGGCTGGCGGAACAGATGGCAGGCATGGATAATATACATTCTTCACGGTGGGCCCCACAGTTTTTTGTCTGCACAATGTTTTCTGCATCGGTTATAGAGCCTGATACGCTAGTGGCCAGCGTCATCTGTTAGGGTATGTGCGGTAGTTACAATGGTAAGTAATTATTAACATTTTACTGTGAATTACATTAGTAATTTGAAAACCAAACGGCCCCTAAGGTTCTCTATTCAATGTGCATGCTGGCAATTATGTACTTCCCATGATTTTGGGCATTCCTTACATTATCATATGATGATCCAAACCATACATCTGTTGTGACAGTGGATATTCTAGAACCAAAAACTGTCAATCAGACAAACCTTAAATGCCTGGTCCATGACTCTGCCAAAAAGGAACATTAATAGACATCCCTTTTTTGTGCAATGTACCATAGACCAAAAGGTTTGTCAGTCAAATGAACATTACGAGTTAAACTTAGAGCTAAAAATCAGATTATATGATTCATAAATTTTGCCTTAGAGAAAAAACAGCCCCCCCTTTTTTGGTGCATACCACACCCACCGCAACATAGCTAGGCCAAACATTTTGAAAAGGCAAGTGATTCCTGCCCCAGCGATTCTTAGAACCAAGGTTCGTTATGGCTTGGCTCAAAATTTCACCGATTGGAAAGGACTTGGCCAATTTACAAGTCAAATCAGTGAGTTATATAATATGGTGCACAATGCAAACTGGAGAGCAGAGCAAAGGTTCTTGACATACGAAACAGCAAATGAAATTTTCTCCTTCTCGTCTTTTTTTTTTTTTTTTTTTTTTTCCTTCTGGTTAGTGGCAACGCCACATAATGTAACATAAGCCAGAACTGTAATTTTTCCCACCCTTTTTTCATCATTTGCCTTCAAAAATATGAAGCCAGTGGCAAACAAAACACGACAGGGCAGAAGAAACTGCTAAAAAAACAACATTTCAACCAGCTGATCAACATGGTACCAACATCCTGAAAGGCACGCCATGATAGTCACCTGCAGTAGAAAAAACACAAGTTGAGATGATCCCCCCAGAAAAAAAGTATTTGATGCTTTTATCTTTTTCTGTTGTTTGTGAGGAACTTGTAGCATAATGGTGTGACCATAGATTTGAAATGGGTTTGCTAGTCAACACACACTTACAAGCTTTCTCAATTATACACAGCCCAACGAATATCAAGCATTGCCAAAAAAATGTGTCCAAGAAAAGGATCCACTGCCGATATCCCTGAACATCACGCATGAGTCAGATGCCAATTAAGTAGTCATTCTGTACCTTACCATGAGCAGATCCTGCATATGACGTATCAAAGTCAGCAGAATCCAGAAAATCTCAATAATATACGATATTGTATGTAAGGAATGGTCCCAGACCTCAATGGACAGTGAGGTATGATCCTTCCCACGTGCCAACAGGTCCAAGTGTGTCCAGAATCCAAACCTTCCCAAAGGTGCATGCCAGCTGAAGATTGTCCGGCTGAGAAATAGGATGGTCCAATCATCAGGCAGGCCACATGTCTACATTGATCCAGACATTCTGCAAGCCTGATTTGAATTCTTCATTGTTTTCGTACTGGGTGCCCGCTTAAGTACCCAACCAGTCTGATTTTGGTGCATGGCAATCTTCATCATGGGCCCACCTTTTGGATGATTTTCATGTCATACACACTTGACACGTTAACACATTGCTCGGGGTGCGAAGTAACTAACCATCCGCCACAAAGAACACGGTTGTATGTTTTCATTCATCTAAATGACAGGAAAAAAAAACATGTAACTATAATACTGTAGACAAGAAAACAGACGGTTGAAACATCTCTTCACTCAAATGGATGTTAAGGAAATTCTTTCGAAGTATGGAGTCTCTTCATTGCACGGCTAACATGATATGGTGCATGTTACCCATCAAATTGAGGGTAGATTCATAAGAGTGGGAGTAACTACTTACACATGTACCTTCCTACCCCTCTCAGTTAGCTGACTAGACTTGCAACAGCAAATTGAAATACCCAACATAAGATCAAAGAAAACCTTTTATCAATATGACCACAGATCCTAGTAGGTGCCTGTGAGCATCCAACTGACCCAAACATAAACCCCAAAGGAATTTCAAGAATTTAACCAAATCATGCCTATGCCATATCTAATAAAACAGCGGAAAAGGTAGAAAGCCAAAATATGAACAGAGAGGAGTGGGAGAAAAGAATTGCGTCTCACCTCGGCATGTCACCTTGAAGCACTGACACCTTTTAGATCCTGTATCAATGACACAGTTTTAGGATACAAGCCTGCTTTCTATACCATAAACAAGAAAGAAACACAGAGAAAGATGGTGCTACTTAAAAGACCTGACAAAAGATGTCTGATGTCAAAAGAGTACCCCGAAACCCTTCTTCAGCTTGCCAAGACTCCTTTGGGTCTGAAAGCTCATCTGAAGAAGAAGATGAAGAAAAACCATCAAGGATCTAGTCATTTAGCTACAGATAATGTCAATGTTTTAAAAATTAAGAATACCAAAAAGGAGAAACTTCTCATGATACACTTAAACGTAGAACTGAGTAATTCAATGCCCTAATTGCAGTTTGTGGAAAAGATAAAGGCGTTTTAGTTATGCAAAGTCAATATAAAAAGGTAAGGGCATTTTTGTCTGCTCAATAATTTTCTGACTCTTTTCTTCTCTGAAAAACACATTCCAAAATCATTATGCCATCCAGCATGGCATCATAACCAACCCATGTAAATCTCGATTGTCAAATGGGAGTTAACACCGAGTAGTCTGCCTCTTAATATAAGAATTGGTCTGGATCTTCCCAAATAGGTTGGATAGTGTAGGGATGCTTAATTACCAGCTATATCACGATTTTCATAAATCTCTGTGTCTGTGACCCAGAGTACATCTCCTGGAAAGATATTCCTGTCAGCCAAAGTAGAAGATTCATCGGCTTCAATTTCCCTGGAGCCTTTGTGAAGCTTCTGGTTCTCTTTAACAACCTGTAAGATATTTCACCATCAGTAAAAAGGTAACATAGAGAGGTCAATTTATCCACCTTTAAGCCTACAAGGAAAATGATCCATTAACTGGAAAAGGAACAGGGCTACTTGATGCTCAATAGAAAATATGTAATAAGAACATTGAAAAGTGTTTAGAGGAGGAAGAGTTCAAGAGTTGACATCAAATTTCACAACCAAGTTTAAATATTACAATGTGCCAATGAGCCTAACGCATCTTCCATTAGGTTTCTAGGCCATTGCTAACATTTTACTCAGGACAGCAATTGCCCATGAATCTTTCGTATGCTTCGAAGAGATTAACACCGAGTTATAACATGTTTCCCTCCCAGACTCAATAACGCCATAAAGTATTATTTACAAGAGAATTCACCATTGGAGATCCACTTCCAAATCCTACTATCCACCAAATTTCTGCCGATATAAATCTTGTGTGAACTCATGAGTAGACATACTTCACGGTGGTTTCCTCCTATTGATTTTTTGGGATAACAATATTTCACACTATTTTCCCCTATTACCTCTCTGTGGTCCTTCATACACATTTCCTTTCAGATCCCCACCCTATAAATGCAAAGAAGACACCAACCACGTATTCTATAACCAAATATCCCAAACTCAAATTCTTATCGCCCTCTCCAATCCTAAATCTCTCACACTCCTTAGGTAAGCCCCACCTTTTTGCAGTAACCACCTAAGAAAACAATTCTTCCACGTGGGATCTCCAAAACCTCCCTATCCCCACACCCAAGATATAACCTCCAATTTTGAATATTTGCTTATACCCAAATTGCCGCCACCACTAGGGGAGGGGCCCGATTCCATCGAACTCCCCCCCCCCCCCCCCCCCCTTTTTTTTTTTTTTTTTTCTAGAGACTTAATCCCATTTTGATATTGACAACTTATCCCCTCCCTTGCAATAAGAAATTTCTTGTGGTTCTTTTTGCTAGTAAACATGAAAATTTCAATAAGGAGACGTGATAAACTAGGTTGATTTTATTTTATTTTTTTGAAAGGTAAGAATTTTATTAAACAAAACAAAGAAAACCAGAAAAAGAATACAAGGACTGTCCGCTGGACAGCAAGAACCCTGAAAAGAAAGAACAACTTAGGAGGACCAATCCCTAAATAGCACCAAAACCCTGGTAAAAAAAAAAAAAAACCCTCCAAAGAAGAAGAATTATCTCTAAAGCAGTGATTGTTCCTTTCCATCCAGATAGACCAAAGAACTGCTAGAAACAGAATCCTCCACTTTCTTTTCACCCCTCCCAACTCCGCATCCCACTCGCACATAAGATCCACCATGGAAGAAGGCATCACCCAAGAGATCCCCGAAAGTCTGAAGATGCTCCACCATATGTCTGTCGCAAAAGGACAGTGGATAAAGAGGTGGTCCACAGATTCATCAGAGCACATACAAAGCAGACAGACATTTGGAATGCACATCCACAATGCCAACCGCTTGTCAAAATTTTCAAAATCACATCCCATGTCAATGAAGAGTGTGGATTTTCACTGAGAGGAGACTAAAAAATACATGATAGACCATTTATCATAGTTGTCAAAATCCTACTATTTACGATTTGAGTCAAATCTTAAGCAAACTGATTTGAACCCCACCTTGAATCCCTTTCTAGATGAATCCTGCGATTTATGATTCAAATCCAGATTAGGATTCAAATCATAATTGCTCTCTTCTATTTTTAGCTTTAGTTGGCTTTCATTTTATGTTTTTAAATTATTGAGGGCTTTAAAATCGGTCAAAAGAACCTTTCAAAAAAAAAAAAAATCATTCAAAGAGGTCAATTATTTTATTTCGTTCGCTATGAGATTAAATGATAAATATTCTCTTCAATGTGAACTCATGGTGCAATTTCTTATGATTCCTTACTTCTTAATTTGTCAAAACACCAAATTGATGTTTGACTTGGCTGGAATGTTTTATAGATGGTGGTGCTCATGTTGACTTGTATGTATTGTGGTAATGATGGTTAGAAATCAAAACATATTTTTTTGTCAGTATACAAAACCAAATGCCACTTTGTGATTCTACGGTCAAGATACGTAAAAAGAACATAAACTATTGAAGGATTCTTGCTCATTTTTTAAGGTAAATTTCTCAAACAACAAAAAATAAGTAAAAGATAAGAATCCTCTAACACTATCATAATATGGTATTACTTTGTGCATATTGATGAGAAATGAACGATTAATGAGTTTTTTATTTTTTTTCTTATTTATTTATATTTTTGCAGATTCTTTCCAATTTTCAAAGAAAATCATAAAAGGTCTTATGATTTACGATATGGTTTGCGATTCCATGCGATACAACCCTCGTTAATATTTGCGATACGATAACGATTTTGACAACATCGTTTATTTACTTTGCATCAAAGATGGGAGGCTCTGCATTTGTTCCAATTGCCACTTTCTCCAAGGTTCCCATTAGACCAAATCATATGAACAATTTTTATAGCCAATGTATTGTATTAGCATCCATTCAAATTACCTAGAAGGTTTTCCAAGAAGATCCAAGACAGTCTTCATTAGTGTAGACCAAGCACACAACAAGAGCAGCCAAAAATAAATGATCAAATTTAGATAAACAGCTTTGCATTTCCCAACTGTTTAGTGAAAACCAGGAACCCATAGATCTCATATTTCTTCCCTGTCCAATCAAGCTTTCTATCTATCGATGCTCATGCTTCTTTCCCCTCCAATCAAGCTTTATGTCCTTCGGTGAATGATGGTTCGAGGAGAGACCAACAAAGGGATCTAACACCCGCAATAAACTTGCAAGCCAACCGTTATGAGCCTAAGATACGTTTGGAGAATGGTGGGTGAGAATTATGATTAACAAAAGAGCAAGAGAACTCCATTTTCCAAGTTCATCACTTCTTTCCAAATGCTTGGAGCACTAAGTGAAACCACAAGATGCCCAAAGAAGAGTCTATGACTATAAATTTTACTTCAAAGGTGGACAAAACTGAAAGAATTAAATTAATAAATAATAAATAAGAACTGGCAATCAGAAATACATGAGTAATGAAATTTCACAAAGCAAGTCCGAAAAACAAATCCTGAACATTAAAAAAAAAAACATCATACCCCAAACGATTCCCATATCATCATCTTCAACTGGTAAATTGATGTGGAACCAGAAACCTTCAAATCGATTGAGCTCGAGGATGAGTTTCTCCGAGAGCGCTTGGAAGTACGACGATCTGCCTCAAATGTGGTTCCAGAAGCTTCTAAAACTGACCGTGGAGCTTCCTTTCCATGAACAAGAAATACACGTATATCTTCATCTTGGTAATTAAGCTTCTGCATCAACTCATGGCTTTCTCTTTCCCCAATACAATCTTCACATATCTATTCACATAACGGCGACGTTGTTAAGTGCATATCAAGCAACCAAAAACAGGTAGTTGAATTAGGAGGCATGTTTGAGTTGCTGACAGTAATCAGAACTAACAATATATATATATATATATATATATATATATATATATATATATATATATATATATATATATATATATATATATATATATATATCAATGTTTTAAATAGCAAATAGCGTGTAGCGTAGCCTTCACCCCTCTAAAGCATGAGGCGTAAGCTACACAACACCTAGATTTTTAATCAAGGTTGCACTTGGTTGCACCAAATTAGATGATTAATAATAAAATTTAACAAAATTTCATGATATTTGGTGCAACCGAATGTAGCATAAAGTAATAGCAAGGGGTAATGATTAAGTATAAAAGTGAAGAAAGAGCAACAAAACTGATTTAAAACTATTTCTTATATTATTTTACTAAAAGCATCGAAAAGACTAACGAATTTTCATTGAAATAGAAAAATGTAACAAATCATTAAAAACATTATTGATTTTAATGTTACAGTGAAAAATGACTTGTAATGTGAGTTATGTAGCATATAGTGTAGTCGATGAAGTGTGTAGTGTATCCAAATTAATCATGTAGCGTTGGCTACATGCAACTTAAGTTATTTTCATGAGCTACGTAGCGTTTACACTAAGCTATGCTACGTAGTGTAAGCTACACGCTACATAGTACAAGCTATATATATATATATATATATATATATATATATATATATATATATATATATATATATAGAAATGGTACTATGAGGTCGACCTCATGGGAAGCTCCCATGAAGGCGAACTATGCGGGCCCCACCATGATCTGTGTTAGACATCCATACCGTGCATTTGGTGGGTCCCCTCTAGGTTATGGGATATCCCAAAAAATATGCTGCATCCAGAACTCAAGTGAGCCATACCATCTGAAACCATGTGAACTTGTGCCTAAAACATCTAAAACCACTTGGTGGGGCCCACCAAGTTTTTGATACGGCTGAAACTTAGTGTGACCCCTCATCCAAGTGGGACACGCACAATGGATGGGCTGGATATCTGATCCACATCTCGGTGGGCCCAATAAACGATCATGAAGGTTTCAATGGGTGGATATCTACTCTCAACTGTTGTCTATGGTGTGGCCCGCTAAGTCATTGATTGGCCATATTTTCAGGCCCGTGGCCCATCATGGAAAGGTGCATCTGATTAATGGGGTGGATGTCCAACATAGATCAAGGTGGGGCCCACATAAACCTTGCCATTTCTAGAACAACTCTGTCATAATAGCCAAAGCTCTGATGATTTACATAATTCAAGGTGGTTTCTTTTTCCTTTTAGGAGGGCCAAACAATTTTCTCATTACTTTTCCTTTCTAAACGCATTGAAAATCAAATCAGACATTAATTGAGCATTACCTCTGGAGAAGTCCTAATGATAGGTTTACCCTCAAGCTCACCATTCACCCCATCATTGGAAGGATCCAATTGTGCCTCTGAAATAGGCACCTCTTCACAAGACCCAACTAATTTATTTGCCTTGAAGCCGGTGAAATCAATTTCCGCAACTATGGCTTTCCCTTCAGGAACTCCCCACTCCTCGCAGAAGAACTTCCAATCACTCTCTGTTATGAGTGTTAAACCATCTGTCTGAAATTTAAACAAGAAAAATGACTTGATATCAGAACCTTTAGAATGGATTATTTACTATGTAAATTAATATGATTATAATATCAGTTTTGCAATTATGGTAAACCAACTAAATACTAAAATCTAAAGTTTTTCCCACATGGGATGTTAACCAAATCATTGTGTCTAAGGTATAAAAAAACATTGATAAGACAGTGAACATAAAAAAAAGACCCAAATCAGCTTCATATAAATCATGATGACAGCTAAAAATTGTTAAAATACAATTTGAAAGAATAAATTGGAGGCAAAATGAATTTCTACAATCTGTAGAACTGCTAAATGATAATTTGGAGAGAGGAGTTGCCCCACCTTTTAAGTGCTTGGGTGCATCTCAGTGACTTCAAGATGCGGGGGAGTTTGAAAATTGGGCAAGTATACCTTGTCAAGAAAAAATCAGTACAACATTTTTCTTTGGGATTTCTGTGATGATGCAGGAGGTACTGCGAATTTCTGTAATTCAATTTGAACGACCACCTCAACAGAGCAATTTCCAGCAATCTGAACCACCATCTGACCTTATCTCCACACTTTTGAGGCCAAGCGTCACTGTCATTCCACTCGGAAATGAGGGGATGTGCCAGATGCTCCCCATTTTTTGGTGTGGAAGTGGTCTGGGCTCTGATTGGAACTTCCGTTGGTAGGCCGCCTTTCCGCTGTCTGCACAAGGGTCGAGGGGATGAGCCGGATGCCTGCCACCCAGTTATTCAGGGACTTGAATGAGTAGATTCTGAGGTTTTAGGAGGTTTTATGTGTTTGGCGAAGGAACTTTGCCAAACTGAATGGCTCACAACTAGACCACAGTGAGGAAGAAGGTTGCAATAAATATCAGAAAAATTCCCTTCTCTGATTCTGTTGCTAGATTTGATCTGCAATGGTTTGTTCACAATGTCACGCATCTGTTTGAGGATTTCGGGAAAACCGTCAAGAAAACAATACCCGAAAAACAGAGATAATGGCAAGCTTTGGAGATTTGTGTTTGTGAGATTCTTGTACTTGGACAAGGTGCAGACGGTAGTTAGTGTGCTTGCAGAGGTGGGAATCTAGGAAATCAGGGGCATGGAGAGACAGACTAATGGAAAAACAAGTGTTGTGGTGAAAGATTAATTGGCGTCAATCCAGATGCACCTTGTAAAGGTTGATTTAAACAGATTGTTATTGGAAGAGATTTGAAGATGGGTATTAAAATGCCCAATAACATTAATTACAGTGAAAATTAAAAACTAGACTGGGGTTCAGTTCTGTTTATGCTGCTTTCAGAGGGGGAAGCAAATGGGATTCTAGGAGAGGGTTGGGAGAGTGATGTGCTTTCAAATCTGGGGGTTCCCCTCCACATTTGGGATGTGGACATGTTTTCAGCCCAAGGATCCTGTATCGGCTCTGAAATGAAGGTTGACCCAGAATTGATCAAAGATTTGTGTGGAGGGTGTGAATTCTCCTTGACAGCATCATTAATTCTGGAATCATTGTCGTGTTGATGGTTTTGAGGGAAGAATTTATATGGTGATGATCAGTGAAGAAAAGGAACGATCCGCTCGACTGGTGGATACCATAAAGAACCCGGATGCTCCTGTCAGTGATGTTGCCAGAAATAATGGTAGAAAACAGAAGCTGAATCTGAAGCAAGAGAGGAGGTGGGAAATAGGACTGTCGTGGAAGAAGAAACTTGTTCAACGGTAGGCCATGAAACCGATAAAAGACGCATGTACGATTGGGTGGACAAAACCCTTCGCTACCTGCAGCCTTTCAAATACACACCGGGTGACAGACCTTGCATCTGAAAGAAGGATATCATGCGATGCAGACGCACGTTGAGAACTTACAAAAGATGGCGGCACATGTCAACACCAGGCAGTGTTTCAAATAGAGCTCGTAGCGTAGCATAGCTGTAGCGCTACGTAACATAGCTAAATGGCATAAATCCCTTGTAGCGTACACTACAGCTGTGTAGTGTGTAGTGTTTGTAGCGTACGCTGCAATGTTTTTTTTTCAGTTTTTTCCTTTTGTTTTTTGTTTTAGCTTTGTTTGTTAAAAAATGGTGTAAAACTCACATCATGAAAAACTTGTGTAAAGTTAAAATCAAACATTTTTTTGTTTACCTTTACTTAAAATGATGGTGATCCTTTGTTAAAGTTGTAGTGGAACTCATACATTAAAAAACCTTCAAAACTAAACTTAAAAGAAAAAGGGTTTCGAAAGAAGGTTTTGAAAAACCTCTCTTCATATTGATGACATATGTATTGAACTTAATACTCTTAACCTATGGGATTTTTATCTCTTTTTCATACCTGTGAGTTGTGACTTGTAGTTTCAATTAGACATTATTAATTAAAGTGGTTTGCTTAGAAAGTTGTAGATGTAATAATTATGTGATCTGGTTTATAATTTTATATATTTGGATTGGGTTTTGATAAGTGCTAATTAATAACTTTTTGAACATGCTTATACTCATCTTTTAGGCTCTCTTTTTTTTGGCTTTTTTTCTTATTATTTATCATGTTTTTCCTCTTTTTAAATTAGAAATATAAGCATCGTGTAGCTCTATTTATGCTACAAGCTACAAAGAGGTTAGCAACAATAATCTTTATGGGATGCCATCCCCAGATGTCCTGGCAGGAATAATTACTGCAGGTAGGGTACCTCCTATATGAATGCTTGAGAGGTCCCCTACCCACAGGTGGACGCAGGATCTCACCTATTTTCTTTGATTGTTGGAGATGGGTAGGGCTTCCACCCATATGCAAATGGATCTGACATGCGAGCTAAGAGAACACACACCCAATGCAAGCCCCTGCAACCACTGCATCATGTCCCTGTGAACATGCAGAAGCATTTGGAAAACTCCCTAGTTAACGTGTTTTTTATGTTACGTGTATTACAGATTGCATGCACACGCAAGACATTTCTCCAGCATGGGAGAAGGCAAGCATCCATAATAGGTCACCCACAAACAGTTCTTCTTGCCAATGTCTACATGCAGGGGCTGAGCCCACCACGATGACCGTAACCGATATTAGTTGGGATCGATTGCAGGCCACACCCACATGCAGCACTTGCATGCATGCTATGCAACAACAAACCATCGAGGCTCATCCGCATGCAAGTAGTTTCACATGGCCCTCGTGGAAAAAAAAACCTTGAAGCAAGTACAATCACCGTACCTACTGCAACTAGGTCACAACTGTTGCTTCCACCCACATGCATATCCTTATGGCAGGGGATGTCAAGCGAAACAGTCCGATGATTGGCCTTGTAGGTCCTACCTGCCTCTGTAGGATAGTAACGGCTGTTAGGGCCCCCGTAACGGCTGTTACAATCTCTTTTTTCTTGAAAAGAAAAACCCCAAAAACTATATCCCGTAACATTAAAAAAAAAATTGAAAAACTTATATATGCCCCGTAACAGACCATTACAGGGTTGTTACGGCCTTTATAGGGGCGTTACAGGCCGTTAATGGTGGTTACAAGTCATTTTTTCCGTAACAGTTGTTACGGCCATTACAAACCTGTGGAAGCCCTTCATATGTGTTAGTCAAACTTAGCTGATCTTCGCATCCAAACACCTCATGGAAAGCATGCAGGTGTATACATCTCTTACCAGCTTTTAATTTGACAGTTTTTGGTGCTGGATTACCTCTTCCTCCCAAATGCCTGATTAGTCAAGTCAGTAGAAAGTTCTGCAATTTAAATCTTTACCCAAACACGTACATTAGTTAGTCAAAATACACTGACAACGACTGTCAGTGCAATGCAAGTGGTAATGATTGCTTATTTGCAATGCATTAACGTGGTAAGTAGTAATCCAAACAGGCCCTTAATGATTAGCTGGATAGTGATATGCTTCCCTGGTTATATATTGTTTAAGCACTATCTTCAGATTCAGAAGAAGTCCAATAGAATTTTGCACTTTTCCTCGCATTTATTTAATTTTCAACGCGTTTCTAGAAGTACAGATACCAGAGCAGACCGCTAAGACCGGCAATCCAGACAACTACAACATGTGATAATGTAATCTTTCCATGATACTGGAAGGGGTTTTTTTTTTCACAAGATCACCAAGACAAATCACAAGAAATGCATGTATCCAATGCGAAACAGACAACTAAGAATTGTATGATAAGCCCCAACCCAAAGAGTACATATGCTATATGATATATTTGAATCAATAAACAAGCTGATAAATGCAGTCATTGTGTACTAGCATGGTTTGATCATCAAGCACCCCGTATGCAATACCAATTTGAGCAAAACAATCAAATCATGTAACCATCACCACTTTCTCCAAGCCGGCTGATGTGTCTCATCTTTCAGAAGCAGAAACCATCACTCTCTGCTCGTCTTGAACTCATTCCAGAAACCTTCTCCAGCTAAACCGAAGGGTGTTCTAAAAAATATAATTCATTTGGCATCTGCGGAGAACTATAAACTGTGGAAGTTGGGTTATCTTTGATGAGCTTGTGAGACAACATGCTTGGTAAATAGTATCTAGATGTAATAAGAGCATAGACTTTTCTCTTGCCAAGAATGGGCATCTTGCCCTCTGCTGATTGTGGGTTTCTTTATACCCTCCGATGTGATTCCTCTTCTTTAATAAAGCCTGATTATTCATAACAAATAAATAGAAACTATCGAACTCATAAGCACGTGAATGACAAGTATCCATAAGTGCTAGTGGGAAATAGCTACAAAGTTCAAAAGTAAACATTGTAAAACACAATTGACGCGAGGAGGTTACTTGCAAAGAGCACTGATTTTGAGAAGTTCAGACCCAACCATTATAAATAAATAAATAAAATTCCACAAGTGCATTTACTTACCGTTGAAGTCCTCTGGACAATGACACCGCGTTTGCAAGTTAGATCAAGAGGCCTTTCCAGCAGTTGCGAATGCTGGTTTAAAAACAAAAGGATGCAAATAAAGATATTAAATATAATGGTAAATACAGAAAACCAAGCATTATCAGTGCCAGAGCTACAGCCCTATCCAAAACAGTGAAGTGCAGTGTCTATCACATTGTTAATCCATCAAATCACACACCTTCCCTGTATAACTGGTAGTTTTTCTCTTCCGACTTTCTTCATTAAAGCTACACTCTGTCACAGACTTCTTACATGTTTTACCAGCCAGCCTGCAGCCCAGTTAGAGGGTTGATGCCAGGTGGGCAACCGGTCATTAAACTTGTGCCAAACAATCGCCGTCATCATCTAAGTCTTATCCCAACTAATTAGGGTCATCTATATGAATCCTTTTCCACCACTCCACTCTGTCAAGGGCCATAACTTCATTTAGGCCATAGGCCTTTGGGTCTTTGGAATGCCATGTTGTTTGAATTCATGCTGGAAATTATTGTTTGAATTCGTTTTGGAAATTACAGCATAAGTTTGACACCAGTTGCCAACCTGACACTGCTGGGGACTCGCAATAAGAGCGTAAACTCCCACAGGTGCAATGTAATGGACTATTGCATAGGTTGATCACAATCAAGCGCTATCTAACAGACTATTAAAATCAACGAGTATTGTACCAAACAATCATGATAATTAATGTTCAATTCTCCCATGAATGAATCGTGGTATCATCTGTTAAACTGAAGGATGGGTTGTACATCCTATCTTCCCACCCAACCGCTACTACTTAGCTTGAAGTGTTGCAAACCCTAACCAAAAGATCTAGGAAGAGTGCCAGAGAAAAAGATACTTATCTGTATATGTGGCACCTTCAGCTTCGTCATCCCAACAAGGATAGGCAAAAAAGATGCATGGGAACATAACCAGGATGTCGTCTCCAAAAGGGAACAAAGATTGAACTACTCAACTCCTCGGGATCATGTACATTGACATATGTGGCCCATTCAATGTAATGCTAGAGGATGGTATGAATATTTCGTCACATTCATTGATGACTACTCTCGATTTGGTCACCTATTTTTTATATAGCATAAATCAGACAACTTCGAGACATTCAAAATATATAAGAGCCTTATTAGGCAAATGGATTTGGAGATTGGGTGTTGAGGATGGTGTGTTGTGGAACAGGTTAATCAAAAGTACAGCTGCTTAGAGGGGGGATGGTAGTCCAAAGATTCTCCCGTCTATTGAACTTCTTCCCTTTGGAAAGATGTTTTATCCATCAAATCAGAGGTTATGAAAGGGATTTCCTTCTCTATCGGAAATGGCGAGCGAATCCGATTTTGGGAAGACATTTGGGCAGGAGACACCCCATTAAAAGAAGACTTCCAACGTATTTATCAGCTTGTTCCCAATAGCCTTATTTTCATAGCTGACTGCTTTTCTGTTATTAGCTGAATATGTGGTTTGGGAACCCCCTTGTAGGAGATATCTCCGTGATGAGGAGGAGGTTGATGAGTACGTTGCCCCTTCTTCACCACATTCACTTTATAAGGCCAAACGTTTCTGCCAGGGATAATCTTACTTGGAAGCTTGACAAGTCCAACATGTTTTCAGTGAAGTCTTTCTATGACTTCTTAATCAAGGACTACTCGATAAGAGAAGAGGTTAAGACGGTGCATGTTTCGAAGTATAAAGTTCCGCCCAAGATTGTGGCTTTAGGGTGGTTGGTTGGGAAGAAGAATGTGCTCACGGTGGATAATTTGCGTAAAATGGGCATGTGCATCCTAAATATTTGTCTCTGCTGCATGAGTGATGAGGAGACAGTGGACCATCTCATCATTCACTGCTCTTTCATCCAAAGGATTTGGTCAGATATTTTATACCGTTGCCAAGTTGCGTGGGCCTTCCCCTCTAATGTGGGAGATCTTCTGAAGGCTTGGCATGGAGTGAGCCTTGGTACGCAAAGGACAAGAATGTGGAGAATGTCTCTGATGGCTGTCTGGTGGGGGGTTTGGGAAGAAAGGAATAATAGATGTTTTCGCGAGAATAGCACGGTGGTGGGGGATCTCTCCCTTAGAATCAGATCGTTTATCATAAAGTGGGCTTCCAATGATGATAGCTTGAAGGGGTGTAATTTTCAGTTTCTTGGCGCTTAGTTGGTTTGCCATCTTGGCGATCCAGCGAGCTTCTTTGTTGCTATTCTGCTTTTTCTTAATAAAATTGCATTATCTTTCAAAATACACACACACACACACACACACACACACACACACACACACACACACACACACACAAGGCCTTGGTTAAAAAATAATTGAAAAGAAGTACAAAGTGTTTGGGTCTAACTGAGGTGGAGAGTATCGTTCCAATGAATTCAAAGAGTTTCTTTAGAGAGGAGATTGTCACTCAATGGACCAAAACTTACACTCTTCAATAGAACAGGATTACAGAGAGAAGGAACCATACACTGTTAGATATGATTAGGTCCATGATGAGCTATAGAGCTGAACACGAGTCGAGTTCGAGTCAAGATAGGCCAAGCTCGAGCTCAGCTCAACCCCACCATGACCCAAGCTGAGTCAAGCTGGTATCGAGTCCGGTCGAGCGAGCTATTCGAGTCAAGTCGAGTCGAGTTCGAGTTATATGAATTTTGTTTTAAATGTTTTAAAAATCATAATAAAATCATTAAAATGATACAATCAAGATTGTTCATTGTTGGGTAAAAGGAAAGTAAAATCAACATGTTATATGCTCGCCGCTCCTTTTTTTTTTTTTTTTTGGGAAAAAAGGAAATATTATTCACAAAAGACTGTTTACAATTTTGGGTGAGCCCTGCCACAAAAGAAAGCGGAACTGCCTATCATAGACTGAGGAACTACTCAGGCTTCCTAAGAAAGGGCGCAGGCTTGGCCTCGAAGAAGGTGCCAGCCGGCCGACACTCTTTACATCACCAATTGGACCAGCCCCACCTTGTCCAGGAAGATCTCACCCCTAATATCTGTTGGGAGGTCGGAGGAAGCACCGCAGAATTCTTTCCTTTGGGTGGCACCACCCCTTCTGGCTAAAGCGTCCGCCACCCCATTTACCTCCCGCGGTGCGAAGAGAATAGAAATGGACCTACCTCTCTTCAACCGGTTGAGGCGGACCCAATTATACCAGATACCCCACGAGGGGGATTTCTGCTTGAACAAAAGCTCGACCAGGAATTTTGAATCACTTTCCACAATGATTTTTGAGTAGCCCCTATCCACTACCATGGAAACAACCTCCAAAAGAGCTCCGCATTCAGCTTGGTAGTTGGAGCCAATCCCAAAGCCAAGGGAGGAGGCAAAGAGGAAGTTCCCACTTGGACCCCTGCCCACTTCGCCCCCTCCAGACGGGCCTGTGTTTTTTTTTTTTTTTTTTGGTCAGTCATGCAGCGCACCCACTCAGTTAATCGTGCAACACACCCACCCGGTCAGTCATGCGACGCACCCACCCAGTTAATCGAGCAACACACCCACTGGTGCGTGCTAGCAGGAAGGGAATATTTCACCCTGATGGGTTTCGAGACCTAGACCTCTTGGTGAGGCCCCGCAGAGTCTACCAACAAGGTAAAGGCCCCGAACCCTCCAGACGGGCCTGGGTTACCCCTCAAAGAGCCATCTACGTTGACCTTGATCCACCCTGGTTCCAGTCTCAACCACTTCAGCAACTAGGGGAGAGGAATATTAGGTGGACGAGCTTTTAGACCGAGATCTTGGAAGAGGACCGTAGAGGCGGGGTTGGAGAGCCTGGACGAAGGGAGGCCCTCTGCGAACTGACGAGCCCACTGCAAAACCTTGGCTACTACCTTCTTGTCATCCACACGCTCCCCCTCAAAAATACTCGAATTCCTGGCTTTCCAGATCTCCCAGAGGATACAGCAGGGCACGAGGCCTTTGAGGATAGAGAAGACATCTGCACCGGACGCTGCATTCCACCACTGCATTGCATGACTGAAGGCAGTTTGGCCCCCAAGCAGCGAAACTCCCATGAGGGAACTGAAGAACCTCCATACCTTGGAAACAAGTTCCATACCTTGGAAGAACCCCCCTCAAAAATGCTCGCCGCTCGTTGCCACTCGAGTAGGGTATGATAAAAGGAAGGAAAGGGGTACTGGTTAGGGTAAAAGGAAAGGGGGGTCAGGTAGGGTTTTAACTTTTAAGTTTTTATTTTATAATATAAAATATATATTAATTCGAGCCGAGTTCGAGATTAGAATCGAGTCGAGTCGAGTCGAGTCAATTCGAGCTTGACCCAGCTCGAACTCGACTCTTTTTTTTCGAGCTACAAGTTTAACCACTCGGATTGACCTGATCCAGTCCACGAGTTAAGTCGGATCGAGCTCGACCGAGTCGGTTCGAACGAGTTTTTCGAGCTAGCTGGACTCGTGTCCAGCTCTAATGAGCTATGCTTCACTTCCAATTTCCTTCTGAGGGTATGCAATGGAAACTGCCATGTACCTACTAAATGAGATTCCAACTAAAAGCAACACCATTTGAACTGTGGAAAGGCCACAAGCCAACTCTTGGCCACATCGTCATCTAGGGGTGCCCTGCGATTATGAAAGATTCAAATGATGATAAGTTGGAACTGAAGGGTACCAAGTGTATAAATTATATGACCCTGACAATTAAAGAACTCTGATCATCAGAGATGGGATCTTCTTGGAAGACTGTGTGAGATAATACGGGTCATCACGTGGTAGATTTTTATGTCAGATCCAAGGAAGCACCTTTCGAGTGCTCTTGTGATGCCTGCTGCAGAAAGCCATATCCCTGATCCTCTTAGCCTGCACCTACATTACGTTGGAGTCAAGGACCCCGCTAGAAACCCGATAGATTCGTCTATCTTGGAGAGGTCTTCGCAGTAGTGTTAGACAGTCTTCAAGCATACCTGCCTGCCTACCAAGAAGCCATGGTGGGCGTAAATGCGAGACACTAGGTGGTAGTTATAAATGGCGAGATGAAGTCCATGTATTCCAACCACATGTGGACTCTTGTAAAATACCTGAGAAGGTCTAGCCAATCGAATGTAAATGGATATACAAGAGGAAGCAGAAGGAAGAAAAGGTGGAAACATACAAGGCTAAGCTTGTAGCCTAAGGGTTACACTTAGGAAGAAGGGATAGACTTGTGAGGAAACGTTTGCTCGTATTGATATAATAAAAAGTCCATTTACATTCTACTAGCCATAGTTATCAGGTTGGATTATGAGATTTAGTAGATGGACATGAGGAAAACCTTCCACAGTGGTTTTTTAGAGGAAAAGAGATATATGGAGCAACCTAAGGGACCGTTTGGATAGGAGTAAATGGAAATAAATGGGTGGAATTGGAAGTAAATGGAGGTAAATGATATTTGGGGTGCGTTTGGGTGGAAGTAAACGGGAGTAAATGAAATGAAATTGGAGTAAATGTGCATGTAAATGAAATCCACTCTATGGGAGAGGATTTGGAAGTAAATGGGGTGAAATGCCTTTCTGAGCTCCCTGGAGAGTCGCACGTGTAAACAAAGGTGCCACTATGCACATGTTTGCCATACACGTGTCACGCTAATGATGCTCCCCGACAATCCAAATATTGGCTACATCACTAAAATCACACCAGAAGAATGATCCAAACCATCTAAAGGATGGCCATCTAAATGGACGGTTCAAAAACGTTCACGAGTTGCTTGTTGGTGATCCTTACGTTTGTGGCCTACCCGAAGTTCAAGCTATCACTCAACAATTTGACCCCCTGTAGTATACATTTCAATGGGCTTATTAGAATCATTCTATTAAATATCACATATGTACACTAAGTTAGGATATTAAAGACGATTTGGGATATCGCATATATTCATGTGAATTCATTGAAATTTTCAAATGCATTCCAATTCCTCCCATTTACTCCCATCCAAACAAAATATTTTGATTTCAAATGTATTTCATTTACTGCCATCCAAACACAACTATGCAATGTCATTTACTCCCAATTCATTTACCTCCAAATCCATTTCCCATTTACTTCCATTTACAAGCTCCCAAACAAGCCCTAAGGGATTTCACCAACCTAAACAAGAGTCTGAGGTGCGCAAGCTCCATCGATCGATATATGGCCTCAAGCAAGCATTTAAGAGTTGGAATCGTCATTTTGATGAAGCAATTTGATCTTATGGGTTCGAAAAGAGTGCAAAAAAACCGTGCATCTACATCAAATCCACTAAAGTGAAGTATTCTTCATGGTCCTCCATGTAGACGATATTCTCTTGATACGAAGATACTGGATTCAAAACAGAGGCTATTGTATGGCTCTCCACCGCCTTCGGTATGAAGGATTTGGGAGAGGTGTCCTATATCATCAGTATTAGACTATATCATAATCGAGCTTCGAGCCTATTAGGCCTCTCCCAGGCAACATAATGGAAATGGGGCTTGAAAGTTTTAGGTTTCTACATGGCCAACTCCAAGAAGGGTGACATGCCTTTTAGGCATAATATTACTCTCTTAGGAAATGATTGTCCAATAAGAAGAGTGGTTCCTTATGAGTCTGGTATAGGGAGCCTTATGTATGTTATGTTGTGCACAACGTCTGACATTGCTAGCATAGTGAGAGTGGTGAGTCGATACCAGCACAATCCCAACGTGAATCATTGGACAATAGTTAAGCATATCCTAAAATACTTGAGGATGAAGGATCTTGTCCTAATTTATGGGCACGAGGATTTGCCAATAGTCTAATACATCGATGAGAACTTTCAAGCAGATCCGAATGCTAGGCATTGAACGAGTGAATAATTTTCTTGATGCCAAGTGGTGTTGAGCTAGCACAGCACCAAGAAGAAGTGCATTGCAGATTCTACTATGGAAGCAGAGTACATGGCCGCCAATGAGGCATCTAAGGAAGTCGTGTGGCTCAAGAGTGGTTTAGCCATGTGCAATGGAGACCATGAACTGCAATGGTCAGGAGTAAGTTTTTTCAAGGCTCTAAAAGGGCAAGGGTCAAACCAAAAAGGCGTGGTTGGAGATTGTAAAAGAAGATTTGATCACTCATATGAGGATATGATCAACTTAGATGGTTTGGCCATGTGCAATGACAACCAAGAGCTGCACCAGTTAGGAGTGAGTGGGAACATGTTCAAGACTCTAAAAGGGCAACGGGAAGGTCCAAAAGGACGTGGGACGAGAGAGAACAGATTTAATGATCATTTGAGGATATGATCTTTGATTGGATGGAATGGTAAATTCATGAAGCCACATGGTTTAGATGGTCCTTGGTGTGTGTGTGTGTGTGTGCATGCGCACACATGGGCGTGTGTGTAAAGGATGTGAGTAAAGATAGTAAGAAAAGATTTGATGTCTATATGAGGACATGTTCCTTGACCGAGCAGAATGGCATAACAAGATTTGTGTAGCCATAAAAATTAGATGGTCCTTTGTTTGTTACGGCTGCAACTTGGGCTCAAGTCAACCCAAAACTGATTGACCAACCTCACTTCGGGTCGGTTTGGGTCGGGTTATCAGGCTATTCAAGTTAAGTGGGGTTGGAAACTCCAACCATATTCGATGTCATGTGTCATGATGGGTTCGGGTTGAGCAAATTCAGGTCTGGTTGCGAATAATCACATCTATTTTTGTCAGGTTGGGTCGTGTCAAGTTAGGTCAGGTTGGTTTGGCGCAAGGTTGTCAAACTTGAGACTCAGACTTGACTCGGTCCATCCATATATTTGACTCGCATGAGTCAACACAGTGACTCAGGTGAATGATGTTTTGATACAATTAGCCTCAGTGTGATGGTTGTACAAATCCTTATATACAAAGATCATGTACTTTGGCCCACGAATTAAACATCCAAATCATGGACTCCTAATTAGATGGATCACAAATTTAAAATTAAAATTCACACTGATCTAATTTTTTAACCAGATAAATAGTGGATGTTAAAGAATGAAGAAGGAAGAATGGTGAAAAAGGAAGGATGAAGGAAGACGAGATGCACATGAGTCGGCCGGGTTAAACTCGTTTAAGTTACTAAGTCACTGGAAAGCTCAGAAGAACTCTCCTACTTCACGTCCTGCTTTTCCTCCCACTAAGTTTGCACCATTTTTTACTCAAGGGAGCATAAAAACAAGGTTGACTTCAGCGATTCCGAAGGCAGTTCGTCAAGATAGCTAACCTAGGTTTAAAGTTGAGCATAGAGGAATTTGGGTTGGGTTTGAGTTGGGCACCTCGAGTTAGAACTTCGGCAGTTTGGGTTGTGAGTTGGGTCCTCTTGTGGTTGGGTCGGGACCCTCCATCCAACTCAACCTGCCTGAGTTGCACCCTTGGTGGATGGGTGGGTGTGGGTGGTGTAAAGGATGTCTGTGGAGATAATGAGAAAAGACTTGATGACCTATGTGAGGATATAATCAATATAGTGGAATTACAAAACAAGATTCATGTAGCTGTGAGGATTACGTGGTCCTTGATGTGTGTGAAGGACAAAGTGGAATGTGCGTGTGATAGACTGGAATTGCAAAACAATATTTGTGTAGATGTAAGGCTTAAATGGTCCTTGATGTGTGTGTGTGTGTGAGATTATCCTTTATGTGTGTGTAAAGGACAGTGGAATGTGTGTTGTGTGTGCAACAGAGTGGAATGGTAGTCGTAAGGATAGATGATCCAAGATATGTGCCTGCATGTGGCAAAGTGGAATCGCAGAAGAAGATTCATGTAGCCGTAAAGCTTAGATGGTCTGTGTGTGTGATCAGGGGTGGTTGGGCATGAGCTGCGTGAGTGTACGTGGAGTGGAATGGTGGAACATGATATGGGTACCTGTCAGGCTTAGATGGTCAATGTGTGCATGCAGTTGGGTGGGCAAGCATACATGCGTGGCTGTGTGCATGTCTCATGGTGAGGGCCATGAAGCCCCACCTTTTACTCAACACAGAAATCTTACACATCTGGAAAGTTGGCACATGTGCATGCAGTAAACATGAAGTTCACGGAAATTTTTATAGGCATATAACATACACACAAGACAGCTACCAGAGAAACCAAGATAACGGATGAAAATTTTGTGAAATTGACATTTACCTTAACACATTTAACGGAATCTATTACATCCTCCAAACTTTCAGGTTCTACAGAAGAAGAAACATTCTTCCCACTTGCTGTGACATAACTTCTCCATTTTGACAGCCATGACGAAGGCAATAAGTAATATTTGCAACCAGGAGAAAGTGCAACACTTTTCCCCTGCCATAACTTCTCATGATTCTGGCGTTGTTTCAGCTTGGCTGCTCTGTTAGCATTAACTGTAAGTCAAGCCACTAAACCAAGATTTTTTTTTTTTTTTTTGAAAGGTACGAAACCACAATAATTAGTATTCAACTACTGATAAATCTTTTTTCAATACCTAAGGCTATCCTCCAAGCACGCAACTTCTGTCATTTCCAAACTGCAAACTGCACAAGTTTCTGAATCTGAAGGGAAGGGTGAACAACCTGAAGGATCATCACGCTTTACTGTACTAGCACTTTCAAGGAGAAAAAGCCATAAACTCTCAGGAACTAACAAACGCTTTGCTCCGGCAGCTTGTTCTGGCAAGAGTCCTCCATGAGGGCATCGAATCGAAGCTGTCGGTTCGCTATCAGCATCGCATGGAGAATCAACATTCTTTCTGCGTAACCATTGTGACAACCTACCAGATAAAATGTTTGCAGGGAAGGAATCACAGAAAGCCTTCAACAAGAAAACTACAAGATATGGTTGAGATCAAAATTGATTGGTGAACATAAAACAATTTCAGCAGTGATATCTAAAGTTCTATGTACCATAAAACCATTAATATCAGCCAATATTATTGCTATCACACCATACAATTATGAAACATAGGGGGGATAATCATTGAGCTGAACACGAGCCAAGCTAGCTCGGTTTACTGGCTCGACTCGGCTCAAATAAGCTCAATTCCGCTTTGGATCGAAAGCTAGGTTCGAGCCGAGCCGAGCTATTTTTTTAAGCTCAAAATAATTTTGAGCCAAGTTCGAGCTGACCCGAGCTCGACTCGACTCGGTTCGAAGCTCGGCTCGACTCCGCCAGTTTTAAATACCTTAAATATATATAATACACATATAATATCGATCGAATTCGAGCACCCTAAACCCTTCTAAAAATAATTCGCCCAAGTCCTCGTTTTTGTATTTTCTCCCTAGCCGACCTTAACTCGGCTCGAAAGCTCGAACTCGAACTTGGCTCAAACTCGGCTCGAGCTGGCCCGAGCTATTGACCGAACCAAGCCAAGCTCACCAGTCAAGCTCGAGGACCGAGCCGAGCCGAGCCGAACTCAAGCTGAGGTAGGCTGCTGACCGAACCAAGCCGAGTTGTGCCAAGCTCGACTCGGTTCGGCTTGTGTACAGCTCTAGATAATCACCATCATCATCATCAAAGCCTTATCTCAGTTAATTGGGTTTGGCCACACAAATAATGCTCCTCCATTCCGCTCAATCAGGGGGAGTTTGTAATGTCATATTGTTCGGATTCATGATGGATGCCAGCCGCCAACTGACACAACCTCCTTTATCCGGGCTGGGGGACCGGAAATGAGAGGACACAACTCCCATAGGTGCAATGTAATAGACTATCACATAGGTTGATTGCAATCAAGCTATCCAACAGTCTATTACAGAGGTGGATTATAATCAACAAGCCAACTAGGGATTGGGTAATATCCAGCTGATATCACAAGATAACGGGTTGACCCCTTCAGTACAATGCCCTGCATCATCGATACATCTGATATTGTTGCTTACATTGACGATAACATCATAATTACAGCAAAAATCAGAAATTTTAAATTTAAAAAAATTAAAAAATTAAAAAAATAAAAAACTGAAAAATCTTTAAAATGACATGTCCCAAGAATCCTTGTTTTCCGAATGCAATGAGAGAGAGAGAGAGAGAGAGAGAGAGAGAGAGAGAGAGAGAGAGAGAGAGAGAGCACAAAATAAATAGAACAAGGAAAAGGAAAGTGAATAAAGTCTTACCTTTCTGTGCTTTCAGATTTTTACCTAGCCTGAACGGATGAGAGGTGTTGTATCCTAGGTTTTTCTACTTCTCTTTACTTATTCTATGAGTTTCTTTTTCTTTTTTTTCTTTTTTCAAGTTGTTAAACGGCTACATGGTGCTAATCTTAAGGGCCAATAGCATCTACAATGAGAAGAAGGAAAAGAGAGAGGGAAGAGAGAAACAATAGAGAGAAGAGAGAGACAGAGAGAACATGACATGCTTGGAGTGTATAGCAACCCTAGCCCTCTACTCTTTAATAGTAAAAACGCGAATGGGCCTTATTACATGGCCTTGTGACTGGGCCTTATGGGCCTTATTACATGGACTTGAGCCCAATGGACCTTACTAAATTATCAACCTTTCAACACAAGTAAACTGATCACTTACATTTTCGGTTCATCAAAACCTACCAGAAAAGAAAATCTATTCCGTCAGAGTCCTTATGATTTAAGTCATATTGTTTATCAATTCATTTACGGCCTGCTTGGATGGGGTGAAACCAAAATGTGGAAATAGAAAATCCCCTGGATTCCTCAAACCAGGGAAATGAAAGGAAAAGGAAGAGAATCCTTTTCCTCTCACAAGTCTTGTTTAGCAATTGTGAATTTCTATTGAACTGTACTTTCTTTTCCATGGCCATTGTTTGTTTTGCCATTACGAAATGTGTAAATCTACCTAAGTGAGGAAAAGTGCAATAACGACAAATTTAAACATCACATCAGAGGGCCATTGCATTTTCCCAACAAATAAGGAAATTTGCTCTTTTGAGGAAAAGATAAGAAAAGGAAATCAATTCCCCCCTCTTTCTCAAATTGAGGAAATTGTCATATCACACGACTGTGTTTTTTTTCCACTGTTCTTCACAGTTCTCTCCAAACAAACTAAACATTTAATCAAGTTACATCAAGTAATTACAAATTGATTTCTTGATCATGCTTCAGAACATTTAGTGGTCACATTTATTACAAGCCCTCACCAAAATAAGAATAAACTCGACAAAAATGGAGACATAAGAAAACATCTGTTACGGGAAAATGAGAAATGAGAAATAAGAAAGTTATACCATGGTTTAGAAACATAATACTGATTTCCATCAACACAGTGTCCTGATATTGCCGCCTCAGCAAGTTGCTTCATAAATGCTCTACGATCCCTATAATTATCAGAAAAAACTGTAGTCTCCGCCTCATCCTTGATGCAAAGAATGCAACAGTCGTCACTCCTCAAAACCGGTCCCCCTCCATACTGGAAAAACAAACAACACACAAGAACTATATCATAAAGTAGCACATGAGCCCTCAAAAAGAAGACAAGATCAAAACAAGAAAAACTCTCCATTCAAGAAAATTCAGCAACCGATACAACATCTGGATTTTGGTTTTAAAAATCTAAGATTATCAAAGATGAGGATCCTTAGGGCTATTTAACAAATCTGGATTTTTTGAAGAAAAAAAAAAACTTAAATTCTGTTGCATTCCATAAAAACTAAACATTACCCCTCTTCCAATTTTATCCAAAATGGCAAACTCAGTTTCGATTCATCAAATCCCGCTCAATTGTTGTATTTTGATCTCTGAAATAGGCCTAGATCTAGTAAAGAATGAGTTTTGAAGCTTTTTAAAGTTGAATTGGAGGAGGGGGTGGGAAGCGGTGAGAAATCCGCAAAAGAAATCATTGAAGGGGGCTTTTAAACCCATCTCGACTAATGCAAGCACTGATTTTGAACACCGTCCCTGTTTCAACACCATTTGAGGGGGTCGGCAGATAAAGATCTGTAGCAGCCATATCAGCTGCCAAAACTAGTTTTCTGATCCTTAGTTGGAATCTTACACTAACGTGTTGTTTGGATGCCTAAAGTCAAAGCTGCAGGGGAAGTGGTCATTGGAAGTTAAGTCATAAGAAGACCTCCGAGAATTGAGGTTAATGCTGTTTGGTTGACAACTCTAGATTTGGTCATCTTCCCAATAAAAATTTAAAATAAAAAAATCTAGATTTATACCCAAACTAAGTTGCGTTTGGATGAAAAAATTGTAGAATTCATTTTAAGATGCTATAAAACGATAAATTGGTGGATGGCACATGCTAAAAGGAGTACATGTGGGCTCAACATGAACATGAGTGGCCCAATTGAATAGACACTCACGAATGGACCACACATGGGCATTGAATATGGATATAGACCGTTCGTCATGTGGGTCCCATAAATGATTGGCCATCTCTCCACACCTCCATCAAGATATCCTAACCATGATATTAATGTCTTGGAAAATGAATGGTCCATATGGATCATTCTAGACTAAGATGGTGGACTGATCTGATTTAATTCTTAGATATGTTTGGGGTTATAGGATGAGACATGATTGGGTAAGATTGGATTCCCAGGAGTCAATGGAGGTATTATGGTTAATTGGGGTTAGTTCTAGATTCCAGAAAGTTAATAACTTAATTGGGGTCAGTTCCCCCCATAGTGATCTTGACGTTGTCAAGCACTGCTTTGAAGTTTCTCCTTCTAACCTTGATCATAGTATAGCTAACGTCATCACCTCCCACCAATCTTTAGTTCAGCTTCATCACCTTGCCAATGCATGAGCCTACTGCCGTCCATCACTTCTAGAATCCATACCTCTAAAGGGAGTACCCAGATCTAAAACCATTCCTCCCTCTCGCCTAACGAAGAACCTTCCGACCATTGACACAGGTAACCAATAGGATGGCCTCTGAATCCTTTGCTAATCTAAAGAATCCTATTATGATCAACACCTGGCCGGAACGATAACCACAAAACAGAGTTCTACATGCTTAATGATGCAATCCTCAACCCCCACTCCAATACGAGGCCACCCATTTGCTAACCGCCTTAATCAATACATCCTCTGCAACTACTAGCAACAAGGCAATTTTCCAATGCCATCAAGGAACTACAGACTACCTCCTAGTCCACTTCTATTGATATTCCCTTGTCTTTTTTTTTTTTCTTTTTTCTTTTTTTTCTTTTTTTTTTGTAGAGGAACCAACTTTATTAAAGAGTCGCAACAGCGGAAAAGAATACAAAGGAAAAAACAAAAAGACAAATACAATCCCAATCAGGCAATGATGATGCAATTGTCCATCTCCTTCAACCCTAAACACCACTCCACGACCCAAGAAAGAGCCCTTCTACTAGTCATGGCTTCCGTTTCCGATTTGCTTTCAAAAGAGCACTGATTCCTTTCTCCCTATATGGCTCAAAAGCAAGCCATTGCCGCTAACTGCCATATAGCCTTCCCTTCCTTCCCAACACACCCTTTCATGCCAGGACATCAAAAGGGAGCAAAAAGACATTGGCATCACCCAAGCAATTTTCTTTTTCTTTTTTTTTGTCTTTTTTTGAGAAGTAACAGAAACTTTTATTGAAAAGGCATCAAAAGGCGACAAAGAATACAAAGAAAAGTGAAGAAAATGACCTATCTCAGCCTAAGTTGAGAAAAGAGAGGCTGCCCATTCGGAGGCAAGGTGTTTGATCCAATTGAAAGTCCCCCTCAACTAACGGACGTTCATTGCAGGAGCAAAGAGCATTCCTTGCCCTCAACCACCCACATGAGAGCCATAATATGAAGCCTCCAACTTTCTTTTTCAATTTTCCCCTTTTTAATCTCGTGCTAAGCCCAAAGAAGATCTTCCACTGAATTCGCCATGACCCACGAAGTTGAAAAGGACCCAAGAATCAAGTCCTAGATCTTCTCACCCAAGCAATGTTGAGAGTGGAAAGAAAGAAATCCCACACCTTCCTCGCATGGGGGTAGTGGATAGGTGAACCACCGATTCTGCGTCTATTTTGCACATAATACAGATATTAGGAATCACAATTCCTTTTTTTACAAAGATTGTCCATAGTGAGCACTTTGTTCCTTTCAACCAGCCACACAAAAGTAACAACCTCCAAACTAAAAGGTAAGTGGAGATGGACCGAACTGAAAATTTCCCGAAACTATGGTCTTTCCAAATGACCGTGTCTTCCTCTATCTCATCTTTTTTTTTTTTTTTTTTTTTTTTGGGGGGGGGGGGGGGGGGGGTTAGTACACCCACCCACACTATTAGCCACCCTCCACATTGGGAATCAATACCAGGACCTCAACGTTTAAACGAGGTTATCTTAACTCAATCTATCGCAACCAATTTCAGTTTCTCAAAAGGTTCAAGAGGGCTTCCATTTCCTCTTCCGATAGACCCCTTCGGCTTGGGGGTGTCCATATTTCTCCACACCAATCTTGGAATAGCAACCATCTATTGAGATGTTTTTGTCGGTAGCTAAGTTTGCCAAACTTAGGAACGCGTCCTTCAGCAAACAATCGCCTATCGATGGATCCTCCCATAAGCGAATCTGGGTTCCTGCACCAACTGCAAACGAGATGCTTTCTTTGAACTTTGAAGCAACAAAGAATATGGCCTTCCATAAGCCTAAAAGTTTATATTTTGAGGAGCCTTTAATCCACCACCCTCCAGGCCCCATTCCATACTTACTAGCAATTGCCTCCCTCCATAAGCTATTGTTTTCCGTAGAGAACCTTCACAGCCACTTGCCCGTTAAGGCTTGATTCATTTTCTTCACACCTTCGAATGCACTATCCTTATAGAGAGAAATGTGCTTTAACATCTTCTTAACCCAAAATGGTTGAGGAGAGGAAAGGTTCCTTTTTCAGGGTACTCCCGGAAACATATCCAATGGAGATGGGGTGGGGCCTGTAGCTCAAATGATTAGAGCACGTGGCTACAAACCACGGTGCTGGGGATTTGAATCCCTCCTCGCCCACAACCAACCCAAAAGGAAAGGACCGTTCCTTCCCCTTCTCCCTTGCTCACATCATCCTCGCAATCCAATGGTCCAATCATCTCCTGCAAGCAACTTACACATGTATAAGGTTTTCACCACAATCTAGAAACTCGAACTCGATCTAGGCCCATCCTCAAGCCATAGGGACATGGGCATTGCTCGCCTCCTCGCTGGTACACTAAAGGGCCTGATGTCCTCGTTAACTCCCCTCGGCTGAGAAGAGCTTAACTCCGGCAAGATAAAACTTTGTGCCTCTCCAACAAATTTGGATCAAGTCTCTATAATTAGAGTTGGGGATCGAGTCGAGTCAGGACGAGTTAGGGCTAACCCAATCCTATCCAGGCAAGGACTGAGCTTTAATCGAGTCGGATCGGATTCTGAATCGAGTTGGGAATGATCAGGTCCGATCCGTGTCCGACCCGGTTACAGGATTTGAGTCGATTCAAGTTATGGCTTAAATTAAAAAATATCTAGAACAGAGACGTCCGGCGTCCGGATTGGCTGGGTGGTGTGACGAACAGAGACATCCGGCGTCCGAGCTGGCTGCCTGCCTGGCCAGCACGAACGAGTGAAGGGTAGGACCGTAGGAGGTGGAGGGAGGGAGTGAGAGGAGGAGGAGGAGGAGGAGGTCCAGTCGCCGGTGAGCTCGAGAGTGAGAGGAGAGGAGGAAGATGGGTTAGGGTCAGGATGGAGTCCGGCGTTTGGGTGCGGCTGAGTACTGAGTAGGGTAAAAGTAAAAAGTGAGTTAGGGTTTTTTTTTTTATACTTTTACTACCCGAGCAAGTCGACTCGAGTACAGATCGAGTTGGTTCCATTTCGAGTAGGATTACGAGTCGAGTCGAGTCAAATTGGTAATGGACCGCACTCGACTCGATCTAGATTCAGATCGTATTCAACACACTCGATCCTAAACCGTCTGCTGCTGGCGGATTAGCGCGAGTCGAGTCTAGTCGATTCTGACGAGTCGAGTCAACCGAGTTGACTCGACCCGTGCCCAACTCTATCTGTAATTCTACTTCCGTAAGCCATGTACAATCGGATGGTGGCCTGTTCTTCCATTTAACCAAGTATCTTTGGAAGCCTCCATCTTGCGTGGATACAATCTCTCCATCCACAATCCCTTCATTTTCTTCTCTGTGTTCAAGTAAAGTTGGGATAGGTGGAATAGGCTGGGAAGAAAATTCTAAATATGGCCAAGCATGAGGAGTATGGTCTATGTAAGGGTTTGGGCAAGAGACTAGATCTTCCACATTAACCGTTGGATTGATTCCCATGTTAGGTGGAAGGTCTATCTTATACGCATTGGACCCAATTTTTCGCAAGACTTTGAACGGTCCAGCACTACGCACTTGTAATTTTCTAGCGGCACCATGAGGCAACCGCTCTGGCCTCATCTGAACCATTACATAATCTCCCTCATGAAATTCTTAAATCTTACGATGCAAGTCAGCTGAATGTTTATAATTTTCATTACTTAAATTTATCTGCTTTCTAATGTCTAAACGCAACTCATGAATGTGACGGGCAAAAGAATTAGCTAACTCCAATGATTTATGAGAAACAAACATCAATGAAACTATAGGACGCTATGGTGAAGTGATGGACTCAAAATAAACAACCCTATTATCTATAACTTGGGAAATTATAACCAAAGAACACTTCTCGCAGGTAACACAACTTTTCATTCTTTAGAATCCTACGAACCCGCTTAAACTGATAGAGGTATTGCTCATTCTAAGTGTTATAAACAAGGAAAATGTTTAGGTATCCCACTACTTGAGAACACTCACTTTTTATGTCAAGTCTAAAGAATCTTGCCATTGGCCATTATGCTCAACATTTCATCAAGACGTGGTATAGAGGCTTTGGCCATCACATCCACCATGACGTGAATACGTCATAAAATGAACTAACACTTGACTGTGATTTTGTAGACGGCCAGAATGTGCCCACACGTGCGCCACATGCTACTGTTCTTGGAAGTGAAAAGGGCAGGCACAGCACACGGAATAAAACTCAAACCCTCCTAAGTGAACTCTTCCTTAAGAAGCTTATCAAATTGCCTTTGCATTTCTGCATGCTCTGTGGGGTTCACTTGGTAAGGGGGAAAGCTTGACAGAATCAACCCAGGGACAAGATCAATAGCATGTTGAATGTCCCGCTTGGGTGGGAGTTCATCCGGTACTTTATCTGATATATCACAAGTCATGTAGGTGTCTACCATCATATCCTCACTAGTCTCTTTTTCAAATTCATTTGTGTTTCACTATGGTAAGAGACTTAGATTGGGACTCTACATCATTTAAGTCACACATGACATCTAGAAGTGGTGCGGTCTCAATCTCTTCGACCTTTTCATCACTAGCACCCACTCCTTCATGCTCAACGATGGTGAGTGATGCCTCAATTTCTTCTTCTTCATCACTATTGATTTCAAGCACGTACTCTACCACTTCATAAGCAACCAGCTTAGACCCTTTCAACTCGTCATTCACCAAGGCCTTGTCTTGATCATCTTCCCCAAGGTTGGGGTTAGCTTGATTAAACGCTTCTAATTGCGTGGCGTAATCCTGAATGGTTCTACTTTGATCCTCAAGGGAATCCAGACATCAAGATATGGTAGCCAGAACTTCAAGAATCTGATCCTGGCTCATGGTGGTGATGTGTAATCCAAAACCATGACCAGAACGAGGGGCATAAACAAATGACGACTCTGGACTGATTAACACAAAAACATGAATGAGATGAACCTAAATTAACGATGATGCGCAAACCTCGAAAATTTTCAGATTTGATGATAACTAGGATGTGAATCTAAAATATTCATATTTGGATCCAAAGAGATTCAAACCTGGAAAATTTAGATCCAGATCCAACAAGTTGTAAGAATCTGAACAACTAGGATCTGAAATTTTGAATGCAAAATGAATCTGAAAATTTCAGATTTAGGTCTTTAAGAGACAAATCTGGAAAATTCAGGATTATGCACTAAAATTTGAAATGTCAGATTTAGGTAGAACAAGGATTGCAAATCTAAAAAATTCAGACTTGGAATCAACGTTAAACACAAATCTGAATATTTCCAAATTAATCTAAGCTCATGCAATTCAGAAAATATAAATCCTAGACTTTGGATAACTCAATCCACGATGAACCATGCAAGAACCTAAGCTCTAATACCAAAATCCGATGCAGGACGGCCCAGTGTTTGCATTGTCGACGATATGTTGATAATATCGGTGTCGCTATAGTTGCTACACCGAAACCCCATTTATTCGTTTCTCTTCCTGATATCACCGATATTTCGACGATTTTATCGACATTTGCCAAAAAATTCTGACATCGTAAAGAAATCATTGTAGCCACCTACCTTCCATAGGATAACTGTAGCTAACAACCCCTTATCATTGATAAAAGGGCCGATATTGGGGGATTAGCGAAAATACAAAAAAAAAAAAAAAAAATCGAAAGAAAAGGGGAGAAAAATGGGGAGACTGTCGGATTTCCATACCTGTTGTCTGTAGAAGATGAGCGTTGTAACAGTGGGCCAATCTTAGAAGAGGAACGCTCATCGAACATTGCAGTGGGCCAATTGATCGATCCGTGCACTGTAAGTGCTCGAAAATCTCCACTTTCTACTTCCTTGCGATTGATCCGTGCATCGTACAAAATCGGCGAAAGAAGAGGGATTTTCTGGCGATTTTGGCGGGATTTTAGGGGGATTTTAGGGATTTGAGGGTTCCCCTCTTTCGAAACCTTGTTCCGTTTGTAGAGAAGGGCGTTCGAGGCCTTTTTGTGAAATCGGATTGTAAACTCTGTTGGGCCCACCTACTCCACACGCTCTTATCGTGCGGAGTAAACTCTGTTGGACCCACCTATAATGTATGTGATTTATCTATTCTGTCCATATGTCTTTCGATCTCATTTTAGGGGTTGAGCCCAAAATTTAAGCATATCCAAATCTCAAGTGGACCATGCCACAGGAAACAGTGGGAATAATGCTTTCCACCTGTTGAAACCTTCCCAGGCCCCACAGTGATGTGTATTTGTCATCCAACCTGTTCATAAGATCACATGGACATGGATGAAGGGAAAACTCAAATATCAGCTTGAACCAAAACTTATGTGTCCCCCGAGAATTTTTCAATGGTAGACATTCAGTTCACACTTTTTCTATGGTGTGGTCCACTTGAGCTTTTGATATGCTTAATGTTTTGGTTCCAGCCCTAAAATTATCTGTTAAGATGGGTGGACGGAGTGGATAAAATACGTAAATCACGGTGGGCCCCACAGAGTTAAGCATGCAGAGTTACTCACTACACAATCCGCTTCCACCTTTTGTTGGGAGCGAATTAGTTGTTACTATGGTAACATCTGAGTGGGTGTTATGCCTACCGTGTGGGGCCTACCTTCATGTATTTTTTTGTATATCCATGCCATCCACCTGTTTTTTCGTCCCATTTAAGGCCATAGGACCAAAACTAAGAAGATCCAAGGCATAGGTGGACCACACCACAAGAAGCAATGGTGATAATGATGCTGACCGTTGAAACTTTCCTAGGACCCACTATGATGTTTATTGACCATCCAACCTGTTCATAAAGTTACATAGACATGGATGAAGGGGAAACAAAAATATTAGCTCGATTCCAAAATTTTGTGGCCCCCAATAAATCTTCAACGGTTAGAGTTTAATCCCCATTTTGTGGTCCACCTGTGCCTTGTATCTGCCTAAGTTTTGGGCCTATAGCCTGAAATGATATTAAAAAATATATGGATGGTGTGGATAAAACACGTACATCACGATGACCACTCGGAGCCCTTACCCATTCGCTACTGGAGACGAGGCGGGGTAGGACGCAATCCGCGTCCCCTTTTTTCAGACATGAATTAGGTGTTACCACGGGTGGGTATTACCCCTACAGTTTGGCCCACATAGATGATATTTTGTATATCCACTCCATCCATCAATTTCTACAACCCATTTTAGGGTGGTGTTCCAAAAATTATTCAGATCCAATTCTCAAGTGGACCATACCACTAGAAACAGTGTGATTTTGTGCTCCACCATTAAAAATTCAAAATAGCCCATTGTAAGGTTTTGATAATGTTTATTTTCAATCCAAGCTCTTAATAATGTCAATAAGGTCTTGATGAAGGGAACATATAAATATCAGATTGATCCAAAAAATGTGGCCCACAAAACTTTTTTAATGGTTATTCATCATTGTTTCTAGTGGTATGGTCCACCTGAGATTTGGAACTTCTTATGAATATCATATGAACTTGTGACGTTCATATGCGTCAGCTCACGGCGACGCACCGAAGGTCCCCCTCATACCAAAAGAGAGTGGATCAGGTGAGACCCCGGCGTCACCTAAGACAGTGCGACCCTTACCGTGGGGCTAACGTGGGGCCCACCTTGATGTGTGTATTAAGTATCCACGCCATCCATCGGCTTTTCCATATCATTTTAGGTCATTATTCCAAAATTAAAGCAAATCCAATTATCAGGTGGACCATACCATAAGAAACAGTGGTTATTGACCCTTAATGGGCCACAGAAGCTTTGGATCAATCTCATATTTGTTTTTCCCCTTCATCCATGTTTATGTGACATTATCAACAAATTCGATGGTAAATAAACACTAAGGAAACATTGAAGTACGCCCTAAGAAGTTTTTAATGGTAGTATGATCAATCACCACTGTTTTGGAAATACGGATGGACGAAATGGATAGATAATATATACATCAAGGTGGGCCACACGGTAAACCCACGGTAAGGGCCGCACCTTCTTAGGTAAGGCCAGGGTCGCACGCAGTTTGGGTGGATCCCCAACTGTGGGGCCACTGTGATGTATAGGTGGGCCCACTGTGATGTTTGTGAGAAATTCACGCCGTCCATCCGGTTTTACATCTCATTTTAGGACGTGCGACCTGAAAATGAACCGTATCCAATACTCAAGTGGACCGCACTAAAGGAAAAGGAGGGCACGGAAATTCCTACCATTGAAACCTCCCTGGGTCCACAGTGATGTTTATATGTCATCCATACCATTCGTAATGTCATCCAAGTGGGATGAGATGAAAGCACAAATATTAGCTTGATTCAAAACTTATGTGGCCCCACTAATATTTCAAATGTGGTCGTTCAATCCTGATGTTTTTGGCCCACTCAAGTATTTGATCTGGCACATTTTTTGTCGCACATGTTTTTGAACATAAAAGCTTGAAGTGTACATTTTTGTTTTCATATGGCCATTCATTCCAATGCTAGTGCAAGCATTTTTTCAATTTTGTATGCTACTAAGAATCAAAATGTCGTCTGGATCTGGAAAAGGAGCAAGGGACATTGGGTGGAAACATGGACGACCAATGGAGGGGAATAAATACGGAGCCATATGCAACTACTGCGGCCAAGTTATACGAAGTGAGGAGGGTGTCTAGGCTGAAGGAGCATTTGGCAGGGGGATTCAAAAACGTGAAAGACTGCCCAAGTGTAACAAAGTCAGTGAGAGAGGAGATGAGAAGAGTTATGGCTGAGGCGAAGTTACACAAGCTACAACAGAAGGATTGGGAGAAGGATCTCAGGAAACAGCTGCGGGGTCCTGAACAAGGCCTACGTACTGTTGAGGAGCAAGACGACGACGACGAAGAGGAGGACGAGGGGATTGCATATCCCGATGACTGTGTTACGATGTGGGAGAAGAGGGAGTTCAGAGATGCGATCCACAAGTCTCAGGCATCAGGGTGGGAGGGGGAGCAGAGGAGACGGCTCAACGAGACTAGGTCTTCGTTTGGGGGCTCCCGCTATGAGGCTGGTGGGAGCAGTAGAAGGTTTGGGGGAGGCAGTATGGGTAGCGGTGGTTCTGGCGGGCATGGACTACAGTGCACACAGAGCGCTCGCGTTACAGATGCACCCATTGCGGGTGTTAATCAAGAGGTTAAAAAATATATGGAACAAGGGGATCAAAGAGAAAGTGGGGAGCGAGATATCTAGATGGTTCTTCTCAAGCCACATACCAGCCAATGCAGCCGCCAGTCCTCACTTCACAAATGTTATTGAGGAGGGGCAGCGACATGGGCCTGGTGTGAAGCCTCCGACGCCAAAAGAGATTCTTGGTGTCTACCTTGATCAGGAGTACGAGGAGATGCGTACTTGGGTATGTGCGCTCACTCCGAACTGGAGGCAGTATGGGGTGACAATCATGTGCGGTAGGCGGACAAGACCCACTGAAAATGTTCATTATCAATTTTAAGATGTACAGTAAAGGGTAGTCCGTTTTCCTCAAATCCATTGATGCATCTGCCAAAATAAAATATCATAATTACATATATGATCTCCTAAAACAAGTCATCGTAAGTGTTGGGCCTGAAAATGTCGTCCAAGTTGTGACAGACAACAACAGTGCATTTGTTAAGGCAGGAAAGAAATTAAGGACAAAGTACCATCTCTATTGGACCCCTTGCGCGGCACACTGCATTTATTTGATGCTCGAGAGGATAAGCCAAAGGGACTCGACCAGGAAAACCATCGAGGATGCGAGGAGAGTGACGAACTTCATATATAATCATTCTTGGTTGTTGGCTGCAATGCGCGAGTGTTGTAGAGGGGACATCGTTAGACCAGATGCAACAAGGTTCGCCACGAACTTTATCGCACTCGACAGCTTGTATAGGCACCGTGTGAGTCTTAGGAATTTGTTAAATCTGAGAAGTACTTAGAGTCGAATCAGAGGAAGACCGATGGTGCAAAGAATATAGAAAATAGTGCTTTCTGATTCCTTCTGGGACAGAGTTCATACTGTTGTTTCCCTTCTAAAACTGATCTACAGTGTCCTATGGGTCGTAGATAGTGAGATGTCTCCTTCAATGGGGTCAATGTACGAGCTTATGAGAATTATGAAAGAAGGGATATAGACTGCAAACCCCAATGCACATAAGTGGGTGATCGATATCATCGATGAACGATGGACCAAGACCCTTGATCATGCACTCCACCAGGCTGGTAAGTTTGTTACGTTCACCTATATTTTTTACCACTTGCACTTGCACTTAAAGCATCACTTATGTTTGCATGTTAATGCAACTGAGTAAATAATATTTGGGTTTCACCATACTATCTGAATACTAGATTCCATTACAAACGCCGACTCTATGGGGATAGTGATTTGATAATGGCCGTCCACCGGGTGATCGAACGATTGTTCCCTGAATTGCTAGCACGATCAGAATTTGGTAACCAGGTAATGCAATTTGAGTAGATCTCAAAGATGGTAACTGATAGAATATATTTTTTTCCTCATAGTCTTTAGAAATATGGGTAGTTAAAATGGTGACATGTAAATCCATGTGTTACAGTTGTTGCGGTTTAAAGATGCTAGGGGTACGTTCTCATCCGCACTAGCCAAAGCATCTAGAGAAACGATGATGCCGTGTGAGTATAATTTTTCATTAGGTAATATGGTATATTATAGGTAATTGCATTATAAGTCCTCACTTCAAACTAAAACAAGTTGCTCATGGATATATAGGTGAGTGGTGGGCGATGTACAAAGTTGACACACTTGCACTACAATTACTTACAGTCAATACTCTCGCACAGACTGTATCCTCCCCGTGTGAGAGGAATTGGAGCACGTGGTCACTCATACACACGAGCAAGAGGAACAAGTTGGCATACGATAAGTTGCAGAAGCTCGTTTATTGCCATTACAATATGAAGTTAAGAGAGAGGCGGTTACAAGTAGACCAAGACATGGAGGAAAATCCGGACCCGCTCGACCTGTTGTCGATAGGTACCATGGCACAAATAGGTGACGATGATGAGGACCCACTTTATGAGTGGGTCAAGTCAGCTGATTTAGATGATGCAGATGGAGGCCCTGCACCACAGGTAGCCGAGGGAGCAGCGTCTCTTGGTATCGATGTTGATGAGGTAGTAAGCCAACAGAGGGCAGATACACTCCTTTGATCCTTTGATGAGGAGTTCGACACGTCATGATGATGGCGAGGAGGCATCTTCACGGCCGCCTCGCCATCATCAAGTCGTAGTGAGTGATGATGATGAGACTCAACCCCCACTCGACACTGGTCATGGGGACGACGACAACGATAGCAGTGGTGAGGGAGGTGATAGAGGCACCGACACTAATGTAGGTGGTACTAGTGGGGGTGGAGGTGGAAGTGGTGGGGGGTACATGACAGGTCAAAGCCAGCGATCCGTTGGCTAGTTCACTGAGGAGCAGTACTTTGACCATGCAACTCAGGACGAGGACCATGGATCTCGTCCACCATCGCGTGTGAGAGCATCAGAGCCCACACTATGTTTGAGCGTCGTTCAAAGAAAAAAGCCGGATGTGCCGCAGCGGATGCTCTCGCACGTAGCTTATCATCTATGGACATCGGTTCAAAGCGGGGGAGCTCCACTTCCGTCCCACCTTATACGCATGGGGGATATCACGAGTATGGGCATGGCAACTCTGACATTCAGTCACATTCGTCTACTCGTGGATATGAGCAGCCAGCAGATAGTTGTTCGAGTTATGGTCATTTGACAGGAGGATATTTGGGGTACCCGTATGACTGGCAGCAATACTATCAGGGAGTCAGGATTGGACTTGATATATTCCCTCAGGACCCTACTCAACCAATGCCATCGATGTATGCCACGCAGTACCCACGTTTGGGCTATCTCGTACAATTCGGAGAGAACGACTATCAAAGATACATAAGAGAGTACCTCCATTAGTATGAGCAGAGGATAACATGGGAACAGTACTGTCAACATATTGGGGAACAACACTACAACCAACGAGAACAGGATCCGAATGATGACTATGAGCCACCTCGTCGCTCCATGTGGGGATGAAATATGGCAAAAAAGTATGCTTTTCTAATTCATTTAATTTTATGTCTTAATTATTGTATGGTGGCTACATTTGTATTATATAAACTCATTTTCGTTGCTATTGGAGTGATTTCTTATGAAACGCATGCTTTTTTGGGCCCCATTGAATGAAAACTTATTATTTAATGCATTCTTTTTGCAGTTTTTTTATTCCTGAATATGGAAATGTGTATTTAGGCATTTCCTGAAGTTTCACTGAAAAATTCCACAGTTTTCATCATGTTTCCCCCTTTTTCCCCACATTTCCGGTTATCGACGATAACGATATTAAATCTTTATCTCCGGCCAGTGAAACTTGTAGCGATACCGACAATGCGAACACTGGGACGGCCTATTCTAATCATGTATGCAAGTGAAACATATAAACGTAGCGGAATCATGTAAACAAATTTAACATTAAGCAAACATCATCATAACTATGAAATCCATAAGAGAACATGTTGTAGAATGGGCCATCATCACATACACGCTATACCTGGTTCAGATTCATGCGTGGATTGGATCCGGCGAGGATTACAGTGTTTCAAATAGCGTCCGTAGCATAGCGTAGCCGTAGCACTACGTAGCCATAGCTAAATAGAGTAAATCCCCTATAGCATATGCTATAGGGGTCGAAGTGTATGCTACAGCTATGTAGCATGTAGCTAGGGGTCTCAATGGGTCGGATCTGGATCGGATCCAACTGAATCCGGCTCCAAGTCCGTATACCTGGAGACGGATTCGGATCCATCTCGGATCCAAGAGGTGATATCCATATCCGATCCATTTATAAATTGTTAGATCCATTTCCGATCCAAAATCCATATAACCATCGGATTCGGGTCGGATCTAGGGTCCAAATCCACCCCATTACAAATCTAAAAAAATATATGATATAAAATATTTAATTTAGTAGAAAAATGATACAAATCCCACTATTTACCATGGTATGGTCGACATGGCCTAAAATAATTTGTAAAACGGATGGCCAGCATGAATATAACATATACAGTAAGGTGACAATGAGTCAGATCTTAATCGGATTCGGATCGAACTCGGATATGTTCCTGTGAATCCATATCCGGTCCATTTAAGTAATCAGACCTATTTTAAGATCCAAATCCTGTCCATTTAACTAATCGGATCAATTTTAAGATCCAAATCCGCATTATACGGATTCGGAGCGAATCGGATCTCGGATCTGACCCGCTCCATTGAGAGCCCTACGTGTAGCGTACACTACAAAGTTTTTTTTACTCTCAAAAAATGTATTTTTTTAATTTTTTAAATTTTTGTTTTTTTAATTTATGTTTTTTAAAAATTGTGTAAAAGTCGCAACATAAAAATAAAAAATAAAAACTGAAAATGTAAAGTCAAAACCAATCCTTTCTATGTTTACTTTCACTTAAAATGGTGGTGATCCTTTCTTAAAGTTGGTGCGAAATTCACACACTGAAAAACATTTAAAACTAATAAGAAAAAGGGTTTTGATAATGGGTTTTCGGAAACCCCTCTTAATCTCTGGGGATTTTTTTTTCTTTTCATACTTGTGAGTTGTGACACAGGGTTTCAATTAGACATTATTAATTAAAGTGGTTTGCTTAGAAAGTTGTTGATGTGATAATTATTTGACTATTGATTTTTTTATAACTTTATATATGAAGATTAACTTTTGATAAATAATAATTAATAACTTGCTTGAACATGCTTATACTTGAAAAAATGAATCATTTGTCAAACATTACTTATATTTTTTTGCTTTTTCTTACTAATTATCATATTTTTCTTATTTTTAAATTAGAAAATAGAAGTATCATGTAGCTTACTCTACACGCTAACCTATTACGCTACACGCTACAGAGGGTTGAACATTACGCAACATGCTATCGTTATTTAAAACATTGGAGAGGAATAGAACCCTTGATCTTGCATGGTTATGTCCAATTACTTAAGGGAATTCTCTAATCCAGGAAATCGGATGATTTCTGAGTTAGGATATCCCAAAATCTGAAGAAACAGATGTGGGCTTGAAATCTCTAGTTGTAGGTTGATGGAGAAGGTGAAAGAAAGAAGAAGGAAGATTTACCTTGTAGAAGAAGAAGAATCAGAGAAAAGAGGAAGAAAAGATGAGATGAGCGAGGAAGAGAGATCCATGAAAGGAGAGGAGGAGCCACTAAAATACCCCTTACAAAATTCAGAAAGGTTTAAGGCAACACCCTTATAAAATTCGGAATTGAGCATAATTACCAAAATACCCCTACTGTAAAAATTTTAAAAAAAAAGACATTCGTGCACAAAAAATGTGCTTACACCGACTCGAAACTCAAATAAGTAAAAGTGCATAAAATAACTCAAATCTAAGATGCCCGATGGGCTCCGATGATGGTGCGATAAAGGTGAGCCACGACAAACCAACAATCCGATCACACCATCATCGCGATCCAACAATCCTAATCATCTCTTCCAAGCAACATACACATGTCACAAACACGCGTAAGGTCTTCACCATGATCTAGGAACTCGGAACTCGATCCGGGCCCATCGTCAAGCCATAGGGACACGGGCATTGCTCACCTCCTGCACTGGTATACTCTGAAGGGCCTGATGTCCTCATCATTTCAATTTTAGACCTAAGACTACTTCGAAGCAAGTGATAGTTTTTCACAAATTATCAATGAATTCCTCGTACACTTCACAAAATAATACCGTACCATCCGCTAATTGAAGGTAGGTAATCAATATGCCTGAGCAAGCCACCTTGAAACCTCAAATTAAACCCACTTCCTGACCTTTTGGTAGCATCCTACTCAAGCCATCTGCCACAACTGCAAACAAAAGTGCCAATAACGTATCACCTTGACGCAGGCCTCGAGAAGCTTTGAAGAAACCATCGGGAGATCCGGTTACAAGGACTAAGAAGAAAGTTGAGCTGAGACATTCTTGGATCCACGATCTCCATTTTTTTGCCACATCCTAACCGCACCAATAAATAATCCATAAAGCCCCAGTTAACATGATCATAAGCCTTCTCTAAATCGACCTTGCACACCACCCTCGCTTTTCGTTCTTTATATTTGCAGTCAATACACACGTGTGCTAACAAAGCACGATCCAAAATCTCCCTATTAGCCACAAAAGCACTCTGATTCTCCGAAATAACCGTCGCTAGAGCTTCCTAGAATCTTAAAGCAAGAACCTAGGTGAGGATCTTATAAGGGGTCCCCAAAAGACTAATTGGCCTAATGTCCTTCAATTGCCCGGCTCCTTCCACTTTTGGTATAAGCGCAATGAAATAAGCTCCCAATTCCTCGGGCAGGGTGTATAGTTTTTGGTCTATTTTTTTGCTCCAGCCATCTTTTAATAAATTTTTCATCATTTCAAAAAAAAAAAAAAAAAAGCTCCCAATTCCTTACGTAACCTTTGCTTTGGCGAAAAATTCTTCAGCAAAGGAGACTATCTCGTGTTTGATCTCTTCATAGAAGAGTTGGACAAGACCAAGGGAAAACCATCCTACTCAAGGGCTTTGTCCCTTCCAAGAGAATTGACGCGGGACAATGGGCCTATCAATATGATGCGGAATGAAACTAAAGTCGAAATATGAAACAACGAATAATTAAATTTAAACTACTCAAATTACATGTGCGACAATTCAAATAAGCAATAAACCATGCATCACAACCATAAACCATAAGCAAATAGTGAAGGAACTATAAAATCTCAAACGCACCCGTAGAAGGTAAAACTTCCATGTCCAAGCATAGGGTTAATCCTAAAATCAAAGGATGAGGCTCTAAGGTTCCTAGGGTATGGCTGAAATTAGGGATTAATGGGAATTAGGGTTAGGGTTCGGGTTTATTAGATTTGGGAATTAGGAATTTGGGGATTTAGGGCCATGGCAGGGTTAAAAATCTGATTTGGGTGAAAAGGGATAGTCGAATTTGAAAGTTGTGTGAGATTAGGTTAGGTTTGAAGGATTCGAATGGGGGAAAGTTGAGGTTTTGGGGAAAAACAAAGTTTAACGTCGCGTGGGCCTATCCCGAATGAAAAACGGTTCAAGATTTAAGGGGCTTTGGCTATGGTTTCAAGAAAAATCAAAAGATATATCAAACGAATGAAAAGAAACAATCTAAATACCTCGATTTGTAGAGAAGATGAAGAGAAAAGAGATAGAAGGAAAATAATCGGCATCACACCAAAAGGGGGTCCAATCACAAGAGGAATCATGCTCATCTCAACCAATGAAAGGTTTTTCTCAATATTCAACATAACATAATGAAAAATAGGGTTTCTAACAAAGTTTATATAATCCATGTCTAAAAAAAGTGCACTAAAGTGCCTAAACAAAAGAAAAATAACAAAACGACGCTCAAAATAAAACAATCTGCTCCTCTCGTGCTCCTCAAATGTCATCAAACCACAACGAGATGGGCGTGACGTGTCTCCTACGCTGGTACACTCAGGAAAAGGAACGTGATGGTCTAATGTCCTCATCAAGAATCCACAAATGCCTTCACTTCTTCCCCCGACACCAGTCTCTCAAGAGCCAAAACTTGAGCTTCCAATAACCTTGAAAATACAACTTATCCAGTAGAGGGTGCTCCCAACTCTCACCGGTCAATAGTTGTTCATAAACTAGAGTATAGCATTGCAGATTAATTTGAGCCTTTTCCACCACCAAGGTATTCTGTATCGATAACGGTGGCCATAACGGTCACCATCATTACCGATATGAGTATCGGTTGTAACAGACGATACAAGGGCATAGCAACCGTTACAACCCCTGTAATGGTTGATTTTTTTTTTTTTGCCTGAAAAATCTTTAAAAAATATTTAGAAAATCCAGAATAATGCAAATATTCTGAATACGTATTCATTTTTTTTCTTTCGAACATGTTTATGGTAGGGTAACGATCCACTCATTGGTGAGAGTTTTATATCTGGTTGTCTGGTGAATTTATGAATATGGTTGTCTCTAATATTTACACATCACAATCAAGCATTAGAACTAGAAATCGGAAATAAGGCATAAACACTACTTTTTGCGATTTTTTAAAAAAAATGGCCCTTGGAGCTTCTATTCGCCCAAATCATTTCAATCTACAATTTTAATCCTAAAAACTATACTAAGAGTAATCGAAATCTACTATAGAATAACCTAGGAAAGCTTTTAGAATGAGAAAAGTGGAAACAATGAGGAGAAAATCGATTTAAATAGGAAAAAAAGTGGTTGTTTTCGACCGTTACAGAGGTAGCGGCCATTATGTTCTGCAATGATTGTTACAGTCCAAAAACACAAACTACCACATATCACATAACGGTCACGACTGTTACCAATACATATCGACCTTTATGACTGTATCGTTACAAATCCTTGTCACTTCTTTTAGCCATGTCGCACGCGATCTTGTCGCCATTTGATTTCTTCTTCCTTGACCCTTCGTGCATAGATATAACTCAGATCTGCCCTTCTTTTAATCTCATCTTCTATCAGTGATCCACCTTCCTCTTCAAATCTAAATCATGGATTTCTGAGAGTATTGCATTTGTTTCCTCCTCCCTACTACCTAAAAATTCCTTCTTCCAAGCATTAAGTTTTCCCTTCAGAAGACGAAGTTTTTGGCTAAAAATGAAACCCGCGTAGCCCTTCGCTTCAAATGCAGACCACCAATCCTTACAAGTTCGTGGAAACCTTTGACTTCCAACCATGCCAATTCGAAACGAAACCGTCTTGGCCCCAAGTTTTCTTCATCAAATTCCAAAAGAATTAAACGGTGGTTGATACAATCCTAGGAAGCCCAATCTGTTCGGAAATGGGGAACTTCTCGACCCAATCCACCAAAACTATGAACCTATCAATGCAGGACATTACCCGCGACACCCGCCCATTAGACCAGGTGAACATGGCTCTAAGTGGTAGATCCACCGTCTCGTTACATTGAACCCATTAGAAGAATCTTTCATACTAGAAGTGATCTTCCTGTTCCTTAGCTTCTCGAAAGAAAACCGAGTGACATTGAAGTCACCACCCACACACCATGGGTATGGCCTTCTGGACCTAATTGCTTCTAATTCATCCCAAAAAAAAAAGGCATATAGGGCAAACTGACATGGGCCATGTACTGATGTGAAGATCCAAAGAAAATCAGAATTCTTGTCCTTAAGCACAATAGAAACAGAGAATGAACCCACCCATGATTCTACTCTGATCCATTTCTGATTATTCTAGGCAACTACAATTCCCCCTACAGAGCATGTTGCAACCAGCACCACCCAAACTTTGGACTTGATCCCCCGCATGGAATTGAGCATTTTGTCATCAAAGGATTAAAGCTTTGTTTCCTATAGAGATAGCAATTGTAGTTTCCTATAGAAATAGCAGTTGCACATTTTCCTTTTCGCAAATGCCCCAGATTTGCAGTCTTTTACCCCTGCACATCAACCCTCAAACATTCCAAGACAACAACTTCATTGAGCAACCTTCTCACCCCCGAGCCTCCTCTTTTATGCATAAATTTTGCTATCCAAGTCATAATTAATAGTTGACTCTCGCCAACCCTTGGGCGATTTCCTGACTCTCGCCACTTATCAAGCTTGCAAGCATTGCATGCCTCTTTCTACCACGAATTGCATTACCTCTTTGACATCGTTATCTAAACGTCCATAAGAAACACCCACCATTCTTCCCACCCGACTCAAGGTGTCTTTCATCCATTTCTTATCACAGGCGGAGGGCTCACAACTCAAAACGAAACAATCCTAGTAAAAATGATGCTCCTAAGCAACAGTTTGTCTCTGCATATTATGAATCCCCCACCTTGTCACCAAAAGATCCTTACCTTGGCCTACTTCCGCCCTCGTTGTCTGAACTCTGAAGAGGAGTTACGTTTAGAAGTTCCTCGTCCTCAAGTATTTCATTGACCACTGGATTGTTGCCTTTAAAATGCCAGAGAAGAGGTAATGGCTCATGATCTCCTTCAACCGTCTCGACCACCTGAATTAGTTCTTCCTCTATTGCCTGAGAAGCTTAAACTCAGACTCCCAGAACTCTGCCCTTGAGTTCTCCGTCCGATGTATGAACATAGCACTGCCTCTGCTTCAGGTCGAGGGACCCTACTAACTCCTGAGGAGACAGCCCTCCTTTAAAAGAAAGGAAAATCAATTCGTCACGTGTGACAAACTTAAAAGGCATACAAGTTGGGGTGGATGCACTCTCCTCACGGTCAGGATAAGGCACGAGGGCATAAAGGGATGTGGCTTGGTCTGCTTCCACTCATGCATCTCCTTCGCATGAGCGTGGGCCTTCTAGAATCATCAACTGATCCTATTTAGCACCAGACCCGCCACACGATCCTCTGATTTCTTCCAACACATCACCACAACGTAGCTACAGTTCCATCCAGAACCAAAAAGGATTTCGAACCTACTTCATTGTTTTCTGTTTCGGAGTCGCACTCGAACACCTCCAAACCACACGCTCGACACCAACATTTGCCTCAAGCAGTGAACCATACTCATGCAGAGCATTGATGGGATCCCTGGCCATCCCAACCCTACATTCAAACCCGGAGACACATGTCAAAGATCTATTATCGCCTCCCTGAGCATCAATCTGCTGCAGACATGTCCCTTGATTCTCCTTCGAAGTCCCGCAGGAGCAATTAAACAGTACTACATCTTCCTCCAGGGCAACTCTACATGAATCGGCCTTTCCTCCTTTCTTCCTACTTTTCCAGACTTTTCCCCACCAGCATGGCTGATTTCCCGGCACCTCCTCCACCTTAACTAAAATGGAGATCTGCCCAACTTTGATCGATATGGAGGTCAAGGTGTCCCATAACAGTAACGGTGGCCGTAACGGCCACCGCCGTTACCGTTACGATATGGGCCGTAACGGCCGTTACGGACCCCATATCGGCCGATACAGCCCTTCTTAATTTTTTGAAAAAAATTGTTATAAGACCGTTATGGGGCCATTACGGTCCGATACGGGGCCGTTACAGCTTGTTTTTTCTGTAACGGCCGTTACGGCCGTTTTGACCCCATAACGCGTAACGGTCATGACCGTTTCTGTTATGTATTGGCCGATACGGCCAATACATAACCGTTTTGGGATACCTTGATGGAGGTAGGGTAAAGAACCCCCTTCAAGCTTTTCACCAGAACTCTAGTTGCACTGTCCTCAGCTCTTGATTCGATGTCAGGATCAACGACCACCACCTCCCCCAGCACCATCTAAGGACCCAAAAAATTTTAAAAAACCAAAGCTTGAGAGGAACTCCCTAGATAAGAAACCAAGCCTCTTCCCCACCGGAAACCAACACGTCCTTCCACTTTTGGCATCTGAGCACCAATCTCCCCACCTTCGAAATAAGTCTGTCGACCTCCACCCCTAGTTTTATCGCAATCCAGATTTCATCTTCTCCCACCAGGCATAATGAAAATTCCCCATTGAATAAACCGCAAACTTCGCCCATTTTCTAATATCCTCTAACGTCACCACCTCCACTGCTCGGACTACTACCGACCAATTAAGCAGATTGCCTATGTCCTCCACTACCTAAGGATCAACACAGACATTAGTTTCTTCCCCACTTCCCTCCTAAACCCACGCTCTGTCGTCTATCAATGCGTTCGCCAAGTACCCCTTGCGTTTCTTTCCCTATTGATTCTCCCCATTCAATGACCCTGCTACCACTTCCGCAAATGTACGACTATTCAATTGTGACTTATTCTCCTCCATATTCGGATCCAGAGCATCGTCTCTCGGTAGCTTTTGCCTTCTGTCTTAGCTAAGGGACAAGCTTCCCCTTCGTCTCTCATTCTATCATGTTGTTAACTTCTTATGGCCCATATTTAGCTCGTTGTACGAATATCTTGAAGCTTCAACCGTGTAAACTCGCCACTGTCATTTCGACCTCCTCATCTGTCGCCATTCGAATGAACACAAACCCTCTAAGCAACCCCGATTTCCGATCTCGCAGAATAATTTCTTTGACATCGCCTAATCCTCCGAAAACCCTGGACAATGCATGTATGTCCCATTTCAAGGGAATAGATTCCACGAACATTGTTGGAAAGACTGACAGTGGTGTCAATCGTCAACCGCCTTTAGCCCTCCTACTCTTCTTTCCTTGGACCTTCACCCACCCTTCCTCACTACCCTCTTCTTTTCTTTCACTGAAGGCTCCCTCCCCTAAGCTTCCTCACTGTATCTCCACCTTCCCCTATCCCTTCGGGTCATCGCCAGCCATCCAACCTTCCTTCGCCCCTTCCCAAGATCTTCCCGTAGAAACAGCGTTCCTCCTCTCTCGCCTATGATCCTTTCCCCACCTATTTAACTTCTGCCTGAGTCTTGCGTCTGTTAAAGCCCTTTTTTCTTTACCTTTCCAGTCATTATAATCCAACCACCTTTGCTTGACTCGCCAACCTTGGAATCCGAGTATCGTTTTCTCTGCAGCACTTCCTGTTAGTAGATCTTATCCTTATCTCCACTCCTTTCTGTCGTATGACACCTATTGATTCTTTTGTGTTTCTTCTTATCCGCTCCGCACGACTCGATTCAAGAAGCTCTCGGTCACAACGTATCTTCATCCACCTTGCCCAATCCAGCACGAACATCCCTCCTTGTGCACCTACAGTATCTTCATCCATCTTCCCTTCTCTAATTCATCAACTCAAGCTTAACATCTAACTTATGGGGCTAGAGGAACTAGGTACACTTGTATTTGATGTTTGTTGCATGAATCAAAACATCGGTATCGTATCAACTGATATGGTCGTATCATGTCCATATCGGCCGGATACGATACGCGATACGGGTTCATATTGGCTTGTTATGATAAAACGGTACCTGTATCGGTCCGTATTGAGCCATATTAGCACCAATATTTTATAGCGGTATTGGTTTCAACCAATACCGCTAAAAAAGACTCTCTCTTTTTTTTTTGCATTTTCCTTGTTCTTTTTTCATTTTCCTCCTTTTAATTTCTTTGCAGAGAAGAATTGTTTTAAATGCATTTCCGACAAGATCTAGATCAAATTTACCTTTTTTATGCATCAAATCGAAGAATTGAAGCTCCTAGGTGTGATTTTGCAACAAAAAAAAAATCTGTTTCGATATGGAATCCAATTGAAAAAACAATATAAACTATTTTGATCATATCTTGGTTGATTTAGTCTAAGATTTGGGGATGTTTTCCTTTTTTTATTTTTTTATTTACGCAGGTATTTTTTAAAAATTTTAGAAAAAAGTTTATCAATAAATTTTTTTTAATTAATTTTTGTTATGATGCTTGAGGACTATTAGAAGACTATGAATCTACTGATTTGTTGAAGATTTTGGGGGTTTTCTTTTTTCTTTTCTAATTTTTTTATTTACATAGGTATTTTCTAAAACTTTTCAGAAAAAATTAAATTATTTTTTTTTTATTCTTATTATGATTGCTAGAGTACTAGAAGACTATGGATCAATTAATTTATTGAAGATTTAGGACTTTTTTATTTTTTATTTATGCAGGTATTTTCTAAAATTTTAAGAAAAAATTTAAATTAGTTTTTTCTGATTCTCATTTTGATTCTTGAGTATTAAAATATGGATCTATTGATTTCATGAAGATTTAGATTTTTTATTTCTTTTTTTATTTATGCATGTATTTTCTAAAATTTCATAAAAAAAGTTTTCAAATCATTTTTTTTCTTTTTGTCATAATGCTTGAGTATTAGAAGACTATGGATCTAATGATTTCACACATGCATTGATTTAAAAAGAAAATCTACATTTTTTTATTTTCGAATTAATTTTTAGGCATTTTCTATTTTTTAAATAATTTTAGAAAAATTATATTAGTTGATAAATAATTATATTAGCAATATATGGTATCTGACATATATCAACAATTTATAAAATAAAATAAAATAAAAAACAACAACAACAACAACGACAATGACAACACCACCACCACCACACTATACTATAGTCAGGACAACATTCTTATCAAAGAATGGTATGATACACCATTGACTACATGGTTAAAACGTTAAAATAAAAAATGATAAATTCTTGAATATCTCATTTTTTTCTATTCTCTAATATATTTCCGTATTTTTTTCCTTCAAAAAACAATTCTGACCAATACAAGCCGATATGGCCCGATACCAATGCACAACGTCATCTTGTATCATTTTTCCGCCAAGCTGATATGGCAACCGATATCGTCATTCAAAACCATGGACTTTGTTGCCTTTCGTACTCACCACCTCACTAATCGACCTTGTGTCGAGCATGCAACCCCAGAGGTATTGAAGCTGAAATCTAAATATTGACTTATGCCCTTCATTGCCTTCTCTGCAAAGCTTGAGCTCTTCCCTTAACGCTTCTCCAAAATACCATTTATAATTTCCAAACCATAAATCACCTTATGGACTGTAAGTTCTCCCCTAAAACAATTTCCTGTTCATTTTTGTTGCAGCCCTCACTGCTTTCTCATTCATTCCCATCCTTATGAAGGTGTTGCCGGTAGCCCCTAATCTCGGCCAAACTTTTCTTTACTCGACTCCCAAACGTCCTAGTGAAAATCGGTTCCGACCATTCCTCTAGGAAGTTGTCAACATACGGAGTTAGGAACTCAATCATTTTAGATTGGGTTCTCCTTCCTTTCAAATCAACCTTCTTAGGTTTTCAATTTCTCATTGGAGTCCACTCATTCTCATTGGAGAAACACACCTCCCCCACCACCCCACCCCCCCCCCCCCGACGGATCATTGCACCATATGGACAGTGTCTGGATGTCATTTAGATGATATGTGGATTGTAGAGTTGGCATGAAGATCATAACATTATTGAAGATGATAGCATTGGGTGATGGTTTATTGATATTGCAGAGATGAAGAAGGTGGTGGCAACATGATGATGACGATGCTGTTGTGATGAGATTATCCCCAATCATGCTCTATTACCAACAAACGAAAGAGATTGAATAGAGAATTTGATGATACATTATCCCTCTCACAATGGTTTACTTGTAAAAGATTGTTACAAGAAACAAGAATAAGAGATAAGAAACAATAAATGAGAATAAAATATTCCAAGTATACAAAAATATGACAGTTTTAGAACTACTGGGTGGTTTCCAATCATAGGACTGGCTTGTTGTAATTTAGTTTTTAAAGTTTTTATTTTTCAGTTTCTCTGTTTTCTGTGCCTTTTTTTTGGGTTTTTTTTTTTTTTTTTTTTTGTGTGTAGGTGTTGGCTCTGCTTAATAACTGATTTCATCTTTCAAAAAGAAAGAATAAAAAAAAAAAAAAAATACAATGCATGAGTATTGCAATACCTAGTTATTAAAATATCCAGGTCATCCATAACCCTTATTCCAAATGGCACTTAAAAGCTACCTGAGAGAGATTCTCTATCACCAAAAGTAGATCCTAGAAAATCTTTTCACTAGATGACTATAGCTAGTGATCTTGAGCCTCCGCCATGGCCAATTTAAAGCCCGGATAAAATATGAAGGTTGGTCCAGTGGGCAGCCGATCATAAAACTTATTGACCCAACTACAAATTGCTAGAAGAGAGACTAAGTTGATAGTGATGATGTCAAGCAAGATAGTTTCTATGTCAAACTAATTATTCATCTTCTTTATCTACAAAACTCCAAGGCACATTGTTGTATTTTACTTTCATAGTGTTGGTGTGTATGGCTATGAGGAATCTGATCATTCTCTTTGCAGTGATAAACAAATATCATCCAACTCTCTGTAATCGTTTTACAGTCCAGAATCTTCTCCATGGATCAAGAACAAATTGATAATAATAGGCAGTGCCTTCAAACCAATAATCAACCATCCGAGGATTAACATGTAAAGAACTTGCAATTAATTTTTGTTCTTTGAATGCCCAAAAAAAGTGTCAGGTGAATCAAATATGGTAGGAGAAGGCTAAGATGGATATGATATTGATAATGCTGTGCAGGATAAGTTTGTCATCAAGCAAATTATTCATCACTTTAACTTCTTTATCTGCAAGACTCCAAGGTGCATTGTTGTCTTCTACTTCCAAGGTGTTGGTGTGTATGTGTGTGAGGGATCTTATTATGCTCTCATTTTCTATTGTTCTCATTATAGTGAAAAGCACATCTTCTCCAACTTCTCTGTAGTTGTTTTATGGTCTAGAACTTTACCATGAGAGAAATTGGCCAAATACACATGGATCAAAAGTAACGCCTCCAAAGAAAGAATCAACTATTGTAGTAGTATCTTGTTCAGAATTTCCAATTAATTTGAGCACCATAAAGGCCCCAAAATCATATCAAGAGAATCAAATAATAAAAATGAATAAATAAATAGGTTAAGAAAATCATTTTACACTACAGAAATCAAGGGCCCTTCTAAAATTTACAAAGAAGCTTAGCAAGTTCCAGTAAATATTAAATGAATTGTTCAATAAAAGGAAATGCCTCCCATAAATCAAGAATTCTTTCTTCTTTTTACCTCTTATATCTATTCTTGTTATTCTCAGCGAAATAAACAAATTCTATTGTTTCCACAATGTAGTCTTCTCTTGTCACCAACCAGAAACCTCTGCCCATGTTCCTTCCACCCAAAACTCTACCAATCCAACCACTGTCATAGCTGGATCTGATTTCCTCTTCCATGTTTTATGGCGCAAGGTATATTTGGTAAGAAGAAAAAGACGGTGAAATTTGTGTATTTGCCACCAATTTACAAAACTTGTGGTGGGAGTCTACCACCATCCTTCCATTGCATCTCTGCCTAGCAGATCTAAAGAAGAAAAGAGAATTTGTGTTTCGTGTTTTCGTCCCAAACCGTCAATCACATCTACTACCTATAGTCAAGGACATCTTATTTTGGTGCTCTGTAAGAGCATGTTAATCCAAGCGCAGCTATTCTTTCTTGTGACTCCTCACTTTCGACAATGTATTCTCCCCATACCAAGCCTTTTGAGAAGATGTGTTTTTTTTTTCTTTTTTCTTTTGTGTGTGCGTGTGTTGGACTTTTGGACTGAACTTGTTTTTGTGTTGGGCTTTTGGACCGGACTTGGTTTTTGTTCCAAGCGAATGGACAGGACCTTGTTACCTCAATTGGCCTTGTAGCCGGACATGCTTTTTCTTAGCTGTCAGAATGTCTAGAACCCACCAGAAGAGTAATGATTGAACTCCCAGCCACCAAAAGTGTGATCCACCAGAAGAGCAATGGTTGCAAACCCAGCTAGTGGAAGTACCACTGGATCAGTCCCAGTCATTTAAAATGTTAATGGTTCACATCCCAAAAGACATCAAAAGTGTGCGCTTGCCTTATATTACTCATTGTTTCATCGCCTCATGCAGCTCATTGTTCATAGCCATAGTACCATTGACTTCTTCTTTTTTTGAATAAAGGTTCACTGTACCTTTCACACTCAAGTTACTCCTTTTTGAGCACCTTGAGTTTGAGGGGGGATGTTAGAGTAGATTCAATCTTTCTAGATTAAGATATTTCCTTTTTGGTTAGGATGTGTATTTATTCAAATCTCTATAGATCCCTCACCTCTTCTATATATTCTTATAATTCTCCATGAAATAAACAAATTACAGTTTCCATAATGTAGATTCTTACGGTTTAACAAAAAAAAACAAAAGATATGAATCAAGAAATTTAGAAGTTGGAGATATGAATATAAACTAAAGATGCCATTAAAATACTCTTAAGGATTTTATATCAACTAAGTAAAAAATAATGCAATGCAAGTATGCAACCTAATTAGAACAACATTAAGTTTGCACCTTTGAGAAGACGATACTCCAAGCTTTGTTTGACAACCGCTTCATGGAGCCTACCTTTGAAACCGGAACTTTCCCGTGTGAGCACTGAATTGATGTGTTATCAATGGGACTGCAGGCGATAAGAATGTAAGCATAGGATGATAGAGGCAAAGGGAATGATCACACGAAGCCAGTGTCAAAATAAGCCTAAAATGGTAAAGGAAACCATTATCTTAGATATTTGCACAATAATACAATGTCTACTGGAGAAACATTGGACAACAATTAGAACAGTGAATAAAGCAACCTACATGACAGCATTAAGTGATGGATCTCATATCTGTTACTCAACAAAGTCCACATGCCATGGCCTAAGCAAACAAAAAGTCAAAATTTATCTTTTAAGGGATCCCCACATGACATGAGACTAGAAATAGAAGGGAAAAACCTAAATTAAACAATACAGAGATTTATAGACAAAAACTGGCTCTGAAGGCTGAAACAAGTTGCATCTCCAAACAAATTCGGCTAGCCACCATATATAAATGAGTATAGAAAGATAAATCAGTAACGATACTTGTCAAAATATTAGTGCTCAATTTATGTGACTCAGATCATAATCATGTCCTAGGACGAGGAGAAAAGACAAGTTTAAAACTGAAAGGCACTCACATTAGATACGGTTTCCTTGACAGGGTCACAGAAACTGACATTTAGAAATTAGAAATTGATGTTCCATTAAAGCTATAGTTGTTCCATGATCATGTGTTATCAGGAACCTTAGGAAGGATGTCTAATTTCCTCCACACAAACATCTCAGTCTTAGCCACAATTGAAGCAAGCATCATTATTGATTTATTGATGTTGCCCGACATCCAAAAGCAAGTTGCCTCAGCAATTCATTATCCACACAAAAGAAATATGCGTAAGAGCAGAAATATGGACGTAGACGGACATTTTCGAATGGCACAAAATAAGAAAATCACAAAGAAGACCACAACTTACGGAGGAATAATGCAATCAGCCCACTGGCGAAGCCAGTCTGTTGAAATCCAGAAGAACAGATCTTCAAGGGAAGAAACAGGAGCTTCAGAAAGAACTAATCTCACTTCTTTCCGGCGTTCCGTGATATTATCCACCTCTTTTCCCTTCTTTAGCTGGTATTCTTGGCAACTGCTGACATATGATACATTTAATTCCTTTATCTCTTCAGAAAGATGCAATGGAAGAGAGCCATTTCCAGAAACGAGCACTTCATCCACATCCATATTGTCTGCTCTCAGCGTTCCATAGGGTTTATTACCATTCTCATCAGTATCTATACGAGTATACATCAGCATGTAAGCATCAGTTGATGAAAAAATCTCTTCATGGCTAGCAATATTAAAATCTGAAGATGGTGACTGAAAACTGTTCATATGATTCCCATTCCCAACAGAACTGACTTGTTCAGAGGAAGCTGGCTGCAAATTTTGCTCAGGTTGAGCAGATGAGCTCGAAGATTCTGCCCCAAAAGGGTGAAGACCCAACTTAGAGACATGCTCATCATCAAATTCCCACCAATGCCCGCTGTACTTGTCCTTAATATGTGCCACATAATGGCCACTGTTAACAGCAGTTCCCTTGTGGATCAGTATTGCTGACAAGTCATGTGTTAACTCAGACTGAGATTGAGAGGGGTCACACAATCTTTCGGCCATATGCAATCGCCTAGGGAAACTGAATGCCGACGTTATTTTCTTCTTTGTTGTAGTCTGGAAAAGAAAACAAACAGACTCAGAAAAGGGGCAGTGGATTTCCCTTTTCATCAATAAAGGGACCAATAACAAACCAAATTTTCACCAGACAGAAAGATGCTAGAATAAAGTAACTTCTACGTTAAAAGGGGATACATAAAGAGCTTCCACATAGAGTTTATAAAATAATAGAGAGCACCAGCATAGAGAACTCATGGTCTCAACTTAAGTACCTTAGGAAGGAAGACACAACGCTTTAATTGGAAATTAAGAACAGCAGGAAGTCTCCGAAGCTTAATGCATCGTGTAGCATCAACTCGTCTGCCACATGACTCACAGAAATATTGATTTTCCCCTTGCAGTTGTTCCACACTAAGATAGTCCTTTAAACTCTCATCGAGATTATTCAACCCTTTGATGTTCAACTCAAGTTCATAAAAGTCTTCCATCTTTGAAGATGCTTCAGACTCCTTTCCACACACTGAACACCTGTAAAAACAAATGTTACAGGTCATAGTTTATTTATCAACCAAGATCATAAAGAATGATATAACTAGCATCACAGTGCAAATTGCAAAATTGAAACAAGAAAAAACACTAAAACATAGCAACAGACTGTGGCCTAAATTTCTTTTGAAACTAGAAATAGAGATAGCCCTAATTATACAAGCTCATTGAAGTACTTGGATACTTGATGGAGAGCTTTGCTAAGCCCACACACGTGAACAACAGAAAGCTAATGCACACACCACAACATATGCCAGTGCGGTGGACATACAATATCCAAGCCATCCATAAGAAAGGTACCACTCCAGATTCCATTTCCCAAGAATAAGGTCAGTCCACTTGTCGGGGGGGGGGGGGGGGGGGGGGGGGGGGGGGGGGGGGGGCGCACAATGAACTGAAAAAAGTGTGGCTGTGAAAATCAGCCAAAGTTTTCTAACCCATCAACTTATTTCTAATATCATGGCACACCTACTGAATGGACCACCTCTATCTTTGGGCAGAATATCCACACAGTGAGGTCCACCTGATAGATGGCTTGGACATTGCACCTGCCCACCAAGCTGGCATATGTGGAGGTGTCTGGATTAGCTGACCTGTATACACGTGTGGGCTTAGCACAGCTTCTTAATGGAGTAATCATATTAGTAGTTGGTGATAGGACCAAGAGGGTTTTGGGGAGTGCAAGCACGGCACGAGTGAGATTCTAGAACAGGTGTGCAACCAGTGCAGAAGGTTCCTTATAGTAAGTATCCATCAGTACCTCTAGAAATTAAAAGAGCACAACACAAATTCCAATGAATGAATACGTTTGACCAAAGCCACTGAACAGTGAGAATATTATTGATAAGAAAAGGCACACATATATGTATATTTGCATAACTATATGCATGTATGAGATCTCACACACTAGTTGGACAATAGTGTTGTCATCCAACTGGTGGATAAATGTCGATGTGTCAGCTGTGTACAACATCCAACCCATCAGGGAGGTTGCCCCTGGCCCCCTGCCCACCACCCTTTTTGAGGGTAATAGTAACTGTATTTTTTTAAAAGCTGAAATGACAACTGAGGGGGAGGGGGGGGGGCCAGTAATGCTGCTATAGCTATCTCTAACCATAGCCCCTTATGATACCTGCCAGAACCCTCCAAGGCAACCCCCAATCATAAGGGTACAGTACCACTCCGACCTTCACCAAAGCTGAAATGACAACTGTCAAAGCAGAAAAAATACAACCTCAACAGAAAAACAATTACAGCCTTGAATCACAACCCAAACATAGACGAAATTTCATGACCATATACATCAATTTCCCCTGAAAAACTAGCTACCCATTGGACCATGCATCTCTTGGCCTGCCATGCAACCTCTTCCCACGATCTACATTTATCACAGAATCATCGATTTTTGCATTCTTTCCAAGTGTTCCATAAGACTGCTAACACAACGAGATGCCATGACAGTAGCAAAGCTTGCAGAATTGGGCTCCCGTGCCACACCAAAAATAGATCGGTGACTGATTGAGGCATAGCCCACTGGATATCAAAGGATTGTAGGAACATGTACCATAAATAGGATTTTTGCACCATGAAGAACACTAGATGCAAAAATCAGATAAGATTTTTGCACTAGATGATCTTCATGGTGAGTATATATATGTATGTACTTATTTGTGTATGATCAGGCCTCACATGCAACTAGTTCAATAGCTAAATTACAGTCCCACTAGTTGATAATTTTTCTCAGGAAGCTGAAGACATATTGAAAACTTAAGGGAAAACAAGTTCCCAATACGAAAAGCAGGCTGGACACACCCAACCCTAACCAAAAGAAAACCATTCGGGCTGACAACTTCGCCAACATTAGTAAATGAAATATTCAACCCAGTGGATAAGGTGTTAGTCCCACTAGCAGATAATCGGCACTGTTATATGCACATGATATTCAACCTGTCCAAAAGGTTGACCGCATCATGAAGATCACCCAGAACAAAAATCAGGTCTGTCCCCTCATTAGGTGAGCCCAACATTGGACTTGGATCAGATCGAGTGGTTATCACTTGTTTTAGTTTGGATCGGATCAATAACTAGCAATAATTGCCACTTTTCTCATGTGTGCATAATATCCAACCCAACCTGTCCAAAAAGTTGACACATACATAAAGATCACGCAGAACAAAACTCATGGCCGATCCACTCATTAGGTGGGCCATGGGTGTGATTTGGCTCAGATCGAGTGGAAGTCACTGCTTTTATTTTGGATTGGCTCAATGTTCGTTGCTTGTCTGTGTGTGAATGACTCAAAGACAGTTTATAATGAGATTTTTTTTAAGGGTACACGATCGAGTGGCAGTCACTTGTATTATTTTGGATCAGATCAATGTTTGTCAATAGCCCGTATGCAAATGACCCAAAGACAGTTCAAGATGCGTTTTTTTTTTAACAGCACATGATCTCATTTTGAGAGAGAGAGAGAGAGAGAGAGAGAGAGAGAGAGGAAACGAAAGATTACGCGGGTGGGGGGGATACAATCCACGATTACAATATCTAGGATTTTACTTCCTTTATTGCAAGCTCATTGACAGTGGCATTAGCCGTTTACATAAGAGAATGAAACCGTGTCTCTAATATCCACATCCAGTGAGCAAGGCACCATGTGTTGGCTGAGGTGAAATCAGCCAACTGAATGGCATTTGCAGAATCCCCTTCAACAATTGAAGCGGGGGCATGTCACCAATCCAACTCTTTCATGCCCAGCCATAGAGTACACACCTCCACTTCATTCAAGTCCGCAGTGCCGATGAACCCCACAAATGCATCCTGAACTTCTCCCATATCATTGTAAATAATCCTCCCTAGACCAATGAAGCCAGAGTCTCCTTTAGAGCTTCCTCGATGTTTAGATTCCACTTCCCTCTAGGCGAAGGATGCCAGTCATGCCATATCATCAGGATTACTTCCGTCCTTCATAACCTCCAACCACCCTTTGAAGAGATCAGGACTCACACACCCGAATATTATTTTCTAATAATGGCCCACAAGATTGATTTTGCACCCTGCCGACTACAACCTTGGCAATGCTTCCAAATTTGCTTTGGAAAGCTTTATTGTTGGCAAGGAGAGAGTGTTGCCTGAAGATCTCGCCTCTCATGGATCGTGCAACTAGATCTCTGTCAGATCAACTGTGGTGTGCAAGGAATCCGACTAGCCAACAATGTTGTTGCTCCACCGTGCAGTTAGGACACCCCCAATCAGCGTGATAGGTGCCCCATTTTCATTAAGGGGCAAACCTGCAGGACAGGTATGCCAGACACCACTGTGTGCCCCATACACAACTAGTAACATGAAATAAACATCCACAACTAGCGTGTGTATGTTTCTAAAAAGATCAATCAGTGGGAAGAGACTACAGAAAGGATATGAACAATAAGAACTCGAATCAAAGTACAATATTAAACATCCATTCCAATTCAAAAGCCCTAGTAAAATACAGCTCTTTTGTTGTTAAAGTACTCATTTGAATGTTTTCCTTTCAGCAGACTAGACCTGCAAAAAATTGATTTGAATTGCTACATAGAATGACTTGAATGTTATTTGTGTGTAATACAGTATGTATTCATATACATATACATGTGTGTGCCTGTGTATCATCATCATCTAAGCTTTATCCCAAGTAATTGGGATCAGCTACATGAATCCTGTTCTGCATTCCACAGAACAGATCATCAGTTAGACCATAGTGCTTAAGTCTTTTCTTACAATCTCCACCAACGTCCTTCTGAGCCTTACACGTTCCCTTTTAGAGCACTCCTAATCGTTGCAGTTCCTGGTCTCTGTTGTACATGGCCGAACAATCAAGTCTACTTTCCCTCATCTCAGTACCCCTATTGGGGCTACTCCAAAGTTCCCTCGAATGAATTCATCTCCATTTCCTCATCCTGCCATCCCCTGTGCACTCAAGGTTGGGGATCCCCTGTCAACTCTTTATCATTGAGATGGCCCACCTGAATCATGGACCGGACTGATTTTTGGGCCCCTAAGGTAAAAAATCAGGCATCCCTGATGTATACAAATCATTGCGGGGCCCACACAGCTCGGCAGTACCTGAAGCTCGAGTACTATTGATTGCACAGGATACATATATGTGAGGTGCACTCCAATGGTGCCTGTAATAGGCATATGCATGGCCCACATGGTGTATGTATGACATCCAACCTGCCCATCAGATGTATACCTTCAGGTTAACCCCAGGAACTGTAAATCAGCTCAAGCCAAAACTCTAGTGAACCACAGCACAGGGAACATGGTAGGAGGGGACACCCACCTTTGATTATCCCTGGGGACCACTTGAGTTACAGAACAGCCTGACTTTTGTCCTGATCACACCCCCCCCCCCACCCCCAACTTGTCCCATGTTGTGGCCCGCATGAGTTGTCATTTGGGTTGCTTCTTGGACCCTAGGGATAATGTGAGGTGATGAATCTGATGGATGGATCCAATGTTGTGAATACATCACGTGAGCCCCACTTATGCCCAGTTCCACCGAAGCACATCCCTATATATACATATATGATATATCTATATCTATCTAAACACACATGTACAAATAGAAATCAACCTACTAATAAAAACTAAGCACAGATGAGATAAGCTACAAATGGCATAGATTGAAGAATTTGTTCATGATGGTTCAAAGAAAAATAAACCCTTAACTACATTCCCAAAAATTGAAAGCTCATTTTTAAATGCAAGAACACTAGTTAAGCATATTAAAACAAGCATAAAATAAAAAGAGAATAAATTATGCTAACAAGATTTTAAAATAACCTTATTTAGCACAGTTTAATACCTTGATAAATATCTCTCTAATTCTTATTCTCTTAGTAAATAAAGGATTAGAACATCAATTTCAATTTCAAGTGTTAATTTTTGTCTGAGCTATTTCTCAAAAAAATAATTTTTATCTGTGCTGACCAAACCACCAGACTGCACTAACTCTCGTTACCTCAGACTTATTGCAAACTTATGCATTAACAATAAGATGAAGCAAAATAGAGCCTTTTGTGGATTTCTAACTGTGGTTTTTTGTGCATGAAAAACTCACTGTGTAATACGTTGCTTCCAAAAATGTGAGCCTCTTAGTGAGTTACAAATCAAGCGAGTTCTCTGGCTAAACACATTTGCACTGTCACAAAAATGGACAAAGCAAAAAAAATCATGGAATTGCTCAATGTGGATGCTAATCTAAAGACAGAACCAGCCCCAGTGCACTAAAAATGACTTCCAACAAAACAATCAGACTAGGATGTGAGAGTACTCAATTAGCTTCAGTAATTTAAAGACAGGAACCACTTTCATTTTCACTGTATTGATAAAGACGAGGAATGGTAGAACCAAAAAGAAAAGCTAAAGCAACCCATCTGAACTCGCACCACAAAATTATGCTTACTGAGTCACATGTGACACGCTTCCACGAAAAAGATCTTGAACAAAAGTTCTGGCTCTGGGGACCTTTGAATGGCTTAGAGACCGTTCCAGCAAAGAAAGAAATAGAGTAAAAAATTCATGGCTATCCTGCTGAACACCATTGTCTAGCTCCAAAGTCTTAATGAATGGAGCTGAATCAATAAATGACATTTTACTAGAGTGTAACTGGGCAAATAGGCGTGCAAGTTGATCCAAGACAGGATGTTGCTTCAGAAGCTCCGGTTCAACAGAGAAAACGCCTTCCCTGAATGATTTGTTTGTATAGAGGCACTGAAGTATACTATTAGCATAGCATGTTGCACCCAGATTAGTCAATCCTGCCGGTGAGTCAGTGGAACGAAGATCCTTACATGGATCAGGACCAAGAGTTTGAACAATCTCTGACATCCTTTGCCACAAACCAGATTTCCTAGATCCATTTGAAGTTGGAACAAGCCCACAAAAGCAATTTGGGGAGTCCTTTGTGTTGACACGGCAACCCTGACAAAAGGGCTTCCAAATCAAATATAACTGACGAATGTCATCTTGTGAAACTTCTCCAGTTACATGAATTTTCCTGTAAAAAAATAAAACCAAGTGGCCACAAAAATCAAATGTGGAAGCGTAAGTATCAAAGTCAATAATCAGCCTAAAAAGAAAGTTCCACCAACCTCAAGATTGCAGACGAAGAACCATCAATGTCACCAGGCCTATGTCTTTTATTTTTGCTGCGAGTTGTTGGTCTACTCATTTTGACAGCACACGAGCATCAACACAAATAGCTTGCAATGTCCATTCCTCATCTAGAATTAGAATAACATGATCAACTTAAATCAGGAGGATACGTACGATAAATTTTCCGGTCCAATTAAGGATTTCATACAAACTCAGATAGGGAGCTTTCCAAGTGTTCCTGAAATTTTACTTTTCCTACAGAATTTTGAAGAAGTTTATTGAGTTAAACACAGGCATAAAGCAAAGGAAATTACAACAATACCAAAGCAACTTCTGAGATGGCTGGGAGTAATCCCACCTAGAATCTATGACCAAAATATAACAACACCGACGATAAGAATAGAGATCATGATCTAAAACACTCCAAAGATGTATATCAGAATTTCTAACGTCCAATATGAAAAAAATAGCATTCAGGCGTCCTTCAGAATTTACAGCAAAAGACATTTAACAGCCATTTTGAAACAAGGATAATGGAGAGTTCAAATTCCTCTGGACTTCTACGTAAGTTGATGTTTTAAGTACCAATCATACATGACATTGCACCTTCCAGAATTGGAAATGTAACAGGATATATTAGGAAACATCACAGATATCACTTAAAGTATTGCAGTCTGTGGAAACATTGCAGAAATATTTTACTAATTATTTAAAATGTTATTTTTTCCAAATAAAATAAAGGACATTTTAATCAATTGGCAGATCAGCCTACACTAATCAATAAATAGTTTTTTTAGACTCACCATTTTACAGGTATAAATGGAAGAAATTCAAATTTCCCCAATTTTGATCCTTTTCTACCTTCATCATCATCTAAGCCTTATTAACAATTGTACAGGTATAAACAGAAGAAATTCGAGTTTCCCCAATTTTGTTCCATTTTTAACTTCATCATCAGCTAAGCCTTATCCCAACTAATTGGGATCAACTGCATGAATCCTTTTCCACCATTCCTTCAGATTCAAGTTGGAAGTTTTGGCACAAGTTTGATGTCAGCTGCCAACCTGATGCAATCCTCCTCCTTTATCTGGGCTGGGGACCGGCAATGAGAGCATAAAACTCCCAAAGGCACAATATAGTAGAGACTATTACATAGGTTGATGATAATCAAGCGCAATCTAATAGTCTATCACATAGGTTGAATAAAATCAACAAGTTATGCTCTCATTGCCATTTTTTTACGCTGGAAATCAAAATTTCCTGCATGAAATCCATATCATTGCCTGGAGATCATGCATAGACATGGAGTTGCCCACACAGATAGCAGGAGTCTGTGGTTTTCTTCCTGAACTTTTTCTTTCTCAGAAATTTTATTTTCTGTTTCTTTGAGAACTGATTTCTGGACTGGCTACGGGCGAGGGTCCAGAAATGTTGCTTTTTCTTGGAGGGACAGGTACAATTTTTGTGGTCTTTGCACTTGATATTGAGACATGGCTTTGTGCAAGCTGTACCAAGAGTCTTTCCTAGCTGTTCAATATGTTTAATGAACTTGAGCTGGTTACACAATTTTTCAACAGCTGAGAGGCTCATCTGATGGATTAAGCCTAAGGAAAATTGTGAGAGTTGGAGACTTTGAGGGAGATAAGCTTCTGTGTTTCATCTCCTAAAGGGTTGGGGAGAGAGTTAAGATAGGTTTTCTTGAGGTTTACATCACCGATCCCATTGATGATGTAAAATCATTTCAACATGTTCCCAAAATGCTTTTCAAGATCTTTTTCCGTAAAGGAGCAAACCTTTATGCGGAGGAACTCATCTCTGGCAGTCTCTTCATACGAGTCAAGTGTTCAGACAAATTCACCGTATATTGAGCCAATGAATTGTTCAAAGGTTGGCAATTGGAGTGCTTGTAACGGGCGATATTCTCCCAAGCTATTCCACCATTCTCTAAGTTGACCACCAAGTTTGTCGACACATTTCTAAATTGTTGTCGCAATAGTAGCATTTGGGTTGTGCATTTCTGCAGCACACCAAGAATAGATGTCCATTATTCTGTCTTGCCACTTAGCAGGAGGGATGTTATCCAGAGTGAAGCCCTTTTTGTGGAAATGTAACCTTTCTCTTTCAGGAGGTAACCTGGCATGTGCTGGAGGGGGAGGAGGATTTTCCACCTCATCATTCGAGGAATTTTGGACATGACCTTCTTGCATGAAAACCACTGGGAAATCTGTGGAGCTGGAAGCATCATCGGAAGCCTCAGTGGAGTTTGCAAGGATTTTTGGAGAGCTGGAAGCATTATGGTGCTCCTTCGAAGGTGGCGGCTTTTGCGTGGTTGGTAGGGAAGAACAAAGTGTTAACGGTTGACAATCTATGTAAGAGGAAGATGATCCTTCCAAACGTTTGTTTGATGTGTTTTAAAAACGCGGAATCGGTGGATCATCTGTTTATTCATTGTGCTTTTGCGTCGGAGGTGTGGGGTTTCTTTCTTCAGTCCATTGGGGTCTTATGGGTGTTCCTGAATTCTATTCAAGAATTTCTCCTCGCATGGCATGGTGGAGGGGTAGGAAAGTTAGGGAAAAAGGTTTGGAAATTAAGCTTGTTAGCGATTCTTTGGGCCTTATGGTGGGAAAGGTAATAATCGATGTTTTAATAGCAAGAGGCGTGGGGCAGGGTATGTTTTTAGATTGGCCATGCAAAATGTAAATGATTGGTCAGCAGGGTAGTAAAGGCTTTTCTATTAGTCCCCAAGGTGGTTTTGGATGGGTGTTTCTATATAGCTTTGTCTATTTTTGTATATTCTAGGCTTTGGCCTTCTTTTAATGAAATTTCACCAATGTTCAAAAAAAAAAAAAGAGTCAAAGAGAGCGAAGAAATGAAGAAATTGGGTTTGGTGCCTCAATTGGAAGGATTTTCTGGGTCAAGAATGGAGGAGGTTGTTGGGTCTATATTATATATGGGTTTGGAGAATAAGGAAGAGGTTTTTCCTGGTTAATAAGAGTAGGTCTCGACTCTCGGTGGTCGAGGCCTGAGATGAGATGGTGAAGGAGGGTTTTGAGAAGTCGAAGACTGTTGGTTGAAAAGGCATTTTGCACTAGCAGAATTGGGTCTTTGAACAATGGATTGTTAGAGATTGGAAGAAGAAGTGGATGTGGTTGAATATGGGGACTATGATAAAGCGGTAAAGTGGTGGAGTAAGGGAGCCTGGGGAAGAAGTAGAAAGGAGGGTTGAGTGGAATTGTGTTGAATAGATCGAAGCTGGTTTTCCAATGATTTCTTTTCTGCCTCCTTTTGTGAGATCAAGGAGCCAGCATAAGCAAAGTCCTTGACTGTGGTTGCAATCTGAAAGAGTTCTGTCTCAAGGACAGAAAACCAAAACTTGATCATGCTGATAATGGAAGATTCCTTGGAAAGAGTTTTGAGACATCTGTTCCTAGTTTTCTAGGATTCTTTGCAACACCTTATTCTGAGAAATAGCATTTTCAGCCTGCCAGTTTAATGTTGCTTTTGATGCTGAAACTCTTCTGGGAGTCCCGTCTGGATTTGAACCAGCGGGATTTTTTACTTTCCATATATGTTTAGTTTGTTACTGGGGAAGCTTAAAATCTTCTAGTTCTGGAAAAGATGTTGACTCAACCAGGAATGCTACAGGGATTAATGGTGCGTGCTCAACGGGTGTTGGAAAGGTAGTTTTTGCAGTAAGGAGGCACAATGCTTTTTGGTCATATGGCATGTAAGGGTTGGTTTTGGAGGAGGGGATGGGGAGTCAGATGGTGGATTAGAAGTGGAGGACTTTGGCTTCGATGTATTTTTTCTGGGGTAAAGCACATAGTAATTAAATTTTCCAGAGGGTTCTCCTAGCAGGCCAACTTTTGGATCTCCTACTTCATATCTTTCCTTGAGCTTTTGTTGAAAGGACTTCTTTGGTGGGACTTCATATCAAATTTTTCTTTCTTTTCTTTTCTTGTTTTTTTAATTGATGTGAGGAACATGTAGTGCATTGCTATGAAAGTTGGGCACCCAAAAATCAAACCCATCCGGCATCAGGTGGGACACCACTTAAGAGGTTTTTGGATGGCCGCCCATTGTTTTCTATCGTGTGATCAACCTAGCATTGGATAGGCATGGTCTTGGGAGCATCCCATCATCGTGGTGAGATTTACTTAATGCATGGGTTGCATGGAGGAGAGAAACTGCAATGGCCCTGCAAAAGCGTTGGCAGGTAAATAAGCAAGTGAATAGCTGAATAGGCCGTGCAAAGGTGGAAAACGACTCCATTACATAAAAATCCCCTTTGTGTCTCTGCGTAGCCAGGCAAATGGAAACCGGCTGGTCCAACTAACCTAGTTGGGCGCATACAACTTCAGAATTTACTGTGGATGAGATCCACACCACCCACAGGTAGTCCACCCAGAGTTTGGCCTTGATCCATCATCACACCGATCAAAACCATTCCTAAACCTCTCTCCCAAGCCACTCTCCTTGCGTTTCAGAACAATGTGATTTTTAGAACTTCCCTTCACCCTCATGACTGTATTGGATGAAGTAAATAATCCACAGTGGGCCCCACACTCCCCACTCAAACTAATTGTATGTGTTCCATCCAAACTCTTTTCCACAGTATGGGCCACCTTACTTCTTAATCGTCCTGGTTTTGAATTGTAGAGTGAACATGAGGCAACGAACCTTATGGATGGGGTGGATCTCATGCACATTGTCCCCCCACATGCCACACGGTTTCTAGCAGGCACGCCCTTGGTTCCATAAGAAATTGGCCCGCTATCCCTCCCTCTCTCTCTTTAGCCCGCACCCACGTGACCCCTTGAAACCCTAACCCCTCTCTTCCATCTTTTCAATTCTCCCCAATTCTCAATCTCTACCTCCCTTCTATCTCTTACTCAAACTCTCTCCCAATTGGACCGGCTGTCTAGTTCCTCGGAGAAGAAGAATATTCAGTAAGATTTTTTTCTTTTTTTTCTCTTTTTCTTTTTTGGTTTGTTTTTCTGATTTTTGGGAAATGACCCATCAATGGTTTGGATCTGTTAACATTCAGCCTTACTAATCCGTTGATTTCTTCTAGAGCATTGACTTTGGTGGATCTTCAATATCTTGAATATATTCTAGCTGAATGATTAGCATCCTTCCTTGATTAGCCCTTTATAGTAGGGTTGCAACTTGACCCAAACACGACTGACCCAACCCATCCCCAGGTTGAAAAAAACCAACCCAATTTGAATTTGGGTTAGTTCAGTTTGAGCAAATTCAGGTTGAGTCGGGTTTGGTCGGTTTGAGTGTAGAGAACTTCGGGTTGGGCACTTCGGGTTGGGATCTGGGTCGGGTTGGGCTGTGGGCTGGCTCTTCATGAGGTTAGGTTGATCTATGCTTGACCCTCAACCCGACCTAACTTGCCCGAGTTGCATCCCTACCTTAGGGTGGAGCTCCCATATACAATTTGAGCTATTTATGTTGCCTTTGGGTGGTCCAGTATGGTGAAACAATCATATTCCTTTTCCGTTTCACTGGTTTGACCATAATTCATATGCATTGGACATGGCCAATGGCCTCTCTTTTTTTCCTTTCTGTTTCTGGTACTAGTAAGGTACTCCAAGGTTAGAAAAAACCTAAGGTATTACAAGGTAACAAACCAGGGATCAAACCTTGGAACACTCACACATAGTTTACTATCTCTACATGCTCTACTTACGAGCTAGAGAAAATGGCCTCTTTCATAAGAGGCTATGTGAGTGCGTGGAGATGTTATTGTTAGAGAGAACAATTGGTACTCTGGCATAGTGTGACTATCCATACTCACGTGTTGAGAGAAAATGGCCTCTTTCATAGAGGCTATGTGAACGCGTGGAGATGTTATTGTTAGAGAGAACAATTGGTACTCTGGCATAGTGTGACTATCCATACTCACGTGTTGTGCATGACTATTATGCACATGGCACATACATACATCCATCCAAACTATCCGGATGTGTGCCGTACCGGCCGGTACGTAACCGTACCGGCCGATACGTACCGGAAACGTCCGGTACCGTTACGCGATACGGGGTCCAAATCGGGGACCCCAAGAATTTTGACCGTACCGGACCGGTACGGGGCCGTAACGGCCGGTACGGCCCAAAACGGCCGTTACGGCCCCCGTAACGGTCAAAAAACGGTCATTTTTTTTTTTTTTTTTATAAATACTTGCTGTTTTGCATTTTCTTCCCACTTTTCTTCCCCCATTTCTTTTCTAATCTGTTCTTTTGCTAAAAACGACCACAATTAGTCTATTTTGGAGAATTAAAACGACCAATTTCTACGATTTGGATGAATCGAAGCTCCGTGGGCCATTTTTCGAAGAAATCCGAAAATAGGTATTTATACATTTTTCTTCCTCTAATCACTTTTTTTCCACCTTGATATGATGTTGTAGCCATTGTAAAATGTTAAAATGTGTATTTCAAGATTATGCAACTGATTTTTATATTTTTTTTATATTTTTTTTAATTTCGGTCTATTTTCGGATTAATATTAAAAATTAGTAAAAATCATGTTTTTTTTTTTCTTTTTCTGGTTTAATGGTTGGATAACATGTGTTACTTATAGTAGGACACAATCATGTGCATTTTACAGATTATGCACATGATTTGCTATTTTTTTTGTATTTTTTTTAATTTCGGAATAATTTCGGAATAAATTTAAAAATTAGGAAAAATCATTTTTTTCAAAAAAAAATTCTGGTTTAAAGGTTGGATAATATGTGTTACTTATAATAGAACATAATCATGTGCACTTTACAGATTATGCACATGGTTTGCTATTTTTTTTGTATTTTTTTAATTTCGGAATAATTTTAAAAATTAGGGAAAATTAATATTTTCAAAAAAAAATTCTGATGTAAAGGTTGGATGACATGTGTCACTTATAATAGAACATAATCATGTGCATTTTACAGATTATGCACATGGTTTGCTATTTTTTTTTGTATTTTTATAATTTCGGAATAATTTTAAAAATTAGGGAAAATTAATATTTTAAAAAAAAATTCTGATTTAAAGGTTGGATGACATGTGTTACTTATAATAGAACATAATCGTGTGCATTTTACAGATTATGCACATGGTTTGCTATTTTTTTTGTATTTTTTTAATTTCGGAATAATTTTAAAAATTAGAGAAAATTAATATTTTCAAAAAAAAATTCTGATGTAAAGGTTGGATGACATGTGTCACTTATAATAGAACATAATCATGTGCATTTTACAGATTATGCACATGGTTTGCTATTTTTTTTGTATTTTTATAATTTCAGAATAATTTTAAAAATTAGGGAAAATTAATATTTTAAAAAAAAAATTCTGATTTAAAGGTTGGATGACATGTGTTACTTATAATAGAACATAATCGTGTGCATTTTACAGATTATGCACATGGTTTGCTATTTTTTTTGTATTTTTTTAATTTCGGAATAATTTTAAAAATTAGAGAAAATTAATATTTTCAAAAAAAAATTCTGATGTAAAGGTTGGATGACATGTGTCACTTATAATAGAACATAATCATGTGCATTTTACAGATTATGCACATGGTTTGCTATTTTTTTTTGTTTTTTTTTAATTTCGGAATAATTTTAAAAATTAGGGAAAATTAATATTTTCAAAAAAAAATTCTAGTTTAAAAGGTTGGATAACATGTGTTACTTATAAATTTATAATAGAACATAATCATGTGCATTTTACAGATTATGCATATGGTTTGTTATTTTTTTTGTATTTGTTTAAATTTCGGAATAATTTTAAAAATTAGAGAAAATCATTTTTTTTCAAAAACATGGAGAATCATATTTACAGATTAATGAGTAATGACTAATGTATGTTTATATTTTTATTTTTTCGACAGGTTTTGCCGTTTTGGACTTTGGAGCTTCGTAGTTGTACTTTGTAGGCTGTAGCCCATAGGGTTTAGTTACTTTAGTATTTGAATTTAGTAGTTAGTACTTGATTTCATTATCTGTATTTAAGATTTACAATTACATTTATAAATTTTAAAATCTAAGTATTTCACTCTTAGACTCAGTATCTAAGTGACATAGCCACATCACATAAGCCATCTCTAATTAAAAAATGTCTAGGACTGGAACTGGAAGTGGAACTGCAAATGAGGATATTGGATGGGAACATTGTCAGAGGGTAGGTGGTGGAAGGTACCAAATAAAATGCAACTATTGTAATAGAGTAATAAATGGTGGAATTACGCGACTTAAACAACATTTGGCACATCGAAAGGGTCAAGTTGCAGGATGCACCAAAGTTCCCAAAGAGATAATGATACTGATGCAAGCCAATTTAGAAGAGTCAAAGGGGAAACGAGCTGCTGTGCAGAAAAAGAAAGATGATATCCTTGATGCGGCCCGACAAGAGGTGTTTGGTCCAGAATATATGGGCGTTCGTGGCGAAGACATCATTGATTCTGAGGAAGATTCTGATCGAGAAATGACTATAGCTAGGAGAGAAAAGCGTGCGCTATGCTCGTGAAGAGGAAGAACGTCGACGCACGTTTGGTTCAAGTGCGAGTGGGAGTGGGAGTGGCCAGGGGAGTACAACTGCAGCCCCAACGGGAAGTACAGCTGGGGTTGGAGGGAGTATGTTTGGTGGATTAAGGCGTATGTTTAGCAGCCGGCGGGGCACATCTTCACATGTAGCTCGTCATCCTATAGATGTAGATGTGGAAGAAGAAGATGTGCCTAGGAGACCCTCTGTTGATCCGATCCTCTTTAGGAAAGAATCTAGTAAACAAAAGAAGATAAAACAAATGTGGAGTAGAACTTCTGTTGAGAAACTGGGTAGGGCAGCAGCAAAGTTATTTATACATGCCAACATACCCCCTAATGCGGCAAACTCTCCATATTGGCAGGTGGTAATTGATGCAGCAGCAGAAGCAGGTGAAGGAATTAAAGCTCCCACAGCCAAGGAGATTAGGGGAAAATGGACAGACGCAGAGTATGCAGATACAAAGGCATACGTAAATACCTTTAAACCCATATGGCAGGCCAGAGGATGCACGATCATGTGTGATGGTTGGACTGGCCCAACAAGACGCAGCATGATCAACTTCATGGTGTATTGCCACTTGGGAACAGTGTACCACAAGTCAATTGATGCCTCGGATGAAATAAAAAATGCTGAATATATTTTTAGCTTGATGGATAAAGTAGTGGATGAGATTGGGGAGGAGAATGTGGTGCAGATTGTGACAGATAATGAAGCAACATATAAGTCTGCAGGAAATTTGTTGATGCTAAAGAGAACACATATATTTTGGTCACCGTGTGCTGCACATTGTATTGATCTTATATTGGAAGATATTGGAAAGAGAAAGAATGTCAAAGAAATGGTTGAAAAAGCAAAAGAAGTGACAACATTTATTTACAACCATAATCACCTAGTTGCAATAATGAGGAAGTTCACGAAGGGACGAGAGTTGCTTAGGCCAGCGGCGACTAGATTTGCAACAAACTTTATAGCTTTAGAGAGTTTGTATCAGCATAGGGGAGAGTTGAGTGAAATGTTTGCTTCCCAACAATGGCTCAACACAAAATATGGGAAGAAGACATCAGGGACGCCGGTTGATGTTGTAAACACCATAAGAGACAACAAATATTGGAAGAGGGTTAAGAAAATTTTAAAGGTGATGGAACCACTGATGAGGGTACTTCGTCTTGTTGAAACCGATGAAGCACCTACGATGGGCTTCCTCTACGACGCCATGGATAAAGCGAAGTTGGCAATTCAACGTGATTGTTCAAGCTGGCGAGCTTACTGGAATTTGATCGACAAAAGATGGACAAAGCAGCTCCACCACGATATTCATGCAGCAGGTTATTACCTAAATCCTAGGTATAGATATGCCCAATCATTTGTTATGGATGATGAGATTCGTATTGGATTAAAGAACGTGATAAAGATATTAGAGCCTGACTTAGATGTACAAATAAAGGCTTTGAATGAATTGGATATATTTGGAACTCGCCAGGGTAGCTTTGGAGATACTCTTGCACAACATGCAGTACTTAAGTTGCACCCCGCCGACTGGTGGATAAATTTCGGAGAGACTACACCGGCTCTCCAAAAAATTGCAGTAAGGATTTTGAGTCAAACAACGTCTTCCTCTAGTTGCGAAAGAAATTGGAGTTGTTTTGCACTTATTCATACGAAGAATAGAAATAGAATTCAGACTAGGACGTTAGATAGACTTGTCTTTATGCATTACAACATGAGGCTAAGAATGCGCATGCATTCAAGGAGGCATATCAGTAATGCCGGTGATGGGGATTATTGTCCAATAAACTTGGAAAATATTTATGATGAGGATGACCCACTTCTACCTTGGTTGGAAGTAAGGGAAAAAGAAATAGAAGATGATAGTGAAGAAATAGAAGTTGAAGACCCAGAAATACGCAGGGCACAGCAAGAGAGTCGTGCATTTGTGTTGGACCCAGAAAGGGGGGCGGATTTCATGCAAACTCAGCAGAAGAGTGCGAGCTCTAGCGATACTGAAACAGATGATGATGATGATGATGATGATGATGATGCACCTAATGCTGGTCCTCCCACTTCTGGCATTGCTCAACCCACCAGGGCTACTGATACCATACAGCCGTCTACGGATCGCGAGGCTGATGAACTTCGACGAAGCAGGCGGGGCCGAGGGGGTCGAACTTATGAGTGTACTGAGTCACGATACAGCCAGCAAGAGCCTGGCTCCAGTAGTGCACCTGCAGGTCCTGCTCCTGCACCGCAATCTACACCGACAGATCTGGAACATCAGCATGCGTATGGCTATGATCCGAGGAATTATGGGTATTCTTACAACCAATGGGATTATAAGGAACCTGTTCCGCCACTTTCATGTTGGAGTAGTCCTCCTGACGCTGTTCCACATATACCATATGAACCAAATCCAAGTTATTCATCTCAATCTCAACAGCCTGGCCCTGAATACGAGTACCAGTATGGGCACGGCTATTCGACGGGCACTAGTAGATATCCTCACTCAGGGTCAGAATCTTTGCCTAGTCAGGATCAGTCATCATCAGGTTTCGTTGACCTGATCTTTCCCTCTGGCACTGAATATTATGGATATGCAACAACAAGACCGCAACAACCCGATGATGATGACGACGACGACGTGGAGGTTGAGCAACCACAACAAAGCAGGTTTTCATTTTGGTGGTGAGTTCCGATTTGGTGAGTCTTTTCCATTACCCACATGGTCATACATTCACCAAAAAAACACACACTTTACATTGTTGAACTTGTGTTTAAAATAACTCCCCTGACAAGTGACAACCAGTCAAGTAATCTTTAATCAACATGCTTGCAGGGGAGTATATCAGGTATTACTAATTTTTTTTTCTACTTTAGAATGTTCAATTGGCAGGACAAGAGTCGGTCATAGATTCAAGATAAGAGAAGTCTTAATACATTATTTTTTGCAAGTCCTCACTCCTCACTCCTCAGGTATGTAAATAAATTGTAAATAATATAAAGTAAATTATAAAAAAATAATAGTACATGTGAAAATTGAAATACTTTGATGTTACATTTATTCTAATATACATATTATTGGTATTAGACAGTTAGAAATTTGAATTTATAAGTTCTGCAGTTAATTCCAGGTTATTAGCTTCATAAATTCACCAGACAGCCCGATACAGCTTTTTCACCAAAGAGTAGACCGCTTCACCACCATAAACATGTTCAAAATTATAAATGAATGCATATTTGGGATGTTTGGAATTTTCTGGATTTAATCCATATTTTTTTAAAATTTTTTGGCAAAAAAAAAAAAGTTGACCGTTACGGGGGGCGTATCGGCCGATACGGGGCCGTATCGGCCGATACGGCCCGTATCCGTATCGGAAACGGTGGGCACCGTTACGCCCACCGAAACCGATACGGGACACCTTGGGATCATGGTCCTTGTAAATGGAGCACAACCCCACTATAAGATTGGGCAGAAAAACCTAATGGTCCTTATCTCTAATTAAGGGCCATTTAGTTGCTAAATTTGGATCATTCTCCTTCCATATTAAGTGTCCATTTGATAGCTTCTAACCAGAGTCATTAGACGAGTGTTCAGTGTTGTTGTTTTTTTAATTATACATCATCTACAATGGGTTGGTGATTTGAATGATGAGTGAGGTGGATGAACCATGTCTGCAATGGCTTTGTGCATGAGTATGGAAAGTCATACTCTTCCAACCAGGAGAGCTTTTGCCATTGGCATGTGTGCTTGCATGTGGTTGGTATGCTTTGTGTGAACATCATATCGACATTTTGGATCACTGAAAAGTGGGCTATTGTCGTATTTTTTCTTTTGCTTGACCGTCTGTGACCTGCGAAAGTGTTTGGCCCACAATCAGTGAGTGCAACAACTCATTTGTGGGGCACATCATGGATGATCCGCTTTGCTAAAAATGGACATAGATCGGATATCTTCAGTAGGTCTTCTCTTTTGCTTTAGAGACATGAACTTCGTTAGAATTGTAGGGTGAACCTAAACAAAAAATGCTCCTTTGGTCAAATGATTAGGGCCTTTGGCAAGTCAGTTGAGTTCTTTTATTTTTTGTAAATTTTGATAACCGAAGTTTGAACTTTTTTGAGTCTTGGCGTAGTAGTGACCAAGTCAAACTTGATGAAATCTATTTGATTTATTCAACTTGGCCGAGTCTACTTAATTTCATTTTAAATTCTAATAAAAGTTGCATGTACAAAGGAAATCCTTCGTTCCGATAATGGTGCATCCCGGTTATCGATTCAATGCAATGTTGACACCCTAATCGCAAGGGTACACCCACACAAATGTTTGATTAGAGAGGAATGAGCAACTTCATTGAAATTGAAATTTCTCCTCACAATAGCTTTACAAAAACTCACAAACGCCATCAATCTGTCATAAACCCAGTGTTTAAGTTGTAGGTGTTAGTATCAAAATATAGCTGATAATTTCATTGTCGGTGGCTCAGTGAAACCAAAAACCACTTAATTTGTTTTTCTTCTAAATATCGGCAAGATTTGATTTCGCCGATACTTACGATTTTTTTATAATTCGGAAATGTTGTCGATAATTTCGGTTGCAAGTGGAGAAATTTTCGCCATTTTCATCTATCATCGGTGACAAAATTAATTCAGAGTCCGGTGTAAATACAGAAAAAAAAAAATTTAAATCAAGAAAATTAGGAAGAAAAAAACTTTTTTTTCTTTTTGATCTGTTTGAGAAAGTAAATTTCAGTGCCTTTTGAGGAGATTCAGACGATGCATTTGCTGATTGGATTGCAGATTGACAGTCCAGTCCTAAAAAGTATGAAATGCCCCCAAAAAACCCTTTTCCTCTTCAACTATGTAATGCATTTGAGGAATTTTGGAGCTCTGGTTGGGATTTTCGGTCGAAAATTCCTCCAATCCGGGAAAGAATCGCTGAATTTTGAGTTGCGTGGTCAGAGAAGCTGCTTTCGAACTTCGTTTTAGGGTTTGGGTAAAAGAAAAAGAAAAAATCGGGTTTGGATGCCTGTAAAATCCATTAAGTAGTAAACAGATTGCAGGCTGTAATTAGCTGTAATCTGAAACATGGCAAAAGGTCATGTTTCAGATTACTCGTAACGAGATTTCATGCAACGCTTCTAGCTTTTGAAAATTTCTAATTGGGTGAGAGTTGCGGATCATCTTCCAACGGCGATGCAAAGACAACGAAAAAAAATTTTGAAATAAATAAAAGAGAAGAAGAAGAACATACCTTGTATTCAATACTTCCTCTCCATCTCTCTCTGTCTCTGTCTCTGTCTCTCTCTCTGTATCTGGGGTTACTGTTGCTAGGGTTTCCAACGCTCTCATGCGTCGAATGCAAGACACTTCAAACGATCCCACAACGGTGAAGGGAGCGGATTAGGTGTGGCCGGCCTCACCCAGGACGGTGCGGCCCTTGCCGTGGGGCCTACCTTGATGTATGTATTATACATCCACGCCGTCCATCCGTTTTACCAGATCAAAATTTGAAGCCGAACCAAAATTCGGGTGGACCGTACCATAGGGAGCAGTGGTGATTGAACGCCTACCATTGAAAACTTCCTAGGCCCACCTTAATGTTTCCACAATGTTTACCTGGACGAAGGGAAAAAGATAGTATCAGCTTGATCCAAAACTTTTGTGGCCCATTAATAAATAATCACCATTGTTTCCTATGGTATAGTCTGCCTAAGAACTAGAGCTGCTTCATTTTTGAGGCATGTCCTAAGATAATCTGAAAAGGGTTGCAGGGTGTGAATATAGAATGCATATTGTTTATACTCATTTTCAGTGTCTTAACTAATGTGGATTAGTAAAAAGCCATCACATGCCAACACTATGGGCTTATTGTTCACAAAAATCATACTCATACTCAGAAGGTATCTTTGATTGATTTCCCTTCAATGACATCCATTCTACTATTAGTGTGCTGGTATAGAGCCATATTATTAGTGTGGTGGTACAGAGCCATACCCATACCTCTAAGAGAGTGAACCAATGGGTGCTATGTGGCTGCGATTAGTGAGCTAATTAATGAGGTGGCATGTCCAACTTGTCTATAGAGACCTACCAAGAGAAAGAATTCTAGCATAAATCTCATTATGATATACTCAATAAGGCCGTCTCCTACCATCCTTCGAAAATATGAGATCTTGCCAGTAGCATTTGGAAGGTTGTGGATTGGATTGTTGGAAGGATGGATGAGTGGACTAGAAGGTACGAAGGTTGGTGGGTGGATGGATTAGGAGGTTGGATGAATAGATGGACAAATGGATGGGATTAAATGGTTGGATGAATGGATGGATAGATTAGAAAGTTGGAGGAATTGATGGATGGGACAGCGGGTGAATTAATGATTGGATGGATGGATGGATGAGATGGGTGGATGGATTGGCAGGTTGGATGGATGGATGGATAGGTGGACGAATCAGATGGTTGATGGTTGGATGGATAAATAGGTGGATTGACGTATGGATTTGATAACGGGATGTATGGTTGGGTGAATCGATGGATGAATAGGATAATTTAATGAATGGATGGATGGTTGAATGGATAAGGGATGGTTGGATGGATGGATGGGATAGTTAAAAGGATCGTGGATGGATGGATAGATGGATGGAATAATGGCTAGATAGACGGTACAATGTATTTACTTTTACGTGTATTAGTTATTGCATGGTAGCTATATTTATATTATATAAACTCATTTTAGTTAAACACATGTTTTTATGTTCACAGCAAATGGATTTTTATTATGAATGCATTATTTTTATATTTTTTTATTCATAAATATGCAAATATATGTATTTAGGCATCTCTTCAAGTTACACCGCTTATTTTCATCATTTTGTTCATGTTTTTCCCATTCTCCTTACAATTTTAGTTATTGGCGATAACAATATTATTTCTTTATCAATAACCAGCTGAAACTTGTAATGATGCCGACAACTGAAAATTGTCCATGGTAAGTAGCAGCTGAAATTATCGACGATATTTTCGAACTATAAAAAATTCAAAAACTATTGGCAAAATCTCACTGATATTTGAAGAGAAACAAAATAAATGGTTTTATGGTTTTGTTGAACCACCGACAACGAAATTATCAACGATACTTCAATACTTTCACCAACAACTTAAATGATGGATGTACCTTCATCCTCCTAGCCAGTCTCACCTTATGAATGGTTTATATGGTATATACATGGCGTGGTGGATCCCCCGCGTTACCTTTGGTGTTGACCTGTTTACACCCATTTTCAACATCATGATGTGAACTAATAAAAAATCATCACGTGTTGACACTACGGGCTTAGTATTAACGAAAACCATACTCGCACTTGCATGTATTTTCAATGATATGCATTCGGTTATTAATGCGGTGTGGTACAGAGCTATATGCATACCTTTAAGGGAGTAAACCATTAGATGCCACGTGGTCATGATTAACGAGTTAAATAATGAGAAGTGTGTTTGTCACGTCTATAAAGATCCACCGAGAGAAAGAATCCTATTACGGATTTGGTTATGGTACACTCGATAAAGTTGTCTACAACAACCATTCTAAAATGGAAGATTTTCCTAGAGACATTCAGAAGGTTTGTGATGACCATGAAGATTTTGAATATCCGGAGATCATATCGATAGCTGAGCAAATATGGTTGCGACTCATACCTAAATTAGGAGGGAGCGGACGCCAGGTAGATTGAGTCATTGCCCGTACATTGATTGGAACTGACAAAATGGGAGAGTTTGATGATGGATCCGGTCCCACGGTTATATGGTCGGAAGGGATGCAGTGGGAAAAACAGTGGAGATAGCTCTAATCGAGCTATTTTTTATGCAACGGTGTCCCGAAAGTCTACCAGTTCGACAATCATAAGGGGCTTGCAAGAGGTGGTTTGATTAGGTCATTCACATGCATTACCATGATCGATTTGAGGGCCGAAATCAGTGGTAGAGATTCCCCAAATTGATCCCAAATCCATATGCAATTGTTTCTTAAATGAGACGATCTACATAAAAGCAAAGACTTTTCTACTCGGTAGGCATGTTGTGACTATAGAGGATCCAAGACCAACAAAAGTTTTGCCGCCTCAATGACCTATAAAAGGAGCACGCGATAAAGAGCTTAAGGCCCCATGTCAAGCACAATTTATCTTTTTTTCTCATCTATCTTTGCATTTATCCTATCATAATATAACTTGATATTATCATATATCATTACTGTCCAGTGCCACCGCTATCGTGTCGTGTGATTGAAATAAATAACCACAATCCAAAACTATTGGATCCGAATCAACTGAGTCCTTACTTAGACGAACAATTTTCTAGTCACATCTCGCTAACTAATCACCTCGATCATCTGTTCTTATAAACAAATCATGTATTTATCTCTCGTTTGTTTATTCCTCTAGTTTATATTGATGTTTTATCGATTATAACGAGCTCCGTTCAAATATTAATAAAATCAACATTGTCTTTGGCTTATTTTCATTTATTGATCCATCTTAATTGTAATTACTAGTGAAAGAAAAATCCAAAAGTCGTAAGGCAAAATGAGTCCATCAAAGAGGACTAACCCCTACCCTTTTGTTAATCACTTGGTCGTTGTCATAGCCGATGGTTGACTCGATAGCTGAATTTCTGAATTTGATCATATGCATTTGTTTCGGTACAGGAGTCACTAGCGTTCAATCAAAATTAAGTCGAGTATGCCTCTAGAACACTCACGCGTCATAATCACATACGAATACCAGCTCTCACTCACATATGTGGCCTTATGTTTGGTTGAATTGCCAAAAACTTAACCTACCTAAATTATGAATCATGAGCAATTTTTAAAAACTATAACTAAGATGTGATGTTGAATTTGATGAATAGATTGGGGGCAGTCAAATATCATGGTAAGCCTCGTACATCTTGGCAAAGTACAAGTGATGGATTATGTCATCATTTTCTACGGAAAGTGGGAGGAAGGAAACAAAGAAATTCTACACTTCGGCGTAGCATTATGGGTGATTCACGAGCATATAAAATTAATTTCAATTAATAATTGTAATAAAATCAATTTAGTTTAAACGATCCTAATCACAAGTCCTTATCGAGAATTAAGTTTATTTAATTACCTGATACTAGAATGGTGGACATTTTTTTTACGGTTAAAATGAAACAAATCCAATGGTCACGTTCTAACAAAAAAAGTATCCACCAATCAATAAGTAAAATTGTTCAACCGATCTATTTTTAAGACTAGAAAGTTGACGGACAGTCACAGGTGGACGTTAATTACCTGTGACGGAAAGGTAGGTGAGGCACACCTTCAACTTGTGATAGATGCACATTGTCCATCTTCTTTTTTTTTTTTTTTTTTCCTTCATATCAGGTTAAGGCATATGTGTTAGGAACTGCAAAGGCACGAAGGTGAATCAAACAAGCAAAACACAAACACATAAGAAAATCCACAAAGAGAGACAATCTGAATTTTACGTGGAAAAAACCCGGGGGGGGGGGGGGGGGGGGGGGGACCACGGCATAAAGCGATATGCACTGTGAATTTCAAAAGTTATGAGAGATTAACTCACCTGGATCAAAACCCCAAGAGAAACCCTAGCTTTATCTCTCATTAAAACCTTGTCGAACCCTTATGCAAGTCTCGATAATACCCCTGATCCCGATTACACCCGTTTATATAGCCAATAATCAAAACTAGAAACAACTTATGTAAAACCGCGTAAAACTGCAGAAACTGACGATCAATCGATCGGTCGCTCGATACAACTCGACCACCTTCAGTCAGCCGATTACCAAATGTTCGGTCACTTGAACATGCAAAAAAATGTCCAAAGAGTTTTGCACATTATTCTGAATATCATCGGTCACCCGAACCTCCAAGTCCCGTTACCCGAACCAGTCCAAAATTGTTCAGAGATCAATCTACAATATAGGGGGTATTTTATATCACCCGACGATAGTAGTCAGTTGATCGATTACCCCACTGAAATTTCTAGATTGAAGGCTCCATTCAACAATTTCCATCGATGCTTCAATCATCAAATGCGTTTTTCCTTTGCTCCATTCATCATCTCTACTTTATAGATCTCTTCTTCCAGGTCACCATGGAGGAAAGCAGTTTTAACATCTAACAGCTCTATCTCTAAATCCATGCTAGCCGCCATCCCAAGCAACATTCGTATGGACGTCATCTTCACCATCGGTGAGAATATCTCATCGAAGTCTATACCTTTCCTCTAACCAAAACCTTTCACCACGAGTCTGGCCTTGAACCTTGTCTGTGAATTCTTCTGCTCAATCTTTTTTCTGAACACTCACTTGTTGCTTAGAGCTTTCTTGCCCTTGGGCAATTTCACCATATCATAGGTCTGGTTCTTCTGTAAGGATTTTATCTCCTCTTGAATAGCTTTCAACCACTCGCCCTTATACTTATCGGCTAGGGCCTCAGAATAATCTTCTGGCTCTCCCCCATCAATAAGCATAATGTACTCATGTGGCAAGTACTTCTTGGACGGGTGTCTGTCCCTAGATGTCTTCCTCACCTGTGGCTCAACAGGTGGATCATGTGGGGTTGCTCCCCCGGTTCATATTCTGTAGGAACTCCCTTGTCCTCTGCACCTTGCTGTTCTCCCCCGTCATCAGGCACCACCGGTGGAGTAATCGCATCCATGTCTTCCAACTCACCTAAACTGGGCTGGGTCTTTTCTGATTTTCCAATGTCTTCTATACACTGATCTTCAATGAAAACCACATCTCTGCTCCTGACGAGCTTCTTTTCAGTCGGATCCCACAATCTGTAACCGAACTTTTCATCATTGTACCCTAAGAACACACACTGCCTGATCTTTGTATCGAGTTTAGACCTCTAGTCCTTTGGTACGTGAATGAAAGATCATGTCCAGTCCACACCTTCTCAGGTACTTCTCCATTCAATGGGGCTGATGGAGACCTGTTTATCAAATACACTACCGTGTGCATTACTTCTCCCCATAACATCTTAGGCAACTTCGCATGGGATAACATGCATTTGATTCTTTCTGCAATGGTGCGATTTATACGTTCAGATACACCATTGTGCTAGGGGATCTTGGGTACCGTCTGTTCATGCCGTATACCTAAGGACTTGCAATACTCATGAAAAGCCCCAATGTATTCACCACCATTGTCAGTGCAGATGCGCTTCAATGATCTACCTGTCTCTCTCTCGACCATGGCATGAAACATTTTAAACACACCAAAGACCTCTTCTTTAGATTTCAAAGCATAAACCCAAACCCTCCTAGATGCATCATCTATTAATGTGACAAAATACAATGCCCTACCCAAGGATTTCGTCCTCATAGGACCACAAACATTAGAATAAACCAAATCTAATGCATGCATTTTCTTAACATGAGAAAGTCTTTACAAATGAAACTTTATGCTGTTTCCTTGATAAACAATCAATACAGGTTTTAAGAAGTGTACCTGTCAACTCTGGAAGGAGGTGCTTCTTTGCTAGTAGCTGAAGCCCTTTCTCGCTCATGTGACCGAGCCATCTATGCCTCATGTCTGTCACTGAATCTTCTGCTACGTTCAACTCACCCTTGTATATGCTGACACATGTCTTGTATAGGGTGCAACACATCTTCCCTCTTGCTGCGACCATCGAACCCTTAATGAGCTTCCAATGCCCACCAACAAACCAACTCTCATAGCTAGCTACATCCAACCTTTCCGTCGACATCAAGTTGAGGCGAAGGTCTAGAATATGTCTCACATCTTTTAAAATCAATGTACAACCAACATCGGTCCTCACACAAATATCACCAACTCCCACAATCTGGGATACTCCGGAGTTTCCTATCTTCACTATACCGTAGCTAGCTTACTTGTAGCTTGTGAAGAAATCCCTTCGTCGAGTTGCATGAAACGACAATTCCAAATTGACCACCCAGTCGGTGTCCTGATTCGCAGCGGTGAGACAAATTTCGCGATCTACTGAGAGAATGACCACATCGTCACCATCGGAGGCGACCACAGTAGAATCCGATTCATCACCTTTTTCCTTCCCTTTTCCTTTCTGATCCTTTTTCTTGCAACATTCACTTTTACAATGGCCTTTCTTACCACAGTTCAAACATTCAACATCTCTCCTGACATTAGACTTGCCTTTATATTTATCTTGAGCTTTCCCGCCCTTTCTGTTCTTTCCTCTCCCCCGATCTTGTATCACAAGGGCCTCTTGTTGAGTAGACCCTTGAGACTTCCTCCTTGTCTCCTCATTAAAGAGACAACTTGTTACCTACTCCATGGACATCTTTCTGTCTGGCACGGAGTTAGTTAGAGACACCACCAATGTCTCCCAACTATCAGGCAATGAGCTAAGCAATAGCAAAGCCTGTAGTTCATCGTCCAGGACTATCTTCATAGCGGAGAGCTGGTTCACAATATTGCTGACTTCATTCAAATGCTCAGCTATAGAACCATTATCCTTGAACTTGAGATTCACAAGTCCTCTAATCAGGAAGATCTTATTGCCAGCCGTCTTCCTCTCATACAGCCCTTGCAATTTCTATCATAGGCTAGTGGCTGAAGTCTCCGTAGACACATGGTGGAATACAGAATCGTCCAACCATTGTCTAATAAACCCCACCGCCTTCTTATCCAACTTCTTTCAATCATAATCTAGCATATCCTTTATCTTCGCTAATATGCTTAAGATTGGAGCATACAAGTCCTTGCAATAAAGCAAGTCCTCCATCTTAGCCTTCCATATGGTCCAGTTAGAACCATTGAGACTGATCATCCTTGATGAGACACCTTCCATAATTCATAACCGATCTCACTTTCGTTCAAACAACCTGAACACTCTGATACCACTTTTGTTGGGTGCGTTTCACAAAACCTTAGGATCTCACCCCCCAAACTACTTGAATTATGGGATATGATAAAGCAATAAACTAAATCAAATCACAAACTATACAACACAAGGGATTTTTACGTGGAAAACCCTCGAAGAGGTAAAAACCATGGGACCTAGTCTAGAGCAACAATTCACTATGAAGGAGAACCGTTATCAACCGATCACAAGCACACACCACTTGGATCAAACATTCATCACTCACGTAGCAGTGGATAAACAATAAGAGAATGTAGAAAACGGAGAGATCTCATCGATCACGAAGAATAGAAGCGCTGAGACATCGACTGCGCAGTAGATCACCTCTACAAGTAGAATCCTCCATTCCACAAGCTTCCTCTCTCTCTTTTCTCTTTATCTCTTCCTCTCTTTTTTTCTCTCTCTCACCTTAGACGTGAAAACCTCCTATTGGAATACCCTAATCTCATTTTTGGAACCTCTTAAGTAGAGAATTAGAGGAATTAGAGCCAAATCAGGAAACTGCGTTTAAGCAGTCTGCGCCCGGTCGGGCGCCCGGTTAGTGGACCATCGGGTGCTTGGCCAATCACAAATCTGTTTAGTGAGTTTTTGTAGAGAGCTTGTCGAATTTCGGATGCCCAAACCAAAATGGTCGGGCGCTCGCCCTGTGGACCGAGCACCCGATCATCAGACCATCGGGCGCCGATTGTCAAGAAAATAGTCCAGTGACTAAATGTCCATCTGAGTGAATTTCGGTCGCCTGACCACGTTGGTCCGAGCGACCGACCACACCCAGGCTGCACCATGTCTCCTCTATACCCAAGGAGGAAAACCCCATCACATTCATGGTGGGCCCCATCATATCAACGATCTGGATCACCAAAAATGTGCCCCATTTATATAGAATCTCACATGTCAATTAACTATACATTTGCTGACGCAAGTTAACAGTTATTGCTAAAGATGTGAGCATGTCTACATTTCAAGCTCACTTATAGTAAAAGAAACCCATACAGGAACAATAAGTTGAATCAAGGCCTGTATGCTCACACTTGAGCAATCAATCTACATTCATATCTTAATATTTGACAAATTAGTGGAATATATTAACTGTGATATGTACTCTTACCTTTTTCACCACAAGCTTTTGGATACATCTCACAAGTAACATGTTAACTTCTGGAGACTATAAATGAATGAAACAAATGGAATCAGAGTGTACTAAGAATTTAAAGATCAAACTGTCTAAAGGATCTTGCAAACTTTTAATGCATAAATTTCATTTATCTCTAGTGACAGGCACTTCAAGCCTACAACTCAATTGGAGACCATTTAATCACCAAACAAGATGCCTTTAATCATGGCAGTCGCAGATCTCCTATAATTTTAGTTAAACAACCAGTAGAGATCCACAATCAAATACACATTAGATTCAGTTAGCTCCCTTGGAAAATCAAATTCCAAAACTGAAATCATTGGTGCAGACCAAAAGGAAAATGGGTTTTGTCTCAAGGAAACCACCCATAAAAGGAAAAAAAGAAAAAGAAAAAAAACATTAATATTGAAAAATATTGGCGATATTTGGAAATTTCTATATTTTCAACAGTTTCGATATCGCTAACCGATAATATCAACGATGTTATTGGAATTATTGGCAATATTTGGAACACTGCACTGATTCATCTGTACATCTTCATTTCAGCTATTTTCATCCTATGAACATATTGTTGCTTGACACCCCACCGCTCACTCCTCAAAACATTCTATCCCATGAAGCATGGCTGGTATTAAAGCTATCCTATAAAATTCCCCTTCAGTTTTATTTGGGACAGTTTAAGTACATGTGACAGTTGAGAGAAACATGCAGTGCCCTCATTTCCTCATACTTAATGGGCCATGTCGTAGGAATTGGAAAAGTAGTAGTGGTTTAAATTCCAGGTAAACAAAGTTTGGTGGAGGATTTTAATGTGTTGCATTCCAGCTCTTTTCTTTCTTCATTTCACATGGTGTACTTTAACCATTTCAACTTCTAACTAGTCTTATACTCTTACAAGATTTTCAGATTTGTGTATCTTTCATGTCCGAAATATTCGCTTGGCCTACCTTTGTGAGTCTGATTCCGCCAAATGCTACAAAACTTCAAATAGTTGAAACAAGCTGAAGAAGGCTGCTGCTGCTACTATGGTCATTATACTTACTCTTTTCTAGGATAACCAAGAAGAGAAGAGTGAAAAAGCCTTTAGCTCTTAAATGGCACATTATTACAATATCGATGACATTATTATTGCGCAGCACGCCAACAACGCTGGTGAATCGAGATCTAATCTCCAGTTTCACCCACAAACGATAAACAGGAAGTAATAATAACTAGAAAAGGAATCACACAAACCAACAATCCACAAGACAGATATTTATGTGGAAAACCCCAACAAGGGTAAAAAACCACGGGTGCAAACTTCACTATGAAGAAAAAACGAAGTTACAAGCAATACACTTACCTTCTCCTATGCTCCCATGCACAGAGATGGCCCTTTTGCTAATCATCTCGCCTTTTTCTCACCTTGGACGTATAGAAGCCCTAATCCCCATATCTAATCCCGGTTTACACCCCTTTATATAGTAAACCCCGCAATTAGAACACTAAATAGGAAACCCGCACTTTGGGTCCACGGCCGGTAAGGCGCCCGACCATTGCAAAATATGTCCAGCGACAAAAGACTAAATTCAGCGTATTATCGGGCGCCCGGTCACTTTGACCGCCGGGCGCCCGGCTGCTCACAAAACAGTCCAGCGGACTGATGCTAAAGAAGGATGAATACCGGGCGCCCGGCCATCAGACCGTCCGGGCACCCGACCATGTTCTGGTGTGGCTATCTCCACACTCAACAATCTCCCACTTGGAGACACATCATCACATGACCCTTCGTCTTCTACATCCGGAGTGCACCACCTCCCAGTCTTCAAGCCTGAAGACCAACCAAAGCTGAACAGAGCTTCAGCTTCTCTCGTGTGACCACCTTGGTCAACATATCTGCAGGATTCTCACTTGTATGAATCTTCTCCAAGGTAATCGATCCATCTTCCAGTAACGAACGTATGAAGTGATATCTGATGTCAATATGCTTGGTCCTCGAATGAAAGGCTGAATTCTTAGCCAAGTGTATTGCACTCTGACTGTCACTGTACAGCTTGCAATCTGCTTGCTTCTTCCCCAACTTTTCCATAAAACCTTGCATCCATACCATCTCCTTGTACGCTTCTGTAGCTGCAACATATTCTGCTTCCGTTGTACTGATGAATACTATCTTCTGTAACTGATAGATCCAACTAACTGCAGCACTACCCAGGGTAAAGACATACCCTGTAGTGCTCCTTCTGCTGTCGATATCCCCTGCCAAATCTGAGTCGACGTAGCCATGTAGCTTGATTTTCGATCCTCCATAACATAGCCCTACATCCACAGTACCTACCAGGTATCTAAGGATCCACTTCACAGCTTCCCAATGTTCCCTCCTAGGGTTGTTCATGTACCTGGTAATAACTCCTACTGCTTGAGCAATGTCTGGCCTCGTGCTAACCATAGCATACATGAGGCTCCCTATAGCTGACGCAGTAAGGGACTTTAGCCATGTAGTCCCATTCCTCCTGCGTTTTAGCTCCTTGCTCCTTAGAAAGCTTGAAGTGGTTGGCTAATGGAGTGCTAACCGGCTTAGCACCTCCCATGCTGAATCGATCAAGTACCTTGGCTATGTACTCTGATTGTGACAAAACTAGCTTCTTGTTTTTCCTGTCACGCTTTATCCTCATGCCTAGGATTTGTTTTGCAGCTCCTAAATTCTTCATGGAAAACTCTCTAGATAGTTGTCTTTTGAGATCTGAGATGTCCTTCATGCTTGATTCGGCCACAAGCATATCATCAACATACAGAAGAAGGATGATGTACGACGTATCAAACTTCTTCAAGTAACAACAGTAGTCTGCATGACATCTCCTGTACCCGTTTCCCGACATGAAACTGTCGAACTTCTTGTACCATTGCCTTGGGGCCTGCTTCAGACCATATAGACTCTTCTTCAGTCTACACACCCTGTTCTCCTTTCCTGATGCCACGTATGCTGTCGGTTGACGCATATATTTCTCTTCTTCAAGGTCTCCATGAAGAAAGGCTGTCTTAACATCTAGCTGCTCTAGATGTAAGTCCTCTATAGCCACTATACTCAAGACCATGCGAATCGTAGACATCTTCACCACAGGTGAAAATATCTCTGTGAAATCGATACCTGCCTTTTGTTGGAACCCTTTCACAACCAGTCTAGCCTTGTATCGTTTCGAACCATCATGCTCCTCCTTCAGTCTCTAAACCCACTTGTTATGAAGAGCTTTCTTACCCTTGGGTAGAGTGACTAGCTCCCACTTACGATTAGACTCAAGAGAGTCCATCTCATCTTCCATGGCTTGCTCCCACTTAACCCGCATATCTGACCGTAACGCCTCTTCAAAACACTCTGGCTCACCATTATCTATCAGCAGTAGATAATGTAAGGAGGGTGAGTATCAGACCTTGGGTCTCCTCTCCCGAGTAGACCTCCTCACAATCGGTGTCTGCGGCTTTGCCTCATCATGCTCCTGTGCATGCTCATCCTGTGGCACTGTAACACCCGTGTCCGGTAACTCTTCCAACTCTACGAATTCCTTCTTATCGGCCTTGTTTTGCTTTTGCTGCACACTATCCTTATGCGTCACTTTTTCATTGAAGGCTACGTCCTTGCTTCTGATGATTTTTCGGTTCTCAATATCCCAAAACCGGTAACCAAAATCATTCTGCCCGTAGCCTATAAATGTGCACCTCCTAGAATTCGCATCCAGCTTGTTCCCATGCTCTGCATCAATGTGAACATAAGAAGTGCAACCAAACACTCTGAGATGTGCAAGGTTCACCTCTTTTTCAGTCCACGTTTCTTCTGGTAACCCACCATCCAATGGTGTTGAGGGACTTCTATTGATGAGATATACGGCAGTATTCACAACATCTGCCCAAAAGGTCTTGGGCAACCCTGCATGTAGCCTCATGCTCAAGGATGGTCCTGTTAATGCGCTCGGCCACACTGTTCTGCTGCGGTGTCCCTAGAATCGTTTTCTGATGTTTGATTTCATTTGCTGCACAATACTCCTCAAATCTCTTGTCACAGTATTCTCCCCCATTATCCGATCTGAGACACTTCATAGTTTTACCAGTCTCATTTTCTACCATAACTTTCCACTTCTTAAATACATCGAATACATCTGATTTGTGTTTTAAGAAGTAGACCCATAATTTTTTACTAGCATCATCAATAAAAGAAACAAAGTAACGTGAGCCACTAAGAGATGATACCTGTGTCGGTCCCCACACATCAGTGTGTACAAGCTCCAATAGATGCGTCTTTGGAGCGCGTCCTGTCTTCTTGAAGCTAACTCTCTTCTGCTTGCCATACACGCAATCCTCGAAGAATTTCAGATCGATTGCCTTCAACCTTGGTAGCTTCCCTTTTAACAATTGCACTTTCATCCCTTTCTCACTCATATGTCCCAACCTTTGATGCCATAACTGCCCGTTCACTCCAATTGATACAACTGCGAGTGAACTATACGATCCGGAAGTCACATACAAAGTACCTTCCTTCTTGCCTCAAGATATTACCAAGGCACCTTTTGTGACCTTCCATGCATTGCTCGTGAATGTCGTCACATATCCGGTATCGGCCAACTACCCCACTGAGATCAAATTCCGTCTCAAACTCGGTACATGTCTGACATCCTTCAACTTCAAGACCGTTCCGTCTTTCCGACTTAAATGAACATCTCCTTTGCCAACAATACTGTATGGTTCATCATCACCCAGGTAGACTCTTCCAAAGTTACCTGAGACATAATCACGAAGAACTTCTTTTGATGAAGTGGCATGAAACGAAGCACCCGAGTCTATAACCCAAGACTCATTCCGCGCATCAAGAGACAAGATCAATACTTCTGTGTCACTCTCCTTAGATAGATTCACTGAATCCTTCCCACCTTGAGAGCTTCCTTCTTGTTTCTTAAGCGCCCTACAATCAAGCTTCATGTGCCCCTTCTTCTCGCAATGCCAACACCCGTCCTTGTCTTTCGGTCCCTTAGACCTATTTCTCGACTTAGAACACCTGTGTTTATCGCCTCCTTTGTTTGAAGATCTTCCTCTTCCTTCAACGTGTAGAGCATTTCCTGAATCCCCTAAAGTTCCTGATGCCTTCCTTCTAGATTCTTCGGTTAGAATTAGACCGGCCACATCATCAAATTTCAACTTTGTAGATCCTGAAGAATTGCTCACGGCAATCACCAAACCATCCCAACTGTCTGGCAAACTGGACAAGATCAATAGTGCCCGAACCTCATCATCAAAAGTGATGCCAACGGATTTCAATTGGCTCGTGACCGTATTGAACTCGTTTAGATGTTCAGCCATGCCCCCACTGTTGAGCTCTTAATTGTGCATATTCTAACCCCAATTCATCACTCATTATGCAAGGTTTTCACAATTTATAGAATAATCTAATGCATGAAATTGTGATTGTAGAATGAGAGAGGTTTTTAATTGAACGAAGACTTAAAGAAGCCATTTACAAGCATAGAAGATCAAAGGGGCTAATCGTCAAAGGATGAAAGAAAGAAAGCAGAAGAAGGTGCCCACGACCGGTCGTCCGACCGGTCCGATCACTCAACAGAGGGGACTTAGAGGCCACAACTCTCTGGACTGTTCACGACCTGGTCGTGTGACTGATCGTCCACTGCTGCGACCAGTCGTGCGACCGGTCCTTGAACTAATTTTTCTGGGTTGAAAATCCCCAGAACTCTCTGGACGATTTTAGCATTTTTGAGACCGGTCGTGCGACCGGTCGTCCAGTAGCTCAGACTGGTTGTGCGACAGGTCGTCTGTGTAATGAGGCGTGTTTTACAAGTCTCGATTTTCTCTGCGCACTGCGTAAGCTTACACAATTTCTGGAAGATTCTGATGCTACGGAGCCTCCCTACTATAAAAGGACACCTAAGGATCGTTCCTAGGGTATCTTAGAAGGGTTTGAGCAAGGTGGGAGGTGGCGGAAGTGGATTTCGGAGTTTCACAACTCCTTCTAGTTTGCTTTCGTGTTTTTATGTTTTTCGTTAGTTGTTTCATGTTTCCTTGGATCATGAACGGCTAAACCTCTTAGCTAGGGTTAAGAGGTGAAGCTTGTAGTGAATATAAGATGTTTAATTCGTTTAAGTTGGTTTTCAAGTTGGATTTCATGTTTAAGAACAATGGTTTGAAGTTAATACAAGTTCTAAGTAGTTTTTCTTAGTCTTATGATGACTCATGGATGTTTGGGAGAATTACTTGAGTTCTTAATGGTTGTATGCTAGTCTAGACCTGTATGATCCGAGGAATTGGAGTATGCTCTAGTACTATAATCTTCATGCCGGAACTTCCTACCAAAGTTCTACTTTTCTGAATTTCTGTAATATGTATGGGACTGTGTATGCGATTTGAATCAAGTTCAAATCATAATCTAGCTTTGTCTTGTGACAGGACTTAATGATGGTTATGATTGAGGACTGAGTCTATTGAAATTGGAACTGACCTATGCAATTGAGCATGCTCATCCTAGCTTGCATTGAGTGAATTATATATATTGTTCATACATATGACAGGTTGTTTGGTTTAACTGCTCTATCATCCGATTAGATAGATCTTAATTTCGATTCTAGTTGAGAAAGTAAGAAACCACAGTGAATTGAGCATCAAGGATTGCTACAAGTGGATCCTTGAACCCCTAGTGCTTTTTATTAATTGATTACTTCAGTTTAAGTTCAAAATTGTTATTTACATCAATCTCATCAAATCTGGTTATTAGCTTTTCAATAGAAGCTATTGGAAGTGTTTGTGAATTCGTACATAAGTCCCTGTGGATCGACCTCGGTCTTACCGAGTTTATTACTACATCGCAACCCTACACTTGGGGAAGCGAACACCCACCATCTGACATCTTCATATTGAATAGCCGTTTCATAAGATGAACCTTATTTGACTCCGAGGGTTTCTCATACATCGTAGCCAAAGCCTGCATTAATTCTTTTGTCGTCTTTACTTTGGATATGTTGAAGGCGACGCTCTTAGACAAAGAGAGTCGGATCGTTCCTAAAGCCTTCTGATCCATTAAAGCCCATTCATCATCTGTCATCTTCTCTGGTTTCTTCTCTTTTCCTTCTAGAGAAATGTAGAGGTCCTTCTGATACAGATAATCCTCCATCTGCATCTTCTAGAAGGCAAAGTTTGAACCATCAAACTTCTTAATTCTAGTTTTTTCATCTTCCATCATCGCTCCCACTTGAACTAAACTAATAGCTCTAATACCAGTTGTTGCGCAGCACGCCAACAACGCCGGTGAACCGAGATCCAATCTCCAGTTTCACCCACAAACGATAAACAGGAAGTAATAATAACTAGAAAAGGAATCACACAAACCAACAATCCACAAGACAGAGATTTACATGGAAAAACCCCAACAAGGGTAAAAAACCACGGGTGCAAACTTCACTATGAAGAAAAAACGAAGTTACAAGCAATACACTTACCTTCACCTATGCTCTCATGCACAGAGATGGCCCTTTTGTTAATCATCTCGCCTTTTTCTCACCTTGGACGTATAGAAGCCCTAATCCCCATATCTAATCCCGGTTTACACCCCTTTATATAGTAAACCCCGCAATTAACACTAAATAGGAAACCCGCACTTTGGGTCTGCGGTCGGTCGGGCACCCGGCCATTGCAAAATATGTCCAGCGACAAAAGACTAAATTCAGCGTATTATCAGGCGCCCGATCACTTTGACCGCCGGGTGCCCGGCTGCTCACAAAACAGTCCAGCGGACTGATGTTAAAGAAGGATGAATATCGGGCGCCCGACCATTAGACCGTCCGGGCACCCGACCATGTTCTGGTGTGGCTATCTCCACACTTAACAATTATGATGGAAGAGGAGGTAAAGAATTTCTTCTCAGTCCAGAGACATTGTATTCCCTTAAATACGACCTGTGGTTTCAAATCCTTCCAAATGTAATTGATCTTTTGCATTGCAGCTCATTTCTGTTGTTTTTCAAGTTGGGGCAAATGGAGTTGGACTGCTTGATCCTGGTTCTGAGACTAACAATGTAAGCTGTGAAAGTTTGGGGAGGTGGTCATGTGAATGTGTTTCTAATTAATTGTCCCTCTTTTTGGTAATCAGGTTGAACAAGGCGCGAAAGTAGATTTACCATTTTGGCTTGCTCATGAGTTATGCTTGAGACAAGCAGTGTCCATTAACATTCCCCACTGTTCTAATCAAAAGTAAAGCTCTTAGTTCCTTGATTGATTGCTCTATTGCACATGCTGACCATTTTAAAAGACACGATAAGGGCCTACTTGGTTGCAGAACCTAGATTCTAGAGAAAATCTAGATTCCACTGTTGGAATCCAAAATTACAGAAACTAGAGTGGAACCCAGGTTTCATCCGTAACTTGCTGTTTGGTTGAAAACGGTGCAATCCAGATTCTATTCCAACCGTTGCTTGTGGCATGACCCACTTAGACTTCAGATCCGCCTGAGAACCTTACCCCTAGTCTATTGTAGTCCCACAAGACAGATGGTCAGGTTGGATGGCAAATAAACATTATAGTGGGACCTAGGAAGTTTTTAACAGTGGATGTTCAATCAACACTGTTTTCCTGTGGTGTGGCCCACTTGAGATTTAGATCTGCCTCATATTTTGTCAAATGCCCTTAATTGATATTTCAAAACTAATGGACCGTGGAGATATAAAACACATACAACATAGATTTACAATGCATACATGGAGGTGGTGACGCTCACTTTGGCCTCTTTTCCCTTCCGCATAAACGGTTGCCCACACCGTTTCCACTAATCTCGGTTCCAATCAATTTAGGTTTTCACACGGAATCACATTTGGCTGGAACTTGCCACCAAACACACTAGTTAAAATCAGATTCTGCTGGAATCCAGATTTTAAACTGGAAACGAGTTTCCAGATGCCAACCAAACGGGCCCTAATTGGGGCTGACAAGGTGCTGCAAAGGCAGGGTTATGACTATATTTTCTGGAATTGTTTTCTTAATAATGCAGAGCAAGAAAGGAAATCCAGGCTGATGCAGCTTGTGTTTATCTCAGGAACCGATGCCCATTCTTTTATGAGCTGGGACGTAAGGTTACAACTGTGTGAATTCTCTCCCCACTTTGTATTGTATATGTTACGAGAACACGGCTTTTTCTTAAAAAGGATATTCCATTTTTCACCACATCTTGACACAGCTAATAGGAAAACAATCTTAATTTATCTTTTTTCTTCCTGGCATCATCTATTTACTGCATTTATGTGATTTTATAGTGATGCTATATTTATATAATAATATGGTGGCAAACCTGAGCCCAACCTATTTACTAAATGGATAAAGAATCCAGACCTAGCCCAACGCATGACCCCAGATGTGATGACCAGGCCTGACCACCCATTATCAGATTCCTAAGCCTAGGTCCCACTCGACCTGCCAATTGTATTAAAAAAAAAAAAAAAAACATTTGAAGGGCCTGAACTTAAAACCCTTTTTTAAAGTTGTTTTCTGATCTAAGCCGGTCCTGAATCCTAGGGCTGTCAACGGGCCGTGCCTAGGGTTGGCTTCGGCCTGGATTTTGAACAGTTCAGACCAGGCCTGGGGTTGCCCAGTCAGTCAACCCGCCTATTGCCGGGCCATCATATAGCTTTGCAGACGTGTCAATTTGCTTGATCATCCACACGTTTCATTGGGCACACGCTTGACCAAGCCTGTTAATAAATGTACCTATATAACTAGGCCAGTCTGAGTGCATTGTTTTAATCATAAACAAAATTTATTAAAGAAAAGAAAAGGAGGTACAATAACAACCAACACCGTACTGGCATAGATCAGGCTAGGAGATGGAATAAAAATAAGCCAAATAAAGCTTGTCAATCACAGAAAGAGCCCCCAATGATCAGCCTGTTCTCTTATCTTCCATGACCCGTGCATTCCTAGAAACCCCAGATTTCACAAGCAGATCTGCAGCATCATTAGCTTGGCAAACCACATGCATGAACGGTGCATCCTAAGGTATGTTGTATCGGTAATGGTTGCCATAATGGCCATCACCATTACCCTTACGATATGGGCTGTAAAGGCGTAACGCCCCAAATTTACCATAGTTATTTTTTTTTAATTTCTGAAATTTATTTCTAATTTTTTTATATTAAATACCGACCGTTGATATTAAAATTCGAATAATGAGTCACCCGTATGAGATCAGGTAAAATACTATTTATTAAAGTTGCTTAGAATAATCTCATTAACAACGTAGAAGAGTTAGATTTCGCTATTTTTGGTGTTACCCTCCTAAATCTGCGCTTCCGACCTGTTGGTCGGAGTGAATTTTATATATACATCACAGTGGGACCCACCGTGGCCAATACTGCTGACCGGGCCGACCGGCCCGCGTCAGGCCCGGCAGAGTTTTTTTTTCCCCCTATACGTCCGCTGCCGTTGCTGGCCGTCCAAGCCGTCCTTTTGGGGGGTCGTTTTGAAGATCTTAACCGTCCATTCTATTTCTATACCAACAAACCCACTCCTATCAAATTTCATCTCATTCAATCGCGAATCCAACCCGATCTCCTCTTCCCTTCTAACCGTTGGAAACCTGGATCTTCTAATCCGAGAAACCTCTTCGCATGAGAACTTGGAAAAGTTGTTAAAGGATCCTAAGGATCCTTTCTAGCTAATCAACGTGGAGAATCACCTAAAAAACGGAAGTCTCTCCCACCTTGTGTAGAGATTCTCTAAAACCTTTTCTTGCGTTAAAAATCTATCAAACGGCCGTGGACCCTCAGTTTGTGGACCCTACTTGCCTCATTAGACTCATCTAAACCCACCCTAGGTGTCCGATTGTCAGATAAACCGCCCGTTCAAAAGTTTCTAATTCTAAACTCATTATTTCCTATTTTCTCCTCATGGACCGTTCATCACTTAGTAGGGCTTCATTCCAAAATCTGTCACAACCATTTTGTAGCCCATACTTGACTTAACAAACATGTAGAATCTCTCATAAAACCATGTTGTGTACACTTCCAAAACGGCTCGAAAGATAATGTATTTCTACTTTAAACCGCAATCGTTCATCCAAAGATGGTGTAGCTTCCCTAAAATCCTAATTCCGACCCTACCTCTATATATAGGGACTCTCTTAGCCAGAGGTGACCCTCACCCACGAATTTGAGAGAGAGAGAGAGTGAGAGAGAAGAGAAGGATTGTCATCTTGTTATTCTTTCATCATCATATATCTCTAATAAGCTGAAGATCATAAGGTGAGAACTCCTTTAAGATTGGGTTGATAATCTCATGTTTTGAAAGTTTATGATTCTTATATACTTTTGTTTACATGTGTTTCTTTGTTCTCTTCCTTAGGTAGCTATATATGAATGCTTTTAGATACCCTTTTTCCATCTCATGGTGATGAGGATATTCATTGAACTTAGAGAACCTAGTAAGGAATAGAATGTTTGTTGCATATATGTGATTTGTGTAACCATCTTTAAGGGGACCACATTTCCTTTCATATTGTAAAAAGAATAGTTGTGATTGTCTAATGGAGATCCTTATATGGTGTATTCCTTTTATATATGTGGATGGACCCTGATCTGTGGTGATGAATATCGAAACACCCTGGTTAAGAGGTTGCCCTAACTTGAGACGGTGCTTTTAGCTTGTCCGGTTAAGTGGCCACCTTGATCTGTGGTGGTAGTATCTGATCACTCGATTAAGTGGTTGTTAAATCCATTTATTATTATTATTATTATATCTACTATTATTATTACTATTCCTCAAGTTGTTAAGGATCTCCATAAGACTATAATTGAGCATGGTTGTTATGAACCTTAGTAGTACGGGCTGCCATCCTAGGATGTGATGCGTCGATTACGACTGTTTTGATGAGTGACGAACCATGAGGAAGGATGTGGTGGTACCAAAGTTGGTTAGACGTTAAGTGGCTTGATGTAAATTGGTAATAATAATAAAGAATGGTTAACTCATCTATGCACGTGGCTCCATGTGGGTGTATGGAATTGAAAATAGGCTAGAGTGTCACACTTCTCCCATACACTGTCACGTGTAGATTTGGGCTATAAACGTCTTGTTTCTCACGTGATTGGGCAAAACTATGGGCTTACATGTCCTAAAACCCCTGACGGCATGTCTAAGGATTCCTACATTGGGTCATGCATTATCATGCATTGCATTAAGTAAGAGTAATGGATGTTTTGTTATGATTTTTATGTGATTATTATTCTAACCTTGAATTAGTTCTTCATTATGCTGCTTTTGACGGTGTTTTCGTGGAAAATAATTAAGAACATGTAGCTAACAATCCTCAGGAGCCCAAGCCTCAAGGAAACGATTATGATGACTTATGGGAGCAGATGATGGAAGACGAGACCACATAGTCATTCATAGTTCTAGCATTTATTAAGTATTTGAAATTGTAATAAGTACAAATGGGAGGACGTAGTTATGAACATGGTGATTGATTGAATGACGGTCACATGGTTTGATGATTTAGTTTAGTTAATGAAATAATATGTAAGTTTGGTTCCACCGTCTTGCTCATGGTTTTTCAAATAGTATAAAATGTGCATGTTTGTGTGAAAATTATGTAAGGGGTATAACCCTCACACATTCCAAATAACCTTGAGAATTCGGTCGTCGTGATGTACACGAGAGCCGAAATCTCGGGGTGTTACAAGTTGGTATCAGACCAAATGGGACCTCTAGGTGAGAAGCCTAAATCCATATCATAATTAACTCATCTTAAGTCTTAGGTCCTCAAAGACTAGAGGCAAATCATTTAGATTCAATCCTATTAATTGTATGTAATGTTATGAACTTCGAGACCCACACCTAGGTTCCTTGAAATTTACTAGGGTAGCCGTGGAACCTAGAAATCTCAACATTTTAGGATTTTTGGAAAGAAAATTTTCATTTTTTTAAAAATATTTGGGGCTCTCATCATTCACCATATTTAAATCAGTGATTCATTGAATCTTGTAATTTTCTCCATAAATAATTAGGAGTAGCTATTTTATTTCTGATTATTTCAATTAGGGCAGATTTCTAGACCCATTTGTAATTCCGACATTGGAAAATTTATTTTCAAAGTTCATAAAATTTTATAAATTTTTCTAGAGATTTCTAACTCAGTATTCAGTATCCTTAAAAAATTTCAGGTTAATCCGATTTGTAATTAAATTAAGAAAATTCCGACAATAGCACATATTCTGCGTAAAAGTCTGCTGATCTGTTATGTTTTTCAAACTTGTGGGGGTCAGAACTAGACTTTATCATGAGATTTTTATTCTGAGAAAAATATGAGGTATTTACCACCTAATCATATATTTACCCTCTAAATTTCAGAGGAAAATGACTTCCGGTTTGAGAGAAAAAAATCTGAGAGCCCGATCAGGTCCTGGGTATCAAATTCCCTAACTACGAGCTAGGTGAACCTCTAACTCTAACTTTCTGATTTGAGTTCATTAGTTTTCACCTTAGAAGCGCCCTCTAACCTATAGAATGGTTATTTTTAGCTTGATAGCCCCTAAAAGGAAATCTTCGAGAAACGTTTCCACGGCCTCACCCCAGCCTGAGTCACCACCCATGGCTAACACTGCGAGTCCTAATACAAATCCACCAATGACTTCAGTGGGAGGAAACTCCAATGCTCTACAACCTTGGGAAGCCATGTTAGGCGCACTCGATCGTCTCACCGGTATCATTCAACAACAACAGGCCTAACAACATGAGCAACAAACCCGACACCAAGCCACCCTCAAACAACTGATAACGATCGTGACCCCTGGTCAAACTCCGATTCCAACCTCTACTTAAACTGCACCTCCGCCTCTAGTGGAAACTCAGACAACCACACCAACACCTCAAAATCAACTTGAAACATTTCAAGTACCCCTAGCAACTAGACAGGCTCCTCCACCGAATCAACCTCGGTTCATGCTTCCTGAAGAAACCATCATAATTGAGAAATTCTTGAAGCTACATCCTGAAAAGTTCCATGGAAACCCTGACCCTACCAAGGCGGATTATTGGCTCAAGCAAGTGGCAAAGGCACTGGACACCCTGGCTTGCCTCATGCAACACCGAGTGACCTAGCTGCATACCTATTAGAGGGGGCGGCCTACGTTTGGTGGCAGGTAGCAAAAAGAAGAGAAGATGTCTGAATTCCTGAAACTAGAAGGTAACCTCACCATAGCCCAATATGAAGACAAATTCATTGAGTTGTCAAGTTACCTACCCTCAGCAGTAGAAGACCTGGACTACAAGATCCACAAGTTCCAGGAAGGCTTGAGGCTTAGTATTCGATCGAAGGTTAGCATATTGAAGTTGCGTACTTATGAAGCGATCATAGATCGAACAATGATCGCTGAGAAAGACACTGAACGCTATATCCAGCAGCGAAATCAAACAAGGCGAGTAGGCTAGAAAAGCAGAGCAGTACCAAACCCACCTCCCATTTCTGACAAGAGACCAAGACTTTCACCAACCAATCAGCAACAAAATCGGGACTCATTCAGCTGTCACCACTCCGAAAGCTAGGACACAAGGCCATCAATTGTTTCAAGAAGGCTGCAGATGAGAAGAATGCCCCCCAGCCTAAGGGGAGTCAACCACAACAGCAGAATCAAGCACCCAGACCACCTGCAGCAGCCCATCCTCAAATGTAGAAGAGAGAAGTACCAAATCCAAATCAAAAGCAACAAGGACGTCTGTACGCTATGGCTCCACCAGATAATGTAGAAGAAGACTCCCACGCCATCGAAGGTACTATCTTTATCGTTGATAATCCAGTAGTTGTCTTATTTGATAGCGGTGCCTCTATTTCTATTATTGCTGCATCAGTCGTAGCTCGATTAGACTTAAAGGTAGAACGCTTAGGTGAATCTGTGGTCATAGCAATACCTATCGATCGAATTGTAGAACTAAGAAAGTGACGCAGGGAGGACGTGGTAGGTCGATCACCGTCTCCCTAACCGATAGTTTCTCGAATCCACGAGAAGAAAGAAAAGATAAAAAAAGAGGAATTTAATTCCAAATAATTGTTTATTGAAGATTGAATGAATCAAAATGAAATTACAATGCATATAAATAGAAAACTAAACGCTATGCAAAGTATCAGACTCCAACTCCAACTTAAACTCCTAGAAAACGTAACTTACTATAAATAGTAAACTTACTATTTATAGAAGTCGTTCAATCCTACTAGAACTCTTGGTTTTCGGCCAAAAATAGAAAGTTATCAAACGGCCTCAACCACGTTGTTCTACGAAATATTCTAAGCCCTTTTCATGTTGGGCACTAACTTTAAAACCCTACAGATGCAAAGTTATGATCGAATTAAAACTTATTATAAATAGTAAAACTGAAAATAAACTACCCTAATGACTGTCGATACGGTCGAATCTCGCGATTCCGGCTTGGGCAACCCAACGTAGCGGGGTTGGTTGGCTAAAGTAGCTCGAGCTAGCCCAAATTGATATATTATACGTCCCGTAACTCATTCCGGATTGTGAGATACGACCGATTTACGGTCCTGACTGATCCGGATCACTTTCGACCCCGTCCAGTCTTCTTTTGCTCCATCTGGGCCATGAAATAATCAGCGACCTGTTCTACATCAGAAAGGAATGTTGAAGGTGTCCTTTAACCATTGACGGAGTCAAATTCGAAGCAAATCTTGTTGTATTGAACATGAAGAACTTCGACGTGATCTTGGGAATGGACTAGCTCTCTTAGCACCGGGTGAACTTGGATTGCCATGCCAAGACCATATCATTGTCTCTCCCGAGCCACGACCCGGTAGTGTTCCAAGGTAAGAAGAGGAAGGAAGTAATCGAACACTTGATATGCGTCGGAGAATCGGTTGAGCTATCTGTCGACCAAATCCCCATAGTAGTTGAATTCCTTGAAGTATTCCAAGAGTCTACCCCCGAAGTGTGAAGTAGATTTCGCCATTGATCTCGTGCCCGGTACAACACCTATAACATTGGCAATGTACCGTATGGCTCCTGTAGAGTTGCAAGAATTGAAGAAACAGTTAGAAGAACTCCTAGAGTAAGGATTTATTCGCCCTAGTGTATCTCCCTGGGCCGTGCCTATCCTCTTTGTACCGAAAAAGGATGGTTCACTTCGCCTGTGTATTAATTATAGAAAGTTGAACCAAGCCACTATTAAGAATAAGTATCCTCTTCCTCGCATAGATGATCTTTTCAACCAGTTGAGAGGAGTCCAATTCTTTTCGAAGATTGATTTAAGGTCCGGGTATCATCAGCTAAGAGTGAGAGAGGTAGATATTTCTAAAACGGCATTTAGAACGAGGTATGGACATTATGAGTTTGTTATCATGCCCTTCGGACTGACAAACGTCCCAGCAGTATTCATGGACCTGATGAACCGTGTATTCAAGCCCTACCTAAATAAATTCGTTATTGTTTTCATCGATGATATCCTCATATACTCGAACAGTAAGGAAGAGCACGCCGAGCATCTAAGAATAGCTCTGCAGACACTGAAAGACAACTAATTGTATGCTAAGTTAAAGAAATGTGATTTCTGGGAAGAAGAAGTGAAGTTCCTTGGTCATATAGTCACCCGCGATGGGATATCAGTCAACTAGTCAAAAGTCGAGGTGGTCCGTCAATGGATCCAACCTACCTCAGTCACCGAAGTGCGAAGTTTCCTAAGGTTCGCAGGATACTATCGTCATTTCATCAAATAATTCTCAAAGATCGCTCGCCCCTTGACCGAGTTAACTAGGAAGAATACTCGCTTTGTCTGGAGCACGAAGGTAGAAGAAGCTTTCCAAAGGCTGAAAGAATTGTTAACAACAGCCCCAGTTCTAGTATTGCCCGAAGAAGGAGTAGAATTTGTGGTCCATACCGATGCCTCACGAGCAGGCCTAGGTTGTGTATTGATGCAGGCAGATAAAGTAATAGCTTACGCCTCTTGCCAATTGAGACCACATGAGCAGAACTATCCTACGCACGACCTAGAATTAGCAGCTGTGATATTTGCCTTAAAATTTTGGAGACATTATTTGTATGGGGAACAATTCAAGTTAAACACCGACCATAAGAGCCTTAAGTACTTGTTTCAGCAAAAAGATCTGAATATGCGTCAACGAAGGTGGATGGAGACACTTAAGGATTTTCAAATAGAGTTGTGCTACAACCCTGGAAAAGCTAATGTAGTGGCTGATGCCCTTAGTAGGAAGAAGGTGCATGAGACAACAATGTTTGCATCCTCAAGAAGTGGGAAATGCTAAATTTTATAAAAGCTTTTGATGTAAAATTAAACATTGGGAGCCAAGTAGTGGAAGTGAATAATATTGTAGTAGAACCGACCTTGATGCGTAAAATCATTGATGCTTAGAATCAAGACGACGAACTACAGGAAAAAATGACAAAAATTATGGTCGATGAAAGAAATGTAGATTGGCGAATTGGATCAGATGGGGGCATATGTTTTCGCGACCGTCTATGTGTGCCAAATAAACTAAGTTTAAAGAAGGAAGTGATGGACGAAGCACATCGCTTGAAGTTAACGATTCACCCGGGGAGCACAAAATGTATCAGGACATGAAGAGGCAATACTGGTGGAACAACATGAAGCGAGAGATCGCAGAATACATATCTAAGTGCCTCACGTGTCAATAGGTAAAGGCCGAGTAAAAAAAGCTAGGAGGATTGTTGAAACAATCGGTGATTCCTACGTGGAAGTGGGAGCACATTACTATGGACTTTATCACGAGTTTACCCAAGTCGAGAAAGAATCATGACACCATTTGGGTGATAGTAGATTGCCTCACCAAATTAGCTCACTTTGTCGCGACCCGAGTATCGGCGAAGGTATTAGAATTGGCATAGTTGTATGTGAAAGAAGTTGTACACTTACACGGGGTACCGGTATCAATTATATCAGACAGAGATTCACGTTATACATTATCATTATGGTCAAAGATGCAACAAGCTATGAGAACGTCGCTCAAGTATAGTACAGCCTACCACCCACAAACGAATGGTCAGACAAAACGTGTGAACCAGATCCTGGAAGATATGTTGCGAGCATGTGTGTTGGACTTTAAGGGAAGTTGGGAAGATTACCTACCTCTGGCAGAGTTTGCCTATAACAATAGCTTTCAGGCAAGTATAGGTATGGCACTATTTGAAGCACTGTATGGCCGCCCTTGTCGCACGCCTCAATGTTGGGCCAAAGTAGGAGATCGAAGCTTGATTGGACTGAAAATTGTTCAAATTACCTCAGAAAATATTGACATCATTCAAAAGCGCCTAAAAGTATCTCAAAGCAGGCAAAAGAGTTATACAGATAATCGACGACAGGATCTGGAGTTCCAAGAAGGAGATCGTGTATTTTTAAAGATATCGCCTATGAAAGGAATGTTAAGGTTCGGACAGAAGGAAAAGTTAGCTTCGCATTTCATCGGATCATTCCAGATTCTCTAACGAGTTGGTGAAGTAGCCTATCGTCTAGCCTTGCCCCCATAGCTAGCAAACGTCCATAACGCTTTTCACGTATCGATGTTGAGGAAGTACAACAGAGACAACGCTCACGTGATCGAATGAGAAAAGATCCAAGTACGTAGTGAAGGGTCATACATCGAAGAACCACTGTGTATCATGGACCGAAAAGAGCACGTACTACGAAACAAAGTCATTCCATTAGTAAAAGTTGTATGGTTGTTTCACGGAGAAGAAGAAGCAACTTGGGAGACCGAAGAAGAAATGAAGAAAACTTATCCATACCTTTTCGCCATACATTCAGGTAGCTTCGAGTACGAAGTTTAGTTTTAAGGTGGGGGGAGTTGTAACGCCCTAGATTTACCATAATTATTATTTTTTTATTTTCTGAAATTTATGTCTAATTTTTTTATTAAATACCGACCGTTGATATTAAAATTCGAATAACGAGTCACCTATATGAGATCAGGTAGAATACCTTTTATTAAAGTTGCTTAGAATAACCTCATTAATAACGTAGAAGAGTTAGATTTCGCTAAACTCAAATATTTGCAAAAATTACAAAAATGCCATTAGTTAAACTTAAGTTAACCTACCATTTTAAGTTCGCTAGTTTTTAGCGTTCATTAAGATCCAAAACCCTAGATATAAGTGTTTGGACATATTTTAACCGTACATGTCGAATTTCAGCCCTCCAATCGTCCTACAAATAGGTAAATCGAAAATCAGTCTATGAGTGGGCCATTCGATCTCGAATCTGGCCAAGTTTTGGTGTCACCCCCTTAAAACTGCGCTTCTAACCTGTTGGTCAAAGTAGATTTTATATATACATCACAATGGGACCCACCGTGGCCAAACCCGCTGACCGGGCCGGCCCGCAACCGGCCCGAGTCAGGCCTGGCAGAGTTTTTTTTTAAGCGCATGCTGTTGCTGGCCGTCCAAGCCATCCTTTTAAGGGGGTCATTTTGAAGATCCGAACCGTCCATTCTCTTTCTATGCCAACAAAACCCACTTCTATTAAATTTCATCTCATTCCATCGTGAATCCAACCCGATCTCCTCTTCCCTTCTAACCGTTGGAAACTTGGATCTTCCAAACCGAGAAACTTCTTCGCATGAGAACTTAGAAAAGTTTCTAAAGGATCCTAAGAATCCTTTCTAGCTAATCAACGTGGAGAATCACCTAAAAAACGGAAGTCTCTCCCACCTTGTGTAGAGATTCTCTAAAATATTTTCTTACAATAAAAACCTATCAAACGGCTGTGGATCCTCAGTTTGTGGACCCTACCTGCCTCATTGGACCCATCTAAACCCACCCTAGGTGTCCCATTGTCAGATAAATCGCCCGTTCAAAAGTTTCTAATTGTAAACTCATTATTTTCTATTTTTTTCTCATGGACCGTTTATCACTTAGTGGGCCTCATTCCAAAATCCGTCATGACCATTTTGTAGCTCATACTTGACTTAACAAACATGTGGAATCTCTCTTCAAACCATGTTGTGTACACTTTGCAAAACGACTCGAAAGATAATGTATTTCTACTTTAAACTGCAACCGTTCATCCGAAGATAATGTTGCTTCTCTAAAACTCTAATTCCGACCCTACCTCTATATATAGGGACTCTCTTAGCCAGAGGTGACCCCCACCCACGAATTTGAGAGAGAGAGAGAGAGAGAGAGAGAGAGAGAGAGAGAGTCATCTTACTATTCTTTCATCATCATATATCTCTAATATGCCGAAGATCATAAGGTGAGAACTCCTTTAAGATTGAGTTGATAATCTCATGTTTTGAAAGTTGATGATTCTTATATGCTTTTGTTTACATGTGTTTCTTTGTTCTCTCCTTAGTTAGTTATATATGAATGCTTTTAGATACCCTTTTTCCATCTCATGGTGATGAAGACATTCATTGGACTTAGAGAACCAGTAAGTAATAGAATGTTTGTTACACATATGTGATTTGTGTAACCATCTTTAAGGGGACCACATTTCCCTTCATATTGTATAAAGAATAGTTGCGATTGTCTAATGAAGATCCTGATTATGTTGTATTCCTTTTATATATGTGGATGGACTCTGATATGTGGTTATGAATATCGAAACACCAGGTTAAGAGATTGCCCTAACCTGAGATGACGCTTTTAGCTTTTTCGGTTAAGTGGCCACCCTGATCTGTGGTAATGGTATTAGATCGCCAAATTAAGTGGTTATTAAATCCATTTATTATTATTATTATTATTATTATTATTCCTCAAGTTGTTAATGATCTCCATAAGACTATAGTTGAGTATGGTTGTTATAAACCTTAGTAGTATGGGCCGCCATCTTGGGATGTGATGCGTCGGTTACAACTGTTTTAATGAGTGACGAACCATGAGGAAGGATGTGATGGTACCAAAGGTTAGTTAGATATTAAATGGCTTCATGTAAATTGGTGATAATAATAAAGAATGGTTAACTCATGCATGCACGTGGCTCTATGTGGGTGTATGGAATTGAGAATAGGCTAGAGCGTCTTACTTCTCCCATACATTGTCACAGTGTAGATTTGGGCTATGAGAGTCCCTGTTTCTCACGTGGTCGGGTAAAACTATGGGCTTGCGTGCCCTAAAACCCCTAGCGGCATGTCTAAGGATTCTTACGTTAGGTCATGCATTATCATGCATTGCATTAAGTAAGAGTAATTGATGTTTTGTTATGATTTTATGTGATTATTATTCAAACCTTAAAGTAGTTCTTCACTATGCCGCTTTTGACGGTGTTTTTAAGAAAAATAATTTAGAACATCTAGGTAACGATCCTCAGGAGCCCGAGCCTTAAGGAGACGATTATGATGGCTCGTGGGAACAAATGGTGGAAAATGAGACCGCATAATCATTCATAGTTCTAGCATTTATTAAGTATTTAAAATTGTAATATGTCCCAATGGGGGGACGTAGTTATGAACATAGTGATTGATTGAATGACGGTTACATGGTTTGATGATTTACTTTGAGTAATGGAATAATATATAAGTTTGGTTCCACTGTCTTGCTCATGATTTTCCAAATAGTATGAAATGTGCATGTTTGTGTGAAAATTATGTAAGGGGTATAACCCTCACACATTTCAAATAACCTTGGAATTCGGTCATCGTGATGTACACGGGAGCCGAAATCTCGAGGTGTTATAAAAGGTTGTTACAGTCTCTTTCTTTTTATTGAAAAAAAATCTCCAAAAAACATGTATCTGTCTTGTGATGGACCATTACGTACGGCCTTTACGGGGGTGCAACGGGTCATTATGGGCTATACTTACCATAATGGCCGTTACGACCCCGTAATGTGTAACGGTGACCACTGTTACCTTTACATCACGACCTTTACAGACCCGTTACAGCACACCATGGTGCATCCTTGCCCCTACAGATTTCTAGCATTCCAGCCATCATATCAGCAACTTTCCATGGGCTTTACCAGAGTTTTCCCACGCAATTGCATTTTGTGACCCACTTTCCTCTAATGCTGGAAACAAACTTAAAATCAGACATGTTTTGACTGCTTGAAGAAGTCAAGCAGCCTCAACGAAATTTGAATATCTTTTCTCCATTGGATCCAAGAATTCAATGAAGGTGTGGTGTGGTCATGAACCACACCTAAACTGGCCAAAACTGGGTTACCAAATGGACATCCATTTTAAATTGGCAGCACCACAGCACTTCCTCCCAGTTAGGGCCCGTTTGGATACCACCAAATAAGTTCCTTTTCTTGCTGATGGCAGCAGCTAAGTAACTTATTTGAGATAATTTAGTTTGGTTAATAAATAATGATCATTACTTATTTGCTGAAAATCAGTTCAGCATTTCAGAGTTTTTATTTTGCTTTTCTACTTTTTCACCACAAGCTGAAACAAGAGGTGCTCATCCATAGCTGTAAAAGTGCTGATTTTCATGGCAACCGGCCAGCCACGTTGACCATCCGGCTTGCTGGGCCCACTGCGATATATTTGATCTTCGCTGTCCATTTGGCTTGGATGTGAGTGGGGCTAGCATGTGAGGTAGATCTAAACCTCAGGTGGACCCCACATCAGGAAGCAACAGTGATAATGATGACACCGTTGAAACCTCCCTAGGCCCAGCGTGATGTGTTTACTCATGCCATTCATCTGCTTTTCCAACTAGTTTTGAGTGGCCCTCTTGGTAGTGGGGCCACATGCTGTGCACATGAAATCCACACCGTCCACCCTTGTTGGTCCATCCCAAAAATGAAACAGAATCCAATCTCAAATATACCGCACCTTAGGAAACAGTGGTCATTGACGCCCATCATTGGTCGGCCCTAATGATGAGTGGCCCATATCCAAGGCGGCCCTGCATGATGGACGGCCCACATTAGAGGTGGGCCCCACATTTGGGACAATCCACATTAAAGGTAGCTCCACATGATGGATGTCCAACATCAAAGGTGGGCCTTGCATAAAGAACGGTGCAAATGGCCCACATCCAAGGTGGGCCACACATGATGTACTGCCCGCATCAAAGCGGGGCCCACACAATGAACAATCCACACTAAAGGTTGGCCCCAAATGATGGATGGTGGATGTGCAAGGACCAAACAGATTTGAGGAATGATGTTGGAAACAAACATGCTTTTCTACTTTTTAGTTGATAAGCACATTCTTTACCAAACATACTTATTTGCTAGTTAAGTAGAAACCAAGATAAGTTACTTATCTGATAAGTAGCTTGCAATCCAAACGGGGTAACGGTAATTAACTGACTCTTCAGTGAGTAGCACATTACACGTCTACTCGGGTATGATGTTTCTTTCGTTATTGACTGTCAGAATCTTCTCCACACATGCATCTCAGACAAAGCTTTGACCTTCAAGGGGGCCACAACATTCCTTATCCTCTCCATACATGCGTCCCAGACAAAGCTTTGACCTTCAAGGGAGCCACAACATTCCTGATCCTCGAGAAATAGATTGAATCACCTATATTCCCCTCAACCAGGGTGCTGGCCAAAGAAAAACGGAGAAATTACCATCCAATCCCGTATCCCAATTCCTTCTCTCTACACCTTCACGTGGGACAAACTCTCCCCTGAGAAAGTCGAGGAGCAGACGAGTAAAGGACACAATTTCTTCATCTTTATCGCATTTATGGCACAGGGCGAATGAGCAGTTTACTTAATTGATCTGTCAGGATGGTCAGTTGCATAAAATGCTGCTCAGTCCTCTTTCTCACTACGTTTTGCATGATGGGCAGTGTTGGCGATAGAAGTATTGGGTCTTTCCTCCTGTATGCATTTTCGGGCAAGTACAAGGAAGTGCTGAGCAAGGCACACAGTGCTGCATTTGCAACTGCTCCCAAGTTCTTGCCGCTTCTTACAAGAGAAGAATCCCACTGAGATTTCAATTCATTTTAACTACGCCTCGGCCCTTATTACCTCCATGTTCGTTTACACATGAATAATGAAATGGCTGCTTGTGCTTTTTTCAAGTGTTTGAGGCAGCTCGATCTTCCATGACAGCATTTAAGAAATGGCGGGTGGGCGGGTCAAGTTCTTGGAAGGAGAGAGGAAACCAGCTGGCCCAATGCAGGCCCCAACCCCTTGATCCACATCTCAATCTGCTAACCAAATAACGGACATTATCTCTAAAAGGTTTCAATCTAGAATTAAGACTGGCATGGAGGAAAATGCTGCTATTAGCAAGGTTCATGGTGTGGGCACTCAAAACTCATGTAATCAGCAGCTGAAGATATGCTGCAATGATTTGATTTCCAATGATACATACGGATACCCTTGAATTTCGCTTAGGCAATTTTATTATGTTAGATTTTTTAATTTTTTTTTACCACTAAGTATGATTGACTCATTGGATCAACTTGTGATATCCAAATAAAATTGGATGAGCTTAGGAACAACTGAAACCACAATTTTATTCCTTGATGGGAAACTTAACTCAATGCTGCACCTTCTTTTTTTTCTTTTATTCCTTGGACCAAATGATTTGGCCAAACAGATTGATGGCATGGATAAAGTACACACCATGGTGGGCCCCACAGGATCCTGTAACCACGGGAGTTGGTGGTGGCAGGGTCACAATGGCCTTCTATATCTCTACCGTTCATCGCATCGATGAGGTTACCCAGAACTGGCATTAGGCAGTCATTTAACAAGGCTTTTTGAATTTAACCAACAGTTGACAGACCCTGTAGTTAAGTCTTTCAAACAATGTCCGAAAAAGAAACATCAGAGTTGCATCGTGGCAGATTACCTGTCAAACTGGACCATTCATCAGACGGAATTTGTGTGAAGGCAGATTGAAGGAAAGATCATTGATACAAGTGAGAGATTTGGATCATTCATCAGGCAGGGCCACTGAAGGAGAGCATGGCCAAGCACAAAACTAAGCAAGCTGAAATATAGAATCAACAGAGAAGCATTACCCGACCTAATATTTGGACCAGAGCATTTTCAAAGCAATGGCCGAGTTCTCATAAGCATGTCTACACTCTTCTCCTCCATCTGATCTGGAGTTGTTAGCATTTCTTTTTCTTTCTTCACCTAAATATGCGTTAAGAAGAGTGCATTGTGTCCAATGTCCATGCCTTTTTACTTGGTACAAAAGAATACATGTATTATATGCCCATAGTAATAGGGTAGTCAAATGCCCCATGGAAATATGAGGGCCATGCAGGCATATGCACACACATCTCAGATGTGATTTCCCTGTCTGTGCCTTCTATGATCTCTTTCCACACGATCAAGCCGTCCATCTTCCGCAATTTGGTGACTGCGGTGGTGGTAAGTTGCCACCGGAGGAAGAGGATGCTGCTGGAAGTCATGTTGTTTGATTGGGCTCACTGCTGCTTTTCGCTTGCGACTACTGGACTTTGGAGAATGGAGTTCCGGAGGAGGATCGAAGGACAACTCCCCTTCTTCTGCATTCTCCAGAGCATCCGGCTCACTGAAATGGACCTTTTCTTCCGAGTCGAAGGATGCTGACCTCACCCTACCACCACCATCACTCCCCGATGACTGCTGTTTGATCGGAAGGAAATTTTTTTCTCCTCCACCAACATCGCCATGCACCTTCCCAAGATTAGGGGCAGCCTTCTCAGGTTCCAGCCTGTACAAAGGCTGTTGCTTGTTATTAGACCAGCTCTGCCTCCTATCCTGCCTTACTTTCTCATCCTCGGCTGCCAATTCCACACCATTTTCCAGCTCCCTCTCGATGATATCATACTCATCCATAAAGTCTGCCTTCCTGGTCACATCAGCTCGGAATTTCTTTCGCTTCTCCAGTGCTGCCTTCACCTTCTCTTTGTCAATCTTTCTGATGGCATCTGGCGGACAGTAACCTTTCAGCCCTTCACCATATGAAGAACTCTGACCACCCATGTTGCCAGAGGACTTGTGCGACAACCCTTCATCCTTGCATTCCCTCATTTCCAGAGTAGCCTCGTTTCTTTCTGAATCTGAACTAGTAACGTTCTTGGATCTGTTTGAGGCTTCAGCAATGTTTTCCTGGCCGCTGCTACAGGGAAATTGATCTGGTTCATGATGTCGCCGGTCCCTACTTCCACCACCGCCATCTAACACCTTGTAGTCACTCCTGGTCTCTGTGCTTCCGTAATCATTACTTTGGTTTTGAATACTTCTTTGAGGCACACTTTGATGATTGTCTGTAGATGATTGGTCCGGCCCCGTTCGAACTGATGATACAATTGGGCCTCCTTGCTTGAGAGTAGCTGCTCCAACAGCCGGAGAATAACTGTTTATTGAGACAGGGTCAACAACGGCTGGAGTCTTCACCATTGTGCCTCGATGGTGATTAAACCCTTCACCTGAACTCCCATTAGAAGGCGGTGGCACCGAACGGTTTTGCTCATACAGTTCCAACATTTGATTGCTAACCTCTGCAGGGAATAATAAATGTTAGAGCATGAACAGTAAAATAATCTAATCCAGCCCCCATTTGCATAAACGGGGAAAAATAACAACTGGAATATGGACCTTCCAACTGCCGTGGGGTAACATCAAATTCTTGCCACCAGACCTTCTCGCCGTCAGACGGAAGCTTCACTTTGAGAAACTTAGCAGCAAGGAATATGGCACCGGCCGCAATATGATGGGGCTTAAATTGCAGGCAGAGTGATGTCCGCAGCCTGCATTAGCCTCTCCAGTGTGTAAAAAATAGATAGTTTGAGAGTGAGAGAGAGAGAGAGAGGGGGAGGGGGGAGGGGGAGGGAGGGAGGGAAGGAGAGAGAGTACCCATCATTGACAAAATTCCATGCAACTTGAGCAAGAGCATTCTGCGCAACCTTGAATTTCTTTATTGCTTCGACAAGGGGTTTATAGGGGTGGTGCACATTAAGGTCGAAACCAAGAGTAGAAAGTACAACCCTCTCCCCAAGTAAAATAAGCTCCTTTTGTTGTTCGTATACTTCCTGCATATGGTCATGCCGAGTAAGGCCATCACTGGCACATGAAATTATAAAATGAAAATTTTTTATGCCATTAATAGTCACAAATGAAAAAAAAGGAAACAGAATTTTGTAAGAATGGAAGAAATATAGAAAGCTGGAGCTTACAGTTATAATGACAGCCAATCTAGAAGAGAAATAAATTCAGGCAAACGAAGAAGAGAAATATTAGGTTAACATAAACGTTAACTATGACACTGCCGAAATGGGCAAAAATAAACAAATATAAAGAACGGAGAGCAGCACAGTACCTTCTGTTTGATTCTCTGGACAGCTGCAGGGTCCTTTTTATTGATCATCTCATAGGAAACGAGAATGACATCCTTCAGTGGCCTAGGAGTTTCTTCAACCTTCCCAGCAAGGAACATACACACTGTCGCAATAATCTGCATGGTATATTGTTGAGTTTGTTAGCAGGATGACAGAAAGCAGTAGAGGGGTTTGTTCAGCAGATTCAAGAATAGTCAGGATGAGCATGTGGCTCATCTTCAGTATGCAGATGACAAAATATTTTGTGAGAAAAAAACTAATCTTGTGGCTCATTTCAAGAGGGTGTTAAGACGTTTTGGAGTTGAGTCAGAAAATAAATATGTTTAAAAGTGTGATGATTGCAGTTCAACTAGGAGAGGAATCGCAGCCTTCGGGCTCTTGGTATGGTGTGCCCTGAAAAACCAATGATGGTGGTTATGATCATGTACATAAATGACCACATGTGTTTCATTTTACCGATTGTGCCATAATTATGTGTGGGAAACTTCAACCATCTATGATTTTAAGGGTTATAGGGAGGCCTTGAATTGTCATAAGAGAATATGAGCTTGGACACAATGGCCTATGGCCAATGGAAAGTTATGTTTCATGGATCTTAGTACCCTAAATTCCATGACTATAGTACAAGGATTGGAAAGTCCGTGAAAGGTACATTGTTCATCTAGTGTGAGGAAATCATGGACGAGTTGGGAATTGGGATAGAAGGCCTCCAGCATCGGGCTCAAGGACGAGTTGGTGCCTATCCCCTACCCTACATAGGAGTGTGAGGGTTCACGGATGAGGATTCTTGTGTCTTAGGCCCAATTGAGCACTTACATTAGAGGATCAAATCAAGTCTAGAGTCTCGGAGACCCATCATGCTTGAATCGGATTAACTTGATCATGCATTGGGTTTGACTAGTCCTTAGACCACATGCTGAGATGAAAAAGATGGAATGGTGAACAGAGCGGTGAGAGGGGAATCAGCTATTTAGTAGCAACATGGATACAAGGTGAGGACAGAAAGAAGGTGGCAATGGCAAAAAAAAGAGATGAGGGAAGAAGGGGCCGAGGGGGGAACGGACTGTAGTTCGCAGCAAGAAAGACAAAGCCATGAAGAAAGGGGCAAGGGCGTCGAAGGAGTTATCAGAATACCCGACTTTATTTGTGGCAGATTTCCCGGAAGGATGGCTCTCGATCAATTTCTTGAGTCTTTGGAAGAGCTGGCAAGGTCATGGAAGTCATCATCCCTCGGGCTCACAAATATTCCACATATCGTGGCTCTGCCTTCACCCGAATGAGGCTGGAGTAGATGGACAGGGCTCTCAAAATCCTACACGGAGAAAGCTTCGGGGGAATGAACTAAAGAGTTCAAAGAGCTTGGTTTGGCCCAAACATCAATAAGATCTTGGCAAAAATTTTGGCATCTAGATTTTGTGCGGCTCTAAGTGAGAAGTGATATCAAGTCTCAATGGGCTTTTGTGGAAGGTAGGTAGATCGTGGATAGTGTGCTGGTAGCTCATGAATGTATTGATTTGTGCTATAAGAAAGGAAAGAAAGGTGTTATTTCTAAACTTGATATTGAAATGGCATACTGATGAGGACACAAGACCATTTCAAGTGTACCAACGAAAAAAGCGCCACCCACAAGCACCGTCCTTGTGGATAGGCGACTATTGAGGAGCTGAAGACCCTCCACACGTGATCAAACACATAGAAGACCCCATCCAGGGAGGACACGTGTGTAGGAAGAAGGAAGAAAAGGACTGAAGAGCTGAAGACTTCGGGCGCCCGACCACTGTCTTCGAGCGCCCGATCGGGCGCACGACCATTGCCTTCGGGCGCCCGATCGGGTGCCTGAACTTGGCCTCTCGAGCGCCCGAAACTCTTTGGACGTCTTCGGGCGCCCGACCGAGCGCCCGAACTTTTGCGCAGTTTTGCTTATTTACGCGTTTTTGCTTAGTTTAGGGGTAGTTTAGTACTTTTACTTGTTTTATTTGGTTATTTAAGTGGGCTAGGCCCTAAACACGAAATTAACTTTTGATATTGATTAGTGAAAGCCTCTTTGAGCTTCCTCCTGCCTCCTCTCTCTCTTATGGTGATTCTTCTCTTCTCTTTGATCTTCTTCTTCTGATTTCTTCTTGAGCCCCTCCAACTTCTTCCAGGTATTTTATCTTATTATCCTTCTAAATTCCTGTTTTGTTTATTCCTACGATCTAAACCTTGAGAATTGATCTAAACCCTAAATCCCCAAATTCTCAAATCCCTAATCCGAGAAACCCCCTGGTTCTTCGGACTAGTGATCAACATTGATCGATTGGGTATAGCCATGCAAGATCGGGAGGGTCCCATCCCTCGCCGGATCCAACCTATGCATTATTTGAATCCCATACTCCATGGTTGTGATGATGGCCCGTTCCATGGCATGTTTTCCTTCTGTTTTTCTTAGTTTATGATGATTTATGCTAGATTTCATTATTATTATTGCTTCTACTTCCGCTGAATAATTGTGTTCATGAGCATGCATCATATTTAGGGTTGTCCTGCATCACATACAATTATGCGGATTGGGATTTTCTTGACTACATGTTGAAGCGTTTGAGATGTAGGGATAAATGGCGGGCATGGATTCGATCTTGTGTTAGTTCAGCGAAATATTGGTGTTGGTTAATGGTTCACCAAAGTGGTATTTTCAGCTCCTAGAGGATTGAGGCAAGGGGATCCATTATCCCCATACTTATTTGTATTGGTAATGGAGGCGTTTAGCAAGATGCTAGATAGAGGACTATTGTTGGGTCTGGTGGAAGGATTTCAGGTGGACAATTAATAATTTCAAATTTCTCACCTACAGTATGCGGATGACACATTGCTTCTCTGCGACGCTGATAAATCGAAAGTGGACAACCTGCAAATGATAATAACATGCATTGAGGTGGTTCCAGAGCTAAAAGTCAACCAAAACTGAGTTATGGGTGGGGCTCTCTAAGGAGGCAGTTGAGGAGTTTGCAAGGCCCTTCAGATTTAGGGTAGGTTCCTTTCCTTCTTCATATCTTGGGCTTCCCTTATGCATGGGTAAATCGGCTAAATATTTGTGGGATAGTCGTAGAAAGGTTTAAAAGAAAATTGTCGAGTTAGAAGGGTAGGTATCTTTCATTGTGAGGGTGATTAACATCAATCAACACAGCAATGTCTAATCTCCCAATTTACTTCATGTCTACTTTCAAGTGCCGAAAGTTAGTTGAGGACCTTATGGTTAAACTGGAAAAGATCAGGCATGATTTTTTTATGGAAAGGGGCAGAAGAAAATAGAAGTTTCACCTAATGAAATGGGAGGAAGTGTGTAAACCCATGGATCAAGAGGGTGCCCATTTAAGACACTTAGAGATTATGAATTCGATTTTGCTAGGAAAGTGGGTTTGAAGATTTGGAGTGGAAGAGGGTAAATTTTGGAGAGAAGTTTTGGGTAGAAAGTATAGAGTAGACAAAGGGGGTAGATGGACAAAATCTTCATCAATGCATAAGGCTTTATCACTTTGGAGATTAGCGGCATCAATAAAGAAGGTTTGGGAAGGAGTGGGTTTTTCTTTGGGTGGCGGAAAGAATATTAGGTTTTGGGAGGATGTGAGGCTGCATAATCAAAAGTTGAGTCATGTGTTTCCTTGATCAAAAAGTCTAGGTTACTCGATGCTTCTCAACTCGGGAGGAGGAAACAATTTCGGCTCCTTGTAAAAGAAATTTGAATGATGAAGAGGTGGAAGAATTGGTTATGCTGCTAGATAGGTTAAGCAAGGTGCATCCATTAGTTTCAGCATCATATTTATTGGTGTGGTTAAAAGAAAAGTCGAGAAAATTTTCACATAGTTTTGCAAGATGATGATTTGATTGTTTTGCACATCAAAATCCACCCCAAAAACCATCGCAAGTTTTAGAAGTTCACATTTTTTATATGGTTAAGTTTATGCACAATGAAATGGTAAATAGCTTTTTTCTTCAAGGTAAAGAATTTCTATTAAGAAACACCAAAAGGCAAAAACTACAAAAATGTAAATAGCTTTCTTTCTTTTTTTCTTTCTTTTTTTCTTTTTTACTCATGCTTGACTCTCTAGTCTCCACTACGCACGTTCATTAAGACAGGTGTATTTTCCCATTGTGGATTAGCTTAGTCACTCTGTTGCATCATGCATGAAAGCCTTTTCAATTAGTTACTCAGTTAAGTACGAGTAACTCCACAAGTGAGAAGTGGAAGGATTCTCTGAAAAAGTGAAAGAATGGTGGATTCATTTTCAGTTCAGGGAGGGGCAAGGGTAAGATAAAAGTATGGGAAAAAGAAGTCTATGGGGCTCAAGAAGAGGAGCTATCAAGAAGTCTGTTACAAATTCAGACTCTTGTTATAAAAGAAGAGGGAGATCTTTTGGATGAGGAAAAAGCGTCGAGAGAATTACACAGGGCTAAGTATAATGCGAGGCTTAGAGAAGAAGAAACAAAATGGAGGCAATGATGTAGAGCTCTTTGGCTAAAGGTGGGGGATAAGAAACAAAATTCTTTCATGCCATGGCTAGCACTCGTGCACGTGCAAACGAGATTAAGAGCATGATAGTGGAGGGAGAAAGGGTAGGAAGGTAAAGCGAAGGTATGTGCATCAATAGTTCAGTTCTACAAAGAGCTCTTGGCTAAGGATGAATGCAATGGCCATAACTTGACAACCTGCCTTTCGATACTATTATTAGAGAGGCGGCAGATTCTCTAGAGGCACCTTTTTCGGAATCAGAAATACTAAAAGCAATTTATTGATTTGGGTAGTGAATTGATAAAGCCACGGGGCTAGATGGTTATCCAATAATGTTCTATCAAAAGTTTTGGGATCTTGTAAAGTTAGACATAAGTAGCTTTGCGAATGAGTTCCATGAGAAAGGTTATCTAGCGGCAGAGTTAGGGCCTACTTTTGTTGCTCGAATTCTTAAAAGAGGACGGAAAGTTTGAAGGACTTCAAGCCAATTAGTCCCTTGGGAGGTGATATCCAAGACACAAGGACTTTTGTAGATGGGAGGCAGATTGTAGATAGTGCATTGATAGCGCATGAATGTATTGACTCCTATAATAGGAGAGGCTTGAAGGGGATTGTATGTAAACTAGATATTGAAAAAGCCTTCTATCATGTAGATTGGAGATTCCTTGACTATATGCTACGTCGTATAGGTTGTGGGGAGAAATGGAGGTCATCAATTCGCACTTGTGTTAAATTGGCTAGATACCCAATCCTAGTCATTGGATCTTCAAACAACTATTTCCAAGCAACTAGAGGGCTTCAGCAAGGGGATCAACTTTTTCCATATTTTCTTATGGTGGCTATTGAGGCATTGAGCAAAATGTTGGCAAGAGGACTCGAGACAGATCTACTGAAAGGCTTTAAAGTTAACAAATCTCAATTCCAAATCTCACACTTACAATTCTTTTCCATAAGGCCAATGAAGCGAAGTTAGACAATCTCCAGATGTTACTAGTCTCTTTTGAAGTGGTCTCGAGGTTGAAGATAAATATGAGTAAAAGTGAATTACTGGGAGTTGACCTATCAAAGGAAGAGATAGGAATGTTTGCTAAGATAGTTTGATGTAGGAGGGCTCTTTCCCATCCACATACCTTGGACTACCAAAGTGACTAAGATGTTTGAAAGGAAGTTATCTAGTTGGAAAAGAAGACGCTTTGTCTTTAGGTGGAAGGTGCAATATCCGTAACCTACTCGTACCCGAACTGTACACCGCCAATACCGTCCGCAAGTCGTCCAGCACTTTCAGCGAGACTCGAATTGAGCACGCAATTATACACTCGAGTGACGAAACCTCGAGACCCCTGCCATATCGACCACCTCGTCGCCACGGTCGCGGAGGTAACCACTCGCGCGTTCGTGTGGGACTCCGTTGGCGAGATACACTGCGAAGAATCTAACGTTATTCATGTGCGCACGACACCGCACATTCCATAACTACACTTGTGAACCACATCACAAGAAAATGTTGATTGGACACCTACCATTAAAATCATTCCTGAGCCCATTGTGGACCCCACCTTGATTATGTAGAGTATCCATACTGTTTATCCAATTCTCGAGATTATTTTAGGCTATGAGCCCAAAAATGAAGCTGATCCAAACTTAGGTGGGTCACACCATGCAAAACAGCGAGAATTGAACTCTTTACCATTGAAATCTTCTTTTGGGCATACCATGGGGCATCTGTTTTAACCGGACCATCCATCTAGATCACCAGACCATTTAAAGGTATGGACTCCAAAAATCAAGCCAATCCAAACCATAGGCAGGCCACACGACATGAAACAGTGGAGATTGAACACTTACCGTCAAGGACTTCCCACGGGCCCACATGATGTATTTATTATATACACATGACATCCCTCTGGTGGGACCCTCGGTGAACCACCACATTGTACGGGTTCTATGCACTCCATCCATTAAGTGGGTCGTATACCAAAAAAAATTTGAAACAGATTCAATCTCATGTGAACCACTCCTTATTGAACGCCTACCGTTAAAACCTTCCTAGGGCCCACCCTGATGTGAACATAGTAGATTCAAACCGTTCATCCTTGGGGCATTGAGATGTATGGATCGATCATGTAGGTAGACCTTACATTAAAGAAATAAGTGGAAATAAACTATGAATTCAAAAATTAGTCAACGTCGGAATGACCATCCAAATCACCATGATGATGCGGGCTTGGATTTAGGCCACTCAATAATCATATGTTCTCCTCCACCAAGCCCAAATCAAAATCCATGTAAGTCCACCACGAGGACTACGATGATGGGTATTAGACTTGGGACCGCCCAACATGATTGGAACTCGAGGCCCAATATTATGGGGATCTTGAATAGTCATTTTAGGCACCCAAGTAAAACCACCCAACACTATGTAGTGATCAAATTTTGCGGTATTTAATTAAGTCGTTAGTATGGTGTTTTTACACAAGTAAGAAGGTTGATTGATAGAGCAGAATAATAACTGAAATCATGAAAAAGTACCCTAGATTAAAAACTCTTAAGATTATCGTTTGATTAGCCATAATCAAGCAAGTGGAGGTAAGCATAGCCTTGTCAAAGGTAGGAAGCTAACCTGAGCACAAGTTGGCAACACCACGAAGGACTTCGCTACCCAGGTACGTGACTCCATAGCAATCATGCATCTTGCATAGTGGCATGCCTTGAGGTCTTGATTATCTTTGAATTACTTGTTATGCTACATTACCATGCATATCATGGCAAGATGTAGTATCTTGATTCTTTGCTACACCACAACTTGACCGTAGTGCATAGCCTACAGTTGAATTATGAGACGGATGATGATATTGATTCACGGGACACCGGAAATGTGGAAATAGTAAGGGATGATATGCTCCTTAGATGAAAGCCCCTAAACCCTAATGGTACCTAGGGATGCCTCACCGTTGGGCCAGGTGGATACATGGGTCATTGATTTGACTCCCACTGACGAGGTCGGGCTGAGAAGGGGTAGGTATGACCCGTCATAGGGCTGAGGTGGCAAACAGAGACTAGTCTAACCCACCGGCAAGGAGAAGTGCAAATGAGGTCCGTTACTGTCGTGCGCAGTGAAGGTCTATAACCCCACTGGCAGGTAGCGAGGTCGATTGCTAGTGTCTAGTGTATGGGCATCAACCTCGATGGATCTCGAGTTCCAGCATTACAGTGATCGTTGTTGAGATGGTGATGTTCATGAGTAGCGTGGTTGAGTCTGTGGTGAGAGGACTATCCATGGAGGTTCCTACAGTTGGCATGCGATTATTTTATGTATCTCACATATAATTTCATTTCATCATTCATTCAGGTATCACTTTGCATGCTGGTTGTATAAGTTACCTCTGCTAATGCAAAGATTTGTCAATTACCATGGTTAGTGTGTCGTCGAGTCTCCTTGCGGCTGAAGACAGAAGCTACTCAAAGAAGATCGCTCATCCAGTCAGCTTCAAGCCTCTCCATCCAAACCTTTGATCCCAAAACCTTCTATAGATGGCCCAAATCCTTCCTAGGTACATCCTTAGCACCATCTATAGTCCACCTTCCATAAAGATCAGCTATGGAAAGGTTCATTATAGCAGATGTTGCTTAAAAGTTGAAAATCAGTATGTCTGCTGTCTCCAATAGGTGTCCGATCCATCGGAGACGAGTCCGATAGGTGTCCGATCAATCGGACGATATGTCCGATCAATCGGAGAACTATCCAGCAACATTGAAAACTTCTCTGGACACTTTTCCAATCACTCGGAGGACTGTCCGATCAATCGGACGATATGTCCGATCAATCGGAGAATTGTCTAGCAAACATTGAAAATCTCTCTGGACACTTTTCCGATCACTTGGAGGTCTGTCCGATCCATCGGACAGGGTGCTCCGATCCATCGGACATACATCCGATCCATCGGAGGAAAATCCAGAAAAATTACATACACTCTGGAAGGAATTCCGATCAATCGGACAGGGTCTTCCGATCAATCGGAACTAAGTCCGATCAATCGGAGAACCTGTTTTTCAGCAAAATTCAAATCAAGCTAAAACTTGTCCGATCGATCGGATCCTATCGAGGTGACCGTTTTCTGACCGTTGAATGTCATCTCTATATATGGAACTCGGTTGGATCTTGTGCAAATCACCTTGAGCATCATTTAGGGTTTGTGTGTGCCTTCTCCTTTAGATCCCCTTCTCTCATACCCTAAGATTTGTTGAGTTCATACTTCAATCCATGTTGATCTGACCAACATTAATGAAGCATTCAAAGCTTGGATTGAATCATGAACTCAACCCCTCTTTAATGGCATCTTGACCTACCTCTCATAGATATACTCTTGTCATCAATGCCATCAATGGTGGTTTAGGTAGAAGCTCTCCTCATATAAAAGCCATATCCCCATATAGCCTCAACCTAACCCTAATCCCTCACCTTGGAATCTACAATGAGTCATCCGTAGCAAGGTTGCTGATCGAGGGAGCTGAAGAAGGTATCTTCCGTGCAAGCCGAAGCTTCTTCAACAAAGGCATCATCAAGGGACTCAATCAGCTAAGTATATTTAGTCTTTCGAGTCCAAGAAACCTCCTCAAGTTGAGATTTGGGTTTCAGAGTTTGAAGACCCAAACTCGTAAGAGTCCTTGCGTAGGAAAAGTCCTTGAGTAGGACAAGCCCTTGTGTAGGACAAAGTGGTCATGGATTAGTCCTATGGAAGGATGAATCCATGTGTTGAGTCTTAAGTCCTTTTGTAGGCTGTTAAGGTTTATAGTTAACCTCATTTAAAACCATAGTGATAGTGAAATCCGGCCACTCAAGGAGTGAGTGGATCAACCGAGAGTGGAGTAGGTACATAACCGAACTACTATAAAAATCTCTTGTTGTGTGATGAATGGATGAACTGATTTACTTCTTTCACATGTGCTTTTATTGATTTATATTATGCATATCTTGTGTTTGAAGAAAGTTCTCTAAGAATACTTTGCATGATTACAAGTGTGTAATTGGGAAATTTAAAAAGTGTCCTATTCACCCCCCTCTAGGACAAGGTAACTTGTTTCTTGCTTCTACAAAAGCGGTAATCAAACTTATACCGCATTTTCAATTGGTATCAGAGAAGGTTCCTCCTCAAAGGCGTAACAGCCCGGAGTGTGATTCGTCTCTAGAAGCTTGAAATTATGTCAAAAGGGGATTCTAGTATGGTTTCCAAACCTCCATATTTTGATGGATCAAACTATGCATATTGGAAAGCAAGAATGAGAGTCTTCTTGCAATCATTGGATCATGCAACATGGAGATCTGTGGAAATCAAATATGAAATACCCCTCTTGAGGACAGTCACAGATGGGATCACCACCACCACAGACAAACCTGATGATTTATGGACTGATCTTGAACAACTGAGATACATTAGCAATGCAAAGGCACTCAATGCTATCTTTTGTGCCGTTTCGGCAGATGAGTTTAAAAGAATTTGTAATTACACAACTGCTAAGGAAGCATGGGACATCTTTGAAACTACTCATGAAGGAACTAGTACAGTCAAGAGGTCGAAACTTTAGCTCTTGACTACTCAATTTGAGAATATGAAAATGGAGGAACATGAAAACTTCATGGACTTTTACACCCGGCTGAGCGATGTCACCAATGCTATGTGGGGATTGGGGGAGAGGATATCGGATCCGCGCATTTGTAGGAAAATTCTAAGATCCTTACCCGAACGATTCTCCTCCAAGGTCATAACTATTGAGGAATGTAGAGATATTGATACTATGAAAAATAGAAGACTTACTAGGATCTCTGCAGACCCATGAACTTCATTTCAAGAAATCCCCAAAAAGTAGAAACACAATGCTGAAAACCTCACACACTACACAAGAATCTGTAGTTGATAGTGATGAAGAAATGGATATGAATGAAATGGCTCTTATGGCCAAGAAGTTTAGAAAATTCTTCAAAAACAAAGGAAAGAGGGTTGACAAAAATAGCAAATCTTTTGACAAAAAGCGTTATACAGGAAAATCTTACAACAAGCCAAAAGATCCTAAGTGCTACAACTGTGGACGCTATGGTCATATTGCCTCTGACTGCCAAGCCCCTGCCAAAGAAAATTTTTAAAAGAAAGCAATGGTAGCCACATGGGACAACCTCGAGAGTACAGATTCAGAAACAGAAGAATATCAAAGTGATGAGAGAGGATCAGTTAAAATTCTAATGGCCTCTATCTCTGAGATTGTCCCAGACATACAAGGCGAAAGAGACAAGGATGATCATGAGCTATCAGAAAACAATGTGACATCCTCCGATGATGACGAGGATGATAATGAAGGTTTGCAAGTTGCCTATGATGAGTTATTTCGTCAAAGCATCCTTCTTACCAAGAAGTTGAGCCAAGCTAATATTGAAAACAATAAATTGGCTGATGAAATGCAAGAAGTGAAGGGAGAAAACAACAGATTTCACTTTCAGATCTGTGAATTGGAAAGGAAAAACAAAGCAGCTCAAAATAAAATTAATACCCTAGAAGATGAGCTGAAAAAGGCAAAATCTACAAATCAATGTCTAATCTTGCAGCTTAATCAAGAAAGTCAACTCAATGAAAGATTTGCCCAGAGTAGAGAAAAACTAGATGATATCCTTAAATCAGGTAAGCCTTGTAGGAATACAAGAGGGCTAGGCTATGGTGAGCAGACTAAGGTTAGTAACCCAGAATCTAAAAAGATTAGGAATGCATCAGAAAGCACTAAGAAAAATTCACCTATATGCCATGCATGTGGAGACGTTGGACATTTGAAGTTTGAATGCTTGATCTTTAAGAATCCGGTTCGGAACTTGAAAGGTAAATTTGTACCTACCGGAAAAAGGATGAATCATATGTGGAGTCCTCCTATACAAACACCAAACATGAGGAGAAATTATCCTACTCCACCAAAGAAAGAGAAAAGAAGGAAGAGCTTCTTGAAATGGTAAAACAGTTGAACAAAAGAACCATGGAGCTGATGAAAGAGAAATCAAGTAAAGAGAAAACCTCAACACCTTATGCTCAAATGATGACATCTCTAGAATCAACCAAGAAGCCTAGTTCTCCAAAAAGGGTAGTCTCTAAATGGGTAGTAAAGAACAAATGCTTAGTTATCCATACAGCCCTTAGAGCCGGAAGAAACACTAGGTGATACCTTGATAGTGGATGCTCCCGACACATGACAGGTGACAGGACTCAGTTTTGTGATTATGCTGAATTTGATGGTGGGTTTGTTACCTTTGGAGATGGGAGTGTTGCCAAGATTGTTGGAAAGGGAACCATCACCGGGCCAGGATTGCCCAAAATTGAGGATGTACTATGTGTTGACGATTTGAAACATAATCTATTAAGCATCTCTCAAATATGTGATGAATAGCATTCCGTAAAATTCTCCAAAGAAATGTGCGAAATTATGGACCAAACTGGAAAATTAATACTAAAAGGGTTTCGCACTAGAGATAACTGCTATGTTATTGAAAACAAGGGTGATGAGGGACCATCTGCCGTATGCCACATGGCTATTAATGATGAGACTAAGTTATGGCATCAACGGCTTGGTCATGTCCATTACAGGAACCTTGCTAGGTTGAGTAGAAAGAAATTAGTAAAAGGATTACCAAAGATTGGGAAGAAACCAAAAAAAGTATGTGCAGAATGCTTAAAAGGTAAACAAATTAAAGTTGCACATAAGAAGATATCCATCATTGCTACATCAAAACCCCTTGATCTACTCCACATGGATCTCGTAGGTCCCACAAGAGTAATGAGTCAAGGTGGTAAGAGGTACTTCTTTGTTATTGTTGACGACTATTCCCGATATACTTGGGTTGTATTTTTGAAAGAAAAGTCTGATACATTTGAGGAATTTGAGAAACTCATGAAACGACTCCACAATGAGAAAAAATGTACAGTGAAACGTATTAGGAGTGATCATGGGGGGGAATTTGAGGACAGGCGCTTTGAACTATTCTGTGAAAATTTAGGCATCAAACATGAATTCTCAGCCCCAAAAACTCCACAACAACATGGAGTAGCAGAGAGGAAAAACAGAGTTCTACTTGACATGGCCACAGTTATGATGAACAGCAAAAATATAGCTAAAAATCTATGGGCCGAAGCAGTGAATACAGCTTGTCACATCATTAATCGAGTTTATTTGAGAGCCGGCCTAGATAAAACCCCATATGAGCTGTGGAATGGAAAAGTTCCAAACATCAAGTACTTTAGGGTCTTTGGTAGCAAATGTCACATCCTTCGAGATAGGGAAAATCTAGGAAAATTTGACTCTAAGAGCGATGAGGGAATATTTCTAGGATATGCTTCTGATAGTCGTGCCTATAGAGTGTACAACACAAGGACTAAAACAACTCAAGAATCCATAAATGTTATCATTGATGACCAATCCAAAGAAGATACAAGACTTGATGATGATGAAGTGGGAGAACCATGCCACATAGGTAAACCTGTTGAAAAATCTCCCACTCCTAATGCCTCAATAGCTTCTGAAAATGTTCCATATATCAAGGATCATCCCCTCAATCAAATCATTGGATATCCGAATGTTGGAGTCAAGACTAGAAGACAACTTGAGGCCATCATCAGTCATGTGTGCTTCACTTCAAAAATTGAACCAAAAAATATAAATGAGGCTCTCAATGATGAGTTTTGGATACTTGCAATGCAAGAGGAACTTCAACAGTTTACCAGAAATGAAGTATGGTTTCTGGTTGAAAGACCATATGAGAAGAATGTCATTGGAACTAAATGGATCTTCAAAAACAAAACAGATGAATCTGGCAATGTGATTCGAAACAAAGCACGTCTTGAAGCTCAAGGGTACTCTCAAATCGAGGGAATTGATTTTGATGAAACTTTTGCCCCGGTTGCTAGACTCGAATCCATTCAAATTCTCATGTCCATAGCATGTGCTCTCAAATTCAAATTATTTCAAATGGACGTGAAGAGTGCCTTTCTAAATGGTATGCTTGATGAGGAGGTTTATGTTGAACAACCAAAAAGGTTTGTGGACCCTAGTTATCCTCAAAGAGTCTACCGATTGAAAAAGGCTCTCTATGGGTTAAAACAAGCCCCCCGAGCATGGTATGAACGCCTTACTCAATTTCTAATTGCTCACAAGTTTGTTAGGGGGAGTGTTGATAAAACCCTATTTGTTAAGAGGACGACTGATTCCTTTCTCATTGCTCAGATTTATGTGGATGATATTGTATTTGGGTCAAACTGTGAAGAATTTTCTGGCTTATTTGCTGAACTAATGAAATCTGAATTTGAGATGAGTTTGGTAGGCGAACTGAATTTTTTCCTAGGATTGCAAGTTAAACAACTGAAAAATGGAATCTTTATCAATCAAACTAAGTATGCAAAAGATTTAGTCAAGAGGTTTGGGCTAGACTCGGGTCGATCACACACCACGCCTATGGCCACTACCATTAAACTTTCCAAAGACTTATCAGGCAAAAGTGTTGATCAACATTTATATAGAAGTATGATTGAGAGTCTTCTCTACCTCACAGCAAGTAGACCCGATATTGCCTTTAGTGTAGGGGCATGTGCCAGATTTCAAGCCGATCCTAGGGAATCACACCTCATTGCTGTAAAAAGAGTGATCAAATATGTGGCCTGCACAACTGAATATGGCTTGTGGTACCCCTTTGACACCTCAACCATCATTGCGGGGTACTCCGATGCCGATTGGGCCGGAAATATGGATGATAGAAAATCCACAAGCGGTGGCTGTTTTTACGTCGGAAACTGCTTAGTTGCTTGGCATAGCAAAAAGCAAAACTCCATCTCATTGTCCACTGCTGAAGCTGAATATATTGCTGCCGGTAGTTGCTGTGCTCAACTACTTTAGATGAAGCAGATGTTGAAGGATTATGGTCTTAATCAGGACGAAATGACGCTTTTTTGTGACAACACAAGCGCCATTAATATCTCAAAAAATCATGTTCAACATTCTCGAACCAAGCATATCGACATCCGACACCATTTTATAAGAGAACTAGTTGAAGAAAAACTGATCAATCTTGAATACATCCAAACCGAGCGGCAATTGGCCGACATCCTTACTAAGCCGTTAGATTCCACAAGGTTTGAACACCTTCGGAAGTCTATCGGGGTATGCTCACTCTAGTCAATTGGAAAATCATGTGCATATAGGTATATCTGAGGAATTAGCCTCATATAATTGAGTGATCATTGATATTCTCAAGCTTACATTCTTACAAAATAGGCTGGGGAATCATTTGCAGGAGGGAGGAAGGGGTTAACTGTTTAAATGTCACTGGAGACATTTCCAATTGATCGGACACTTCTCCGATCAATCGGATATATCGGGGGTCCGATAGTTATATACGCGAGCTCTGTTCATTTCTGCCCTATATTTCTGTTTTCTTTCAAAATCTTCTGGTAGGGCATCCTTGTGCGATCGGACTGTAGCTCGGTAGGCTCTCCATCGGTCCTCATTTACAGCAAAAATGGCTCCTCGTGTCTCCTAGGTAAGGTCTCAAAAGCTGTCAGTTCGGTTGCTTCTTTTCCTTTCCTCTATTAGCTTATCATTTGTAGGGTTTTGAAGCTCTTCCTGGTACATCACTTCCTTCCTGTCCATCTTGGTGTCTACATTGTTCAAATCATTCCTCCAATCTTGAAACACCATGCCTAAAGACCCTAAAGGCAAGTCCAAGATGGCTGTGGGGCCATCCACCACCGCCAGGTCTAAGAAGCTCCAAACTTCTCGACCATCTTAGGGTTCTCCACCTCCTTCTGCTCCTCCTGCCCAACCTGAGAGTCCAGCTTCAATATCCCGCTTTCAATCCCGCACCATTATATATGAGCGGGAGGTCGCCTTGTCATGCGTGGAGCCCTTTGGCATTCCAGCCCTCCTCGCACAGATCAGCTGGGATGGTGTGCTGCGATTTGGAGGCGTGGCACACCCTGAGGTTGTGTATGTATTTTTATCCAAAATCATCAACCCCGTTGGAAATCCTCCATCGTGTGAGGTCATTGTCAGAGGACGGGTAGTAAAGATCACAGCCCAAACCATAGCCGACCTGATTGGGATTCCCATGTCCACAGCCCCACAACCTACTGAAAATCTTCTTGATTCTACTCTTCGGGCTGATTGGACTCGATATTTGTGTCGGGGTCCCAATCCCGAGTGGATAGATGGTAGTGCACTTCGGGCGTCCGAAATGTCCAATAGATTTCGAGTGCTCCACCAAATTTTCAGCACAAATGTCTACCCACGCAGTACCAACAAATCCGATCTCACCGCAAATATGGTCAATCTGCTCTATCACGTTGGTCACGAGACACGTCTGTGTCTTCCATCCATCATTTTGCATCATATTCTGGACGCTCTGCCACACAACCGCAACACCATTCCTTTTGGCTGGATCATTACCAGATTGGGGCACGATTGCGGGTTCACAAATATTGTGGTCCATCCTAGTCCTCGCCGTACCTTCAAGGACCTCAATATCAAAAAGATGGCTCTACCAAAAGAGGATAACGTGGAAGACCGGGAATTCTCTCATACTCCCACACAGGTGTCGTCTGGCACCCATAGCGGGTCTTCAGCTCCAGCCCCGAAGCCGGCCCCAGCTCGTCGATCGGTCAAGCGGCGACTTCAGTCCGACGCCTCTTCCGCACCTCCTCCTCCCAACTCAGAGCAGATCATTGCTCAATTAGATCGTGTGGAGGGCGCTCTAGCTCAGCACGGTGAGAGGTTGTCGCGTCTTGAGAGCCTGATGCAGACCATACATGATGCTGTTCAGCGCCTCACATCAGCTCTCTCATGTCGACGTGATGACGTCTCTGGCCCTGCTCCATAGCTGCCTATATTTTTAGTCAGGGTCCGTAGTATATGTGTAGTCACGGATTTCTTTTTGGGGCGACTTTATTAGTTGTATTGTTTGATACATCTTTCCTTTGACACATTTTGTTTTCGATAGTCTGATGATCATTCTTTTTGGATATTTTGATGATCATATGTTAGATTTGGATATTTTGCTATGACTTGTGTTGAATCTGGATAGTCTGATGATCATTCTTTTGTTATGATATTTTGCTATGATCTTATATTGGATTTGGATAGTCAAATGATCATTCTCTGTGGATGTCTTGTGTATCTTTTCTCATTTATCTGACTCTTTTGCGTATATACATATACATGTGCGTACTTGTTTTATCCTTATTGGGCTTCTTGCCCCATTTTGGGTTGTATATATGGTATGTTGGTCATGATATACATTTCAGAAGGGGAGGTTGGCTGCTTGGGCTTTATGCCCACTGTGCTTACTGTCATATACTTGTATATCCTTGCCTGACCATGTGTATTTTGGCTTCCTCTCTCTGCTCGTTAATGTCTATTTTCCTCCTTTAAGTCTATGACATATGCGCTGCATTCTCATTTCACTAACCTTTGTCAATCACTGACAAAAAGGGGGAGAAGTTATCCCACCAAAAGGTCCAGGTTACTTTTTTTGTTGATCTTTTGTGTGCAGGGACTAAGGGGGAGTTCAAGTGAAGCCTAGTCTGTACATTGAGTCTGTACATTTTGAATGTAATGAGTCATGTCTATGTGTAAAGCTTTTATTTTCCTCGACATGATCTATGTATGTATTTTGGTTTTGGTGTCTAGGAAAAGTCCGTGGTATGGACCAAGACTTTTATAGGTTTGGTTTTGTCTGGTAATTGACAAAGGGGGAGATTGTTAATGCAAAGATTTGTCAATTACCATGGTTAGTGTGTCATCGAGTCTCCTTGCGGCTGAAGACAGAAGCTACTCAAAGAAGATCGCTCATCCAGTCAGCTTCAAGCCTCTCCATCCAAACCTTTGATCCCAAAACCTTCTATAGATGGCCCAAATCCTTCCTAGGTACATCCTTAGCACCATCTATAGTCCACCTTCCATAAAGATCAGCTATGGAAGGGTTCATTATAGCAGATGTTGCTTAAAAGTTGAAAATCAGTATGTCTGCTGTCTCCGATAGGTGTCCGATCCATCGGAGACGAGTCCGATAGGTGTCCGATCAATCGGACGATATGTCCGATCAATCGGAGAACTGTCCAGCAACATTGAAAACTTCTCTGGACACTTTTCCGATCACTCGGAGGACTGTCCGATCAATCGGACAGGGTGCTCCGATCAATCGGACGATATGTCCGATCAATCGGAGAATTGTCCAGCAAACATTGAAAATCTCTCTGGACACTTTTCCAATCACTCGGACGTCTGTCCAATCCATCGGACATTCATCCGATCCATCGGAGGAAAATCCAGAAAAATTACATAAACTCTCTGGAAGGAATTCCGATCAATCGGACCATCTGTCCGATCAATCGAACAAGGTCTTCCGATCAATCGGAACTAAGTCTGATCAATCGGAGAACCTGTTTTTCAGCAAAATTCAAATCAAGCTAAAACTTGTCCGATCGATCGGATCCTATCGAGGTGACCGTTTTCTGACCGTTGAATGTCATCTCTATATATGGAACTCGGTTGGATCTTGTGCAAATCACCTTGAGCATCATTTAGGGTTTGTGTGTGCCTTCTCCTTTAGATCCCCTTCTCTCATACCCTAAGATTTGTTGAGTTCATACTTCAATCCATGTTGATCTGACCAACATTAATGAAGCATTCAAAGCTTGGATTGAATCATGAACTCAACCCCTCTTTAATGGCATCTTGACCTACCTCTCATAGATATACTCTTGTCATCAATGCCATCAATGGTGGTTTAGGTAGAAGCTCTCCTCATATAAAAGCCATATCCCCATATAGCCTCAACCTAACCCTAATCCCTCACCTTGGAATCTACAATGAGTCATCCGTAGCAAGGTTGCTGATCGAGGGAGCTGAAGAAGGTATCTTCCGTGCAAGCCGAAGCTTCTTCAACAAAGGCATCATCAAGGGACTCAATCAGCTAAGTATATTTAGTCTTTCGAGTCCAAGAAACCTCCTCAAGTTGAGATTTGGGTTTCAAAGTTTGAAGACCAAAACTCGTAAGAGTCCTTGCGTAGGACAAGTCCTTGAGTAGGACAAGCCCTTGTGTAGGACAAAGTGGTCATGGATTAGTCCTATGGAAGGATGAATCCATGTGTTGAGTCTTAAGTCCTTTTGTAGGCTGTTAAGGTTTATGGTTAACCTCATTTAAAACCATAGTGATAGTGAAATCCGGCCACTCAAGGAGTGAGTGGATTAGCCGGGAGTGGAGTAGGTACATAACCGAACCACTATAAAAATCTCTTGTTGTGTGATGAATGGATGAACTGATTTACTTCTTTCACATGTGCTTTTATTAATTTATATTCTGCATATCTTGTGTTTGAAGAAAGTTCTCTAACAATACTTTGCATGATTACAAGTGTGTAATTGGGAAATTTAAAAAGTGTCCTATTCACCCCCCTCTAGGACAAGGTAACTTGTTTCTTGCTTCTACAAAAGCAGTAATCAAACTTATGCCGCATTTTCAACCTCTTATGATAGTTTCCTTCATTATGCCTTTCATATTAGTTAACTCGCATGCATATCATACAAACCATGTACCTGTTAAGCCATAAGACTTGTTTGTCTTTTAAACATTCCAGGAAATGAAAGTAAAGAAAAAAAATTGATAGCGACCACGAGCTAGGCGACACGTCGGAAGATTGATTCAACTTTTTCTTTTGGATTGTATATATGATGTATATAAGTATCTCGTAGTCGGATGATGTACTTTCGGATTTTTGTAGTATACGAATATTATTTATCTTGTCTCTGCTATTTCTCTTATGCTGAGAAGAGAATGGTAAGATTTATCTTCTATATCACTCAGTCGGACGTCGAGCTTAGGATTTAGCGTGGGGACACCGAGTGTCAATCCCAGGGTCCATCTAGTCGCGTGTCAGATCTGGTTGGTATAGTGTCCGTACAGGACTACCGAGTCTAGGGCGTGATTACTCTAATCAATGCAGCTATGTCTAATCTTCCAGTTTACTTGTGTCATTATTCAAGTGCTCGAAAAGTATTTGGATAAGCTAGAGAAAATCAGACAGGATTTTTTTATGGGAAGGGAAGGAAAATAATAGAAATTTCACCTACTGAAATGGGAGGAAGCAAACAGAAATTTCACCTAGTGAAATGGGAGGAAGCGTGCAAGCCAATTGAGTTAGGGGGCGGGCAGTATTCAAGTTTTGGGAGAAATAAATCTAACTTTATTGGGTAAGTGGGTTTGGAAATTTGGGATAGAAAAGGGCAATCTGTGAAGGCGAGTAGTGGAGAGAAAATACCGGGTACAAAAGGATTCATGGTGGACGAAAGATTCTCCGTTGCATAGGGCTTCTTTTCTTTGGAAATCGGTACTAGCTGCACTAAAGAACAAAGACTGGGAAGTGTTGGGGTTTAAACTGGGTAATGGTGAGGGGATTAGATTTTGGGCTGATATTTGAATAGGGGATCAAAGGTGGAGTTAGTCCTTCCCCTGCCTAGCAGGGATCTCGGCAGTAGCTAATTTGAAGGTGGCTAGGTGTTTTTCTCTCCAAGGAGATAACGCTATTTGGGCCCCTCCTTGTAGAAGAAGTCCTAATGAATCGGAGTCTAAGGAGCTATTGATTTTGCTGGAATCGTTGAGTAAGGTTTGTCCTTTGATTTCGGAAAGGGGCTCCTTGAGGTGGCTTAAAGATAAATCCCGCAAGTTTTTTGTTAAATCATTATATTGCTCCATTAGTGTCACACAGCTCATGTTTGGAAATATGGTGCTCCACCAAAGGTAGCCGCTCTCATTTGCCTAGTGGATAGGAAGAAAGAGCTCATGGTCAGCGTTGTTCAAATAGTACGATTCACGATTTGAATCGTACGATTCAAATCGTATTGCAGGGCCATACGATTCAAATCGCATGGCCAAATCGCAATTTTAAGTAAATTGTATGATTCCAGACTGAATCGTACGATTTGACAACCGACGTTAAAAATCGAAAAAAAAAAAATCGATTTTTTCCATTTTTTTTTCATTTTTTTCCCAATTTTTTTTAGGGCTTTACTTACTAAAAGCTATTTAGGGTCTACCTTCATTAGAATATACATTCTCTTACATCTTTTAAAAGAGATTGGAGAATTCAGAGATAGTGGGGCCAAGAAATCTTGGAGAAAGAAGCTCTCATATCTTTTTCATCGTTCAACGGAATCAAACACCGCTTGTTTCGTTGATTTTCTACATTAAAATAGGTATGAAAACATATAAATTACTTCTTTAATCTTTCATTTTTATTTTCTTTAAACTGTGTGATTTTACAATTGAGATTTTGCTCGATTTTACGCTTCGAGGTCTCACACACCACATACATTAGAATATCTCATATTTTCTTTGTTTAATCTTTCTTTTTCCTTTCTTTAATTTTTTAAATAAAACATCATTTGGTTCATGTCTTCTAAGGACTCTTAATGATTTTTAACATTTTCATGTTTGACTTGTTTCTTATAGTTATAGGTAGGTTTGGGTGTTGATTCAACTTAGAGCGTTGGAGATGGGAAAGAAGTCGAAGTTTAAGGATAATGACCCTACATGGGAGTATTGTTCGAAGGTGGACGAGAACAATAATCTCCATCTTAAATGTAATTTTTGTGGGAAGAGTTATTGGGGAGGTGTGTTTCGAATGAAACATCACCTTGCCGAACCAAGAAGAATGTTGCTTTGTGTAGTCAAGTGGGTGATGACGTTGCCGAAAAATTCAAGAGGTTGTTAGAGGGTAATATCAATGAGAAGAAGCAACAAGACGAGCAGGTATACGATGTTGAGAGAGTTCCCATTATTGAAGACATGGAAGAAATTGGAGGAAAACGAAAAAGGACTATGGATGATTTTGTAGGAAGAAAGGGTGGGCTGAAAGAAAAGCAACAGGCAACTCTTAACAAAATTTGGAAGAAGGGAGATCGAGATAATATGTCTTTCGATTTCTAGATTCTTATATGCAAATGCTTTACCATTTAATCTTGTAAAGAGTCCATTTTTTGCACCTATGATGGAAGTTGTTGCTTCATTTGGGCCAGGGTTGAAGCTACCGTCATATTATGAAGTGAAGAATAAATTTTTGAAAATGGAAGTTGACTTTATATAGAAATCAATCGAGGTTTATAAGAAGGAATGGGCAAAGACCGGATGCACCATGATGTCAGATGGGTGGACCGATGGCGTGAATTGGTCTATTACGAATTTTTTGGTAAATAGTCCAAGTGGTATAGTTTTTTTAAAATCAATAGATACATCCGATATTTCAAAAAATGCAAACAATTTGTTACATTTACTTGAATCTATTATAGATGAGGTAGGTGAAGAGAACGTGATTCAAGTTATTACAGATAGTGCATCCGCTTATGTCAAAGCGGGTCAAATGTTGATGGAAAAGAGAAGGACATTGTTTTGGTCTCCATGAGCGGCCCACTGCATAAATCTTATGCTTGCAAACATTGAAAAACTATAAGTTCATTCTAAAACCGTGGCAAAGGCAAGGGCTATAACGGTCTACATCTACAAGCATTGTTGGGTCTTGAGCCTAATGAGGAAGCATACAAATGGAGAGTTAACAAGACCGGCAGTAACACGATTTGCGACATGTTACTTTACTTTAAAAAGCATCCATGAAAAAAGGATTGGCTTGAGGTCGATGTTTAAAACTCAAAAGATTGAGAAGGTAGCAGCTTCTCGAGGACGACAAAAGGGAAGCATATTCAAGACTTGTATTGGCCGATGTTGACTTTTGGTCATCTATTAAGTTTTGCTTGAAAACCACTCTCTCATTGGTTAAAGTTTTACGGCTAGTTGATTCAGATGAGAGGCTAGCCATGGGGTATATTTATGAAGCAATGGATCGGGCAAAAGAATCGATAACAAAGAACTTGGGACAGGTGAAAAAGAGGTATTCAGTTATATGGGACATTATAGAGCAACGGTGGAATCTTCAGCTACATAGGCCCTTACATGCGGCGGCTTACTTTCTAAATCCTAGATTTCAATATGATGATAGTTTCCATCCGAATTTAGAAATAAAAAAAGGACTATATGATTGCATTGAAAGAATGATCCCGGATTCAAGGCAACGGGTGATCATTGATGAACAAATGGACAAGTTCAAAAAGGCCTATGGATTGTTTAGACGAGAGACTGCAAAATTAACAAGAACGATGAAACAACCAGGTAATTTTTCCATTTTTTTGCTTGTCTTCAAGTAAAGTTACTAAAGTAACTAAGTAGTTATTTAGATTATTTAGTTTATTTATATATTTATCTATGATTGATTCGTAGGTTTGTGGTGGGAGACTTACGGAGATGAGTGTCCTGAATTGCAAAAGTTTGCGATCCGTACTTTGAGTTTGACATGTAGTACTACTGGTTGTGAGCGCAACTGGAGCACTTTTGAGCAGGTGAAAAATTATCGAATTCATTACTTATCTTATGAATTCACATGTAGTACCTTTGGTTCTTATGAAATCCCACGTTCATTACAAATACATTCGAAAAAAAGAAATAGACTCGAGCAGCAGAGATTGAACGCTCTGGTTTTTGTGAAGTACAATCTCCAGCTTGAAGTCCGACATGCAAAGAGAGAGAAAGACCAAGGACTTGATCCTATCTGCTTATCGGATATGGAATCCGATGATGAGTGGATCACTGAGAAGGTGGATCCTACCCTTCCTACAGATAACACCTAGATGGACATAGGTGAATGCTTTGTTGAGGGATTAGAGGATGTGCCAGGTGTAGGCGGGTCTACCTCACAACCGGATAGACGACGTGGTTAGATTGCTAAACTAATAGTTTACTTTCATTTAGTTATGCTAAATTGCTAACTGCTAAACTAATAAGCAATGAGCATAATGCACTATTCATAAATTGTTTTGTAGATCCTAGAAAACTTGCAATAAGAAGTAAAGCGAAGGGGAAAGCGAAAGTGGTAGAAGAGGAGGAAGCAAAGTTTATTTCAACGTCAAATTCTGAGGATGAAGATAATGTTGCTGATGTTGATGCCATTGATGATGAGGATGATGATGAGGATGGTGCCTTGGTTGACGAAGACTAGATTTGTTTAGACTTTTTGTTTTCTTAATACAAACAAGTGATGAAGTGAATATATAATTATACATGTAAATGGAGATGGGAAAATGTTATTTTTTGAAATCATACAGAAAACTTACATGTACATGGGATGGGATATATGAAAAGGGTTTTTTTCTTTTAACCACTGTTTTTAATAGCGCGTAGCGTATCGCGTAGTGCTCAACCCCCTATAGCATGTAGCGTAATCTACGTTGCGTGTAGCATAAGCTACACGCTACTTCTAATTTTTTTAATTAAAAAATATAAAATATATGATAAATAGTAATAATAAATATGCAAAAATGCAAAAAATAAAAATGAAAATGCCTACAAATGCTTCATTTTTCAAATAAGAGCAAGCCAATCCACATATTTAAACTACATCAAATCAATATGACATCAATAATACCTTTCAAAAAAAAATATGACATCAATAACTTTCTAAGCAAACTACTTTAATTAATGATGTCTAATTAAAAAGTTTAAAACCACAAGTCATAACTCACAAGCAAGCATAAACTATTACAAAATCCCAAGTGTTTAGAAGTTTAAGTACAAAACAAAATTTATATTCCTTGAACTCTTAATTCTCAAATTTAGCACTAAATCTACTAGGCACTAGACTATAGACTTTAGAGGTCTTCATCATCATCTAATAGATCATCATCATCATCCTCATCCATGTCATCACCAGGTCTAGGCATTTCATCATCAGCATCCACATCTCCATCATTCACTTCATTAACATTCTTGTCCACATTTTCTTTCTCTGCTATAGGACTAAGAAATCGTCCCATGGGACCACCTACACATTAAAGAAAGAAATTCGTTGGTTTTTTTGTAAAAATGTTAATGAAAAACTTGAGCTTAGAACTTGGAAGTTGAAAGTTATAACTAGAAGCACTTACTTAGCTGGCTAGCCTTTCTTTTATAAGCTTTACTAATGGAACTGGGAGGATTTGAGGGACAAGGAGCTGAACTTAAACCACTAGATGCCGGTGGTGGTGGTGGTGGTGGTGGTGGTGGTGGTGGATTGTTGCTAGCTAGATCATCTGAATCCGAAATAGTCGCAATAACACTAATATCAAATACCATGTTTTGATCCTCGAGCCACGATGCATCAGTTGCGAGAAGAGGGTCTTCTTTTTCAGCAATCCACTCATCATCTGAGGCAATATGATCAACCAATATAGGATCCATTGCCGTCGCCCTCTTCATACTCCTTTCTCTTAATTTCATATTATACATCACATATACTAGAGAATTTGTCTTCTGTTGCTCAATTTGATTTCTCCTCTTCGTGTGAATCTGCCAACTCCATATGATGATTAATGTCAATTATAAAAAACTTGTTAATTAACAAATTTAAAACATCAAAGAGTAGAAGAGTCACCTGCTCAAAAGTACTCTAATTTCTCTCACAGCCAGAAGCACTGCATGTAAGGCTTAAAACTTGGATTGCAAACTTCTTAAGCTGTGGTGTTCTATCTCCAAAACGTGCCCACCAATCAGCTACACAAATTAATTAGAAATTAATGAAATGCTTTCACCAATTATAAAAATATAGTATCCATAAAATGAAAATATAAATCACTTGGGGAACGCTTCATCATAGTTGTAATTGCTAGCCGAGAGGCAAAATCTCCTCTTCAAAAGTCATATTCATCCAACTGAATATCTGCATCTGATCGATCATTTACATTGGGGATCATCCTATCCATGCACTCCATCAACCCGTTTTTTATCTCAGGGTGTGTAGAGAACTTATCTGAGTACTGTATCTGAGGATTCAAATAGTACCCAGTGGCATGTAGAGGACGATGAAGCTGAGGAGTCCATCTCTCATCTATCTTCTTCCAAATTGGAACATATCTCTTCTTTACATTATTGCAATTCAATGCAATCTTTTCCTTTGCTGAGTCCATCAATTCATAAATGAAGCCCATAGCCGGCCTCTCCTCTGAATCCACTTCTCTCAAAACACTTACCAAAGGCATTGTGCTCTTAACACATAACGCAACATGAGGCCAAAACTTTGGATCAAACATTATGATGGCCCGCACCCTTATTCCTTCTGGTTTTTAGCCCAAAACATGAAGACCATTGCTCTGATGCAAACATGGATGTAAAACCCTTCTTTTGCTTGTAAATACTTCGAAGGGTGAGGTACGCTGTTGCAAAGCGAGTTACCGCCGGTCATAGAAGCTCGTGATTATTTGTGAAGCTTCTCATCATGCTGAGGACAATTCCATGCCCATAAATAAACTTGGTCACTGTTCTTGCCTTTTCAATTGTTTCAAAATACATTTTCATTTTTCCAATGTCCTCCAACATTAGATCTATGCAGTGTGCAGCACATGGCGTCCAATAGATCTTTCTTCTCTTATCCATCAGTTTCTTAATGGCATTCACATAGCTCGAATGGTTATCTATGATAACCTGAACCACATTTTCTTCTCCAATCTCTTCCACAACATCATCAAGATATTTCAACAATAAATTTCCATCTTTTATTGAATCTGAAGCATTAATAGATTTATAAAACATCGTTCCGGCTGGACTATTTATCAAGAAGATGATGATGCTTCTATTCTTTCCTTCTATCCAACCATCGGACATAATCGAGCACCCATAAATTTTCTATGAATCCTTATATGCTTTCATCAAAGTTTCAATGTTACCAACCTCCTCCTTTAGTATCCATGTTCTCATCTCATGCACGGATGGTGGCTTCAATCCCAACCCAAACTTTCCAATCGCTTCACACATAGCTGGAAAGTATGGGCTATTACAAAGGTTGAATGACAAAGCATTTCAAAAAAAAAAATCTCCCGATCGCCCTACACACTTCTTTTCTCTCTTACTTCTTCCACTTTGAATTCAAAGTGGCCTGTCGTGCTTCACTGCTAACAAATTTGTCTATGGGACCTCTTGCTCTCACTGCAGGTTGGCAACTAGTCCCAGAGACCCACTGTCAACCACAAATGCATCATTACCCACGCTAACACTACCAGAACCAGAACAAATGTTGATCCCGCCTTTCCTATATCATGAAACACCTCATTTTTTTGTCCTTTTCATTATGATACGCTGTTAGAGCCTTTTGGCACTCCTCTTTTGCTTCTGCTGTCACTTTTGGGCACGGCTATATCCCATTGTGAGTTCCGGCCAAGTGATTCTTTAGGCGAGTCACGCCCCACGTACATCTTTGACCACAAAATTTACAAAACACATAATTTCTACGAACATGTCCTTGTGGATCCTCTTTAACATATTTCCACGCAAAACCTCTCTCTTTCTCTTTCCCCTCAAACATCTCCCTCTTTTTAGTTTACTGAGAAACAAAAAAAATGCACAATGCACAGTCATTTTACTATACTGAACCATAGCATAGAACACCACAATGGACCCCACACAAGTGGGCATGGCATAGAACACCACAGTGGACCCCAGCTGGTGCGTTGCGAAAATAACAAGGCGGGTGCATTGCGAAAATAACAGGGTGGGTGCGTTGCATGATCATCTTTAAAAGGGGAGGGGGGGGAGGAAGGGGGGGGGAGAAGAGAAGGTACCTGGGTTGTGGGCTGCAGCACCTCTTGGAGCTACGGCGATGCGGGGCTGCTGCTGCGGCGGCAGTGCGCCGCTTCTTCTTCCCTCCTCCTTCTACTTCTTCCCTTCTTCTTCTACTTCTTCCCTGTGGTGCGGCCCCCCTATCTCTGGTTTTCCCTCCCTCTCTCTCTCCCGCTCTCTCTCTTTTTCCCTCTCATTCTCCCCCTTGAAAACAAATTAGAACTTGGGGTTTTTTTTTTTTAAATACTCTGCGGCTTAAGCAAATTAGTGCACACGCACGTGCACTGTTTCAGTGCATGGGGCCCACCTTGATTTACGTGTTGTATATACATGCCGTCCATCAGTTTTCTCATTTCATTTGAGGTCATGGTCCCTAATGAAGGGATCCAAATTCCTAGGGCCCACTGTAATGTTTATGTGCCATCTTCCTATGGCCCACTTAAGTGTTTCTTTGCCATCGAACCTATTGATGTGGTCCACCTTGATTTATGTGTTGTATATCCATGGGTGTTCAATCAATACGGTTCCTGTGATGTGGTCCACTTGAGATTTGGATCTACCTCATTTTTTGCTCATGCCATAAAATGATTTTGGAAAAATGGATGGATGGTGTGGATGAAACACATACATCATGGGCCCAATATGATGGGTGGGGTGTTTCATCAAGACCATCCCATATAAAGTGGACCACACGAGGACCACACAAATGGATGGTGTGGATGAAACACATAGATCCGCACGTCAAGTGGACCACACAAAAGGAAACAGTGGTGATTAAATGTCTACCATTAAAAACCTCCTAGGGCCATTAAAAACTTCCTAGGGCCTGTTGTAATGTTTTATTTCCACCCGTTTTTCCATGTCATTATAAGGCCTAAGACAAAAAACGAAGCATATCCAAATCTAAGGTGGACCACACCACACTAAACAGTGGTCATCAAATGGACCACACCACAGAAAGCAGTGGAGACGGTGTTTCCCACTATTGGAAACCTTCATAGGGCCCATGTGATGCCATCCAACCTGTTAAATTAAATTGTACATGTGAGCAGCCCTTTCTAGCTAAGCCATAATCCCTGGGACAGATTGATCATTTAATTGCATGGGCCCAAAAATTAAGTTGAACCAAATCCAAGGTGGACCACACCACTAGAAACAATGTTTATTGAACACCCAACACTAGAACTTCTTATGGTCCACCTTGATGTTTATTTGTCATCCAATCTATTGATAAGGTCACATGGACTTGGATGAAGGGAAAACACACATCCTCCTAATTGTATCCAATGACAGTATTCATGTGGCCCACAGTTTTTAATGGTCATTCACCACTGTTTCCTGTAGTGTGGTCCACTAAAGATTTCAATTTGCCTCATTTTTTGGATCGTGTCTCAGGTGGACCCCACCATATGAAAAAGTGGTAGTTGAACACCCACCATTAAAACTTTCTAGGGTCCAACTAAATGTTTATTTGCCATCCAACATGTTGATAAGGTCTAATGGACCTAGATGAAGGGAGCAGATTAGGTGAGATCCCTGATTGTAGGGTCACTAGGGGTGCACATAGTTCGGTTCGGTCCGGTTATGGGGTGAAACTGGAACCGAACCGTTTTCAACAGTTCCAAGAAATCCGGAACTGGAACTGGACCGTTACACCTTAGAACTGAACCGGAACCGGAACCAGACCGTAAAAATCGGTTCGGTTCCAGTTAAGTTCCACGGTTATGGGCTTTTTATAATCCAGTCCAATTGCATTAGATTCCTTGATGTAATGCAATGTGTTTGTTAGATCTACGTATCCATCCTCATTGTTAGACAATGTTTAGGTGAGCCACTTTAAAAAAAAAAAATCATATAGATCCAAATTTTAAGTGGACTATTCGACATGGAATAGTGAGGGTTAAACACCCAAGATTCGGTTCCAAGTTCGGTTCCATGGTTCGGTTCTACAAAACCCCAAACCGAAATAACCAATTCTTTGATTTTCATAACCGGAACCGGTGGACTTCAGAACCGAACCAAACTAACCAGTTCTGGTCCAGTTTATCGGTTCCACCGGTTACTTGTGCACCCCTAGGGGTCACAGTGATGTATGTGCCTTAAATCCACACTGTCCAACCATTTTGAAAGCTTATTTAAGGGCTCACATGGCTCATTTAAGAAGTTTTTAATGTTCAATCACCTAGGGCTCTCTAATAAATGTTTAACTGATGGCATTTCAATCACCATTGTTTCATGTGGTGTGGTCCACCAGAGATTTCGATTTGCCTCATTTTTTGGATCATGACAAAAAACAATATGGCAAAATGGATGGACGGCGTGGATAAAATGCATAAATCATAATGGCCCCACATTGCACCATCTTTTTTTTTAAGGTTAGTACACACATCCCACTGCGAGTACGGAATCGGATTGCTCCACACGCTCTTATCGTGTGGAGTAAACTCTGTTGGGCCCACCTAGAATGTATGTGCTTTATCTATTCCGTCCGTATGTTTTTCCAGCTCATTTTAGAGGTTGAGCCCAAAATTTAAGCATATCCAAACCTCAAGTGGACCATGCCACAGGAAATAGTGGGAATAATGATTTCCACCGTTGAAACCTTCCCAGGCCCCACGGTGATGTTTATTTGTCATCCGGCCTGTTCATAAGATTACATGGACATGGATAAAGGGAAAACACAAATATCAGCCTGATCCAAAACTTTTGTGTCCCTCAAAAATTTTCAATGGTAGACATTCAGTTCACACTTTTCCTGTGGTGTGGTCCACTTTGGATTTTGATATGCTTCATTTTTTTGCATCATACCTAAAATTATCTGTTAAGATGGATGGACGGAGTGGATAAAATACGTAGATCACGATGGGCCCCACAGAGTTTACTCCGCACGCTAAGCACACTTAGTAAGCGTGCGGAGTTACTCACTACGCAATCCGCTTCCTGTGAGTACACCCACCCATCCTGTTAGTCACACTTCAATGTTAGCCACCCGTGGGCGAGGCCGTGAGAATAGGGCCCATTTCAATGTATGTGGTGCATATCCATGCCTTACATCTGTTTTGCCATTTCATTTCATGGCATGGTCCCAAAAATGAAGTGGATGCACATCTCAGGTGGACCGCACCATATCAAAAGGTGGTCGGTTAAACACCCACCATTAAAACTTTCCAGGGTCCAATGAAATGTTTAATTGCCATCCAACATGTTGATAAGGTCCAATGGACCCGGATGAAAGGGAAAGCACAAATAGCAGCTCGATGCGAAACTGATGGAAGGCATGAATATACAACAAATACATCAAGGTGGTCCCACAAAACAGTGCATGCACTTAGAATTAAATACTCCACCGGAGTATTAAGTTTTTTAACTTGGCTGTGAAAAAGCCACGTAGCTCTTCTAGAAGAGAATTAGGTGTTACCCGGGTAACAGCTTAGTGGGTGTTACCCCTACCATGGGGCCCACCTTGATGATTTTATGTGTATCCACGTCGTCCATCCGTTTCTCCAGACCATGTTAAGGTGAAGAGCCAAAACTATGCAGATCCAATCTCAAGTGGACCACACCACAAGAAACAGTGACAATTGAGTGCCTCACCATTAAAAATTCCAAATAGCCCATCGTCACCTTTTTTTAATGTTTATTTGCAATCCAACCTATTGATAATGTCAAGAAGATCTGGTTGAAGGGAAATTAGAAAGATGGACGGTGTGGATGCACAAAAAATGCATAAAGGTGGGCCCCATACGGTAGGGGTGGTAACAGCTAATTCGCTCCCGCTCCTCCATTTTAACTCGAATTTCGTGCGAAAGCCCTTAGAGGCAGATCCTGTGTTGTGAACCTAGGTGGGGCCCACCGTGATGTTTATGAGAAATATGTCCCGTCCATCCGTTTTCTAACATCATTTTAGGACATGGGACAAAAAATGAGCCGGTTCAAAGACTCAAGTGGTCCAAAAAGTGAGGATTGAACGTACACAGTTGAAATATTCTTGGGGCCACAAAAGTTTTGAATCAGGATAATATTTGCGTTTTTAGTTCATCCCAGTAGGAATGACTTTATGAACGGTATGGATGGCATGTAAACATCACCGTAGACCCAGGGAGGTTTCAATGGTATGAATTTCCCTACCCACCTTTTCCTTTATTGCAGACCACTAGAGCCTTAGATACAGCTCATTTTTGTTCTCATGCCCTAAAATGAACTCAGAAAACGGATGAACGAGGTGGATTTCTCACAAACATCACGGTGGGCCCCACCTTGGTTCCCAGCGCAGGAACTTCTTGCGTATGGCTTTCGCAGTAAATCCATGTCCTGGTTTGAAGACGAGAAAGAGGGAAAAACGAAAAAAAAAAAAAAAAAAAGGCGGAAAAGAGGGGGAGAGAAAGAGAGAGAGAGAGAGATAGAGAGAGAGGGGAGGCATCGCAGAACGCAGACCCTCAGTGGAAGTAGAAGAAGAAGAAGAAGAAACGGATGAGGATCCTCAACCGCAGCCGTAGCAACATCATGCACAGCCCAGCCGCATTTGGCACACCTTGTTTCCTACATATTGAAGACTAGCAATGACCGTGGATCAATCCACGTTTGGCCCACCAAATCCCGGTTCCGATCAACAAATCCTCCCTTGCAGGTACCGATTTTTTCAAATTTTTATGTATTCACGCCGATATTGAGTACACGCTACATGTGCGTTGCATACGCTACAGCCCTTGTTGCGTACGCTACAGGGGAAACACACTATTTTCATGCGCTACGTAGCGTTTTCGGTACGCTACATGCTAAGCTATGACCTATTTAAAACACTGCTTTTAACTTTATTATGACATGATACAACACAATGATACATTTATACAAGGATACAGACATACAATTAATGACAAGAATCATGTTATGGTTAAATTTTTTTTTTTAGCATATTCATGAGAAGATGGATGAGTAATATGTTTTTTAATTTTTCTGATTTATTTACAATTTTTTTGTATTTGTTATCATATGTTTATGAAAATCTGAAAAAATCTTACGATTTACGATATGATTTAGACCCGATTACGATTCACAATTTGACAACATTGTTCATGGTTGACAATTTGTGTAAAAGGAATATGATTTTACCAAATGTGTGCCTATTATGTTATCAAGATGAGGAATCAGTAAACCATCTCTTTATACATTGTGTATATACAAGAAAGATTTGGAAATGTTTCTCTCTTGTTTGGCATTCAGTGGGTCTGTCAAGCTACATTGAATCTCTCCTATTGGCTTGGCATGGTGGGGGCAAAGGGAAGATGGGGAAGAAGATTTTGCGCTCATGCTTGTTAGCAGGAGTTTGGTCACTATGGTCAGAAAGAAATCTCTGCTGCTTCAGAAATTGGAAAAGAGATGCCATAGAAGTGTGTAATCGGGCCAAAGATCTTGCCAAGGATTGGGCTGCAGTTATGCTTCCAGCCCCACTTCCTGATTTCTAGGCAGAGTTTTAATTAGTCCCCTTTTCTTTTCTTTTTGTTTTGTTTTCTTTCTGTATTTCTTCGACTTCAGCCCTTCTACAATAAAATCATCATTGCTTCAAAAAAAAAAAAAAAAATCCACCATTTAGAGTTTTGCACTCTCATTGCCGGCACTACACACAGATGGAGGGTTGCATCAGGTTGGCAGTGGGTATCAAACTTCCGCCACTACTTCTATCATGAATGCTTTGTTTAAGACAGCCCCAATTAGTAGGCTTCAAAGATGATGATTCAGTAAGGGATATGTAGAACTTTTCCCTTCAATTATGTTATTCTCACAGGAAACACCATTAAAGGGAGACATAATTTTTGTTTGCTGATGAATGGATTTTGCTACCAACAAAGCACATTTTTTTAAGTGAAAGTATTGCTCATAGGTTCATCCTTCAAAAAAAAAAAAAAAAAATTGCTCACACTTTTTCAATCCAGAAGTGATTGTCTAACTTCCAAGCCTTTTCTTTCTTGTTTCCATCAATGCATGGTTGCTGCTGTCTAAAGTAGAGTTCGGTGGTATTAAGATTCTAGTCTTCTCCTATTTATTTTCTACCAAGTCTTCTCCTTAAAAGTATATGCTTTTCCCCAGGATGGTTTATTTAAAACCAAATATGTTAATGAATGGTTCTAATTTTCATATAAGATAACATTAAACATAAGTAATGATTTCGTAACATATTGTTAACATCAATTCCATATTAGAAAGAACTAGGAAACCGAGTACTCGTCAAACTAAAAAACAAATGAAATAGATTCTCCCAAAAAGAGAAAGAAACAATGAATACTCACCCTCCTATCATTTTTGGCGTGAGATTGGCGAAGGAAAAAACGATGACAAAATATTATTGCCGTAGCTATTGTTACCTGAGGTCTGCATTTCAAACCATTTGTTGTCACTTTCATGTGCACACAATTCTATTAGGCACAATTATAGATTATCATCGTAAATGAGGACTTTCAAAGTTCAAGGAAATAGTTTCAACAATAGAAAACTAAAAGAAAAAATGATCTATTGGTGATGAATAATCATAAAAGATAAAATATGAGCTTCTATGTTGAAATGGATAGCACCTACAAAACAAGACAAGACATACAAATATGAAGCGAGGTAGCATGCTACTACAAAACAAGACCTGGGAGTATGAAGGTACTATGCTTATCAACTGATTGTAGGGCCACATCCAATTGAGTATCATCTTACAGCTTTTTATATAAATTGTAACCCATAATTGGTGTATTTGTACAACCGCACAGCTTATAAAAGCTATATGGTTGGACAGGGTTTATTATTTAAGTTGTTTTGGAATTTTGAAGCCATATTTAGTTGGATTCTAAGTTAGATAGTTCCAGTTAGTTAGTTTCCCTTTTATTGAAGCTTGTTGCAAGTGAAGTTAAATCACCAAAACTTGAGAAAATTATATTTAAGTTGTTCGTTTGCTTTTAGCTGGCAATCTAACTGTGTGGACTGATCAGATTTTAAGCTTAAAAAGAGAATATAATCTGCCCATTCTAAAAGTTGGAAAAATCTATTAAGATCCTGCAATGCGTTGGACTGAAAATTGATTCTGGATCAATTGTTCAGATTTAATCTCCTATTTGTTAATAAAAATGTTGAGTTTCTTACCTATAAATTCTGTTTCTGTGCATGCTTGTGGTTAGTGAGACTTATCTCATTACAATAACATCTCTTTGTTTGGAATGGTTGACATTGGTTTCCTTTATATCTATTTTCTTCGTATTGACATAGAAATGAGGAAATTAGTCTTGTCAAGAAGCTTCAAAAAATATTTCAGCAAAAAAAAAAAAAAATCAATAGTCTTTTAAACCGACTACTGTAATAAGTTGTGGTTTGCTCTTTTGAACACCCTCAACTCCCTAATAATAATTGATTGGTAAACAAACCAAACATTCAAACCCAATTCAGTAAGATCCAACTTTCTATGGAGTTTGTGGGAGTAGCTGATACCAACCAATGACAATTTTCAAAGCGCAAATTGATTGCATGTAAGGGAACAAATGAATATCTCAGAAATCAAATGGGAAAGATCCTTATGAAATGAATGCCTAGTTGAACAAAAAAGTACTGCAAGAGGGAACTCACACTTTAAGTCTCATGCCCAAATCCTGGAGAAAAGTACAGTACGATTTACGAAAATATGTCTCTTTCTTCAAATCAATGCTATCTTTTCTAGATGGGGAGTTTTCTTCAATATCCTTCCGAGATAAATACCAATTAGAACTAGAATGATCAAGTTCCTCCAGCTTATCATGAGAAAAATTGTATGGTCCGCTTTCCACCATCCCATGATGTGAAGGGTCTCCTGGCAATAATCCAGCCATATAAATCTTGTACTTCAAATTAGAATAATGCCAAAAGATCCCTCGTCTAGATACAGCATATCTTTATAATTAAAGAATCCATTAATACATGAGTAACTTCCTGTCCATGAAAACACAGACAAAAAGAAAAAGTAAGATGCCACACAAGTATAGGTGTAAGTAAAAGTATCACATGAAAAACACAGGTCTGCTAAGCCCGCTTGTGTGTATAGTTACAAGCCACCACATGTGAAATCAGCCCAGTGCAGAAAATGGGTGAGAGATGCAAGCCGTCAATCAGGTGGATCCTAACATGTAGATCATCTGGCCCTTTCTTTTGAAAGATTTATCTGGCCGAAAAATAAAGCTAGCCGACTTATCAGGTGAGCCACTTAAACCCCATAGAGCTAGGGTGTTTTATGCTGCAGCGCACGCACATAAAACAGGCCAGATTGGTGTGGAAGCCTGGGCATAAAGTGTTTTTGTGCATGGGAGAAAATGTCAAGGCCATACCAGAGGCAAAATGGATCAAATAAAGAACCCTTAGCATGGACTTTGGACAATCATTTCCATAAAGAAGTTCTTATCAAAAGATGATGTAATGGAACATAGACATGACTCGAGTGGATGAATTCTAAGGCATGTCGCAAATGTTTGATGAACGCAACATATGTTGGTCAGATGAAGTTGTAGAGAATCCACAGTAAAGTGGATGATGTAGACCACTTATGCTACGACAACTAATGATTTGGAAATTGACATCCAAATAGCATTTTTTTTGGTTTCTCCTGGAAGGCAATCGACATCCAAACAATGTCACAAGGAAAATAGGAAAACAAATGTCATCATCCAAAACCATGTTTACAGATAAAAACGATTTTTAAAAAGGTTCCAATACATGACACCCATATCTTATCATTTTTCGGCCAGGCCAATATACCCCCAAATCCCAATATCAATATTCAAAAACACGACCTGCAAACAAGTGATTTAGGAAATACAAGACACATACATTAATCTCCTAGCCCTGAGTAAGGATATTTCTGTGTTTCAACAACATAAAATTGATGCCTACTAGTCGGTATGGCACGTGCAATGCACGTGATGAGAGGGAGGGAGGGAGGGAGAGGGAATAAGGAACGGAGGGAGAAAGGTGCGACTATGCGCAGAGAGAGAGGATGCTGGCTACATTCAGATACAAGCTACATATGTGCACGTTGCTCACATCTAAAACTAAAAATTGTATAAATGTCTCTGAGTGGGTAAAATGGGCACCACTCATTTGGAGGAGTGGGTAAAATCAATAGGTATAAATATGAGAAAAAAAAAGGTCATAAATCAAGCTATACACATCACCTAAATTCATAACAATTCTTGTATAGTAATGGCATTCGCTAATTTAACCCTAACGATGTGACCTAAGCTATGCTACGATCCCCAAAATTGTAATCATAGAAGCTAAATACTGCAACAATACAAAATGTTTTGCTTTTACCATAAAGAAATATTACGAAGAGGAATGTTAAGAGATTTAATAAAAGTACTAATTGAAATTGGACTTGTATTGTAGATTACAAAATTCCTGTTAGACAAATCTCCCATTGCCCTATATAAAGTGCATAGAAACCATAAGATCATGTGGAATACAGAAGTCTTAAAAAACAAAATCTAATATTAAGAATAAAAGCAAAAAATAAAAAGCAAATTGAATAAAAATCCAAATGTTTATCGGAATAAGGGATTTACTTTGTACATGGAATTTTTGTTAGAATTTAAAAGAAATCAAGTGGACTCAACCATGTTTTTTTTAGAAGTAACGGAAACTTTATTAGAAGCTCACAAACCGCGAGAAAAGAATACAACCCAAAAGAAAAACAGTAGAACAACAACAAAAGGGAAACCCTAGGCTGACTGGCCCCCACACCCTAAGCATACATAACCCACTCGGAGATTAGATTTTTCACTCTGAAAACGGCCTTTTCTTCATTCTCCAAAACATTTCTAAAGCAGCTATCATTTCTCGTCTTCCAGATCACCCAGAAAACTGCCATAATAAGCAATCTCTACTCAGCTCTTCCATGAATACCTTTCCCACCTCCATGCCACACCCAAAGGAGATCTTCCACACACTTCAGCATAACCCAAGCGATGCTCATAGACTCGAGAAAAGATGACCAGGTGTTGATCGCAAAGCGACAATGGATAAATAGGTGATCAATCGATTCCTCATTTGCCATACACAAGAGGCATATGTTTGGCAAGACCATTGCTCTACATTGGAGGTTGTCGATCGTAAGGATTAAACAAGCCAAACAAAAGTTGCTACTCGGGGGGGTGTAAACCAATGGTGAAACAGGTGAGGGGAACCCACATAATGAGACTTCGCATCAATAATAGAGAAGAATGAATTGCCCGAAAAAAGAACCAGAGGGATGATTCGACCATAGAATCTTGTCTTCCTCATGAGTCGCCGATACATAGGAATTTAATAGGCCCACGAGACGAGCAAGATATGAAATTTCTGCCTCATGAAGGTTCCTACAACAAGGCGGAATCCACACCACTTTCCCTTCCACAAGCAAATAACAATCCGCAACATAGACAAATCGGTCAAGCGTGAGGCGAGCTAGCCTTGGAAATAAATCCTGAAGGGTGACGTTCCCGCACCAAATATCAACCCAAAAGTGAATGCGGGATCCATTTCCAAGATGAAAAGCAAGGGCTGGAAAGGAGAAGATGTTGCTTGGCTATGATTGATTTCCACAAATGGGACGCTGTGTATATGGACGAATTTCTAACAAACCAGCCCCCATCCTACGTTCCATACTTAGCCGCTATTAGCTTTCTCCACAAACTATCCTCCTCATAAATGAATCTCCAAATCCATTTTCCGAGTAACGCTTTGTTCATAAGCGCAATCAACTTAATTCCTACTCCGCCTTCTTTGATTGGCTTACACGCCTCTTCCCATCTAAGGAGATTAAACTTTCCATCGTTTGACGTCCCTTTCCATAGAAAATCTCTTCTTAGTTTCTCTAATCTGTTGGAAACCGCTTGAGGACATTTGAAGAGAGAGAGAGAGAGAGAGAGAGAGAGAGAGGAAGTAAATAGGCATATTGGAGAAGTCAGATTTTATAAGCATGAGGCGAGCTCCCATCGATAAATGCCTACGTTTCCAAGCAGACAACTTCCTTTCACTTCTTTCAATCACCTTATCCCATAGGCTAATCGTTGGTTTCCTAATACACAGGGGAAGCCCAAGATACGAGGAGGGGAAGGTTCCAACTCTGCACCCAAATATGATTGTGAGGGCCTGAAGATCCACCTTTTCCATATGAATCCCTAACATTTCCAATTTACCCGCATTTATTTATAGACCCGAGACCGCCTCAAAGCAAACCAAAATCTTTCTAAGGTTATCAATGGACTCTGCCCGCGAATAAAAAAAGAGAAGCATATCATCCGCATATTGGAGATGAGAGATAGAGCTTCCATTATTTGAGATCTCGAACCCCTTGAAGAGTCCATTCTCCTCTCCCTTATTGAGCATCATGCGAAGGGCCTCACCAATTACCACGAACAAGTACGGGAAAAAGGATCCCCCCGTCTCAAACCTCTAGAGGATTTGAAGAACCCTTTGGGAGAGACATTTAACATAATAGAGAAGAAGATCGAGCTGACACATGTTTTTTTATTCATTTTCTCCATTTAATGTCGCATCCCATCCTATGAAGCAAATAGTCAAGGAATTCCCAATCGACGTGGTCGTATGCCTTCTTAATGTCCAACTTGCAAACGATGTCATTTCCCTTATCCTTGGATTTGGAGTCGATACACTCATTAGCTACAAGGACCCCATCGATAATTTGTCTACCTTTCACGAATGCTCCTTGATTCTCAGAGATTGTGTCTGGAAGGATCTCCTTGAATCTCAAAGCCAAGATCTTAGCCAAGAGCTTGTACAGACCACCCAGGAGGCTTATCGGTCTGAAGTCTTTCATCTGTTCCGCTCCTTCCTTTTTAGGGATGGGGGCAATGAATGTAGCTCCTAGCTCAGGAGAAAGTTTTCCCCGATCATAGAATTCCTCTAAGAAGCCATGACATACTTTTTGACAAAGGGCCTGTTTGATAATGCTGAAAATAAAGGAATGCGGAATTTGGAAACCGCTCCATGTTAATAGTTGTTTGTTAACGCTGAACTTGAAAAATGCTTGGTTATTTGTACATATTTTTTTCGGCGACAGGCACCTAGCTTAATGGTGAACACGGAAATCACTCAACAGATGTGTTTTAAAAAATCCAAAATTACCCCTCCATATTACGATTACGATAGAGATTTTCTCTTCCAAATTACAAAAATCGTGTGGAACTTCTCTAGGCTCCATCATGATTTATGCGTTAGATCCACACCGTTCATCAGCTTTTTCCAAACATTCTAGAGCACGAACAAAAAAAAATGAGGCACATCCAAAGTTCAAGTGGACCGTGCAATAGAAAGCAACAGGAATTGAACAACTACGGCTAAAATCCTCCTAGAATCCACTGTGAGGTTTATTTACCATCGGACCTCTTCATAAGGTCAAGCAAAACACAAATATCAGTTTGATCAGATCCTTCGGTGGCCCCCAAAAGTTTTCAATGGTAGGCACCCAATTTCCATTGTTTCCTATATTGTGGCACATTTGACCCTTAGAACTGCCTGGTTTTTTTTATTTTAGGCCATAAAATGATATAGAAAAATGTATGGACCGTATGGATTAAACATATACATCACGATAGGTCCTACATATACCCTGACAGGACCGTCCATATCCAAATCTTGGCGTACCCATCCCGCCAAATTTGTAGGGAAAGTGGGTTGTGTAGTTTGCCACACTCAACCGACCTCCCTTTTGTGGTAACGTCACCAAGTTATGTGATCCTCACCATGATGTGTGTGCTATATCCACACTGTTCATCCATTTGGTGAGATCAATATAGAACATGAGTAAAAAAATGAGTCATTTTAAAAGCTCAACTAGACCATGCCACAAAAAAGCAATGGAAAAAATGATTCCTATCATTGAAACATTCATAAGGTCCACATTGATGTTTATTTTCCATTCAAACTATTCATAATGGTCATACAAACATTGATGAAGGGAAAAACTAAATATAAGATAGATCCAAAACTTCTGTGACCCTAAGAAGGTTTCAATGGTAGATGTTCAATCCCCACTACTTTCTACAGTATGGTCCACTGGAGCTTTAGATCTATCTCAATTTTGGGCTCAAGCCTTAAAAGGTTTTCACCAAATGGATGAACGGTTTGGATATAAAACATAAATCATAGTGGGCCACTGAACTTGGTGACGTCAGCACACAACATCGTTGGTACACAATCGACATCCTCCAAATCCACTGAGGTGGGTGGGGCCCTTACTGTGGGGCCCGCTGTGATACATGTGACTATATCCATGCTGTCCATTTGTATTGAAAAGCTTGCTATAGGGCATGATCCACAAAACAAAGTAGATCCAAATCTTAGATGGACCATAGTATTGAAACAGTGGTAATTGACCCATAAATTTTCTTATTGGCCACAAAAGCTATGTATCAAGATGATATTTGTAATTTGTGTAGTCTTTTCATCTATGTCTTTATAACCTTATCAACAGGTTGGATGACAAATAACCATTCCCGTAGAATGCATGAAGTTTTTAATGGTAGGGATTTAACCAGGACCGTTTCATGTGGAGACGGGCAAATGTGTCAAATTAATATATTTCAGACATTTCACGATTAGTTATCAAACAAGTTGTTCTCGATTCAATACTAGTTTTCGGACTTCAGATTCAGATTTTCGATTCATGCTTCAGACTTCAGATTTAACAAACAGGGCCTAAGTGTAAGAATCTCTAATAGAAAAAAATAGGGAATCCATCCGGACCTTGGGCCTTATCTCCTATCATGCTTTTTAGGGCCGTTAAAACTTCACCTTTCGAAACGGGTTTCTTGAGGGAATCCACTTTCTCATTGGAGAATTTATTGAACTCCAGATAGTCTAACTTAGGCCTTCTCCAATGGACAGCTGATAAGAGATCTCTGTAAAACCCAACAAACGACTCACAAATTTGATCCTTATCGGTAATAAAGTAACCATTTACCAACAGGCTTGAAATTATATTGCCTCTCGCCCGCACACTAGCAATGTTGTGGAAGAATTTTGTATTTTTGTCCCCTTCCTTAGCCACCGGGCCCTAGATCTTTACCTCCATTTGATTTCTTCTTCCTTCTCTTTCTTAGCATACTGTAGAAGGAGATCAGCGTTTTTCAACTTGTCCTCTTCCGAGTTGTTCCCTGCTTCCGCCAAGAGATCGATAGCATGAATCTCTCTCGCCCACTAGTCGAACAATTCTTCTCTCTTTCAAGCTTCATTCTTCTAGGCCTTGAGTTTTTCTTTCAGAAGCTTCAGTTTTCTGGTAAGTCTGTAACCTGCATATCCTTCAACAGCAAAGGAGCTCCACGACTCTATGATCATGTGCTCAAATCCATCAATTTCCAACCATGATGCCTCAAATCTAAAAGGCCTTGGACCCCAATTTTCCTCAGCAACATCAAGAACAATCGGCCTGTGGCTCGAAATAACTCTCGGAAGACCACGTTGGGCCGCAAGGGGAAATTTCTCTATCCAATCGGCTGACACCAGGAATTTGTCAAGCTAAGACATGCAAGGACTAGCTTGACCATTTGACCATGTGAAACGAGCCCCTCCCATCGGAAGATCAACCATTTTGTGGCAATTACCCAATCAGAAAATCTAGACATGCTTGAAATCCCCTCCCATGCACCAAGGATCATTCCACCTCTGCCTAATAGTGTCCAACTCCTCCCAGAACTCTTTCCACAACGAACGGGTGCATGGGACACACAACAGAGAACAACCAATGAAAACTAGAAGATTTGTCACAGAGAAGAATAGAAACAGAAAATTTTCCCACAAAGATACATATCTTCTTCCATTTCTCCTCTTTCCAAGCCACCAAAATTCCCACAGCTTTTGGCGCAATCCAATCTTTGTTCTTCACTCTCCAGATGGAATCAATGAGCCCTCTTTCAATATCTTGCAACTTGGTTTCCTGGATTGCAATTATATCAGCCTTAGCTTTACTAAAAAATTTCCCCACTTGAACCCGCTTGTCTTTGTTCCCCAAGCCCCTGACATTCCACGAAACGATAATCATTGCTCAATAGCTTTCCCTAATCTAGCCCTCTTGCCCCCGCTTGCTCTGGTGGTAGTCTCGTAGTTACTAGAGCACTTAAGGCTCATTAGCTCCCTCCATCCCTTTGGAGATTTTCTTGGACTAAACATTTGTGCCTCACATTTTCTCTAGACTGCCTTCACTTTAACAAAGAGCAAGAGAACCCTAACATCTTCATCACTTGCCCAATATGACATACCCACCAGGCCTCCCACACAACCCATGGCATCTTTAGCCCACCGTAACTACTCTGGAGAGATTGAAATGTCCTTCAAGGCTGATTCAAGTTCAACGACTATTGTATGAGAGTCAGAAGGGCGAGCATCAACGAGAATCATCTCCATCTTCTCGGTGCATAGAGGGGTGACGACTAGAGCATCTTCAAGACAGCATTGTTCTCCCGGCACTGTGGACAAAAGCAAATCACCATGGTCTGAAGTTCCTCCTTCATAGACTTTGTCGACAGAATCGACATCTTCTTTTTTGTCTTCAGCATCGCCTCGATGGTGGAATTCCATTTCACTAGACTAGAAATCCTCGACGTCCTTATGTGTCTGCAATAGGTTGCCAAGGTCACCTTCGCCAGAGCTATCGAGAGCAGCCTCCTCGTGAGGGGTTTTTGATAAACTGGACGCGAGAAAGGAGTTAAGAGTCTTCAGTCCCTTCACACGTGATCTCAGAACGTGCCTTCTTTCTATAAAAAATCGCACCTGGTGAAGAAATACCACTCGTGTCTTCATCTGCATTTAGGCTTCACATGGGGAGAAACTCCGCACCCTTGGTCTCACGCAACTGAGACCCTCTCCACTCTTTTGGACACCACGTGTCCAATCCTCTAGGCTCAGCAACACGTGTCCCGGCCACTACTAAGAATCCTGGTTGTCCAGCCACTACCATCTGCCACAAGTTCATATTCTGCGAAAGTAAAGTAGGTTCGGTTCCCGAACCTCCAATTCGAACTCGAGTCGGATCGTCGTGTACAACGAAGTTTTCACCTTCGGAGCACCAACTCGTATGTGGGTGTTGCTTATTGGCTATGAGCTCACCTACCTCATTTCTTCCAATTAGCGTTGCACACGCCAACTCCTTATGTTGCGGTACTCCGTGGGAGAATGGGAGTTGTGCTCCTTGACTCTCACTCCCCCAGATGCCATGGCCAAATGCGGCAATCTCCGGCTCCTAAATTCTCCAAATGTCTCCCCACAAAAGATATGGCGGCGTCTTCTCTTACTTTTGGACCAACAGATAGAGAGTCCCGTCTCCGATCATCACCGGTAAACATTTCGGTGTTGGCGTGCCCTTTTTTCGTCAAATGAAAACTCTAGCAACACCCATTTCTTCTCTCATTTCTGTCAACGAATATATGGTAGTCAACTCCCCTAAGCGTTCGAAACTGCGACAAAGAACTCACAACGCCAGAATTCTAAGGGGATCTCCCAAATCAGAAACCAAGCTTCTTCAAAACCAACCAAGGAGTGCTCTTCCCACCTTCAGATTTGAGCAATCGGGTCGTCCTTGTGTAGGGTTCCCACCATCACTAGCAAGTTGGCATTAATCCCCTGGCTCGATCGCATCCATACTTCATTATATCCTATCGGTTTAATGGAGTACAATTCTGGCCCCCATCCGCAACACTCGTAAATCCAATCCCTAATCTGAGAGATGGCAACATTTGGCTTAGTAATGGCAACGACAGAAAATTTCAGGTCCTCCCAAGCTTGTGGAATTGCCTCTTCTTGACGTCAGACCATCTTTTGGTCCCCCTAGACTACCATAGGCGCCCATTTGTCCTCCACTCTTGAAAGTCCATAATCTGTTTGTTGCGGGTCTATTGGCAACTTCGGCACTCGCGGTTCTATGTTGTCCAGAAGTCTGTCTTCGTAAGTGAGATCCGTTGAGGTCTTTGTGACTTTGACGTTGGGTAGTTGATTCTTGTCTCGTTGAGGTTTTTTTATTCTCTTTAAGAGGAATCCCCTAGACAAATGTTCCCGCCCCTCACTTTTTATCTCTGGTCCAAATCTTACCCGGTGGGCTTTAATTTTCTTCCCACCAAAGCTCTCTCCGTGAAGCAGTTCGACTGCTCAAGCTAACTCCTCATCTGAACCCATTCGGACGAACGTGAAGCCTCTACTCCTCCCCGATAATCGATCCTTCGAAATCACCACTTCCATTACTGCTCCATCATGTCTGAAAACCCTTGCGAAGTTAATGGGTAGCCATCCTTCTGGAAATCCTTTGACAAAGAGGGTCGAGTACGCAGAAAGATCCCTCACCCCTTCTATTTTTCGTTTCTGCATTTCTTTTGTGCACTGTTGTCCATCCTTTCCTTTCTTCTTCGTCCATTGCTTCTTCCCTAGAGTGGACTCGACCATGTAGAACAAAATCAAATACATTTCATCAAATTCTATTTTGGTCGTTGCTAAGTCCAAACTTAAAGAATTCAAACTTCACTGGTCCAAATTTAGAAAGAAATTTTATTTAAAAAAAAGCTCAACGAACTTGTTGAGGATCCTAACCATTTGATGAAATATGCATTTCGGGTTTAGGTTCACCTCACAATTCTAATCGAATTCACGTCTCTAAAACAAAAGAGAAGACTTATTGAAGACCTTTGATCTACAACCATTTTTAACAAAGTGGACCATCCATAATGTGCCCAACAAATGAGTTGTTCCACACATTGAGGGTGGACCAAACACTTTTGAGGATCATAAACGGTCAAAGAAAAGAAAAGGAGTGCCAATATGGCAACAGTTGTGGGTGAGAAAGAAAGAAAAATAAATAAAATTGCACAAATGACTCTGATTAGTGGCCATGAGATGGATGTTTAATATGAAAGGAGGCAATGGCCCAAATTCAGCAAGCAAATGACTCTTAATTAGAGATGAAGATCATTAGGTTCTTCCACGCAATTTTATATTGGGGTTGTGCTCCATCTACAGGGAAGCCCATGATCTAGATAACTTGGATGGAAGCACGCACAAGCCATGTGCACAGTAGCTGTGTATATGAGTATGGATAGATACACTTTGTCAGAGTTCCAATGGTTCTCTCTAATAATAACATCTCTACATGCTCCCATAGATTCTTATGAAAGAGGCCATTGGCCACGTCGAGTGCACATGAAATACCGTTGAATCCAAGTGGGCTTGTTTGGGAGCTTGTAAATGGAGGTAAATGAGAAATGGAATTGGAGGTAAATGAATTGAGAGTAAACGGCTTACTCGGTTGTTTTTGGATGGGACTAAATGAAATGCATTTGAAATCCAAATATACTGCTTGGATGGAGAAAATGGGAAGAATTGGAATGCATTGGAATTTTTTAATACACTCATAGGAATTAGGAACATATGTCATTATTCCAAATCAGCTTTAATATCCCAAATTAGTGTACATGTATGATATTTAACAGAATGATTGTAATGAGCCCATTGAAATATATACTTTTGCCAAAAATAAGGAAATTCCAAGCCTCGGGTCGGCCACAAATGTAAGGATTACAAACAAGCAACTTGCCAACGTTGTTTAGCCGTCCATTTAAATGACCAACCTTTGGGTGGTTTGCATCATTCTATTCGTGTGGTTTTAGTGATGTAGCCGATAATTGAATTGTTTTGGTGTATCATCAACATGCCACGTGTATGGTGGACATGTGTATAGAGAGAAGGTTTCATTTAAATTCCCATTTACTTCCATTTCATTTCATTTCCATGCATTTACTCCCATCCAAACACACATCAATTCTCATTTATCTCCATTTACTCCCATCTAAACGGCCCCCAACAGAAAGGAAAATACCATACGAGTGGCTCCTTGTATGGTGGACTACCCAAATGCAACGGAAATAGCTGAGATTGTATCTGTGGGCCCCACTATGGAGGGCCGATTAAGGAGGGACGTGAATCATTCAGCTAGGATATATTCAAAATATTGAAGATTTATAAACCTTGACTATGGCCAAACTTGATCTGTTGTAGATGTCATCATTGAAATGGTAATTCATATTCCCTATCGTCCAAGTGCCACTGAATGCATTTGGTACACTGTCATATCTTCAACTCTCCATTTAGAAACTCTTTATCACAAGGTTTAGATCACCCGATCAAGCCACGTTTAGGCAATGTGCAATCCAGTGAGAGGCCCAGCCGGAAATTCTTCTTTATATGCATGAATTGCCAGTGAAATGTAAATGATCATTCCACACCCGAAATGGGGGAATTGACACCCCCGAGGGTTGCAAATATCAAATTTTGGGGGTGTAAGGACACAAAATCAATGCTCTGGAAGGGTGAGCAATCAACGGAAAAGTAGGGTCAACTGCTAGCAGATCCAAACCATCGATGGACCGTTTATCGAAATCAGAAAAATAACACTAAAAAAAAAAAAAAAAACCACTTACCTTTTCTTCTTCTTCTTCTTCTTCTTCTTCTTCTTCTTCTTCTTCTTCGAGGGCCCAAACAGCGGGTTCGATCGGGAGAGAGTTTGAACGAGAGATGGAAAAGAGAGAGATGGGAGAAACCAAGAGATGGGAGACAGAAGTTAGGGTTTCAAGGGTCGCGTGGGTGCGTGCTGAACAGGGAGAGATGTTGCGGGTAAAAATCTCAAGGAGCTGCGGGTATGCCTACTAGTAACCGTGCGGCACGATGGGAGCACGTGCATGAGATCCACCCCGTCCATCAGCTGTGTTCACCCAGGAACGCAAAATCAAGACGGTTAAAGGCGAAGGTGGGCCACACCGTCTGAAATAATTGGGATGGGAGACCCGCAAGTAGTTGAATGGGAAGCAGATTCCCTACCAGCATACTGAGTAAACTCTGTGGGCCACGTGATGTATCTTATCCATGTAGTCCGTCCCTTTGCCGTGATGATTGGGTCTTATCCATGCCGTCCGTCCATTTTACCAGCTAATTTTAGGGCATGAGCCTAGAATTAAACCATATCCAAAGCTCAAGCAAACCATGACACATGAAATAGTGGAAATTGAACACTGACCGTTGAAAACTTGTTGAAGGCCGCAGAAGTTTTAGATCAAGCTGATATTTGTGTTGAACCTTCGTCCTTGTCCTTTTGGCCTTATGGATAGGTTGGATGGTGAATAAACATCACTGTAGGCCCAGAAAAGTTTCAACAGTGGACATCATTATCCAACTGGCTCCTGTGGTATGGTCCACGTGAGCATTGGATATGCTTCAATTTTAGCTCATGCCCTGAAATAATCTGGAAAAACAGAGAGAAGGAATGGATAAGACAATACATCCACGTAATATACTAAGACGCGAGCCATTAGAATCACCCAGGGAAGGCACTTTCCACTAATCCGAATGTTCCATGCTAGGCCGAGCGGATTGAGAGCTTTTATGAACGATTTTACCTTCTTTCCAGCTCTTGGAACTATTGAAACTTGTAAATCCACTCCATTCAATTGAGTAACAACCCCATGATTGCACCGAAAATGAAAAAAATATCATATCAGTTGAAAATTCATCAAGTGGTATTATGTCCTTGAAAAAATATCATGTCCATCCAACTGAAATCTATGCAATGGCAGCAAAATTCATGATAGATGATTTTGACCGAACTTTTGAAAGGTTAGTAGTCTCTAAATCCAATGACTCAAGTCCAAATTGAAAGATTACTGAATTATCTTTCCAATCAGCTAAAATCTACCCCGATCTAACATGTAAAAAGAGAGTTATGAACATTTTCGTTAGATCATGTAAGGTAGAATAATTAATGACCAGCTTAAAAAATTCACGATGGACAAATTTAAGATTTCTTTTGAAAGGTCAAATGCTCTGTGAATGAGATAATTATCATCCCATTTGAATGTTGGTCAAATTATCTTTAAATGACCCTAAGATTACCCTAATCTGACATATGAGGAGGGAGTTTTAGACGTTTTAGTGGAACTGTGCAGTGTAAGAAAAACTCATGATCAACAACCATAGGCAAACTTTTGAAAAGTCATGTGGTCTCTAAATCCGACGACTCTGGTCTGAATTTAAGTATTTTCGTTGGAACGCGTAAGGCCGAAAAATTAACAATCGGACTCTAAATTTAAGACGACAACTTTCAACCCACTTTTGAAATATCAAATGGTCTTCAAATTAGATAATCCATGTTTTGTTAGAAAAGCTTATTAGTTATCTTCTAATGAACTAAAAACCGTCTCAATATGACCTTTGGTGAGGAAATTATGAGTGTTTTCATTAGAATGCACGATGTTGGAAAATTTTCAAATCAACAGACTTTGACCCGACTTTTAAGAAGTGAAATAGACTTTAAATGCGATGATTCTAGTCTGGATTGAAAAATCATCTAATCATCTTTCCAATGAGCTTAAAATTGCCTTGATCCAACATGTAACGATGGAATTAAAAACGTTTTCATTGAAGCACGTAATACCAAAAAAATAATGATCAACCTAAAAAAATCATAATCGATGACTTCCAACCCACTTTTGAAAGGTTGAACAATCTCAAAATTATATAATTATTGTCTTGTTTGAAAGGTGGTCAAATTATATTTTCAATGAGCCAAAAATCATCTAGCCTCACCTCTGACAAGGGAGTTGCGATTGTTTATGTGAGACCGCACATTGCATGAAAAATTTTGGTTTGATGGTTTTGGCTAATGTTGAAAGATCAAATGGTCTCTAAATACAACAATTCTAGTCTAAACTGAAAGATCATTGAATTATTTTTTCAGTGAGCTCAAAATATTCTCGGTCTAACATGTAACGAGGGAATTATGAGAGGTTTCACTAGACCACGTGATTCCAAAAAATTAACAATTAGCCTTTAAAATTCACTATCGATGACTTTCAACCCACCTATGAAAGGTCAAACAATCTCCAAATCAGATGATTCTTTTCCCATTTGAAAGTTAGTCAAATTAATTTCTAATGAGATAAAATTCATCTCAATCCGACCTCTGATAAGGGAGTTATGAGTGTTTTCATGGGGCCACATGTTGTTGGAAAAGTTTATAATCAACGACTTTGACCAAACTTTTGAAAGGTTAAACTATCTTTAAATGCGACAATTCTAGTTTAGATTAAAAAATCATTAAATTATCTTTCCAAATAGCCCAAAATCACCCCGATCCAAGATGTAATGAGGGAGTTATAAGCATTTTTTTATCACTCGGTGCCAAAAAATTCTCAATCGACGAATTTCGACCTAGTTTAAGGGCCAACAATCTCTAAATTTGATCATTTTTATCCTATTTCAAAGCTAGTAAAATTATCTTTATAATAAGCAAAAAATTGTCCTAATCTAACCTCTTTCAAGAGAGTTATTATCATTTTTACAGACCACGTGATGCTAGAACTTTCAAGATTAACAACTTTGACACAACTTTTGAATGGTTAAACGGCCTTTAAATATGATGATTCTAGCCTAAATTGAAAGATAATTTCCAATAAACCTAAAATCATGCCAGTCTGATATATACTAAGAGGGTTATAAGAGCTTTAATTGGATCACATGATGTAAAAAAAAATTAACAATCGACTTTGAAAATTCACCATCAACTACTATCAACCCACTTTTGAAAAGGTCATCTGGTTTCCAAATTAGATAATTTATGTATTAACTAAAAGCTAGTCAAAATATCTTTCTAATGAGTAAAAAGTCGTTATAATCTAACATTTGATGAGAGAGTTATAAGCGTTTTTATGGGACCGCATCATGCCACATAATTTCAAGATCGACGAATTTAACTCAGCTTTTGAAAGATCAAACAGTCTCTAAATGCGACAATTCTAGTCCGAATTGAAAGATCATTAAATTATCTTTCCTACGAACCAAAAATTGCCTTAATTTAACATGTAACGAGTGAATAATCAACACTTTCGTTGAATCACTCAATACTGAAACAGTAATGACTACCCTCCAAAATTCATGATCGATAACTTTCAACCCATTTTTGAAAGGTCAAACGGTCTTCGATATATATGACACTTAGCCCATTTAAAAGATAATCAAATTATCCTTTTCGTGAGACAAAAGTGTCCCAATCTGACATCTTAAGATGAAAACATGAGCGTTTTTGTGAGATTGCGTGATGTTAGAAAAATTCTGAATCGATGCCTTTCACTCAACTGTTGAAAAGTCAAACGGTCTCTAAATATGATAATTCTAGTTTAGATTGAAAGATCATCGAATTATCTTTCCAATGAGCACAAAATTGTCCCAATCTAACATATAATGATAAAGCTATAAACATTTTTGTTGGATCACGCGATGTTAATGCTAGATTTTCTTCTGTTAATTTAGTACACGGCGAAGAATAAAAGAATATAGAATGAGAAAGTTAGATCTATCAGATTCAAGGCTTTACTTGAATAGTTAATTTCTCAAGATAGATTTGCTGCCCTTTTTATGGTAATTCTAGCAAGTATAGACGAAGGAAATCCGTAAATTGTCTTCAGGATACAATGAACTCTCAATCCGAATTTTAACAAAAAAATTTACACATTTAAGTGTTAAACACATCTCTAGTTATAACACTAACATACCTTTAAAATGTCCAAAATAAAAACATAGTAAGAGATCAAATTTGAGAATACTGAACAATGGATAGCTTAATTAGGAAAATGGATAGAATCATTGATTCTTCTAGATTATGATAACGAGGATATATAGCAATTGAAGGGTCATGGTGCCTTTCCTAGAGAGACACCCATGTGCCTCTTCAAGACATCTACACCCTTTCATGGCAATTATTTATGTCTCCTTTCAGACAAAAATGATTATACAATAGCCTAAAACTATTGCAATGAATTTACGTAGAAAAACCCCAACAAAGGTAAAAAATCACGGGTGCAAACTTCCACTATGAAGAAAACGAAGATACAAGCAATACACTTACCTCCTCCTATGCTCCCATGCATAAAGATGGCCCTTTTTGCTAACATCTCACCGCTTTCTTACCTTAGACGTATAGAAACCCTAATCCCTTAGCCTAATCCCGGATTACACCCCTTTTTTATAGTAAAACCCGAAATTACAACTCAAAATAGGAAACCCCACACTTTAGTTTGCGGCCGGTCGGGCGCCCGGTCAGACTAGGTCGAGCGGCCGCCCATTATGAAAAACGTCCAGCGACTGAAAGGGAGAAAATCCTAAATATCGGGCGCCAAGTCCATTTGAACGCCGGGCACCCAACTATTCCCAGAACAATCCAGAGACTTACGTCTCAATATCCTAAATATCGGGCGCCTGGTCCTCAGACAGTTCGAGCGCCCGACCATCCCCTGATGTGAATGGCTCCACACCTCAACAATCTCCCACTTGGAGACACGTCACCACATGATCCTTCGTCTTCTACATCTGGAGTGGACCACCTCCCTGTCTTCAAGCCTGAAGACCAATCAAAGTTGAACAGAGCTTCAGCTTCTCCCGTGTGACCGCCTTGGTCAACATATCCGCAGGGTTCTCACTTGTATGGATATTTTCCAAAGCAATTGATCCATCTTCCAGTAACGAACGTATGAAGTGATATCTGATGTCAATATGCTTGGTCCTCGAATGAAAGGCTGAATTCTTAGCTAAGTGTATTGCACTCTGACTGTCACTGTACAACTTGCAATCTGCTTGCTTCTTTCCCAACTCTTCCATAAAACCTTGCATCCACACCATTTCCTTACACGCTTCTATAGCTGCAACATATTCTGCTTCCGTTATACTGATGGATATTATCTTCTATAACCGAGAGACCCAATTGACTACAACACTACCCAGGGTAAAGACATACCCTGTCGTGCTCCTTTTGCTGTTAATATCCCCTGCCAAATCTGAGTCGACGTAGCCTTATAGCTTGATTTTCGATCCTTCATAACACAGCCCTACATCCACAGTACCTACCAGGTATCTGAGGATCTACTTCACAGCTTCCCAATGTTCCTTCCCGGGGTTGTTCATGAACCTGCTAACAACTCCCACTGCTTGAGCAATATTTGGCCTCGTGCTAACCATAGCATACGTGAGGCTCCCAATAGCTGACGCATATGGGATTTTAACCATGTAGTCATGTTCCTCCTGCGTCTTAGCTCCTTGCTCCTTAGAAAGCTTGAAGTGGTTGACTAATGGAGTGCTAACCGGCTTAGCACATCCCATGCTGAATCGATCAAGTACTTTGGTTATGTACTATGCCTGTGACAAAACTAACTTCTTGTTTTCCCTATCACGCTTTATCCTCATGCCTAGGATTTGTTTTGCAGCTCCTAAATCCTTCATGGCAAACTCTCTAGACAATTGACTTTTGAGATTTGAGATGTCCTTCATGCTTGATCCGGCTACAAGCATATCATCAACGTACAGAAGAAGAATGATGTACGACACATCAAACTTCTTCAAATAGCAACAGTGGTCAGCATGACATTTTCTGTACCCGTTTACCGACATGAAACTGTCGAACTTCTTGTACCACTGCCTTGGGGCCTACTTCAGGCCATATAGACTCTTCTTCAGTCTACACAACTTGTTATCCTTTCCTGTTCCACGTATCCTGTTGGCTGATGCGTGTATATCTCTTCTTCAAGGTCTCCATAAATAAAGGCTGTCTTAACATCTAGCTGCTCAAGATGTAATTCCTCTGTAGCCACTATACTCAAGACCATGCGAATTGTAAACATTTTCACCACTGGTGAAAAGATTTCAGTGAAGTCGATACCTGCCTTTTGTTGGCCTTTCACAACCAATCTAGCCTTGTACTGCTTCGAACCATCGTGTTTCTCCTTCAATCTGTAAACCCACTTGTTACGAAGAGCTTTCTTATCCTTAGGTAGAGTGATTAGCTCCCACGTACGATTGGACTCAAAAGAGTCCATCTTATCATCCATGGCATGCTCCCAGTTAACCCGTATATCTGACCTCAATGCCTCTTCAAAACACTCTGGTTCACCATTATCTGTCAGCAGTAGATAATGTAAGGAAGGCGAGTATCGAACATTGGGTCTCCTCTCTCGAGTAGACATCCTCACAACTGGTGTCTGCGGCTCTGCCTCATCATGCTCATGTGCGTGCTCGTCCTGTGGCACTATGATACCTGTATCCGGTAACTCTTCTAACTCTATGAATTCCTTCTCATCGGCCTTATTCTGCTTTTGCTGTAAACTGTCCTTATGTATCACTTTTTCATTAAAGACTACGTCCTTACTTTTGATGATTTTTCAGTTCTCTGTGTTCCGAAATCGATAGCCAAAATCATTCTGCCCGTAGTCTATAAATGTGCACCTCCTGGACTTCGTATCCAGCTTGTTCATGTGCTCTGCATCAATGTGAACATAAGAAGTGCAACCAAACACTCTGAGATGTGCAAGGTTCACCTATTTTCCAGTCCACGTTTCTTCTGGTAGCCCACCATCCAATGGTGCTGAGGGACTTCCATTGATGAGATATACGACAATATTCACAGCATCTACCCAAAAGGTCTTGGGCAACCTTGCATGTAGCCTCATGCTCCTGGCGCGCTCAAGGATGGTCCTGTTAATGCGCTCAGCCACATCGTTCTGCTGTGGTGTCCCTTGAATCGTTTTCTGATGTTTGATTCCATTTTCTGCACAATACTCTTCAAATCTCTTATCACAATACTCTCCCCCATTATCAGATCTGAGACACATTACAGTTTTATCTGTCTCATTTTCTATCAGTACCTTCCACTTCTTAAATACATAAAAAAAAACACCCGATTTATGCTTTTAGAAATAGACCCACAGTTTTCTACAAGCATCAGTCAATAAAAGAGACAAAATAACGTGAACCACCAAGAGATGATACATGTGTTGGTCCCCACACATCAGTGTGTACAAGCTTCAACAAATGCGTCTTTGGAGCGCGTCATATCTTCTTGAATCTTACTCTCTTCTGCTAGTTATACACGCAATCCTCGCAGAATTCCAGATAGGTTGCCTTCAACCCAGGTAGCTTCCCCTTTGACAATAGCACTTTCATCCATTTCTCACTTATATGTCCCAATCTCTGATGCCATAACTGTCAATTCACTCCAGTTGATGCGACTGCGAGTGAACTATACGATCCGGAAGTCACATACAAGGTACCTTCTTGCCTCGAGATATCACCAAGGCACATTTTGTGACCTTCTAGGAATCACTAGTGAATGTCGTCACATATTCGGTATCGGTCAACTGTTCCACTGAGATCAAATTTCGTCTCAAAGTCGATACATGTTTGACATCCTTCAACTTTAAGACATTTTCATCTTTTTTACTTAAGTGAATGTCTCCCTTGCCAACAATACTACACGGCTCATCATCACCCAGGTAGACTCTCCCGAAGTCACCTGGCACATAATCATGAAGAACTTCTTTTAACGAAGTGGCATGAAACGAAGCACCCGAGTCTATAACCCAAGACTCATTCTGCGCATGAAGAGACAAGATCAATGCCTCTGTGTCACTCTCCTCCGATAGATTCACTGAATCCTTCCTACCTTAAGAGCTTCCTTCTTGTTTCTTAAGCACCCTGCAATATCACTTCATGTGCCTACTCTTCCCGCAGTGCCAACACGCATCTTTATCTTTCGGTCCCTTGAACTTATTCATCGACTTAGAACGCCCGTGTTTATTGCCTTCCTTGTTCGAAGATCTTCCTCTTCCTTCAATGTTTAGAGCATTCATTGAATCCCCTGAAGCTCCCGATGCCTTCTTTCTAGATTCTTCACCGAGAATTAGACCGACCACATCATCGAATTTCAACTTCATAGACCCTGAAGAATTGCTCATTGCAATCACCAAACCATCCCAACTATCTAGCAGACTGGACAAGATCAATAGTGTCTTAACCTCATCATCAAAAGTGATGCCAACAGATTTCAATTGGCTCGTGACTGTATTGAAATCGTTTACATGTTCAGCCACACCCCCACCAACTGACATCTTCATGTTGAATTACCGTTTCATGAGATGAACCTTGTTGGACGCCGATGGTTTCTCATACATCGTAGCCAAAGCTTGCATTAATTCTTTTGTGGTCTTTACTTTCGATATATTGAAGGCGACGCTCTTAAACAAAGAGAGTCGGATTGATCCTAAAGTCTTCCGATCCACTAAAGCCCATTCATCATCTGTCATCTTCTCTGGCATCTTCTCTTTTCTTTCTAGATGAATATAGAGGTCCTTCAAATACAGATAATCCTCCATCTGCATCTTTCAGAAGGCAAAGTTTGAACCATTAAACTTCTCAATTCTAGTTTTTCCTTATTCCGTCATCGCTCCCACTTGAACTAAACAAATAGCTCTGATACCAGTTGTTGCGCAGCACGCCAACAATGCCGGTGAACCGAGATCCAATCTCCGGTCTCACCCACAAACAATAAATAGGAAGAAATAATAACTAGAAGTAGAATTTAAACAAACCAACAATTCACAACACAAAATTTACGTGGAAAAACCTCAACAAGGGTAAAAAACCACGGGTGCAAACTTCCACTATGAAGAAAACGAAGTTAAGAGCAATTCACTTACCTCTTATGCTCCCATGCACAGAGATGACTCTTTTTGCTAACTTCTCGTCTCTTTCTCACCTTGAACGTATAGAGACCCTAATCCCTTAGCCTAATCCTGGATTACACCCCTTTTTATAGTAAAACCCGAAATTACAACTCAAAATAGGAAACCCCGCACTTTAGTTTGCGACCGGTCAGGTGCCCGGTCATACTGGGTCGGGCACCCGCCCATTATGAAAAACGTCCAGCGACTGAAAGGGAGAAAATCTCGAATATTGGGCGCCCGGTCCACTTGACCGTCGGGCGCCCGACTATTCCCGGAACAGTCCAGAGACTTACGTCTCAATGTCCTGAATATTGGGTGCCCGGTCCTCAGACCGTCCAAGCGCCCGACCATCCCTTGATGTGAATGACTCCACACCTTAACAGTAATGTGGGATTCAAATCCTAATCAGCATAACTGCCGCCACATGTATGACATATGGCACAAATGCCACATGTACAGAATGTCTTAGTCACTCTCTTAATAAACATTCTGGTTAAATATAAAATGTCAGTGGTGTGAAGTGCAAAGCGCGCTTAATAAAGCGCTAAAAAGCGCCCAAGCAGCCCTACAGCCCAGGCCGCGCACGTGCGTGCGCGGAGGTTCCAGTAGCAAAACCCCCTCCTCTTACCAACTAGCTATATAAACTTTTATGAAATTTTTTAATAATAAGTATATTTATTTACTTATTAAAAATAAACTTTTATTTTTGAAATTAATTAATTTTTTTAATTATAAAAAAACACAACAGTTAAAAAATTAATGATTAACCTAAAAAATCTACAAAAAAAAAAGGTCTCCAAATAAGATGATTCTTTCCAATGACTAAAAATCAACCCAATTCGACCTCTGATGAGGGAGTTATGAGCGTTTTCATGAGACCGCAGGATGCTAAAATAATTCAAGATTGACTTCTAAAATTCACAATCAATGACTTCCACCCACTATCAAAAGGACAAGCTGTCTCCGAATTAGATGATTTTTGTCCAATTTGAAATATGGTAAAACTTTCTTTTAAATGAGTTAAAAATTGTCCCCGTCTAAACCCTAATGAGGGAGTTACTAGCGTTTTTGTGGGACCATGCAATGTAAAAAAAAGAATCAACGACTTTAACCCAACTTTTGAAATGTGAAACGATCCTTAAAATGCGACGATTGTAGCCCAGATTGAAACATCATTGAATTATCTTTCCAATGAACCCAAAATTTCCCACATATGACGTGTAACGATGAGTTATGAGCATCTTTGTTGGATTATGCAATGTCAAAAAATTCATGATCAAACCATAATTTCACGATTGACGACATCCAACCTAATGTTGAAAGGTCAAATTAAACAATCTCTAAATCATATGATTCTTGTCTCATTTAAAAGCTGGATAAAACATCTTTCTAACAAGCCGAAAACCATCCCCATTCAACCTCTAACTAGGGAGTTGTGATTTTTTTTTGGTACCGTGCGATGCGGAAAAAAATTCAAGATCCAAGACTTTGACCCAATATTTGAAATGCCAAATGTCTCTAAATGCAATGCTTTTAGTCACGATTGAAAGATAATTAACTATCTGTCCAATGAACTCAAAATTGCCCCGTCTGACATTTACGCATATATACACTTACACAACTGATATATTTTCATTGTCAGCTAAAGTAAAAATAATAATAATAATAATAAAAAACGCTAAAATTATAGAAAGTAAAAACAAGTAAAAGGAGGTTTAATTCGTCTGCTGACATCATTGGGCCTAAAACAGCGTACTAGATGCCATAAAAAGTCCACATCAATCACCCTTTACAGTCCCACTCTCACATTATCACACGCGACCATGACTTTTCAAGAGCACGTGCTCGCACCCTCATCGGCCCCTAAGCCTCAACACACGTAGCTGATGAAGACTCATTAGCTCCATCCATGATCGACATGGCCCAGATATCAAGAGATTGGAGGACCTCAGTCTATCTAGTGCGGGGCCACATCCCTTATTCAAAATGCGCCCGTGCAATCACCGAATTTTAAGGTACTCGATCAACGACATAAATGGAATATTGGCATCCACGTACGAATCTTTGTTCATCTCGTCCACACAATTTCTTGTGGACAGGCCATTTAAGTTGTGAATCAGACTATTTTTTGTCCCAGTGCCTAACACTGAAGCTAACCTAATGAAAGTTACCTAGGCCCTTTTTTTTGGTGAGCGCATTATGTGCATTCTTGTTCTCACTCAAGACGATGAAGCCCTTACCATGGGGCCCACCTTAATGTATCTATTCTGTATCCACGCCGTCCATCCATTTGACCATATTATTTTTGGGCATGAGTGAAAAAATGAAACAGATCCAGATATCAGGTGGACCATACCATAAGAAGCAGTGGTGAATGACTATTAAAAACTTCTGATGGGCCGTAATAGTTTTGGATCAAGCTGATTTTTATTTTTTCCTTTCATCTAAGTTTGTTTGACCTTATCCACAGGTTGGATGGAAAATAAACATTACGGTGGGCCAGTTTTTAATGATATGGCATTCAATCACCATTGTTTCTTTATTGTATGGTCCATTGAGATTTGGATATGCTTCATTTTTGGGTTTGTGCACTAAAATGATCTAAACAACCAGTGAACTGCATGGATATAGGATAAATACCTCAAGGTGGGCCCATGGTAAGGGCTGCACTATCTTGGGTAACTCCCTTGCACCTAATCGGTGTGGGTTGGGGGGAGCTCTACCCTACCGGAACCTAGCGAGATGGATGGTCCTGTTAAGTGCTCCGTAGGCCCATTGTGATGTATGTATTTTATCCATTCTATCCATCCATTTTGAAAAATCATTTTAGATGATGATTCAAAAAATGAGGTAGATCGAGTTCTCAACTGAACCACACCATGTGAGACAGTGGGATTGAATGCCTACGGCTAAAAACCTCTTGAGGGCCAACAGAAGTTTTAGATCAAGCTGATATTTATATTTTACCTTCGTCCAGGTCTATGTGACCTTGTGAACAGATTGGATGGGAAATAAACATCGTGGTGGACCTAGGAAGGCTTCAATGGTGAGGGCTATTGTCACCATTGCTTCTGGTCTACTCGAGCCTCCGATCTGCCTCCTTTTTGGACTCATGTCTTAAAATGATCTTTTGAAATAGACAGGCGGTTTGATAAAACAAAAATATCACGGTAAGCTCCATAGAGCCTGACAAGACCGTTGGTCCCTAAATAAGTTCCGTGAGAGTTGTACCTAATTCAGGCCATGGTAAAGGAAACTTGATTTCTAATGGGTGTAGGTGAGAAGATAAAAGTACTATTTTAAAGGAAATTATCTGCATTGTAAATTAAATTTCCTTTCTTTTCCTTGTCGTTTTGGTGTTTACAAACAGAAGAAAAGTGGTTTGTCGAGAAACCTATTTCTTTTCGCACCGTTTCGTTGAATCCAAACAGGCCCTAAGAGATTTTCAAATTTTGCTTTTCTTAGGATATTATTGGGGAATTCTTTTAAATCTGTGGGTTCTTTGAAAATCTCACGATTTTTTATTTTTTTTTTTGGTACGTTAGATGGGTTTTGATGGTTCAGATCATCTTTCAAACGTGCAGGAATTTGCTAAGGAATGGAAATTCGGTACCACGTCCTGCATCCCTAATAATTTAAGTTCAGAGTAGAAGATTTAAATTCAGAGTAGAAGTTGGGTTGCGTGCGACAGCTATCATAAGAGGACTGAATCCCACCTGCCAATGGCACACGTGTCAGGGATCTATGCTCTTGATCAGGTAGCAGACACTGTCAACAGGACGCAGATTGCCTGCGAAAGCCTTCCGCAGGCATCTCATGCGCTGGGAATCAAGGTGGGGCCCACCGTGATGTTTGTGAGAAATCTACTCCGTCCAACCATTTTGTGAGATCATTTTAGGCGTTGCGATGAAAAATGAACCAGATCCAAGTCTCAAGTGGGCCGAAAACGTGACGATTGAACTTCTACAGTTGAAATATTCGTGGGGCCACAGAAGTTTCGAATAAGGATAATATTTGTTTTTTTAGTTCATCTGAGTAGGAATGACATTATGAATGGTATGGATGGCATATAAATATCACTGTCGACCCCATAGAGGTTTCAACAGTTGTAATTTCACTACTCACCTTTTTCTTTAGTGCAGCCCACTTAGGTCTTGGATCCCGTTCTTTTTTTGTCCCAACACCTAAAATAATCTCATAAAACGGTTGGACAGCATAGATTTCTCACAAACACCATGGTCACTTCAAATGAGCAATTTATTTTGGTTTCTACTTAATCAATTGATAGGTATGTTTGGTAAACAACATACTTTTGGAATCCAAAAAATAGAAAAATATATTTGATTTCCAACATCATAAGTAATCATCCCTCAAGTCTATTTGGTCCCCCTCACATCCATTGCCCATCATGTGGGACCAACCTTTGATGTGGATCATTCATTGTGTGGCCATACTAATGTGGGTCGTCCATCATGTGGTGCCCACCTTAGATGTGGGTCATTTAGCAATAAGGTCTAACCTTTAATGTGTACCATTCATTAGGTAGGAGCCCACCATTGATATTGGTCATCCATCATGTGGGGCCCACCATTAATGTTATTATCCATCATGTGGGGCCCATCTTCAATATCCACCGGCGGTCATGTGGTGCTCATCTTTGATGTGGACCATCTATCCTGTGGGCCGTCCAACATGCAGGGCCCGCCTTGAATATGGGCCATTCTCATTAGCCTGACATTTGATGTGGAACGTACATCACATGAGGCCCACCTTGATGTGGATCATCCATCATGTGAAGCCCACCATTATTAATTGCCCATCATGTGGAGTTCGCCTTTGATGTGGACTATCTATTATGTGGGCCCCACCTTCAATGTGGAGGAAATCGAATTGCGTCCAAAGCGCTCTTATCGTACCGAGTAAACTCAGTTGGGCCCATTGCAAATGTATGTAGTTTATCTCCACCCTCCATCCGCTTTTACAGATCATTTAATGGGTTGAAACCAAAATTGAAGCATATCCAAAACTCAGGTGGACCATACCACAAGAAACAATGGGTATAATGATTTCCACTGCTGAAACCTTTCTAGGGCCAACAGTGATGTTTATTTGTCATCCAACCTGTTCACAAGATCACAAAAAAATTAATGAATTGAAAAAACAAATATCAGCTTAATCCAAAACTTCTATGGCCCCCAAGAAATTTTCAATGGTACAGGTTCAATTCACATTGTTTCCTGTGGTGTAGTCCGCTAAAGCTTTTTATATGTTTCATTTTTTGTATCATGCCATAAAATTATCTGTTAAAATGGATGAATGGGGTGGATGAAATACATAAATCACGGTGGACCATGCAAAGTTTACTCATTACACTTTGCACTCAGTAGGCAATTCGCTTCCAATGTGGAGCCAACCTTTGATGTGGGCCGTCCATCATGCAGAACCCACCTTGGATGTAGGCAATTCATCATTATCGCCTGACCCTTAATTTGTACCATTCATTATGTAGGGCCTACCTTTGATATTGGTCATCTATCAAGTAGGGCCCACCATCAATGTTATTATCCATCATGTGGGGCTCACTTTTAATATACACTGCCCATCATGTGGACCCAGTGTGCACACCCACATTGTCCATTCATGTGGGGCCTGCCTTGATGTTTACCAAGTGCAAATTAGGTACTACCCGAGCCTGTCCCGAGCTCAGGATATGCTAGTACGTGGCGTCTAAGCATTGGGGGGAGAAGAGGTGTGACATGCTTGTTTAGGCTTGTTGCTGTGGCGCGTCTTTTTTGACAATGTGCCCTTCACCAATACTAATGTGACACGTACGTGCCGCATCGGGCCTGTCCTAAGCTTGGGACAAATTCGGGTAGTACCTAATCCAAGCTCATGTTTACCTGCCCACATTGTGCACACTCACAACTTTTCCTCTCTTCATGTCTCCTATTCCTCTCTTCAGCAACTTATGAAAAGTTAAAAAAACTAAAAATATTAACTAAAGTAATTATGTTCTTTTGAGTAAAAAAGTTGCTTACCACTAATCATAAACCAAACTTATCTGAAATAAGTTACTTATGTACTGCCATCAGTTAAAAAAAGTAATTTATTTGGTGGTATCCAAACGGGCCCTTTGGTGAGTATGTTCCCATGACTTTAGTTACGGGGTTCACAAGCCCCAATGCTTAATGGTTGATCTTAGATCTCTGACATGTGTGTCATCTAATGCGAAAGATACCGTGCAGGCCCATGTGATGTATGAAGGCCATCCAACGTAACTTCAAATTACCCCCAGTGCAAAGAAAAAAAAATTAATAATAATAATAAAAAAACTCTATCCAACTCTCAAAAGTGAGTCCCAATTCTATGTTGGCTGCAAAACAGGAAATCCTTGTTCCTTGTTTGTAACCTTCTTATTGGTCCATGTCATGTGACGCGGTTGCAAAACTATGTGATGTCGTGGACCAATAAAAATACTGCAAAAAGGGATAGAAAGTAGCCAACAGAGGATCCGGGCTCAAAGCTCAAAAGTGATCCACAGCAGGGATAGCAATGTGAGAGGGAACCTCGACCCTTAATTTAAACAGGGATCCACCTCCACTTCAAAACAGCCTAATATTAATACCGACCCTTCATCTAGACCAGATGAAAGATCTGAATGGCATCAATATCATATATGTAACATAGTGGGCCCTTCATGCAAATCTCAAGGGTAGAGATGCCCTCATGCAATGTTCAATGTGGTGTGACCCACCTGATTCAGTGATCAGACTGATTTTAAGGTCCTGAGGGTAATGTGCAATGACGCATTTGATGGACTATGTATGCATCAGGTGGACCCCAAATCTGACCAGGAGGTTAAGGTAAATTCTTCTTTGTTTGTCAATTAAAGATATGGAATAGAGAGGAGGGTGCTTGGTCTCATATTTTCGAATCAAAATCATCAAGATACAGCATCAACAATGAATCGCCATGGAGATCTGAAAATTGGATGCCAAACACAAGCTACAAACATCACCAAATTTCATTACTTGAATCCTTCATTACCAGATTCCATAACCCAAATACATCCACTTGAAAAGTCACCAACTCTAGATCTGATTTCCTGGAAGCCTGCAAGCTTAATCTTTTGTATTGATATGATTCTCCAGGGCTCCAAGCGGGCATAAGAAGAAGAAATTGGACGAGTCATCATAAGTAACCATCCAGATTAACTAAGCACTCTTGTCCAAACAATGGATTTGGATGGCTCAGATCATCTGGATAGGCATCAAATGAGGAAGGCACACAAGAAAGTGGTCATGCATATTACCATTATGCGATCGTGCATAAGCAAGAGTTGAGATACGTATAGATTACTCTCCCATGAGAGGTGTTTAAAGAGTAAATTAATGATGGAAAACTGTGTCTTCTTCCTTAGCTCAGCTCTTACAATTTCAAAAGGAATCCAAGCGCACGAGGATGAAGACACAAGATCAACAAGCACCATCATCTTCTCTGTCAAACATTCAAGCTTCGACGGCAACAATCAATAGTGGACGACAGGTATGTTCTCCAATAACCATGTAATGAGATCCTGGGGCTTGGGTGTATCAAAGACCACAATGATCACTAGGATCATCACAGTCCATAAACAAAATTCACAATTATTAAGACAGAGGGTACATCTATGTTCCCCGGTAACCATGTTTACCATGTAATGAGATCCTTGGGCTTGGGCATCTCAATGCCCACAATGATCACTAGGATCAACACAGTCCAACAAAATCCCAAAACGATAAATGGCAACTGAATTCCTGGAAGTGCCACATCTTCCCAGCTAAGGCAATGCAAACCCTATCGTTACAACCCACCAAGTTCACATGCCACAAGGGCTCACAGCCTGTAAACCCAAAAGGCAAACCATGGCCCCTCGAATAGTTTCTAAAAAGAAAAGAAAAGAATAGGAAAGAAAAGGAAAAACTATGTGCATACAAAGTGTATACAACTCCAAGCACAACGAAGCAGCCAACAGATCTCATAATGGTGGCAATGGCAGAGTTAGATGAGACCATGACTCTCAAATATTAGGGGCAACTCAGGTACGACCCTGCAAGTCACTGCCCGACTGGGCTGGCCCAACTGATCCCCTTTATTTTCATGCTTGTAATGACCGTGACTAGTACTTGAACGCTTTGGAGACGATGATAATGAGAAACTGGGTCTAGTTGCCCTGATTGCAGAATCATCGCCTCCAATGAAAACCCATATGTGGGATTTGTTGAAAGTCATCGAGAGCCAGAAAACCAAGAGCAGAAGATTTTGCAGAATGGATCTTGGAGGTGGCCGAGAAAGCAAGCGATGGAGAGAAAGGGTCGGGGCAGGAAAAGGAAGCAGCCACGCCACTGTGAAGTGCATGATTGGGCCATGCTCCTTGCATTGTCATGTGATGCGATGAATAGGCAAGCTGCAGACATTTTAGAGGTTGCAATGTTTGGACTTGAGAGGCTATGGGTAGGGAAAAAGCCACTAATGCGAGAAGATCCTTGTCTGTAACAATGGCTGAAATTTTGGTACAAACTTTGACAAGGATCATTGTCTGATCTAAGTGTCAGAATATACATTGTCCACTCACCCCGAGTCGTGCCCAACTCGTTTGGTACGACTCATCTCGGGCCCAAACAAGTCGGGACGAATCATGATTACAAGCGATCAAAACACAAATGACAATCAATACCAGAAGGAATAGCGCTAAACATTGCCTTGTGGAGTTAAAGAAATCATCAATCAACAAACATGACAACGGATGATTAAGCTGGTAGTATAGCTGTTCCACCAAACCATTTGAAAGGAGCTAACAACCCCCGTCACATGAGGGGGGCATCAGTTTTATCTGTGAACCAAAGGAAAATAAGGCCAGCCAGACATTAGGAAAGAGATTAAAGCAGCGTTCCAAAAGGAAGTTGTACAACCCATGGGAAGAAAGAGCTGGATAATTAGAGGATGACCTCACAATTGCTAAGCCTTCACCACCCAACTAGAATCTTTTATAGCTTGCAAAATAAAATAAAATAAAGAGGGGAAAAGAAAACATAACCATAGGTCAAGCAGAGAGGACAATCAATAATGGATATTTCCATCTTGAAAGATTCAGCAAGCACAAGTTTCCAGAACTAAACGCATTATCTCTTGAATCTCAAAATCACGCTCCCAGACTGCGCAAAATTCCATGGAGGTAGCCAGCAGCCATGATCAAAGATGTAAAAGATACGAGACCTGCCGGAAATAGTTTCCTTGACTTCATGAAGCGAGAAACCATGACAGCAAGAAGTGCAGCAGATAGGCCTTCAATGCCAACACACACAAAAAAAGACCGAATTAAGATATAAGTACAAGAAATTTTCAAGGTACACATGAGAATGTAAGCAATCTCTTACCAAGCCCCAGTGATGATGCAAATGCCGGTCTTGAGGGGAGTTCACTAAACACATAGAACAGAAGCAAGGCTGATAACCCCCCAGAAGCTAATGATTTCTGGCTACCACTCTTTGCATAGCCCATTACTCCACCAACTGTATAGGCATCAATCAAAACCATATATAAATGGCAGATAGCTCAAGAAACAATAAATATTGTACACGATATTGTAGATCCTATTTCACAATCCAGACTCCCACTTCTCTTGTTTTCCATGTCAGATGCATAACTGCTCCCCAGCTTTAAGTATCTGCCTACTTCGCAAGACCAATATAACCCTTTTTTCATCAATCCAATATAACTAATATATGATAAACAAAAAACCTTTCAGTCTTTGTGTCATAGTGGATTTTGCCTTCTTAAATGCATCTACCTGATGCCAAATGCTTCCGTAATAGCAGATGGGAATTGTTAATGCATTGCTCATGCTTAAGACTGTTTAGCACCTCTAAAGAAGATAAATCATATATATATATATATATATATATATATATATATATATATACTGACAGATAGTAATGGTTGCATGTTGCATCACATGCACCTCATCATGCAGTGGAAAATCTAAAGAACAATGATGAAAAAATAAGTATAAAAGTTGAATACTTTGTAACCAATGGTTTTTGTATGAGTATCAATGAATGAATCGCACCCTTAGGCTACAGAAACATATCAGGCATCGCATGGGAAGTTATCAGATGTATTGTTTAATGTTTCGCTGTTTTTGGGAAACGTTGGGAAAGGCAATCATTTACTAATACGACGAAACTATATTTATATAAATTTCCAAAGCTGACCGAGATCTGGAAAGGAAAAGCTAAGATCTACAATATTTACAGATAGCCCACCACTGAACTAACTTCTTAGCCTTATTAAAACAATCCAAAACTGACCACTTCAATTTCTGAAACAGTGGTTGTTTTTTTCCTGCCAAAGTGACCAGATTCCCGCCAGTAAAACTAAACTCCAAATGGCTCTACCTTTTTTGCCAAGCCAGGGGGAAATGCTCCATTGACCTAGGAACCACACACGATATACTGAAAAGGGAGAAGAAGCTGTCCCACAATTCTTTTACGAATGAGCAGCGAAGAAAGAGATGGTCCACTGTTTCCTCGGCTTTCATACACATGATGCACACATTTGTAAGTGGCAAGTTCCTTTGTCGAATATTATCAACAGTTAGCATTTTGCTATTCCCGACTAACCAAGCCAACAACGCAAACTTGGGAGGAGGCGGTGTGATGAGGTGAGCTTTCCGGGGAGGGGCCACTAAATAATTTGGATTTCTCAGAGCCTTGACCGGACTTCTACTTAAACCAGATCATGGCATCATTGACCCCAATTGCAGGCTTTGCCTGACAAAGTAACCTGAGGAGATTTACGAGATCTATAGTTTCTTCATCCAAGAGGTTCCTACGACATGGCAGGGCCCATATTATCTCATCTCCTGCTGTCGAGAAGCCTCGTGCAACAGAAATCTCTTCTGAAGAGGAGATTCGCGCCAACCTTGGAAAAACTTCCCACAATAGTTTATCACCCAACCAAATGTCCTCCCAAAACGAATCCTTTCGTCATTTCCCAATTAGAAAGCGGCCTTTGCCGAGAATTTGCTTTTTAGAAGAGCCACGGATTTCCATAGATATGAGGCTCTATAAAGCAATGAAGCCCGAGTCCACCAGCCCCCTACTTAAAGCCCATATTTCCCCCCAATGATATTTTCCATAAAGAATCAACCTCCAATCTGAACTTCCATAGCCATTTACCGAGAAGGGCTTCACTTGTCGTTTCCAAGGACCTTAGGCCGGTGCCTCCTTCATCCTGAGGTTTGCATACATCACTCCATTTCATATATATATATATATATATATATATGATTGTCGATGCTCCTTGCCATAGGAAATCCCTTTGGAAATTTACTGTTTCAGGTCTAGACATCTTTACCATTTTTCAGACATGTTTATGATCTGTAGTATGCTTACTATTCCAGGTAAGTAAAGTCGAATTAGGAGTCATAAAGGCTTATATAAGCCATACTAATTGCATGTAGAGAGTACAATTAATGCTTATCAATATTCCAGTTCAAGAGGGTTCTTTTCCTTGTGGATTCAAGGCTTAACATAGAAGAAGACAACGGTGATCCTCTCCTCCCCTTCTCTCCAGTCTCCACGCTCCTACAACGTAAAAATTCCAATAAATTGAATTTACACATGCAACAGAGCTTCAACTCGGCAAATAAATCTTATTGGATCAAAGTTGTGAATGACCAAATCTGCAATTTTCAAGATTAATAGCAATTCTTATGTTCCTTCACGTTTCTCCCAAGTTCCTAACATATAGGGGGCGTTTGGATACTCAGTTGCACTGTACTAGAATTCATTCAATCCATCATTAGAGAAAATGACCAATGTAGAGCACCTTCTTAATTCCTAACGGCAACCAGACCCCTAATTTTGAGTGTATTTCAAGATTCAATTAGGATGCATTCAGACCATTAGTTGACCTGGTAGTGCAAGCAACCTTCTAGTGGGGGAGACTCGGGCTTGAGTACCTCTGAAGTAGTGGGTTTTGGTGCTGACTGAACTGAGTAATTGGTCCAAATGAAGAAAATGATTCTTGAGTAAACCGGAAATGACAATGACCCAAGTTATGGGGGCTAGTCCATCAAAACAAAAGGAGTTCGTTTAGGAGTCGTTTAGATGCCTATAAATTGGGTGGTTGGTAAATGACTTGTAGGTAAAATGGTTTACGGGCAATGTTCAGATGCTGAAAAATGCTTTAGCTTTGCAACTCTCTCTCTCTCTCTCTCTGGAACCTGCTCGTTTGTTTTTCTTCGTCGTTAGCCACAAGTGACAGACGCGTGGATTGCGTCCGACATATCATTTTGGGTCCATTTATATGTGATGTGGATGATCATAGTAGAGTTGTTTGCAAGCAACAATGAGCATTTATTGGACAAGTGAAATGAAAAAGAGAATGTCTAACGTCCAACCGGTTGGACTGCAAATTACAGTCCACCCATTGGAAGACTTCCAAGTTCCAACCTTTCAACGTGTGTGCAATATCCAGCCCATTAAATAAGTTGAGCTCAAAAAACCATTAGAATCACTGGTCAACAGTTAGAATTATTCAAAATACCTCATTTTTTGGAGAGCTTTATCATAGAAGTTTGACTGTAAGAAAATAGCAAAGGTACAATTAAGAAAATGGACGGTTCATATTATAGATCATCTGACCAAATGGGCCCCAGTTCAGATTATTGATTGGGACCTAACCTTTGCATGTAAAACAAAATTAATTAGAGGGGCTTTTCTAAGGGTTATGCATGAGGCCATCATGGTGTGTATGGCATCAAACCTATACACAGGGTCACCCCATTGAGAAAGTTGGGCGCAGCTGAAATAGAACAGCCTAAGTTGAGGGTTGAATGTGAACAAATCAGTCATTTTCACTAATAAAAGAGCATTTGAATTAGTGGGCCACTTTTGTGGCTCACCTAATGCTTGGTTTAACATAAGGATCAGACCTAAGCTTTACTGAGATGGGCTCAACCCAATGATCCATCTTAAATGAAGCTCTTAGGAGATTTTATGAGGATTGACCTCTCCAAGTTCTGTCGGGCGTGAACACCCAATTCCAGGCTACAAGGGCCTGTTTGGATGCCTGTAAGTTGGGTAAAATGTAAGTGAATTACAGGGAAGTCACTTACAGGTGGTGTTTGGGGGAGAAAATTCACATGTAAGTCACCTACAGCCTGTAAGTCTGTAAGTGACTTACAGGCAAATCTACCAAAAAACTGCAGGGGGGGGGATGAGGGTGAGAAGTCACTTCCCTGTAAGTTACTTACAGGCTCAACGGTTGGATGTTTTAAAAGAGGGGAAACGCACCAACCACCACTAATCAGCCATGAATCTCCAATCTCTCTCTCTCTCTCTCTCTCTCTCTCTCTCTCTCTCTCTCTCTCTCTCTGCAACTGCTGCTGCCGCTATCTCCCTCTCTCCCTCTTTCGTTCTCTGCAAACCTGAAATCCCTATTTCTAGTCGCCTGCCCCTTTTTAAAACCGGTATGGGCCTGGATTTATTACGTGGTCTTGACAGTGGGGCCCACCTTAAGATGTTGAATGGTACATCCATGCCATCCATTAGTTTTTCCAGCTCATTTTAGGGCTTGGTCCAAAAATTGAAGCTGATCCAAACCTCAAGTGGGCCACATCGCAGGAATAAGTGGTGATTTAACGTCCACCATCAATAACTTCCAATGGCCCACCGTAGGTTTTTTTTTCGCCATCCAACCTGTTGATGAGGTCACAGACCTGGATGACATCAAAATATAAATGCTACCTTGATCTTAAACTTTTGTGTGGCCCACATAAAGTTTTAGTAGTGGCCCACATCAAAATATAAATGCCACCTTAATCACCATTGTTTCCTGTGGTGTGGCCTAAGATTTGGATTTGCATCGTTTTTTGCCCAAGCCCTAAAATGAGCTAGCAAAATTGATGGATGGCGTTGATGTACCAAACATGCATCAAGGTGGCCACCACAGTCTAGTCCGGGGACTATTGTTCTTTATGTTTTAAATTTTTCTACTTAATTATTTTAATGCATCTAGAATGTGCATCTTTCTAAGCCCATTGTTTTTTTTTTTTTTTAAATTATACGGGTCATAACATGCCATGTGAAACAAATGGACACCTCTTTATAATACGTTCCTTAATCATGTAAGCTTTAGCCAAAGAAATGGATGGCGGGAGAGGATGATTCCCAAATAAATTTTTTTACTAATGTACTTTTTATAGTTAAAGAGAACAATGTTGATGTACTTTTAATGTTGGATTTGTTATTAAAGTTTTTAATTTCTTTCGAATGCTTAAATTAAGTTATTACTCCATATTGGAGGTATTTTGAATCCGTGGGCCCATATTTATGAGCCACTTGATGATTGGTTTAGCCTAAGAATTGGCTTAAATATTCATCTAGATGAACTTATCAAAATGACATATTTTGTGCCAAGATTTCTTATGTGATTATAACATTTTGAATAATTTCCCACTCCAAGCTTTGCTTAGTGTGAATATACAACTTCTTACTTGTATGTAACTTACAGGTTACTCAAACACATAAATCAACTTACCTGTAAGCAATGTTGTCAAATCATAAATCGTTTTCTTGGCTGAATCGTATCATATCATAAATCGTAAGATTTTTTTAGATTTTCATAAAAATATCATAAAAAATAACAAATAATTATACATAGATAAGAAAAATTAAAAAACATATCAATCATCCATTTGGCAACACGGTCCATAATTTAATTAATTAATTTTAAGTTAATATATGTCTCATCCCTCATGTACAATTTTTTAAGGCAAAGTACATGGGTCCACCTCGATGTATGTATTATATATCTATGTCGTTCATCCGTTTTACCAACTCCTTTTATGACATAGTCCAAAAATAAGGTAGATCCATATCTCTGGTGGACCACTAGTGGGTGAGGCCCTAAATGTGGGGACCATCTCAATTATTTTGCCAACTCATTTTAAGGGTGGGTATGAAAAATCAGACATATCTAAATCTTAGGTGGACCATAATGAGTGATGGCTTGAATGTGGAGCCCACCTCTAACATTTATTGTATTAGACCTCTTAGTGCCCTCGACAAAAGGGGTGTGTGGGGGGTCTTCCCCCACTATTCGGAGCCGGGGGGGGGCGCGTAAAATTCAGTAAAATTACAATTGTAAAATTATCCAGTTTATAATCGTACTATTCAAGTACGATTTTTCCAAATTACAATTTTTTAGTATGATTTGAATCGTACAGGTGTACAATACAATTCAAATCGTACGATTTGAATCATAAATAGTACGATTTTAACAACACTGCCTGTAAGTGACTTACAACTTACATCCAAACAGGATTACCTATAAGTGACTTTCACCTGTAAGTAACTTACAACTTAGGGCCTATTTGGATGCTTGTAAGTTGGCTAAAATGTAAGTGACTTACAGGGAAGTCACTAACAGGTTTTGTTTGAGGGAGAAAATTCACCTGTAAGTTACTTACAGCCTGTAAGTCACTTACAGGCAAATCCACCAAAAAATTGCAAGGGGTGGGGGTGAGTAGTCACTTCCCTGTAAGTCACTTACAGGCTCAACAGCCGGATGTTTAAAAAGAGGGGAAGAGGGAGAAACGCACCAACAAACGCCAATCTCCCTCTCCCCATCCCAATCTCTCTCTCTCTCTCTCTCTCTCTCTCTCTCTCTCTCTCTCTGCCGCAGCTCTCTCTCCCCTCTCCCCCGCACCCCCTCGAATCAGTAGGGTTTTTTTCTTTCCTGCAAGTCTAAGTTCCTGTTTTTGTTTTGCTGGGAAGACAAGAGCAGATTAGGTGTTATGCAGGTAACACTTTAGTGGGTGTTACCCCTACCGTGGGGCCCACCTTGATGATGTGTTATATATCCACTCTGTCCATCTGTTTCTCCAGCCAATTTTAAGATATGGTCCCAAAAATTAAGCAGATCCATATCTCAGGTGGACCCCACCACAGGAAACAGTGGTGGTTAGGTTAAAGGAGCCATAGACTGTTCCAATCACCATTGTTTTTTGAATTGTGGTTCACCTGAGATTTGGATTTGCTTTATTTTTTGGGCCAAGCTCTAAAATGAGCTAGCAAAACTGATGGATGGCATGGACACTCATCCATGTGGGTCCCATCAATTTTTAACAGTTAGAAGCAGAATAGGCATAACAATGATGTTGCGAGAATAGTTCTTTTTTTTTTTTAATAGTAACTATTTGTGGCAATTAGCAACTACTTAGCATAATGTGTTGCTTCATGTTATAACTATTTTGAATTCGTGGGCCCACTTTTATGGCCCACATGATGATTAGTCTGGTCTAAGAATCAGCTCAAATATTCATTTTGATGGGCCTGACAAAATGACATATTTGATCCCATGCTTTTTTTATATGATTATAGCATTTTGAAACAATTCCCTGCTCCAAGCTCATGTGGGTGTAATTATACAGCTTCTTACTTGTAAGTAACTTACAGGTTACCCGAACACAAAAACTAACTTACCCGTAAGTGACTTAAAACTTACATCCAAACATGTTACCTGTAAGTAACTTTCACCTGTAAGTGACTTACAGGTAAGTCACTTACAACTTAAAAGAACTTGCAGGCATCCAAACAGGCCCTTAAAGAACTTACAAGCATCCAAACAGGCCCTAAACAATTTACAGGTTATCCAAACATAGACAACTATTTGCCTGTAAATAGATTACAGCTTAAAGCCAAACACGACAGGATGTAAACAATTTACACCTGTAAATCATTTACCAGCAATTCATTTACCACTTACTCTTCATTGGATTGAGTTATTGCAATTCAATTCAACTTAGCATCCATTTGTACGAATGGAAGCTTGTGTGGCCAATCATCTCAGCAAAATTGGTTTCAACCAGTGTTTGCATTATCTCCGATATTATCAAAATATCCCCGATATTATCTCTATTTCTAGCTCAGCGACACCGATAACACTGGTAGCGATACCAATAACACTGATAGTATTAAAAATTCTTGATATCGGTGATGTATCACTAAATATTGCCAATGTATCGATATCGTCAATATTTTCAATTGTGTAAATTCCAGGCGTCGTTTGTATTGTCAATACATTGATCCCCTCGGTGTATCGCCAATATTTTTTACTGTGTAAATTCCAAGTGTCACTTGTATCGTCAATTTATTTGCAGTATTTCGATAATATCACCAATGTATTGATAATATCACCAAAAATCTATATATTAAAAAAATTCCCATTTCATATTTTTTATGGGTGCATGGTTGTATGCAGCACTCAATTTGTTGATGATAATATTGATAATATCGCAATATTATCATTATCGCAACATGACAATAACGAGACCACAATCTCTAGCTTCTTTTTTAGTTGTTAACGATTTGTTTGGATATTTCATGTGTTGCCGATATTCTGAAATATCAATGGATGTTTGAATGGAAGTTCAGATTTTGGATGGATGAGATGATTGGACTGACTTCTTACTGTAGCACATGCTTTTAGGCCCCCATTAAATAGAAACCTATTATGTATGCATTCTTTATGCAAATTTTTTATTCCTAAATATGTAACTATGTGTATTTTATCAACTCCTGAGGTTTCATTGAAAAATTCCACTGTTTTTCCCATTTTCCCCGCATTTCCGGTTATCAACGATATTATCGGCGATATCAATATTGTTTCCGTATCCCTGACTAGCGAAACTTGTAGCGATACCGAAACTTCGAACACTGGTTTCAACACACACACTGAGAGAGAGAGGGGTGGGAGCGGAGCCCCTAGAAACATGCATACCTCCAACCAAGGCAGCATAAGCCAAGGTCAGCTTCTGGGACATTGACATACCCCGGGGCTTAGATGATTCCCCGTCTCCATCTCCGCTATCATTATCGTTGTTGTTGTTACTGTTGTTGTTGTTGCTGCTGCTGCCGTCGTCTCCGCCAAAACCCCCATCACCACCTTCGATGCTGTCTCCGTCAGAGCCCTCTGATCTCAAGTTGCAGACAATGGCCCTTCTCCCGCCAAGACCACTCACCCTAGAAGAATAAGAAAGGCGAAGGGTGCGGAATGTCGCCCATCTTCTCCCGCTCTCTTTGTTATTTTTGAAGAGGCAGATTGAGGAGGAAGACAAGGCCCTGCAATGATCCCCGGATGCTTGAGAAAATAACAGGACAGAAGAAGCCGCTTTGGAGAGCGTCGAAACCGCCCCCATCTCTCTCTCTCTCTCACGCAACAGAAGGCCACGGTAGGCTCTCTTAACAAAAGGGCACGGATGAGCTCGAGCAAGGAGCGTCTGAAGTCAAACCGATGAGACCATGGACGCACGCGAGCCAGCTAGCTCGTGTCAAAAGCTCCGTGGCCCCACCATGATGTATGGGTTTTGTCTATGCTGACCATCCATTTTGGTAACTCATGAGCCCTGAAATGAGGCAGATCCAAAGCTCAAGTGGACCATACCACAGGAAACAGAGGGGATTAAATGCTTAACGTTGAGAACTTATTGTGGCCCACTGCAATGTTATTTGTCACCCAGCCCGTTCATAAAATCAAATAAAAACCTTAACGAAGGGAAGACACAAATATCAGCTTGATGCAAAACTTCTGTGGCTCCTTAGAAGTTTTCAACAGTGGGCCTTTAAGCCCGACTATTTCATATGGTGTGGTCTACTTGAGCTTTGCAAAATAGATGGACATCATGTACATCTTGGTGCCGTCGGCGGAGCTTTGACACCAGCAAGCTGCCTGGCGTGCTTGCTGGTGTCGGGGTCATTAGCCAAATTGCCTCCTTGGACCACTAGTTATGGCCTACCTGGTTCATAGCTTCCAACATTTAATTTGTAAGAAAAACAACCTACCTCATGCATGGCCTTGTATCGATTTATATGGAGATTACATAAGTCAACAACAGGCAATTACAGCTAAGCTAGCAGCTATGCATTTGCTGTACACGGGATCATAATATGCTAAACACGGAAAGTAACAGATACATAATTTACACAATATGCTAGGATCACGTAGAGGAAAGTATGGTAGAGAAGATCATGGCAGCAATGTTGGGATGCTTATCTCATCATTCTCCCTCAAGCTCAAGGTGGCATTGGACCAACGAAGAGCTTGCTACGGTTTGGAACAAACTTGGGAGCGCACAAAGGTTTGGTAAAAACATTAGCCACTTGATCATTACCCGAGATGTGGGCCAAGGAAATAATACCACGGGCAACTTGCTCTCGAACAAAATGTACATAAATCTCTGTGTTTAGTTCGATGATAAAACACTGGATTTTTAGCCATATTGATAGCACTGAGGTTGTCACAATACAACATGGGTGAAGGTAGAGCATAGCCGAGACTTTTGAGAAGATGCATAAACCACATGAGTTCGGCTGTGGTTGCTGCCAAAGCGCGATACTCAACCTCAGCCGTGGAACGAGAAACAATGGCCCGTTTCTTAGCTCCCCAAGATAACAAGTTAGCACCCATGTAGATAGCAAAGCCGGTTGTGGAGTGACAATCATCCCGGGAACCTGCCCACTCGGCATCACAATAGCCACGAAGTGTAGTGAGGGGAGTCTTAACAAAATGGAGCCCAAGACTGAGTGTTCCCTTGAGATAGCGAAAAATCCACTTAATAACAATCAGATGAGGATCTTGAGGACTTTGCATGAATTGACGTACAAAGTTGACGGCATGGACGATATCGGGACAAGTCAAAGTAAGGTATTGAAGAGACTCAGCCAATTGCCAATATAGGGTTGGATCAAGCAAAAGAGCACCTTCAGTGGCTGACAATTGAACACTCGAGGCCAATGGTGTTGTGACAAGTTTAACACCATCTAAACCAAATTTTTGAAGAAGAGAGAGCACATATCGTGTCTGAATTAGTGTAATGGTAGACTCATCACGAGCAACTTGAATACCCAAGAAATAGTGCAAGTCTCTAAGATCCTTCATATTGAAAGCTAATGACAAATGAGTAGTAAACTTGCTAATTTGTGAAGAAGAACTTCCTATGATGATGATGTCATTGACGTAAATCAAGAGCATAAAAATATCAGATCCATGGTGCCGGGAAAAGAAGGATGCATCATAAGGGCATCGCTGAAAACACATTTGTTGAATGTAGGTGCTAAATTTCATATACCAAGCCCGAGGGGCCTGTTTTAATCCGTATAACGCCTTGTGAAGATGACAAACATAATCAGGACAAGATGGATCCTCAAAGCTAGGCAGTTGAGATAAATAGATGTGTTCTTGTAAAACGTTGTGTAAGAATGCCTTGCTCACATCGAGTTGTTTTAGCGGCCATCCTTGAGACAAACCCAAGGTTAAGACCAATCATATAGTCCTTGGTTTGACAACCGGACTAAACGTTTTATCATAATCGAGTTCATGGAGCTGTGTGAAGCCACGTGCTCCAATACGTGCTTTATACCATTCGATAGATCTGTCAGCTCGAGTTTTAATTTTGAACACCCATTTGTTGCTGACCAAATTCATGTCTGGCTGTTTGGGTACTAAAGTCCATGTATGATTGGCATGGAGAGCATCTATTTCAGCTTGCATAGCATGCTGCCATTTTGGATCTTGAAGAGCTTGTTTATATGTTTTTGGCTCTTGAGGTTGGGCTCCTAAATCTGCTACAAAACATGCTACAAAACATGTAGGGACTTTGGGCCGTCATGTGCCATCTTGAGTTCGAGTGACCATAGGATGAGTGTTAACTGTAGCAGGGCCTGACATGGGCTGAGGCGCAATGGGAACAGAAGCAAGCTCATGAGGCGATGACAGCGGTGCACCCGAATCATGTGATGGGACCAGATCTCCAGTTGAGTATGAGGGAGCAGGGCCAGTGGCGGATGGAGCATTTGGACCCTGTAGAGCTGCAGTTTTAAGACTCTTGGGAAGAGATCGGACCTTGAAGGCTTGCAAATCATCTTAGATGGGACCTTTTTGATGAGTGAAAGGAAAATTGAGTTCATAAAAAACAACATGGCGAGAGATATAAACGCGACTCGTTTGCATATCCATACACCGATATCCCTTATAGTGAATTGAATATATATATATATATATAAAAAAAAAGACACACTTACTTAATTTATAATCAAGCTTAGACCTGCCAAAAGGTGTTAAGCACAAGTAGCATTTGCACCCAAAAACCCGTAGAAGATTGTAAGAGGGAGGAGACCCAAAAAACCATCTCGTAGGGTGACTTGTCATGGAGAATGAGAGTAGGCAACCGATTTATAAGAAATATTCCTGTATTGAATGCCGATGTCCAAAATTTGGATGGAACCGAGGAATGTACCCTTAACGTTAAATTGGTTTCAACTATATGCCTATGACGTCGTTCCGCCAAACCATTTTGTTCAGGGGTCCTAGGACAAAGACAATCTGTGAAGAATCTCTTGTGAGTCAAAATAAGCCTTCAAAACGTGATTAACATATTCGCCACCTCCATCACTCTGAACAGTTTTAACTTGAGTGTTGAATTGATTTTCCATCGACTTTAGGAACATGGGAAAAATATTAGCCACATCAGATTTTCTAGCCAGTGAAAAATACCAAATATAGCGAGAATATTCATCAACAATGGCAAGATAAAAGCGAAAACCGTTATAGGAAGATATAGGGTCAGGTCCCCACACATCTGTGTGAATAGTATGAAGAAATGAGGAAGCATATGTATGACGAGACCGAAATGATAATTTTGTAGATTTTTCCAAAGTGCAACTTTCACAAAATCCAAATTTTTTATTCAAAGATAGTAAACAAGTCAATAAAAACTTAAGAATCTGAGAATGTGGATGCCCTAATCGTGCATGCCACAAGCTTCTAGATACTTTATTTGCCATAAGTTCTACTTGAGGATGTTGAAGCCATCGTAGATTGATCGGGTACAAGCCGTCCACCACTAATCCTTTAAACATCACCCGTCCCATCCACAAGTCCTTAAGAATAAAACCCCATGGATAAAATAAGAAATAACAGTTATAATCCCTTGTAAATTGAGAAACGGAAAGTAGATTTTTCTTAATATCAGGAACTATAAGGACATTGTTCAATTTGATATCAGTGGTAGGAATTGTAACGTGACCAACACCATAAATAGACAACCCATCACCATTACCAACCATGACAGAATCATTTCCAGGGTCAGGTTGAATACCTTGCACTTCGGTAGTGTTGGAAGTCATGTGATGATTAGCCCCAGTATCAGGATACCAAGTATCATCCACTGTATCACCCACCTGCAAGGCAGCAGAGGCCTTGTACTGTTTAGCCTCCTCATCTGTTGCGAAGCAACCATTTGCTTTGTGGTTCAAACCCCCACAACGGAAACAAGTAATACGGGAGTATCACTGCCACGACCACTTTCAGGACCGCGACCACCATGGTTCGGTGGCTGCTGAGAACGACCACTAGAAGAACCACCTTGAGAGCGGCCACCACCCCGAGTGCCTTTTTGCCGCTATTGAGAGGTTTGCTGATTGTTAGAGCCATGTCCACGACCTCCACGGCCTCCTCGAGACCTAGTAGTAGAACCACCACGGTTGATAGAGAGAGCAGCGGTGGATGAAGCTTCCTGTGCAGCAGTGATGCGCATCTCAAAGTCTCGAAGTTTGTTAATAACTCCTTTAAGCGAAGGAAAAGTGTCCTAAGCGTTAATGGCAACAATAATGGGATCAAACATAGAGTCAAAGCCTCTGAGAATGCAAATGATGAAATCGTCATCATCCATCAGGTTTTCCTGCACCCCAAAGTGAGAGAGTCAAAGATTTGGCTTTATGCAGATAGTCCTCTAGTGAGGAGGTGCCTTTTGTGAGTGACTGGAGCTCACCCTTCATCTGTAGGACATGGTCCCGTGTATGGTTGCCATACAAAGTTTTCAAAACTTCCCAAGCATCATGGGAAGACTCACTGTTGATCACCTGAGACAGAGGAGCATCAGACAGAGCTATTAAGCCATCCAAAGATGATGGTAGCTGGCGAGCATGGGACTTCATTTTTCACATAGCCGAGAAGACCATGGCTACGCAAAATAGGGACTACCTGCGCCTTCCATAACATGTAGTTGGTTAAGGCTAGTTTAATGGAAATATTAGGCATATTTGTTTTGGCTGGGGAAAAATCAAGATCATCCACAGGTGAGATCGAAGAGGTAGAAGAAGACTCCATTATTGGTACCTCAGTGGTCTCTAATACCATGTAAGGAAAACAGCCTACCTCATGCATGGCCTTGTATTGATTTATATAGAGATTACAGAGGTCAACAACAAGCAATTACAGCTAAGCTACCAGCTATGCATTTTCTATACATGGGATCATAATCTACTATACATGGAGAGTAACAGAAACATATTTTACACAATATGCTAGGATCACGTAAAGGAAAGTATGGTGGAGAAGATCACAACAGCAATGTTAGGATGCTTATCTCATCATACTTTGCGTGCAAAATACAATCCATCCAATTGGTTGGCCCCATCATAAGAATTTCCTTGGACAAAAATCAGCCAAATCCACTCGACAACTGGAATAATTTTCTATGTTGTGGCCCATCTTGTGAGTATATTGGTCTGATTTCTACACCATATGATCTTGTGGTGGGGCCAACCTATTGATAGGGTTGGATGTCACATTCACTTAATAGCTTGGAAGTTATCTTCCAAGGGACCATAACTTGTGGTCTAACCAGTTGGACTTATTACCTTCTTGTGAAAAAAGAGGGTGTCTAGTGAACGTATGCCATCCACCCCGTTGACTAGGCTATGCAGTGTGTATCCTATACCATCTCATCCCACCCTAGAGTGGGCATCCGTTCTCTCTTTTTTTATTCTCTCCAATCTAAATAGATTTTTTATATTTTCTCAAAATAAATTTTTTTATAGGGTCTTTCTAATCCTTGATATAAAATCCACTATTTTGGAATGGTTAGCATTATTTCTTTCCAAAATTCTGAAATCCACTAAGTTGTGAAAACCATATTAGATAGGTTATATTCCAAAATTCAAGTTAACCTTCCTGCCTGATGGAGTTTTCCTCCTCACTGACAGAGGAGAGAGGTTGGACAGAGAGTGGCCGGGCGCCCGAAATTCACCCAGATAGGCAGCAAGGCTGCTGGAAGGTTTTGGCCTAAGCCGGGCGCCCGACGGTCAAATTGACCGGGCGCCCGATGACCCGGCCGGGCGCCCGACCATGTTTGGTCCGGGCGCCCGAGATTCAAATTTTTTTCTCAGTTACTCGCTGGACTGTTTTTTGGTTGGCCGGGCGCCCGATGGTCTGGTGACCGGGCGCCTGACCCGACGCGGACTGCTTGTACGCAGTTTCCTAATATAGCTCTAATTCTTCCGTTTTTGGTACTCAAGCGCTCCAAAACGGGATTAGGGCATCCCATTGTATTGCTAACACGTCCAAGGTGAGAAAGAGAGAAAAAGAGGAAGAGAGAAAGAGAAGAGAGAGAAATAGGAAGCTTGTAGAAGGGAGAAGTTGCTTGAAGAAGGATTCTTTTGCGCAACGGTCGTCTCAGCGCTTCTACGTCCTCGGGATCGGTGAGATCACTCCTCTTTTACTATTCTCTTGTTGTTTATCCATCACTGCGTTGGTGAAGAAGTTTGATCCAAGCGGTGTGTGCTTGTGATCGGTTGTAACAGTTCCCTGAGATAGTGGATTGTTGATCTGGACTAGGTCCCGTGGTTTTTACCTCTTTTGAGGGTTTTCCACGTAAAAACTCTTTGTGTTCATGTGGTTGATGTTTATTCTTGATTATTGCATTAGCATAGTCCATAATTCTAGTGTATTGGGGGGCGAGATCCGAAGGTTTGTGTGAAACGCACCCAACAAAGTGGTATCAGAGAGTTCAGGTTGTTTGAACGGTGTGGGATCGGTTCTGAATTATGGAAGGTGGCTCATCAAGGATGATCAGCCTCAATGGTTCTAACTGGACCATATGGAAGGCTAAGATGGAGGACTTGCTTTATTGCAAGGACTTGTATGCTCTAATTCTAGGCATATCGGCGAAGACAAAGGATATGTCAGATGATGATTGGAAGAAAGTGGACCGGAAGGTGGTGGGGTTCATTAGACAATGGTTGGATGATTCAGTTTTCCACCATGTGTCTAAAGAGACCTCAGCCGCTAGCCTATGGCTGAAATTGCAAGGGCTGTATGAGAGGAAAACAGCCGGTAATAAGATTTTCCTGATAAGACGACTTGTGAATCTCAAGTTCAAAGATGGTGGTTCTGTGGCTGAACACATGAATGAGGTCAGCAACATTGTGAACCAACTCTCCGCCATGAAGATGGTCCTGGATGATGAACTTCAGGCTTTGCTACTGCTTAGCTCATTGCCTGACAGTTGGGAGACATTGGTGGTGTCTCTAAGTAACTCCGCGCCAGACGGAAAGGTATCCATGGATCAGGTAACCAGTTGTCTCTTCAATGAGGAGACAAGGAGGAAGTCCCTAGGGCCTACTCAACAAGAGGCCCTTGTGACACAAGATAGGGGGAGAGGAAAGAACAGAAAGGGCGGAAAGGCCCGAGATAAATCAAGAGGCAAGTCAGTTGCCAGGAAAGATGTTGAATGCTGGAATTGTGGCAAGAAGGGCCACTATAAGCATGAATGTCACAAGAAGAAGAGTGACAAGAAGGGTAAAGGAAATGAGAAGGAAGATGAATCAGATTCTACTGCGGTCACCTCAAATGGTGACGTTGTTGTTATTCTTTCGGCAGATCACGATACTTGTCTCACGGCTTCGAGTCAGGACACCGACTGGGTGATAGACTCGGGAGCCTCGTTTCATGCGACTCCACGCAGAGATTTCTTCACAAGCTACAAGTCAAGTGACTATGGGACAGTGAAGATGGGAAATTCTGGTGTTTCGAAGATCGTAGGGGTCGGTGATATTTGTTTGAAGACTGATGTGGGCTGCACATTGGTTCTCAGGGATGTGAGACACATTCCAGACCTTCGCCTCAACTTGATGTCGACGGGAAGGCTGGATGATGATGGTTATGAAAGCCGGTTTGTTGGTGGGCGCTGGAAGCTCATCAAGGGTTCGTTGATCACTGCCAGAGGAAAGAAGTGTTGCACTCTTTACAAGGCAAGTGTCAATGTATGCAAGAGTGGATTGAACGCAGCAGAGGATTCAGCTACTGACGTGTGGCACAGGCGTCTAGGCCACATGAGTGAAAAAGGGCTTCAACTACTAGCGAAGAAGCAGCTCCTTCCAGACGTGACAGGTATACCTCTCAAAACCTGTATTGGCTGTTTATCTGGGAAACAGCATAGAGTTTATTTTGTTAAAACTGCTTCTCATACTAATAAAGTACATGCATTAGATTTGGTTTATTCTGATGTTTGTGGTCCTATGAGGACAAAAACCTTGGGTGGGGCATTGTATTTTGTCACATTTATAGATGATGCATCTAGGAGGGTTTGGGTGTATGCTTTGAAATCCAAGGACGAGGTCTTTGGTGTGTTTAAACTGTTTCATGCTATGGTCGAGAGGGAGACAGGCAGACCATTGAAGTGCATCCGCACTGACAATGGTGGTGAATACATAGGTGACTTCCACGAGTATTGTAAGTCACTGGGTATACGGCATGAACAGTCAGTTCCCAAGACCCCCCAGCATAATGGTGTGGCTGAGAGAATGAATCGCACCATAGTAGAGAGAATCAGATGCATGTTATTCCATGCAAAGTTGCCCAAGATGTTCTGGGGAGAAGCAATGCACACAGCGGTGTATTTGATAAACAGGTCTCCATCAGCCCCGTTGAATGGAGAAGTACCTGAGAAGGTGTGGACTGGACGTGATCCATCGTACAGTCATCTCAGGGTGTTTGGATGCAGGGCATCCGTTCACGTACCAAAGGACGAGAGGTCCAAGCTCGATATGAAGATCAGGCAGTGTGTGTTCGTAGGGTACGGTGATGAAAAGTTCGGTTACAGGTTGTGGGATCCGACCGAGAAGAAACTCGTCAGGAGCAGAGATGTGGTTTTCATTGAAGATCAGTGTATAGAAGACATTGAAAAGCCAGAGAAGACCCAACCCAGTTCAGGTGAACTGGAGGATACGGATCCGATTACTCCTCCCGTGGTGCCTGATGACGGGGGAGTACAGCAAGGTGCAGAGGATGAGGGAGTCCCTACAGAAGATGGACAGGGGGAGCAGCCCCAACTGGATCCACCTGTTGAGCCACAGGTGAGGAGGACATCAAGGGACAGACATCCATCCAAGAAGTACTCGCCGCATGAGTACATTATGCTCACAGATGGGGGAGAGCCAGAAGACTATTCTGAGGCCCTAGCCGACGAGCATAAGGGGGAGTGGTTGAAAGCTATGTAAGAGGAGATAGAATCCTTGCATAAGAACCACACTTATGATATGGTGAAATTGGCTAAGGGCAAGAAAGCTCTGAGCAACAAGTGGGTGTTCAGAAAGAAGAATGAGCAGAAGAATTCACAGACAAGGTACAAGGCCAGACTTGTGGTGAAAGGGTTTGGTCAGAGGAAAGGAATAGACTTCGAGGAGATATTCTCACCAGTGGTGAAGATGACATCCATTCGGGTGTTGCTTGGGTTAGCGGCTAGCATAGATCTGGAGATAGAGCAGTTAGATGTCAAAACTGCCTTTCTCCATGGTGACCTGGAAGAAGAGATCTACATGCGCCAACCAGAAGGGTTCGAAGTCAAGGGCAAAGAGCATATGGTGTGCAGGCTTAGGAAGAGCTTGTATGCGCTGAAGCAAGCTCGTAGGCAATGGTACAAGAAGTTCGACTCGTTCATGTTAAAGCATGGATATGACAGAACGGAGTCAGACCACTGTGTGTTCACTCGCAGGTTCTCAGATGGTGATTTCTTAGTTCTGCTATTGTATGTTGATGACATGCTCATCATGGGAAGAGACATCAAGAAGATTGACAGGCTGAAACAGGAGTTGGGCAAGTCGTTTGCGATGAAGGACTTGAGCCCGGCAAAACAGATCCTAGGAATGGAGATAACCCATGACAGAAGCAGCAGGAAGCTCTGGTTGTCACAAGAGCGGTATATTGAGAAAGTCCTAGAGCGGTTCAACATGAATGCAGCGAAGCTGGTCAGTACTCCACTGGATGGTCACTTCAAATTGAGCGACAAGCAGTGTCCCAAGACGAAGGCGGAAGTGGAAGAGATGCGGAAGATACCATACGCGTCAGCGGTAGGAAGTTTGATGTATGCTATGGTGTGTACGCGCCCAGACATAGCATATGCAGTTGGTGTTGTCAGCCGGTTTCTTGCCAATCCTGGCAAGGAACATTGGGCAGCAGTGAAGTGGATACTGCGGTATCTGAGAGGCTCATCCAGGTTGAGCCTATGCTATGGTGACGGAAAACCTGTGTTAGAAGGCTACACAGATGTAAATATGGCAGGTGACATAGACTCCAGGAAGTCTACATCGGGGTTCATGTTCACGTTTGCAGGCGAAGCGGTCTCTTGGCAGAGCAAGCTACAGAAGGTCGTAGCATTGTCGACGACAGATGCCGAGTACATTGCAGTCACAGAAGCATGCAAAGAGATGCTTTGGATGAAGAGGTTCCTACAGGAACTCAGCCTGAAGCAGGAGGAGCACGTGGTCTATTGCGATAGCCAAAGTGCTATACACTTGAGCAAGAATCCAAGTCAGCATTCCAAGTCGAAGCACATAGAGATTCGGTATCACTGGATCATGGATACTTTGGAACAGAAGGTGTTACAGCTTGAGAAGGTCCATACGGACGATAACGGGTCAGACATGATGACCAAAGCTTTGCTCAAGGGCAAGTTTGAGGTTTGCAGAAACCTCGCTGGCTTGAAGAAGGTGAATTTCTCCTGAGTCGAAAAGGGGGAGATTTGATGGAGTTTTCCTCCTCACTGACAGAGGAGAGAGGTTGGACAGAGAGTGGCCGGGCGCCCGAAATTCACCCAGATAGGCAGCAAGGCTGCTGGAAGGTTTTGGCTTAAGCCGGGAGCCCGACGGTCAAATTGACCGGGCGCCCGATGACCCGGCCGGGCGCCCGCCATGTTTGGTCCGGGCACCCGAAATTCATTTTTTTTCTCAGTTACTCGCTGGACTGTTTTTTGGTTGGCCGGGCGCCCGACCCGACGCGGACTGCTTGTACGCAGTTTCCTAATATGGCTCTAATTCTTTCGTTTTTGGTACTTAAGCGCTCCAAAACGGGATTAGGGCATCCCATTGTGTTGCTAACACGTCCAAGGTGAGAAAGAGAGAAAAAGAGGAAGAGAGAAAGAGAAGAGAGAGAAAGAGGAAGCTTGTAGAAGGGAGAAGTTGCTTGAAGAAGGATTCTTCTGCGCAACGGTCGTCTCAGCGCTTCTACGTCCTCGGGATCGGTGAGATCACTCCTCTTTTACTATTCTCTTGTTGTTTATCCATCCCTGCGTGGGTGAAGAAGTTTGATCCAAGCGGTGTGTGCTTGTGATCGATTGTAACAGTTCCCTGAGATAGTGGATTGTTGATCTGGACTAGGTCCCGTGGTTTTTACCTCTTTTGAGGGTTTTCCACGTAAAAACTCTTTGTGTTCGTGTGGTTGATGTTTATTCTTGATTATTGCATTAGCATAGTCCATAATTCTAGTGTATTAGGGGGCGAGATCCGAAGGTTTGTGTGAAACGCACCCAACACTGCCATCCAATGAACAAGTTTTTTTTTTTTTTTTTTTTTCATTTAAATCGAACCAGTGGCTATTCTCATTTGGTGTCCATTCACAACCCATCAATTAGCCAGGCATAAAAACACAAATCCTTATGTAGTTTTGTTTAAACATATATTTGAATCAAAGCTTATAGCTTGTACAATTTCCTTTGAGTTCATGGTATTCCATTTGTACAAATTCCCAATGTTGGAGCATCAATCATTTCTCTTCTTGGCAGTCTGAAAGTTTCCCTAGTTTTTGAAAGGCAAGAAAGCTTCCACACCTGGTCCTTATCCTTACCTCGGTGGTAGAATCTTAGTAGTTTCAACATGAGGTCTGGAGTTTGAGTATCCATAGGTGGTGAAATCCCACTACAGCGTGAGTGCGTGGGTGTGCTATGGATGTGTGTGTGAAAAAAAAAAAAAAAACACTTCCACACATGATGAGTTGACTTAAAATACCCTTTCTTTTGGTAAATCCTCTTCCCTTTCTTCAAAAGGTTTGGAAGTTTAGCTCTAGCTTTTCAAGGTATTGTGGGGAAAATTTTCGCTGGCTACTCACATTGAATATAATAGACAATTTTGTTTATCAACACTTAAGATCAAGAAAGGACTATTTGGTGCATGTGTGGTATTTGGAAATATGTGGTGACATACATAAAGACTTGCAATGTGCTTAAGGCTCATTTGAGAGCTAGTAAATGGAAGTAAATAGGAAATGGATTTGGAGGTAAATGAATTTGATTTAAATGACTTTACACGGTTGTGTTTGGATGAGAGTAAATGAAATGCATTTGAAATCAAAATATTTTGTTTGGATGTAATAAATGGAAGGAATTAGAATGCATCCAAAATTTTCAATATATTCACAGGAATATATGTGTGATATCCCAAATCACTTTTAATATCCTAACTTAATGTACATATGTGATATTTGATAGAATGATTGTAATAAGCCCGTTGTAATGTACACTTGAAAAAAAAAGAGAGAAAATTTCAAGCCTCACAAACATAAGGATCACAAACAAGCAACTTGCGAACACTTTTTAACCATCAATTTAGATGGCCATCCTTTGGGTCGTTTGGATCATTCTTTTGGTGTGATTTTAGTGATGTAGCCAATGTTTGAATTGTTGGGGAGTATCATTAGCGTGGCATGTGTATGGTGAATATGCGCATAGTTGCACCTTTGTTTACACGTGAGACTCTCCAAGGGAGTTCAAAAAGTCATTTCAACCCATTTACTTCCAAATCCTCTCTAGGATTTCATTTACATGCATATTTCCATCCAAACAAACTCCAAATATCATTTACCTTCATTTACTCCCAATTCTACCCATTTACCTCCATGTACTACTAGCAGAAAGGCCCCTAAAGATGCACAAGTACACGTGTGGCATGCGTGAGGGCTTGATGGTGTACAGTAGTGCACCTGGCACATGCATCATGTGTACAATTTGACACATGTGATGCGCATAACGGCACATGCTGCGCATGAGAAGGAATCTACTTCCTTTATATTTGCAATGAAAGAAGGAAAAAAAAATAAAAAAAAATGTGGTTGTTCAATGTTCACGAAAGAATTCATTTCTTTTTCTTTGGGATCCGCATTCCACCCTCTTACCAAGAATCTAAAACCCGTCATTTTGTTGGAATTGTTTTTCCAACATTAAACCATTTGTAGACTTTTCCAAGATCCCAGACGTGGGAAATGACCTTGACAAAGAATTCCATTTCCAAACTTTCCAGGTAACCAGACAACCCTTGAGTGTAACCCACATATTAGTAACCTAGGACACAAGCATTCCTCGTAGTTGACAGAGAGTTCAGACCGTAGAGTCACTGTAATCACAGCACTAAATAATGCAAAGCCATCTCTCCACAAAGCATGCTCATTTATCACTGGGGTATTGCCCATTTGGGCGCACATAATTGACCATAACCTTCATTTTCATTAAATACATAGTTTTAGAAACTCATTAGTTTCAAGGCCACATATTAGATGGAGAAGATCACCGAGTCTAGGTCTATTTTGGCCATTTATCATCCACAGACAACCATATAATAAAGTCATAACTGTGTCCTGTGTAGAATGGATTTACTAGGTCACCCTATCCAAGGCAGCCCCTCATGATGGACGACCCACATCAGAGGTGGGGCCCACAGTGATGGACGTGGTTTTCTTTGCCATCAAACATATTTACCAGGTCACCATATCCAAGGCGGGCCCACATGATGGACGGCCCACGTCAGAGGTGGGGCCCACCTTGACGTGGATCATCCATCTTGTTGGGCCCGCTTGGATGCACCTGCACCGTCCATTCATTTTCCTCACCTTTGTGGACCCCACATCTACAAGCAGTGGAGATAATGACTTCCATTGTTGAAACCTTACAAGAGTCTATCTTGATGTATGTATTGAATACACACTGTCTATCTTTTTGCCATATTATTATCTTCGACGTGGGGCCACCAGGGAGTGGATCCTACCATAAGAAACAGTGATAGTTGACTATTTAAAACTTTGTAGGACTTGCCATGATAGTGTGTTACAGATCTATTTCATTTGTCCGGCTTGGAAGAAACTTCAATGCCACTGAGAGGGGTTTCGCAAGATGCCCTAGACCATTTAGCCGGTGGGAGAAAAAAAATAAAAACTAAAATACTTATGAAGTTTTTAGCCTATCAAGAACTGATAACTAGTTGTTAACCAAACTAACTTATTCAGAATGAGTAACTTAATTGTGGCTGTCAGCAGAATAAGTAACTTTTTTTGTTGCATCTAAATGGGCCCTCAATATCATCCCATAAGCTAGAAATCCCTTACAATGTTCTTTTAAGTCTCGAGATTCACGGTTCTCGTAAGGGTAGTTGTGTGGGCAAATTTGTCCAACCTACTCGCATTATGTGTGTGTGTGTGTGTGTGTGTGTGTGTGTGTGTGTGTGTGTTTACGCCTGCATTGGTATAGTCCACATGGACCAATGAGATGCCGTTGTGTGTCGGCACTACATATGAATCACATATGAATTTTTACTCGTGCCTCATGTATATCTTTCAACCCAACTTCCTTCAACGACATGTCACCTGTTAAAATCATAACGGCTCGGAGCAGTATGCACATTTGCGGCTGAAAAAAGTGAGATATTGCGAGAAGGACATGTGGTCCACACACGACTAGCACGTGTGGTTGAGCAGTTTGCTCAACAAGCTGCATGAAGTTTCGCCAAGATTGGAAATCTTTTGCCTATCTATATATGTTTGACAAAGCTCTCACACAATTATGCCGAAATGAGAAATTTCCCATAAATAATTCATACTTTCGCGGAGACTACAAAGGTTTGAGGAGTGGATTCTTCCTAAATTATAAGGAAATCAACAAATGTGATGAGAAATCCAAGTCTAATTAGGATACGGTCCGGTAACCTTTGAAGATCAAACGTGGTCTATATAAGGAGTACCTGATGAAGAGCTCGAGGCACCAACCAAGCCATCAGACAGTCTCTCTCACATTGCAACGATGTTTATCTTAATTTTAGCCTTAGTTCCTCCACTTCCATCTAGCCTTGTTGCAATAAGTTTGGAGTTTAGCATAGCTTAGATTGCTATTGTCCAGCCCCATCGCTACAGTATGCTTAGGAATAGTGTAAATATTCATGACCTTCGTTATTTGACTGGGCCCATACTTGGAAGATCACATCGGTCATATTTTACTGGTCATTCGCTTCAATTATTCGCATAGACAATCATAAGCAATCTTTTATTTTTCTCCACTTATTTACTTTACTATCAATGGTTGTATTAATTTTCATTCAAAATTAATATAATTAGTGATCAACCTTTATTTTTAATTTTAATAATCCATTATTGGATTATTGAGGTTACCATTAAAAGAAAAAAATCTTTAGCTCAAGACAAAAAAATCTCATTAAAAAAAACCAGCACTTCCATTTCAAATTGCCTGATCGTGCACATTGGTAACTGGACAATCAAGTCAACCTTCACAAGTTTGATCATATGATTGATTTGGCGCATGGAGTCGCAATGGTTCAATCAAACTCAAGTCGAGCATGACTCTGGAATGCTCAACACTACCCTAGCTGTGCATGTTTGATTGAATATGGGCCATTCGTCAACACATATGGTCTCATATTTGATTGAACTATGACAATATGTATGTATGTATATGTATATAGTAGAGATTAGCCTGATCGTGATGAGTGACACAAATGCACCCAAATTTTGTAATTTGGCACATCCTTGACTTGAGATGTATCATTTCCTAAAAATCAGCTCGTTAAGAGAAGAGTAAACCATGATTAAATGGACATTTGCTTAGAGCTCGTTTGGGAGCTTGTAAATGGAAGTAATTGGATCTAGACCCCTTGATTGTTATGGGGGTGGCAATGGGCGCGTCTGATGGGTACTTAACCCTGCTGAAAATGGGTCGGAATGAGCGCTGGTCTGGATATTAATTTGAACCACATTAGCATAGAAAGCTGGTCTGGAAATTTCAGGTACTTTCTCAATGTTTTTTGTGGTGGGGCCCACCTAGTGTTGTATGGTCATGATTTTGAGGCATCCTATCATCTAGTTGGGTTCACTTGATGTGAGGGCTAGATGGAAAGCACATCATGGTGGATCCCACGCATCAAGTGCCTGAAAAAGAATCTGAAATGTGGAAGAGAAAAACTAGATAGTCTTGGTAATTGCGATGCAGAGATGGCTGATATGCAGCACTAGTTCATGCTGGCAGCATCCGATATGTATGAGTCTGGATACCCAGCACTTTTATTCATTTGTTTCAAACTTCAAATTGTAAATTGATACCCAATCCAAAGATTAGCATCCTAAACCACGATGTTAATACAGGTGCCTGCAACCATTTCAGGTTAAACATAGGTATGAAAATGATAGGCTATGGATGTATTACCCCTGTACCTGACCTGACCTTAACTGGGCGATGGACACATATTACTGCTGGTATTTCAACCATCCAATAAATTCCATGAACCATCCACTTAGAAAAGGGAATCATCACAAATTTTGGTTTTATATGCATCAAAGTTGTGCCTCACTTCCTGAGTCTGGCTCGATGGCTTAGTGGTAGGTACTCTGTTTCAACACAGGGATCATGGGATGAGTGCCCATGTGTAGCTGTATATGTGAGTTTGTAGGTTATCCAAATCTCAAATGGACCACATCATAGTAAACAGTGTTGATTGAAGATGCCCCGTTAAAAACTTGACGGATGTAGTTGATATTTGTTTCTTTCACTTCATTCAGGTCCGTATGACCTAATCAAAAGGTTGGATGTCAAATCAAAGTTTGGATCCTTTGTTGGCTCCCAGCAGGAAAATCCTACTTGGAACCTTTTTAACGGACTGCCTCATCACATTGGCCTGCAGCCATGTCATATCATCAGTGCAATTTGGTCACACCTTAGTGGCAACCCGATTACGCTGATGTCATGCAGTGTGATGTGGACTAATGAAAAGGCGCCAAGCAGCATTTTCCGGCTTGGCAGCCAACAGAGGATCTAGATTCATCAAATAAACATTATAGTGGGCCCTATGAGGTTTTTAATGGTGGACATTCAATCACTACTATTTTCTGTGGTGTGGTCCACATGAGATTTAGATCTGCCTCACTTTTGGGATCAAGCCCTAAAATGATATGGAAAAGGGCGCGAATTAGGTGTTATCCTAGGAACAGCTTAGTGGGTGTTATTACCCTAACCGTGTGGGGCCCATCTTGATTTAGATCTACGCTATCTGTTTTTTCGTATCATTTTAGGATGTGATCCAAAACCCTAAAAAGATCCAAATCTCAGGTGGACAATGCCACTAGAAACAGTGATAAATAACCATTAAAAATGTTTTGTGGGCCACAAAAGTTTTGGATCAATCTAATATTTATATTTTCCCTTCATCAAGACCTTATTGACATTAGGATTTCAAATAAACATTACCAAAACCTTAGGATGGGCTCTTTGGAATTTTTAATGGTGGGGCACTCAATCAAACTGTTTCTAGTGGTACGGTCCACTTGAGATTTGGATCTGCATAATTTTTGGAACCTCATTCTAAAATGGGCTGTAGAAACGGATGGACCGAGTGGATATACAAAATATCATCCATGTGGGCCATACGGCAGGGGTAACACCCACTAAGCTGTTCTTAGGGTAACACCTAATTCGCGCCCTATGGTAAAATAGATCATAGTGGCCCCACATAGCACCGACCAGCAGGCACCTGGCCAGTAGCAGTGTCGCTTGCCAAACCACGTCCCACGTGCAGTGTATGAAAGGAGCTCAACTTCGCTTCTACCCGGAACCAGCGATGTGGGTGACCCTGAACCTAGTGCCCACATGGATGTATTCCCTGTATATCTATGCCATCCATCTGTTTCTTCATCTTATCTTATTTTATGATAGGGTACCAAAACCGAAGAAGATGCAAATTTTAGGTGGACCACACCACAGGAAGCAATGCTCATTGAACACCTACCATTAAAAACTTTCTAGCATTCAACGTAATGTTTATTGGCCATCCAATCTGTTGATAACGTCACGCAGAACGGGATGAAATGTAAAAACAAATATCAGGTTGATAGAAAAGTTTTCTGGGCCACAAAAGGTTTTTAATGATCATTAACCATTGTTCCTTATGGTGTGGTCCACCTGAAATTTCTATATGCTTCATTTTTGGTAACATGGCATAAAATAATCTGGAAAAGCAGATGAATGGCATGGATATACAATTCATACATTGAGGTGGTCTCCGTCGGTCAGGGTCCCACCCACGTCGCTGGTTCCGGGGTCTCACCCAAGTCGCGCCCGTATGAAAAAGGGGCACGCCCGGTTGGAGCAGCGGTTGGTCCGGTTTTTATGGACCGCCCACTAAACGGCAAGCCGTACGGTCCGGTTTTTAGAACACTGTTCCAGGAATCAGATCTGTTCTCGCCCGCCCTCTCTCTCATTCCCATCTAGCTCTCTCTCATACCCAACAAGCTCCTCCATTTCCAGCGCTTTCATCTGTTAAATCTACTCCCCTCACCTTTACGCAGCTAACGCTCATCAGGTACGTACGCATGGCTCTTCCCTCTCTCTCTCTACCCCATTACAAATACCCATCCCTGTGATCACTCGCCTCCCCATGTAAATAAAGCACTCATTCTCTTTCTAAACCCCTAAAATATGGGCAACCATATAAAAATCACCGGATCTCTTCAACAGATCTGAACTCACATTATATCTGCAGGAAATAAACAGATCATCACAAGTAAAGATTCCGCGCAAACAAATCGTAGTATCTTTTACTTGATTTGAATTGCTTACCCTCTTCTCAAAAAGAATTTAGCCTGATCTGATCTTTTTTTTTCCTCTTTTCTTTTCTTTCATTAATTAATTTTCCCACGTCTTCCGAGATTTGCATCTTATGTTTTGCTTGTCATGTAAGCGAAAATGATTTGATGTAACTGGCTGACAGGGAACAAGCAGCTTATGTGAGGTGAGGGATCTCGCAATCTGATGGCTGGGGCAGCAGGAGGTTTTGTTACTCGCTCCTTCGAGTCCATGCTCAAGGAGTGCTCTGGAAAGAAGTATGGGGCGCTTCAGAAAGCTATTCAGACCTATTTAGGTGAGACCCTGATCTTTCCTCCCACTTTCCAAAACTTTCTCCTTCATTCATCATCATCTGCAACAGCACTGACAACTGAATTACACTGATTTAAGGCCACTTCTGCAAGGATTGCTATCATTCATAATTCTGTGATTGTTTATTGTTTGTTACTTGCAAGGTGCCTGTTGCATGCCCCTCCTTCAATTATACAATGATATTCAATCAAATAGGCTTCTTCCTTTAGTTGCTTACATTTGCTTCTCTTGATGGATTGAGGAGGTCAAGAAACTGAAGGGGGCTTTCTTGGTAGCCTAAGCCCATCTAATAAGGGGTCTTTTGGATGCCTATAAATGGTTTAAGTTAAGTTGTAAATGATTTACAGCCCGTTTGTCTGGCTTTAAGCTGTAAATGAGTTACAAGCAAATCATCTACAATGTTTGGGTAGCCTGTAAATGGTTTATATCCTATAATTGGGTATTCGCGCTGGAGATAGTTTGGATAAGTAATTCCTTCAAAAAACTCAAATGGCATATAAGAGTGGATTTTAAAGTAGATCATTGGGTTAAGCCTAACTCACTAAAGCTTAGGGTTGATGCTCATAGAAAACCAAGCATTAGGTGAGCCATAGAAGTGGGCCCACGAAAGCGAGCTGGTAGCGAGATCTGCTGCCGTTGGGGGAGAGAGAGAAAGAGCCGCTGGAGTCCTTAGAGACAAAGGAGAGAGGGAGATGCATCTCTCCTTTATAGCAATGCATTAAAAAAAAAAACCCGTTGGAGTCTAACAGGTTGTAAATGATTTGCCCGTAAATGAAATCCTGAGTTTTTTCTTGTAAATGAGAAGGGGCAAAAAGCTGTAAATGATTTACAGGCAAAAAGGGCCATCCAAATGCAAGTTATAAATGATTTAGTACCTGTAGATCATTTACAACTTGCCTCATTTTCAGTTATCCAAACGACCCCTAAGGAAATTAATTATGATTTGGCAAAGAAGGGCCCTAGTCTCCATTGGAGACATTTCCCCCCTTACGTGATCTTCTTTTATTTTTAGTGAAATCTACTATAGATTATATTTTTGAAAGAATGCGGAAGTGGAGCAAATGTTTTAGAGTGGGGGTAATTGATGGCCATGAGTTCTTTCTTATATAGGTTACAAGACCCATCATTTTTTCCCCTGATGAAGGGTAAGAGCTAAGAAAAGGAGGAAAATACAAGCTGATGCTAGATACGCATTATAATAGTATGGCACCATTTTTTTCGCAACATCCAACAACATTTTCAAACTAAAAAAGAAAAAGAAAAACTCCTTATCTCTTGTTGATTATGTGTAAAGCTTCCATCGAGTTACCATCTTTTGCCAATGCATCTACCACCGAATTTGCTTCATGATGGACATGGGAAAATTCATCTCATTGATAGCACATAAAAATCTAGTGCTTCCTTGATGAGGCTAGCTGTCTTCCACGGGCAATGCCCCGGGTTTCATCCATTTAATGGCATTGCTAGCATCACCTTCGATGATGGTTGGACTAAAGTATTGCTGACAGCCAGTTTAACCCCCTGAAGAAAAGAAGCTGCTTTGGCAAAGTTAGAATTGCGAATGCACTGGGAGGCTGAGACCCAGAAAAATCTAGCATAATAGTTCCCTAATGGTTTCTAATAATTGCACTGGCGCCTACTGGACCTAGATTTCCAAAGGAATTGCCACTGAAGTTCAGCTTGTAACATCCTTCAGGAGGACTACATCATCTCTCTTTAACTTTGTTAACCACCTAACCTCAATATAATACCTCTGCCCAATTTTGTCTGATAAGATGATGAGTGATACCTTTCATCATATAATTTGCATTGCCCCAATCTATGATCAGCTCCCCAAGCTTTTTTTATTGTTTTGAAAGATGATGAAATTTTATTAGAAAAACAACAGAAAAAAGAAACAAATACAAAGGAGGACACCGAGAAGGCCCTAAGCTACCCAAGGAAAGCTATACTACATTCCTTCAAGTTTGGAACACAAGAAGCCTATTTTATAACCATCTTGATGCGGACACAAAAGCATTCAAGGTGTACCAACGAAGAAAGTGCCAACCACAAGCACCATCCTTGTGGATAGGCGGTTATTGAGGAGCTGAAGACCCTCCACATGTGATCAGACACATAGAAGACCCCACTCAGGGAAGACACATGTGAAGGAAGAAAGGAGAAAATACCGAAGAACTGAAGATTACGGGCGCCCATTGGGCGCCTGACCACTGTCTTCGGGCGCCCGAACCTCGTCTTCCGAGCGCCCGAACCTCTCTAAAGGTTTTCGGACGACTTCAAGCGGCAGCTCGGGCGCCCGACCGAGCGGCAGAACTTTCCCGCACTTTTGTTAGTTACGCGCTTTTTGCTTAGTTTTATGGGTATTTTAGTACTTTTCTACCTTTATTTGTTTCTTTAAGAGGGTTAAAGCCCTAAACTCGAAAAAACTTTAATTATTGATTAATGAAAAGCCTCTTGGAGCTTCTCTCTTCCTCTCTCTCTCTAATGGTGATGTTTCTTCTTCCTTGATCCCTCTTTCTTTTACTTGCTTCTTGTGCCCCTCCTATCCTTCTTCCAGGTAATTCTATCTTTCCTAATCTATTTGTTTCGCTAACCTCAATTCCTAAAATTTGATTTTGATCCTAAACCCTAAGTTTTCAGATTTTTCAAACCCCTAATCCAAAATCCCTTGATTTCCTGGATTAGAGATTCCTCTTAATTGATTGGGTTATAGCCATGCAAGATTGGGAGGTTCCATCCCTCGCCGGATCCCACCATAGTGATACTTGAATCTCATCCTTCATGGTTGTGATGAATGGCCCGTTCCATTGCATGTTTCTTGTGATCTTCTTAGTTCATGATGATTACTGCTAGATTTTATATTGTTATTGTCTTTTAATTCCGCTGATTTCATTGTGTTCATGAGCATGCATCATGATTAGGGCATCCTGCATCACATCTTCCTAGTCCTTAGGGATATGCTTTCTACTGGCTTGCTCAAATTGTTGAAACACCTTGCGTTCCTCTCTTCCCAAATCGCCCACCATAGAGCGAGTAATGCCATTCTCCATAGCCTGGATCTAACTTTCCCTAGGCCTACCCCGGTCCAAGAGGCTAAACGACGACCTACTAAATCAAGGGCGACCCACATCACCTGGAGAAGCGACCCGGCATATCAAACCCAAATCGCCCTTAAGAAAGGACAATGAACAAAAAGATGGTCCACAATCTCCTCGTCCTGCATGCACATAATGCAAATGTTTGGGATCACCTATAGCTCTCTTCCGAAGGTTGTCAATGGTTAGAACTTTCTTTCGACCCAACAATGACTCGAAATCCGCTATTTTTGGAGGGACATTAAAGCGCCAAATAAGTGTCGAGCTCGCCACCTCATTGTGATGCCGTACTCCTTTGGTGAGGTAGTAAAAAGATTTAACTGAGAAGACGCCCGATTTATCGGCCATCTACACCATCTTATCGGACTCGGACGGGACCTGGGCGTAGAGATGAATACGCTCAAGAAGGGCTGCAAACTCGCCCGCTTCGTCGTCTCGTAGGAAGCATCTACAAGGAGGTTCCCAAACGACCGCGCCCCCAATTCTAGAGAAGTAGTTCGCTACCTTGACATCACAATCCAGTGCCAATCGACAAATAGCAGGAAAGTCATCTTTCAAATAGGAAGAACCCAACCAAACATCTTCCTAAAATCTAACCTTTTCACCATTGTCAACTGAGAAGCCCACGCCTTCCAAGAAAGCCGACTTAACAGACTGAACACCTTTCCAAGGAGCCAAGGTTCTTTATAGGATCGACTCTCTAGTCCACCAATCCCCGCTAGAGGAGCCATATTTGCTTTTAACCACCCTCTTCCAAAGAGCCTCCTCTTCTTCCCCAATTCTCTAAAGCCACTTACCAAGTAATGCTATGATCATGGCCTTGAGTTCTTTTATCCCCACGACACCCTTGTATGTTTTGCAAACTTCATCCCAACTCACTAAATGAATTTTCTTTTTCTCTTCCATACCTTTCCACAAGAAGTTGCGCCTCAATTTTCCAAGTCTTGAGAGAACTGAGGCTGGGCATTTGTAGAGAGACATGAAGTAGAGGGGAAGATTTGATACAACCGCTTGGATAAGTGTGATGTGACTGCCTAGCGAAAGATCTTGGGTTTTCCATGTTGCAAGATGCTTCTTGAATCTTTCCACCACCTTATTCCAAAGGGCTTTGGCTGGCTTGCTCACACAAAGGGGCAATCTCACAAACGTGGCGGGAAGAGAAACAATACTTATCCTACATGGTTTTCCTCTGAAATCCCAGCTATAAGCAACAAAGAGTAGCCCAGGTTGTAATTTTCCATAGAATCTGACCAGCTGGGCCAACCGCAGCATTCCACCGGCCAGAAAAGTGGCATTTCATGGATTCCGGAATCACCCACTCAATACCAAAAACTCTCAAAACTGGAGGACCAAACATTCCAAGCAAAACTGTAGTGAAGGAGACTATAACTCTTCCACACACAACATATAGGGCATCTATTAAAATGATTGCCCTCTGCTTTTAGTATGGCTGAGCATTTATCAATAGCTGCCATCCAATAAAATGCATGAGCTTTGAGGGGAACTGTTGAGACTCGAGAACCAAAACTTGGAGTAGCCAAAGCATCTGTGGATTCTGTTAATGCATGGTAGAAAAGAGCTCATGGAAAAGATCCATTTAGAATCCAATTCCCACATCCTTTTGTCTTCTATTGAAAGCGGAATGCATGCTCCTTCCAGCTGTGCGAGCATGCATGACGGCAAAGTGATCTCTTCCTTCCATAGATTGTGTCTGAAAACAGGCCCAGATATGATTTCCCCTAGAGTTTGTTGGAAAAACATTTGGGATCATCACTCCTTTTTTTGACAGCAATGGCATATGGAGCTTCAAATTTCCTGCGCAAAGGCATGTCACCGCCACCGCCAATCTTCCCAAAATTGCTTCCTGTAACCAGACCCCACTATATTGTGTTTTTCGAGATAATTCAAACTGAGGATATTTCTCTACAAATGGAAGATTTCAATCTTTGGTTCTTGCTGTTTATGTCTCATCCATTCTTTGATATCCCTTATTTGGGGGATAGGATGCTTTTCAGCAAAGATTCCTCTCTTGATCCAAGTCTCCACCAATACCACCACCACTTTTTAACAGCATATGATTCATCTAACTGATATTATGGCCAGGCTCCTCTTTTTATCGGTTGCATGGTGTGCCGTAAAGTCCGTTACGTAAAGGTAACGGTGGCAACTGTTACATGTTACGGGGTCATAACAATTGTTATGGAAAAAACGACTCGTAATCGCCATTAACGGTTCGTTACACCCCCCCTGTAAAGGCCATAACAGCCCCATAATGGTCTATTACGGGGCAAATATGGGTTTTTTCGGAATTTTTTTTTTTTCAATGTTACGGGTTGGTTTTTTTTTTTTTCCAATAAAAAAGAGATCATAACGGCTGTTACGACCTGTATCATAAAGCTAATGGTGGTGGCTGTTATGGCTACCATTAATGTTACAGAATACCTTAATCGATTGACATACATTTTTCTAAGCCACTAGATGGTATTTGTGGCACTCGTCTCTGTCCTTCCAAATAACTTCTCTTGAATAGGTTCAAGCTTCTTTGCATATTTTGATGGACACTTGAATAGTCATAACATGTATAGTGGCATGTCTAGCTTCTTTGCATACTGGATGTGGGTAATTTTTGTCTCATTTTTATCTGCTCCTATTTTACCCATATTAAGCCTTCCATTGCTACTATAGTGAGAAGTTAGTTTGAGAGAATTTCTGATGATTATGAACAAAAATGGAGACAGTAGGTCGCCTTGATGATTCCATGACTGCTTTTGAAGAACCCCTTCGTGGAAGGTTCATCACTTGCTATATTTGCTTGTTTGATGCATCTGAGCCACAACCATTACATGAGTCTTGGATGAGTCCAAATATAATTGCATGAAGTGTGAATTAAATTGGCAACATAATTCGGTGCGGGAGCAGGGAAGCATTTCTTTCAAAATCTTTTCGAGTATAAACGTGTAGGAAGCAGGAGTGGGAGCATGTACAATGTTCAATTTGAAGTAAGAGTGTCACCTATTTAAAAGGATCATGCAACTAGGAGTCCACAGGCTCTCTAATCAAAGATAAGGACATTAAATTGTATATCTGGCCAGATTAGACCCATCTCAGTGTTCTGATCTATGATTTGGTCCACTTGACCATCTAGATTGAATATTTGCACCACTTTCACGGTCCAAATTTATTTGGTGGAATATTAATGTTCATAATGTGCATCATGGGCCATATAAGTAGTGATGAAGTTAGGTGTAAGTTGGAGCTAGTTGAACCAATTTTCCATTAGTATTTTCATTTATAAGTAGTGATCAAGGTAGGTGTAAGTTGGAGTTAGTTGAACCAGTTTTCCATTAGTATTTTCATCACAGTCTGACTCAAATCTTGATTTTGGTCTCCAGAATAGGCCTAGTTGATAGCACCGTGAAATGCAATCATACACGGGGAGGAATCATAATTGATCGGACGGGTTTTAGAGGTAGGAAAAAATGATGGTAGGAGGTCGAAAGCCCAAAGATCTGATGAGGTTGTCGACCATCAGAGAGAAATCAAGGGGTGGACTTTGGTACGAAGGAAGGGAAAGCAACCCGCGGGAGATGAAACTTATTCAGGCAAGCCTTTATCGTTCTTACCGACCTTGTTTGTCGGTAAGTTTCCCCCTGACTGGTTGGAGACGAACTTTCGTAGGGTTTTCGGGCAGGTAGGGGATGTCCGCGAAGTTGTGGTTCCTGGGCGCAAAGGATCAGGAGAGCAACTAGGGTTTGCGTTCGTTTGGTACAACTTAGAGGAAGAAGTTGTCTGGGCTCACAAGGAGTTGAATGGGAGAGGCTTCGGAGGTCATTCTCTGGTCGTTCAACGAGCACACTTTGGCCCTGGGAGAGCCAACCAAGAGAATGGTATTCAGAGGGGTATACGCTTAGGGTGCGAGCAGAGGAGTTGGATCTCGAAGAAGGCTCTAGGGGACAACTTCGTTCCCATATTTCCTCCGTCTACGAAGTCGCCACCCCTGTCTTATCGCGAAGCCCTTCTTCCAAGGAAGAGGGAGGGAGAGTCCAGCTCCTCAGTGTAGAAACTTTCAACCTTATCAGAGAGTGTGTGGAGGGAGGGCTCCGATTCTAATCCAATGGTCAGATTTCATCCTTCCGTGTTGGAGTGGTCGAATGAAGTTTGTGGTATGAGCTTTGCTGTCAAGGTGCGAAGAGGGTCCTCCATAGCGGATGTGCTTGAATGGCTGTCGACCTCGGGGATTTGGTTCTGCGATTTGAGGATCTTAAACCTCTCTTGGAGGATTTGCTTTGGATCCCCCTGGCTCGGTGCAAGATCGGGATCGGCTATTAGCTTTGGAAGCTGCGGGTGTTGGTGGCCCGGTGGTGGAGCTTAGAAGATGGTCCAAATTTCCCCCCTTCAGGAAGGAAATTTGCTGGTTCCGGGTAGAGGGGGTTCCTTTGGAGCTGTGGTTTGGGAAAACCTTCGCCCTCATTGACGAATGGTTCGGTGAGGTTGTCTCAGTAGATCCAGATACCATTTCCAAGGCGGAAGTCAAGTGGGGCAGGGTCTGCATGAGGAGATCGCGTAAGAAGATTCCCCCAGAGAAGGTATCTTTAGCTGTGGGGGATGAGATAGTTTCAGTTCGGGTTTCGCAGGAGTTGGAGGGAGTATCCAGCCAGATTTTGGTCAACCTTCTGGTAGTGGAGGCTCTCTCTGGCGAGTGTAGGGAAGGAGCATCTTTTCGATACTCCAGCGGAACAGGGGAAATGACAGGAGATGCGTGGCGAGTGGAGCGGCTTCGGCCAACTATTTGCCAAGAGGCGTCGTACGAGGGCATACCTCTCGCGATGCAAGTGGCGACAAGCGTCCAGGAACATAGGCTATCCAGTGCTTTGAAAGCACCTCGGTCTGCTTTGGTAGGTTTGGAGCTAGGTTGTCTCCCCGAGGCTCTAGGTTTAGTGGAGCCAGGGCTTCCATTTGCTGCCAACTCGAGGAGCTTTGGGTCAGTTGTAGGTCCAACCTACGAACGTAGAGACGAACCATCAGGCTCAAGAGAGTTAGCGTTGCTTAACAGGTTGTCAAGTGGTTCTGATGAATGACTGTTGTGGGAGCTAGAGGCAGTAGTGACTCTCGATGGGAGCACGTGAGATGAGTTCGCCCGTGTGGATTTTGCTTCCAGCCCTCCGCGTGTGCAAGGTTACTTAAGATCTAGCACGTGCAAAGCGATCTCATTGGCCTTTATATCAGAACCGATAAGTATCTCCAAAGAAGCCCTTTTATTCCCGAAACTGCTCCAGTTGGCTGGTTTCTCCTCTAGCAATGGTGCGTCCTCCTTCGATAACAGCGATGTAGATTTCGAATGGGCCGTTGCATCTAGTAGGAATATTCTAGAGACCGAGGCTATGATGGCGATGGTGAATCTCTTCTAGGATAATGAGCCTGCGATAAAGATTCTTTAGAGGTTTCCCCTTTGAAGTGGTGATGACAGTAGAGAATGAACCCCTTTTGCTTAAAGATAGGAAGGAACCAAAATGGGTAGACTTGGTAGAAATGGTCCCGGAAAAGCGGTGGATTTGGGAGGCTTTGGGACACTTCGGGCAGTTGATAGGTTTGTCGTTTGGTGATCGTCCTGAGGACTATCACGCTTTGTTCCAAGTGGTGGAGGAATGAGGTAGGTCAAAGGATCTTGTCTGGTCTCTGAAGAAAGTCATCTGGGCTTCAAGAAGTTGTAGAGAGTTGGTCAGCTTATCTTCAACTGTCAATCCTTTTCCATCTGGAGGATCGTAAAAGGTCAGTAGAAAGGGGAAAAGGGGCAGGTCTGTTCTCAAATGATGATCATATCCTGGAATGTTAGGGGTCTGGGAAATAAGCAGAAAAGGTCCCAGATCAAAGATATTACCAAGCAGTATAATGCGCAAGCGATTTCTCTTCAGGAAACGAAGGTCCCCTCCTTAATCGTAAGCTATTGCAATTGATTTGGGGTATTAATTCTACTGACTGGGTGGCTCTGGATGCAATAGGCAGTGTGGGGGGATTGTCGGTGGTGTGGGATTCTTCAGTTTGGGCTAAGGTTGATAGTTGGCTGGGGTCTTTTTCTGTCTCGGTGGTGCTCAAGGATGTTAGCTTCGGCCTGCAGTGGATGCTTGCTTCAGCATATGGTCCGAATCAGGAGAATAGAAGATTTGAGCTATGGAATGAATTGTTTGGCTGTTGTGGAAAATTTAGTGGGCCGTGGTGTGTCGGAGGGGATTTTAATACAATTCGGTTTGCTTTTGAAAAGTCCAACGGAGGCAGTGTCTCGAGCAGTATGCGTGCCTTCTCGTATTGGATCGAGTTGCAGGAGTTGGTTGATTTGCCAATGGAATGAGGGAAGTTCACATGCTTGAATGGTCAAGTTCGACCACCCATGTCCAGAATTGACTGTTTTCTTCTCTCCACAGATTGGCTGGATCAGTTTTCGCTGATTTCCCAAAGGGTGCTCCCGAAACTTGTGTCAGATCATTGTCCAGTAGCGCTTTCATTCGATGAAGAAAATTTGGGCTCTAAACCCTTCAGATTCAAACTCAGTTGGTTGGAGTTAGAAGATTTCAAGCAGAATGTAGCAGATTGTGGACATCCTTTCAAGTGGAAGGATTTGCTGTGTTCATTCTTTCGCGTTAGCTGAAATTGCTGAAGGATAAGATCATCAGCTGGAAGAGGGAAGTCTTACATAAAAGGGACACAGAAACATCAGATATTTTGCTTAAGCTGAGCTCTCTAGACGTTAAAGCGGAGTTGGAGGAGCTATCAGAAGCGGAAATAGCTGAGAAGATCAGGCTTGTTAAGCAATTTGCTGACAGGGTTAAGGAAGATGAGATTAAGTGGAGACAATGCTCCTGAAGTACGTGGATTAAGGAGGGAGACAAAAACACGAAGTTCTTTCATAGTATGGCAAGTGTGTGGGCTAGAATCAATAAAATCAGCAGCATTGTTATTGAAGGTGTGTGTCTGGAAGATAAAGACAGTATCTTCGTAGAAGTCCCCTGGTTCTATGAGAATTTGTTCTTAAGGGAGGACTGGTTGAGGCTGAAGTTGGATAACCTCGCTTTTAGTTGATTTTCCGAGGAGCAAGCTGCATCGCTTGAGGCTCCCTTTTTGGAGGAAGAAGTCAAAGCGGCTGTGGATTTGCTAGGTCAAGTCAAAGTGCCGGGCCTGGACGGTTTTCTGATGGTCTTTTTTTTTTTTTTTTTTTTTTTTTTCCGGAAATTTTGAAAAATGGTGAAAAGCGATATTATCAATTTTATGTCAAAATTCCATGAGAGGGGCTAGTTGTCGTTGAGGTTGGGAGCATGAGGGGCGTCCTTTATTTCCCTAATCCCGAAGGTTTCAAGGGCGGAGTAACTGAAAGATTTTCGATCGATAAGCCTGGTAGGGGGTCCTTCTAAGATTTTAGCTACGGTGTTGGTGTCAAGGTTGTGGAACATAATTGGTCATGTCATCGTCGACAATCAAGGTGTTTTCATCCCGGGTAGGCAAATTTTAGATAATGCCTCAATTGCTCATGAATGCCTTGACTCCAGGCATTAGGGGTGAAGGGCTCATCATTGTCAAATGCTTTGAGGTCATGTCAGGTTTGAAAGTGAATTTGCTCAAAATCAAGATGTTTGGGGTTAGGATGCAGTTAGAGGAAGTGGAGGAGTTGGCCTTTATTTTTGGTCGTGAAGTGGGAACTCTTCCAGCCACCTTTGTGGGCCTTCCGCTGTATGTGGGAAAACCTTCTATGCATATTTGGGAGAAGGTGGTGGAAAGAGTCTAGCAAATGCTTGCTTGATGGAAAGGTCGTTATCTCTCGCTTGGGGGTCGCATCACCCTCATCAAAGTGGCTCTTTCGAGTCTTCCCTTATACTTGATGTCATTGTTTAAATGTTCGGCTTCAGTCATTTCAAGGCTTGAGAAGTTGAGGAGGGACTTCCCGTGGCAAGGCGTGGATGTCAATTGGCAAGAAGAGGTTTCATCTCCTTAGTTGGAAGGAGATTTGCAAATCTTATGATGGAGGGGCTGGGATAAAGGAACTTAAGTCATGAATGCTGCTTTACTCGTTAAATGGCTTTGGCGGTTCGGGATGGGTGATGGTGCTCTTTGGAAAGAGGTCCTTCAAAGCAAGTATGGAGTCTCTTCAGGGGGTTGGGGAACAAGGGAATGAACCCTTTATAGAGCTTCAGCTCTTTAAAAAGGCATTTGTTTAGTGAAATCGACATTCTTTCAAGGAGTGGGGTTTTCAGTTTGTAATGGTTCTAAAATCAGATTTTGGGAAGATGTGTGGGTGGATTGTTCAGCCCTGAAGGAGTCTTTTCTGTCTATTTTCAGATTGGCGCCGGACCCCTCAGTTTTCATTGCAGATTGTTTCTTTTGTGTTGGAGGGGCGATTGTTTGGGAGCCCCCATGCAAACGGTTTTTGCAGGATGAGGAAGTGGAAGATTTTGTGAACCTCTTGGAGTGTTTACATCCTTTCGCTCCAGTTGTTTCGGAAGAGGATAAGATGGTGTGGAAATTTGATAAAACTAACGTCTTCTTGGTAAAGTACTTCTATTCACATTTAAGCAGAGAGGGTACTCATAGTGGGCCTTGGGCTACGCGTTTTGTGTGGGCCTATCCTCTTCCTCCTAAGATAGCCGCGTTCGGATTGCTTGTGGTGCGGAAAAAGGTTCTCACAGTTGACAATTTGAGGAAAAGAGGTTTGATCCTCTCAAATGTTTGCTTGTTGTGTATGCGGAATGAAGAGTCGGTAGACAACTTATTCCTTCATTGTCTCTTGCTTGGGCCAATATGGGCAGTTATTTTTGGTTGGTTTCATATGTCTTGGTGCCTCCCAAAACCGGTGGATGGTTGCTTGATGGCGTGGCATGGATGTAGTCTAGGTCACCAAAAGTTAGCTCTTTGGAGGATCGCCCTTCTCGCGATTTGGTGGGCAGTTTGGGAAGAGAGGAATGCGAGATGTTTTAACAGCTCTAGTAAGTTGGTTGAAGGCATCTCCATCAGAATCCGAGTCTTGATTGTTGAATTGGTGTCTTCTTCTTCTAAGCTTAAGGGATGTAATTTGGATTTCCTCGGGTTGTAGTTAGTCGCCATCCCGACGTCTTTTTGCTTTCGTTTGTTTCTTTCTTTGTTATCTTTTGACTTGCCTTTTAATAAAATTTCGTTGCCTTTCAAAAAAAAAAAAGTATTTTCATTACTTTTTGTTGTTGTTCCATATTTGGATATCAAATGATGTTGGAATGAGATGAAATTGGCCCATTTGGAAGCCTACTAAGTCACTTCTCAAATGAGCTTAAGATCATGCAATTCCTATACAATTTGAGTGATTTACTGGCAATTTATAGAAACTTAAATGTTTGTGAGCAAATTCATGGTTATTCTGGTCGTTCTTCATGTTTTATTGTAATGGATGGTTATGATTAAAAACAACGAAGGTTAGAATTATATTAGGTTTTCTTTTGCTTTAAGAAAGAGTATATAAACATGTAAAAACCTTTTTATGAATAGTTAATAATGGTCTTTTGGAAAAAGTTACTTTTCTTAGGCTTATAGTGTTTGCTACTTCCTTTATGGTATGTGCGCAGTATTGCCTATGGGGAAATATTGGTATTATGATCATAGTGGCCTATGGACTGTTGGTTTTTTACCACAATCCATTTATTTTTTCTTTTGTTGCAATTTTTTGTGGGTTGATCTTCAAGAAGAAGGTTTGGTTTAAGACCATTAAGATATCAATACATTCCTTATATTTGGGTTATCTTATTATTATTATTTTTTCATACTCAGGAAACCTTGTCCATGATGTCAATTTATGAAATTCCTCGGTGTATTTATTTACCAATTATTTCTTCGGTGTAAATTGTGACATCTTTGACCGAGGTCATAGGCATTGGTCTTAATAAGAACTTTTTTTTTTTGGTTTTTTTTCCTTCATCTTTTCCTAAGTAGTTACTTTCTCCTTGATGGATTCATTTGACTTGGAAATCATCCACAACGCTATTGAGTGGCCAAAAAACCCTCATGGTTGCTAACTAAATCTTTCAATTATCTGTGATTTCCTTGTATTTGAACACCTTTTCCATTTTACTTAGCCAATGGATGAAGTTGTCAGCATGTAAACGACCATGGAATTTGGAAATTTGCCACCTTGGAGAGCTCTATCACATTCTGACAATCAAAGAATTCGATCCTTGGTGCCTTCACTAGCAACTTTTGCATGTTGCTGGTTAGGGCCTTGGTGGGGAACTTCCTCTAGGTGCTCTCGTGCTCCAACTTGGTCTCTGAATTCCATCCTCACTGGAGCTCTCTTACTTGTTAGTGAGATCCCGACTGTATGAGTGAGTTGAATTGCCTGTGCTGTGAGTGTGCGGATTAATTGGGTTACTGGCGTATTGTGTCATCCCTCTTGATGCATTAGGAGATGATGTAGAGTTAAAACCTGCCAACAATCACCCACTTTGGGGCCTCTTTCATTGCACTTATTTCCAAAGCGGAAGGGGCCAAGCAGCTAAAAGACTTCAAACTGATTAGCTTCATAGGGTGCCCTTATAAAATCTTGGCCAAGATTCTTGCATCGAGATTCAGGGAGGTCCTCTTGAAGGTGATCTTGGAAAATTAGGGAGCTTTTGTGGCAGGTAGGTAGATTGTAGACATTGCCCTTATAGCCCATGAATGCATTGATACCGGCACGGGGAGATGAAAAGCAGGTTAGTTTGCAAGTTGGACATCAAGAAGACTCATGATCACACCTATTGATAGTTTTTAGATTATATGCTCGATAAATTGGGATGCGGCTGTAAGTGGAAGGAGTGGATTAGATTATGTGTGCAATCCACTTTCTTTTCTATTTTGGTTAATGGGTCGCCTAAAGGGTATTTCAAAGTGTCTAAAAGCCTTTGGTAGGCAATCCTCTTTCTCCTTATTTGTTTGTGGTTATTCGAGAGGCCCTTAGCATGATACTTCAAAAAGGTGAGGAGAACAGGCTCTTTAGAGGGTTTACGAGTGCTAGTCATCTTTACTACGCAGATAATATGTTGCTCTTTTGCGAGGCAGATGCAGAGTTAGGGCTTATTTGGTAAAACTTATTTTATGCACTTATCACTAAAAATGGCTATTTTCAGTGATTTTTCTAATTCAGACTGTTTGGCAAATCTAAAACATTAAGTGCTTAATCTAAAATTTCACTGAAAAAATCAATTATTTTTTTCAGCTATCATCCTTCGGCTTAATGCTTAACGCTGAAAGCGGTAAGTGATTTCGAAGTTTTTTTTTTTTAAAATGGCAATTTTACCCTCTTCATAGCTTGCGGTGAGAGCTTTGACGAAGGAGAGTTAAAGCATAATGACATGGCAAAGTTCATTGCCTATCATGATATGTGTGCTATATCCACACCGTTCATCCATTTTTTCCGGATCATTTTGGGGCATGAGCCAAAAATCGAGGTGGACCCAAAGCTCAAGTGGACCACACCATAAAAATCGATGGGAATAATGACGCCCACTGTTGAAACTTGAAACCTTTCTAAAGGCCACTGTGCCTTTTATTTTCCATCAAATCTGTTCATAAGGTATTATTGACCTGGATGAAGGGAAAGCGCAAATATCATCTTAATCCAAAACTCCTAGGGCCCCCAAGAAGTTTTCAATGGTAGATATTCAAGCCTCAATGTTTTCTGTGGTGTGGTCCACTTGAACTCTGGATTTGCCTCGTTTTTTGGATCACAACCTGAAATCATTTAGAAAAATGAATAGACAGTGTGAATCTAACAAATACATTTCGGTGGGGCTTATAAAACTTTGCCATATTAATAGGATAGGAAGCAATCCAGTTTCGGATTCCTTGGATTGCCTACTGACGCACGCGGATTGCTACTAACATTGCTACTCTACTGGACAATGCTATATGGGACCACCATAATGCATGTATTTTATCCACTCCGTCCATCTGTTGTTTCAGATCAATTTAGGACATGATCTAAAAAATGAGACATATCCAAATCTCAAGTGGACTACACCATAACAAAACAATGTTGATTGAACGACCACCATTAAAAACTTCTTAAGGTCCAATGTAATGTTTATTTTCCATCCTACCTATTGATTATGTCACACATAGTTGGATTAAGGAAAAACACAAATATCAGCTTTATTCAAGACTTTTATGGCCACCAAGAAGTGATTAATGGTGGGTGTTCAATCACCACATTTTCCTACAATGTGGTCTACATGAAACTTATATCTAATTCATTTTTGGGATCATGCCCTAAAATGATCCATAAAAATGGATGGACGGCATGGATAAAACACATGCATCATGATGGGCCTACAGATCATTGTCCAGTAGCCACCTTGCTCTTGGCAGCGTCAGTGCGCAATCCACGTCGCCGAGGGAGCAGTTTGGGTAGATCCCCTAACTATGGAGCTCACTGTGATGTATGTTCTTTACATCCACACCATCGGGCATGACCCAAAAACTGAAGCAGATCCAAAACTTAGGAGACCATACCACAGGAAACAGTCTTGATTGAATCCTCACCATTAAAAACTTCATGGGGGCCACCGGAATGTTTATTTTCCGTCCAACCTGTTGATAAGGTCACAAAGGCCTGGATGAAGCTTTTGAGTCCGACCAGAAGTTTTTTAATGTTGGATTACCACTGTTTCCTGGATTATGGTCTACCTAAGATTTTGGATCTACTTCATTTTTGGTATAATGACCTAAAATGAGTTTTCAAACCAGATGCATGGCATGGATATAAGGAACGTACATCATGATAAGGAACGTACATCATGATGGACCCACCCCACATTCATAAACATGGGGTACATCTAATATTTGTTTTTTTTTTTTTTTTTTCCCTTTCATCCTGACATATGTTACCTTGTCTACATGTTGATAGTGAATAAACACTACATAAACATTAAGGTACATCTAATAAGTTTTCAATTGTAGGGCGTTCAATCACAACTATTTCCTACGGTATAGTCCACCTAATAATTGGATCTGGTTCATTTTTTGGATACTCCCCTAAAATGATATGGAAAAATAGATGGATGACATGGATACAAAATACACACATCATCGAGGTGAGCCCTGGCCATAGTAAGGGCCGCACAGTCTTGGGTGAGTCTAGGGTCTCGGCTAATCTGCTCCATGTACATAGAATTGATGCATCAAGGTTGCCTCATAGTCATAGGTGAGGCTGGGGTCTCATCTAATTCACTCACATTGCGGATGGGCGTGGATTTCATATAGATAGGTGGGTCATCTCATTTTCTTGGAATGACCTAGGGGATGGCATACACATGTAAGTTACATAAATTGTACTTAACAGTATTTTGTGGGGCCCACAATGATGTATGTGTTTTATTGATGATGTTCATCTATTTTTCTTACTTATTTTGGAGTACGAGACTAAATAGTTGGCCTTTATAAATTAAATATGAGATGTTTAACTTCTCTTATTAGTTGCCTATTCAGGACATTAATTGAAGTATGATAATTATCCTATTAAGAAGAATAGAATACATGGCCCATCCATTGAAAAATTATCTTTGAGAGAATGTATATGAATTAGGTGTAAATGTGCCAAATTTGGTGACATGATAATAACAAGTTTTGTCTCATATTCTATAGTAGATATAAATTGAGACAATAAGGGTAAATATGACAAATTGTCAATTTTCAAACATTTATATTTGTATTTACCAAACAGTTCTTTTGTGAAAAAGTGCATAATTTCAGATATAAGAACTTTTTTCGAACAAATTACCAAACAGATTTTTCAGTACTTACAAGTACTAAAATTCAGCACTTTAAGTTTTCAGCACTTAAATTAATTTTCAGACCTTATTTTTCAGTTTACCAAATGCCACCTTAGGTGGACAATCTCAGGAAAATTTTAGTTTGTTTCAAATCGGCTTTGGGGTGAGGCTAAATATGAAATGTTGGGAATGCATGTTTAGGCTGATGATCTTAACTGTTTTGCGAGTATTTTTGGATGCAAGTCTGGGGCTTTTTTGTCAACATATCTAGGGCTACCTCTTTGTATTGGAAAGCAGGCCAAGCACCTTTGGGACAGGGTTATTGAGACAATCCAACAGAAATTGGCTTCTTGGAAGTGTCGTTATCTCTCTTTGGGAGGGCATTTAACTCTTATGCCGGTTTTTTTCATGTGTTTGTTCAAATGCCCTTTGTTGGTGTTGAATAGACTCAAAAAGTAAAGAAGAGACTTTCTACGGAAAGGTGATAGCGATGGAAGGAATTTCATCTCCTCAAGTGGGATGAGGTGTGCAAGCTGGGGTTTTTTTTTGTGTGTGTGGGGGGGGGGGGGGGGGGGGGGGGGGTGGGGGGGGGGGTGAAGCTTTTATCAGTTATAAATGCGGCTCTTTTGGCTAAATGGATTGGAGATCTGGTTCAGAAGAGGGCAGGTTGTGGAGGGAGCTAATTGCTCTCAAGTATGGCACATAGAGGGGGGTTTGGTTTGTGAGGAATTCTTCTCTCTACAGAGTTTCTGGACTTGGAAAGTGGTAGCAACCACTGAGCATCTAGTTCGCAGGTGTATTTCCTTTATGCTTAGCAACGGGTATCATATTCGATTCTAGGTGGATGTGTGGTGCGAAGACCGATTGCTTCAGGATTCGTTTCTTTGAGGTGTCCTCCTGGCTCTTGACTGTTTTGTTTTTGTGGCGGATTGTTTTTCTTTTGATGGGGAGACAGTAGTGTGGTCTCCTCCTTGCCAGAGGAATCTGATGGATGATGAGATAGTCGAGGTTGCCGGTTTGTTGGACTTTCTAAAGAATGCCAAGCCTGTTCTTCAGGAAGAAGATTGGATGTTCTGGCCGAGGGACTGTTCTAGAAAATTCCCTGTTAGTTCTTTATGCAGTATCATCTTTGAGTCATCTCGAGATCCTGGCACGTCTCACCTGTATCATCATTGGTTCTATGGAGCTCCTCGGGTGGCGGTCTTCGTTTGGCTTGTAGGTTGAAAGGGAATCCTTACGGTTGACAATCTGCAAAGAAGATTGCTAGTTCTCCCCAATATTTGTTTGATGTGTATGGGGCAATGAGGAGTCAATTGATCACCTTTTCATTCATTGCCTGTTTGTTGCTAAAGTATGGGATCATTTCCTTTGCCTATTTCACACCGTTTGGGTGATGCTAGAGTCAGTTGAGGATTTACTTTGGGCTTGGCATGGGGGAGGAGTCGGCCAAGCTGGTAAAGCTACTTGGAGATTGTTAATTATGGCTGCGCTTTGGGTTATTTGGGGCTCTATAGATAGGCGTTGTTTTCAGAATGAGTGCTAGGGTGTGAATGAGGTCAATAGCAAAGTCAAAGGCCTCGTTTCGGATTGGGCTGTGTATGTTAAGGCAGCTCCGGCTGGTCCTCTTTTTGCATCTTCTTGATCTGCTTTTGGGCTGTATTGAAAAAAGATACTGGATTGCAAAAACTGACGAAGAGTACACCCACAAGAATATTGGAGTGGAGAGGGATAAACAACTTTATTGAAATTGAAACTTCTTTATTTCTTGTAATTTATAAAGACCTAGATGAACCTCACAAAACTCAAAAAATGCAGTGCCTCTACTTCCTAAACAACCCTCTTTTATAGACCCTAAAAGACACCTTAAAATCCTTGTGAATCTTTAATTAAGAATTTTTCAACTATTAGATTTTTTTTTTTTTTTTTTTGTGAAAGGTGATTCGAACAAATGAATGTAAAAGAAAAAGCGTAGCTAAACAGTGTGCATTCAGGGAATATAGCAATAAAGGTAAATTCAACTATTCGATTGATTTAATCAATTTGATCTATCTAATATAGCAATAAATCTACCTACAAAGATTTGGTGAAATCGTAATGGCCTAAAAATAGTAAAGGTAAATTCAAAGATTCATCCCCAAAATCTTTAGGGAAACTTCAAAATTAATAACATTACCTTCAAAATCAGCACTCGTATCTTCCAAAAATTGTAAATGGTATTCTCTGAATTTAGCCACCAAAACTAGTAGCCAATAGCTGAAAATCCAGCACATGATTGGGCCTACATTTATAGAAAGTGCATATGGTCGTAATGGGATTTAGTGATATTTTGGTCATTTTTAATATTTCATTGAAATAGATGGTTAGGGTTAGAAGCGATAGAAGGTTTAGGATTATATAAAGTTTTCTTTTGCTTAAAGCAAGGGTGCACAAACACTAGTAGATATGCAACTGTGGAGAGAGGTGGTGGCTTGCAAGATGTGAGAGAGAGAAGGTTTAGGATTATATAAAGTTTTCTTTTGCTTTAAGCAAGGGTGCACAAACACTAGTAGATATGCAACGTGGAGAGAGGTGGTGGCTTGCAAGATGTGAGAGAGAGGGGAGGAGAGGCAGTTGTAAAACATGGGTCTTTTTGGTGGAGAGCTTTGCTTAGCACAAGGTTTCATCTTGCAAATTAATGACTATCAAACGATGGGTTAAAAATGAATTTGTTTACTATTTAAACTCAATGAAAAAAAAATTGAAATGTTTATGATCTTTGGTAAATGTGATTTTTAGCTAGCTCAACTAAAAGGGCCACGGTTTGAATGCTCCAATTCTCTTCCAATTTTATGTTCTCCACGGTATTGTTCTACATTGTACATTTGTACTATAGTAGTGTTGTAGAGGATGCCAGTCTTTTTCTTGAAAGGGTCCTACAATGGACTGTCAGTTATGGCCATTATAAAAAAAAAAGACCTGTAACGGCTGTAACGGTCCATCTTGGGGCAGAAATAATTTTTTTTTTTATAAGGAAAGGCCGTTACGTCCCGTATCGTTACCGTAATAGTGGTGGCCATTACAGCCACCGTTACCATTATGGAATACCTTGGTCAATCGTGTGAGCCCACCCTTGATGACCCATCCCTCTCAAATCACTTTGATCAAATGGATCCTAACCATCCTGCAAGAAATGGTTCTTTCTTATGAATGTTTACCAAACTTGTTTAATTTAGAATCAATTTTGTGTAAGCAATTCTCAGTAAACAATTCTAAAGAATTGTTTATTAGGAATCAATCTTACTGTGGTAGAACTGATGATGGATGAGACAATGAAGTGACAGTGGTTGTAGATTGTTCCGTTTGCTTTGGATTCCTGTGTGAAGGAAAGAAATCAATTACAAAGAGATATGCATTGAAATCAGCTCCAAGGATTTTGGTCACGAGCAAAATCATAATTCGTGGATGAAAGAGAGAAAATTCTACCTGCACATTTATAACACCCACATGCAGCATGCCGGTACAAGTATTGAAAATGTAGTTAAGATCATAATTGAATCAGGGTAAGACTCCTAGATAAGTTGGCTTTGGTTGCATATAATCTTGCATCATCAAACTCAGTGTGTCATGTATCTGGAAAACTTAAAATTGCTTTGGACATTTCTTGTATTGTAAAGATTTTTGACATTTCTTGTATGGTCAAGATTTGTCTGGCATTGTTTCACAAGTATTCACCTACCTTTTGATACATATTTTCCCTCCAATTTTAGCTGTTCATCGAAATGTGATTCATCATTTCTGTTGCCCCTTTTGCCTGCAGATAATTCAAAAGAGACCAATCAGCAATCGGTTCCAAGTGAGAAAAATGAAGCAGCAACTGTGGCTGGAGATGATAGGTTTTTTCCAAATTTTATTTTTCATAATCATGTACTTGTTATTGATTACTTGGTGGTTCACAAGGGTTTCTCACTACAAGCTTCTGAAGTAATGCTTTGTAAGTTATAATATTTTGGAAAAGATAATGGGAGTTTTCTTATGGTTTTTTCTTTTCAGTTGCATTCTTTAGAATTCCTTTTTGCTCTTATCTGGGCTTTTTGTACTTCCATTTGCCATTCAGGCTTTTTATTCATTAATGATGTCTTCATTAATCATATTTTATACCCCTGATTCTGTAAGGGCTGAAGTTATTTGTGAAATATCTTTTCCGCTCCTTTCAAATGACAATGATTTCCTGAAGCTGTTTTCTTTGTTGTTTACATCCAAAAGCATCAACAATGACGGGGCTGAAGCAGTCAAAGATGGAGCCACTTCAGATGGTTCACACTCTGTTGCCACTACTACAGATGGAGGAAACAGTACTGATAAATCAGTAGGCATGAGTGGATCCCTTGCAGCAGCCTTAGCAAGTGCAGGGCACACTGTAGAAGGGTCTGAGGCAGAGCTGGTTCTACAGCCTCTCCGACTTGCCTTTGAGACAAAGAATTTAAAACTTGTAGAGCCTGCTCTTGACTGTCTCCATGTATGTGTTCTCTTCCATTTGATTAAAATCAACTGTAGAAAAAGAAAAAAGAAAAAAAAAAACTCATCTGTCCTGTTCATGTTATGCAAATTCCGAGTAAGATACGTTAAGTGATTGATATGAATGTAGATTGGGGTGCTCGATTTCATTTGTATTACACTAGATCTGTTTTCTTTTTAAATAAACATAAGTAAAAGGAACGGTTCATGATGGTAGTAATTGGTCTGTAGTAACCCGTTCTGAGACAAATGCTATGAAACAGAAACTCATTGCATATGACCATTTAGAAGGCGATCCTGGTCTTGATGGTGGCAAAAATGCTCCGCTATTTACTGACATTCTTAACATGATCTGTGGCTGCGTTGATAATTCATCATCTGACAGGTATGTTCTAGTTCTTTTGGTCATTATTCTCACATATAACTAGTTTGTATGTCCTTGTAATTTTGGGGATTACACGTGGAATATACAGTACTATTTTGCAAGTGCTGAAGGTGCTTCTTACTGCTGTAGCATCGACAAAGTTCAGGGGTAAGTTGGACTGATCTACAGAAAAAGAGAGTGTACTATATGCTCCTTCTTGTTTATTTTCTTGGTCAACTAAGCTTGCTACTGCTACTTCACCTTTGCTGAGGAATTCCCAGTAATTAACACAGCTAACTTGCATTTGTTTTCTGCTGTATGTAACAATTCACTATAAGCTGTACAATATAAAGGAGTGATATGGTCAGAAATTTCTGACCATCAGAAGCACCATTTGTCCTCTGTATGGAGGCCCATGGAACCATATTATTTCTCAGAAGTCAGAACCTTACATCATGTTTCTCATTTACCCACATTTACTTTTCCATCAAAAAATGTACATGCGCATGCACATGCACACACATAAGAGTTCACTAATGAAACTACCTATTAGTCCAATTTGGTCTGGACCTTTTTGGTCAGTTCTCTCAGTTAATGATGCCTATAATTGTCACTTAAATTATTAGGAAGTTAAGCACGTTGTAGACAGGCTCTGAAGAATTCTATATGCTGTTAATTCTATATGACATATCAAATTTCTACTGCACCTGGACACAAATACAGCTAATAATCTTTCAAAAAAAACAAAAAAAACAAAAAACAAATACAGCTAATAAGTTTTGTACCTCTTGACCGTTGTGTGTAAGATTAACATGAACTCAACTAGTATTAGCTCATCATGCTCATTGAGCTTCATGACATGCCTGTTTCTGGTTGATTTTGATCGATGGAAGCAATAGTATCTAACTGAATAATTGTCAGTATGGATGAAAAGATAATATGCATGGCTGTTGATAATGATAATGCCTATTGTCATAGTCTGCCAGGCAGTGGTACTAGTTGCCGCCATATGTGTGGCAGTAGCTGTCATGGTTCTGGTTTTACCCCATCTTGCCAGTTTTAAGTACACCGAAATCATGTTGTATTTTTTTTGAAACGATGAGAACTTTTATTAAGAGAAGGCCAAAGCCAGAAAAAACAACAGCAGAAAAACTATACAGCAGGCTAGAAAGACTTTTCAACTTAGCCCAACTTTCCGGGAATTGAACTAGACTTCGAGGCCACTGCCCATTCTATTACATGCCATTTTGCTGTTTGAAAGACATTCTCTACTCGCCCTACATGATTCCTGAAGCATCTATGATTCCTTTTCTTCCATAGGAACCATAGACCGGCTAGCATCAGTGCATCGCCAGTCGCCACACTTTCCTACCGGCCATCATATGCATACCATCATGCCACAATGGGAAGAACTTGTTAGAGTCCCTTGATATACATTGATAGCCATACTCTAACAGCTCGAGCTTTTAGATCAAGTGGTGATTTGACATGGTATCAAAGCGGAAGGTCCTATGTTCGAATCCCGGAAGTAGCAAATATGCCACCAGTAATATATCCTCCCACGGGGGGCCATTTATGGTGTGAGTTGTGAGTATCCCTCCACCTGGGTGTGAGTTGTGAGTGTCCCTCCACTCTTGCCCAGTATGTTCCTGTGCGGAGTTCCACCCCGCACATGCAAAGGAGTGTTAGAGTCCCTTGATATACATCGATATGCCATCCTCTAACAACTCGAGCTTTTAGATCAAGTGGTGATTTGACAGAACTGCCCAATTGATTCATGCGAGACCCATAGTATGCCGAATAGATCAACTTTTGCCACAGCTGCCTAGCAAAAGTGCAATGTATAAAAAGATGGTCCACTGTCTCTTCATCTTGGTAGCACATCACACATACATTTGGGAGAATCATCTTCCTTTTCCTGAGATAATCAACTGTGAGGACCTTGTTACATCCTACTAGCCATGCAAAAGCCACCACCTTTGAGGGCGCTCCCTAGTGCCACACAAATGCCGTAGGACTTGACCCACCTCTCGACCCGCCTCCCTCCAAGAGCTTATAGAAGGATCTAACAAAAAAATTTCCATCTCTCTGTCAATGGTAAATTTTCCTTATCCGTGCTGTTCAAAGATACCTCTACAGGTTCTAAATGGTCTTTCTCTTCGGTATACGGCCCAAACAAACCAAAATTCAGGTAGAGTTTCTGGGAGAAGCTAGATGTTTGTGGTAGGAAATGGCCATATCCGTGGTGTGTAGGGGGTGACTTTAATGTCGTTAGATTCCTTTTCGAAAAATCAAATGGGGGAAGGATCAATCGAAGTATGCGGGATTTCTCAGAATGAATATCGAAGAATGAGTTGATCGATCCGCCGATGGGTGTGGTGAGATTCATGTGGTCCAATGGGCAGAGGCCGAAGCCATCCAGTCCAAGCTTGATAGGTTCCTTCCGTCCCCGGAGTTGCTAGATAAATTTCCGTTGCTTATTCAAAGGGGCGTGCCTAGACCAACGTCGGATCACTGTCCAATTATGCTAGAGGTAGATGAAGAGGATTGGGGCCCAAGGCCGTTCATATTTGAGCTCTCATGGCTGGAAGTGGAAGGCTTCCCGGATTTAATTCGACAGTGGTGGACCTCTGTTGAGGATAAAGGGGGGGCGGGCAGGTTTTAATCTATTCCAGAAGCTGAAACTGTTTAAGGGGAAGATTAAGGTTTGTAAAAAGGATGTCCTTAGTGTCCGAGACGCGGAGTCAGTCGACATTCTCAAATCGATCCAAATCTTAGACTTGAAGGAAGAGGACGAGGAGCTCTTAGAGGAAGACAGAGCTTGTAGGGAAGTTCATTCAGCCAAGTACTCCTCCAAGCTGAGAGAGGAAGAGATAAAATGGAGACAACGATCGAGGGCTCTATGGCTTAAAGAAGGTGATAAAAATACAAAGTTTTTTCACAATATGGCTAGTGCTAGAGCTCAGGTGAACAAGATAAAGGCGATTGTGGTGGAAGGAAAAAGAATAGAAGGAAAGGCTTAGGTGAGTACAGAAGTAGTGAATTTTTACAAGACTTTTACAAGAAACTCCTGCAGAGGGAAGGTTGGAACAGGCCGAAGTTAGACGATTTGCATTTTGATTCGATACCTTCAGAGGCAGTGGAAAGATTAGAAAGACCTTTTTCGGAAGAGGTCATATCCAAGGCTATTTCAGAGTTGGGGGGTGAAAAAGCTCCTGGGCCGGATGGGTTCCCCATTTTATTTTACCAGAAGTTCTGGGATATTGTTAAAAAGGACGTTAAGGAGTTCTTAGATGAGTTCTTTGTGATAGGTTCTCTTGCCTCGGAGCTTGGTGCGACATTTATTGCTTTGGTCTGAAAGAAGGAGGGAGCAGAAAGCTTATCGGATTTCAGACTGATCAGTTTGATTGGAGGCCCATACAAGATTCTTGCTAAGATGTTGGCCTCGAGATTGAAAGAAGAAATTGGGGCAGTTATCTCTAAATCTTAGGGGGATTCGTTGCGGGTAGGCAAATAGCGGATATGGTGTTGGTGGCGAATGAAAGTATTGATGCTTGTCATAGGAGAAAGGAGAAAGGGGTGGTCTGCAAATTGGATGTTCATAAGGCCTATGGCCATGTGGATTGGGATTTTCTTGATTACATGCTTTGTCGCTTGGGATGTGGAGAGAGATGGAGGGCATGGGTCCGAGTGTGTGTGGCTTCGGCAAAATTCTTGGTCTTGGTGAATGGATCTCCTCATCTAGAGGTCTTAGACAAGGCGATCCGTTATCTCCCTATTTTTTTGTTGTGGTCATGGAAGCGCTGAGCAGAATGATTTCTAAAGGGGTGGAAGAAAATTTAATTAGAGGTTTTGCTATCGATAATTCCGAATTTCAAATCTCTCATCTTTTATATGCGGATGACACTTTGTTGCCATGTAAGACAGAGGAAGACTGGGTCGAAAATTTACGATTGATTATTCTATGTTTTGAAGTGGTTTCAGGTCTTAGAATCAATATTGCTAAGAGTGAGCTTCTGGGAGTCAGTTTATCCAAGGACGAGGTGTCGGTGTTCGCTAACTTATTCAGATGCAAGGCCGGGTCGTTTCCAACTGCTTAACTTGGGCTTCCTTTGTGTTTAGGAAAGCCACCGAAGAGAAAGTGGGACAAGGTTATCGAGCGATTTGCTAAGAAGCTTTCGCAATGGCGGACTAGGTCCTTATCTTTGGGAGGGAGGCCCACCCTCATAAAGGCCACTATGTCAAACTTGCCGGTCTATTTTATGTCAATTTTCAAATGCCCCAGATCAGTGCTGGACAAGTTGGAGAAAATTAGGAGGGACTTCTTGTGGAAGGGAGACGTAGGCAAACGAAAATTTCATCTTATGAAGTGGAAGGAAGTCTGTAAACCTTGGGAGGAGGGGGGCGCAAGGGTGAGGTGCTTGGCGAGAATGAATGAAGCATTGTTAGGTAAATGGGTGTGGCAGTTCGGGGTGGAAGAAAACTCCTTTTGGAGGGAAGTGCTGGGTAGGAAGTAAGGGGCGGACGATGGGGGTTGGTGGACTCGACAGTCGTCACTCTATAGGTCGTCTTTGATTTGGAAAGTGGTCTCCCGCATTAAAAGTAAGGTTTGGGAAGGCGTTGGTTTCTCTTTAGGAAATAGGCTGAATATCAAGGTTTGGGAAGACATCTGGGTGGGGAATCAAAGGTTGGGTGAGGTCTTCCCCAGGTTGGTCAGGCTGGAGGTGGAAGAGGGGTTGGTGGTGGCAAAGTGTTTTTCGATAGTTGGGGAAGATTGTATTTGGGCTCCCCTTTGCAGAAGAAATCTTGAGGACGAGGAGGTAGAGGAGTTGTTGGCGTTATTATCCTTGCTTGATAAGGTCAGGCCGGTGCTTTCCGAATCCGACTCGCTTATTTGGCTTAAAGAAAGATCGGGAAGATTCTCGGTAAGATACTTCTACAAGTTTTTGGAGGGAGGAAATTCGGTTACAGCAACTAGTCCGTCTGCGCCAGTTTGGACCTATGGAGCTCCTTCAAAGGTGGCGGCGTTTGCTTGGTTGGTAGTGTGCAACAAGAGCTTGACGGTAAAAAAAAGAAAAATGATTCTCCCCAACGTCCGTGTCATGTGATTTCGTGATGAGGAAACGGTGGATCATCTTTTCATTCATTGTGTGTTGGCAAGACAGGTTTGGAATGCTTTCTTCACTTTATTTGGAATTTGGTGGGTGTCGCCAAGTACAATTGGTGACTTTTTTGCCATGTGGCATGAGGGTGTAAGTGGGAAAGCGGGCAAGAAAGTTTCGAGGCTTGTTCTTTTGGCGGGGTTATGGGCCTTATGGTTGGAAAGGAATAATAGAATTTTTAGAGATCGTGCAGGCCGGCCGGAGGATGTTTTTGAAGTAGCGAAAGCTCTTGTTATAGAGTGGGCGATTGCTTCTAAAATTGTAGTTCATTTCCCAGCCAACTGGGCGGAGCTCTAGTAATTATTGGGTGTTTGTATAGTTTGTATATTCTTTTGTTTTAAAAAAAAGAAACGAGTCTGATTCTGAAACCACCGGCTTATGAGAGCAAGAAGGTACAACAATTTAACAAATTCCTCGACCTTGTCATCGACTAAATTCCTCCTGCATGGTGGAGCCCATATCACTTGATCCCCTAGGAGGGAGAAATAACTTGTTGCTGTTACCCGCTCCCCTTAAGCCGCCCTTGCTACCAAAGGGAAAGTCTCCCCCAAAGACTGAGATCCCACCCAAATATCATACCAAAACTTGATTTTCAAACCATTATCTAAATAGAAACCAATACCTTCCCACACCTTTTTCCTAATCCGAGCTATCCCTTTCCATACCGGTGAGGACCTATAAAGCGAAGAAGAACAAGTCCACCAACCCCCCTCTTCTACCCATATTTCCTACCCACTACCCTCCACAAAGACTATTCTTCCCTCACATGGATTGGGATTTCTTTGATTACATGCTGGGTCGTTTGGGATGTGGAGAGAGATGGCGTGCTTGGATCCGCGAGTGTGTTTCGTCGGTAAAGTTTTCTGTCTTGGTTAATGGATCGCCGAATGGATTTTTCTCTTCATCTGGAGGGTTGTGGCAAGGAGACCCCTTATCCTCATATCTGTTTGTGGTTGTTATGGAAGCATTGAGTAGACTGATAGATAAAGGGGCAAAAGAAAATTTGTTGAGGGGTTTTGCTATTGATAACTCTTATTTCCACTTGACGCATCTTCAGTCTGCGGATGATTCGCTGTTGCTATGACTTGGTCAAGAATCTGCGTTTGATTTTGGTATGTTTTGAAGTAGTTTCGGGGCTTCGAATCAATATCCCTAAGAGTGAATTATTGGGAGAGGGAATACCTAATGAAGAAGTGGCCCATTTTGCAAGTCTCTTTGGTTGCAAGGCGGGCTCTTTTCCAACCACCTATCTTGGGTTTCCTCTGTGTATAGGCAAGTCCCCCAAGTGTGTATGGGACAATGTGATGGAACGTTTTCAAAAGAAGCTTTCGCAATGGCAGATTATAGGTCTCTATCATTAGGGGGGAGGATTACTCTCATCAAGGCTACCATGTCAAACTTACTGGTTTATTACATGTCTATAATCTATATTTAAATGTCCCAAATCGATTGTGGAAAGACTTGAAAAAATCAGGAGAGACTACCTATGGAAGGGAATGAAAGACAAAAAGAAGTTTCATCTAATGAAATGGGATGAGGTGTGCAAGCCATGGGATCAAGGGGGTGCCGGTTTGAGAAGTTTGGAGAAATCATGGTGTATCCACCGATAATTCTATAACCATGGTTGTTATTGCCATCATTATCACCATTGTTGTCATCTTCTTCATTGTTTCCGGTCTTGCCACTGTAGTTAATCTTTTTCTTCATCCCCAAGTTACAATATTTGAAAACAACCCCACCCCTTCTTTAGCCACAACCATTCCATATATGATTATTGCATTTTACACAGTACTTTTCTTCAGAACAGTTACGTTAGGTTCTTTGGAAGTGGGTTCTTATCCCTTCATCCATTGGTTGATGCCAAGGGCCCCCTACAATTTGTTGTCCCTCAACTGCCAATGGGTACTGACATGCAGTGTTTTAAATAGCGAATAGCGTGTAGAATAGCGTTCACCCCTTTGAAGCGTGAGGCGTAAGCTACATAGCGTGTAGCGTAAGCTACATGCGACTACTGGTTTTGTTAATCAAGGTGCTTGGTTGCACCAATGTCATGATATTCTGTACCAAATTAGACTGATTCATAATGAAAGTTAACAAAATTTCATTGTTTTTGGTGCAACAAAATGGAACCTAAAGTACTAGGAAAGGGCAATGATCAAGGATAAAGGTACTAATATTGTTTTTTATATCACTTTACTAAAAGCATTAAAAAAGTTAACTAATTTTTATTGGAAATGAAAAAATGTAACAAATCATTGAAAACATCATGTGAGCTACATAGCGTATAGTGTATGCAATTTATGATGTAGCATAGGCTACATGCAACTTAAGCTATTTTCATGAGCTACGTAGCGTTAAGGCCATGCTACGCTACGTAGCGTAAGCTACACGCTACATAGCGTAGCTATTTAAAACACTGCTGACACGTCACCTGTCTTCTAAATTTTACTGTTCTTTTAACTCTCGTTAGCTTGTTTGTGTGAGAATGTATATAAAGCTATGGTATATTAGGTGACAGTGAACAGCATACCGTGTTTGTCAGTTTTTGAGCACTACTCTCGTGACACTAGTTTCTAATGCAGTACATGGTGAACCATTGCTTGGAGTGATTAGGATATGCTACAACATTGCACTTAACAGGTATCCAATTCTTTTCTTTCAAAGGGTTGTTGCCTGCATACATGGATTTGCTGAATTGGAACTTCTGATTTTTCATTTTGGCTGTTATAGCAAGAGTCCTATAAATCAGGCAACATCGAAGGCAATGTTGACCCAAATGATCAGCATCATATTTAGACGAATGGAGTCTGACCAGGTATGGCATCCTAAGTGTTTGATTTATGACTGGTTATTTTTCTCTGTGACCATCTTTGAAAGATGGTGGAGACCCTACTAAGGCAATTTCACTTTCTTTGTGAACTCAACAATGTCTCACAGGTCATTCAGACTTCTGTTCCATCTTCTTGTAGCCCTGCACAAACTGATATCCCTTCAGGGGAAGGCTTAAACTCAAAAGATGGTGAAATTTCCTTGGATGACTCAGAAGAGAAGAAAATTACTCTAGGAGATGCACTGTCCATGAACCGGGGGAAGGATACATCTCTTGCATCTGTTGAGGAACTCCAGAATCTGGCAGGAGGTGCAGATATCAAGGTGCTTTTATTTTCAGATCATGTTCAAATTCATCCAGGGACAGCATTTGCTATTTTGCTTCTCCCCCTTCTTTTTTACTTGCCAGTTTTCCTGGCATGGGATGTTCGAGCCATTGGGTGTCAGCTCTATAATAGTAGGATTTTTTTTGCAGGGCTTAGAAGCTGTTCTTGACAAGGCTGTGCATCTTGAGGATGGAAAGAAGATAACAAGGTGTGGAGAGATGCTAAATTCGTACTAGATTACTTCTAAGCTTTTGTGAACAGTCTGGGTGAATTGTTGTTTGTGCTTCTTGGATACTTGGAGTTATAACAATCTCTTTGCAGAGGGCTTGATCTTGAGGGCATGAGTATAGGTCAACGTGATGCTTTGCTTCTATTCCGCACCCTATGCAAGGTTTGGTTTTCTACAGTAATTTCATCGCATTTTATTTCATGTACTATTTTTGGAGTTTCAATAATTCTGTAAATGCACAATATTTTCAGATGGGTATGAAGGAAGAAAATGATGAGGTTACCACCAAGACAAGACTTTTGTCTCTTGAACTTTTACAGGTTAATTCTTTGGCTTATTATGTGTATTTTAGGATTATATGGTTTTGATTGATATACAACAGATCTTCTAAAAGCCTAGCAAAGGATGGGAGGCTTAGAGGCTGATGTGCAAAAGGCTCAACCAAATATAGCCTTCATTTACAACATATGGTCTCCATAATATTCAAGGGCTTGTTGCTTCATTCTTTTTTGAGTGCTATACGTGTCCTGATGTATTTGCATTTGCAGGGTTTGTTGGAAGGTGTGAGCCACTCCTTTACCAAGAACTTCCATTTTATTGATTCAGTTAAAGCCTATCTTTCTTATGCTTTGTTGCGGGCCTCAGTATCTTCATCCCCACCTGTTTTTCAGGTTGTTATCATTCTTCTAATCCTTTTCTGACAAATGCCTTTTTGTCTCCATATGGGGGTTGCTTTAAGACATGGCTGCCTAATTTACTCTTCATTAGCATGTTGATTCCATGTAACTGCCATTCATGAGTTCTTTTTCTTTCTTTTTGACAGTATGCAACTGGAATCTTTACAGTGCTTTTACAGCGATTTAGGGAATGTCTTAAGGTACATGGACTTTGGTTTGGACTTCTCTCTGTGCAGAATATTTAAACATTGTGGACTGCATTTGCTTCTTAATGCATTATTTGCAGGGTGAAATTGGAGTCTTCTTCCCCTTGATAATTTTAAGATCCTTGGATAGCTCTGATAGTCCCCTTAACCAAAGAACAAGCGTTCTCCGGTAATACATTCTTTTCTGATGAATGGGACTGGAATTTCTTTTCTCTGTTGTATGCATCTGACATTTGGTTCAATTCCCTACTTTTTTTAATTAACACAGTGGGTGTACTGTTTAGGTGGGTTTGATTTCATGTAAGATCACCTCTCCATGGCCTATTAGTCATCTTCCCACATAATGTTCTGATTGGTTTTTCTGGCAGGATGCTTGAGAAAGTGTGCAAGGACCCCCAAATGCTTGTGGACATATTTGTTAACTATGATTGTGATCTTGAGGCACCAAACCTGTTTGAACGCATGGTATAACTGATCAGATCGTTGGAAATGAATTGAGTATATATGTTGCTGTTAAGAGACTCGAGCATTCCTCTTTAACTCATGTACTTTTTGTCTGCTGGCCTAAAACAAAGGTTAATGCTCTCTCAAGGATCGCACAAGGGACTTTAAGTGCAGATCCAAACTCAGTTGCTTTCTCTCAAACTACATCCATTAAAGGTTCATCTCTTCAGGTAATTCACTCAGCCTTCCTTGGTGTCCAACAGCTGGTACTTGGATTCTGTTTTATTTCCTGTCTCTGGCTTGGGTGTTTCATTTTATTTTCTAATGCCATTTGTGTTCACGTGCTTTCAGTGCCTTGTTAGTGTGTTAAAATCACTGGCTGATTGGGAGAAATCTCGAAGAGAATCTGAAAAGCAGAGTAGCAGCAGTCGGTCTCTGGAGGTGGAAGTTTCAGAAAGGGAATCTATTGCCTTTGATGAGTCGAAGGGCAAGCAGGACATGCCTAGTCAGTTTGAGAAGGCTAAGGCTCATAAGTCTACATTGGAAGCTGCCATATCTGAGGTAAGTGATCTAGGATTTCAGGGTGCCTTTTTTTGCCATCCGTTGGCCCTAGCTCCTTTTGCCCCTTTTGCATCTTCTTTTGCCTTCCGATGACGATGTTAGTTATCAGGATTTTTTTTGAAAGGTGAAAAAATGATCAGGAAAAGGTTTTGAGGATTTATTTATTTATTATTTATTATTTTTTGTATCTTCTTTTAGTGGGGGGGGGGGGGGGAGTCTCTTTTCAATGATGCTGTTAATTATGAGGAAAAAAATGTGGATGGAGGGAGAGCAAGGGAGGTGGGAGGAAGGCAGGGCTAATTGAAGCTTGGATTAGTAGGCCTTTTAGATCTCAAGGTAAAATGCTATGGAGGATGCTTACTCATTCGATTTTATGGGGAATATGGAAGGAGAGGACATAAGAATCTTTTAACAAAGGGTTTCATCCTTGGCAAAGATGATAACAAACATTAAGTTGATGCTAGCGGATTTTGGGATGCTCATCAAAAGCTTTCAAATGAGACTTCTATCTCGGACCTCCTCCACAAGTGGAAAGTGGTAATAGGATGACTATCAGCGACCGTCCATTGAGTTATATCATCGGTAGCTACCTCCATTGGGCTTTTGGAAATTGCAACCTTGGAAGTTCAGGCGTATCTGGGGTTTTAACAAACAGATATGTGCGATCAAACTCACATTCTTGGGGCCAGCAGGTCTCGGGCATTTAAACAGGAGAATTATGGTGATTAAGACTGAAGTGGATTATTTATTTATTTATTTTATAATAGGGTAGGTGCCCATCCAATAATTGAAGTGGACTCTTTCATCTTCAAGTGCTTGGGCATCGGGAAATCTCCTCCTTTGAAATTTGGCATTCATCTTTCTTTTTTGAAGGGCATTTGCCATTCATCTTAAATGAGATAAGGATGTGATTAAAGTCCATGGTTACTAAGTTTAATTGCATCCATAGGATGGCTAGTTGTAGTGCCAATTTACTTGCAAGAGAATGAATCCTCAATTCTTGTTTTTGTAAAGGGAACTCTTATCCATTACCTTCATGGATTTGATTATTTGTGAGGATTTTGTGATTTCTCAAAAAATAAAAAATAAAAATCTTTGTGACGATTTTGTGACTTCTCATAAAAAAAATCATTCCTATCCAATCATTAGGTGGACCAAGCTTGGAGGGTTCGGGCCTTTGCCTCAGTGGTAGACCGAGTGCATTTCAACATTGATATCTTGGGTTTAAGCCCATACTAATGTATAAAAAAAAGAAAAAAAATCAGGTGGACCACACCATAAAAAAAAAAGCCTAAACACCTTGAGATTCATGTTGCCAGGCTCCACCTGATGATTGGAGTGGCCTGATTTGTTGGGCGTCCCATTTCACGGTATGGTAGACTTGTTGGGTGGGTTATATGCCATATACATAATATCGGTCCACCACTTAAATTTGGAGGTTTTTTTTAGTGTTCTTACATTTGTGTTCCTTAGTGTGGCCCACCTGATGATTGGATTGAGCGGGGTGCACATTGTGTCCCTATCGAAACATTCTCCTTGAGTGCACGCACACAAATATGTGTGCATGTGGACTAGTGTGGCGGCAGCTAATACAATTCTCAAACTGGGAAATCAGAACATATAAGGACAACACCGAGAACCGATTTTTCTTTAAGCCAAATCAACGAATTTTTTATGCATTGATAGTAGACAATCGGTCAACACACCAAAAGCTCCAGAGCTGTTGAGGGAGTACCAATTTATCCCTATATTCTAGCTCTCTCAGGAAAACCCAAGCGAGTCCTCCCCATGGGCAACCCTTGCATCGCACGGGTCCCCGAATCGCACGGTCCCACAATGGGTCCCACCTCGTGGCCATCCTACATCTCACAGGCCCCACCTCGTGGGCCACCCCACCCCCAATGTGGAGATACGGTGCATCTTTGGAGTCACACCAAGATGCCCTTGCATCATCCACCCACACCAGTGAGGAGACTTGATCCTCGGGCACTCACTCTGATTCCACTTTCATTGAGGACAATCGACCAACACACCAAAAGCTCCAGAATTGTTGAGGGAGTACTGATTTATCCCTAAATTCTGGCTCTCCCAGGCAAACCCAGGTGATCCCTCCACACGGGCAGCCTTTGCATCGCACGGGTCCTCGAATCATACGGTCTCACAATGGGTCCCACTCGTGGCCATCCTGCATTTCACAGGCCTCACCTCGTTGGCCACCCCACCCCCAGTGTGGAGATATAATGCATTTTTGGAGTCGCACCAAAATTCCCCCGCATCACGCATGGAGAAGTATAGAATCCTTGTAGGCAAGAAAGGAGCCGCACCATTTCTTCGGTCTCTGCATCGGACGGGTGACGCCTATGAGGGACCCACACACCCCATACCCTAATACTAATAAACAACAGACGATGGAGATGTCGACCACAAAATAGAGCCTGGCCAGACTAGGGAATTGCGAATGAATTGAGGACTTCCCACTTCATGCGTCTTCCCATAATTTGATTCTAGCCCCATCCCACACCTTCGAACACTCTACTTGCTTACCGAGCAACTGCCCTCCAAAGGTGCAATGCATTGTGTCGAGACAAATCCTTGGTTCACCAACCTATGGTGGAGGGGCTATATTTACGAGCAATGATGATTCTTCATTGGCTATTTTCTCTACCAAAATTCTCCAAACCCACTTCCCCGGTAGGGCTGAGTTCACATTGTCTAACCATCTCTAATAGCTATACCTCCATCGACGTATCATGTATGACCTAGACACATCCTTCCACTCCAACAAATAAAATTTACTATTGGTTGCTTCGCCTTGCGCAAGGAAATCCCTTCTCAGCCTATCTATCCTAGCGAGGACAAATCTCGGGCACCAGAACAACGACATAAAATAAAGGGGGCATTTGAGAGGTTGCCTTGCTCCATTCTCTCCATCACTTTGCCCCACAAGTGCTTTGCTGGTTTGTCGATTCAAAGAGGCAAGTTGAGATTTGAGGGAAGAGACCCGACCTGACAACTAAAATTCCAACTAGCCTAGAGACTTCCTTCTTAGCCAAGTGCATCCTAAGAAGGTCACTTTTTGGTAGATTTACTCTAAGCCCTTATACGACCTCAAAACATTGAATTATCTTCCTTAGATTGCCATTCCAACCATGTCCTTATCAGCCTCGTAAAAGATTAGAGTATTTTCAACAAATTGAAGATGGCTGATGCGTTAAGCAACATTTTTTACTTCAAGCCCTCGAAAAAGGCCCAATGACTGGCCCTTGCCCAACATCCTGCTTAAAGCTTCAGAGACCATCACAAACATGGGGAAAGGGGGGCTCCTTGACGAAGGCCTGTCAAGGCTTTGGAAATGCCAAATGGAGAGCCATTAATGAGAATAGAAAACTTTGTAGGCGAGACACATGCTTGGATCCACCATCTCCACTTCACCTTGCACCTTAGCCAAGCTAGCGTAATTAAGGAAAGACCAATCCACATGATCATAAGCCTTTCTAGATCAATATTGCAAATGATTCCTTACCTGTCAGTCCGGTGGCACGAGTTGGGGCATTTGTGAGCGATAAGAGCACTATTGAGGATTATTATTATTATTCTTTTTATTACGACAGGGTGTCCCCACCTCCTTATGAGGCAAGACTATTCCCTGTGGATGCACGTAAACACCTGCCAAACATAAGAGCACTATTGAGGATTTGTTTACCGGAGATGAATGCACTCTGGAAAGGAGAAGTAACCTTAGGAAGCATGACTTTAATCTTTGGCTTAGAATCTTAAGAATGATTTTGTAAGGACTGCCGATGAGGCTGATGGGCCTAAAATCTTTCAGACACTCAACACCTTTGAGCTTCAGATTAAGGGCTATGAAGGAACTTTCCACCTCAGGCACACAATGGTCGGAGTCGGAGAATTCAGCAACGAAACATAGGAGATCCGTCTTGATCGACTTCTAGAAAATATGGAAGAAGGCTAAGGGAAACCCATTAAGCCTTGAAGCTTTGTCCCTACCAAGAGCCATGATTGCAGCTTTGATTTCCTCCTCCCAAACATGCTTTTCAAGATCATCAACCTCCTCAGAAGAGATTCTATCGTAGAACAAATTATCAAGACTCGGTCGCATCCGATTCTTTCTTGAAAGCAGGTTTAAGTAGAACTTGATGATGGTTTCACAAATTAGGCTTTTATCGATAATTTTCTCACCGTCCACTGGGAGTGTGGAGATGCAATTAGCCTGAGCTCTAACACTAGCGGTCCCCGGAAGAACTTAGTATTCTTGTCTTCTTAAGCTAGGTTGCCTGAGAGCGTTGACACCACTTGATCTTCTCTTTTGGCTTGATGTTGTACTCGGCAGAGAGCTTATCCTTTTGATGTCTAACACTTAGATCTCATGCAGAATAGGGTCCATCTCTTGCTCCCGTTGCCCAAACACACCTTGAGTTTGGCTTTTAGCAACTTTAGCTTTTAGAAGAGCTTGAAACCAGCATGGCCTTCGATCTCAAAGGATAACCAGCAGCTTGAAACTAAGTCCTGAAAACCCTCCACTTTGAGCCAAGCCAACTTGAATCGAAAGGGAATGTTACACTGCTCAAGGGAAACATTTTGAAAATGGTGGATTTTTTCAGTGGAACTTCAGGAGATGTAGAAAGACACAAAGGCGGAGGATCTTGCTAGGCTATTGGCACGTCTTCACAATATTTATCCTTCGTCGGGTTCCTTGGACAGTCTTGTTTGTTATGCGTCCCCTTGAGGAATTTTTTTGGTCGAATCCTTTTACTTGAAGATCTGGGAATAGAAGGATGCAAGAACTGGTGGATTCTTTCACACCTTTTGGTTCTATGGCACCCCTCCTAAGGTTTCGGTATCGCTACAAGTTTTGCTAGTCGGGGATATGGAAACAATTTCAATATCGTTGATAACCGGAAACATGGGGAAACATGGAGAAAATGGTGGAATTTTTCAATGAAACCTCTGGAGATGCTAAAATACACACATGTGCATATTTATGAATCAAAAAATTGCAAAAAGAATGCATACATAATAGGTTTTTGTTTAATGAGGCCCTAAAAGCATATGCTACTGTATTCTCATCTATCCAACCTCCAACCTTCCATCCAAACATCCATGATATTTCAGAATATCGGCAACTTATGATATTTCCCAACAAATGGTTGACAACTCGAAAAGAATGAAAGATTGTGGTCTTGGTATCTCCATTTTGCGATAATGATAATATCGCGATATTATCAATACTATCGCTGACATATTGAACGTTAATACAACCATGCACCCATAAAAAATATGAAATGGGAAATTTTTAATATATAGATTTTTTTGTGACATCGATACATTAGCGATATTATTGAAATATCGCTGATACATTGGCGATACAAGCGACACCTGAAATTTGCACAGTTGAAAATACCGGCAGTACACTGGCGGTATCGATGCATTGACAATACGAGCGACGCCTGAAATTTATGTAGTTGAAAATATTAACGATATCAATACATTGGCAATATTTAGCGATACATTGCTAATACCTAGAATTTTTTATACTATCAGTGTCATTGGTATCACTACCAGTGTTATCGGTATCGTTGAGCTAGAGATATAGATAATATCAGGGATATTTTGATAATATCGGAGATAATTCAAACAGTGGGTGGCATCCTTCACTTGGTTGGTGGGAAGTAAGCGTATCCTTACTATAGACAACCCGCGGAAGAGAGCAATGATTCTCCCCAATATATGTTTTCTTTGCTTGGATGATTTTGAGTCGATCGATCACATATTTATCCATTACCCCTTTGTTTGGCAAATGTGGTCTCATCTCCTCAATATCTTCAGTATAGTTTGGGTGATGTCCTTCTCCGTTGACCAACTATTTCAGATGTGGCACACTGTTCAACTAGCCACAAACAATCGGGTACTTTGGTGGTTGTGTTTGCTAGTAGTCCTCTGCAACATATGGGGGGAATGTAACGTGTGATGCTTCTGCAACAAGTGGGGGCCTCGGGAAGAAACTCTATGGAAAGCAAAGAGGGATGTTTTAGATTGGGCAGCTGGATCATGCCTGGTAGATATTAACATGGCACAATCTGTCTTGGGGGTGTAATAGTTTCTTTGTTTTGTTGTATTCCTTTTTTTTTTTTTTGAAACTGACAAAATTTTATTGAAAAAGCACCCTGAAAAGTACAAAGAATACAACACCCACAGCCAAACAAAACCCCAACTCTATAAGAAACTGACTATTCTTTTAACAATCTCTTCAGCCCTAGGCTGGATGTTTTGAAAGCAACAGTCATTTCTAGCTTTCCAAATAGCCCAAAATACTGCCAAGATGAGGAGCCTCCATCTAGCTTTGCCGATTTTCCCTACTCCCCCACCACGCCTATTGGAGATCTTCAACCGAATCCGGCATCGCCCAACATACCTGGAATAACGATAGAAAATGACTCCACACCTTGGAGGCGAGGGGACAATGAATCATCAGGTGGTTGATAGTCTCTTCATTTACCATACACATGACACAAATGTTAGGAAGAATCATTGCTCTTTTCCTCAGATTATCTATCGTGAGGATCCGCTTTGCGCCCGACCAACCAAACAAAGACCGCCACCGGGGAGGGCCCCTGTAGAACCAATGATGGAAATGATGAGGAGGAGAGCCTTGTCTAGGGATGGAGACCATGAGATAAAGCGACCTAACAAAAAATTTCCTGGACGTGTTTTCAGTCCACACCATGGAATTTTGGTCTTGAAGTTCTATGTTGACCATCCTAAGAGTGTCCAAGAGGTTAACATAGTCGTCAATCTCATTGTCTAACAAATTCCTGCGACAGCGCGGCGCCCATACAACCGATCCCCCCAAAATCGAGAAACAATCTGCCACTAAGACAAACCGGTCGGGAGCCAGCCTAGCAATTGTAGGAAACCTAGATTGGAGCATTTGATCCCCACACCAAACGTCTTCCCAAAATCTGATACGCTGCCCATTGCTTGTAGAGAAGGAGATGCCTCTCTGAATTTGATATTCGGTAGCTGCCACCGCCTTCCAAATAGCGAAAGGTCGATACAGAGAAGAAGATCTCACGAACCAACCATTGTACTGAGTCCCATATTTGCTCACCGCTGCTTCTCTCCATAGCTTGCCTTCCTCCACGCCGAATCTCCATATCCATTTGCCCAACAAGGCTGTGTTCATCACCCCAAGCGGTTTAAGTCCTTCTCCACCTTCCTTAACCAGCCGGCAAACCTCGTCCCACTTGAGGAGATGAAACTTCCTCTTCTCGCCATCACTTGACCAGAAGAAACCTCTCCTCAGCCTTTCCAGCCTCGAAATGACAAACTTTGGGCAACGAAATAGCGAGAAAAAGTAAATGGGCATATTTGCAAAGGAAGTCTTGATAAGCATCAATCGGGATCCCAAGGATAAAGATCTAACTTTCCACCCCGCTAACTTCCTCTCGATCTTTCAATAACTCTATCCCAAAGGTGAGTAGGAGGCTTCCTCAAGCACAAAGGTAGGCTAAGATAAGTGGTCGGGAAAGATCTGATATTGTACCCGAAGATTACTGCAAGATAATGTAGCTCCTCCTCCCCTATATGAATGCCTAGGAGCTTCGACTTCGCCACATTAACTTTTAGACCCGACACTACCTCAAAACAGACAGTCAACTTTCGAATATTGTCAACTGCATTTGGCTCTGCTTGACAGAAAAGAAGAGTATCGTCCGCATATTGCAAATGAGAAACCTGAGGCCCATTACTAGCAAACTTGAAAACCTTGAAACAGTCTGAACTCTACTCCTCTACGGAGGATCCCGCTGAGTGCTTCCCCAATGACCACAAACAGATACGATGATAGAAGATCCCCCTGCCTTAAACCTCTTAAGGCCATAAAATAACCTTTAGGAGATCCTTTGACCAAGATTGAAAAGGTGGGAGATTGAACACAAGACCTCGTCCATCTCCTCCAGGTTTGGCCACAACCCAGTCTTCCAAGCATGTAATCCAAAAAATCCCAATCAACATGATCGTAGGCTTTCCCTAAGTCTAGTTTATAAACTATCCCGCTTTCTTTCTTTCTGAATCTTGCATCAATGCAATCATGAGCAATCAGTGCTTCATCTAGGATTTGATGACCATATATGAAAGCTCCTTGATTAACCGATATAACTTTCTATAACACTTTTTTGAACCTACCTGCCAGGATTTTGTAAGGCACTCCAATGAGATTGATCAGCCTGAAATCCTTCAACTGCTCTGCTCCTTCAACCTTTGGAATTAACACAATAAAAGTAGCCCCCATCGTTGTAGATATCCTGCCCCGGTTAACAAACTTTGCCAAAAAATCCATAACATCCTTCCCTAGCACATGCCAAAATCTCTGAAAGAACAAACTAGGGAAACCATCAGGCCCAGGGGCCTTATCCCCGCACATAGACTTCAATGCATCCCGAACCTCCTCCTCCAAGATAGGCTTTTCCAAATCTGAAGCTTCCTCGGCTGATATCTTATTAAAATCAAGAAAGTCCAACTTCGGTCTCCTCCATTTATCCGTTGTAAGAAGATTCTCATAATAGGATGTGATTGCCTCAGAGATCTCCTCCAGTCCTCCTTATCCGAAGTTCAGTCGCCGTTAAGCAAAAGACTTCCAATTCTGTTTCCCCTCGCCTGAGCACTATCAAAATTGTGAAAGAACTTAGTATTCTTGCCCCCCTCTTTAAGCCACACAGCTCTGGACCTCTGACGTCATTTAGTCTGCTCTTTTTCAACTTGCTGTCCATATTTAGCAGCTAAGTCTCCTCTCCTTTCCCTGTCTGTTTTAGAAAGAGGCCCACTTTCTTCTAGAAGGTCCCAGATGTGAATCTGCTCCGCCATTTTCTCGAATTCAGCTGCCCTTAGACCCAAAACTTCTTTATTCCACAATTTTAATTGCTCTTTTAGCAACTTCATCTTCCTACAGAGTTTGAAACCTGCATAACCATTCACCTGAAATGATTCCCACCGATTTGCCACTAGCTGGTCGAACCTTCCACCTCTAACTACGTAGCTTCAAAACGGAAAGGCCGAGGCCCCCAATTTTTTTGGGACACTTGGAGCATAATTGGACGATGATCAGACGCAATCCTAGGCAGCCCACGCTGCACTGGCAGAGGGAATTTGTCAATCCACTCGGCCGAGACTAGAAACCTGTCAAGACTTGACATAAACACTTCGGCCTGACCATTAGACCAGGTGAATCTAGCCGCCTCCATAGGCAGATCCACCAACTGATGTCGATTCACCCAATTGGATAATCCTAACATACTGTTAGTAATTGCTGTTTTGTAATTTCAAACATCTTTTTAATAAATAAAATGCATTACCCTTCAAAAAAGGAAAAAGAAAAAAGAAAAAAAAGACACATGAATATACACTTCAGACTCAAAATCTTACAAAAAAAACAATTATAATAGGTTTCCATTGTATGTGGGCCCAAACTATACGTTGTCGGACAAAAATATTTGATTAATAAATATGATTTTAATGAACTAATCTTTAAGGAATAATGCAATAATTCAGCACATATAATGAACTAATCTAAAACACCAAAATTTCAAAAAATTGGTTTTTTGCTCTTTTTTTCCCCCTGGAAGTTCACAGGTATTAACACTAGTATCATTAATATTATCAATAATATCAATGATATCATTGCATGTATCAACGATACAGTGTGTTTATTTCAAAAGGTTGTTGTCAGATACCATCACGAGATAGCAACGACATTATCAATAATATTGGCAATAACTGGTAAGCTGTGTTATTACCCCCAGTATTTGTATTGCTGAGGTGCGATACAGATCATATCGCCAGATTTATTGATTATCGACGATATTTTGAACATTGCACCTTTTTCCTTATGATTCTAAAGAAGCACTTTGGTTTGATGATCCTAATCATCCAATTTTTTGCTTGTAAAAAATGGATGATTGTAACAAAATGGCCCACATTCAAAAGGTTATGGGACACCAAATCAGCATGATTTTTTTCACCTTGCCTTGCCCCCAAAGGTACAAATGGATGGATGGTCTGGATCGATGATTGGATTTGCCATGTGCTACTTAAAACAATTGTGGCATCACTAATGTCCCCATGAAGGTGTGGACATCAGCATTCACCTACGTACGCATGTTATATGCTCGTATTTATTTTTAGTAATCAAATCGTAATTTATTGGGAATATCCTGACACTGTTTGTTTTGTGTTTATTGAGTTTATATTTTTAATATTGAGGGATTTATATGGTTTCATTTCTTGTGCAGTTCAATAGGAAGCCAGGAAAGGGTATAGAGTACTTGATATCAAATAAGTTAGTTGAAAACACCCCTGCTTCAGTGGCCCAGTTCCTGAGGAATACTCCTAGTTTGGATAAGGTGGGGGTTTCCTATTATAAATCTATTTTTTTACATTGAAAGACAGACATCTTTTTTGTTTTTTTGGTTTTTTTTTTGGGTTAGTACACACCCACACTGTTAGTCACACTTCAATGTTAGCCACCCCCCATGTTGGGAATTGATACCAGGACCTCAATGTTGAAATGAGGTTATCTTCGCTCTGTCTACCACTGTCCCAAAGGTGTGGGTGTCATTGAAAGACAGACTTGCGTTAACTTCCCCCCCTTATTTTGCAGGCTATGATTGGTGATTACTTGGGTCAACATGAGGAGTTTCCTCTTGCCATCATGCATGCTTATGTCGATTCCATGAAGTTTTCAGGATTGAAGTTTGATGCTGCTATTCGTGAATTCCTGAGAGGCTTTCGGCTCCCAGGAGAAGCACAAAAGATAGACCGGATCATGGAAAAGTTCGCCGAGCGGTATGATGCATTTTAAATATTAAGGGTGTCATATTTCTTTTGTGAACACTTCAATTACATTCGATCTTGATCATCTTGCTAATCGTTTATACATGTATCTATGTTTGGCAATTTTTTATTTCGCAAGCTAGCATTTTTTCTTAGTATGTGGCAATTGAGTCTTGACTGGTGAATTTCTTGCAGCTATTGTGCTGACAACCCAGGACTTTTCAAGAATGCAGATACTGCATACGTTCTTGCATATGCAGTTATCATGTTGAATACTGATGCACACAATCCGATGGTGTGGCCTAAAATGTCCAAGTCTGATTTCGTACGCATGAACACTGTGAGTGACGCAGAGGAATGTGCTCCTAAGGAGCTCCTGGAGGAGATTTATGATTCTATTGTCAAGGAAGAGATAAAGATGAAGAATGATTTAGCCACCGCAGGTAAAAGCAACAGACAGAGGGTAGAAACTGAAGAAGGGGGTCGTCTTGTCAGTATTCTTAATTTGGCCCTTCCAAGAAGAAAGTCAGCTATTGATACAAAGAAAGAGAGTGAAGATATCGTTAAGCAGACTCAGGCCTTTTTTAGAAGTCAAGGGGGCAAGAGGGGTGTATTTTATACAGCTAGGCAGATCGAGCTTGTGAGGCCTATGCTTGAAGCTGTTGGATGGCCATTGCTTGCGGCATTCTCTGTTACCATGGAGGAAGGTGATAATAGACCAAGGATTCTTCTTTGTATGGAGGGATTTAGATCTGGTATACATATTACACGTGTTCTAGGAATGGATACCATGCGTTATGCCTTTTTGACATCTTTAGTACGGTCAGTATTTCATTTTCTATCAGATTCTTTAATGCTGCAATTGCAATTAATTGTTTGATTTGTTACATGACAGATAGGAATAATATATTCTTTACCATAACAATTGTGCTTTTTGAAATTTAAATGCAGGTTTACATTTTTGCATGCTCCAAAGGAAATGCGCAGTAAAAATGTAGAGGCACTGAGAACTCTGCTTGTTCTATGTGATTCAGAGACAGACTCCCTACAAGATACTTGGAATGCTGTCTTAGAATGTGTGTCTAGGCTAGAATACATCACCTCTACACCAGCTATTGCTGCAACTGTGATGCATGGATCAAATCAAATATCGAGGGATTCTATTCTTCAATCTCTCAGGGAGTTGGCTGGAAAACCAGCTGAACAAGTATTTGTAAACAGTGTGAAATTGCCTAGTGATTCAATTGTGGAGTTCTTCACAGCTCTCTGTGGTGTATCTGCTGAAGAACTGAAGCAAACACCTGCACGTGTTTTCAGCTTGCAGAAACTGGTTGAGATCAGTTACTACAATATGGCTCGAATCCGCATGGTAACTCCTCAATATATTTTCATTCTCGATGCGACTTAAACAAATACTTGCAGTCTATACTCATATGCATGTAGCATTAGATGGTGCATTCATGCAAGTGCATGGATGCATATGCTGGCATCAAATATATTTAGGTATATGCAAATGCACACATGGTAGGAATTACTCCATATATTTGTAGATGTTCTCTGTTGGTAAGTACTTGCATGTGCAGGCCCACACCTGCACATAGACACATGTTAAAGTTCCTGTGCATATGTGAAAATTCTTTGTTTACATATATGTTTGTATTCACATCGACAACCATCCTACGAATACATATATGATAAAAGAATTACCCTTTTTGCTGCATAGTTTGTTAAGCAGTCATCTGCAAAATTGAGTCAATAGATATGCATTTAACAGGACTGGAGTTATACATGGATGCTTATGCTAATCATCTTGGTTTATTTGTTCTCATAATATTTGTATGGTTTCATCTTTCAGGTCTGGGCCAGAATATGGTCTGTCTTGTCCAACCATTTTATTTCTGCTGGGAGTCACCATGATGAAAAAATTGCTATGTATGCCATTGACTCATTAAGGCAACTAGGTATGAAGTATCTGGAGCGTGCTGAGCTCACCAACTTCACTTTCCAGAATGACATTTTGAAACCATTTGTTATTCTTATGCGGAATAGTCGAAGTGAATCTATACGGGGCCTAATTGTTGACTGCATCGTTCAGGTATGTGTAGGTTGGCTGACTTTCCTCACAACGACTACAAGTGCAACTCATTATGCCAGTTGGCCGAAAATCTCTCTATTCAAATATCAATTATGACAATTAGAATATGCTTTTTTCAGATGATAAAATCGAAGGTTGGAAGCATAAAATCAGGCTGGCGAAGTGTGTTCATGATCTTTACGGCAGCTGCTGATGATGAACTGGAATCAATTGTTGAAAGTGCATTTGAAAATGTAGAACAAGGTAGGAACCCACCCTTCTTTTCCCTTGTAAAGTTATTGATGGCAATCATGCATAAATCTTTTTGCCAATTCCTTACTGCACTTAAAAATTACAATCTTTGCTGTTTAAGATTCCAATAGTATTCACTGGCGCTAAATCAAGATGTATTGCAGTTATCTTGGAGCACTTTGATCAGGTTGTTGGAGACTGTTTTATGGATTGTGTTAACTGTCTCATTGGTTTTGCCAATAATAAAAGCTCTCCCCGGATAAGTTTGAAGGCTATTGCCCTCCTGCGTATATGTGAAGATCGTCTTGCAGAGGTTTGCCATAATAACTTTTTTCCATGGTTAACTTTTATCCACATTGATCATGTAAGGAATACCATATACAAAGCAATTCAATCCTGTAGTTTTTTTCTTTCTTTCTTGTTTCTCTTTTCTTGTTTTTCTTTTTTATGAATGGTGGAATTTTATCAAGGGATTAAGACCAAACCCCTCACTTGAGCTTTCCAGACCAACCTCCCTCGTATTTTGTTTTTCCAAACTACTAGCGTTTTAGTGACCGCTCCTTATGTTGGGGAAAATGGCAGAAAGACATTTTTTTTTTATTCAAATTCCAGTTCTACCCCTCTTCGAGAGCTGATTTATTTGATAAGTAACCCCATTTTAAAAGTGATGGTGACTCATCAACCATACACATGGGATAGTTGTACATCAATCTTTTTTTTTTTTTTTTTTGAGTAACGATTTTATTAAAAACCAGGCTAAAGCAGTCGGAAAAGAATACAACTAATTATAAACCCAACAAAGCAACAAGAAAACAGGCGTCAAGACGATTGAATCCTGAAGCCCACTCTACCATCAAAGCCTGCACCATGCGAATAACCCAATCTTCCGAATTCATCTTGTTTTCGAGGCATCGCCTATTTCTTTCCCCCCAAATGGCCCAAAGAGCTGCCATAACCGCCAATCGTCAAACTACTTTACCATCTTTACCAGCTCTGCCTCTAATGCCAAGATGCCAAGAAAGACGAGAGGGAAAATGTAGTAGCCCAACTCACATTGAGAGATGAGAGAAAAGCATCCCATATCTTCCTCGAATATGGGCAATGGAGGAATAAATAGTCCACTGACTCAGCTTCCTGCATGTGTAATAGGCAAATATTTGGCAGCACCATAACTCTTTTTTGCAAATTATCTATGGTGAGAATCGTATTTCTGTTTGCCAACCAAATAAAGGCAGCCACCTTCATCGGAGCACCATATTTCAAAAAACCGAAATTATGGAAAGAGGAATCCGAGGTTGAGGAGATCAGCCTGTAGAAGGATTGAACCGGGAAACTTTCCGAATTGGGCCCTCTCCAGACGACCGAGTTCGTCTCTTGATCGTCTAGCTTAACACCTTTCAATTTGCTTCCCACATGCACAATAGTTAGTAGTCCGTCTCCAGACCACTGACTCAGCTTCCTGCATGCATAATAGGCAAATATTTGGCAGCACCATACTTTTCTTTTGCAAATTATCCATAGTGAGAATCGTATTTTTATTCGCCAACCAAACAAAGGCAGGGTGTTCCATAACGGTAACGGTGGCCGTAACGGCCACCACCATTACCGTTACGATACGGGGTCCGTAACGGTTTAACAATAAACTTGACGTACATGAAATGAATGGTGAAGATTGATATAGTTTAAGAGATATGTTCTATCCATAGCAAGGTGTTCCATAACGGTAACGGTGGCCGTAACGTCCACCACTGTTACCGTTACGATACGGGCCGTAGCAGCCGTTACGGACCCTGTATCGGCTGATATGGCCCTTTTTTATTTTATGAAAAAAAATTGTTACAGGACCATTACGATCTGTTACAGGCCGTTACGGCCGTTTCAACCCCATAACGCATAACGGTTATGACCGTTTCCGTTACGTATTGGCCGATACGGCCCATACGTAACCATTTTTGGATACCTTGATCCATAGTCGCATGAGTGCAACTCATGAGAAGGATGAGTCACGGATGAATCGCAAGTCATGATGTGGTTGCCTTATTGCAAACTCATTGACTAAAGACAATTGTCTTCCTCTGATTTTTTTGAACGCTGGCTTGACTTCTGTAGGCAAATGGTGGAATGACCTTCACTGACGTGGACGACATGACTTCATGTGGATGAGATCCACCCTGTGCATCAGCTGCGCCATCGTGTGTTTGGACTGGGGCCCAAAACTTAAGTTGATTCAACACTCAGCTGGGCTACACCATAGCAAAAGTTGAAATGGGGAGTCCATTAAAACCATCCAAATTGTGTGGGGTCCACAAGGGTGTGTATATGCCATCCAATCCACTCATCTGATGCACCACACAAGGATGAATGGATTTCCCGAAAATCATGACATTCCAAACTCATGTAAGCTACACATAGAATTTTGAGGTGTTATGCATGATTTTACACCATTGCCTGTGGAGTGGCCCACCTAAGTTCCATATTGGACTGTTTTTTAGGATCCATGGTGACAATGTGATGATGTGCTTGATGGACTGGTGGATCTGATGCATGTTTGTTTCATGTAGTGCTCAGTTAGTGCAAGTCAGGCCCTTTACGTGTCTATGCAAGTCAGGCAAGCACAATCCTTTTATCAAGTCCAAACTCATATGTTAGTTCTGCACTTCAGAAATGGTGATGACTCATCCTTACACATGGCACTGATGTACAATTATCCAAACCATCAAAATTGTGGGTTCATCTGTGGATGGCACATATCTCTACAATTGAACTGATCAAGAAATCCTAGCCACCTAGTTAATGGCTATCAAGAATGGTTAAAAGTTACATAATGAGTAGTCCAATTAGAAGGAAAAATTAGATGGTTCATACTAACATAGTTTAGCTTAGATGGTCTGGATTGCTTTCTAAGTATGCCATCTGTATGTTTGAAGAGTCACCACTAATTTCTAAATGGTACAAAACTGACTGATAAGTCTAGCTTTCTTTTAAGGTGTATGCAAGTGTATTTGTAAAGTGCATTGTGAGTACACACAAGAGCCCACATGCCAAACTACAACATCCAAGCCACTCATCCAGTGGGACTCATCGTGACCATGCATAGGAGTAAAAATCAAGTTGGTCACTCATCTCCTAAGCCATGCAAGTACGTTGGTGTGTTTGTCAATTCCTTTTAATTGATCATTTCTTTTCTGCATATGTTGGCCACTGATTGCAAAGATTAGCTCAGTTTTCTGCCCATGGGACCTACATTGTGTGGTCTACCTGATGAGCGGCTTGGATCCTGCATGTTGATATGTGGAGGTGTGGTTGCATGAGAAGGAGATGAAGAGATGACAAGGGAGTCAAAATGGTATTTTGGGAATAATAGAAAATTAATTGGTGCCTTTTTTTTTTCCTTTTTCTTTTTCTTTTTTCTTTTTCTTTTGCAAGGACTTGTAAGGATGGATTTTGTGAGTAGTTTTTTTTTTTTTTAATCTTTTAAAAAAAAAAAGTTTCTTTCATTCTTTCCTTCTTTTTTTCCATTTGAATCTCCTAAGTAGGGGGTTTGCTGGAATACAAATATAAAGATGGAGTTCTAGGGAGCTTAAAGCATTAGGAGGGGGGTGATTGGTCATTTTCCCTCTTTCATGTATTTAAATAAAAAAAGAAGGAAAAAAAAATACAATAAAATCAACACAAATAATAAAGCTTTATAGCTCATGGTGGCAATGACTTAATGGGCACAGCAACGTGCACCCTATAATATGGTCAAATGGCTATGCTGCATGCCACCTCATGCCCAACCTCAACACTCTGCAGCCACCACTAGAGATTTGAGGATCTGCCTCATAAGAGCAGAACCACATTCCAACTTGAAAGGAATTGGTTCCTTTGGAAACCTCTTAAGCGGCTATCCGAAATGCTCCATTCCATGATCAACTGAAATATTTTGCTGAACACTTCTCCTGCTGAACTTTTTTTTTTTTTTAAATCTTTTGATGAAGAGACAATTTTATCAAAACATGGGAGCAAAAAACAATGCAATCCATCCAGGCATTTGATAAGAGCCCCCAGTAAAAAGATTTTCCCTTTGGACTCCTTTTTTTGGAAGAGCATCAGTAATGCTATTGGCTTTTTGAACCGGACTCTTTGGTATGGTTGAGAGATGGAACTGAGGTTCTCGATTAGATCTTTTTATTCGTTTTTGGAGGGAGGAGCTATCAGTGTTTTCAGTTCGATGGCGAAAGTTTGGTGGTATGGGGCGCCCTCTAGGGTGGCGGCTTTTGCTTGGTTAGTAGGGTGTAGTAAGGTCATGACAGTTGATAGTCTTAGGAAAAGGAGTTTGATCCTTCCGAACGTGTCTCATATGCTATCAAAATGAGGAATTGGTGGATCACCTCTTTATTCATTATGATTTTGTGAGGTAGGTGTGGTACAAGTTCCTCAATCTCTTCGGAGTGTCATGGGTTTTGCCGAATTGCATATGCTCTTTTCTTTCCTCATGGCATGAAGGTCTGCTTAGGCCGGTGGGGTGGCAAGTGTGGCATATTGCTCTGTTGGCAGGATTATGGTTCATTTGGTTGGAAAGGAAAAATAGAGCTTTTGGAAATCGGGCGGGCTGAGTTGAGGAAGTGTTGTCTAAAGCAAAATCGCATGCTTAGAGTGGGCGCGTGCTGCAAAGATGGTAGATCGGTTTCCGGTCAGGGTGGATTAGCCGTATAGGTTTTTGGGGGGAAGTAGTATAGTTTTTTCTTTTTCTTTGTATATTCTGGCTTTGGCCTCTCTTTCAATAATTTTTATTCTTATCGCTAAAAAAAAAAAAAAAAATTTGCTATTGCCTCTCTCAATGAACCTGAATGAAGGTTTTAGATGAGAATCAATAGCCTATTCTAATGTCATTTCTGGGGCTAAGGCCTTCCCTGAGGTCCATGCGATTGCCAAAGAGTAGTCACCTTCCACAATAAGCAGAACCTGAAATCGGTCTGCATAATTCTATTGTAACTTTAATCACCATGGATTCAGCTCTGTTAGAATTGCTGCTTCCACAAAGCCCAGGAAACAAAGGACAATTGTTTCACCATCATCTCTGGCTCTCATACCTGATTTCTTGGGAGTTGTAATTTCATCTCTACTTGTTTCAGCCCTTATATCCTTAATGAGTTTTTGGGACCCATGGTTACCTTGTTTTGCTAGTTGGCTGGAATTTGGCGGCCTGAGATAGTAAATGAATTGGTGATCTGTGCTTCTTTTTTCCCCCCTGTGGTTGTTAGAACTATTTTTTAAGAGTTGGGATATAGAGAAATTTACAAGTACTTTGTCCCAGAGTCATGTAAGATGATAACATTGTCAGGGACTTGTATGGTACAATAGGTTCTCAAAGATGTTGCCTGCAAGTTGTCTTCCATTGATTGCAAATTACATGTTTAGAAAATGACAAGGAGTCTTTTCTGACCAGCTTCTTTACCTTATGAAAACTTACAGCAATTGTTCTGTTAAATGGGCTTGAATTTATGAATTAGCCATATCATCTGCCTTTCCAGTAAGCTGAACACAGCAAGAATATCCAAAATCTTGCTAAACACCTCAGAACCAAAGAATGTTGGTCCTTGATTGTCGAGGGAGAGGGAACTGATGGCACGAGATCTTCCATTTTGTATGCAACATTCTTGATACATAAATAAATCATTCTGAACAGTGTTTTAAAAATGATTATTAATGTTTAAGATCTCACAATTTGGATCAAATCCCATAAAAGACGATTCAAGGCAACTTGATTCCTATATGACAAAAGTTGTACATTAGTTGTATACTTGAGGTTCTACAATTGCTAGGAATTTTAGATTTAGCATAGAGATGAAGGTACTAAACAGCTAAAATTTCAAAAAAAAAAAAAAAAAAGGGTACTAAACAGCTATTTGTTAAGATTGGCTCCCTTCCAACATCTACTTTCACTGGATGTTCTTTATGGTTCACCACTATATCAAACTTGCATGGAGTGCTATAGATGAGCTAAAATTTAATTTCATGTCTGTTGTTAGGGCACTGTTGATTTTTCCATATTCTGTTTTCAGATTTTAATTTTACTTTGTTAATATTCTAAAATTTGGTTCGGTCCAGATTTTGCAATCTGATGTGGTTTTTAGAAGAATTCCAAGGTTTTGAACATTGAAATGGAAAATCTGGAAATTAAGAACTATGATACTTGTACGGTTGTACTTAATGATCTCCACACAACACCTTGCAAAAAAACACAACAACGGAAAGATTGAAAGTTCTAACATGTCTGGGAATGTACCAGAGTCCCAGAACATAGGTAATTTGGTGAGAAATGTTATTTATAAACTACAAAATCTAAGTGACAATGCTTATTTGACAATGCTCACGAGTATCTTCCATTTCAGTCATGAGAATAGATTCTTCTATTCCTTGCAGGCCTCCAGCATACTCTTTAGATGGAACCACCTACTCGGTTCCACTAACCCAATGCTTAAAGCTGTTATAAAATTTGAATTTGTTGCAAATGTGCATGGAAATCGCCATACATGGGCATTGAGTGAGTGCTTCATTGCAGTTGTTAGGAAAGAGTCTAGGCGGTTTCTATGGTGGATATGCTAGGGGATTAAACTGTGGTGGTGGATAGAAAACCTTGGAATAACTCTACAAGGGTCTGATGGAAGTGCCTCCAAGTGGTTGCTAGGAAGCTCAACTTCCACAGATCCTCCGTTGGTGTTCATAGCAAATGTGGTATAACTGTATAGGTGGGGTTCTTGGAGACGCAGATGAGTCCGTTCTCTTGTCCTCATGAGCCATGGGTTGGGGAAATGCTGTGGAGGAGAAAGCTAGTACCTCAAGAGAGTCTTAGAGGATTTGCACCTGTAAGTTCTCTAGTCCGGTTATCGGGGTAGGGGACTCCAGTATTGTTTTCTGCCAGGGTTCTTTGCCTCATTTGATGCCTTGGAAACTTAATTTCCTTTTCAATGAGATTCACCACATTGCCTCTAAGTTAAACATTTTGTTTGCTCATGTTGGGTAGAGACATGAATTCTGTTATAGACTTGCCAACTGAAGATGGTGTTAGCTGTGAAGCCCTTTGTTTTGGGAGTTATCTCCCTACTTAGTTTTTGTTTTATGCGTTCTGGGTTTTTTTTTTTTTTTAAGAAATAATGAAGTTCATTATCCTTCAGAAAAAAAGTGAGTACTTTACAGCCACAATGGATCTGTACTATGGGGTATTTGTTGAACTTTACTGCTATAGCAGAACTGCATTTGCATAAGTTTTTTACTTATTTTGGTACTGAATCTACTGATTGACCTTCATCTGTACCCACTGCTGAAACATTTTTTTGAAAGTTGTTCTCTTGTTGTTGTTTCTTTTCAGGGCCTCATACCAGGTGGTGCTCTAAAACCTGTTGATGCGGATACAAATTTTGATGTTACTGAGCATTATTGGTTTCCAATGCTTGCGGGCTTGTCGGATCTAACGTCAGATCCCAGGTTGGAGGTCAGAAACTGTGCACTTGAGGTGCTATTCGATTTATTGAATGAAAGAGGTCACAAGTTCTCATCAGCATTTTGGGAGAGCATTTTTCATCGTGTTCTTTTTCCCATTTTTGATCATGTAAGACATGCTGGTAAGGAAGGATTTGTTTCTTCTGGTGATGAGTGGCTTCGGGAAACAAGCATTCATTCACTTCAGTTGCTGTGCAACCTTTTCAACACTTTCTATAAGGTATCCATGTACTGTGCAACCTTTTCAACACTTTTCAACCTTTTCAACACTTTTTAATTACATATGTAATTGGACAAGCTTAATTTTGATCTTCGTTTTTCTTCTGTCTAGTAATGTGTCCTGTGGATGGATTTGTGATCTGTGGAGTTCATATGACAACTAAAATATTCACCGCATTCGAAATTCTTGTCCATGGAATGGACTGATTTTGTTCATGATTTCATTTCTTTCTTATTTTGCAGGAGGTCTCATTTATGCTGCCCCCACTACTTGGGTTGCTGTTGGACTGTGCCAAGAAGACAGACCAATCAGTGGTCTCAATTTCTCTGGGTGCTTTGGTACATCTCATAGAAGTTGGAGGCCACCAATTCAGTGACAGTGACTGGGATACTCTACTGAAAAGCATACGGTATTTGCTTCTAATTCTAAATCTTTGGCCCTTTGTTGCTGTTTTTTTTTTTTTTCAATGACTACATTTATTGAAAGCAAAAGAGAAGTACATGAGGATAAGGGAAGGAATGCAACATACAGACTCCTCAACTAGATTATCCGCCAACTCTTCTATTCCAAAGCTTTCCATTTTACTCTTTTCTTTTGTTTGATGATGATTTCAGGGATGCGTCATACACAACTCAACCCCTTGAGCTACTCAATTCTTTGGGTTTTGATAACGCAAAGAGCCATGTACTGCTAACAAAACATTCAGTTGTCCACAGTGGTGACAGCCCTTCCAGGAAGTCTGGTGACAGTGGGAGGCTGGACAACCGTCTAGTTGACTATGAGAATGGAAATTTCTCTGATCGGGCATCCGTAAGTATTGAAAGTGAAAGCACTGGAAAAAATATCAGTGCGTCAATCTTGCAGGTTGATGATCAAGAGGCTGGGTCCCAAACAAACCTAGAAGAATCTGAAGGTTTGTTGATACTGGCATGGATTGTTTTATGGAAGATACCAATTATGTACTTTCTGCAACCATTATAAACGCTAAAGACTACTTACTACTAAAATATCAAGCTAATTTCTTTCTTTGTAGGTTTGTCATCACCATCTGGAAGAGCTCAGACGTCTCCTGGAGCTGAAAGCTTGCAACGAAGTCAAACGTTTGGTCAAAGGTTTATGGGCAATATGATGGACAACCTCTTGCTAAGAAGTTTCACTTCTAAATCTAGGAGCCGCCCAGTAGATGCTCTGGCACCATCTTCCCCAATAAAGGTATTGCAACAATTGATATCCTCTTATTTCTTGGCCTGCCAATATTACCTTTAAAAAGATATTATCTTTCTCTTCCATCACACTCAAAAGCTGTAGAGTATGCAGAACTGTGCATCCATTTTCCTGCCCTGTAATATTAGTAGCTATCAGTTATTGTTGTAAATTATAGGTTCCTTAATAGATTGGATGATGCCATATAAATGCAAAAGAATGAAGAATAATGAAGAGGAAAGAGAGAACGAGGGAAAAGCATGTGGAAAACTTTATTAATAAAATTGATAGATGTAAATGCCTTTAAACACTAAAGAACAACTAAACACCAGCATACACCACCTTATGGTCACATATACACATGCAGATGTACACACATACATGATGTGCTACACTGCTACCCCACTAGTAGATTATAGGTTCCCTTAGAATTCCTGAGGTGAATTTCTCATCATTGATTGAAGTTTTGGAAAAGGACATCTTCATAATCTTTATAGAAAAACTGAAATAAACATTATTTGCTAATCCTTTCAAAAAGAAAAAGAAAAAAAGTAAAAAAAAAAAAAAGATAAAGAAAAGAAAAAGAAAAAGAAAAGAAAAACAGAAATTAGGAGGTATCAATAAATCTCAAATCAATTATGGTTCTCTTAGTTTTGACTGGCTCCTAAGATTGGGCCCAAAGTTTGTTCTTGTTCCTTTTCTTTTCCGGGATTGGTAGCTCAAGTTCGTGAATTCATCACTCTTTTATCATTTTTACAAAGTTATACTGAGACAAGTCAGAATATCACAGGACATCGCGTCCAACTTGAATTTGGAAGGATTTAGTCGATTTCTTTTTGGCTTGCTTAAGAAACTCTGAAGGGTCTTACCCTGTCAACCAATTCTGGCATGGCCAATCATTTCAGGTTAGGACTTAATCTGCATGAGGTTTGATGGTGCCATCTTTAGAAACAAGCAGACACCCAGAAATGCTGTTTCCAAATGAAACACTTGGATATTATTTTGTTCTGGTTCTGAGTTGAAGAGTCATGCTCTCGGTCCAAAAGTCTGACCTCCAAAATTGTTGATTCCATCCCTCACTATAGCTCAATCTTGGTTTATGAAATCGAGTATAAATTTTTTATTGCTAGTCATTGAAGCCGTTTCTGGCTTCAGTTATTTGATATTGATTGTTTCTCCTTTGAATGTCTTTGTAGATTCCTGATGCCATCCAGCCTGATCCCAAGGACGACGAAGAGAATCCATTATTGGGCACAATTAGGGCCAAATGTATCACCCAACTGTTGCTGCTAGGTGCCATTGATAGTATTCAGGTAAGCATCCATTTCTTATGTATTTCAAGATTGTTAAACCAATTCTGTTTGTTGTTATCTATTTAAAGATTTCATGTCCGATGGACATCCAACTTGATTATTTATTTTGTAATAAATTTGCAAGGCGGATTGCTCCATAGGCTGTGGTACTTTGTGTGCCATTTATCTGTTCTTACTGAATTCTCTTGTTGGTGAAGCTGGAACCTGTTGGTCTTATCATCTTTTTTGTTTAGAACAAGTACTTGTAGAATCAGGTCACTAAAATCTGAGACGCTCTCCAATTTCTTTTAGAAAATTGATTTCATTACATCCTTGAAACTTGCAGAGGAAATACTGGAGTAAATTGAAGGCCCCACAGAAGATCGCTATTATGGACATTTTACTTTCTGTTCTAGAGTTTGCTGCTTCATATAATTCCTATTCCAACCTCAGAATGCGTATGCATCATATACCTCCAGAAAGGTAACCGTTCTCTTCCCAAGTTCCCCTTTCACCCAAAATGCCGAGGATTTTAGATGTTCAGCAGCACTAACTCATGGTTCCACAGGCCACCTCTGAATCTTCTTCGTCAGGAAATAGCAGGAACTTCCATTTATTTAGATATCTTACAGAAGACAACTTCCAGATATAACACTGATAGCAAGGGATCTGCAGATATTAATGGTTCCCATGACGTAGATGCATCTTTAATCAGTGATCCAAGCAATACTGAAATTGCTAGCACAGAAGAGAAGCTTAAGGGAATGGCAGAAGAGAAATTGATATCTTTCTGTGGGCAGATATTGAAGGAGGCATCTGACCTCCAACCTAGCACTGGAGATGCTGCCAGCGTGGACATTCATCGAGTTTTTGAGTTGCGGTCTCCAATTATTGTTAAGGTACAGATAATGACCGGGCCCTCTATAACTTGCTGAAATTCATTGAGTTTTTGAGCTTTGATCTCCAGCTGTGATCTCCAATTACTGAGATATGCATTCAGAAACAGGCAACGGCCACATACATTTCAAAAATTGCGCCATATGCAAATTTTGTTCTTGTTGTTGTACCCATCATTAACTTATTTACTAAATGTTTGAACAACAGAGATTGCATTCTTATGTAACTGAGGTTGCTTTTAGTTTTTTTAACCTTTTAACTTTAACCTTGTGGTTGCTACTAGATGATACTCATGCTCCTTGGTAAGTCTTTGAAAAACTGTGACCTACACCTGAATCAGCAGCATCCAAACCCAGTTTGTCATTTCTATAGTCATCTCTGTAGGTTAAAAGCTCCTGCATAGCCTCAATTTCTTCCTAGGAACTTTATTATTGGTTTCATAGCTGATGTTTTTCAATGGTTTGAAGAAGATACGCCTGCGTGTATCATGAATATAATCTAAATTGAAATGCCCGTGCCGATTTCCTCCTGATGTTGCAAATTCATTGAGAAAATTGTATCCCTTAGATCAAAACCTACTTCCCGCCAATTCAAATAAATAGCCTGAGTGTTCTAGTAGGACTGAGTTGAAACTAGAGCTGAAGAGTCATACTCCACCACTTCTTAGTGTATGAAATATCTGATATTACTTCCATTGTTTCGATGGGATTAGAATAGCTTGTAGATGTTGCCATTGTCTATGGAGTAAAACTCTGAAAATTGAATCATTAAATTGTAAGGAGGCTGAATTGAATCACATCTCTCTCTACAAAAATTATGCAAACACACGAAATTGAGAATTCAAAATTTGAAAAATAAGCTCCCAACTCATCCAACATTCTAGCTATACCATGTCACATTTTAGGGATCCACTAAGTGCACCCACCCCTATTGCCAGACCCATCCACCCCCTCTACATTTGGTAATAGTACTAGTGTATTACCAAAAGTAGAAAGGAAAAGGTATGAAATTACCAGTAACAAAGGTTGTAGATTTAATTTTCCATATTTATGTTATAGTTGTATAAATTCTATTTACAAGGTGTTTAGGAAGGCCGGGGCAGATGTTGTGGCATGGGCTTTGGTGCTACAGCCTTCTGCTAGGCCTTTTTGAATTTTTTTAGTCTTGTTTGTTGGATGTGTGCTCTGGAAGGCCAATCCGATCTTGTTGATTGTAACTTGGTCATTAGTGACCCCTTATGGTGAATGGATTAAAGTCACCATTGATCTATTTTTGCCGGTTGTGTGTGGAACTTTGGACGTATACATGTTAGTGGGTTAAAATGGATTCTTTCATGGAGTCTCTCTAGTAGGCCCTTGGGGAAAGAATGAAGTGGATATAACAGCCATAATGGCTAAGGGAGAGCTGTGATACCACAGCTATTGAGTAACCTAAATTCCATAACTGCTCCGTCAGGTTTGGACTACTCAGCATTAGTGTATGGTTATCCTGTGTGAAGAGATCCAACGAGTTGAGATGGCTCTATCTCTGCCATTGGGTGCCAAGTTGCTTCTGCCCTTCACCACTTGGGAATGCTAATCTCATCCACACTGGATGGTTTGCATCTAATTGGCTACCATGAGGTCTATCATGCTTGGTGTGGTTGATTTGATCGTGCACCTGCTTGGACTTACCCTTGACTTGAGGTTACGGAGGGACTTCTAAGTCTTAGCGTGATGGCCTTTCACACCTTTTGATGCCATTTATGTAGTTGACACACAGGTGTGATCGGGTACATGCATTAAGATCCCGTTGAAGCCCGAAGTACTCCAACAAGGGACCAACCAATCGCATTGTTTGTGTCTAGATCTTGCTTGCTTATTAGACACTCCATCAAGCTATAAATGGTTCTCCAGCATCTCAAAAAAATTTGAGAGGGTTTTACAATCATTAATCATATTGAACTGTTAAATCTTTTGATTTTACAGTTTATCAAGTTACACCCACACCTTTGGGACAATGGTAGACTGAGTCAAGATAACCTCGTTTGGGACAGTGGTAGACTGAGTGAAGATAACCTCTGGGACAGTGGTTATCAAGTTACACCCACACCTTTTTTATTTTTACAGTATATCAAGTTACACCCACACCTTTGGGACATTGGTAGACTGAGTGAAGATAACCTCGTTTCAACATTGAGGTCTTGGTATTGATTCCCAACGTGGGGGGTGGCTAACATTGCAGTTTGACTAACAGTGAGGGTGCATGTACTAACAGTGGGATGTGTTTACTAACCCAAAAAAAAAAAAAATCGATGTTATAGGGGTTTGGAGCACCATACTATTCCTAATTATATTCCTAGGACAGCCTTGGTCTCCTATGTAAGATCTTGGGAATATGCAAGAGAGTTAACCCCCCCTCTACATCATCTATGTGGTCAACCTTTCAATGTTTCTCAATCTCTACTCCTCTTCCATACTCCTGTAGTGTGGAAAGAAAAGGAATCTAAGCTTGTTCCTTCATTGGAGAGAGATCAAGAAGATACCTTCATTGGAGAAGGAACGGCATCGAATCATCATCATCCCATGGACAAACAATGGTATGATCTCAATCATCTGTTTTAGGTTCTTTTAGAAACTAGATAACATATACATCGGGATAAGATCTAAAGGTTAAAAATCTGGATTTTACTAGTTTATCTTCTGCCTTTTGAAAATACACCAAAGTTGGTCTTCTGTGTTCTAGCTCTATGAGGTGGCATTTTGGTCTCGTTTCATAATAAATTTCATATCTTTTCAAAGAAAAAAAAAAGGAACTTTCTACATCAGTTAAGCCAGTAAAGTAGTTGGTATGTTCTCTTTGCTGCTAACTTTTCTTCTCTGAATACCCACATCTTGTTCGGTATAGCATCATCGACAGTTGTGTTCTTCTCCCATTCCTCTATGCTTTTGTGGTTGTAATGGCTGGTTTTGCCTAACAATGAAAAATAATTACACATCTGTACTCTTCCAGGTGCTTAAAGGGATGTGCCTTATGAATGGCCAGATATTCAGAAGGCATCTTAGAGAGTTCTATCCATTGATCACGAAACTTGTGTGTTGTGATCAGGTAATCCTTCATAATTCTCCCAGATACCTACTTCTATATGCAAGACTACAATTTCCAGTTGTCATCTCTACTATAAACTGGATTGAACGTGTGGGTCTTATGTCATGATCCACTTATTATTTTCCATAGAAAATAAAATGACCTGCACTGGATTGTTGTGCTTAATTCTTTATGATCAAGAACACAAAGCTCAGATATCGAGTGCTACTGCCTGGTGCATGTTTTCAATAGGGCATCTCTTAACTTGAAGGATTGGATGGAAGCTTAGATTTTTCAATCTTCTCTTCTTGCATTTGAGGGGCTTTTGTTTGGGGGGTCTTGCTCTCTTGTATATTTGTATGCTTTGGCTTCGGCCTTTTTTTTTTAAATATATCATCATTGTTCAAAAAAAAAAAAAAAAAAAAGAGATTCCCAAGGGCATCAATAAAGCTAGTCCTATCTCTAGGTTGGCAATGGAACTGGAAAGTCGACATAAGACCTATAAATGTGATCTGAAACGTATGAACTGACTTGTGAAGTCAGAGATCTCATCTAATAACATGGCTGTCCTAGGTGTGTGGATGGGCCCATTCAACACCCACAAGTGAACACGCCAACTGTTTAAACATGACTCATACCACTGTAATACCTTTTCGTTTCTTTTCTTTCTTTTATTTATTTATTTTTTTTCATTTTGGCATTTCAGATGGATGTCCGTGGTGCTCTGGGGGATCTCTTCAGCACACAGCTGACTGCTCTCTTGCCTTAGGCACTGTTTTTGCATGCACCGTTCAGTTTTCTGCAGGAAAGTGGTATTCCTGCATTTGCCCAGATTGACAATTCTCAGTGGATCTAGATCATAGCCATTTTAAATGTGCTGCATGTGAGATGTTTTCCCATTAATTCCTGGTTAGTTTGAGCAGATTTGTTGCACAAGAGAATCTCACGGGAAGATAGTTGTCAAAAAGTGTGCTGATTGGAAATTTGTTGATGTTATGCATGCATGCATGCCTAAGATGTTGGTTTGTTATTTTACCGAGTCAAAAGAAATTGCTCAAGAGCATATCAGCAGGATCTTTAATGATGAGAAGATTCATACCTCCACCATCGAAGTAGCGAGTAGTGCACCTTGTCACCACTAACTGAGAACAATTAGTGTGAAGGATTTGAACTGTCATTGATTGGTTTCTGATGGTCACAGCAAATTCACAGAATGAATCTTCAGTTTTGAGCATACCCACCGGCAATATTGTTGCATGCATGCATATGGGTGAGTTCACTAGCATTGCAGTAAAGTAACTGGAGTGTATTTTATGGGCTTCATTCCACAAATTGATGCTATGTTGAAATAAAGCAAGTTGATGGATGACATGTAATGAAGGCTTTCAGATAGCTTTTCTTCCAATATCATCTCTGTTTTTGTCAAAGTGATACTATCATTCACGATGGTTTCTATTTGTGCTTTCAGTTTCTACAAGGTTTTTTTAGCAAGACCATGTAGAGTGACCATTCCCAAAACATGTAAAGACAGGTAAGGACTGGGTTGCCAGCAAGTAGTCTATTTTTCTGTGGAGCAATGCTTAATGGAAATGGATTGTGCACATATTCCTATGATTTCGGTGGCTTGTTTGCCTACCTTTTGCTTCTTCTTCTTCTTTCCAACTTTAATCACTCCGTCTATCTTAACGAAATTCTCTCTCACAAACCACTACAAGTGGTTCTTGAACCAATAAGGGCTTCCCTATTTTTCCCCTTTAGAGTTTGATTTGGGTTATATACAAATACCCACCATAATTCAGGCATATCTAAAACACTACCTATTGTATTTTCTTTGTTCATCCTGATCACTCTTGGAGAGAGACTGGCTGCTGCATGTGTGGGTGTGAGAGAGAGATGCTCACGGCCAACTAGTTGGATTTGTATTATACTGTTTGCCTATGGATATTTCCGTGGTTTCAAGTATTGCATGACATACCTGTACAAATGGTTTGACCCACCATCATAACAACGTATTGTACCGATCAGGTGGGTGGCACTTGTATTCATTATATATGTGGCCTACCTGATAAGTTGACGAGCCACTCATACAGGCCCTCCATTGTGCTGAACACCGTCTTCCATAAGTCTTCCCACCCCAATAATGACAGTTGTATTCACTTTGAAAATCCACCTCTGAGAACGTGCGCCTACGCCCACTCAGAACATCGGGCATAGGGTAACATCGGTGTTTAGTTCAACGCTCAACTCACGTAAGCAGTCCTTAATTGACTGTGCCTTGCTTCCCCTTGCTTGCCACAGTCCTACAAGAAACTCACTACTTCTGAACTGGAACTGGGATTGGCTCATGCTAGGAAAATGGAAATCAAAGTTCAACTGCTGAATATCTATCATGATCAGAGGGTAATCATCGATTTGGATCACCCATCATGTGGGCTACACTTTTGGTGGCCTGCTCCTTGCAAGAATCACTTTGATAAGATCATCCTAACAATCTCCAATATTATCAGGAAAGTGAATGACCCAGTGATCGTAGGATAAGCGGTACAATCACGCATCTGGAAAATCCATCATATTTGTGGGTGGACCAGTTCTGCACATCACCTGCTTCCATGCCACATGTATCATAGAGAGATGGATCATTTCAGCCATAGATCGCAGGTAATTAAGGGTTACATTTGATGAACTCCATTGATAAAGTGTCATGTATGCTTGTTAGAAGGTTCATGTGCTCAATTAGTGTATGTGGCTGATTTTTGCATAAGAAAAATGCTCGTGATGGGGCCGCCAACCTATTGGACGGATTGGATGTTGCAAGCATATTATAAGTGGAAGGAAGGATTTCCATGTATACCTACCGTTCAATCCTATTAATGGAATAAGATTATGTGCCATGCACAATTTTCATTTATCAGTTAAGTTCCATCCAGGGTCCTTACTCACGCCTTGGTAGTAGACTCACAAAAGTTTCAACACAAGGTCATGGGCTCTGAGTATCCATTGTGGTGAAATCTCACTGATGTGCGTTAGCATTCCCTCCATGAATACCCATGTGGCTGTGCAGTATGATAGTTATGAACATCCGTATGAGTCATGCAGTAAACACACAACTGTATACATGTCACTTTGAGTTTGTGCATTTGACTATTCTCTCTTTTCATTTAAGGGTTAGCTCGGCCCAGCAAGTCCAAGGCTCCGGGCTAACCCAACCCTGTCCTCACCAAGCTCTGCCAATGCCATCACTCTTTATTACAAGACTGGCGTGTTATTGGGGAATCATGGGAGAAATTTGAATTGGGTGATGATTTCTCTCTTCTTTTTTTTACCATTGGGTTGATTTTTACATGCAGGCCCCCAACGTGCGACCAAGGAGGGCCATGGAAGGAAGGAGGCAACCACTAAGAATAGATCACAACATAGATGAAAGGCCATACTGGAATCATTGGTGGTACCTACTATAGCAAAGGACCAAGATAAATGACCCTACACATCACCTTAGTACAACTATTTGGTGCCACCACCAAGTGGAATTTACCCAACAACTGATTTCTGGAGCACGAAGTCATAAACAAGCCAGTGCTAGCATGGTTTGTGATTGAGAAGAGAGAACAAAAGCCACTGGTTTTCTAGTTCAAATTAATTTATATTCGACATTTTCTATCTTAATCCTGTATTATTGTCAACAATTGAAAGGATTTTCCCAGGATATCTTTTATTGCCATGATCCATCCATAGCGGTGCGATAATATCAGTTGTTTTGGACCAATAAACCTTGGCCCCAGTCGGACGAACTGAAAACCTGGAACTAACGAACAAAATCAGGCATTTCTAAGAGATCATTCTATTAAAAAAAATCCAGTGATTTAAGATACATAATTGAGGCTCAATAAAACAAATGCTCTTGCATGCAAACATGCATGATCGACCATGGAAGTCGTCCACTGTCCTATCATTCGGAAAAAAATGGAGCCTAACCTTCAGATGCAAGACCGCTACTTTTAACTTCTATAACCTGAAGGCATTCTAGTTACTCCAGGAAGTGTCCCTGCATTTTTTCACTGTTGCACCAAAATGGGGAGGCACAAAAAATGCCAGCCCCCAACAAAATTGATCTGGGTACATGTCCAACTACTGGTCAATCCAGTCCTTAAACAGCAACATCATATAAAGAGGGACGTTAACAGCAGCAATGACTGTAAGCAAACGAAGCATCCGTATAAGTCGTTGAATCACAATCCTTGCCTTCGATTTATGAACCCGTGGTACTATTCCAGTGTCATCTGGCTTCACATTTGTGTTCATATCTACAGCATAAGATGCCTCCAATTCTTGAGCAGCGTGCTTCTTTGCCGTCGGACGCACTACAGCATTACCCCTGTGATGAACTAGTAATAATCACTAACTGATGTTTTACTCTGAAGAAATACCATTGGACACAGAATGCACACAAATGTATGACATCATGCCTGTGCTAGTATCATCTAGCATGAATGCTCACAAACAGTGAGAGTGCCTGCATATATGAAATCACATACATGCACACACATGAAAACGCACCTTCCAGTCAGTCCCCAGTCACTTGAATTTGCAACTGAGGCCTTCTGTAATGCTTTCTTTACAAGATGTGCCATTCCCTCTGCATCCCAAATCATCTCATACTCGCAATTCTCATCTTCGTCCTTCTCTTTAGATCCAGCATTGAAGTTGCTTCTTATTGCTCTTCCAATGAACTCCATGAAACGATTATAGTGATGCCAAGAGCCCAAGCCGCTTGTGGGCCAGAGGAGGAGCAAAAGAAGGGTCACCACAAATAGGGAGAGATACCTGATGATTTTGATTCCAAAAGCACAAAACCTGAGTGTCACTAAACGGTGGCAACCAGTAATGGACTGGGATACATAAGTCTGATGGAAAGCAATCACTAAAATTCACAACCACGTCAGTACCATATGTAAATGTGTGTTTGCATTGGAAGGAAACATAGATGAACTGATACTGCATCTTCTGGATCACTTGTGTTTGAAGATCCCACAGCAGTGGCAGAAAGTAACATGAATGATGGGTACAAGTTTCCCTGTTGCCAACTCAAGGTCCCTAATGTGTGCTGCATTGCATAAAGTGTGTAATTAGATTCACTCCCTTGGCAAAAACCAGAATCAGCTGTTATGAGCTTACCTCTGTTACTGGTCCAGTATGTGTTGTGTGGATCACAGTACATTGATCATGATCATGACCTGACAAGATAAGTATCTGCAGCCAATACTTAATACAGTAAATTGATGCTGATTAATTTAATAAAGTGCGCTTCTATTTTTTCCCCTTTTTTCTGTAACTCATGCAAAAAGCATGAAAAAGAAAAGATCTTACAGGTCTGATCATGTCCAGTAAATGGCCAGATGTTTCCTCGCTGAGATAATTCTGATACCTATATCAGCAAAATATTGTACCATCATACATTGCAAAAGTTTCCAAGGCGTAGGTTTGAGAACCATCATAGATGTGGTTCTCATAATTGCTTCACAGAAGTTTGAGAACCAGCTGCCAACTGACGCCAATCCTCCTTTTTACCCATGTTTGGTACCAGATGACACACCATATCTTATGCATATATGAAGCAAATTTACATAACAATAAATTGCCAACATTATTATATTTCTCCACAGGGATGTGGGGTCGTTCAGGGTCACCATGTCTGCAGCTGTCCAAGTTGGATAGATTTCTACCATTAATTAAGTTTATGGCGTGGACTGAGATTATCATATTCTTTTGAAGCAGGTAAAAGATAGGTAAGAGCCATCTCAAGCATATGAAAAGATCTACTTCAGTGAATTCAAGATAAAAGAACAAGGGGATCTCAATTGTTTGATTTGGAAGTTGCAAAAACCTCATGCCAGACTACAGACTCATTTCTTGACCGATGGATGCAAACAGGAAATCACATCAAGTCTAGAGGTTGCAAAGCTTGAGAATGCAAGTCACCTAGTGGCAAGCTCATCTACAATATTCTTAAAGTTCCAATCACATAGGGGAGTATTTGGAGAACATCTGCCTAATAAACACAATGAAGCTATGATTTACAGAACATGGGAGTTCCAATTTCTGTAATTTCTGGAATGGCAGAACATGATTCCTGTAGCCGACCCCATTTGGTTGGGATAAGGCTTAGATGATGATGACGACCAATTTACACTAGAGAGGACTTCTATTGAATCATTTATATTAGATAGAGAGTAACAAGACTTTTTTTTTCATGTAAAAATGACTTCCTTGTTCTATTGCTTATATCAAGCACGAAAGAAAGATAACAATTGTTCCCCCAAACCCACAAGAACCAAAAGATAATAAACCACGAGGAAACTAAAAGTTCTACAGACACTTCAAAGGCTGCCACCTTGCATAATCGCCTACTTTGAGGTGGGCACTTCCTCCCCAAACCACTTTTGAGGGGGATTACCTCTGCCCCATCTGTACAAACATAAAATGATTTAAAAGCATACAACAATGATTGTGATTATCATCTAAGCCTTATCCCAATTACTTGGGGTAGGCTACATAAATCCTATTCCACCATTCCACTCTATCAAGGGCCATACCTTTAGTTAGACCATAGGTGATCAAGTATTTTCTTACTACCTCCATCCACATCCTTTTGGGCCTTCCCCCTTGCCCTTTTAGAGCTTTCAACTTGTACCAGCTCACTCCTAACCAGCGTGGTTCTTGGTCTCCGTTGCACATGTGGCATGACCAAACCATCTAAGTTTACTTTCTCTGAAAAGCATACAAAAATAGGGGTATATCCAGCCACAATTTGAAGGATGTGATAAATTTTCTCATGGGTTATGAACCAGAAAAGCTCTCATTCATTGTTAGACAGATTTCTTAGCTTTCTTGTGTTTCACTTTCCATCATCTCTTTGTTGCTTTTGCCTTTATTCTTGTACTTCATTACTTTCTTCTTAATTAGTCCTTGTTACATGGAATGTAAATGGATTGAAAAACATTGAATCATTGCAATTCCATTGTTTAAGTAGATATTTTAGTTGATAGTTTTTTGCAGACATTGACAAGTAGCAAATAAAGCAGCTTTCATGAAGGATCCAATATGGTAAAAGAAAAAAAAAAAATTGTTTTCTGGATGCTAAGCTCATCAACCTTATCTAGGATCCTGCTAATTATCAATCTAGTGCCATCTTTAATTCCAAATTTTGTATTTACAGACTCTCATAAGCATCTCCTTTGCTGAATCTTACCCTGACACAAGGGGATTTCAGAATAGGTATTAAGGGGAAGACTCGACTCCCTCTCTAACTAGCACCCTGTTCGTCTAATAGAAATAAATGGCTAAAGCACACATTTACTGGACGCTGAAGAGTCAATAACTGCAAATAGGTAGGGGTTTGATGTTCCAAAAAGGTCACTGTTTCCCTTCACCCTCAGGTCTCACACATTTCTACTTTTTCTTGGTATTCTGTGTAAAAGCAAACAGAAAAGAAAATAAAATTGTGGGACATTCAGCACAAAACAATATCAAAACAGGTGAAACACTAACTGCAGAAGTTCTAGGACATGAGATTTCTTAAACAGGGATCTGAATACAAGACACTTACATTATTCCTTGATAAGGACGAGCCCGAGAAACCCTCTGGAGGTGAATGAATAAACATATTAGATACATTTCATTACTGCTAGTAAATACATTTTAACTTCAGAATCCACATATTTAATTACAAGAACAACGCAACCATATATAAGAGCTACCAAGGTCTAAGGTAACTAATTCAATGAAGTGAATAATTTTTCTAATTAAAGTGTGGGTCAATGCTAAATTGGACGCGATGTTGAACGCATAAAATGGAAGGTGGGGATGATGAATAGAAGCATTGGATAATCTCACAAAAGGTTTTGGAGGATAACCTCGCCCCTCAAATATGAGAAACTCATTCTCTATAACCTTTATATAATCTCAAGAAAACTGTAAATATAAAAAAGTGTTATCTTTATATTTTTTTTTCAAAGGCAAAAGTACGTAAGTCACTCCAAGCAACCTTTACATGGGGGGTGTTCCAAGAACAATAAAGCTACTAACTTGATCAAATACCCATTGTTGACTAGCTAATCGGGTAACTAAGCATAACTCAAGAAATAAAGACCGAAAAAGAAAAAAAGAAAAAAAAAAATTGTGGGCAAAGGTCCAGTCATGCATTCCATTGGACTAAACCATATGGCTTGATTTGGAGGACCATGCAACTTCATCCAAGTGGCCCATAGAGCCTAAACCATGGCCCCATATGATTTGGTTTATGATCAATCTCCTTGATTGCAGTCTCCACTCTTATTGTCTCTCGTACTGTTGAACTGGATGGCCACTTGCATCAATTTTCCCCAGGTTGAAAACATTGAGCTCCAGTTGCATTCCATTGACCAAACCATATGGCTTGATTTTGAGGATTGTACAACTTAATCCTAGTGGCCCACAGAGCTGCATGGGCCCACATGAATTGGCATATGATCAATCTCCTTGATTGATTGAAGTTTCTCCCGTACTGTTGGACTGGATGGCCACTAGCATCAGTTTCCCCCACGTTGAAAACATTCAGCTCTAGCGAATGAATTGAAATGTATTGCTCATAAAGTTCTGTGTTCAAGTCTTCTTCGGTAATCCAAGTGCAATGAGACAGAATGGCATTCCCACTTCATTAAGAAGTTCTGGTACACCAACACAGGACATTTTGGAGTCGATCATGAAGAACATCTGCAATCTCATCTTCTACATCTTTTGGTGCTCGTGGAATCTGCATAACCTGCTCTTCTGCATGCTTATCCTCATGATGCTCAATATAAGCCATAAGATCTTCTTCCATAGTCTAAATTGAGGTGCAAGATCAGCTAAGCAAGTGTCATTGCCAATCTTCTTGGCAATGGGGCAAGGACCTATTTTTTCAAAGAATACAGCCTGTGATACACTAAAGAAATTGTTCCAGTTTCAATTTAACCATGTCTTGCTGCCTTCTTTGAGTTGTGCAAATCATTGCCGTGCATCAGCCTACCCTTGTAAGTCTTATTGCTGAAAGCAATTTTGTCTGTAACTTATGAATGGATAACATGCACACAGCTGTAAGAAGTCCTCATGGATAACATGCACATTCTGCAAGAAGTTCGCTTTTACACTTGGTTGAACAAATATCGATAACGGAATGAGATCAACCGGTTGTCCTGGCCTAATCCCATAAGCTGAATCTGATTGGCACCAACCCATTAGATCTATTTATGGAACTGTTCTAAGCTAATCCTAGCTGCGGAAGCATGACATCTCACAGAGATCTATTTGTGGAGCTGTTCTAAGAACCAGACTCCCAGAGTATCAAAGTGTTTCGTCATGATGGCCTAGTTACAAATACCCTATGTTGAAAGATCAATAGTATTGATGACACGAGACATCATATCAATGGAATGGATCACTGGGACAAATTATTATTATTATTATTTTTTAACATTAACAGTATCATTGATAAACCTTCAAAAAAAAAAAAAAAAACAGTATCATTGATAAAAGGCTGAGGTCACAATTTACAAATTTACGAAAACAAAATTTACAACTCCCTCCAACAATCCGGGAAATGAGCAACGACATTCACTGCTATCGCCCATTCCTTCAATAACATTTAGCCCTCCTATACACCTCTCAAGCTTTTCCGTTACGATTGTTGAAACAACACTCATTCCTTTTTAACCATAAGGCCAAGATTCCCATTAGCAAGCTTAATCGTCAAAATTTTCTCCCCGTTTTCCCTATACCCCCGCCATGCCATGACAAGAAGAAGGCATCGATTGTTCCTAGCATCACCCATGCCACTCCAAATAATTGGATTAAATTATCCCACACTTATTTTGCAATGATCCACGGATTCTACATCTTAAATACAAAGCAAGCAAGCAAGCATTCAGGAGGATCATCTTCTTTAACACAAGTTGTCCAAAGTTAGCACCTTGTTGCTCCCCACTAGCCAAGTGAGCGTTGCCACCTTCAACAGAGCACCATAACACCACACACATGACATCAGAGAGAACCCGTCACTAATATCATTACCACTTAGCACCCAATAGAAGGATTTCACTGAAAACTTGCCTGATTTATCCTTCGACCATCTTAGCGAGTTAGAGGTTGAAGAAGTTGGAAGCACCTTAGCTAGCAACACGAGAAGCCCAATAAATTCTGCAACTTCATCTTCCTCTGGTTCCTTTTGCACGGCGGAGATCATAGAACTTTAATGTGGGGGCATTGTCACACCGGGCTCGAGTGGGGTAGCCTGTGGAGGTGGGGACACTCGGGGTCGGCGGCACTTGTGAGGTGGGTGGCTCGTGGACTCGAGCCCCACCCGTGCAGGTGACTCGTGGATTCAGGCCCCACCGGTGGACTCGGGTGGCTCGTGGGATGCATACCCATGGACTTGGGGCCCACGAAGGAGGGTTCGGCCAATGACCTAACCCATGGACTTGGGGCTTGGGCTATGAGATAAAGGAATTGATTCGCCACGCTCTATCAGTTCGAGCTTTTAGAGCAAGTGGTTAGTTGTCCTGCAACAGATTGGTATCAGAGCAGGAGGTCTCGTGTTCGACACTCCTCACTGAGGGTGATTAATACGGGGGCATTGTCACACTGGGCTGGAGTGGGGTAACCTGTGGAGGCGAGGGACACACTCAGGGTGGGTGGCCCGTGTGAGGTGGGTGGCTCGTGGACTCGGGCCTCACCCGTGCAGGTGACTCGTGGATTCGAGCCACACTCGTGGACTCGGGTGGCTCATGTGATGCATACCCATGGACTTGGGGCCCACGAAGGAGGGTTCGGCCAATGACCTAACCCATGGACTTGGGGCTTGGGCTATGAGATAAAGGAATTGATTCGTCACGCTCTATCAGTTCGAGCTTTTAGAGCAAGTGGTTAGTTGTCTTGCAACAGATTGGTATCAAAGCGAGAGGTCTCATGTTCGAGACTCCTCACCGAGGGTGATTAATGCGGGGGCATTGTCACACTGGGCTCGAGTGGGGTAGCCTGTGGAGGCGAGGGACACACTCGGGGTGGGTGGCTCGTGGACTCGAGCCCCACCCGTGCAGGTGGCTCGTGTGAGGTCCACAAAGGAGGGTTCGGCCGAGGACGTAACCCATGGACTAAGGGCCTAGGCTATGAGATAAAAGAATTGATTTGCCACACTCTGTCAGTTCGAGCTTTTAGAGCAAGTAGTTAGTCGTCCCGCATCAAATTGGTATCAGAGCGACTCCTCACCAGGGGTGATTAATGTGGGGGGCATTGTCACACCGGGCTCGAGTGGGATAACCTGTGGAGGCGGGGACACACTCAGGGTGGGTGGCTCATGGACTCGAGACCCACCCGCGCAAGTGGCTCGTGTGATGCGTGTTAGTGCACTTTTCTGTTGCATACTAGTGCACCTTATTTGTCAATTACGTAGATCCCGTGTCTAGGTGTTGGTTGAGCCCAAAGAATATGAAGACCGAAGATACAAAGGACAAACTGCATCAAGGAAGAAGAAATAGGTAAATGAGATGCCTTGGTGAGCCAAAACCCTTGTACCAAAACCAAACTTTTAAATGACTTGACCCAATAGACATACTTTTAGTCATCTTAAAATGGCCTTAGGTGTCCCAAAAGACCACCCAAAGGAAGGCCTAAGAGATTCATGAGCTACTATAAAAATACAAATCAAAACAGTAGATCTCATGTGTTGTCGACCGACCGATAGCAAGGTATTGGCCAACTAACAGTCTGGTCGACCGACCGATTAAGGCCTAAAAGTGGACAGCAACAAAACATTGTCCCTAGCCTAATTCGGCCGGCCGACGTCCAAATTTGGCCGACCGACAGATAGCCGTTATGCCTGTTTTCTATCCGTTGGAGCTCGAACTTTATATATACAAAGCTCGGATTTTGGGCATTTGGAAAGGGTATTTGGTGCATTGTTAGCTTAGGTGATTCTCACTCATATTCATCACCCTAGCCACCAAACCAAAGAGTTCTCATGCCATCTTCCGTATGTTAAATGAGCATCCCAAGCTTACTTAATGAAGATGGGCATGAACTCCTCCTTTCCTAGAGATTAAACTTGACCCAATAGTTAAAATCATTGTCTAATTGCTCTAAAAGACCCTCTAGGTGAATCTCCTAATTAGATCAAGTTACATATCACATGTAGGAGACTTCACCATCCTCCCATCACCTTGATCATCTCGAAAAAGATCATATGCAAGGCAATTGATCGTTGGAGTTGAGGCATTGGCAACGCATCGGCAACAAGATCGGGGAGCAAAGGGAGTTGATTGAAGAACGGGAGAGTGGAGATCGAGCAACCCAAGCGGCGCTACGAAAGGGGCTCAATCCAACAAGTGTCAAATTGTAAGAGTCCAATTGCACTCTTTCCTTATGTAGGATTGAGTGTGAGAGTTTGGAATCAAACTCGACCAAGTCTCCAAGGGGAGCTTCCGACGGAAGTGAATGCCAGGTTCTAAGATTGAAACCGAAGGGTTGGGAGGAACCTTGTCAAACTCCTGAGTTGGATGGAACCCGTAAACATCTTCGTTAAGAGATGAACCAATAAAATATTCGTCATAGGTTGGGAGAAACCTTATTAAACTCCTTGATAGGGTGAAACCGATTTAAAACACCTAGGTTGGGAGGAACCTGATTTAAACTCCCTAATGACATTCGGTGTGCTCAAGAGATGAGTACGGCAACTGGAAGTGGAGTAGGGAAACCAAACCACTATACATGGTTGTGTTTGGGATTGTCATTTGAGCACATTGTTATCCTTGCATTGTCTTTAATTGTTAATTATATGAATGCTTGAATGGAATGTATGCTATGTATGATAGGTAGATTCTCATACACATGTTGTAGTTTCACTTCTAGACTAGGTGCTTAATTAGTAGATCCTTGCAGTCTAGACATTGCATATAGATTAGTAACTTGATAGTCATATCTCTTATAATCTATGTGCTTAGGCTAGTTTGCTTAATTGCATTATCTTTGTAGCCTTTGTGATTGGACCCACTTAAGCTTGGAAGCTAAGTGTTCTTGTTTAATTATAGTTTAATTAGACAAGACGTTTTCAAATGAATTTTAAAACGGTCCTAATCAACCCCCCCCAAAGGACTTAGCCATAGTTTTAAGCTCTGCTCTAAGCTTCTGTACGCTTAGTGTGAGCGATAGACGCAATTTCAATGCGTACCCACGGACTTGGGGCCCACAAAGGAGGGTTCGGCCGATGACCTAACCCATGAGATAAAGGAATTGATTCACCACGCTCTATCAGTTCGAGCTTTTAGAGCAAGTGGTTAGTTGTCCTGCATCAAACTTCCTCTCTGCTCATGGAAAAATAAGAAGCCACCCTCTCAAGTCTACCTCCCTAGATACCCCCGCTAACCTTGGAAATATTCCAATCAATCTTTGATATATATATATATATATATATATATATATATATATATATATATATATATATATATATATATATATTCCCAAAACCTAATATTTTCCCCATCCACCAAATTGAAGCCTTTCCCTTCCTAAACTTTTTGTTTTAATGACGCCACATATTTCCATATATGAGATGATCGATATAATGACGGAGCCTTGGTCCATCACTCCCTTTCATCTACTCTGTATTTCCTACCTATTAACTCTCTCCAATGGGAGTCCGCTTCTACCCCAAACCGCCAATACCCATTTCCCTAATAGTGCTAGAGTTGACTCCTCTAACTTCCTACACCCAACTCCCTTTGATCCCAAGGTTTGCATGCCTGCTCCCATTTCATGAGATGAAATTTATGTTTTTCTTCTGCACCCTTCCATAGAAAATCCCTTCTAAGTTTCTCCAAATTCTCCAACACTGATTTCGAACATTAAAATAATGACGTATAATAAACTGGGAGATTAGAATTTGTCCTTGTCGCTTTGATCAAAGTGATTCTCCCACCCAGAGAAAGGTGTCAAGTCTTCCATTTAGATAATTTCCTCTCGAACTGCTCGATCATTTTGTCCCATAGATGTTTGGTTGGCCTTCCAATACACAACGGAAGCCCGAGGTAAGAAGAAGGGAAGGAGCCCTCCCTATAACCAAATAATGAAGCAAAACTCCCCAACCCCTCTTTAGTTATACCCACCCCCAATAACTCACTCTTTTACTTAAATTGACTTTCAACCCTAAGGCTGCCTTAAAGCTAAACCTAATCGAACAAAATTTTTGCCCTTTTCGAGCATCTGCCTCACAAAATAACAGTATATTATCTGCATACAACAAGTGTGTACCTTGAAAATCCAACCTATCAACCCCGAATCCTTTCACCAAACCCATATATGCCCCTCTTTGTAGCATTTTACTGAAGACCGTCATAACTACTTGAAAAAGATATGGAGGGAGAGGATCTCCTTGATGAATTCCTCTTAAAGCTAAAAAGGAACTATTCAGCGAGTCATTCACTAGAATAGAAAATTTTGCCGATCTCATACACTTATGAATCCAAGATCTCCATTTTCCACCACAACCCACTCTACCCAACATGTAATCTAGAAAGGACCAATCCACATGGTCATATGACTTTTCAATGTCAAGTTTGCATACGACACCTTTTTCGCCACCAAAGAGCTATCTAGTATTTGTGTTCCTTCCACAAATTTCCCTTGTGAAGCCCAAATAATGTGTCACAATTCTACAAAATATCACTTGCTTGCGTCACCATGTCAACCCAAGTCAACTTTTATTGGCAGAGCAAGTCCATTCTGAGTCCTAAGTTTGCCAACCTTGCTTAGTATGCAATGGTGGAAGGGTTCCTTTTTAGAAAGATCTATGGATGGGTGACATTACATTGGCTAATACTTTTACAAGACTATATTCCATATCTGTTCAAAAAATGCTCATTAAAGATGTTTATAAGGTGGTGAATTACAATGTGGTCTGGTCAATGCAATTTTGTAGGAACCTGTGGGACTTCAAAACTTTAACTTGTTGGAATCATTGAACACGGCAATCCTCTTCCTCTTTTTTCTTTTTCTTTTTTTTCTTTTTTTCAAGCAATAAAAAGCAATTGTATTAAGAGAATCATAGGGGGCAGAAGTCCCAATACAAAGGGCTGAATTGCTGACGCCTTCAAATGCTAGTGCCACTACCATCTCATTTGAACCATGTCCTCTCCCATATGTTGAAGACGAGAAACTGTGGGCACCACCATTGAAGGGATTATTTTATTTTTTAATCAAGGCCTTTCTTGAAAGCATGTGTTCCACAAGAGTGGATAGCCCACATGGGCGAAAGTGTGGGGTTCCTTGGCCCCTCCCCTCATTGGTGCTTTTTGTTGGGTAGCCAAAGGAAAAATTCTAACACTTAACTCCGCAGAGAGAGAGAGAGAGAGAGAGAGAGAGAGAGAGAGAGAGAGCAGGAGGAGCAGAAGGAGGAGAAGCAGAAGCAGAAGAAGAAGAAGAAGAGGAATTGATCATTAGTAAACATGTGCATTATCTGTTGAGAGTGTGAAATATTTGGTAGACCACCTCTTTATCCACTGTGATGCAGCTCATAGAGTTCTGACAGATTTTTCAATCTATTTGAAGTTGAATGGTTATACTCAATGTTCGAAATATCGGTATCGCGTTACGTATCGCACCCTTGAGATACAGATACGTATCGGTTATTGCACGGGATATATCATTTGTATCGGGTAATTTTATCGTACTTTTTCGGAAACATGGGGAAACATAGGGAAAATGGTTGAATTTTTCAATGAAACTTTAGGGATTGTTAAAAAAGACCTTAATACACACTTTTAAATCAGAACATCTCAAAAATAAGTGCACATAATGAGTTTTCTTTGTATAGGGTCCTAAGCTATGCGCTGTCTGACTGAACTAATACAACTATATTCAAATTGAATGCATAACATTTAGAGTGTCTGTGATGATCATTTCATCAAATGCTCCTAAATACTTTGAAATTAGTCTCAATCGACAGCTGGTTGAAGGAAAATTTCGACAAAAGAGAACATGAAGAACCAATGGATATTGAAATCAAAGCTCCAACTCCATGATTTTTCATGCAAAACATAAAGAACCAATGGATATTTAATCATTTGACACTAATTTAACATAATTTCAACAAAAAAAGGGATCAGAAATTGAAAATGCTCACTGGATCGAACATGTGGGATATATCAGCACTACCTATGCGTTTCGTATCGCACAGGTGGGATACAAGATATATCGTGGGATATATTGGCCAATATCGTCGATATTTAAAACATTGGTTATACTTATGCTAGACACAGGGGGAATTGATAAATGGGTGAGGTGCGGGTCCTTTCAGACCTAGAGCCACTACTTTGAAAGGTGCTTCCTCCAGCAACAATTTGGGAGGTATGGAATGAATGGAATATAAGAATCTTTGAAGATTCATTTTCTAGGTTTCCTTTAAAGGTCTTTGCTACGCCCAACGGCAAAGTCATCTCTTGGACTAGTGGGCCGAATTTATGTAAGAGGGAGGACCTCATGGTCAATTGGAATTCGGTGATGTAATTTATGGGGTGGCTGCAGTTGGGAGGATGGCTTCCCAAAATGTAAGAGGGAGGACCTCATGGTCAATTGGAATTCGGTGATGTAATTTATGGGGTGGCTGCAGTTGGGAGGATGGCTTGCCACCATCACTCCCTCACTCTTTTCAGTTGTATTACTTTTTCTTGAGTTTGATGATAATCTTTTTTACCTATCGAAAAAAAATTAATCATTGTAGAGATGTAGACATTGAGATGGATGTGTGGAAGACTAAGAAGGATAGAAGTAAGAATGTGGTTATCGAGGCAATCTAGGAGCAGTCCCAGTTAGAGATAAATAATGGAAAGCCAACTGAGATGGTTCAGTAAAACAAAAAAACTAAAAACAAAAACCCCCAAAAACAAAATAAAACTGAGATGGTTCAGTGATGCTTAAAACATAAAGATGGTTCCTGTAAGGAAGGGAGCTTTGATTAGGGTTTAAGGACCTAAAAGGAGGATGGAAGACCTAAATGACTAGAATATAGGCTGAGAAGGGCTAAAAAGGCTTTCCACTTGCTAAAACAGGGCTTTAGGAATTTTTTGGAGAAACATGGTTTGTAAAGTAGGCATAAATAGCTGGGACAAGGCTATGAGAATGAAGGTGACTATGGCAGCGAAAATGATGATTGAAGTAATGGAAGACAATGTAATTTTTTTTATAAAAAAAAAAATGGAGAGTTAACTGCTACAAGGAAGACATAAACGAGAAGAATACCTGGTTGATAATGGGGGAAGAACGGTATGGACCACAGAGAGTTCCATCAGGCCGATATAGTGGAATATGTGTCAACAAAACCCTTGGACCTGATGTAATATCTAAATAAAAGAGAATAGACTGATGAGAATTGTGTGGGAAACAGTCACCTTGCGTAACAATAATTACCAACATCACTTACCCATCGATACATTTTTTACGAAATGCCAGGTTGTGGAAGTCAGATCACTCTCAATTGGTCCTGCAGAGTCCATACTCAATTCCTTCAATTCATTTGATCAGGTAAAGTACCAGGTAGTAACCTCTCAGGAAAAAAAAGAGTGAAGTGCAAGGTAGCGCACGTAAAAGCACCCAATACCATATAAGCATTATTGAAACAAAATATATGGCTAAGTACCTAAAGCCTTATAAAGCTTCAATTCCTTAACAGGGGGCAGCTGCTTTCATATGTTTACAATGAATCCAAGTCATGCTGAATCAGAACATTTTCAACACATGAGACACGTGTGTTATAAGAAGACTAATTATTTAGGTCCTTGTGGTCATTCTTTAGGTTCTCTATCTCTTTTCTGAATCCTGTACTTTTGCGGTACATATGTACATATTAATATGCTTTTTCAGCATTTTTTTAATTACCAATTATCTTTCTATAACAATTATAATACCATTCCAAGATTCCGATTATTTGCATTCATATTCTAAGGTGACAAAATCAGCAAACGAGGATGAAAAGAATTATAAAACAGTTGCCATCTTCGAGATATTATGGAGATGTCAAGTATAAAAAAGTCTCTTACAACCACCACTCCATCTCCCTGCACAATTGGGGCTGTCTGTACAGGGATTTGACCCTCCACCTACAGGGCTCCACCATGGAAGGGCCATGATCTGAAATTTTACTAAACAGAGTCCCAGAAGTCCATCTAGCAGAACATTTCTCCTCAGATATGGACCACTGCTCCGCTCAAATCTATTTTAACTGAATATTTGCAGGCGATCAGGAATATGATCAGGATTATCAAAGCTGCAAGTTTTGGTCCATGGCCCATCCATCATGGTTCGACAAGGAACAGATGGTCTGGATCAGATGCATGCTACAATATATGGAGAGATGAAGAATATGGTGGTATTACTACATGGATAGAAAAATGACCATAAAAGAAAACAAAAAAGCCACCAGAAGCCTAATTAGTTGGTAGCATTGTTCCTCATAAGAAACCAAGTTCCTGATAAAGTTTATCTACAAACCCGACAATAATATAATGAAGAAAATCCAATAAAAACTGGGCAAACAACCATGTCCTTGAGAGAATGATTCAGTAGATAAGGTAGTATATATGGCTGATAGGATGTCATGTGGATCACGAACTATGTACTTATTTAAGGCCCATTTGGATGCACTCTCAATTGATTTACATTATAAATCAAATACAGAGGGCCGAGGAGTTTGGGTTCCAGATTTGTTGTGCGTTTGTGGTCCATCTAAATAGTGCAACAGCGTGATTTTTGGGAAATGGAATCGCAATGGCAGGACCCACATAAGGAATGGTTCAGATCAGACCTCTGTGTATGTCACATTAGCACGTGTAGCCTGGTGCAAAATGTCCAATGACCAAAATGGTTTTCTTCCCCGAAGCAGTGGGGTTTTCAGTATTTCTCAGGCATTTTTCCTTAATCCAGCAACACAATCATGACACTAATGTCATGAGTAGCAATTTACAGAACAAGTCGCTGCAAGACAGTTCTAAAATGCCGTGTGAACAGGCCTATAGAGTGCCTCTTTTCTGGTTGGTAAACCGAGATTGAAGAAATGACCTCAAGATTGTGATATTGGCAAGAATTTTCGGAAGTCAATTTATGACTTATCCAGACCTTTATTGGTGCTTATCCGATATTTTCTTGTTTTGATTGTTCAAACTTGTTGTTCAACCTTAAGGTTGTGATATCCATGGTGTATGTTGTTTGCAGATGACATAGTTTTGATTGACAAGATAAGGGAGGGGTAAGACACAAAACTAGATATATGAAGGGATATGCTTTAGAATCTAAAGGATTTAAAATTAATCAAACCAACACAGAGTATATGGAGTACAATTTTAGTAAAAATAGGAGTGAAAATGAGGAATTAGTAAAGATTGTTTTTTTGAAACGATGATAAATTTTTTGAAAGAAGAAAGAAAAAGAGAACACTAGAACTGTATAAATAGTCCAAAATTCCGCAGACCCTGATAAAATGGGCACAGCAGAAACAGCCCAACTACCCGCACCCCTTATAAATCAGCACGACTAACCGGACAACAATCACCAGCCCTCATTACCACTGCCCACTCTATTGTTAGCACTTTCGCTTGCTTGAAGACTTCCTGAACTTGCCTCTACCGACCCCTGAAACATCCGTTATTCCTCTCCAGCCATAAAGACCATAACCCTGCCAATAACACCAGACGCCACATTTTCCGACCCACATCCACATACGAGCCATTGTGCCACATATACAATAACTGACTGACGGAGCTCGGCATAACCCATGTAACCCCAAACAGATTGAAGAAACTTTGCCACAACAGAGATGCGAAATCGCAATGGATGAATAGATGATCCACCAACTCCCTGTCTCGATAACACATAACATAAACATTAGGCAAAATCATCCCTCTTTTCCTGAGATTATCAATTGTAAGAACCTTACTGCATCCTACTAGCCACCCAAAAGCTGCCACCTTTGGCACACTATTCAACCCACCTCCCTCCAACCTCACGTAAAAGGATCTAACAGAAAACTTCCCGGACCTATCCTCCAGCCATACCAACGAGTCTGGATCTAAGAGAACCGGTTTCATCTTAGCCAACATAGCTAACAGCCTGATTAACTCCTCAAACTCCACATCTTCCAAATTCCTTCTACATGGAGCAGCCCATATAACCTCACCACCATGGATGGAGAAGCATGATGCCACCGCTATCCCCTCCCCTCTTGCCACCCTAGCTAATCTCGGGAAAGCCTCCTGCAATTTCTGATTCCCCACCCAAACGTCCTCCCAAAACTTTATCTTTGTGTCATTGCCTAGAGAGAGACCAACTCCTTCCCACACCTTCGGCCTTATCCGTGCTACCGCTTTGCACACCGAAGAAGCTCTATACAATGCTGATGAATGAGTCCACAAGCCCCCATCGTCAAGGTCATACTTCCTAACCACTATCTGATGCAGGAAGCCCTAATTATGATGCATGCTCATGAACACATATAATCCAGCGGAAATAAAAGACAATAATAATTTAAAAAGTCAACATCAACCATCATAAACTAAGAAAACCACAAAGAGACATGCAATAGAGCAGGCCATCATCACAACCACGAAGTAAGAAAGTCAAATAATGCATAAACAATAAAGGGCCTGATGTCCGCATCACTATCTCCCTCCAAAGAGAGTCCTCTTCCACCCCAAACCGCCAAGCCCATTTACCTAGAAGAGCCTCGTTTACTTTCTCCAAGCTTCTCAAGCCGGCGCCTCCTTTTTCCTGAGACTTGCAAACATCCTCCCACTTCATGAGATGGAACTTGCGTGCATCTTCAGATCCCTTCTACAAGAAGTCTCTTCTAATTTTCTCCGATCTCTCCAAAACTGATTTCGGGCACTTGAAAAGCGACATATAATAAACCAGGAGGTTAGACATTGTCGCCTTCATGAGTGTAATCCTTCCCCTAAGAGACAAAGATCTATTCCGCCATTGCGAGAGCTTCTTAACGAACCGCTTGACCACCTTATCCCAAACCAGGAGGAATCAGTAAAGATTGTTGACCAAGAAATTTCCCAAAATGACCACTTTCGATACCTTGGGTAAATGATTCATGAGAGTAGAGAGACTGAGAAGGATGTTGCCCATATAATTCAAGCTAGGTGGAAGAAATGGAGATATGCCTCTGGAGTTTTATGTGATCTTCATGTACCATTTACACTAAAAGGAAATTTTATAGGATAGCTATAAACCAGCCATGCTTTATGGGACAAAATGTTGGGCAGTTAAGATAAGTGTAGCTGAAATGAGGATGTTGAGATGGATGAGTGGCTAGATGAGGAATGATAGAATTAGAAATGAATGCATTCAAGCAACCTAGTAGTAGTACCAATAGGTAATCAGATGAGGGGAAGTAGACTTAGATGATTTGGTCATTTGCAATGGAGACCAAGAACCACACCAACTAGGAGCAGCAAGTTGGTACAAGTTGAAGGCTCTAAAAGGGCAAGGGGAAGGCCCAAAAGGACGTGGAATCGTGGATGGAGGTTGTGAAAAAAGACTTGATGACCTATGGTCCAACTAAAATTATGGCCCTTGATAGAGTGGAATGGCATAACATGATTCATGTAGCCAACCCCAATTAATCAGGGAGATTTACCACCAAGTCCTTCAACCTCATCAAATCAAGGAATGGTGTTCCCTTCCTTACTATGGGTTTATAAAGCTCCCCCTAAGGTTGCTCCATTCGTTTGGCTTCTAGCTTGCAGGCACTCCTTAACGGTCGAAAGCCTTCAGCATCATGGTTTAATCCTTCCAAACGTGTGCCTTCAATGCCCTAGCAATGTGGCATCCCCATTTATTCCTTCATTGCCATTTTGTCAGAAAAGTTTAGTCAGCCATCTCGAGCAGATTTCGAATCCTATCTTGGTTCCTAGCCTTTTGTTTGATTGGCATGGTCTTTGTCTCGAGAAAGATTCCAAGGCTATTTGGCGTTTGGCGATTATGGCTTCTTTTTGGGATCTGGCAAGAAAGGAACAACTGGTGGTTTCGAGATATCTCCACCTCTTCATATGCAGTGTCGATCAGATTATCTGGGACCTCAAGGAATGGTCGATCAATCTAAACCTCATAGACAGATCCATTATTCCTCTAATCCAAGGATAGTGTGGTTGCCTCCCTAGTGTCTTTGATCTCGAGTTGTATAGTTTTTTTAGGTTTCTTGTTTGTTTGCTTTATTTTGTTTTGTTTTGTTGTTCTATCTTGGAGCATTGCCCCTTTTTTATTATATTCATTTTCAAACTTCAAAAAAAGACGATGATGATTTCTTTTTATTTTTTATTTTTGAAAGGTGATAATGGTGATGATGAAGAAATTCCAAACTTGTTTGTTTCAGGTCCATCTTCTCTTTGACAAAGAACAATAGCATATAATACTTACACATTGATAAAAGGAAAAAGAATTTGTATGTAAAAGGGGCAATGCATAAAAAGATGATTCACCAACTCCTCATCTTGCCAACACAATAGGCAAGCATCAATGATGATGAGGCCTCCCTTTCTCAAGTTATCAATCATAAACAACCTATTCCATCCCACAAGCCATATGAAGACCACCACCTTAGATGGAGCCCCATAGGTCCAAAGGAAGAATATGTGCGCTTTAGCACCACCACTAGGGCCAGTTGGCATCAAAAGAGGAGTGATTTGACCAAAAAATTCCCCGACTCCTCCAACAATCTAACCGAATCAACTCCTCCCGAAAGAGAAACCCCCAACAATTGATTCAAAAGAGACATCAACTATTAAAGCTCGTTCACAAGGAGATCCCTGGGGCATAAAGGAACCCAAACTCCTCAACCTTCTTGAGGCAAAAAAAACGACGATTAACAGAAATATCAGGGCAAGGGGTTTGGGAACATAGGAATCGCACCAATTATGTAAGATTCTTTTTTTGGCTAACAGATTCTTGTCAACCGGTCTTTTATCAAGCTACTTTATGGAATGATCGGCAAAATATGATTATAAATTAACCGAGCAAGCAAACAAGTGGCAGTAACCATATTAAGGAACTGATAAAAAAAAGATGATATTAAATTGGCATCCAAACAGGCCCCAAAATGCATGGAGAACACGTGATTACGTCGTATAGCACTGGCGGTAAAACATCACAGGCAAACAAGCATGGGGCGCTTCATTTACCATCAAGGGTTTGGGCATCAACAACAATGAACTCGACCCCTGCAATAGTGAAGCGATAGTTTCTTTCCCCGAATTCCTTTTCATAGCGGCTGATCACCTGTATAACAGAGTCCAAATCAATAAACTCAAAACAGCGAACAACATCACAGAACAAAATCCCATCAAAGTTAGGCCAAAACATTTTGCTGAATACTCATGACATTGAAGACTGGAATAAGATTCAATTCGATCAAAATTCTTCAGATAGAGATGCTAAAGGGGGATTCATGAACTCAACAACAAATGCTCCACACAACCATTGACCAGTGATGAAAAGGAATCTGTTTAGCCAAATTTTCGGAAATAGCATTCTGCAACGAATAAATAAGAGACTGGCGAGAAACCTCCACTAAAAGTTGTACAAAAAAAAATTTGGAATTTTCCAGTGAAGCATATCAAAATACCTCTGGATGAAGAGAATGAAGACCTGCATAGCCAATATCATGGTTTCCAGATAGATACTGCACTTTGATGTCTGCAATATTTCCTCGTTGATTCAGATCAAAGATGTGCCTAAAGCGCCTCAAGGATTCCTGCCACCTATTAAAATAATGAACGTAAAGAATTCAGAAACTTTGCAGAATTGATACGCCAACTTTTGCAAAATTCTAGAAACAAAAAGGGAAAATCAATGACGGCATCCATGAAATTCTACACAGGTGATGATGTCATTTTATACTAGACAAGCCAAATAGAAACTAAATTACAAAAAGTTCTTGAAGTTGATAAATCCGGATAACATAAAACTGATATGAAGAAAGAACCAAGAAGCACACATGTTTCCAGAAACAGAAAAAATAAAACTTTGCTGGAAAACATCCAATCTGACATTTCATTGATTGGGTTGAACTTTTTTCTCCCCCCAAAATTATGTTTACACATTTTTGGTTAATGTGATTGAATCTTATACTAAATGACTTCTAGGTATGCCCCTGATACCATGTCAACACAAGCTTGGTTATAATACAGGGTTTTGAAAAACAGTTACATGATGGCTGTACTCGTCAGTATTAACTGCATCAGTCACCTCAGTTACAAGTTATGGTGGTGAACCTGTCAGGCATGCAAAAATGAGGTGTAACACCCTTGTAGCATATCAGTACTGCTGGCACGAGGCATAACAGTGCGTCACCATTACAGCTATAAGGCCCTCTGAGTATTTGTTTTCGCTCACTTTTTTCACCTTCTTCTCAAAAAATGAAAATGTAAGAGTTGTTGTGTGCTAGATTCAACCACATTGTTAACTAGATACAAGATTGAAAGAGAGGATTGGACTGAGAATCAAATGACTGAAGCAGTTTTGAGAAAAATAAAAATATTTGGTAAATCACCACCTTTTTTTTGGGTTTTCCCTTTTTCCTTTTTTTTTTTTTTTTTTGGAAAGTGGTTTTTCCTTGTTGTTTGTTAGAGGATACTGCCTTAGGAGGGGGCAGCATCCTGGGACATAGTCCCTTGTGCTGGCAAACCTAAGGTGTGGCTATGTATTTGATTAAGGCCTATTGCCTTGACTTTCACAAATCAAGGCCACTAGGGAGAAGATGAATAGTGACTCTTTGCACTATTCATCTGATCCCCCCCCCCCCCCCCCCCCAGCCCAAATTTGACGGAAATATAGATGAGGGATAGACATATAACTCTTTTTGGAGGTGACTAGTAGTTAGTTAATGGTGAGTGTTATTTCACTAGTCATGACAAATTATCAGTTATATATTTGCATCCATGTTTGCCGTTTGTGTAATTGTGTTTTGACACTTGGACATCACTTCATTGGTTTATCCGTTTATCATACATTATACTTGTAACTTGTAGTTTGTGCAATTGTATCATCACTACTCATATGTGGACTAAAATTTTTATGTATTGATATTAGATATTTAGAATATTACATAATAAAAAATTTATAGTCGGGTACTTGGTACTCAGTTTCAAACAAGCAGTGCTTGATAGAAAACATTCTTATCAAAGATGGCCCTTTACACCATCAAATACAAGTCTAGAACCAAAAAGAATATGCATTTGGGATCCTCACATTTTAAAGAAAATTTCCAATATATTTTTCTTTTAGATTTTTGAAAGAAAAAAAAAAAAAGTCATTACGGGGTCATAGCATCCCATAAGAGGATCTTTGTTTGATTGGCTTTGAGTATGATTCATGATCCCCATCAAATTTGTGTAGATACAAGTTAATTAGCAAAGCAAGATATCAATTTTAATCAATATCTGTCATCCGGATCTCATTGACAAACAATAAAGTTCAATATAGAACATATGAATTTTCTTTGGACCTAATTGCTTTTATTTTGCATCAGGCTCCAATAAATAATTGTAAATAAATTGTTTTGTTGTGTGCTTGGGGGGGTGTTGAAGATTCATAAATTCCATTCACAGAATTTATGGAAAAAATCTTGAACCTAAAGCAAGGCAAAATCCAGAGAAAATAAACCATGCCCATATAGTTTTATTGTTCTGTTTCAGTGACACCCGTATTTCGCCGATACAAACGTGCCGTATCGGCTACAAGGGCTGATACCAAGACTTAAACCTTGATGATACCCCCATAACAACATCGTTGTTACCATCATCGTCTTAGCTAGCAATTTGGGTTTTAAAATGGAAGATTGGGAAAAGTTCTATAATCGGTTACCCACCAGATATTGAGGATTTAACAACCCCCGACAACAGAGGTAAATTACAAAGAAGCAACTCTTTGTTACTAATAATCAAGCTGAAATGAGCCCTTTGAGCATCAAAAGCTTGTTAGGGCTGATATTTGGAATCCGACAATGCCTTTGCATATTTCTCTTCACAAGCCTAGGCTTAACTCTTCACTCAAATAAAATGAGAATCAATTTCATATTTTTCTTTGATGTGGAAAAATAGTGCTTTGATGTATAATTAGACAGTTTCTTCTTCCTGAAGCAGGAATGACCAGTTTGTAAATCGTGGACACACCACGATTCCATGGATTTTGTCACCAACTGTTGAAACGAGGTGCCCTTGCTCAATGGCACCAGGATTATTATTATTATTATTATTTTTTTTTTTAAGGTAACGAACTTTAAAAAGAAAAAGAAACACCACAGAAGAACAAGAAGACAAATGGGCAAAGACCTTGAGAAGCCAAAAAAAAGAGTGACCCTCTCATCAGTTCACAAACATCCACCTCAAAGAAGCCTAGAAGCTTGCAGATAAAACTCTCCAACCAAGAAACAGCTAGCAAAAAATAGACAGCTGGCAGCTGAGGCCGAGGCCCCAGACCTACCATTAGGCGCCGCCCTCCAACACCATTTTCCAATCACTTTTTTTCTTTTTCTTTTTTGAGAAGTATCAAATTTATTAAAGAGGCCGCAAGGAGCAGAAAAGAAAACAAAGAAAAAAGAAAGAAAGAAAAAACAAAAAAAACAGACCAAAAATTACACCCCCCATAGAGGCAATTAGGACGCAAACATCCAATTCCTTAATGTCAGCAGCCCATTCAAACACCCAATAGATAACTTTATGCGTGATAACTTCACTAGACAAAACAGAAAATTAATATTCTTTTTCATTGTTCAAAAATAAATAAATAACGTCACTAGATGCCAACTCATTTTTGAAGCAACGCCTATTCCTTTCTCCCCATATGGCCCAAAGGCATGCCATTGCTGCTAGCCTCCAAGCCGCATTCCCTTCCTTACCAACACCACCCTCATGCCATGACACTAAGAAGGAAGGCATGGATGAAGGCATGACCCAAGAAATGCTGAGAGTCGCTAGGATAAAATCCCACACCTTTCTTATAAAGGGGCAATGAATGAATAAATAATCCACAAATTCCGGCACGTTTACACATGATGCATGTGTGTTTGTGAGAATCATTCCTTTTTTAACAAGATTGTTCACTGTAAGGACCCTGTTCCTTCCCAACAACCAAACAAAGGCCGCCACTTTCGGAGGTGCACCATACTTCCAGAAATAAAAATTATGAGATGAGAGGGAAGGAGCCAAGGTGAGGATCCTATAAAAGGATCCAACTGAGAATCTGCCTGAGCTATGTCCTTTCCAATCACTGAAGAACTGCCTTCTTAAAATACCGCTGAATTCTGGCAAAACCATATCCCAATACATACCACGATTTGCTCAACTTTTAAAAAGGAAAAATGTATTAATCGGTGAAATCTGGGGAGTGGTAGGTGTTTCTTGAGCTGATAAGAGACCCACCAAATTAGCATTTTCTTCACTGAGACTACACAATTAATCAAGATGAAACAAAAGTGCAGGCACTTTGGAGGGTTTAATGATTTTCTGTTCTGCATTGTCTGGAAATCAAATAATAGATGCTCTCACAATGTGATTAAATTGGCGTCATCAAGGGGAGCCGAATGTGGAGATCATTTGTTATAGCTGATGAGATCTTGAAGTTAGCATCTACGCTAAACATCTCAATTTATCTTGTCAGGAGAAATGCTAATGAGATCATTAAGTCATGCCGACCCTTGTCCAATAATATGATCTTCGAACAAGAACTAGCCTATGCCCCACAAGTTAAGAGTATGAAAATGGAACAATTTTAGATTTTACCAAAAAGTATATTAAACCTGCAGTTTGCCTTTCCCATTAACTAAGGAAATGTCATGCACAAGATACCTTTTTTCATAGTACTAGTAAATACAGACACATTGAATCCTTCAAATTTGATGATGCAGCAAAATCTTTACCAAGTTCATATAGTCCAACTTGTCACACAATTATTCCATGAGAATTACAAAATAACAAAGATAAGCGCTGTTGGTGTACGCCAAGCAGCCTAACAGGACATGCTTTAGATGAAGCAACACATGCTTAAAAAATAGAAAAACGTGTAAAAATCATTGATTTGTTGAAAATAATCATCTCCTACACGTGTATGGGCTGTGGTATATATAGATCCATGCAGTCTTCCTAAATCTCTTCCAGATTGTTCTCTAAATTGTTCTATTTAAAACAATGACAACTCCCTTCTAATGCCACAAAGAACCTTCCTAATTACCAAAATATTGCTTAAAACAGCAGATCCACTTTCCAAAACTGATCCTGCCAAATGAATAGGAAATCTGATTGCTGTAGATGCTTGTATACACTAGTGAAAATAGCAGAACAGAGATCTGATGGCTGCAGCTGGCTGTAGACAGTGATGAGCAGCTAAAAGATAGATATTGCTGGAAATAGGATACTGCTGCAGGGTTCATGGACAACACATGCTGAATAAAGAAAATATGATACTGTAATTAGTATCTGCTTCCTAGAAATAGAATGTAACTGCAGCAAATAGCATCTGCTTGGATATGTGGACCCCACAGTCCAATCAGTTAGCAATCAGTTGTTGATCCTTCAATGAAAATGTCTCGAATATCTGCCCTTCTCTGCGTTGGCCCATTGCTTCTGGAATCTTCTCTCCCTTTCCTTCGCCTTTCTCAACTTACCAACCTACCACCACTTGAGTAGATCAGTCATCAATATGCACCTCCACTTTCGCAGAAAACAAGCTTAGCTTGTGCCTTCTGATCTGCTTTTGGACAACTCTAATATCTTCATAGCTAGAACTCTGATACTGGACCCTATCATTTGCATGAATAGCATTACCTCTGGTACCCAAAACACCAATGGACATCCCATACCTGAACCCATGCGATCTCCAACTCCAAAGAAGACCAGTTAAACCCTTTGCTGAACCCTGCCATCTCCTATAAACATATTTGTATAAATAACTCTTATAATGTCATAATGTGGATTGAGTGAGATCCACACAGAGTTGCTGATTTCCCTCAGCACCAAGTCTTGCTCCACCAATACCCTTTACTCGGAAGCCATTCTTGCACCTTCGATAGTAACGTTCCTATCAAGGGATCTCCAAGAGTTGTACGCAACTTCTGGTGCCATTTTAACAATCTCCTACCCTCCTGTTCTGCAATCTAGACCAACCTTCCCTCCCCCTGAGATGCCATTTGCTCTCCATTTCCCATGGTTTCGTTAAGTTTTTTCCACCAATTTCTCCCCTTGGATGACTTCGTAGAAAGTCTTCTTGCCCCATTCTTGATTTCCCCTGCATATTTCCTCAGCCAGATCCAAAGGTTCCAATATCCCTCCCCTTCTGTTGACCAATGTTTGAATTATCTCCGATATTATCGAAATATCCCCAATATTATCTCTATTTCTAGCTCAGCGATACCGATAACATTGATAGTATAAAAAATTCTAGGTATCAACGATGTATCACTAAACGTCGCCAATGTATCGATATCGTCAATATTTTCAATTATGTAAATTTCAGGCTTCGTTTGTATTGTCAATGCATTGATATCGCCGCTGTATCGCCAATATTTTTTACTGTGTAAATTCCAAGTGTCGCTTGTATCGTCAATGTATTTGCAATATTTCGATAATATCGCCAATGTATTGATACGCCAAAAATCTGTATGCTAAAAACTTCCCATTTCATATTTTTTGTGGGCGCATGGTTGTATGCAACGTTCAATTTGTCGACGATAATATTGATAATATCACGATAGTATCATTATCGCAACATGGCAACAACGATACCACAATCTTTAGTTTCTTTTTCAGTTGTTAACGATTTGTTTGGAAATATCATGTGCTGTCGATATTCTGAAATATCAATGGATGTTTAGATGGATGGTCAGATAGTGGATGGATTGATGGGATGGATGAGATGGTTGGACTGATTTCTTATAGTAGCACATGCATTTAGGCCCCCATTAAATAGAAACCTATTATGTATACATTCTTTTTGCAATTTTTTATTCCTAAATATGCAAATATGTGTATTTTATCATCTCCTGAGGTTTCACTAAAAAATTCCACCATTTTTCCCATTTTCCCCACATTTCCGATTATCAGCGATATTATTAGCTATGTCGATATTGTTTCCGTATCCCCGGCTAGCAAAACTTGTAGCGATACCAAAACTTCAAACACTGTAGTAGACCTTCTGCTTTTGGAACACCTACTTTGTAGAAATTCATCTTCAACCACTCTAGAAATTTCTCAACAAACAGTGGGATAACCTTTTACAGATCTCTGAGGATGGGTCTTGCTACTGGACTGTTGGCAGAAAAGCCCAAAGGAACTATGCAAAGAGCTCAAACCCAAATGAAAAGGAAAACAACCCCCTACAACACCAAAACACCCAACAAAACTCCAGGAATTAAGCATCCCATTCCAAAACAGCTAGCTTTGCCCTCCTTGGGACCTCCAAAGCTGACCCACAAATATTCCGAAAGCATCGGCTATTCCATCTCCACTTCTTTTCTCCTCCTCCCAGACCTCCCCCGTGCCACGCAAGGAACAAAGTCTCAATGGTCCCAGGCAAAACCCAGGAGACTTTGACGAGTGCAAAGAAGCCCTCAAACACTATTCAAGCAAACAGGCAATGGATGAATAAATGATCGACCGATTTAGCTTCTTGCAAGCATAAGCTACAAGCATTGATAATAATCATCGACCGCTTTCAAAGATTGTCAATTGTGATCACCCTATTCCTTGCCACCAGCCAGGTGAACGGGTGACTTTGGAAGGAGATCCATAGTGCCACATAAAGGCAGTATATGGCACTGCGCTTCCCCCTAGGGGTGAGAGAGCAAGCCATAGAAGCACAGGACTAAGAACTTTTCAGATTTTTCTTTGCACCACACCAGCTCATCCTTCATAGCAATAGAGGGATGAATTCCTTGAAGCCGAGATAGACAATGGATGAAGTCATCCAACTCATCCGTCAAGTTCTTTTTGCATGGTGGAGCCCACATGCCGTCTGCATGGGAAGAAAAAGAAATGGCAACAAGGATGTCTGCCTCCAGGGATAGCCTAGCTATCCTAGGGAACACCACATGAAGCGGGGTCTCTCCAATCCAAACATCATCCCAAAAAAAGCACACTATCTCCCTCGTGTTTCCCTTGTTTTTCCTTCGACTGATTTTTTCTGCATTTCTGTCAGAAAGAAGAAGAAAATTCACACTGATGTGGTTTATGCCCTGCATTGTGCTGATTTTGGACAGGCCAATATGCCATCCAGTACCAATATTTGGAACCTTAACTCCATCAATATCACAGACTTGTCCCAGTCATTTGGAATTGGTTTTACACATCATGTTTTGCCAATCATTCCTAGCCCTAGCAAACAAGCCTTCTAATCCCTCTCACCACCTTGATCCAAGTCCTTCTACCAGTTCAGTAGTATTGTCCAGTTCAAAACAACTAGGAGAAGTTCTCCAGATCTTGAAATAAGGAAATCAACCTATCCAACCTTCTAGAACTAATAAATCAAATCTACTCTTCCTGAGAAATTTTCAGAGACTTTTGAAAGATGATCACATGAATACATGCAAAATATAATATTCAATGGTGTATTTTCCATATTTCTTGGACAACTAAATTCATCCATGCAAGTGAAGAAAGAAACATGGGGAATGGACAAAAGAAATGTACAATCTGAAAAGAAAAAAAAAATCAAAGTCATACTTTATCAGTGACAAATTATATTTTACATATTTGAATCCTAGAGTCCAGAGCTAAAAAGATGAGAAAAATTGACTAATATGTAGAACTCAGTAATAGAAAGGATACTGCTGCAATAGAGATAGACTGAATATCCAAATATATCTAATGATAGAGAACAGAACCCTTACAAATTCTTTTTAAAGAATTGACTGTTGCATAAAGAGTATAGTTAAAAGTAAAATTCAACATTTCCATGCCTTACTCTTCATCTGACAAGAAAGGCCCCCCATCAAAATGGTCGCCCAAGAAAAGAACCAAATCAGGTTTGAAAGGCAATACTGATGAATGGAAGGATCTTCTCATGTACAGATCTGTATAAAACTGTATGGCCTCTAGAGCAAGTGATTTTGGAGTCAATCCAAGGGAAGTCCTGTCCGTAAGCTGTCACAAATGAAAATCAGTTTTAGAATAAAGAGCAGGAATGAAATCAAAATAAGGAGTCTTCAGTGAGATGCAAGGAAATTTCATACAAATAAGTTTAAATGTAGGAAATTGATACTTAAATAAAAAGGCATATGGATTGTTTGTGTAGTAAATGGTAACTTCTAGGTTCCATGCCAAAACTTTCCATGAATCCTTTTGCAAATTAGAAGTTCAAGCATCCACTTATTCTTCGGAATGAAATACTTCCCCCAAGCAGCGTCAATTGGTCACATTTTCATCCATTGCCTTTTTGTGGGCTGTATGTGGTCTTCCTTTTTGGTGTCTTTTGGCGTCGAATGGGTCATGCCTCCAATGTTTGTGGACTTATTTTGGGCTTGGCATGGCAATCCCATTTCTAAAAAGTGGCAAGCGGCATGGCAGCTCACTTTTCTAGCTATCCTATAGAATACTTGGCGGGAATGGAATAGTCAATGTTTCCTCAACAAGCACGGTTTGTGGGAAGAAGTTCTGCAGCAACTTAAGAGATGTTTTAGATTGGGTATGTGGGAGTAAAAATGTTGTCTTCTCCTGCGCTTTGGTCTTGTTTAGGGATTGGGCCCCATAACTGTTTTTAGTTGTATATGTAACAATTTCATATTTTATTTGATACCTATAACAATGCATTTCTATCCACGATATTATTGTAGGAATCACTTCAACTACAACTAAGAAAATGAGTACGCAAATCATTGATCTGGAACTGGCCCCAAACGTTGATTACAACTACACAATCGAACCAACCCTGACAACTTTTGTATTGTTTTCCGTTTTTCTTTTCTTTTCTATGTTTTTGTGATGCAGGACAACTAACCACTTGTTCTAAAAACTCGAACTGTTAGAGTGTGGCGAATCAATCCCTTCATCTCATAGCCCAGGTCAAGAGGGCCACGAATCCACGGGTTCATCTCAGGACCCCGAATCCATGGGTCACCCTAGGCCCTCGGTCAAATCCTCCCACGTGGCCCCCGAATCCACGGTCCCCCTAAGTCCACAAGCACTGATTCCATAGCCGACCCCACCCCGAGTGTGCTCCTGAGTCCACAGGCCGCCCCACTCAATGCAGTGTTCGAAGTTTCGATATCACTACAAGTTTTGCTAGCCGAGGATGCAGAAACAATATCTATATCGCCGATAATATCGCTGATAACCAGAAATGCAGGGAAAATGGGAAAAACGGTGGAATTTTTCAGTGAAACCTCAGGAGATGATAAAATACACATATTTGCATATTTATGAATAAAAAAATTGCAAAAAGAATTTATACATAATAGGTTTCTATTTAATGGGGGCCTACAAGCATGTGCCACTGTAAGAAATCAGTCCAACCATCTCATCCATCCAATATCTGACCTTCCATCCAAACATTCATTGATATTTCAAAATATCAGCAACACATGATATTTCCAAACAAATCGTTAACAACTGAAAAAGAAACTAAAGATTGTGGTCTCGTTATTGCCATGTTGCGATAATAATAATATCGTGATATTATCAATATTATCGTCGACAAATTGAACGTTGCATACAACCATGAGCCATAAAAAATATGAAATGGAAATTTTTTAACATACAGATTTTTGGCGTATCGATACATGGCGATATTATCGAAATATTTACAGATACATTGACGATACAAGCAACACTTGGAATTTACACAGTAAAAAATATTGGCGATACATCGGCGGTATCAATGCATTGACAATACAAATGACACCTGAAATTTACACAATTGAAAATATTTACAATATCAATACATTGGCGATATTTAGTGATACATCGGCGATACCTAGAATTTTTATACTATCAGTGTTATCGGTATCGCTACCGGTGTTATCGGTAAGCTAGAAATAGAGATAATATCGGAGATAATGCAAACACCAAGCCCAGTGTGAAAATGCCGCTGCATTATTCACCCCCGGTGTGGAGATTCGAACACAAGACCTCCTGCACTGATACCAATTTGATGCTGGACAACTAACCACTTGCTCTAAAAGCTCGAACTGTTAGAGTGTGGCGAATCAATCCCTTTATCACATAGCTCAGGTTGAGAGGGCCCCGAATCCACGGGTCACCTTAAGCCCTTGGTCGAATACTCCTACGTGGGCCCCAAATCCACGGGTGGGTCCAAATCCACAGTCCCCCTGAGTCCATAGCCGTTGGGTCCACAACCGACCCCACCCCGAGTGTGCTCCTGAGTCCACAGGTCGCCCCACTCGAGCCCCGTGTGAAAATGCCCCTGCATTATTTTGTTTCCTTGCTGTTTCTTTTCTTGTTTCCCTATCTTGTTTGCTTTGTCAATAAAATTTTCACCTTTCAAAAAAAAAATGTTGTCATTGATGAAATCTTAGTTATATTTGGGTTGTTATTCAGGGCGTTATTCCTGGGATGTATTTTTTGTTACTTTGATATTTGTCTTAGCAGCTTCTCAATAAAGGTTACCCATTAATCATAAAAAGAAAAAAGAAAGAAAGACTTCTCCAAAGCATCACTGAGAAAATAGCAGAGTACTCTTTCATGCTTCACGCAAGGATCTTGAAACAAATTTGATGCGAGTTTGCAAAATAGGAGCTCATGGAGATAGCTAAACGGCAGGTAGCATGTTATAGCAATGGATTGCAATTGGACATAAAGAGAGAGTTTGTGATTGTCAAGTTAAAAAAAGCATGGATGAAGCACATCAAATAGCATGGAAAGTGCAGTAGTGGAACAAAAATAAGAAAGATAGCTAGGAGTTTGTTACATGCTGACTTGATAAAGTAGAAAGGGGGTGCCTCCACCCCTTGCACTGTTATGCTACATGCAGACGATCAAAGAGCGCAACCTGCCATGATCGCCAATGGTTATACCTACAGGGCCATCCTCACTCCTGGTCCTAAGGCAACTCATGAAGCAGGAAGGATATCCAAGAGAGACTGTAGAAGTTACTTTCTTTTACCAATGTGGTTGAAAAGGGCATCTTGCAGCTGTTTGCTCATCGAAGAACCTTAACATACTTTAAGTGAGAGCCAAGGATGAAGCATTGGAAAAAGAGGCCAACAAGGAGACAGGCAGGTTAGGATCTCTTGAATTAGAAGGCTTATAGGTGGAGAATAGCTTTCATCGTTGGTGCAGCTAATCTTGACCATTGGGAATGAAGGTTTCTTATGTACCAGCATCTTTAATGCGTGGATTACCAAGGAAAAGCCATCTTAGTCATTATTGACAGGAGCAGCATCGTGAACCTCACCTCTGATCAAAATCGAGAAACAACCACACCTCACTAGGTTGTTGGGTTAAATGATGAGATTTTGCTAATGACCCATCATTGTTTGGTGGACTACTTCTCATGGCAACATTACACTGAATCAGTGCAGTCTAATTTTGTCCCAACTAGAGCTTGCCACCTCCTAGTTGGTTGTCTGCATATGATCAACGTGTTTGGTATTGTTGGGTCACTAACACCTACAGCCTCATGCATGACATGAAGAAGATCACCCTCAAAAGTCAAAACCAATGAAGGATGATTCTCCATGAAACAATAGACAGGATGGAGAGCATTGTTGTGACAAATGACAGTGTAGGCAATGGCAAGATGACATGGAACCTGCTGGCAGGTGTGACAGACAAAAAGAAGGCAACTACACATGTTATCCAGGAAGATTGAGCAGAATAGAAGGTGCTTCCGCTAGTAAGAAAAGAAATTGTGGTGAGGACATCAGGCCCTTCAGAGTTTATCAGCGCAGGACGCGAACGATGCCCGTATCTCTCTGACTTGATGATGAGCCAAGATCGTACTTGAAGACTTGAGAAGCAATGAAGACCTTACACATGTAGTTCGGGATGTTTGAGAAGGACCCACTATGGGAAGACATGTGTAAGAGAAACCAGGAAAAGCATGGAGCGAATGAGAGAGTGCAAGCTGGCTGAAATGGCAGACAACTGATTGATTGACAGATGCGTCGATTGATCGAGCGATCGATCGCCCACCCTAGGCGATCAATCGACCTTCCAACAGACAATTTTTTAGAAGTTATGTTTTTGCGGTTTTTTTTTTTTTTTTTCCAGGGGTATTTTAGTCTCTCTTTTTTAGTACGAATTATATAAGGGGTTGAGCCCTAAACCCTATTCATTATGTTATGTTTGATAAAAGAAAAGAAACTTCTTTGGTGGTTCCTCCTCTCTCTTGTGGATCTTTCTTTATCCCAAATTCTCATCTTTTCTTCTTCTTTCTCTGAATCTTCTTTTTCTAAGGTATTCTTCTCATCTTCCTCTTTCGTCTAAACCTTCTTTCACTTTCTCCATCATCCTAGAATCTGAGAATTCATATCAAATACCTTTTTCTCATATTTTTATGATTCTCTAACCCAGAAATCACCCGATTTCCTGGACTAGAGGATCCTGTTGATTGATTGGACGTAACCATGCAAGTTCGAGGGTTCTATTCCCTGCAGGGATCCAATCCATGCATGAATTTAAACCTTATACAGCGTGTTTGTGATGATGGCCCCTTCTATTGCATGTTCCCTCATGTTTTTCAGGATTATGATGATGTTAGTTTAGTGTTAAACTGATTTGATTACATTATTCTGCTATTTCTACATGTTCCATGTGCATTCATGCTTAGAATAGGCTATCCTGCATCAAATTTGGTATCAAAGCTATCCTTGCATGGTTGTTGTAGATCGAGTTATCTGAAGCATAGGGCTTTCAAGTTTCTGATTTGCATGAGTCTAGATCAATCTGGACATTCTCAGATTTGAGTCTAACGTAGACTACTAGTCTGAATTTTGAGATTTGCAATCTTCGTGCGATCTAATTCTGAATTTTCAGATTTCTAGTGCATAATCCTAATTTTCCAGATTTGCATCCATTAGAGACTTAAATCTGAAATTTTCAGATTTCATCTTGCGTTCATAATTGTAGATTTTAATTTTCAGATTAGTGCATCCTTCTGGATTTAGATCTGAATTTTACAGCTTTGAATCTTTTAGATCCAAATCTGAATTTTCAGATTCATATCCTAGTTGTCGTTAAATCTGAATTTTTTTTTTTCAAGTTTCAGTGCATCATCATAGGAATAGAGTCATATCATCCATATTGTGAGTCGCCCGGTCCGTAAAGTCGAGTATGGGAAAGCTTAAGACAAGTCTTCTCTTGTATGCCCACTAGAACCGGAAAAGGTTTCAGATTACACCCCATCATGAGCAATGAACAGTTATCCGAGCAAATCGCTCAATCGATCCAAAGAATAACCGCTATAGAAGCGGCAAATAAGAATGCATTCGCTCAGTTAGGCACCCAAGTCACCACTACCATGAACAAACTAGAGCGTGTAGAAGCATCTTAGAGGGAGAACCCTGACAATAGGGGCGGTGAACAATCCCAAGTGGGAGGGGCCGTTGAGGAACGTGCCCCTATGCGTAGTAGAGGTCATGGAGTTAGAGGCCGTGGGGTAGGTCGTGGTGGGGCACAAGACCTGCAACCCACATTTGAATATCAAGACTGCTACGATCCTGATGATCGTGTGTTGAGGAGCGTGAAAGTAGAGGCCCCAAGTTTTGATAGGCGTCTTAACCCCAAGGCATTCCTTGACTGGTTAACTAACATGGATCACTACTTTGAGTAGTATGATATGTCAGAGAATTGGCAAGTGCATTTTGCCAAGATGAAGCTTGTGGGTCAAGCAAAGTTGTTTTGGGCCAACACAGAGCGGAGAGTTGATAAAGCTAGAGGAGCCCCAATCGCACATTGGGAGGAGATGGAGTTATTGAAGGAGAAGTACCGTCCTCTCTCCTACTGACAGAAGCCCATTGACCAATGACAATCCTTACGCCAGGGGTTAATGCCTGTCACTGACTACATCGCTAAGTTCGAAGAGCATATGATGCGATGTGATATTTAGGAGGACCCTTTGGTGATGTTTTCGTGTTTCAAAACAGGTCTTCGCTCGGATCTTCAGCGCGAGCTTCTGACTCGCCCAATTACCGACTTGGACGAAGCATACCAAGTTGTACAGGAGTTAGAGCAACACCTGAAGTCTCTTATTACATGACGCTTTGAGTCTCGACACTCTAATGTTAGAACTGATTTCCAGGAAGCCAAATCTAACATTGGCAGTCAGCCCAGGGCGCAGGCGAATGGTCCACCTAATACTAGGGATGATAAGGGCAAAAGTGTCATTGGTGTTGGTCCTAGTGGGGGAAGTCAAGTGCAATGTTATGAGTGTGGGAATATCAGTCATATTTCAAACCAGTGCCCAACAAAGAACCGTAGAAAAGCCTTAGTTATAGGCGAGTCCGATGAGGTTGTAGATGACTAGGGTGATTATGACGTAGAAGAGTATCAACCCGTAGGAGGAATTAGTGATGAAGTAGAGGCGACTGATGAAGCGGCACTTGCAGTTGTCAGATGTGCCCTAGCTCAAAATCGGGGTAATGCTGACTGGCGTCGAAACATGATTTTCTATACCTACGCCAAGTGTGGGGACAAAAACTGCGAAGTGATAGTGGATAGTGGAAGCTGTCAAAATGTGATTTCCACTAACACTTTGGATCGCCTGAAGTTGAAGGCCACCCCTCATCCTGACCCGTACAAAGTTTCTTGGGTTGACAAGACTTTTCTTCCAGTCACCCATCAGTGTTTGGTTCCCATTGAGTTCGGGTCATATAAAGAATCTCTATGGTGCGATGTTTTACCTATGGACGTAGGTCACATCATTTTAGGTAGGCAGTGGTTGTTTGATAAGGATGTCACAATCTTTGGTCACTCAAATGTGTGTACTTTCATGTAGGGGTGCACATGGAACTGGTGGAACCGATAAACCGGACCGGAACCGGTTAGTTCGGTTTGGTTCGATCCGGTTCTGAAGCGCATCAGTTCCGAATCCGGTTCCAGTTCCAAAAATCAAAGAATCGATTAGTTCGGTTCGGTTCTCGATTTGGGGTTCTGTAGAACCAAACCGGACCGTGAACCGAGCCGTAGAACCGAACCCTGGAACCGAACCTAGAACCAAACACTGGAACCAGACCCCTCACTATTTCATGTCTCGTAGTCCACTTAAAATTTGGATCTATCTAATTTTTTTTTTAATGCGGCCCACTTAAACATTGCCTAACAATGAGGATGGATGGTGTAGATCTAACAAACACATCAAGGTATGCCCATGGCAGGGCAGGGGAATCCAATGCAATTGGGCTAGATTATAAAAAGCCCAGAAAGCCCAGAACTGTAGAACCAAACCGAAACCGAATTGGTTTTTACGGTTCGGTTCCAATTCGGTTATAGGGTGTAAACGGTCCGATTCCGGATCCAATTTTCCTGAAACCATTGGGAACGGTTCGGTTTCGATTTCACCCCAAAACCGGACCGAACCGAACCGTACCGTGTGCAACCCTACTTTCATGCATGAGGGAAAAAAGATCAAGATAACCCATTACCACCTAAGAGCACCTCAAGCAGGGTGAAGAATGAGAGGGTGAGTGAGCCTAAGGAGGTGAGGAAATCCAGGCCTAAGTCTCTGCATATAATTAACGCAAAAGAATTTGAAAAGGAGACTGAGGAGGATTTCACAGTGTACGCCCTTGTGGTGAGAGAAGTTACACCAGAGGTTCATGTAGAGTTACCCCTTGAGGTGACCCCGATTTTTTAGGAATACAGAGATGTATTCCCTGAAGACTTACTGAATGAGTTGCCACCAATGCGAGACATTCGACATGCCATTGATCTCGTCCCAAGGTTGACTTTACCGAACCTTCCTCACTACAGGATGAACCTTGTAAAGCATACAGAGTTGAAGAGGCAGGTGGATGATCTCCTACGAAAGGGTTTCATCCAAGAAAGCACGAGTCTGTGTGCCGTACCTGCATTGTTGACGCCAAAAAAAGATGGTACGTGGCGGGATGTGTGTGAACAGTCGAGCCATAAACAAGATCACGATTAAGTATAGGTTCCAAATACCTAGACTTGATGATATGCTCGACATAATAGTCAGGTCCACCATCTTTTCCAAAATAGATATCAAAAGTGGCTATCACCAGATTCGCATACGCCCATATGATGAATGGAAGACGGCCTTCAAGACGAAGGATGGGTTGTATGAGTGGTTGGTCATGCCTTTTGACTTGACTAATGCACCCAATACATTTATACGAGTGATGACACAAGTTTTGAGACCTTTCATGGGCAAGTTCTTAGTGGTATATTTCGATGATATATTGATCTATAGCACCACTAAAGAATTGCACCTTGAACATCTGAAGCAGATCTGTAGCGTTCTTAGGACAAAGAAGTTATACGCTAACCTTAAGAAATGTTACTTTATGTTAGATTGAGTCGTGTTCTTAGAGTTTATTGTGTCGTCCAATGGTATGCGTGCGGGCCCAGAAAAAGTTAAAGCAATTGTTGATTGGCCTTAACCGAAGAATATTCATGATGTGTGAAGCTTTCATGGCTTAGCAACTTTTTATCGTCGGTTCATCAAAGGATTTAGCACGATCATGACTCTCATCACTGAGTGTATGAAAAATGGAGAATTTGTGGTCTAAAGACGCGACAAAGACTTTTAAGCAAATAAAGGACAGAATGATAAAAGCTCCTGTCATGTGCCTTTCGGACTTTTCTAAAGTCTTTGAAGTAGCGTGTGATGCGTCGGGTGTTGGTATAGGCTGAGTATTGAGTTAAGAAGGTCATCCAGTAGCCTATTTCAATGAGAAACTGAATGAGGCGAAGCAGAAATACTCCACCTATGACAAGGAATTCTACGCGGTAGTGCAGTCCTTAAGGCATTGGCGTCACTATCTCCTACAGCAGGAATTTGTCTTGTTCTCAGACCATCAAGCCTTAAGATATCTACATTTTCAGAAGAAGCTCAACCCAAGGCATGCTAAGTGGGTAGCGTTTCTTCAGGAATACTTGTTTGTCCTGAAACATAAGGCCGGAGTCGAGAACAAACCTACTGATACCCTTAGTCGAAGAGTGGCGTTGCTCAATTCTTTTGAGTGTAGATGTTGTCGGTTTTGAGCAATTGAAGGATGAGTATCCCACGTGTCCAGATTTTGGGAATACTTACACGTCACTCTCTAGTAACCAGCGTATTACGGGTGAATTTATCCTTAAAGATGGTTTCTTTTTAAAGGAAATCGCTTCTGTATTCCCCGCACTTCCCTACGCAATTTTCTCATTTAGAAGCTTCATTCAGGAGGGATAGCTAGCCATTTTGGTTGAGATAAGACCATTCCCCTTGTTGAGGATCGTTTTTATTAGCCGAGTCTCAAGCGAGACGTTGCCAAGATTTTAGGATAGTGTCGTACGTGTCAACTAGCAAAATATTGGGTTGTACACGCCATTGCCAGTGTCACACGCGCCGTGGTAAGACATCAGTATGGATTTCGTGCTTGGGCTTTCCAAGACAATCAAAAAGCACGATTCCATTTTTTTGGTTGATCGTTTCTCGAAAATGGCGCACTTTCTCCCATATTCTAAAACGGCCGATGCGTCTAATATTCTAGAGTCTTTTTCGATGGTGTGGTTCGCTTGCACGGGTTGCCCAAGATTATAGTGTCTGATCGTGATGTGAGATTTACCAATTATTTTTGAAAGACACCGTGGCATATGATGAGCACCAGATTGCAACTTTCTACTGCATATCACCCTCAGACAGATAGCCAGACTGAGGTGGTTAATCGGAGTTTTGGAAACTTGTTACGATGCTTAGTGGGTGAACATGTCAAGACTTGGGATTTAGTTTTACCTATAGCCAAGTTTGCATATAATAGTTCTATCAATAGGTCTACGGGTATGAGTCATTTTGAAATAGTTAGTGGGTACAAGCCTAAAATGCCTATAGACTTATTACCTATGTCAGTCACCCAGAGATCTTCAGAGTCAGTCGATGCATTTGCCCGTCACATTCATGATTTGCATTCATACATTAGAAAGCGGAAAAATGTAAGCAATGAAAGTTATAAACATTCAACTGACTTGCATCATTAAATTCAAGAACATGATGAGGAAGATTATGTAATGGTACGGATAAGGCCAGAGCGGTTTCCTCAGGGTGCCGCTAGAAAATTATAAGCACGCAGTGCTAGACCATTCAAAGTTTTGTGAAAAATTGGGTCCAACGTGTACAGGATATACCTTCCACCTGAAATGGGAATCAATCCAACAATTAATGTGGAAGATCTAATCCTTTGTCTGAATCCTTCTATAGACCATTCTTCCCATCCATTGCCATATTCTAAATTTTCTTCCTAGCCTGTTCCATCTATCCCAACTTTACCTGAACAAAGAGAAGAAATTGAAGGGATTGTGGATGAAAAAATCGTATCCACACAAGATTGAGGCTTCCAACAATACTTGGTTAAATGGAATAATAGGCCACCATCTGATTGTAAATGGCTTACGGAAGCAGAACTACAGAAGCTTGATCCAGACTTGTTGGAGAGGCACAAGAGTTTGATCTCGCCGGAGTCAAGCTCTTCTCAGTCGAGGGGATTTGATGAGGACATCAGGCCCTTCAGAGTTTATCAACGCAGGAGGCAAGCGACGCCTATATCTCTATGGCTTGATGATGAGCCAGGATCATACTTGAAAACTTGAGGAGTAATGAAGACCTTACACATGTGATTCGGACGTTTGAACAAGCCCCACTATGGGAAGACATGTAAGAGGAACCAGGAAAAGCATGGAGTGAATGAGAGCGTGCAAGCTTGCTGAAATTGGCGGACAGCCGATTGATCGACAGATGCATCAATTGATTTAGCGATCGATCGCCCAACAGACAGACAGACAATCTTTTTAGAAGTTCCGTCTTTGCCTTTTTTTAGTATTTAGGGGTATTTTAGTCTTTCTTTTTAGTACGAATTATATAAGGGGCTGAGCCCTAAACTCTATTCATTATGTTATGTTTGATAAAAGCAAAGAAACCTCTTTGGTGGCTAGCTCCTTCTCCTCTCTCTTGTGGATCTTCTTTCATCCCAAATTCTCATCTTTTCTTTTTTTTAGTATTTAGGGGTATTTTAGTCTTTCTTTTTTCTCTAAATCTCCTTCTTCTAAGGTATTCTTCTCATCTTCCTCTTTCTTCTAAACCTTCTTTCACTTTCTCCATCATCCTAGAATCTGAGAATTCAAAACAAACACTTTTTTCTCATATTTTTGTGATTCTCTAACTCAAAAATCACCCGATTTCTTGGACTAGAGAATCCCATTGATTGATTGGACATAACCATGCAAGTTCGAGGGTTCTATTCCTCGCGGGATCCAATCCATGCATGAATTTGAACCTTGTACAGCATGTTTGTGATGATGGCCCCTTTTATAGCATATTCCCTCGTGTTTTTCAGGATTATGATAATGTTAGTTTAGTGTTAAACTGATTTTCTTACATTATTCCGCTATTTCTACATGTTTCATGTGCATTCATGCTTAGAATAGGCTATCCTACGTCAAACTGCCAAGAGGTGATTCATGCACAAGGGTGCAAGAGGAAGATGGATTAGCTTACATTTTCACTCAGCACGATGTAAGCTGAGAAAGACCCTTAAAACTTTCTTCTTCCCTAATGATAGATACCAAAGCATGAAAAATTGAAAAACTTCTCAGGCCTATAATTTGAGTGCATCCAAGTTATCAACAGTAAAGGGTCAGTTTGCAAGTGCCCAGAAAAAAAATGAGAGGACAGCCAGTTGCTGCCCAATTCTTAAATGGAATGACCTTAGCTCTTAGCTCCAGTCATCAAATTTATAAATTGAGGCAGAAAATGCTGAAGGAACAGCAGGACAGACTATTTTGGCAACTTAGTTTATTCATTAAAAGAAACACTCATGTTAGTTGACTCCTCATGAGGGGTGATGCAAATCCCGAAAGGGGAAGCAAATAGATCAAATAAAAGAAGAAAGAGACTGTGGTAAAGGACCCAATAATCCTATAGCCGAATGCTAGAGTCTGCGAATGCAAGACTATGAGCAAGCTCAATAGTCCTCAGGTCTTGAACTGTGGATGCATCCAAACAAACGCACTGAAAACATTAACAGAAAAAAGGAAGCAGGAAAGGGCTGTAACCTGTGGATCAGCAAGAACAGCAACCTTCCCTCTATTGCCAGGATTTAGTTCACCACCGCTCGTCTGTCCAAGCAATCAGAGAGATGTTAGCGGTGTATAAATACCCACCGATCCTAAAATAAGATGAATTGAAATAGACTATCATGGGAGAAGATCCATAATCAAGTAAGCCATTGCACTGGAAAAAAAAATACACAATTTAAATATGATATAATCAGCAGAAGAAAAATGTATAACTTGTATAGAAAAGAAGGGGCATTTAGAGAGAGAGAGAGAGAGAGGGAGAGGGGGTTGAATTACCAAAGAGGGGGGAGGAGGCCAAGAGCATGACCTGAGCGGGATCCAAAAGGCAATCATCTCACCGTAGAGGAGGCTGATGATCCATACGCAGCAGAGGAAGATGGTCAGCTTCCAAAGGCTCTGCATCTTCTCCTTTTTCCTGTCTCACAATCGGCGGTCCCACTTATTCATCACCATCGACGCAGTGTTTCGACGGTGGATGGACGGAGGCGGAGAGTCGAAGACTCGGGCGCTAGGAATGCACAAGGATAGCGCATTAGCTGTTCCCCGGGAACAGCTTTGTGGGTGTTAACTTAACTGTGTGGGGCCATATTGATGAATTGTTTATATATCCACACCGTCCATCTGTTTTTTCGTATTATTTTAGAACGTGATCCAAAGCCCAAAGGATATCCAAATCTCAGGTGGGCCATACCACTAGAAAAATTCATGAATGACCATTGAAAAATTTTTGTGGGCCATAAAAGTTTTGAATCAAGCTGATATTTATATGTTACCTTCATGCAGATATTCTTGACATTATCAACAGCTTGGATTGCTAAACATTACCAAAACCTTACGATGGGCTCTTTGGAATTTTTAATTGTGCACTCAATCACCACTGTTTCCAGTGGTATGGTCCACTTGATATTTGGATCTGCGTAATTTTTTGTAACCCATCCTCAAATGAGCTGTATAAACGGATGGACGGCGTGGATATACAAAATATCATCCATATGGGCCACACGGTAGGGGTAATAACCATTAGGTGTTCCCCGGTAACACTTAATTGGCTCCCTGGACTCCGATGGACACTGACAGGGCTGTCAATGGCCCGGGCCTGGGGTAGGTCTTGTCCCCGGCATTTTTAACTGTTTCGGTCCGGGCTGTCAGGCTAACCCTGGGTAAAATTTTAATTTTCAGACCCGAAGCTAGCCCATTGCCACCCCTAGACACGGTGGGGAAAAAAAACAAACAAAAAAAAAAAAATTTGAAGAAGATGACCCATACACACAGGACGCAGCATGAAAGTGACACCCACCATGGAAACCCTTCGGGCCGACTGTGATTGTTAATTGCCATCCAACCTGCTCACAAGGTTACATAGATAGGAATGAAAGGAAAATAAAGATACCAACGTGATCCAAAACTTCTGTGGTCCGGAAAGTTTTCTACGGTAAATGTTTAATCCCCACTGTTTAGTCCACTAGAACCTTGGAACTACCTCATTTTTGGCCTTGTACCCTCAAACGACATGGAAAAATAGATGTACAGTGTGGATAAAACTTATACATGACCGCGGCCCTCTGAATCCCTCTCGGTTCCTATCTAGGGACAGCTTGGTAGTACCCAATCAGCCTCCTCCCTCAACCCTATGTGTTTTTACCATCACTTAAATGGTGGTGTGGCAAGGCCACCGATGGCTTCGCACACATCTTCGACTTGTTACACAGTCACCAATAGGGAGTCGAGGCCAATGTGGTTAGAGGCTCAACTTCAGCACCCAATATTTATTTTGTAATTGAATGATTGTCACACCTCAAGAAGGGAGACCGGACCCTAGCCGTGGGATGATTTGTTTTTACTGTTTGTAGTATTTTCCATAATTATAATATTAATGAGATAAGAGCAACCAACAAGCTTTTATTTCATAAGTAACATATATGAGTACAACGAAGGCATGAGTTCCAATTTACATAAATATACTATAAGGATCCAAAAGAATGAGCTAATATAATCTATGATATGGTATTCTTGTCGTCTACCTTGGCTTGAAAAAATAATGAGAATAAGGAAGTCACTAGCTAAAGAATTCAATGAGTAGATCTCATGTACGCAGTGTTTTTATGCTATGCCATGTAACTTAACAAGGTCATAGTGCGCAATTATGCCCATATGCAATATGATATGAGGCAGTGTCATATAGTGTTGATGAATCATGATGCAATGCAATAGAATGTTAATGTCATCACGTATGACACACCCTTGATGCCAAGTATCTAACGTCTCAATATAGTTATCCTCTATAATTATTGGGCCAATACCAAAATCAATCATGGTGTACAACCTCATATACCTGACCTCAACAGTGAGGGCTTAAATCAACCATGACCCCTTTGTCAAATTCATCTAACCTAACAGTAGTAGACCCTTTTACAAATCAACCATGCCAGGTAGTCAGACCTAGACCTATTTTCTGCAAATCAAGCATGACAGGCTGGTTAGACCTGAGCCCGTTTTGCAAATCAACTATACAAGCTAGTCAGACCCCCTCCCATCCAACCTCAGCAGTGGGGGCTTAAACCAACCGTGGCCCATGTATCCACTTGGCCGGACAATGGGGCACTCAATTGGTACCAACGAAGTCACTCCTCAATATAAAAAAAAAATAGCATTTTCAATTTCTAAATCCCAAATACATCTGTGGTATCAAATCCATTATAATATGCCACAACATTCAATCGTACGTAATTATGCCATGATTCCAACACATATGTAATTTGCCCAATCATCTAATGCTTCGATTATGCAAATGCAATGCACAGGTGCAATCGTGCTCATGTTCAATCTAATTATACAACACACCAATCAACTAGGGTTCAACCAAGCATATACCCAATCAACCAGGGTTCCAAACATCCACATAAAATATACTAAATTAATCAGGATTTTCACTGGTCATGTACCCAATCAACTATGGTTTCAACCATGCATATACAATATATCCCAATCAATCAGGGTCTCCATCCTCCACGTACCATCTAACATGAACAATGGCTCCTTAATCCATGCACAATCAACAATGATCATGTCTTATAAGTGTTAGTACACTTTTCCGTGGCATACTAGTGCACCTTGTTTGTCAATCACTTACAGCAGTGAGTCTAGAGTCGGTTGATCCCAATGAAGACGAAGACCGAAGACTCAAGATGGACCGGCTGCATCAAGAATGAAGATTCAGGTAAATGAGATGCCTTGATGCCTTAACCTCCACCAAAACCTATCCCCTGTGTATCTTTGATGTCCTTGACCATATTTAGAACCATTTAGGCATCATAGATAGGTCCTAGGTGTCCCATTTGAACACCCCAACCTAGGACTAAATCCACAAGCTGAAGAAAGTAGAGATTCAGCATATGTGTTAGGGAACCAAGCTGATCCCAGGCATGACCGACCGGTCTAGACCGGTCAGGACCGGTCGGCCAAAGCTACTGACCCTTGTGGAGTGAAATGGCTGGGCTGCCGACCGGTCATGACCGGTCGGCTAGGTGAAAGAACTGCCTCTAGCAGGTTTGCAAAGGGCAGCCGACCGATCAAGACCGGTCGGCCTTCACATGGCATATGGATCAGCAAGGGGGGCCGACCGGTCATGACCGGTCGGCCAGCGTATTCGGCCTGGGAGCTTAAAATAGACAGCAAAGGCCTCCGACCGGTCATGACCGGTCGGTCTGCAGTGTTAAGGCAGTCCAGTAAGGGGGTCCGACCGGTCATGACCGGTCGGCCCATATATGTGGCCTATACACTTGAGGTTCTTCAGCAGGGGAGTCCGACCGGTCATGACCGGTCGGGGCAGGCCGTTTTATGGCCGTTTTATGACCGTTGGAGCCTCTTTTCTATAAATATGGAGCTCCATTCTTGGGTCATAGGGAGAAGTTTTTGAGAGCCCATTCCATACTCATCTTGTACATCATTTGGGGCCTCAAAGAGGAGGTTTTCAAGTCATATCCCTTGTGTTTCAAACACAAGTATGGGCATTCAAATGCTATCAAGAGATGACTTGATTCCTCTCTCAAATCTAGAGGTGTGACACTATTCCACATAGGTATATCCTTTGTCCAAGACCTCTAGAAGACTCTCTAGGTGAATCTCCTAGTTGGAACAACCTACACATCCCATGTATGAGATTCACCCATCCTCCTAGCACCTTGGGCTTTTCAAGGCATCGCATGCAAGGTGTTTGATCGAATGTGGCTGAGGCATTGGCAACGCAACGGCGGCACGATCAAGGGAGCAAAAGGAAGCTGATTGAAGCACGGGAGAGCAAAGATCAAGCAACCCAATACGGCGCTAAACAAGGGGCTCATCCGACAAGTAAGTTGTCTCATTTGAGAGTCCATTTTAGAGTTTGTTTGTCAACTCGCCTTAGGGACGTTAGCCGTTCCTTGGCCCGTCAGCCGGGCCTAAACTAAGTCTCCAAGGGGGAGCCTCCGACACGGGAGTAAACGTGCGATAAGGTTGAGAGTTAGCCTATGTCTAAAACTCCGGATACGGTTGAGAGGTGAACCGATAAAACCTCCGTGTAAAGGTTGAGAGGTGAACCTCATTTAAAACCTCTGATAGTGAATGGCGGTGTGCTCAAAGGGGTTGAGTACTTGAACCAGGAGTGGAGTAGACACATAGTCGAACCACTATACATTCTTGTGTTTGTGATTGTTATTGAGCACATTGATATCTTTGCATTGTTAGTTTAATTGCTTAATTATGAATGATTGATATGAATGCATGCTAGGCACTTTTTAGGCATCCTTGCACAAGATGTACCTTCACTACTTGTGTAGACTTGAGCTCATTGATCCAATCTCATAAGACTACACAAGGTGCATAGGTTAGTAGCTTAATTAGTTGAATCATTTTCTTACCTATGCATGCTTAGACTAGGTTTGGTTATTGCTTAACTCTTGCTAGTCTTGTGATTGGACCCACCAAGGCTTGGAAGCCAAGGTGTTCTTGCTTACCTAGCTTAAACTTGTTGAATTGCATAAGTAGGCGAAAAGAATTTTAAAAAGGTCCTATTCACCCCCCCCTCTAGGTCCATAGACATATCTCCGAGTATCTCTACAAGCGGTAAAACCGCAATTTCAATTGGTATCAGAGCGGGTTCCTCTTTAAGGGCTTAATTGCCTAGAGGTAGATCCTAAAGAGAAACTTGAAAATATGTCTAGAGAGGACTCTTCATCCGTCACTAAGCCTCCTTTCTTTGATGGGTCAAATTATCCATATTGGAAAGCCCGAATGCGCATCTTCTTGGAATCCATTGATTCGGATGTGAGGGATATGGTTGATTTTGGATATGAACCCCCAATGGTTACTATTTCTAAGGAGGGTGAGCCGGATGTTCTCAGGCCAAAAGACAAGGCACTGTGGACTGCTCATGAAAAAGCTCAACGTATTAATAATGCCAAAGGCCTGAATGCCATATTTTGTTCAGTATCAAGAGAAGAATTTGGTCGGATCCAAAATTGCACTACCAGTAAACAAGCATGGGATATTCTGGAAGTTACCCATGAAGGAACAAATGTTGTTAAAAATTCTAAACTCCAGCGCCTCTCCACTCTCTTTGAAAATATTACTATGGAGGAGGATGAAACGTTTACTGAATTTTATACCAAACTGAACAAAATCACAAATGATATGTGGGGCTTAGGGGATCCGGTTCCGGAACATAGGCTTTGTAGGAAAATCCTGAGATCTCTTCCGGATCGGTTCTCTTCTAAAGTCACCACCATTGAAGAGTGTAGGGATCTTAATACCATGAAAGTTGAAGAACTCATAGGTTCCCTACAAACCTTTGAGCTAGGCTTTAAAGCCCCCTCTAGAAGGAAAAACATCGCCTTCAAGTCCTCTCACAGACACAAGAAAATCAAAAGTGAGACGGAGGATGATAGCGATGATGAGGATAATGAGGAAGAACAATTGAACAAAAAATTTAAGAGATTCCTCAAATTTGATAGAGGGAATAGCCGTGACAAGAAGGACAAGAAGGGTGATAAACGTACAGGAAAATCATCCATACCTTCATCCGTCCGTTGTTACGGTTGCGGTCGTCGTGGCCATATTGCCCCGGAATGTCCGGAAGGGCCTAAACCGAAAGGTAAAAAGGCCATGGCTGCCACTTGGGATGATACGGAGGAGTCCGAATCTGATGATGAGAGCCAACATAAAGATCTTACTCTCTCGGCCTCCATCACGACCCCTTTACCAGATTATCTAAGAGGGGATCCCAACCGCTATCCCTTCTAGGTGAAGGAGGAGTTCCCAACCCCTCACCTCATGCTACATTCTACGAGGGTGTTGTGGAATTTTGCTACCCTTTGGCTTTTTAATCTTAACATGGTTAGTGAGGGTAGCTAGTTATGTTTTTATGGGCAAATCAGAGGATTCCAGCCTCAATCGTCCAATTTTTGATGATTTAGCCTTGCTTTTAATTAATATATTTGCTTGCTGGATTGTCATCCTGCTTAGATTAGCTAATCATCTTGAGTTTTATGCTTCATGTATGCTAATCTTTGCCTAGTATTGGTCTTGATATACCACTAGGGGAGGTTGGTTGATTGGACTATAAGTCCTTTGTGCTTCATTGCAAATGTATGTCCTTGACCAATATTACATGGTTAACTATGCTTAGATAGTATATCTTCTTGTTAATCATGTTTCTTAGCATGCTCCATGTATTAATGATTCATGCACCCTACACTCTCCGTTTTAGCATGTGCTTATAGTTATAACTGCGACACACTATCTTCTCTTACCTTGACCTTATTGGCATATCATTAAGGGGGAGAGAATAGTTTGTCAATTGCTAACAAAAAGGGGGAGAAAGATCAAATCCCACCAAAACTAGTTTGCTATGTTTTGTGATGCAGGGATTGACAGGTTGTGGGGGAGCAAACTGAAGCGGAGCAGCATAGTTTAGATATGTCAAGAGTCCTGTACTTTATGTTTTATCAATGTAATCTCTTGTACATGTAATTTGTTTTGGTAGGTTAAGTTTTTGTAAGTAATTGACAAAGGGGGAGATTGTTAGTGCACTTTTCCGTGGCATACTAGTGCACCTTGTTTGTCAATCACTTACAGCAGTGAGTCTAGAGTCGGTTGAGCCCAATGAAGACGAAGACCGAAGACTCAAGATGGACCGGCTGCATCAAGAATGAAGATTCAGGTAAATGAGATGCCTTGATGCCTTAACCTCCACCAAAACCTATCCCCTGTGTATCTTTGATGTCCTTGACCATATTTAGAACCATTTAGGCATCATAGATAGGCCCTAGGTGTCCCATTTGAACACCCCAACCTAGGACTAAATCCACAAGCTGAAGAAAGTAGAGATTCAGCATATGTGTTAGGGAACCAAGCTGATCCCAGGCATGACCGACCGGTCTAGACCGGTCAGGACCGGTCGGCCAAAGCTACTGACCCTTGTGGAGTGAAATGGCTGGGCTGCCGACCGGTCATGACCGGTCGGCTAGGTGAAAGAACTGCCTCTAGCAGGTTTGCAAAGGGCAGCCGACCGATCAAGACCGGTCGGCCTTCACATGGCATATGGATCAGCAAGGGGGGCCGACCGGTCATGACCGGTCGGCCAGCGTATTCGGCCTGGGAGCTTAAAATAGACAGCAAAGGCCTCCGACCGGTCATGACCGGTCGGTCTGCAGTGTTAAGACAGTCCAGTAAGGGGGTCCGACCGGTCATGACCGGTCGGGGCAGGCCGTTTTATGGCCATTTTATGACCGTTGGAGCCTCTTTTCTATAAATATGGAGCTCCATTCTTGGGTCATAGGGAGAAGTTTTTGAGAGCCCATTCCATACTCATCTTGTACATCATTTGGGGCCTCAAAGAGGAGGTTTTCAAGTCATATTCCTTGTGTTTCAAACACAAGTATGGGCATTCAAATGCTATCAAGAGATGACTTGATTCCTCTCTCAAATCTAGAGGTGTGACACTATTCCACATAGGTATATCCTTTGTCCAAGACCTCTAGAAGACTCTCTAGGTGAATCTCCTAGTTGGAACAACCTACACATCCCATGTATGAGATTCACCCATCCTCCTAGCACCTTGGGCTTTTCAAGGCATCGCATGCAAGGTGTTTGATCGAATGTGGCTGAGGCATTGGCAACGCAACGGCGGCACGATCAAGGGAGCAAAGGGAAGCTGATTGAAGCACGGGAGAGCAAAGATCAAGCAACCCAATACGGCGCTAAACAAGGGGCTCATCCGACAAGTAAGTTGTCTCATTTGAGAGTCCATTTTAGAGTTTGTTTGTCAACTCGCCTTAGGGACGTTAGCCGTTCCTTGGCCCGTCAGCCGGGCCTAAACTAAGTCTCCAAGGGGGAGCCTCCGACACGGGAGTAAACGTGCGATAAGGTTGAGAGTTAGCCTATGTCTAAAACTCCGGATATGGTTGAGAGGTGAACCGATAAAACCTCCGTGTAAAGGTTGAGAGGTGAACCTCATTTAAAACCTCTGATAGTGAATGGCGGTGTGCTCAAAGGGGTTGAGTACTTGAACCGGGAGTGGAGTAGACACGTAGTCGAACCACTATACATTCTTGTGTTTGTGATTGTTATTGAGCACATTGATATCTTTGCATTGTTAGTTTAATTGCTTAATTATGAATGATTGATATGAATGCATGCTAGGCACTTTTTAGGCATCCTTGCACAAGATGTACCTTCACTACTTGTGTAGACTTGAGCTCATTGATCCAATCTCATAAGACTACACAAGGTGCATAGGTTAGTAGCTTAATTAGTTGAATCATTTTCTTACCTATGCATGCTTAGACTAGGTTTGGTTATTGCTTAACTCTTGCTAGTCTTGTGATTGGACCCACCAAGGCTTGGAAGCCAAGGTTTTCTTGCTTACCTAGCTTAAACTTGTTGAATTGCATAAGTAGGCGAAAAGAATTTTAAAAAGGTCCTATTCACCCCCCCCCTCTAGGTCCATAGACATATCTCCGAGTATCTCTACAAGCGGTAAAACCGCAATTTCAATAAGCCCATATATAATCAACATCACAATAACTGTAGCCCCTGAGTCAATGCAAATAATCATCATGCGATCTATAACATAAAGCCATGCACTGTTGAATGAAGTATTCAATTTGGATTGTTTTGGGGTTATCGGTCAACCGACAACTGTGGTTGGTCGATTGAAACCACCCCATATGAGACAGTTGGTCTTCGAACATTATTTGAGGATTTCGGTCGACCGATGAGCTTGGTTCGAAGCTCCTCTGGATTTTAGGTTTACTCGCTGGACATATTTGGCCAAGTTCAATCAACCGAACTCTTGGGGTCAATAGGCCGATAGCCACGCACTGTTTAGCACAATTTTAAGCATTTTGTTTCTATTTTCAGTTTAACGCTATATAAGCAAGTGTAATTGCGATTAAGGTTTAACACTTATTTTTAAATGTGATTATATGGTTTTGGGAGAAGAAAAGCCTATGTTTTTCTCTCAAAGTTAATTTGTAAGTGTTCTTCGTCTTTTATACTTTAGTTTTCATAGTGATTCGCTTTGTGCCGTGGTTTTTTCTCAGAAGGGGTTTTCCACGTAAATTCATTTTGTCTTTTGTGGTTGGATTTGCTTAGTGCGATTGTGATCACTTTGCTTGATTCTACTTTGAATTGTTTCCGCGGTCCCAACGTATCTAGACTCTTCCACACACTCCACTCATACATACTATGCATCAAATCAACCATGATGTGTATGTATGGATGTCTAGTGCATCAAAATACTATGGTGAAACATCTATGCACTTGAGTAATCCCATTACAAATATACGATGTATGCATAACAATACAAATCCGTGCTCTCTACTTATTACATAATTACATCACGGGATTACATGATTCAATGGTTATTTTACCCAAGGTAGTTCACACATTCCAACATATTCAAGCATGATGAAGCATCAAATGTTACATAACATGACACATCGTTGATTCACATATTTTAGAGGCCATGTTCTTTAACACATTAGCATACAATTAAGCGGCCACAACACCCACACCTTTGAGATAGTGGTAGACTGAGTGAAGATAACCTCCTCTCAATGCTGAAGTCAAGGCATTGAATTTAATGTGGGGGTGGCTAACATTGAAGGGTGACTAATAGTGTGGGTGTGTGTATTAACAATGGGATGTGTCCCCCCCCCCCCCCAAAAAAAAAAAAAAAAAAGTGCCCATAATTCCACACACCAATATCAAATGGTCGGATGGCCATAATTTACCTTATTCATCATACAACTAAATAGTCACAAACTATCATATTCATTATCACCACTTGACAAATAAGCAAACATTCAAGATCATATGGTTCACAATATTCATGATAATTCTGTACACTTAGCATACTGTTCATGGTAAATTATCGTCATTATACTATATCATGCACAGACAAATTCCCACACTCAAGGTATTGCATGAAGTGGAGCATCATACACAATATACCATATTTCACTTCATGTAATCAGATGGTCATTATACATGGTTAATCCACTTACTTATGCACACTACCCATAGTGAAACATCATTGTTATGTTATAGCATGCATAAGCAATCCAAACACTTGGCATATTAGTCATAATAAAACATCATGCATAACACACCACATCACATTTTCATGTGGTCATGCATAGGCCACGAGTTCACCTAGCGAAGTGGGCATGCACATATCACAAGTCTACATGGTATAATGGCCCCATAAATTCACATTCTTAAGTGATGATTTATCTATTGCAAGGTTCCATGGTCACGTGGCCACACAATTAGTATCACTTTATATGACCAAAGGCTGCATATATGTATCACTGGTTTCATATCCAAGAGGTTACACGATTAGCGTGATTCATATATTCGGGTGCTCACACCATTTTCTTAGGTTCGCATGGTTTTGTGGCCAATCAATTATCATAGCACATATGGATATGGTCATGTGTCCAGGTAAGACAACAAGCATACAACCCCATAGCCACATAAATATCAGAAGTTTGTTTAGTAAGTGGCCACACATCAGAATTTCATATGGTTTGATGGCCAAATATTAAGAGTCAACTACTTCAATAGGCTTGCAATTATCATGAATGTATCCAAATTAGTGGTCGCATAAATATCATCACAAATCGGCTTCACCGTTATCATAAGTTATCTACTCAAGAGGTTACACCATATATAAGCATGATTCTCAAGTTTAGGTGTTCACATAATCATCATAAATCCACATGGTCCCATGCCCACTCAATATATCATAAGTTCATCGCATTGACTAGCCACACCAATATCATTATACTAATCATAATCAGGACCCAGGATCACATGAATTAAATCCTCTTATCACACCTGGACTTACGTCATTAGGTGATCATCCTTTTATTAAACTTCCGCATGTCAGGTGGCCATATGGTATCACTAATTCATATTGTTAAGTGGCCTTATATATATCAAGTCTACATAGTCAAGTGGTCACGCCCATATCATAGGTTTATTCATATAAGAGGTCACCTACATATCACAAAATCACCTGGCGTGATGACCACACCAATACCATGACTTCACAAGATTGGTGGCCATGCATAAGTTCACCTACAAGATGACGTGATCACCTACATAAGTTCACATGATTTTAGTGGCCACACAACATCATAAGTTCACATGATTTTAGTGGCCGCACATCTATCATAAATTGGCATGGTCTGGTGGCCATGCTAATATGATAAGTTCTCATGATCTAATGACCATACAATTTTGTAAGCTCCCGTGGTTTGGTGACCATACAATTATCATAAGTTATTATGGTTTAACGAGCATATAATTATCACAAGTTATGATGGTCTAGTGGTCGCATAAATATCATAAACTCACATGGTCTAGTGGCCACACATTTAACAAGTTTGTATCATCATACAATTATTATAAGTTCTCATGGTCTAGTAGTCACACAATATCACAAGTTTATATGCCAGTAAAAGTCAATTCTTCCTATCTAGTATATAGTTACTTTCCAAGCTCACATGTTACAAAAGTCATCATATCCAAGCGACGCATTCTAGCATATTTATCCATGGTGAATCATCCAATATCACAAATCTTTCATTGCATAACATCAAGTACTTATATATTTAGAGGGTTATTTATCACATATTAGCTTACGACTTGAGTGGTCACTCATCTATCACATTTCCATACAAGTTGTCATATTTCATTATGTTCGTACAAGTCTCAATAGCCACAATTTTACATATTTATCTCATAGCTAGTTGGCCACATTTCTATGCATAAGCTAAGGTCTACTGTCCATACATTTCAATGCATTCAAGGCATGGTTACAAGATCACATTCCTACACACAATACAAAGCTACAATACCTTACGTTACGTATATATTACTAAATTACTTAACACGCTGCACTATAGCTTATTCGGGTGGTCATCATACATCCAAGATCATAGGGAGAAGTGGGCCACACATATTAGTCACTAATTATATGGCTTGGTAATCACATGTATGTTGCTTCATCACATAATTCAATGTGCACATTTATATCACAATGTTGTAAAATTCACTTAGTCTTTGGTTCACACAAATGATGAGACACCTACACAAAATCATCAACACCACACACATGCCACAACTATGCATGATCAATCAACTTCACATTCATCACAACACGAATAAGTTGCCATACATACATCGCATGTTCACGGGGTTGGGCGGCCACCAATACCACTAAATCTTATGTTATTAAGTGGCCTCATACCTATCTTACGTTAACATGGGGAAAAGTCGCAAGTTCCCGTGATTTGCTGGTCACACATGATATGCCTGTGCTCACTGGTTGGATGACCTCACACTCTTCGTAATTACACGTCCAATTATCCACACATATACGCAAAATCACATGCTTAAGTGGCCACACACATACACACTTGCACATGTACAATGCAGGTGGCAACCCACACACCATAGTTCGCATGGTTGTGGGCCGCACATTCGGCCATTCAGCCTATCACAGCGTGATCCACCACCCTGATATATATTATGCAAAAATGGGGCCCATTGTCCATTCTGGACAGCGGAGATCGCCCAACCAGTAAGTAGTGGGGTTCACTATCCAGTATGGACAGTAAGGCCGCACAATTGGGCCACAAAAGTTTTGAATCGAGCTGATAATTGTGTGGTCCTTTTTCTAAGTGTGTGACCTTATAAATATGTTAGATGACAAATAAACCTCACTGGGTTGCACAAGGGTTTATCAAACGTGACTATGGCTCTGAGCCGTGCTGCTTTTGATAAGTGTGGACATGAGGCGGGTATAACAATGTGGACTGCACCAGGGCCAAACACAAGATGGTCGTGATCTTTGGCATCCACGATGGAGATGGGACGGCATTACTTATAGACTTGGTCGATCAGACGAAAGTTACACCCACGTGGCTCTCAGTGTTAGCGCGCTGCCTTTCTGGCAATCCAAATTAAGATGCGAGCAGTCTTTCATGCACTGTAATTACAGTTTCAGGACTTGCGGATGAGATCTACTTTTAAGTGGCGGGAGTCTAGAGGCATTAATTCCAAGGGGACTTGGATGAAGGATCGGATTAGGTGTTACCCGGATGTTTCCCTGACCATGGGTCCACCTTGTTGTATGTGTTGTATATCAACGCCGTCCATTATTTTTTCCAGCTCATTTTAGATTAGGGTCTAAGAAAAGAAGCAGATCAAAACCTTAAGTGGACCACACCACAGGAAACAGTCAGTGGTCATCGAACAGGCACCATTAGAAACTTCCTAGGACCCAATGTAATTTTAATTTTACATCCAACCTGTTGATAAGGTCACACACATCAGGATTAAGATACCACTCAAATATCAGCTTGATCCAAAACTTTTGTGGCTCACAAGAAGTTTTTAATGGTCAACGACCACTGTTTCCGGTGGTGTGGTCCTCTTGAGATTTAGATCTTCTTCATTTTTGGAACCGTCCTGCTAAAATGAGCTGGAAAAACGGATGGACGGCGAAGATATATGAAACATACATCAAGGTGGGCCCCCACGGTCAGGGAAATACCCACAACGATGTTACCCGGTAACACCTGATGAGTTCTCACCTCAATTCGTGGAATGCGATGGAGACGCAGGCATATTCATCTTCTTCTTCTTCTTCAAACGACTCCTTTTGTCATTACAGAGGTTAGTACGGTAAATTTCTCATTCTCCGCGCCTTTGTCTCTTCTTCTCTTTCACATATGCATTGTTTCTTATATCAAACAGCATATCTGCATTTACAAGATAGTTGAAACTCGGACAAAACACTCAAGTCGACCAGAGCCGACCGATACGGATGAGTGGGTGGGGGCAAGTTCGCACCAGTTTCGGTCCCTAGGCAAGTAGCATTACTAACCCCACTATTTATTACTTCCATGATTCTCTCGGGGGATTTTCTCTACACTGGACAACTTCAAGGGAAACTGATGACTGATAGGATTAGGAATCAATTCAAATAAAATCCCAACTGGATTGGTTGATATTTTGTATTCATTGCTATCTTTAGGATATCCACAACTTGGCTAGATCGTAGGTTCACACACATAAGGAAATGGACACACACAGGGAAATGGTACTATGAGGTCGATTTATGAGGTCGACTTCATGGGAGCTTCCCATGAGATCGAGCTGTGTGGCCCCACCACACACATATAGGGAAATGGTACTATGAGGTCGACTTCATGGGAGCTTCCCATGAGGTCGAGCTGTGTGGGCCCCACCGTGAAGTGTATCGGACATCCACACCGTGCATTTGGCGGGTCCCCTCTAGGTTATGGGATAACCCAAAAATCAGTCATATCCAAAACTCTAGTGGGCCATAACATCTGAAACAGTGTGAAATCATGCCTAAAACATCTACAATCACTTCTTGGGGCCTACCTGAGTTTTGGATGCAACTGAAACTTGCTGTGACCACTCATCCAAGTCGGACACACACAATGAATGGGCTGGATTTCGGAACCACATCCCAGTGATAGTTCAATTAGTGTGACTTTTGGTATATTCTTTGTCTTGCACACTTCAGCTTGTCACAAAGTGGATGGTAACCACGTTTTACAAGGTGGGTGAACTATTGTTATAGTCTAGCCTAAGCAAAAATAAGAAACTCATATGCATAATTAACTACTTTTTCTTAAGCGTGGAAAAACAAGCTCATATACATGATTATTACCTTGGAAGGTGGAAAAACACTTCAAGGAGAGATACATAGGGGCCCTTTAGCCAAAAAAATTACTTTAAAAGTGGGTAAGATGCCTTATGAATAGACATTTAGGGGCCCATACCATGCTCAAATTTTGTACTTTTGAAAGTGGGCAAAATACCTTAACACTAGGCATTTTAGTGCCTTTATCCAGATTTTTAATTGAAAAGTGGTTAAAATGAATAAAGGATAAGTATTTAGGAGCTCCTGCCTAGATTTTTAATTTGAAAAGTGGCAAAATGCCTCAATGATAGGCATTCAGGGCCCTTCACCTAAATTTCTAACTTAAAAGTGGGAAAAATTACTCAAGGATAGGCATTTAGCTGACATTGACTGGATTATTAACTTGGCAAGTGGGAAAAAATGCCTCGAGGGCAGGCATTTTGGTGCCCTAATCTAGATTTTTATCTTGGAAAGTGGGCAAAATGCCTCAAGAATGAGCATTTAGGTGCCCTCACCTAGATTTTTTATTTGAAAAGTGGGAAAAATGCTTCAAGGATAGGTATTTAGATTGTTATCTTGGAAAGTTGGCAAAATGCCTCAAGAATGAGCATTTAGGTGCCCTTAGATTTTTAACTTGGAAAGTGGGAAAATGCCTCAAGGATAGGTAATTAGATTGTTATCTTGGAAAGTGGGCAAAATGCCTCAAAGTTAGGCATTTAGGGGCCCTTACCCAATTTTTTTACTATAAAAGTGGCCAAAATGCCTCAAGGACATGTGTGTCAATGCCCTCACATAGATTTTTAAATTGAAAAGTGATCAAAATCAATCAAGGATAGGCACTTAGCAATCCTTAACAAGATTTTTTAACTTGAAAAGTGGGGAAAATGCCTTGAGGATAGGCATTGATGGGCTCTTACCTAGATTTTTGACTTAAAAACTGGGCAAGATGCCTCATGGATAGGCATTTAGATGCCTTACTTGGATTTTATCTTGGAAAGTGGGAAAAATGCCTCTAGGATAGGCATGGTGCCCTAACCTAGATTTTTATCGTGGAAAGTGGGCAAAATGCCTTAAGGATACACATTTAGGTGCCCCAATCAAGATTATTATCTCAGAAAGTTGGGGAAAATTTTAAGGATAGGCATTTAGGAGCCCTTATTCAGATTTTTAACTTTAAATGCGGGCAAAATGCCTTAAGAATGGGCATTTTAGTGCCCTCACCCAGGCTTTTAAATTGAGAAGTGGTAAAAATGAATCAAGGATAGGCATTTGGGAGCACTTACCCAGATTTTTAACTATAAGAGTGGGAAAAATGCCTTACGGACAGGCTTTTAGGTGCCCATGTCAAGTTTTTTAATTTAAAAGGTGGCAAAATGCCTCAATTGTTGGCATTTTAGTACCCCTATGGCCCTACCCTGAATTTTAACTTGAAAAGTAAGCAACATGCCTCAAACATAGGCATTAAGGTGCCTTTATTTGGATTATTAAGTTGAAAGTGGGAAAGTGCTTGAAGGATTGACATTTGGTGCCTTTTCCAGATTTTTAACTCTAAATGTGCAAAATACATCAATGATTGCCATTTTGGTGTATGTACCCAAAATTTTAACCTAAAAGTGGATAAAATGCCTCAAAATAGGTATTTTGGTACCCTTATCTATAATATTTTTTTCTTGAAAAGTGGGCAATATGCCTCGAGGATTGGAACTTAATTGCCTTATAAAAAAAATTTAACTTTAAAATTGGGATTGCCTTTAATATTGGCATTTTGGTTCCCTTACCCTTAATTTTAATTTGGAAGGTGGGCAAAATGCCTCAAGGATAGGCATTTAGGTGCCCTTATCTAGATTTTTAACTTGAGAAGTGGGCATGAAGCATTTTGGTGCATTTACCTAGATTTTTTAGCTAAAAATTAGGTAAAATGCCCCTAGGAGAGGAAAGTGCCCTTACCCAAAATTTTAGCTTGGAAAAGAGAGAAAAGTGCCCTAATGATATGCATTTTGTTGTCCTTACCCTAATTTTTGGCTTAAAACGTTGGCAAAATGCCTCAAGGACAGAAATTTAGTTGCATGTACTTCGATGTTTACCTAATGCCTCAAGGACAGAAATTTAGTTGCATGTACTTCGATGTTTACCTTGAAAAGTGAATTTTTTTCCCTCAAGGATTGGCTTTTTGGTGCCCTACCCAAAATTTTAACTTGAGACGTGCGAAAAATACCTCAATGCATTTAGATGCCCTTAACCAGATTGTTTACTTGAAAGTGTGAAAGTGCCCTTTGAGCGAGGTAAATCACGCGCTCGTAGCTAAATGGCATTGGATGTTTGGCACGGAATCGGGAAGGTTTTGGAGGGAAGTTGTGGCTAGCAAATACGGAGCAGTTGATGGTGGTTGATTTGTGAAGCGCTCTGCGACGTCGGGCATTTGGAAAGGGATAGCGACTACGGAGTTTATGGTCCAAAGTAGAGTTGTTTTTGTTTTGGGGAGCGGTGCTCGGATAAGATTTTGGGAGGATACATGGTGTGATGAAGAGGCCCTTTAGGCGGTTTATCCTAGATTGGCTCTTCTCGCCTCGGATCGCCATGTTATGGTGGACAATTGTTTCTCCTTTTTGGGAGATAAGGTTGTTTGGAGTCCCCCATGCTGCAGGAACATGAACGACGAAGAGATTTTAGACTTTACTGCTTTGCTGAGCCGGTTGTAGGTTATGGTGCCTTCTTTGGAGGATGATAGTCTTTTATGGAGAGCCCACTCTTCGGAGATTTTTTTAGTCCGCTCGATGTTCAACTTGATTCACTCCTTTCACCCCTCTTCAGGCCCTATTCATCCTTTCCATCAGTGGTTCTATGCTCCCCCCCCCCCCCCCCCCGAGTCGTCGTGCTTGTATGGTTAGTTGGGAGAAAAAGAGTTTTGACGATTGATAATTTACAGTGGTGGTCCCTAATTTTGCCTAGTATTTGTTACATGTGCTGGAGGGATGCGAAGACTATTGATCACTTATTTATCCACTGCCCGCTTGCTCGGTCAGTTTGGGACTTCTTCCTCTCAGCTATGAACGTGGTGTGGGTGATGCCTAGGTTGGCGGATGAGTTGCTTTGGGCTTGGCAAGGCGCAGGAGGGTTAAAGGGCAGGAAGAAAGCTTGATGGATGCTCATTATGGTAGTCTTTTGGGTTCTTTGGAAGGAGCGGAACGAGCGTTGCTTTGGGTATAAGCAATCCTCCATTGACGACTTGATTTGGAAGATCATCAGTTATTTGCTGGGATGGATTCCATATGTGTAGTCTGCGTTGGATGTTGTTTTCTTTCTTTTTCGGACGTTGTATTCTTTTTCCGCGTTTGCGGCTTTCTAATAAATTTGTTGTCTCTTCTAAAAAAAAAAAAAAGAAAAAGGTGTGAAAGTGCCCCCACATAGTTTTGCATTTTGGTGCATTTATGCAGATTTTGAACTTCAAAAACGGGCAAAATGCCTCACCATACCCATTATTTTAACTTGAAAATAGGAAAATTGCCCCAAGGATTGTGTTGCTCTTACTCTTAATTTAATGTAAAAAGAGGGAAAAATGTTAAAAGGATTGGCATTTACATGCCCTTACTAAGATTTTTTAACTTGAAAGTGGACAAAATGCCTCAAGCATGGGCATTTTGGTGCCCTACCTTGAATTTCAACTTGGAAAGTGGGCACAATTCCTCAAGAACAAGCATTAAGGCACCCTTGCCTAGAATTAACTTGAAAAGTGATCAAAATGCCTCAAGGATTAATTTTAGTGCCCTCATTTAAAATTTTGAACTTGAGTAGTGGCAAAATGCCTTGAGGATAGGTATTTAGATCCCCTTTTCTAGATTTTTAACTTGACAAGTGGGCAAAATGCCTCAAGGATTAGAATTTAGTCAACCTTACCCAGATTTAACTTTTAAAAGTGGGCAAAATGCTTCTAAGATTGGCATTTTGGTTCCCTTACCCTTAATTTTAACTTGGAAAGTGGGCAAAATGCCTTAAGAATAGGCATTTAGGGACCATTACCTAGATTTTTAACTTGAAAAGTGTGCAAGTGAGGCATGCCTTGATCAATATAGTTTAACTTGACATTGAGAACAATGTTGCTAAGGTAGGAATTTAAGTGCCCTTACCCATATTTTTAACTTGAAAAGAGGGCAAAATGCCTCAAGGATATGCATTTTGGTGCCCTTACCCAGATTTTTAACTTAAATGCCTTAAGGAGAGAATTTAATCACCTATTGTTGAGTGTTGAAGTGTGCATATTTAACCCCAATTCCACACTGCATTTATATGAATCTTATGTTTAAAGTGATCCAATTGCATGTGTTTTCATGATTGTAGGTGATTGAGAGAGGTTCGTGACAAATTGAGTAAGTCCGATGATTTTGAGCTTCAAGGGAACAAGTTCCAGCAGCCAAGAATCATGAAGAAACCAAGAGTTGAAGATTCGGAGCTCAGAACTCAAAATCTATAAGTTACAGGATTATAGATTGATTTACAAATTTATAGATTGATCTATAGGATTGTAGATTGATCTACAGGATTTGAGATTGATAGACAACCATTTGCGATTGATCGCAAAAATCCCCAAATTGCTAATTTTCTTGATGGAGCTTGCTGGACTAAAAATGGAACTTGCGATCGATCGATAGAGCCCGTAGATCGATCAACAAAACCTTGAAATTTATAGAAAGCTTGTTGGATTGTTTGCAAGTTTGAGATTGATCGACGGAATTTGAGATTGATTGATGGAGCGGTGCGGATTTTCCGATATAAAGAGGCCTCTACACTCGTTCTAAAGCATCTAGAGACGAAGGAGAAGGAGAGGAGCTCGAGGGCGGAGCGACGCCACACCGTTTTTCTTTGTTTTCTTAGTTTTTAGTTTGTTTTTCTGTTTTCCTTAGCTATGTTTGACTAATCTCTTAAGTATGGCTAAGAGGTGAACCTTCTAGTTTATTCATGATCTTCTAGTTGTTTTGATTGGAATTTATGGTTTGGTTGTTGAATGCTAGATTGATTTTGGTTTGAATAAAGTTTTAGTTTTAGTTTACTTTGATCCATTGTCGACTCTAGGCACATTGGATGCTTAGGAATGCTAAGATTAATTTCTTATCTCTTTCGCAAGGAATTGATCTGTAAAATTCATTGATCAACCGTAGACTCCGGGCACGGTAGGCGCTTTGGATTCCCTGCGATCAGTAACTTGATACTTCATGTGGGAACTAAATCAATTGAAGTTCTTATCTCCTGTGAATTATTGAATTTTGATTTAACCGCTCTATCATCCAGCTAGATAGGATAGGACTTTGATTCCAGTTGAGTTATTTAATTGAATCAAGTGAATTAGACGTTGTAAATAACTAGAAGTGGATCATTTGAAACCCTAGTGTTTATTTTCATTGTTTTTCCCTTAAAACTGAATTCATCTATACTTAATCTAATTTCAGTTCAGTTTAGTTAGTTTAGTTTTAGATCCTAGATAGCCTTTGAGTATTTGAACCTATATCCTTCCCGTTGATTGACCTCGTTCTCACCGGTATTATTACTACATCGCGACCCTACACTTAGGGTTGTGAACACCTATGCCCAGAGTTTTACCTTGAAAAGTGGAGACACTGTGGTGTGTGTGAGTGATCCAGGGTTCAATCCTTGGTAACATTGCCTTAAAAAAAAAGACTCAAGGATTGGCATTTTAGTTCCCCTACACAAATTTTAAATTGAAAAATGGGAAAAATACCTCAAGGATTGGCATTTAGATGCCCTTATCTTGATCTTGTACTCGAAAGAGCCCAAAATGTCTCATAGTTGGCATTTTTTAGTGCATTTACGTAGATTTTAACTTGAAAGGTGGGCAACATACCTCAAAGACACAAAATTTAGGTGAATTTACCCAGATTTTGAGCTTGAGAAGCGGGCAAAAAGCCTTGAGGATGGGCATTTGGGTTCCCTTAGATAAATGTTTAACTTGGGAAGTTGGAAAAATATCTTAATGATAGGCATTTAAGTGCCTTTACCGAGATTTTCTTTAACATGAAAAGTGGATAAATGCCCCAGGATTGGACTTAAGGTGTCCTTATGATTTTTAACTTGAAAAGTTAGAAAAATTCCCCAAGGATTGGAATTTAGGTGCCTTTAATTGGATTTTTAACTTGAGAAGTCGGCAAAATTTCTCAATGATAGGCATTTAGGTGCCGTATACTTTTAAAAGTGGGCAAAATGCATCAAAGATTGATATTTTGGTGCCTTTATCCAATTTTTTTTACTTGAAAATTGGACATTGCCTCAAGAATTGGCATTTTAGTGCCCTTACCCAAAATTTTAATTTGAAAAGTAGACAAAATTCCTCAAGGATAGGCTCTAGGTGCCCATAATTAGAATGTTCTCTAAAGGGGGAGCTGGCTTAAACCCCTTAGATAGAATGAATATGGCTCTCCTAGGGAAATGAATTTTGAGATTCTGTGAAGACGAGGGTAGACTTTGGAGAAAATTGATAGCTGCCAAGTATGGGGGTGTAGGATTGTGGCTGGTTTGCTAAAGTTTTCTCTCTCTCTATGGAGCTTTAGGTGCTTGGAAAGTGATTATGGCCACGTAGCCCCTAGTGAGTGGGGCATCTCCTTCAAAGTGGGAAAGGGATCTCGAATTCGGTTTTGGATTGTGATGTTCGGTGTGGGTTTCAGGCACTTTAGGACTTGTTTCTATGAGTCGCTAGACTTGCTCCCGATAGATTTGTTCGTGTGGTGAATTGCTACTTTATGGATGGGGAAAAGATTGTGGTCTCCCCCTTGTCGCAGAAGTATGGCGGATGGCGAATTTGATGAGCTTGTTGCCTTATTGGACCTTCTATATTCGGCGAAGCCAGATATGCTAGAAGAAGATAGGATTATTTGGTCAGGAAATAGATCTGAGAAGTTTTTTGTAAGATTGCTCTTTAGTCTCATCTCCAATTTGCTTCCTAACTTAGGTCCACTCCATCCGTTCCATCATTGGTTCTATGAGGCCCCTCCTCGGGTTGCGGCTTTTATCTGGATGGTGGGACAGAAGAGAATCCTCACTATTGATAACCTTCAAAGAAGTGTGTTGGTTCTTCCAAACATATGCTTGATGTGGATGGGAAATGAGGAGTCGATCGACAATCTCTTCATCCATGCCCTTTCGTTAAGATAGTTTGGGATTATTTCCCATCCTGCTTTCGTACGGACTGGGTCATGCCAAAGATTGTGGAAGATTTGCCATGGGCTTGGCATGACGACGGAGTTGGAAAGTCTCGAAAAGTTTTATGGCGGTTTCTCATCATGGCCGTGTTTTGGGTTATTTGGGGTCCTAGAAATGGTTGTTGTTTTCGGAATGTGGTTGTGGGGGTGAAGAAGGTTGTCTCTAAAGTTAAAAGGTTCATGTCGGAGTGGGCGGTTTATGTAAAGGCAACCTCGTCTGTCCTTCCTTTCCAGTTGTTTGGTTGTGTGTTGGGCTTGTATTCTTTTCTTGCTTTTGCGAGCTTCTCAATAAATTTTCCATTATCTCTAAAAAAAAAAAAAAAGCCATAATGTTTGCTAGGAAATTGGCAAAATGCCTCAAGGATTGGCATTTTGATGCCTATACTTAAAAACTATCCAAAAATGCCATGAGGATAGGAATTTTGTTGCCCTTGTCCATAAAATGCTATTGAAATTACCAATTAAGATTCAAGTAGTTTGCATATTGCTATTGAGGTGTCTACATTCATTTCAAAGGAATCCAATCTAGGATTAGAACTAGCATAGATTGTAGAAGATGTTCTTGCTAGAGCTTTTGCTACTCATAATGCCATTGCCCATAGGCTAATTTTTGTGGTTCATTCACATATGAGGTCTTCCAAAAGAGCCAAATACCCTGGAGAATCTTGAGCATGGATATGGTAGGGTCTGTCAAAGGTATTTTCATATTCTTTTTAATGTTTAATAGATTTTGTTTTCTCTTTTGATTTTTGTAAGAAATTGTTCATTAGGCTTGTTTTCTTTAAGGTTTCCTTGAACACTCTAGAGGACATTTTGGTGACACTTTGACAATTCCAAGATATCATCTCTTATTTGAGAAAGAAGGAAAAAGATTGTACCTCACAAATCCTAGGGTTAGATAAGATCAAAACATTTGGACATCTAAAGGTACATAGTATATAAAAAAATGCCCAACAACTGTAATAGATAGCCATAATAATGCTCTCTCATGGGAAAAAAAAAGAAGGTATTATGCAAACTCATGCGCTTGAACTGAACCGACAAATATATCTCTGGAAGTGGACTATGATGGGATCCACTAGCATCTCTTTGGTGGGTATATGTAACAGAATATGGCCATCTCTCACCTAATATGAAACAAGTGGTACTTCAGCTCCATGTGCTTTTGTTTCTTATATGTTTAGGGAGCTTCATGAGGTCTATAACAAAGGCTTACTATCCTCACGGAGAGAGGATCTGTAGGCCTGGGTAGAACACAATGCTCTCAACAACCTCTAGATCCAAACAAGCTCTTGAATTGCATCACAACAAGAAATGTACTCGCCCTTTATGGATGATAGAGTAGTGGAGAACTTGCTTCTTGCTCTACTAGGAGACCCGAGGAGGATTTTCTCCCATCTTGGTCATTTACCCAGGCGGCATCAATTAAAGCCAGATCTCTCATTCCTTTCAAATATTTGGTGATTAGCTTGATGGCTTATCAATGATTTTGGCTTGGGTTACTATAGCAATGACTCTCTGATCTCATTGTATGATAAATATTAGGCTAGGTGCACAAGCACAAATGGGACTTCCTGTGACACTCATGAAAAGGTAACAAGTGACGTTATTGCCATCTTCGCATTGGTCTTAGGACACACTAACGTAGCATGAAAAGCGATATGAGTCTAGCTTAGAGTTTTCCATTTAAATATATCCTCTAGAATTTCTTTGTTAGACCTAAGAATTTCTCGGAGTGATCCCTACCTAACATGAAATTGCCCTCACCCAAGTCTTTCATCTCAAAGTTTGAGGAGAGCCAATTGTTAGTTGCAACCATTAACTCCAAGTCTTTTACTACTAGTAGGATATCATTGAGGGTGGGAAAGATTCTTGTTGTCAATTATCAACATATCTTCCCTCATGTCGAAAGAGGCTGTTTACTTTTGTAGATGTCTATGGTAACATCAATTAAAAGTAGATGTATATGGACAATGTAAGCCTCTACCATGGTTGCTTCAAAGAGCCTAAGTAAAAGAGGAGGGTTGATGTCTGGTGGGCAACTGATAATAGAACTGCTGTAGCCTGTAATCTACCATTTAAAAGCCAACTCCAACTAAGAAAAAAGGCAAGATGATTTTAATGTTGATGAGGATAGTATAAGTAGACCAATGGAATTTTCAAAGGCTTGAAGGCATCCAATGATTGGTAAAAAAATAAAAAATAAAATTTCCAATGGTTGGTGAAGGAACCGTGAAGCTGTCATTCATCACTCTCTTGAGTGTAGGTTATTAAAAAACGATTATGTAACTATAACCGTTACATCACAATAATGGTGGGGTTTGTAACATTTTTGTGGGTTGTAATAGCTTTTCAAAGAAAGAAAAAGGGTCGCAATGGGCGTAGAATGGTTGTAATGGCTTGTTATTGAAATTACGCCTTTTACTCATACTTGAGGTGCTTGTGCTTTGTGGAAGCTAAGAGCGGAGCTACTAGAACTATGGCTAAGTTCGGGGGCGGGAGGGATGATTCAGATCTTTTAAAAATCATGCTTTAATTAAAACTAATTAACAATTAAACTGAATTAAAGCATTAACACTTAGGCTTTTAAGCCAAGTGGGTCCACTCACATAGACTACAAAATATGAAGCAATAAGCAACTAATCTATTAAGTGAAACTACTAGTTATGTATAAGAATATGTCTATCAAGAGCTTAGCATAGATTCCATTCAAGCGTTCATATAATTAACAATTAAACAACTATGCATGAATAACAATGTACTCAAATAACAATAAAAAACACAAGCATGTATAATAGTTTGGTTTCCCTACTCTACTCTTGGTTGCCGTACTTAACTTATGAGTACACTAGATTTCACTAAACGGAGGTTTTAAATCAGGTTCACTTTTCAACCTTTACTGGAGGTTTTTACAACAGGTTCACCTCTTAACTTGAACGGAGCTTTTAACTAGGTTCACCTCTTAACCCTTTGGCCCTACACAAGAGACCTGCAATGGTTTCTAGGCTAACCAATAACCTTGGTTCTACATAAAAACCCTCGTATTCTCCCACCGGAGGCTCCCCTTCGAGACTTACACCTTAGGCTCTACACAAGAGCCAATGTTCTACACAAGAACCTCACGTACACTCCTGTCGGAGTCTCCCCTTGGAGACTTAGATTTAGGTTCTACACAAGAGCCAAGATTCTACACAAGAACTTAGCGAGTTTGGGTCTCAAACTCTCACACTCAATCCTACTAAAGGAAAGAGCATGTATGGACTCCTAAATATGACAACTTACTTGTCGGATTGAGCCCCTTTTGTTACACCGTTCTTGGGTTGCTTCTTCCAGCTCTCCCGTGCTTGAATCAGCTTCCCTTTGCTCCTCCGATCAGTGATGCCGATGCTTTGCCAATGCTTCAGCTTCAACGATCAATTGCCTTGCATATGATGTCCTGGTGAGGTGACCAAGGTGATGGGAGGTGGTTGAATCCTCTACAACTAATAGGAAGTTGATGGCTTAGAGGAATTCACCTAAAAGATCTTTAGGAGAGGTTTAGATAAAGGTTTTACCTATAGGCTTGGTGTCTAAAATTCTAGAGATCACGAGGGAATAAGTTCATCTTCATTTGAGCTTTGAATGCTCCAACATGTGATGAACCACAATGAAGATGACTTGATTGGGTTAGGATTAGAGCCTAATGATGTTTACTATAGTGATGACTTTTAATGCACTAAATTCCTTCTCACAAGCCCAAAAATCGAGTTGCAAATATATAGCAAAAGCTCAAACGGTTGAAAAACGGGCATCAACGGCTAGTTGTTGACTAGTCGACTCGAGCTGTCGGCCGTCCGAAAATGAGTGTCGGCCGGTTGAATTCCCCTGTGGCTTGCTGTTGGATTCAACCATATTTTGGCCTATTAGCCGGTCGACCAGGCCCATCGGTCGACTGATTTAGCTCAGGATAATTGGTTTAGTTGTTGTCCATGTTGAGCTATTTTCGGCCTGTCAACCCGATCGGTCGGTTGGCCGATCTTGCGGCCGACAATACTATGAGTTTTGCTGTTTGGGGTAGCTTTTTACAACAGCTCATTAACCTCTTAGGCCTTACACAAGGTGGTCTTTTGGGACTCCTAAAGCTAATGTATGATGATTAAAAGTTTACCTATTGGGTCAAAGCCATTTAGAGGTTATGGGTTGTTTTGGTTCTATGGGGTTATGATCACCAAGGAACCTCTGATTTACCTGTTTCTTCCTCCTTGATGCTTCTTGTCCGCACGAATCTTCGGTCTTCAGCTTGCCAAGGCTCAACCGACATTAAGACACATGGACGCACGTGATTGACAAATAAGGTGCACTCGTATGCCACAGATAAGTGCACTAACAGTTATGACTCACGTGTATGGTATGAGCTGTTATGCATATCTAAGCTGTCTTATGAGGGCTTATTTTTATTTTCTCCTTTGCCTCGCCTCATTTTATTGGTGTAGGAACCCATTTTTGACCAGATTTACACCTATTTACAAGATCAAAACACAGGAGTTAAGCTCGCAGTTTTGGGGAAAATCGAAAAGTTTAGTACTTTCATTTTTTTTCCTTATTGCATTCATGTCAACTCAACATGATATGACCAAATTGACTAAATGTGGCTAGATTTTTATTTGATTTAGGCAATATTTGCAATTTTTTTTTATTATCTTTCTATATTTTCACTGTTTTTTCAATAATTTTCAGTGACTTCTATTATTTATTTTACTTAAAATGTTTGGCATTTAGATCAATGAATAACATGTTTGGAGTTTTGATCTATAGATGCATGCATTAAATCAGTGGTTTTGAGCATTTTTTTTTTAATTTCTTGATATTTTTTTACTTACCATTTTCAGGCCTTTTTGGCATTGTATGGTAAGTTGGTAACATAAATTTTTTAAAAATTTCCACAAATTTCTTGAGGAAAATGGTGACAGATGATCTAGGATTGCATTAGTGTGATGAATTCCATGGATTTGCATGACTTTCAGACCATTTTTGGGCTGTTCAAGTGTACCCAAATCAGGCCAACACTATTCATCCAAATTTTATATTAAAATTTCCTCAGATTTGTTGAGGGGTATAATGATTAGGATGATGCATGAGGGGGTTGAATCCCACAGATTTCATGAATTTTGGGCCTTACGGGTGTGTACTCAAATGAGCACATATTATTCATCATGAATTTTCTTTTCAATTTTGTTGAGGAAAATGGTGTATATCAAGGATATGCAAAAGTAGGATGAATCCATGGATTGCATGATTTTGGGCTGTTGTTGGCCTTCGAAGTGTACCCAAATCAGGCCGACTCCATTCATACGTAGACTTATAATTGTAGTCATATACTGATATTAGATGTTTGGAATGTTAAATATAAGAGTTTTAAAGTTAGTCAAGTTAATATCTTTTAAAAAAAAAAGTCAGTCAAATTAATTGTACTTGGGCAGCCTAAGACAACCTTCTTTCCGAAGAATGGCCCATTACACAATCAAGTACATGTTTAAAATCATAAAAGAATACATATCTAGATTCTCTTAGGCGCAGAGTCCCTGGGCGAATTTTGTGAAGTGTAAATACCCCGCAAACGTTTTGGAAGAATCATCGGATCTGTCCATCCACTCGAGCTCCCCTTTCTGGAAGGGTGTTTGCATGACTTTCCTGCTTCTTCAGGGCCAGGTGAGATGTAGGATCGGCAAAGGTGAGTGCAATCTTTGGTCCTCTGTGTGGACGGGTTTCGGGAAGTCGTCTGCTAGATGCACCGCCCAGATCCCAGATCAGTTGAGCTAACTGAAGGTGAGAGACCTGCTGGATCCTGCAGGGATTAATCCAAATTCGGCAGCTCTCGCCTTCCTTCCCCAAGATGTCGTCGAGAGAATTAGGCAGGAGGGCTGCCGCCTCTCCTCAGCCGAAGACAAGTGGGTCTGGGTCGGAACTACCTCAGGCGAATTCAGTGTCAAACCGGCGTGGAGTGTTTGCAGGGTGCCCGCGATGTGTAGGTGCTGGTTGAAGTGGGTGTGGCATGGAAAGATGCCACCCAAAATAGCAGTGTTTGTTTGGAGATTTCTCCACAAAGCTGTCCCTGTGGATGCCAGAGTCCAAGACAAAGGAGTCCAGCTGGCTTCTGGTTGTACCTATTGTTTTCCGGTCTGTGTCCCAGCCAGGGAGACGCTGGACCACCTGTTTGCAGAGGGGGAATTGGCTTCCAAGGCTTGGGCTACTTCAACATCCTTTTCGACATCTCCCTAATTGAAGGACAGTCTGCCGTTGCTCGGGTAATGCAATGATGGTCAGCAGCTTCTGGTGGCGACGGTATATCAGTGCTGAAAGGGCTTCTACTGTCTTTCATCCTGTGGGAAATCTGGAGAGTGAGGAATACCATTAGATTTGATAGCATCAGGGTAGAAGTGAAGGCTGTGATTGCCCGGGTGAGGGGGTGGGTTAAACTTTATTGCTCTTGATCTCCCTCCCCCAAGAGATAGTCGCTTAGCCAAATATATCACCTGCCAGGAACTGGGTTGGACCTTCAAGCGCTAGAAGACCTGTAGGGCGACGATTGCCTTGTTGAGGAGGTCGAAATTTGGGTGGATCAAGGTGAATGTGGATGGTTCATCCAAGGGAAATCTAGGATTGTCAGGCGGTGGCGGAGTGTCTAGGGTATCGAGTGGCGAGCTATTGTTTGCTTTCTCATCTGGGTTCAGTCACAGCTCCAATATTGCCGCCAAGGCTTGCGCGATGTGGGAAGGCCTAGCACTAGCAGCGGAGAGGGGTTTCAACTCCATTCTGGTGGAGAGCGACTCAAGGGTTCTGGTCAACTTGCTCGTTAAGGGGAGCTCGTCTCCCTAGTGTATTTGGTTCTGGTGAGCTAGAATAGATTCTATTAGAAGAACCAGAAATGTTTGCTTCGAGTTTGTGCCAAGGGTAGTGAATGAGGTCGTTGATGCCTTAGCGAGGTTGGGTAGTGCACCCCAGAGTATGCAGATTTTTAGCAGAATGTCTGAACTCCCGGCGGTTGTTCGCGGCGAGCTCTTCCTGGACCGGTTGGGTTTAGGGCAGTTGGTAGCGAGACAGGGAGCCTAGCCTCCTTGTTCTTTGTTTGTTTGTGTAGGGTCCCGGTATAGGATAGGTGGCCCGGCTTGGATTCGCGTAGCGTCAGGTCGCCCGGATTTTAGGCTGTCTCTCGATCTCTGTACATTGCTTCGCTTTGTGAATAAATTTTTTTCTTAAAAAGAAAAAATACATATCTGGTGTAACGCCCCGTAAAACTGTCACCTGGGGACTGAGCATGTGCTCGGGCCCGTTGGGCATAAATGCCTTTAGCGTGACTAGTACACCCTCTTGAACTTAGGAAAATCCTAGTTCCATGGCACTTAGAGCTTTGGTGCACTCGATGCGCTAAAAAAGGCCCAACCTGCCGCCTGTCTCGTGGCCGACTAACCTGAGATTTGGGCAGTCCAACCGGCAAGCCGAGCCTGACAACCCTAGATGAGCGCCATGGCGTCACCATCACCCGAATCAGTAAAAGTCTAAGAACAAAAGAGAGCACCTGAAAGTGCAAATACTTTTCTCCCCAAACCAAATCTAGGCAATCATTGCTTGAATTGCCTTTTTCTAGATGGACCGTTCGGACCCTTGCATGGCCATAGGGCTGCGCACCCAAGACTTTAATACAATCATAAACTTGCCCCCAAACCCGCACTCCCGATCCATGGTCGGCGACCGTTAAACTGTTCCGCCCTTGGATCCGGCATGTGCTGTGCCCGAAGATCATAAGGTCGCTCGTGTAGCAAGATCTTGGGTTGGGTGAGCTATCCCGCGGTCCAGATTGGGCCAGGTGGGCCCTATATTACCAAAAGTAGGTCCAAAAGGTCATTTGCAAGGAAATTCATGAGGGCTATATTCTCTAATTGCCCACATTATAAAAGCCCCTTTTCTCTCAGCCACTTCTTATTTCTCTCAACATGAGTTGAGAGAGAGAGAGAGAGAGAAGAAGAAGAAGAAGAAGAAGAAGAAGATTAGCCTAAGAGGGCTTTGCATGTCACTTTCTATCCTCTCCCTCATCACCACCATTGTCTAGGAGAAAGAGGAGCCACCCAAATCCAGTTGATCCAATCTCTCAGGTAAGAGTAGTGGGGCCCACACCTAGAATCCCCAAATTTCTAGTTGGAAATGTCTCTTTCCCTGACATGCAACCTTCTTCTTGTAGGAATTTCCAGAAATTCTCAAGACAATGAGGTGTGTACCATTTACCCTTAGGTTACCTTGCACCAAATGCAAGGAAACATGGATAATGCCTAAATTCTTAGGTAGATATGCTAGGAGATGGTAGAATGTCTTAGGGATTTTGTTTAGTGATGATTCTAAAGTGAGAATTTCTTGAATTATGTTGATTGCACTGCCATGCATGCTCCCATCTATGCATGTTCATTTCAACACATATATTTATAGCATGGAAAATCAGGAATTGTTAATTTATCTAGGAAGTGTTGATGTTTTGAGGTGCATGAAGTACTTTCTGTCACATGCTTGGAAATGTTGGATGATTGTTGGAAATTTGACTAAAATTCTCAGTATTGTGTGGTGCATGTATTATAATTGGTATTAAAGGTCGTAAAGTATTAATATAACTATGTATTTATCTATTACGTCACTTAAATTGGGAATTAGATGGAAATCGGAGCGGCCGCATAGGTTAGCCGCTCCCTTGAAACCGAGGGTCGTTAGGTGAGGTGGATTTTGGGTCTTTGACTATGGTTTGGGAACCATGCAGGACATACGTGCCTAAGATCGGTCTCCCGTCATCCTCTCGGTTGATGATTGCCGGCCCCAAAACCTGGGATAGTTATTGTATGTGATTTAATGCCTTGATTCGAATCCTCGCACCAACACTCCCAACGCGTGGGCCACTGAAAAATGCATGGCAGATGATCCCCAAGACTCATGAGTCGGGGATGGTGGTATGGGACCCATGCCTGTGTTGTTGGCCTACGCTGGGGTGGTGCCTCCCCGTAGTGTCCCTTGAGCATTCATGGAGGCAATGCGCCTACCACTTGACTATGTGGAGTGGTGTGACCAAACCTTCCCCGCCTGAGTCGGGTGTGATTGACTAGTCACGGCTGAACCGGGCACTTGGGTCTATCTGCCCAAGCTGGGATCAACGGGGTTACTGACGATGATATGTACTTACTCACTGGGAGACAGATGGTCCCAGATCGGCCGAGTGATATAGTGAAGGTGCGGTGGCTTCGCCAACCGGCTGGATGATAAAACGGAATAATTAAAAGATGGACTAATCATGCATGGTTTGGCATGGCATTCATGATGGGCGGGTGATGGGGTGGTGCCTCATTCAATGGAGGCTTAGTCTGTGCGGGTGATGTGGTGTGGTGGTGCCTCTCACTGTCTGCTGTGGCATATTGGAGATCGGGCATGCATCTACACCACATGCACCCATGCATTTAAATAACCATGTTCGATGATATGATGTGCTGCCTCTTGATTGATATACTTATATCTCATTATCTATAATTGTTACATTTGTGCATGAGTAACTTATAGAAAATGTTACCACTAAGTTGGTCACTCACTCCCTTTCTGGGATGGTGTTCTAAAACACCAACCAGACGACTCGGGTGATGCAGGTGTACAGGAGGCGGTTGCGCGATAGATTTCATGGAGGGTGATTTTGAGGACCCATATTTCCAGCTCTCGGGTGACCAGCTGTAGAGAGAGTTGGGGTTTCTTTTGCTAGTTTTGGGGGAGATAGCGCTGGGCGGTGTTCTTGTATAGCCAGTTTGCTAGCATTTTGGATTGAGGGTATCGGGACTCCTAGTAGGTCCCTTCGAGTGAGTTAATTGTTATACATTGTCACATTCTTTTGCGATATATATATTTGTGCTCTTACTTCTTATCTTGGTTATACTTATTCATGTTGTTGCTTCTAGTTGGGATGTCATCTCTAATTTGAATTATCATACTATCTAATTGCATATGCTGCATTATGTGGACCCGGGATATTAGGGGTCGAGGATACCCACAGCCTTTGGTATCCGGGATGCTACATTTGGGATCTTCACATTTTTCATTTTTTTACATTTTTTCCTTAAAAATTTGTCTGTTATAGGGCCGTAGCGGCCCATATCATAATGTGAAACAGCTGTTGTTACTGTTACAGGATACCTTGCTTTAAGTGTCCATAGTTTCATGGTATTAGAGTTAGTGAGTTTTAAGAGATCGAGAATTCGTTGTGTGGAATGGGTGACTCCGTCATGGCCAATTGTGTATAGAAACTCAAGGATTCTATGGGGACTCTGCAAGGAGAGACAAACTCAAGGATTTTCAAGTATGTCTTCCTCGTCGGAGTTCATTAGAAGGATCCTTCATATGGTTGTCAAATGGGTTTTGGTAAACAATGATTTTCATGGATGCTCTAAGGAGGCCCTCTTGGGGATCTGGGAGTGTTTGTAGTTCGGAGGGAGGATCCTGCTGCATGATCTTTCTTTAGTAGACTTTTTGCTTATCTTCTTTAAGTTAGATGTTTATAACAGTGCGTGACAAGGGTCTCATCCAAAGGGGGCCTGGCCGTTCTTTTATTGTAGTATGCTTATGCTTATGAATGGATATAATCGTTAATTTTCAAAAAGAAAAAGAAGTGTGTATAGAGTTTATCTTATGCAGGTGTAGCTTTTGGAAACACAACAAATATCTCTGTAGATCACCAGCTGGAGCAAGGATAGATCTTGGTGCATGGATGCCCATAGCAAAGATGAAGAACATAACAGTTCAATATATAACAAGCGCTAGTATCTGGTCTTAGCTACCAGATTGTCCAATCCAATCGGGGGCAGATTTTTGGCCAACTCCTTCCACCCAAAATGTGACTGACAAGGCCCATCTTGGTAAACCTCACCGCACCTATTTATTTATTTATGTATGGGTACCTGAATCACATTTTTATTTGCTGCCTTGCTCCCATCCCTCTAGCATCTGTTGAGTATTTAAGGTGAGCTTGTGATACTGTTAGTGTAGGATGATTGATGGAGTACCAGGTCAATCAATTATTGCATCTTTATTTCCCTCTAGATGTTTCTGGTTTTGTGCTCATTCCGAGTGAATTTGAGAAGAGAATTCTTTATCTGAATACATTGGTGGAACTAAACTGGTCTATGAAGCAACAAACTACTTAGCGACTACATTCAAGCTCCAGTTTGCACTTCATAATCCGAAGGGTGCTTGTTGGGTAGATCCTAATATAAACATGTTATGTGGTAAGCATTTGATTACATTTGGGGGGAAACAATAGGGTGGTGGGCATTATCCTACAACTATGGCACTGAGGTGCTTCCCCATGATACACATGGCATATAACTCGAATCTGAACTGCTGAAATAGTGGGATCCATACTAGATTGGTCACATCCTCAAAATCATATTCATTCAACAATCCTGAGAATCTTGACCTTCTACTAATGGTAATTTGTTTGTTGAATTTGGACCATTTACTAGCTTTCATTTTACCATTCATTGGATATCCTGTCCACCAATCAACCAGTTAGGATCATATTTAGATTTGGATTATATTTCTTCCAAAGTGGTCCCACTATTTGGGTTTTGATTGTTTGGATCTGCGGTACATACCGCATTTACAGTTGTGGTATAAGGGCAAGTATCCCATCATTCCCATACATTGGGTATATCTCCAACTGGTTCTGCAACCAAAGGACATTTATTCGTGTGAACATATTCTACCAATCCTTATGGTGTCGTCACAGTTACCAGTAAATACATCTCAAAATCCCAAACAGCTAGATATTTTTTGCAACTGTCATTTTAGTCAGTATTTCTTTTGTTCCGGCCAGAAAAATAAAATAAAATAAAAAATCAACGTAGGCATGTTCTAGGAAAGAGGGAGAGCAGGCAGGCCAGGCAACAAAACTGTCCATCATCGAAGAATTCGGTCAGATCTGCCAGTATATGTACATGCATGTACCATGCAATTGTTATCCGCATAGAAGGATGACTAAGGAAGATTACCTAAAATTAGATTTAATTTTATTCAAATTATTGATCATATCAAGTGATGGAATCAAGGTGCCCTGGGGTTTGATGTGAAGTGTATGAGTTGCTGAGAAGTATGTACAGGAGCAGTGAGAGTTGAACAAACAACCAACCACTGACAGAAACCATTTCTGTAGAATGAGCCCCTACAAACTACAAAATATTGTGGAGCCAACCAACCACGTCCTTGATGGTAGGCCGTTTGAGATGGTTGTGATTGACACACATGCAAGCAACATGGAGAACGTGTAACAACTGGTCTTCAAACCCTTTGCCCCTTAGCAAGGGATCAAAAACTTGATCTTGCTTTCCCTCACACCTCATTTGCTGCACCCACCTGACCAACTCCCTCGACGCCTTTGGCTTGAAAACCTCAATGGGCCTCCTCCCTGTGAGCAGCTCCAGCATAACCACCCCGAAGCTGTAAATGTCTCCTCTCAAGGTGGCCACCCAAGCCTGCCCATACTCAGGAGGGATGTAACCCAGGGTCCCTACTAGTTGGGTCGTCACATGTGTATTATAGGGAAGTATCAATCTCGACAGCCCGAAATCTGCAACATGTGCTTCAAAATCTCCATCAAGAAGGATGTTGCTGGATTTGATGTCCCGGTGCACGATGTGGGGCTCACAGGTCTGGTGCATGTAAAAAAGCCCCCTACTTGCTCCCTGAACGATCCTCAGCCTGGTTGGCCAATCCAGCCTGGATCCGCCATCCACCCTTTCATGCAACCAGTAATCCAAACTCCCATTCTCCATATATGCATATATCAGCAGCCGGGAACTCCTATGCATGCAGTAACCTTGCAGAGAGACCAGGTTCTGATGTTGAGCCATTGACAAGGCTTCCACTTCCGCCTCGAATTCCCTTTCCATTAGGCCCAAATCTCCCGACAGTTTCTTGACGGCTAGTTTGGTGCCATCTGCTAAGGTAGCTCTGTAGACCAGCCCAAAACCCCCACAACCTATGATGTTGGCCTGGTCAAAATTGTTTGTAGCATTCAAGATGTCGGAGATTGTTAGATCCTTGTTACATTCGGTGTCAGTGTTATCAGGAAACAACATAACCAAAGTGGAGTCCTTGATGATGTTATCAGGTCCAGGATTGGTGTTGCATGAAGAAATGATACTATCGAGATCGACATCCTTCATGTTGTCGTCGTCATTGCCATCACCCCCTCCTGGGTTGACTCTTCTTTTCGACAGCAGCATCCACAAAGCTAGTATCCCAGCGATAACAAAGCCACCTCCAAAACAGATGCTGAGAATGAGTCCCACGAGGAGTTTCTTGTTGTTGGGGTATCTGGTTGGCACAGTGGGCGGGTGACCGTTGGTGCTGCAAGGTCGTGCAAGAAGCATCCCACACAGTCCAGGATTCCCTTCAAAGCTGGAGTTGGGAAAGGTATCAAATTGACCTCCTGAAGGAATCGGCCCCTGTAGCTTATTTTCAGCGACACTAAACAAAGCCAAGAAGTGGAGGCTCTTCAGTGAGGGAGGGATTGTGCCTGAGAGATGGTTATTGGAAAGATCAAGCCGTTCTAAGTCGGTAAGATTGGAAAGCTGGTCAGGAATCTTTCCTGAGAAGTTGTTATGGCTGAGATCCAGCACAAGAAGAACCTGCAAGTGACCTATTTCTGGAGGGATCACTCCGCCAAGGCTGTTGTTTCTCAGGTATATTGCAGGGGGCAAATCGGAGAGCTGATTGTACTGCAAACTGGATGCGTTGTGGGGCTTGACGAAGACGGGCAGGTCTATATAGCTCGGCTCCACCTTGGCCGCAGCCTGTTGCGAGACCAAGGTTGGCAAGCTCATTAATTCCAGTGGCAATTCCCCTGAAAGAAGATTACCAGACAAGTCCAAGTAGAAGAGACTGGGCAGGGAGCCTAACCAACTCGGGATTGAACCAGCCAGACGATTGAGGGAAAGATCCAAGACCTTCAGCTTCCTGTGATTGGCTAACCAGATGGGTAAGCCACCATTGAGCTGGCAACCTGCCAGACTCAGAGCCCTGAGGTTTTGGAATGCTGCTGAATCAACATCATGGTTGTCTGGAACAGTTTCTCCGAGGAAGTTTTTTGAGAGTAGCAGGGCGGTGAGGTTCCTGCAACCTGCCAATATCTGGAACGCGCTTGTAATGTTTGTCAGCCTATTGTTAGAGAGTGAGAGATAGGACAGGGATTGAAGAGCCTGCATGTCGGTCTGGATTTCACCCCAGAGTCTGTTCTTCGCCAGTCGCAATGCAGTCAGGGACCTGCAACGGTAGAGGCTGATTGGCAATCTACCCGTGAAGTTGTTGTTGCCAAGATCCAGTGTGCTCAGTTGGGAGAGGTTGGAGAAGTCGATGGCAGAGATCTCCCCATCCAATGAGTTGCCCCTCAGGTTGAGAGATTTGAGGTTGGTGCAATTAGTCAGAGACGATGGCAAAGAACCGCTCAGATTGTTAGCGTGGATAAGCAGATGTTCCAAGTTTTTTAGCTTCCCGATGGCCTGTGGGAGCTTACCGCTCAATTCATTGTTATTGAGCTCAACAAGTGTTATATTGGTGAGTTGGACCATTCGTTCACTGTCGAGGCTTCCTGAGAGTCTGTTGAAAGGCAAGGAAAGGTGCTGCAGGCCCACTGCATCATAAAGATCGATGGGAAGCTGTCCTAACAGATTGTTGAAACCTGCACGGAAGACCTCCAGCCTAAGACAGCTACCGAATCCTTGGGAGATGACACCGCTGAATTTGTTGAAGGAGAAATCTAAAAGTGTGATGAGGCTGGAATTGGCGCAGATGGAGGAGGGGATGGGACCCGAGAAGCCATTGTTGCTGGCATTCACCTCAGTGAGATTGAAAGCGAGGTTGATGGTAGGGAAGTCTCCGGTGAAAGAATTGCTGGACACATTGATGGTGCGCAGGCTGAGGGGGGTGTGATCAACGGGCGAAGTAGGTGGGAATTGACCGGAGAGTCTGTTAAAGCTCAAATCCAAGGTCTGGAGATGATTGAGTGAGAGCAGTTGAGGGGGGATGGTACCTGAGAGTGAATTGAAGGAGAGGTTGAGATGGGAGAGGCGGATGAGGCGGGTGAGAGAGGAAGAGATGGGGCCTCTGAGACCCCTGTGTGGAAGCCAGAGATGGGTAAGAGATCCATTTTGGTCGCAGGAAATACCTTCCCAAGTGCAGCAATCAGAGGCCGTGTTATTGATCCAATTCAAGGGAGGAGAGGAAGAAAGGTTGAGGAGAAAGGAGAGAAGAGAATCGTGGTCGACTTGGGTGCAGGCAAGACTACAAGAAAAGAAAGAAAGGAAGAGAAGAAGAGAGAGACAGAGGGGTGGAGGAATTGCATGGGATTTACAGACAAGAAGCATGGCTTTTTTTGGGGTGTCTGATCACTAGAAAGTAGCAAACAGAGAAGAGAGACTGTTTGTTGCAGATACATACAGACAGGTATTATGTACAAAAAGATGGGAGAATCACTTAAAGGCCTCCTGACTATCTATATCTTCTCTGAATGAATAGACGAGAGAGAGAGAGAGAGAGAGAGAGAGATGGGTTGACGTTGAGAATATAATACCAGATTCTGGTTCTCCATAGAAGGGAAGTTTACTTTTGGGGTGGCTGGTGACAGCAGCGCTCGATTGATTGCTATTTATTTATTTATTTTAAACATAATAATAATATATATAGTACTGATAATACCGATTCTTGGATGGAAATGCGTGTTAATCATGCTAGTAGGAGTCTATATTGAGAAACATAGATACATGTAGAATCTCTCTCTCTCTCTCTCTCTCTCTCTCTCTCTTCTCATTTATGCAAGGTGGTTGCGGACGTGTGCTGCGAGTCGCCTTAGATGGCGGGTCTTACTTGATCAAATGGCTGGGAGATTGCATGCATGTCTTGTGCCTCATTGCATGTATGCCCCACAAGAAGTCTCCATATCACGCGCCCAAAAGTGTCTTTAGGAGAGCTGATTGACTTTTTATTTTTATTTTTATTTTTTACAGTTTCTATATTTGTCGTTCCTTCAATATTTTTCAGATTTTTTCTTGGGAATTTTACAAAATACTGCCTAGTTAATATAGAATTTACATTCCAGTACCCTTTTTAATAAGCTTAGCCTTAGCTACCTCTTCAATTTAATTAATTATCATTTGAGCACCTTCCTTGAGATTTCCTAACGGAGGGGTTTGTCGTGGTAGCAAAGTGGTTGGCAGGCTCAGGTGGGCCCCACCGTGGTGTTTATGTAAAATTCGCCTTGCCTTAATAACGAGGTGCATCACCCGTATGTTAGGCCCAGGGCTGAAAAATTAGCCCCATCCTAGATTCAGGTGGACCACATGATCGGAAACTCTGTGCAGGGCTATCCTCACCCTCCAAACTGTTTCAATTTGTATGGCCCACCTGAATCACGGATAAGCCTGATGTTTGGACCCTAGACCTAAATTTTGGTCTGGCATCTAGTGGTTGGAGTAGATTTTGTATAATTATCACGGTAGGTCTTGTAAAAATCAAAGGTGAATGTTCCCTGTCACTGTCAACCAGCCAGCGGGATGAACACTTGATTTTTTTTTCTGGGACCCACCATGTGTATGTAAAATTCGACCATTAGATGTTTAATTCATGTTAGCCCAAGGCCAAAAAATTATGCCGACCTATGATTCAGGTGGGCTGTACCAAAGTAACCAATTGGGAGAGATGTCCACCTTGATTTTTCCAGGGCCAACGTGATGATTATATGAAATCCACTCCAACCATTATATGCCATACCCACATTTACATCTGGGGTCCAAACATCAGCCCCATTCATGATTCAGGTGGGCCACACCAAGAGAAACAGTTTGGAGGGTGAGGTTTGACCTGTACACTCTTTACAATATTACGGATGAGGCTAACATGTTAGATGCCACACCAAAGTTTACATCTTGGGCCCAAACATCAGGCCCATCCATGATTCAGGTTGACACACCAAGGAAAAAGTTTAGAGATGGTTGACATGCACTCTTTTCAATTGTGTGGTCTGAGGCCGATTTTTGCGCCTTAGGCCTAACCTAAGATGACGCACTTGGTTGTCAGGGTGGAATTCACATAAACAAACATCACAGTGGGCCCAGCCGAGCTGTAGATCAGTTTGTTGGCACACAGACCCCAACTTGGTTAAGAAATCTGACAGGAAGGCACTCCAGTCCCAGTTAAATTAACAGGGTAGCTTATTGAAAACTTATTAAAAGGTTACTTAAATGTAAATACCATATCAAGTAGGTTTTTTTTTTTTAATTCCCCCTTTTTTTCATATATACTTCCAGCCGGTTAAGAGCATCTGGCATTAAACCCCTTGAATAGGTTGGCCCGACAATGAGGATTGTCTAATTAAAAAATCAGCCCCATCTGCTTCTTGGGTGGACCACAACATAGAAAGCAATTTCTAGCCATTGATAAATAGCAAGTTACAAGTACAGGCCAGTTGAAAAATGGATGTGGCTGATTTTTGCTAAAGGTGATCCTCATGATAGGGCCAACCTATTAGATGGGTAGGATGTTTCACATACATCACAAGTTGGAAGTTATTTGATGGGTGGACTGCAAGTTATAGTCCAACCGGTTGGACTGGAGAGCAACTCTCTCTCTCTCTCTCTCTCTCTCTCTCTCTCTCTATATATATATATAAACTCGTGTTTGACATTTCATCGCGTTTGGTAGGCACTTAGTCAGAAAGATTGCATTTTGGCGGGGGTTTCCGGCTTTCGCGACCTTCTTTCCATTGGAGGGACTTCACATCCACACTAAGCATTAGTTGGAAGTAGCTGTGAGCGTGGCCCGGGCCGGGCCCATAAATCAATCCACTCCTTTCGAGGACCCCACCCCATCTTGCCCACCCATGCCACGTATGATTCGCCTCTTCCATCTCTTTGTATTAATGCTCTAGCTTTTTGGCCCACTCACTGGGTTGGGCCTTTTCTAGTATAATCAATATATGGAACCTGAATTTTTTTAAAGCCATTAATCAGATGATTAGGATCATCTTATCAAAGTATTTTTGAGAGTGATAGATGATCGAAGGTGGGGTCTGCACATTATGGATGATCCTTTAAAATGATTGGACCTCTTTTTTAGTAATCAATATGAAACGTCCATTCTCCAAACCCAAGATCATCCAATCGAAGTTTTTTTATTTTATTTTATTTTATTTTATAGCGATGAACCGTCAAAGGTGGGACCCACACGATGGACGGTCCATATCAATAATTGAACCTTTCTAGTAAAATCAATATGGGCCACCTATTCTCTGAGCCATTGATGGATGGTTGGGGTGCAAAGCATTCCACATACAATTCTGGGCAGACAAACATATCCTAAATGAAGCGCACAATGGATATTTCCCCCCTCTTTTTTTCCAATCATATCTAATTTTTAGGGTGATTCTCTGGATTTGTAACTATATATATCATCGGGACACTCAGACAATCCTATCCATTGATCTAGAATGTTGGTTAGGTACAGCTCACATTTCATGGGCAATCAATAAAAAATCACACCGATTCGACAAATATTTTAACCATTTGATCAATGGTTTTTAATATGGACGGTCAGGGTTGTTTCTGCAAATATTTGTCCAAACAACAATTTGATGCATCTATATTTTAGTGCCCATGGTGGATTGCTTATGTTTGTAAAGAATCACTTCTGTTTGGCAATCGTAACAATCCCATCCGACGGCTATAGAAAATAAGTCCAAATCAAGGATGGATCGGATCATCCAACCGGTGCAATTTTTGCATGGTAGCCTATGAAATGTTTTCTGGAGTTGATGGACAGTTCAGATTGATTAATTGGACTGCATAAGGGTCCCAATGCAATTAGAGTATTTTAAGCATATATCTTTTGTCGGTCTTTTGAGTTCTCATTTAACTTATAATTAAGGCATTTTTACTAGAAGAGTTATGAATTTTCCATTAACAGAAGTCCAAGAATGACCAAAACGATATTCCCTTTTTTTTTTTTGTTTTTTTTGTTTTCATTCCTAGAAAGTGGAATAGAGCATCGTCTAGGTGGTGTATGTATGCCATCCAACTCGTCCAACATAATGCATCCCACCGTGTGATGACTGGACGGAAAAAAATAGGCCGGTCCAATCACTGGACATGCCACACCATTAAAAAAAAGTGCACAAATCCCAAAATCCTCCAAATTCGTGTGTGGCCCACCTGATGATGGATCAGCCTGGTTTTTTTGTTTCATATGATCTTCATGGTAAGATGCACCTGTTGGACGGGTTGGATGTTTTACATGCACCATGTTGGTCCTACAATTATTAACTTTATCACTTAAAAAAAAAAAAGATTTCCTATAGGGCTGTCAAACAGTACCCAACGGACCCAATCCAATTCTTATGGGTCTAGGTCCAATTTTCCATAACCGTTTAGAGAACGGTTGGCTTCATGTTTACCATTTTGGATCGGGTTTGGGTAGGTCCAACAACTTGGACCGATCTGAATTGGGTCTATATATGTGTGTACATATATACATGCACACACACATATAAAGAATAAAGAGTAAAGAATAAAGGAAAGATATAGAAGGTTTGTATTTCCTTATAAGCATGTTTGACATGAGTTAGCTAGCTGTTGAATGGACGATTTGAAATCCTCAAATCTTGCAAGATTACCTTCGCTAATTTAAATGTTCTCTCAAATCCTTGAATGGATAATTAATTTAGAAATGGAGTGAGGTTTGGTAAGCCACATGCATCTAGCGTACGCATGTATCAAAGAGGCACATGTATGTGCAATCTAATTCAAACATCAGCTGGTCCTGGAACCAACTCAAAACCAAGATCCACAGACCTGATGGGTTCCCAAACCCAATTAAATATGAGTTAGTGTGTAAAAAATGAGCCCCAGATTGTAAAGAACAGGACCCGTTCTAGCAAGATCGAACCCAATCAGACCCGGTAGGCTTATTGCAGGACCTGACTCATTGGCAACCATAGCTTTTTTTTCTTTTTTCTTTTTTTAATGGGTCAGTTCACACACTCCATTGTTAGTACACCCACCCATCTCTGTTAGTCACATCACAATGTTAGCCACCCCACTATGGGATGGATAACATGACCGCAGCGTTGAAACGAGACTATCTTCACTCAGTCTGCCACCTGCTATATGGACCTGAGCTATTGGCAACCGTAGTTGGTGCTTGCAATCATTGTAGTCATTGTTTGATAACATTTTATAACACCCACCTGAGGAATGTGTCTCATGGGCATTGGTGTTGTGGTATGACTTGTACATTCAAATGCAACTTAAGCAATGAAAAAGGATAGTGATGGTGACTAAGAATCCATTATCCTTCCATATTACTTTTATACAAATTAAAAAATTAAATAGGTAATGCTTCTTTTCAATATGAAAAGGTTGTATAAAGATGCCATTAAATCACTTGTTTTTAATTTAAGCTTCTTGGGTTTGTTAAGAAAGATATTTTGCGTACAATGGCTACTAAAACCATCTGTTGAGGAAATGAGTCAACTCCCCTACAACACTTAAAAAAGTAATGCTTTTGGGGTATTGGGTTGTAATGATAAAATATCTTTGATAATCTTCCAAAGTAAAGAATCCCGTCCTAATAATAACACTAACAATAATGTTATTAAAATGTAAGTGGCAAACCCACTCTCAGTAGAGGAGGAGAGTGGTCACAGATTAGTGGATGATAATCTCTTATTTGTGGTGTTGGTTGGAAGAAGAAAAAAAAGAGAAAAGAAAGAAACTAAAGCTAGAGCTTTGCTTAGCTCACACGCACATGTAAATGTTGTAACCAGGGACCAATGTAGGATAATAATGGAGGTGTGCATTGGGACCCCACCGTGATATATATGTTTTATCTATGTCGTCCATCCATTTGGGGAGCTCATTTTAGGACATGAGCCAAAAAATGAGGCAGATCCAAGTCTCAGGTGGACCACACCAGAGGAAACAGTGGGGATTGAATGCTTACCATTGAAAACTTTGTGGGGGCCACAAGTTTTGGATCAAGCTGATATTTGTGTTTTCCCTTCATCCAGGTCTGTGTGACCTTATCAACAGGTTGGATGGAAAATAAACATTAGGAAGTTTTTAATGGTGGACATTCAATCAATACTGTTTTCCTGTAGTGTGTTCAACCTTCTATTTGTATCTGCCTCATTCTTAGGCTTATAAACTAAAATAAGATGACAAAATGGATGCACAGGATGGATTCTAGTGTTGGGGTGACTAGCCAAACCGCGTCCAAAATAGAGGCCCTTCAGCTCATCTATTGGCCCACAAGTATGAAAACAATGAACGGTTTAAAAGATGTTCACGTAAGGTTGACTTTAATAAACGTAAAAAGGAGAAAATAAAAATAAAAATAAAAAATAAAATAATGTCCCACCTGATGAGTTCAGTGGCTTGATGTTCGGGACAGGTCATGTTCATACATGGCTAGCTGGGATATATCCTGCACCAACCCTCCCAGGTGAGAAATCGATCAGGTATTCATTTTCTCTTGTGCTCTTGAGCATGTCGTTGATTGAGGGTACACCAACCACTTGTAAACGAAAACGCATCTAAATAATATACATGATATAGGAAAGGGGTTATAGTGGATGACTCATTCTCCTCCTCCAATTTAAATTAATGCACTCATGGATAGATATCCAGGCCATCCAAATTGTGGGTCTGGATGGCCATGCATCTAAAATCACACTATTGAAGCAATCTTGATGATCACTTGATGGCTACGAATGAATGGTTAAAAGTAAAACACTTGAGTGGTACAAATTCACATGGAAAAAGTAGATGGTTATTGTTAACTTCTCAGGCTAGATGTGGTCTCGCCTACTTGCCCAGATGTAAGACACCTAAGCATTTCAGCAGCAGGTCTCAGGTTTGAAGTGCTAAGGAGACACACTAATCCCATCATGAGTGGGTACATCATGTGACTAACTGTGGGCGCGTTGTGCCCCTAACAGGATGACTAACAAAAAAAACAAAAAAAAGCATGGACAGTCAAGATTGATTAGACAAACATAATAGGTCCAATCACTTTATAATGCTTGTAACTGTTTAAGTACCACTTTGGTTTGATGATTCTGATCTATGACTCTTAAATAAGAGACAATTCTAACAAATTGGCTTGATTCAAAGGGTTATTATTATCCAACTAGTGCAATTTTTTTTATACCAAGGCTTTACTCCAGTGGTACTATTGAATGAACCTTTCCCGTTGATGATTGATGTCCTAGGTGGCATTCAAAAGGTTTAAGGGATGTAATCATGCCCTTAAATACTGTGGTTCACCTAAGATTTAGATCTGCTTCATTTTTTGGATCATGCACTAAAATGAGCTGCCAAAAAGAATGAACATCATGGATGTAAAGCACATAACATTACGGTGGGCCCCACAGTCAGGGATCCACCCGCTCAATCGATCCACCGAAGCTGGGCCCACATGGTTGAGATCTAAGCTGTTGATTCTATATTTACTGAGGGGCGAATCAAAAGTAGCTTAGCCCACGGACATGCCTAGTCAGGATTATCATAAACATATGCTACGTGTGTGGCACGAAAATGCAGATAGTCCGAACCCTTAGTCCAGATTCTTTTATAGACAACAAGTGGTATTCAGAGAGGGAAAAGCACTAAAAGGTGTCTGCCTTAGTCGATCCACGGGCACACACGTGTGCAGCACATGCTTCTATTATAGTGTGGCTTAGCATAACGTGAAGCTGCCACCACACATCATACAATTTAAAAATTATTAGTAGGTTGTCTGAAATATGGACTTTTGAAAAATAAAAGATGGTATTGGATTCTATCAAGGCCGTCCATTCAAGAAAACTTTGATCGCCGATTGTTGTTCATTGCTCCATCTTGTGTGCGTGTGTGGATCCTTGACTTTGGGCCCCACCTTGATGTATGTTCAATACATCCACCCCGTCCATAAGTTTTGACAACTCATTTAAGGGTATGATTCAAAAAAATATAAGCGGATCAAAATCTCTGTTGGAGGCCTCCACAGGAACAGGTGGTGATTGACCACTAAAAACTTCTTTTGGTCGCAAAAGTTTTGTATCAAGCTGATATTTGTGTGGTCCTTTCATGTAGGTCTTTGTGACCTTATCAATAGTTTGGATGGAAAATGAACATTGGAGTGGCTACCCAAGAAGTTTTTAATGGTGGATATTCAATAACCACTGTTTCCTGTGTGTTGTGGTCCAGCTGAGATTTGGATGTGCTTAATTTTTCGAAGCATGCAATAAAATGATCTATCAAAACGGATGGACGGTGTGGATGTAAGGAAAAGTTATCAAGATGGGCCCCACAGTCAGGGATCCACTGGATCCCCGAAGCCGCGTGGATTAGGTGAGGCCCCGGATCCACCGAGGTGGATGGGACTCCTGACTGTGGGGCTCACAGTGATATATCTGCCTTAAATCCACACCGTCCAACCATTTTGAAAGATTATTTTAAGGTATGATACAAAATATGAAGCTGAAATAAAGTCTTAGGTGGACCACGCCACAGGAAAGAGTCGTGATTGAATCCTCAACATTAAAAACCTCATGGATTCCACCGGACTGTTTATTTTTCCATCCAACTTGTTGGTAAGGTCACAAACACCTAGATGAAGAGACTTCACAAATATCATCTTGATCGAAAGCTTTTTTAGCCCCAAGAAGTTTTTAATTGTCAATCGCCACTGTTTCCTGCACTATGGTTCATCTGTGACTTAGAACTGATTCGTTTTTTAGATCATGCCCCTAAAATGAGCTTTCGATACGGATGAACGGCGTGGATGTAGTCACATACATCACAGTAGGCCCCACAGTCAGGGGTCCCACCTACCTCAGTGGATCCGGAGACGCACCTAATCCGTTCCCGCGTGGGGCGGCTAACGAGAGTTGGATTGTGTTGGAATGGTTCGAAGTCATCATCATCATAATCGGTGGTAGGTGTGAATGGTCAAATCCAATCCGTTGGTTTAGCAACGCAACCTCTCACGTGACTTTCTTGTTTGATTCAATTTTCAAACGCATGTCTCCACCAAAGGAAGGAAGGAAGGAAGGAAGGAAGGAAGGAAAAATCTCTTCCCATTCTCCACATTGTGAGATTTTTCAAAGTGCATCTTCTTTTCCTCCCACTTTCACCTTCTTTGTCCTATGTCCATCCAATGGGCCCACACCTCCTGAAAATCAGAGATGCTTCGGTCATCTTTTAGGTCCAATGGAGACTATTGATCCACCCATTTTAACCATCCATCAATTTATTACACATATGGCCCACTTAGTCATTGAATCGTCCTGATTTGATTCTTCTTCGACCACGTCACCTCTCATGCATGTTGATCAAGAGCTTAGGATATTGCTCCCTAGGCATCCCACTCATGGGTGTAGCCTTTGCAATTTCTCTTGTCCTTGTCATGCCACTTGCCTGTGATCCTAAGCTGTGGGGCCAGCCATGATGTTTCTGTTATGTGCACTCTCTGTCCGTCCTTTTCGTTGGCTAATGTTAGGACATGAGCCCATGTCCAAAACTCAGGTGAGCCACACCATAAGAAAACGGTGGAGGAAAGAAACACCCACCATCGAAACCTTTCTAATATTTATATGCCATCGAATGCGGGTAGGTGCACAACCCTAATCCAACCCAAAGTTTCTGTACCTCAACTCTAACTCAACCCCACCCACCCCAACCCTAGATTGGGAATTCTCAATCCAAGCCTAACTCATTGCTAGATAATAATATTTTCATTATTACCGTGGTCTATTGTATTTCATTACTTGCCTTATTATTATTATTATTATTATTTTTTGCACTTATAACTTTATTAATTACATATGTAGTTATTTATGATAAAAAATTTTACTTTTTCTAAACAAATAAGCTAAAATATAGGACAATTACTCATTTAACACCCAAACACATCAAATTCAAGATATCAAATTTCAAGCATTATAAATTTACTTATTAAAGTAATATAAACTAATAAATTTACTTAAAAAGTATAATAAAATTATAAGTAACTTATGTATAGATCAGGTTTAGGTTAGGTCAGGCAATTAGAGACCTCAACTCAAGCCCGTCCCAAGCTTTATCGGGTTGGTGTTTGTATTGCTTGAGCTCGAGACCAAACCCGATACTTCCTACCCATCCCAACCCAATGTTGAGTCGGTCATGAATTGGTCGGGTTGAACCCCCAACTTTAGGCTCTAAAAGCGATTTTCACCTGAATAATGGAAAACACAGAGTAAGCCTAATCTAAAACTTATGTGCCCCCAGTAACATTTCAATGGTGGCATTTAATCTCCATTCTCTCGTAGCGTGGCCCACTCAAGTCTCTTAACTCTTCATGTTTGGGCTCATGTCTTAAAATGAGCTGGAGAAATGGACGAGAAATGGACGGACGAAATTTTGATATAAAAAATACATCATTGTAGGCCTCACCGAGCTTGGGATTACAGGCAAATGGCATCCAGGAGGTCCACATCAAGTCATTCAAAAGTACAAACCTAGAAAGTTCCCTTCGCAGCCTAATCATGATAATGCCTCCTACCAACCCCACCCACCCAATTAATGCTCATTGTTTTAGGATAAGTCTCTCTTTTTTGTTTTTGTTTTTGTTTTTTTTTTTTTTTCCTGTATGGTTAGGATCGTATATAGAGAAAAAGAGGACTGGCCATGGGCTATCTAAAGATGGGGCCTACCTCCTAAAGTGGGTCTTACACTAATCCATGCGGCCCAGCTGGCCAACTACAATTTCAATTCAATATTTGAAGGATTGCCTGCCTGTTGTTGATTTTCGTTGTTTGTATGACATGTATATACATATCATAGCCACTAAACTAATCTCTCTCTCTCTCTCTCTCTCTCTCTCTCTCAACATTGACTAACTTCTAATCTCTTATATTAAGCCAAGCCAGCATGGATTGACTAAATAAAATCTGAGGTGTGCTACAATACATCACAATGACATTGAAATAGGATAAGCTGCCACTCTAGCCATTGGATCAGGGTCTCTTTCAATGATCTAAACCCTTCATATGATGGTGGACAAGTGATAACCAAGAAAAGTCTCAAGTTTAAATATCTCAATTCTTCAATGATTCAAAGGTTAAGCAGATCATCCATATTCAAAGGGAAAAAAGTCAAATAATCAATTGTCGAAATATTCCAACTTAATACTCTTTCTTTCCAACTTGAGGCATACCCTATGAACGGCCCTGATCGTTGAAAGATGGTAAGTTGGACTTTAATTTTCTTTAGATAATTAAAGTCCCTGGCCCTGCAGGGTTTGGTCGGGCTAGGGTTGGCCCTAACCTCGACCTGGTCTTAACTGGGCACCCTGAACTCTGCCTTGAAAGATCGATTGGGGGAAGTTAAAAAAAAAAGAAAAGAAGAAGAAGAACCAATCCAGTCATCCACTCATTTGGTGAGCCACAAGCTTAGATTGATTCGGTGGTCCATTGATTTCAACAATGGAGCTTGACTAATTAGTGGAGCACCTTGATTTTCGCAGTATATGATATTTTTATGTTGTGACCCACTTTCGCACAGCTAGAATATTCTCCATAAAAATAAGTATAAACTACTTTAGGCCGAGGGTCCAGGCTGGGAGTGCCATTCATCATTTGGGCTGGGCACCAAGGTCGATTTCAAGCTTGGGCCTGGCCCTTGGGACCAGCTTGGGGTCCCTGCCTGACCCTACTGGGTCGGGTCAAGCCGGGGATCAAGTGCCAGTCCAGGGTTAGGCCCAGCCCAAGTCTGATCTCATAAGTGCGGGCCTAGCGCTGCAAGGCTGGATGGAACCTAGGATGACAATCTAAGCAAAAGAGTTAAATGATAAAATAATCTATATTTGTTTTTAACATATTCCATCTATGATGAGTCAACGGTTTGGATATGTAAAACATGACCCTTGGATCCTCTGAGTAGGTTGGGCAATCTAACACAATCTACCGGGGTGTATGAGCTAACTCATAAATTTTTTTAAAAAAATGTAATTTTTTTTTTAGCCTTTTAAATTATAGCTTTTCTACTTCTGTCTCACGGTACGTGTCAAAGGAGGCTACTTATATATCAAAGGAGGCCCCCATGTGGACTGTCCACATTGAAGGTGGGGCTCACATGGCGGACGGTTCATGAAAAAGTTGGGCCCCTTATGATGGATGGCCCCTTATTAATGTGGGCACTCACACGGATGGCCTACACCAAAGGTTAGCCCATAATGATAAAAAGCCCACATCTAAAGTGAGGTAGTATGATGGATGACTTACTTAAAAGGCGGGGCCTATATGGACAGTCCACATCAAAGGTGGGCTCCACATAATGGGCAGTGGACATTGAGGTGGGCCCCATATGGATGACCCATATTGAGGTGGTCCCACATGATGGACAATCCCCATCAAAGGTCGGCCCTTGATGATGAATGACCCACACCCAAGGCGGGCCCTAGATGATAGGCAACCCACATTGATGGTGGGGCCCACGTGATGGATAGTCCACATCAAAGGTGGGCTCCACATGATGGGCAATTAATAATGGTGGGTTGCACATGATGGACGGTCCACATCAAAAGTTGGACCTAATGATGAGTGGCCCATATCCAAGGTGGGCCCTGCATGATGGACTACCCACGTCAACACGGGCCTCACATGATGGACGGTCCACATCAAAGGTCGGCCCTAATGATGAGTGGCCTATATCCAAGGTGGGCTGTACATGATGGATGGCCTGCATCAGAGGTGGGCCCATATGATGGACGGTCCACATCAAAGGTGGGCTCTACGTGATGGGAGGTGGATATTGAAGGTGGGCCCCACATTACAGACAATAACATTGATACTGGGCTCCACTTGATGGATGACCAACATCAAAGGTGGGCGCTGCATAATGAATGGTGCACACCATAATAATGAATGACCCATACAAGTTGGGTATTATATAATGAGTGGTGTACATTAAAGGACAGACCATAATAATGAATGACCCACATCCAAGGTTTGCCTTGTATGAAGGACGGCCCACATCAAATGTGGGGCCCATACAATGAATGGTCCCCATCAAAGGTTGGCCCATATGATAGATGGTGGATGTGAGGGGGACCAAACAAACTTGAGGGATAATTGCTTATGATATTGGAAACCAAATATGCTTTTTTACTTTTTTATTGATAAGTATGTTAGTTGCCAAACATACTTATTAGGGCTGTAAATGGGTCAGAAGACTCGATGGGGTACCTGGACCCAACCCGTTTAGACCCAACCCATTTGTTAAATGGTACGGATTTGGGTCCAAGAACAGACCCAATTGCTAAATGGGTCTGGGTTTGGTTTCCTTTATATTAAGCCCGACCCGACCCGACCCGAACCGAACCCATTTAGTAAGTGGGTGGGTTTGGTCTATGTTTCAGGGGACCTGTTCAGCCCAAACCAGTCCAGACCTGGTTTTAAGCATTGCAAAATGCTTGCATACTTGATCCAGACCCATACCCATTAGACCCGACCCATTTATAAATGGGTCTGGGTGGATTTCCCTCTACTAGACCTGGACCGGACCCATTTATAAATGGGTCTGATGGGTTGACTCAATCCCGACCTGGACCCGCCCATTTACTAAACGGGTCTGGGTCTAAATTTTAGACCCAGACCCGTTTAGTAAATGGGCGGGCCTGGTTTTAGCTAAACCCACCCTGAACCTGACCATTTACAGCCCTCACTTATCAACTGAATAATTAGAAACCAAGATAAGCTACTTATGACATAAGTAGCTTATCCAAAGTAACTTATGATCCAAACGCCCCCTAAGAGTGGCAATGGGCCGGGTAGCTTGCTGACCCAACAAGCCCAACCTAGCTTTGTGCGGGGCTTGGACCTACTTGCATAGCCCAAGGACCAGGTTTAGGCCTTGCATGCATGGCTCCGATCAATTTTTTTGTCAAGCTTAGGCGCAAGTCATTTTAGCCTGACTCAACCTGCCTCACCTGACTTTTATACACATGTTATATTCTACAAATACGTCACTCTAATCATTAGTTATGCGCCCATTTATCCTAAACGTGGACTGTTGGTTTCATTCCTTTTGAATTTTTATTTTTATTTTTATTTTTTATTTTTTTTTAATTTTTACTTTCATGCGCAACCAACTTGATAAACGGATGGGTAAGGAAAATTCAAGGAGTGAAATAGGGATTTTATCAATTTTCAGGTTGGGTCAGGCGGGGCGCAACCCAAAATTTTCCGGCGGGCTCAGGCCTCCTATGCTAGGCCCGTTCCAGGTTTGGGCCTTCGGGCCTTGGGTCTTAAGTATTGGTTTGGGCAAGGGCTTAGCCTGGACTGGTCCAAACCCAGCCCATTGCCACCCCTACCTAGCTTGCCTTGAGGCCCATGAGTTGGATCCAGATCTACCACTAATTGGCTGGTGAACTTGGGCTTACATCTGCCAAAGGCCTTAAAAGTATGGCCCATGTGGCGCCTTGACTTAACACTATATTAATATACAGTTTCTGCTGAATTCCTTGGCTCACTTGCTGACCTGTGCCTGGACTTGGATCCTTACTTCATGGCTTAAATTGGACATGCTTTGCTCTGGTCGAACCTACCCCAGCCACATACCTATTTGTGTGCAGCAATAGGGGTTGCAATGGAGTGGTCAAACTGCCCGGCCTGACAAGATGGACTTGCCTTGGACACTGGCCTTGTACCTAGATGCACCGCTGGATCATTTTTTTGGACCTGACATGGGCTCAAGTCAATTTAGCCTGGCTTAACTATACTTCATATGTTCATGTCTTATATCCTAAAATATGCCATTCTAATCCCTGATTAAGCATCCATCCATCTTGAATGTAGACTTTCCTCTAGCTCTCTATTTCATTGTGTTTGTGTGGGCCACTTGATAAACAGATAAATTAGGTACATTCTATTGGGAAAATAAGGATTTTATCAAATTTCAGGCCAGGCCGGGTCAGGTCAGGTGGGACTGGACCCAGCCAAACCTTTTTTTTTTTTCTTTTTTTTGAAAATCTCAGGCTCGGGCCTTGGAACCTTAAGTGTTAGGCCAGCCCTAATCCGGGCCATTGCCACCACTATGCAGCTATATTTACTACCCACCTAGTTAAAGATATATTGTGCATACAGCTACCTTGACTTACAGATAGATACACCCATCTTCTCTACTTTTTGGTAATAGGCCAATGAAAGTTGTACTTCTTATGAAAGAGGTTGGGGTGTCCATGTCAACCTGAATGGGGAGAATGCTTTATGGGTGGTGTAGATGAGGGTGACGGCATGCAGTGGGTCATTGAATACGGATGCTATCTTATCCATCCATTTCTCCAAAATATCATGACATTTACGGTCGTCACGAATTCCAATTCAAAGAAGATGGGAGTAGCCACGTCTCTAGATTCTGAACCATGTGCCATCCATGCAGTGGAGAGAGATTAATGAAAGCATTCAATTGAAATCAAGATGGCTGGTCGAACGCATTTATTGGCCCATTACACTTGTCAAACGAGCTGATTCAGACCCGACACGTGTACCCATACAAGATCCACTCCGTTCATCAGGGAGGGACCACTGACGAGTATCCAACGGTTATCACAAATTCACGAATATGCAACTCATGGTAATCATGCATCAGGAGATGTGCTTCAGAGCTCTCAGAGCTGCTGGTTGAATTTGGACACTTGTGCAGGCCAATCAATATAGACTGTTAATTAGATTCAGCTTATACATTTCAAGGGCTACCATGCAAGCACTGCATCAATCTAACAAGTAGGAACCATTGGATCAATGATCTTTAATATGGACGGTTAAGATCATTTACACATAAGTAGGTCCAGTGGATTGCTTATGATTTTAAAGAACCACTTAAGCGATACAACTGTAAGCTTCCTTGTCCAAAGCTTCGAAAATGGATGACCGTACCAAATAAGGCCAAATCAAGAATGGATGAGATCACCTAATCAGTACAATTTTTGTATACCTATGAAATGTGTTAATTGAGGACTTAATGGATAGTTCAAGTGAGTCAATGCAGCTATGATCAGCACTATTGGACTGTCCAAGTGAATCGATGCACCTTGGAGCACAGTAACTTTTCTTTTTGTTAGTCATGGGATGCACCCACTCTGTTAGCTATGCAATGCACCTAATCTGTTAGTTACACAGTGTAATCATTAGTGCAATTAGTGTATCGCCTTGACATGCGAATTTAAGACCTGCTATTGAAATGCCAAGGCATTTTTCAACTGGGCTAGCAGGCAAATGCCCTGTAACTTAATAGCATTTCTATGGTGTCAAATGATTGCGGGCCTTTCGACAGTGGGTTGCGAAAACATTGTAATTAATGTAAAAGTGTTGTCATTATGATTTTGTCATGTTAAACACATATTTCAACACCTAATTCAGTGGCCAAATACAAATGTAATAGAGCATTAGTAAAGAAATTTTAAATACATTCAAGTAAAATTCTTCTATCTAGATATGAGAGTTAATGTGTTTTTTTTTTTCCCTATTGATTTAACATCCCAATAATATAAAAGTAATATTATTGCACTTTTATTACATCTATCTAAATTAGAGAAATCTTATCTAAATTACTGGTAAAATAGAAGTATTATAATTTGTAATCATTTACTTTACAATTCATTGCATTTGTAATTGGATATCCAAAAAAAAAATAAAAAAAACCCATTCAACCAGCCAACTTCTCCAATAACGTGATGGCTACCGGCTTAATACTAGCCACTCTAGAACTTAGCATGGTTCGAGGATAAAAAGACCCACTTTCTCCCTCCATCCATCTCCATTTGGAGAGCAGATTAGGAACTAAGGTAACATGTTAATTAGTCGGAGTTGCCTTGACCACAGGACCCCTGTGTATAGATCCACGCTGTCCATAAATTTTTGCAGCTAATTATTTCAAGGCACAGTCCCAAAAGAAAAGTAGATCTAAATCTCAAGTGGACCACACCACTAGAAACAATGGTCGACATTGAATTCGCACATTAAGAACTTGGTAGGGCCACCAAATATCAGTTCGCCCTCAAAAAAGTTTTTACTAGTGCATATTCAATCCCTAATGTAGTCCACTTGAGATTTGGATATGCTTTATTTTGACCATGTCCTAATAGGAGCTGAAAAAATTGAGAGTGGTATATCAAGGTGGGCCACGGTCAAAGCAAGACCCACTCACGTGTAGAGCTGGACACGATCTGAGTTTGATCGTTTGGATTGACTTGGTAAAACTCTCTTTGAACAAAAAGTCTTTATGTTTGAACTTTGTTCGAACACACAGGTCTGTTCGAAAAGAAATTCGAGTCGGTTTCAATCATAGCCCTGTTCGACTCAACTCAAATATTGACCAACTCGAATTGACTTGTTCATTCCACTCTGTTACACACATACACACACACACACACACACACACACACACAGAGAGAGAGAGAGAGCAGGTTGGATGACAAATAAACATGACCGTGGGCCCGAGGAAGGTTTCAATGGTGGACATCATTCTCCTCATTGTTTCTAGTGGTGTGGTCCACTTGAGCTTTGTATCTGCCTCATTTTTTGTTTAATGCCTCAAAATGACGTATACAAATGGATGGACGGAGTGGATAAAACAAATACATTATGGTGACCCATGGAGCTTTGATACCAGCTTGTCGGCTGGTTTTTGCGCGCGTCACCAGCCAAACGACATTCGCGGATTGGGTATTACCAGTCTACCCCTACCAGGACCTATCTAGAGACAGATGATCCTGTCAGTGCTCTGTGGGGCTCATAGTGCTATATTTGCTTATCTAAGCCGTACATCCAGTTTTTAAAGATCATTTATGACATTATCCAAAACATGAAGTGGATTGAAGGCTCGAGTGGACCATACCACAGGAAACAATGGGGATGTTAACTATCTATGTTATGGTTTTTTTTTATTCAGTTAGTTAAAAACTATAAACCTTATGATTTGTCATTTGTAATATGTAATTTATGAACAAATCGATATTCACCAGTTCAATAACAAAAAAAATATTTTGAAGCAAAAAAAGTGAAATTGTTCCAATTGTTCGAAATTCATAGGTCGGAACATGTCTGAACATGGTTGGGTTAGACTAAACTGAGTTTGAACAGACCTACCCTGTTCGAATGTTTGTTCGATTATTCGGATATACCCACTCAAGCAGCCGAACAATCCGATATATTCTATATGTTTGACTCGGATCGGATTGTTGCCCACCTCTACTCACGCGTTACACGGGTAACACCTATCATCGGCTCCTGAGTAGGTGTGGGAAAAGGAAACACTTACCGGCCATTAATGAAGTCATCCATGCATTTGGGGATGCGTGGTGGGTCTCCCTCTCTCTCTCTCTCTCTTATTAAATAGAATGGGACCCATCACCTTCAACCTCCAATAAATCAGAGAAGGCCCCCTCACCTTCCATTAAGGAAAGCTAACGAGATACAGATAGAGAAGAGGAAGGAAGAAAGGAAAAGGATGATGGCGATGATGATGGAGAAGAAAGAAAAGGCATCATCTTCACCACGGACAGACGAGGTTGTTCTTGGAGTTTCTTCTGAAGATGACAGCCGCAGCAGCAGCAGCATAAGGAACGTAGAGACGCTCCTGAGGGTAGTCCCAATGGGTTTGTGTCTGGCAGCCCTCATACTCATGATCAAGAACTCCATCTCTAACGATTATGGTTCTGTCTCCTACTCCAACCTCGGCGGTTTCAAGTACTCTCTCTCTCTCTCTCTTTCTCTCTCTCTACTTGAATCTCTCTAACGCAATGGATGCAGGTACCTGGTGTATGCGAATGGGATATGCGCCCTCTACTCGCTTCTGTCTGCATTTTACATGGCTCTTCCTCGACCTCCCACTCTGTCTCGTGCATGGACCCTCTTCTTCTTTGATCAGGTCAGCTCCCTTAATTCCCTTTCTTTCATGACATGTCCCATTCTTTCATCTTCTCATATTCTTCTACTAACGGATGGAATTCAGGTGGTGACCTACCTGATACTGGCAGCGGGAGCAGTGTCAGCAGAGCTGCTGTATCTAGCGAAGAAGGGAGACAATGCAATCACATGGAGCCAGGTATGCGGAGTATTCGGTGAGTTTTGCCACAAGGCTACAGCATCGGTGGGTATTACATTCGGGGTCGTGGCATGCTACGCAGCACTCTCTCTCATCTCTTCCTACCGACTCTTCAGCAGCTATGATGCTCCCCTTTGCTTCCCCCGCAAAGGGATCGAGGTTGCTGCCTTCCCTGGCTGATCTCAATCACACCCATTTCCTATCCCTCTCCACCCATATCACCTTCACTGCTTTTGAGCAGTTTTAAGTGATGTGTGTGTGTGTTTCTCTACTGAGTGAATGTGGCCCTTTTACTTGTGCAGAGGTGTAATGGGTGTAGAGCTTCCAGCCTAACCCACAAGCAAGAAATTTGTACGAGTCTTTTGGCCCTCTCTTATGTAATAAACATTACTTGCAAAGAAGACTCTCTCTCTCTCTCTCTCTCTCTCTCTCTCTGGTATTGCAATGTGATGAGTTGCCATGTTGGACACACAAGTGTAAGATCTAGTTCGTGTCTCTCACAAGAGAGATCCTGTCCCTCGGGAGCGGATTAGGTGTGGCCCATACTGTGGGGCTCAACTTGATGTATGTATTCTATATCCTCACCGTCCATCCATTTTGCCAGATCATTTTAATACATGAGCCCAAAACTGAAGGAAACAGTGGTGACTGAATACCCTACCATTAAAAAATTCCTAAGGCGCCTTATAGTGTTTTTTTAACGTTTATTTGTGATCCAACCTGTTGATAAGGTCACATAAACCTGAATGAATGAAGTAAAAAAACAAATATCAACTTGATCAAATCTTATAAGGCCCATTAATAGTTAATCACCACTGTTTCCTATAGTATGGTCCAGCTGAGAATTGGATCTGCTTCATTTTTGGGCTCATGCCCTAAAATAATTTGGAAAAATGGATGGATCGCGTGGATATAAAATAAATACATCAAGGTGGGCCCTACGATAAAGGCAAAACGTCAACCGCCACAACAAATGCACATCTAACAGAAACTTGGTCATCCACTCATTTTGTTAACTGTGGCCCACCCACTTAATCAGCTTGAATTTTCTTTTCGGGCATCTACATCATGGACTCACCTACTTAAGGGATAGCTAATTAAGATCGCGAATCTCAAAGGGATCCACCTTTTGTTATCCTTTGATAAGAAGGCTTCGCCACTCATCTTTGTTGGGGTTAGGAGCCCTGCAGTAGAAGCAATCAAAGCAGGCGAGGAATAAACCTCAATGGCAATCACACAAGAGGCAATCTGAACTTTACGTGAAAAAACCCTTCACGGGTAAAAAAACCACGGCACAAAGCGATACCAATCTACTATGATATCAGAAGTTACAAGAGATAGAAAAAAACACAATCGGATCACAGCTCACAAGAGAAATTCCAAGCTAATAAAGCTAATTCTCACATGAGAAATACAAACCCATTCCTTTCTCTCATTCTAGGGAACTCCTAGCTTCCACATAGCTCTTTCTTTTGCTCTAGAGCTCTCTCAGTTCCTTAGCCCATTGGCGGCAACCATAATCCTGGATTACATCCCCTTAAATAGGAGAAAATCGAGATTAGAAATTTATTGTGCAAAACCCGCATAAGAAACTCAATCCAAAAGGGAAACTACCAACCGGTATGGGCGTCGGGCCCATACCGACCGGATGCCCAAAAATTTGTCTACCAACTTCTTTTTCGATCTCCACTGTGACCGACTGGTTGGACAATTAGTCGGTGGCTCCCATGCATGGAGATTAGAGGTGTCCAATCCCAACAATCTTTTCCTTAGCTGGCCTAATGGGTCAGTGGTCAGGGCCCATTGCCACTATCCCCAAGATCCCTAGCCAAAAAGAATGACTCAGCTCTTTCATTGCTTTGGTTGGGAATCTTGTACGAGAAACCGTATGCCACAAGACCCACGTCTTTCAGTGTACTTGGGTCTTTAATTCTTAGCAAGTGGGGCCTCTTGGTCGTCCATTTGTGAGCCACAAATTAAAAGGTTGATAGTACGTTGGAGGCATGGCCCATTCACAGTAGGTGAAGCAGGCGAGACCATGTCCCAAATTGTGGAAATTGAGAAAAGCTCGCCATGCATGCCATTTGATATGTATCCCATCATATAATTAATTCCTATCTACTTAGTGGGCATAGAGGAGATGTAATGCTCCAGAAGGTGGTGGGACCTGGGTTGGTTTAGGCTTGGATTTTGAAAGGCCATAGATGAATGGGTGTGGTAAGGGCTTCTCAATCCTTGTGAATTTTGCAATGGTACCATATCCACATGAATGGTTTCTTTCAACCATTCAAACTATGCAAACAGCAGCCGCCCCAAATGACACTACCAATTTTAGCATCATGGTCCATCAATAGTAGTCTTTCACCAATGTCCATTACTTATGACGGCATCATCCACATCCTTAATTATCATGGTGGACCGTGTGGATCGATGGACAGACATTCTGTGGAGCAGATCAACGGTCAAAGTTGATCCTATGGTTCCACTAAATATGTGGCTTATGGTCATTCATCAATAGTGCATGCCAAGCCCATGAGGCCCAGCGAGGGAAGTTCTTCTGTTATGTTTATGGTGGCTGCTCATTTTTAATTCTATTTCTCCAGGATTAATGTTGTGGATTTAGAAACTCTAATAACCAGAGCAGGCTTTGAAAGCTTTCTTAATAAAAGGAGGCCCTTTTTCTAAGTTGATATTCTAATCTTGCAGAGAGAGAGAGAGAGAGAGAGAGAGAGAGCTAGCCTATAGGCGTTGTGATCAATGTGGGTCCTACCATCCAGGCCGATCGAAGTGTTGGGTGCGTTTTCCATTGGATTTCCTTCGTTGGGTATTGAAGTTCTTCATCATGTTCTCAACCCCACTAATCAGGCTCGGCATTAATTACCATACACCAAAATATAATCTAGCTTTCATAATACTCACAGGAAAATTGGGAAAAATCCCAGTGATTGGAGGTCTTCATCGTCTGAAACTACTGATCTGCACCATTGTATAAATCAACTTTGTATGCATGGTGAGATCACTAATGAATTACATTTTTACCATGTACTCCATCCACGGTGGGACATGTAGATGAATGGTCAGATCATCAAGTGGTGGAGCAAAGTGAACATTTCTCATCGATTACCTAAGGCCATCTGGTTCAATAAAAACAAGATGCTCATTTCTAAACAACTTGCCATTTGGGTTGACCTGTAGTGCGACTTGTTAGACATATTGGGTCACATGGGATTTCCCCATTCTCCCCTCTGATGGAGATATCCTCTCTTTCGCACAAGAAAAATTGATTGAACCATCAATAATTTAGAGCGTGAAGTGCAGTTACATTAATTTATTGGGGGATCGATATTATGATCAATTAGAAGAATTTATGATTGTTTTGGACCAATAAAATGAAGTTTACCAGCTCCGTTTAGAAAATACCAAATTGGTAATTTATATATGCTTACCACTCATATCATAAATGATTCCTTTATTCCATAGAAAGTGAACTGGTTGAGCCATTCAATAGGTTAGAAGAGTTGTTGGTTGTTAGCTTGGTTTTAAATAAGGCTATAAATGCATTTAAAAAGCTTCATAGTACATATCATAATATCGCAGGATTCATGAACCTAGAATCCTAATCTCTACACTCTCCTCAAATTGTGGCATGATGAACAGCATCAATTTGCCAATGAGAGAATAATGATGAGCTCAAGATATTGCCTTGGTGCAAACCTCGAAAATAATTGTTGAGAGGCAATCTACTGGATTTTTTTTTTTTTTTTAACAAATGAAGTGACAGTCTACCTTAATATATGCAGTGTGCTCATGAAAAGAAAAGAAAAGAATTAGAGACTATCTAAATAGCATTGATGTTATCTCCATGTAATGGCGTGGGAGTCATTAAAGGCGTGCATAAGTCACATAGAAGACTTATATATCTATAACCCACTTCCTCTTAAGAGACGAGAGGATAACAGGAAATTTACCCACTCACTTAAAAAAAAAAAAAAAAAAACTCATTAAAGCCTTCATAAATACATTCCAGTTTTTTATTTCTTGTTTTACTTCAAGAACCTCTAATTTGGGGCCATTTTACATGATCCATGCTATTTATATGATGGGTGACGTTGTGGATGGTTGATGCCCAACAAAATCTTCCGCATCAGAAGACCATGTGAATGGCTCATTAAAGAATGCTTAGATGGTTAATATTGAAACAAAAAGAGTCAAATATTTAAGGATTATTCCTTTCTGAGAGTTTTTCTTGTGTGTGTGTGTGTCTATATATATATATATATATATATATATATATATATATATATATATATATATATATATGTGAGACCCATCGTATTCTCATCTGTGAGACCCATCATATGAACGGTTTGGAAACATGACATCAATTCAACAACTATAGCCATCCTTATCTGTAAAAATAGCATTACCTCAGTACATGTGATATCACTACTCCATAAGAAACCTTTTCACAACTGCTTGCCTTTCTCCTACCTTCTTCCAAACCACTTCCCATCTCTCCACATGCATTGCATGTGCAATACACTCTCTTTTGTATATGTCTATTGTATATAAGGTGAGTAGATAAAAGGGTATAATTTTCCATACAACTCAATTGTGAGGATAGCTAAAACTGTATAATTAAAAGAAACAAAAATGGATTTAGACTAAAAAGATAGATATTTAGATAATTTGGTGGAGTTGTCTGGCTGTATAATTATTGGGTGTCACTTTTTCTTTGAGGTGAGAAAATTAAAATACTTCAGCAAAGTATAATAATTCATAGGTGCTAATAAATTTATACACGGACTTTAGTTCAATAGTAGACAGATAGTGTTTCAACATGATACCAAGGATCGAGTGCCCTTGTGGTGTGGGTCGGCGTATGAGTGTGTTAAAAAAACAATTATATACACAACATATAGTGAACTTAAAGTAAGCTATAGAAATCATGGGAACTAATGTTTGGATGGTCCGCCATGATATAGTTTCCTAATTAGATCAATGAATTGATGGATATATTTAATGGGCAGAAGTGAAAACAGTCCATGCTACAAATTCAGGAAATGAATATTGCTTAGCAATCAAGGGCTAAGGGGGTTAAGCCAATCCAAGGTTTTAATGATGAGCTATCTAAAAGCAGATCTGACGGCTTATATGATTTCAAAATGTTATCAAGATATCATAGTCTTCCATCAAATTCTTTTAGCTATGAGATTCTACCCCTGAATCCACATAGTGGAAATCACTTCCTCTCTCCTCACATGAATTGTCACTACCAACTATAGTGAGAGACTTGACTTTGGAGTCTCTATAAGTGGGGCCTACAGTTGAGTGATACAAGAGTCTACAAATGGGCTACAAATTGGAAGGCCAAGATCTTGCAATCCATGAATATTTTTTGAAGTCCCCCTCCTTGTAGAAACAGATTAGTCATGGAATCAAGGAAGGGATGATCATCCATTCATATTCGTTTAGGTCCATTCATCAAACCCCCCCCCCAAGTGAGTTGTGCCGGATCTACATATATTTGGAGAGGACAACCGTATCTTCCTTCTCTTTTCTTTTCTTCTTTTCCTAAGATTTAGGTTTCCAATCTTCTATAAGGCTGAAACCCACCATTTCTCCTTTTATTTTTATTTTTTTTTATTTGGAGAAAAGTACTTTTGTTCTGTTCTGTCACCTGGGATAATGGTAGAAAAAGAGTGCCAAGTGCGCTAGATGGAGAGTACTTTCTTCGTTTTTCCTTTGCCAGTTGCCTCTCTCTTTCTGAAGGGTACACGTGTCTGGTGTCGAAAACAATCGTCAGGAGGGACGCTGTGTTCCAATGCTTCATTGATCAAATGGGCCAGGATATGCTAATGAGTGGATGTCAATTTCTTCTGTGTGTTGAAGTGGCCCCTTATATAATCCAAAGTACTCAAAAGGAACGTCTCATGATCGGCTTGGATCTTGCATACAGATGATACTTTGCCACATGTAGTGGTGAGTGCCAAAAAGTGCAGAGAGTAGTCTTGTAAAAGTACAATTATTGTTAATAATAAGCATTTATAAACAAGCAAAGGGAGGGTTTTTGGGGATGATCCAGCACTTCCCCTTCCACTTTTCGTAGCTGGAAACAGACGTACACTCAATTGCTGCCCCCTCTGTGACAATGATGCTCGTGTTAGGACGCCATTTTCGCGGACGCCCATTGCATGGCGACCCAGCGTCACCAACGACTTTTTTGGTTTCATAATTTTATAGGGCCACTCTAATGTTATTTAAGCTTAATTTGATAAAGTCGGATTTAGTGACGTAGATGATGCCATGTGGCAGTAAAATCTTTGTTGGATGCGTTGCACAAAATATTAAGATCTCGCCTCCAACTACGTAAATTATGTAATATGATAATGTAATAAACAAGATCCAATTATTAACCACACGACGCGAGATTTTTACATGTAAAGCCCTCAAAGAGGTAAAAACCATGGGACCTCGTCCAGAGAAATAATTCACTATTAAGAGAATTGTTTACAACCTTCGATCACAAGCACAACTCGCTTGGATCTAACCTTCTTCATTCATGTAGAAGCAGATAAACAATAATATGAATAGAAATTGAGAGATCTCATCGACCACGAGGACGTAGAAGAGTCGAGATGACGATTGCACTGCGAATTACCTTTACAAGCAAAGATCTCCTCTTCAAACAAGTTCTCTCTCTCTCTCTCTCTCTCTCTCTCTCTCTCTCTCTTCTCTTCCTCTTTTTTTTTCTCTCTCACTTTGGACGTGTAGAACACCTAATTAGATACCTTAATCTCGAATTGGAAGTCAATATATAACCCTATGCAAGAGATTAAGCTCAATTAGGAAACTGCGTATAATAATCTGTGCGCACCGTCGATCAATCGGCCAAAACTGTTGACCGATCGCGGACAACCCAAACCTGTCCAGTGAGTTGCTAAGAAGAAAACCCAAAAAACTACATGTCTATTGACCAGTTGGTTAGGACTGACCGGTTTGAATGAACTGTAAACAATCTAGCGTGCAGCACTCCTTCAAGGCCAAAATTTGGCAAGTTGGCTAAGATAGCCAACCAGTCATTAGACCTTGAAACTGCACAATCCTCTCCTCTGTCCTGAGGAGGAAAACCCCTATCAATCTCAATATAATGAAGGAAATATTTCCTCCACTAACGGCTGAATGTGATAAAAATTCAAGAAGTCATAAATAGGTTAAAAGAGTAAGTCTGCTTGACCATTTTCATGGTACATGTGTCATGATATGTTCGGCTATTCATCTTGGTGGCTTCATGACCTATAACAATTAATGACTAAAACACAGTCATAGCTAATGCTATTAAGTTTGGATCTAGTTACATCAGGCTTTGGCATGCCCATCACTACATACATATCAACAACTGAATTTCAAGTCAAATAGTCGCATGTGCTTTATCCTTACCATTCATTTGTTAGAAACTCTTTTTAGGACATGAGCCTAAAATGAAGCATATCCAAAGCTTAAGTGGACCACACACCACAAGAAATACTAGATACAGTTTAGCTGATGACCCCAACACCAACCAACTAGCTTGTGTCAAGCTTTGTGGGATCCACCATGATGTATGTGTTTCATCCACATTGTACATCCATTTTGCCAGCTCAATTTAGGACATGAACCTAAAAATGAAGGAAACACAAAGCTAGAGTGGACCATGCCACAAGAAATTGTGAGGATTGAATGCTTTCCATTAAAAACTTCTTGGGGGCGACAATGTTGGGATATAAGCGATCCGCCCCGCAGCGAAAGCAAGAGAGATCAAACAAAGCAAACCACAATGATCAAACAAATCAACATGCAAGATAAGGCAATTTGAATTTAATATGGAAAAACCTCCCATGGGTAAAAATCCACGGCACAAAGCGAACAATCAACTATGAATCAGAAGTTACAAGAGATTACAGAAGAATCCATACCCGGATCATAGCCCACAAGAGAAATTCCAAACTAGAAAAGCCAATCCTCACATGAGAAGAACAAGCACAATCATTTCCCTCATCCCCGAGAACTCCAAGCTTTCCCCCTAGCTCTTTTTCTTGCCCTAGAACTCTCTCAATCCCTCTAGGATACCTTGGCCCCTTTGGCGGCAAACTTAATCCCGCATCGCACCCATTTAAATAGGAGAAAATCAGAATTAGAAACAATTTTCGCATAAAATTGTGCAACTGACATACAATTTGCGCATCGTTGGGCGCCTGGCCAGACCTCGTCGGGTGCTCGACATATCCAAAATCTATCCAGAGAGTTCCAGCATAAATCCAGTCGAATATCGGACGCCCGACCAACTGGGTCGGGCCCCCTATAGCCTAAAAACAGATAAGCAATTCAGATTATAGAACCCTGCTCATGACCTCGGGCGCTCAACGGGCCTAACTTGAACCCGTCGAGCGCCCGAGAACCCCTGTCGGTTACCAAGATTGTAGACAACCTCAATAGACAAAAGCTTTGGATCATGTTTTCCCTTCGTCTAGGGTTATGTAATTTTATGAACAAGTTGGATGATTAAATAAACATTGACGTGGGCCTCAACAGTAAGCATTCAATCCCCTTTGCTTCTTGTGATGTGATCCACTTGAGCTAGCTAAATGGATAGACAGCATGGATAAAACACATACTTCATAGAAGACCCTACAAAGTCTTACTACTACTCTGGAGGCTGATGGTGGCAGGTCCTGCCCAATTACCAGTAGCATAGACAGCATGGATAAAACACATACATCATAGTGGACCCTACAAAGTCTTACTACTGTGGAGGCCGATGATGGCAGCTGGTCCTGCCCAATTACCAGTAGCACCATGCCCTATTAAATCATGGATTGAGTGTTTCTAATATAGTAGTAAAATTATTTACCAACGGCCACCATGCCGTGAGGATTACATTACTTACACATGTACATGACATGTTTTAATGTACTATATGTGTGACCATCCAAATTAATATATCCAACATGCACATAGATATTCAGGCATTAAAATAAATGACACATATGTCAATGTGCACATGCGCATTTATAGTTTTGCCTCCCTTGGACAACTTTGAACAAAAAATGAGCCAGATTTAAAGTTCAGGTGGACCACGTCATAGAATTCAGGGGGATTGAACGTTTACCATTGAAAACTTCTTAGGGGTTATAGAATTTAATTTGGATCAATCTGATATTTGTTTTTTTTCCTTTCATCCAGGTCTGCATGACCTTATGAAGAGGTTGGATGGCAAATAACTATCAAGGTGGGCCCTAGAAACGTTTCGATGGTGGGGATTCTTTGATGTGGTCGACTTGAGCTGTGGATCAACCTAATTTATGGGCTCATTTCCTAAATTGAAATCCACGAATTGCATACTTAATTACTCGGTAATCTTCTTTCATATTGATTAAATGTTGTTAGGCCTACCGTGAATGTATGTGGTTTATCCATGCCGCCCATCTATTTATCCAGTACATTGCAGGGGTTGAGCCCAAAATTGAAGCATGTCCAAGGCTCAAGTGAAACACACCATAAGAAACAAGGGGAATAGTGATTTCCACCTCTGAAACCTTCCTAGGGCCCACAACGATGTTTATTTGTCATCTGATATGTTTGTAAGATCACACAGACATAGACGAAGGCAAAACACAAAATATCAGCTTAATCCAATACTTCTGTGGCCTCAAATAAATTTTCAACTGTAGACATTTAATTCACGCTGTAGTGTTGTCCACTTGAGGTTTTTTTTATTTATTTATTATTATTTTTTTTATGCTTCATTTTTAGGGCAAGCTCTAAAATTATCCGGTCAAATGGATGAACGAAGTGGATAAAAACATAAATCACAGTGGGCCCACAAAGTTTGCTCAGTACGCAATCACTTCCTTGGATTTAAGACCGACATCATAGTGGGGCCCACAGAACTTGGTGGTGTGGCAATTTGCCTCCATGATTGCTGATAGCCACAACACTTGAGGGATGATTGATGTTTGCAATTATTTTAGCAAAGAATTTTGACAGGGAGAAGATGAGCTAAATCCTTACAATTAATTCAATTTTAGGGAGTGGGAAATTATCTCCTTCAGCTAGGGTTTTTCGACAAATGTATTTTTTTGAACTACTTTACTAATTAGGAATGTATCTTGATGTAAAGCGGGTTACTGACTATTTCATCTTTCAAATTGGACCATCAGCACTGCTTTGTATCTCACAATCTGGTATGAGTTTCTAAACATATATGATTTTGTATAGCACAAGCTAGTAGGGCTCTCAATGGGTCGGATCTGGATCGGATCTACTTGGATCCGGCTCCAAGTTCGTATATCCGTAGATGGATTCAGATCGGATTTGGATCCAACTCGGATCTAAAAGGTGATATCCATATCCGATCCATTTATAAATTGTTAGATCCATTTCCGATCCAAAATCCATATAACCATCGGATTCTGAATCCACCCCATTACAAATCTTGAAAAATATATGGTATAAAATATATAATATAATATATTTAATTTAGTAAAAAAATGATGCAAATCCCACTATTTACCATGGCATGGTCAACATGGCCGAAAATAATTTGTAAAACGGATGGCCAGCATGAATATAATATGTACAGTAAGGTGACAATGAGCCGGATCTTAATCGGATTCGGATCAAACTCGGTTATGTTCCTGTGAATCCATATCCGCTCCATTTAAGTAATCGGACCTATTTCAAGATCCAAATCCGGTCCATTTAACTAATCAGATCTATTTTAAGATCCAAATCCGCATTATATGGATTCGGAGCGAATCGGATCTCGGATTTGACCCTGCTCCATTGAGAACCCTACAAGCTAGTAAAGCTAACCAACCGGCTATGCCAGGTTGCCTGTGTAGAATGCTGAGATTTATCTGTCATTAGCCTACATAACTTTTGATCCATTGGGTTCTAGAGCCCGTGCCCAACATTGAAAGGGCGTAAAATAATGCGTAGAATCACATGGTTACACTGTTTTAAAAATTATTTATTTTTGGCCAAAAGTAAAGTTCTAAATAGAAATAAAAGACTACTATAAATAGTAAGTCAGGTTTTCTAGGTGTTTTAATTTGAGTTAGACTTAATAGTTTTTTTTTTCTCTCTAAAGTTTAGTTTATTATTTAAAATATCATGATTAAGGTATTTGACATTCAATCAATTATTATAAATTTTCTTGAAATTAATTCCCTCTTTCCATAAGCCCCAATGACAACTCAAAATATTAATCAGATAGGTAACGGTGATCGGCCTTGTCACGCCCTCACTGCGTGACATCCCCTACGTTAAAACGTCCTGTTGACCTGAACTTTTGTGCTCTGGCTCATCTGAGATGAGGAACATCTCTTCAGCGGTTCTGATTTTTGGGATTCTATTTAACGGCAAATATACCCGTGCAGTAATCCGGACACATGGCAATATGGCATAACAGTCCATGATCCTTAGTCTGACCAATTAGGAGGTAGGTCCCAACAAGATGATTGCGGTCCCCAAGTACTACAGATGGGACGATCCTAACCTTCCAATTGTTGGACCTTTTCATGCAAATTCTAACCATCTAATACTCTGTTCCCACCAACCATCAGCATCTAACCGATCCAATGGTTAAGATCATCCAACAGGTGAAATCTTGTGTACCGTGGATTATCCAGTATGGCCCACCCAACTAATGGTGTGGATCATGGACCGTTATAGGACATCCCACTTTTTTTTTTTTTTTTTTTTTTTCTAATGGGAATATGATGAATGATACGCATGCACTCAGAAATTACTCAAAATTACAATCATTTAATAATCTGACCATCAGATTGTTGAATATTTGTTGGACGGTTGAAAATGGTCTCTTTTCCACTAATAAGTGTCCACGAATCAAATGCTAGTATTAGTCAAACAATCTGATTTTTATATTATTACTTAGTGAAAGTGAGTTACAAAAGTTAAGTCGGTTTGGTTGGAGTTGCTGTACGACATCTGCACACTTTCTAAGTGCTTGCGTATCAAGCGTCATACAAAGCCAGAGTATCAAGATTGTTGTAATCGTAGCCGTAGAAGGTATTCACATGAAAGAGGTACATATACAGGAAGGATGAAAAAGAAAGGAAGGGACTGAAATTGAAATGGGCAATACAAAATACTCTTTTTTTGTATTGGACCGTAAATCGTATAAAACCATCCATATGCCGCGGCTAACCATCACCGTATACATACTCCAACCAATAATACAACAATACCAAAAGTATTTCCTTTCGATCGTATATACACCTCCGCCGTATGCCGATGAAACAAACAATAGGAGAAGGGAAAGGGTGTCAGGAAGAAGGGAAGAGAAGATCATCTCCAAAGAGGTAGAGAAGCCGCTCAACGGCCCAGCTAGGCTCCGTACTTTCCAAGCCCAATGCCATCGACGGCCCCAATAGAGGGGCCCTACACAAGGGGCATGTCTTGTGCTCGTCATGGTCCAGCCATCTATCCAGACACGTCATGTGGAACACGTGGCAGCAGCTTCTGAGTTCCCAGACCTCATCATCGCATCTCAGCTCGTTCAGGCAGACTGCACACGTGCCATCCCCGTCAGGAAGCCGGTTAGAAACATCACCGTAGGTGGCGACATGGAGGCTGTCACGGATCGCCTGAGCTGAAACAGGAGGTTGGGATGATGATGATGATGATGAAGAAGAAGAAGAAGAAGAAGAAGAAGAAGGAGCGACCATTGGCTGATGATGGACGTCGATGGAAGAATCGGAAGGGCCTAGGCCTATATGTCTGAAAGCCCAAGAGAAGAACCATCTAAGAAGGGCGAGAAGGAGGGAGACCTTGTAGAAGAGATGGGTTATAACCAAACCCGAGTACTCCACCGAAACCATTTTCTCTTCTTTTTCTCTTTCTTTCTTTCTTCTTGATGATGTTGTTTTTTTATTAATATATAAAAAAATAAAAAATGAAAACTGAAAAAACGAGAATGGTCTTTGATGAGATGGGCTTCAGCTTATGAATGAGAAAGAACAATCTGCAGCAGCAATGGAGAGAAGAGAAAGAGAGAGAGAGAAGAGAAGAGAGAGAGGGAAGATTTACATAAGCAGAGGGTTGTATTTAAAGGCAAAGATGGACAGCTTTTTCTTCCACTAAGAGGAATAAAGCAGTTCTTTAATGATAAGATAATGTCACTCCCAATATTATAAAAAGAAATAAAGAAAAAGATAAAGAAAAAATGAAAAGCAGAGTGAGAGAGAGGAGAGGCTATTATTAGCTTTGGAAAGAAGATAGAGAGCTGGAAAAAACGGACGCGGATTACGTACCAACTCAGCACCCTATAGCGTGTTAAGTAAACTCTGTGGGGCCCACTGTGATGTATGTGTTTTATCCACGCCGTCCGTCCTTTTTTCTCAGATTATTTTATGGTATGAGAGAAAACTTGGAGTATATACAAAGCTCAAGTGGACCATACTATAGGAAAAAGTGGGAATTGAATGCCTACCGTTCAAAACTTCGTGGGGGTGAAAGAAGTTTTGGATCAAGCTGATAGTTTAGATTTCCCTTCGTACATGTCTTGGTGACATTACGAACAAGTTGGATGACAAATAAATATCACTTTGGTACCTAAGAAGGTTTCAACGGTGGAAGTTATTATCCCCACTCTTTCCTGTGGTGTGGTTCATTTGAGATTTAAATATTCTTCAATTTTGGAATAATGAAATAAAATGATCTGATAAAACGTATGGACGGAGTGGATGAGATATATACATCATGGTGGGACCCAAAAGAGTTTACTCATCACGCTCTACCGTGCTGAGTTACTCAGTACGCAATTCCCGGCCCGGAAAAACGAAAAACACACAGAACTTTACTCTTTCTAAGTGGACTCGCGCGAGTGTGCTTTTATGGACGCTCTACTAGCCAACTTAGATCAGGGGCGTGAAGTGAGATCTAATGCGTTCATCAGACGGTCCCTACCTTTTAAGTACGATGACACCAAAAAAGGACCGCTCTTCTTTTAGTTTGGACCCACATAATAGAGGGATGCAACCACTGTGCATGTTCAACTTACACATGCTTCTGCGCACCGCTGTGGGAGGAGAATAGTGTAGGTTGTTTTACCCATGTTAAACGCACAGTGGGGCCCACCTGACGGGCGGCTTTGATCTCGTACGCGTGTGTCGACTTGGGACACGTGAGTGGCAAATACTGATGTATGTACTAAGGAGGAGTCTGGATGATGCGCAAAGGAAATGGACGGGTGAAAGTAAAAGTAGTGGGAACAGGACCTACCCGTAGTGTTTTTTTTATTTTTTTATTTTTATTTTTTAATTTTATTAAACTTGCTGGCGTGGAATCTTTGCTCCTACTTTTGGCCTCTTTCCCAAATTCAGGAGAGAGCGAGATGGAGGTGACCACGTGGAATGAGGTGTGAGCATGTGGAAGTCTCCCAACTTCTGCCCTACTCTACTTAAAAAGTGACTTTTCTGTCCCTCAACTTCAATTTCATTTCACCCCTTACGAAGGGTAGTTAGGTGCCTGGATTCGAACCTTGAATTTCAAACCTACCCTTTAAATTCTGAAGGTTCGATTGTGTTTGGCACTTTGGATTTTGAAATGTCTGGAAATAAAAAGTAATTATGTTTGCATCCGTATTTTGAGAATTTCAGGAATTATATATATATATATATATATATATATATATATATATATATATATATATATATAAAGATGAATGTTATGAGGTAATTGTCTTCCGTACTTATATAACATTTAGAAAAATCATTGTTAAGTTTTGTTGGGAGAAATATTCGTTATTGACCACATACACAATAATATTAAAATAAAAAAAATAAAAAGATGCAAACCAAAATGTAGAAATTTACATCCAATACATTCATAAATTCATACTAATCCATTGTGCTTAAAAGCAAAAATGAAGAAGCGACTCTCAATGTAATAACACACACACACACTCTCTCTTTACGAAGTTACTCTTAAGAACGGGGCACACCACACACCCTTAAACCCTTAAGGAAGGCATTGCTATCCTGTAACCCCCAACAAATTAGGCTCCATAAATCCTAACAAGTCTACTATAAGATACCTTTGTTGCGCAGCACGCCAACAATGCCGGTGAGCTGAGATCCAATCTCCGGTCTCACCCACAAACGATAAACAGAAAGAAATAATAACTAGAAGTAGAATTCATATAAACCAAGAATCCACAAGATAGAATTTACGTGGAAAAACCCCAAACAAGGGTAAAAAATCACGGTGCAAAACTCCATTATGAAGAAAAATGAAGTTACAAGCAATACACTTACCTTTTCTTATGCTTTCATGTATAGAGATGACCATTTTGCTAATCTTCTTGCCTCTTTCTCACCTTGGACGTATAGAAACCCTAATTACCTTGCCTAATCCCGAATTACACCCATTTTTATAGTAAAATTTGAAATTACAACTCAAAATAGGAAATCCCGCAGTTAACCTCACGGTCAATCAGGCGCCCGGCCAATGCAACATATGTTCAGCGAGTAATAGCAAAAATCACCTGAATAACGGGCGCCCGATCCATTTGACCGTTGGGTGCTCGACTGTTCTCAGAACAGTTCAAAGACGTATGTCTCAGTGTACATGAATATCGGGTGCCCGGTCCATTAACTGTCCGGGCACCCGACCACCTTCTGACTTAGCTGGTGTGATTAGCTCCACACCTCAACAACCTTGACCAAGAAATAAAACAATTTCAAATATTAAGTGGCTATAAAAGCGGACCACTAATTTTATAGGTGGTTTAAAAATCTCTTTAGGCGGTTGTCATATTTCCTATAATATAGTTCATATAATAATTACATGAGCTTAAATTTGGTAGCATTCTACTGCTAAAATGTGAATGCAAGTAAAAGTATAAAGTAAGAGGATAATTAAGATAATTCCAAAAAATTAAAGTTCAGAATTTTCCCAACAAAGGGTCTCCTAATTTGAAATTGGAAAAAAAAAAAAAAAAAAAAGTACAGTGAAAATCATAAAATTTGAACTATATTAGAATTGAAATCCTGAATTTTCAGAGATGCCAAACAATCTCAGTTCTATAAATTCTAGATTTTAATTCCGATTGCCTAAGATCCAGGACTTTGGGGTATGCCAAACGCTCCTGAGAAGTTTTGCTTTTGGTCTGCTGGTCGGCAAGGAAGTTCCTTATTGAGTACGAACACATGGCGGTTGGGAATGGTAATCGGATTGCGTCCTGAGTAACTCAGGATGCTTTTATCGTACTGAGTAACTCAGTTGGGCCCACTGTAAATGTATGTGGTTTATCTACACCGTCCATCCGTTTTTCCAGCTCATTTAAGTAGTTGAAACCAAAATTAAAGCATATCTAAAACTCAGGTGAACCATACCACAGTAAACAGTGGGTATAATGATTTCTACCGTTGAAATCTTTCTAGGGCCTACAGTGATGTTTATTTCTTATCCAACCTGTTCATAAGATCCCGCAGACATTGATGAAGGGAAAAAACAAATATCAGCTTGATCCAAAACTTCCGTGCCCCCAAGAATTTTTCAACGGTACACGTTCAATTCACATTGTTTTCTTGTAGTGTGGTCCACTTAAGATTTTTATATGCTTCATTTTATTCATTCTTAATTCATAAAATTATCTATTAAAATGGATGAACGGAGCGGATAAAACATATAAATCACGGTGGACCCCGCAGAGTTTACTCAGTACGAGTTATTCAGTACGCAATCCGCTTCCGATGCTGTGGTGGTGTGGGGGCATCCAGGCACGATCCACTAGATAGGACGTCTAAATCCAGTGGGCCACCAACTGCATGACTAGTGCAGAGATTCGGATTCGATAGTGGCCCTCCATTACCGAGATCTTGGTATTGGTTGGTGCAGAAAAAAGCTCTGTACGTGGGCCCCACCATGATGTATCTGTTTTATCCACAAGCATGTCCCAAAAAGGAATCCAATCCAAATCTCAGGTGGGCCAAATCACAGAAAACAGTTGTGATTGAACGGTTCACCATTAAAAACTTCTTGTGGGCCACACAAAAGTTTTGGACCAAGCTGATATTTGTGTTTTCCCTTCATCCAGGTCTGTGTGACCTTATTAATGGATTGGATGGACGGTTCGGATTGACAAATAACCCTTCCCCGTATTATGGTGAGGTGGGATACATCAACTCAAATCAAACCGTCCAAATTGAAGGTACGTGTATAGGTAGTTGATCATCCAAAGGAAAATTTGGATTAGACAATCCTAGCCTTTGATTAGTAGGCATTTGTTTGTTGAATTCTATGTCCAGTACTCTCATTTCGACCGTCCATCAAACTATTGTGATCCAACGTACAGGAGCCATCTGAACAGTGACCACATTTTGGACGGTCTCAATTAAATGTACCTAAATGTCCCGTCTGCCATTTCTATTTGTCGTATAGACGATATGGGCATGCGGAAAGACGATATGGCCATCCATACCCAGTGATCTGATCGGACGGCTCTAAGTAACCTTGTATGGTGCAATGTACCATTTCCCACGTGGAGATGTCTCGATTCTTTCTTTCTTTCTTAATGGTATCCCAAGATTGCTGGTTTCTTGGGCCTTGCCACGTGGCGCACCAATCCGTTCATGTACTGTTGGATCCGGCAAAAGCCTCCCTGGTCAAGGATCTTCGTTGTCCATGAACAACGGTCCACATTTCAACATCTGTGCATGGACGATGAGGATTTCATATCAACGGGACTTTTCCACCAGTGCCATCCAACATTAAGCCCATTGGATTGAACGGTCTGGATCACTGTACGGTAGACAGAGATGAGAAATGAATGGTGAAGAATTGGCTTCCAGACCTCTCTAGAGACTACTTTAGATAATAACAACCATGTCATTCCAAAGTTTGAAAGTATATTTGGCCTAATAAACTTTTATTATTATTATATAAAATTAAGGAGAAATTATTTAGTAGACTAAAGTGTACCAAACGTTTCCATGCACCCAGTTGCATCTGGACTTGTGGGGCATCTACATCACCTATCTTGACCGTCCATTGGATCTTCTCTGTACTTTGTATGCTACGTTGACAAAATTGTGCTGATCGGATGGTGAAGACCGTCCAATCAGTGGCATACGAAAATGGATGGACAAGATCATTCATGAGAAAGGTCGCTTAAGGATATTTAGAACCAGTTGGTTGATGTAATTTTTGCACAGCAGTGGGAAAAAGAGCTGACCGGACATAGCAGAAAGTCTAGACAAGTCATATTCATGCCCATATGCAAGTCGGTGCATGGGAAGGAAACCATATGGGGGAGATCCATACCGTGCATTTGGTGGATTCTCTCTAGGTTATGAGATGTCCCAAAAATCAGTCATTTTGGAAACTCTGGTGGGCCACACCATCTGAAACCATTTGAAATTACCCCTAATCCATTTAAAAGCACTTGGTGGACCCACTTGAGTTTTTGAATGACCTGAAGTTTGGTGAGTCCCTCATCCAAGTGGGACACAAACAATGAATGAGCTGAATGTTTGAACCCTATCTCAATAGTCCTTACAAACAATTAAGAAGGTTTTAATGTAAGGGCATCCACTCTCAAGTGTCGTATGTGATGTAGCTCACTTAAATCATGAATTTGCCTGAATTTAGGCCCATAGATCACCGTGAAGGGGATGCATTTGATTGATGGGATAGATGTCAGACACATGTCATAGTGGATCCACAAAGAGCTCAAACATTCCGTTTTCATTATTGGACTGACTTGGTTTTTGGAACATCCCAATTTTTTTTTTGGCCCAACAACCTTATTGGATGGGCAAGATGCTATACGAACACCTTGGTGGGCCTCACACACCAAATAGTTGGAAGTAGAGCATTTTTCATATACGTGCGTACCATTAGACACATACACAACATTCTTCCTCTTTCTAATGAAGAGCACTCTTCTCTTTATTTGTGAATTAATAACATTTTCTTATCAATAATTAATAATGATAGCAATGTTTTACTCTTTGCTACAGTAACCTTTCCCAGTCATATGACTGATTAACTTTTGATGATGCTTCCTTCCATTGGTCCGACCGAGCAGATTAGGTGCCGCCTGTCCTCACCCAAGATGGTGTGTCCTTACTATGGGGCCTACCTTGATGTATTTATTTTATATCTGAGTCCGGATCCTCTGCTGTTGCCTCTCTGATTGGTCCAACTTAGCTTAATTGTGTAAGATCTGAGCAAGGATATATTCGGATTCTTTATATCTATATTGTCCATTCATTTTGCTGGATCATTTTAGTGGTGTAGCTCACTTAAGTCATGAATTTGTCTGATTTTTAGGCTCATAGACCACTATAAAGGGGATGCATTTGATTGATAGGATGTATGTCAGACACATATCAAAGTGGGCCCAGAGAGAGAGAGCTCTCCAACATTCCATTTTCATTATTTGATGGACTTGATATTTGGGGCATCCCTTTTTGGGAATTTTAATGCAATAGCCCTAAGGTGTGGCTATTTTTACTAAAAGTTCAATTTCTTGTCTGGCTTATTCTTTTTTGGCCTTTTCACGAGAATTCAAAAATTTTAGGTTGAGAATGCCTTTCTGTGCTAGAGGGAATCCACTATGCTCAACGGGAATTCTATAGTGCTCAAGGGGAATCCAAAGTGGGACATTCTCAGCCATAAAAATTTCAAATTCTCATCAAAAGGTCAAGAGAGATAAATCCGACTGAGAAATTAGACTTTTAGTAAAAATAGCTACACTTAGGGCTATTGAAGTAAAAATCCCCCATTTTTATGGCCCAACAACCAGTTGGATGGGCAAGATGCTACAAACACCTTAGTGGACCTCACACACCTAGTTGTAAGTAGAGCATTTTTCATATCCGTGCATACTAGTAGACACATACACAACATTCTTCCACTTTCCAATGAAGAACACTCTTCTCTTTATTTGTTAATTAATAACATTTTCTCAGTAATAATTAATAATGATAGCAATGTTTTATTCTTTGCTACAGTAATCTTTCCCTGTCAGATGATTGATTAACTTTTGATGATGCTTCCTCCCATTGGTCTGACGGAGCAGATTAGGTGCGCCCGTCCTCACCCAAGACGGTGCGTCCTTACTATGGGGCCCACTTTGATGTACATATTTTATATCCATGTTGTCCATCCATTTTGCTAGATCATTAAATCGGATCCAATTCTCAGGTGGATCATATGATAGAAAACAGTGGTGTTTGACCATTGATAATTTAATGGGTCTTCATCTAGGTTCATGTGACCTTATAAATAGATTGGATGGTAAATAAACATTACCGTGGCCCCTAGGAAGTTTTCAATGGTGGTGTGTTAAATAACCACTATTTCTTATTGTATGGTCCACCTGAGATTTGGGTCAGCTTCTATTTTGGGCTCATGCCCTAAAATGATCTAATAAAACAGATGTACGGTGTGGATATAAACCACATACATCAAGGTGGGCCCCACAGTAATGGTTGCACCAAATCTGCTCCCGGATGGCTAAAAGATAACTGCTTCTCTGGCATATCTGCTTTCTTCGTTGACAGATTTGAACAAAAACCAACGGTTTAGATTTCAATTAAAAGTTGGAACAGATAATGTTTCTCCCTATGCTGTGTCCAACATTTCAAGATGGAAAGAGGCGAAAACTAGTGACAAAGGTCTGCTACCTAATTTTTGTGATGGGACATGACATCTGAGGGACGAAATCCACCATCATGTCTGCGTCAGTTCTGACTCAGATTCCACCCACAAAAGCCACCTCCTACCTGGCATCATAACTAGTCCAGATGCATATTATTCTAATACAGACCATGACGATGGTCATGACTATAATTATAATTATAATACTAATATTAGTCCCAATCTCTCTCTCTCTCTCTCTTAATTAAATAGAGGACACCTGCCACTGCCACTGCTACTCCCATCTTATGGAAAAAAGAGAAGCTCAACCATTACCAGATTGTCATTTCTCCTTGTCTTCGTCCATTTTGATTCTCTCAAACATTAGGAATGAAACTAAAATTAGACACCTGGATAATCAAAGAGGGAGAAATGTGAATTTAACAAAATGCATAATTTCAATAGCCTATTATATTATATTTAAGTGAATATAAGGGGTTTGTTTGTTACCATGGATTTTAAATTCCATAAAATTGAGAGGATTTTACAAATCAGCTTTGAGGTGAGAAGGGTCTTTATTCATGCCTCGATAGTAGACTCACAAGAGTTTTAACACAAGGCCATGTGGGTTCGAGTACCCTTTATCGCATATAAAAGCCATTGTAGTGTGAGTGCATGGGTGTGTGTGGGAGTGTGAGTACATGCGCTAAAAAAAAAAAAAAAAAAAAAAAGAAACTCATTCTTCATTTCTTACTATTTGAATTACTAAACCAGAAAATCTACAAGTTCTTCACATTCCATGCTACCAAGTAGAGTTGTACATGAGTCTGAGTTGGTCCTGGGTTTAGACTAGGTAGAGCTCGAAAAAAATTCGAGCCGATTTCAAGCTCGACTCGACTCAGCTTGCAGCTCGTCCGAATTGACTCTATTTGGTTCACCTCGACTCGGCTTAGCATAATTGGTACTTTATCGCATTCTCTCGGGATTTGTTCATGCAAATGTCCATGCATTTATTGTTTTACTTACTGCATACTTGAAAAAATGTTGCATTCATTTTATCTTTTTAAAATTCTATGCATGCATTAATTACTTTTTGAAAATAAAAAAAAATGCATTCATTTTCTTTTTAAATTCTATGCATATGCATAATATTTTATTTTTATTTTTGTTAGTCATGTAACGCACCAACCCTGGTAGCCACGCAACACACCTACACGATTAGTCACACGCTGCAACCACCCACCGGTGGGGTTACTGTCTCCTTAACATTTTGACCATGAGACCTATTGTTGAAATGCCTAGGCATCTTCCAACTGGGCTAGCAGGCAAGAGAGCATAAATTAACTGCTCATTGAAAACCAAAAAATTGCATTCATTTCTTTTTACCTTAGAAAACCCAAAACATCATTATGGCACAGCTCAAATTTAGCTCAAGCTAGCTCGAGATGCTGAACAAATTGAGCTAAGCTAGCCAGTCAGGCTCGATGACCAAGCCGAGCCAAGTTCAAGCTGTGGTTGGTTGCTGGCCGAACCGAGCCAAACTCTGCCAAGCTTGACTCGGTTCAACTCGTGTACAACTCTACTACCACGTGATTGTCAGTTACTCACTTCATTTTTAATCCCAAAGATGGATCCGAATTTAACCAAATGCATAATCCCAACAGCCAATTATACTAAAATAAATATAAGGGCTCATTTGTTAGTATGTATTTTAAATTCCATAAAATTAGGAGGATTTTATAAATTAGCTTTGAGAAGAGAATGCATAGAGGGTTCTTTTGGAAGATTTTGGTTCTTCTGAGATCCAAATCTTTCCCATTCCTTGTGATCCAATGACTAAAAAATAAAGCCAAATCCCTCACATTCCATTATGCCAAATGATCCCTAAGGGCCCGTTTGGATACTACCAAATAAGTTACCTTTTCTACTTACTGAAGTAGATAAGTAACTTATTTGAGATAAGTAGGCTTGGTTTATGATCAATATAAATAAATTTTTTATTTAAAGTTACTTAATCACTTCAGTTTAACAAGTAGAAATGAAGATAAGTAAGCTACTTAAGGCATGAGTAGCTTATCTTAAGTAAACTTATGATCCAAACACCCCCTAAGGACCTGTTTGGCCAGTGGGATTAGACGGTATTAGATGGTATTAGATGGGATGAAATTTGAAAAAAAAAAATCATTACATGTGGCAGTGGATTATCTATTAATACCATTGGATTTTCAAATTTCAACCCCATGTTTGGATTGTTTGGATTACAAAAGACCACTGGTGTTCTCAGGTTTGAAAGAATACAAGGAATTATCTTTTTATCAAGACCGCCAACAAGCTGTGGGCCCCCTTATGATGTATGTCTTATATCAATACCATCCATCCACTTTGCGAGAGCATTTTAGGGCTTGAGCCCAAGAATGAGGCAGATCCAAAGCTCAAGTGGACCACACCATAGAAAGCAACAATACAATGACGACCACCGTTGAAACCTTCCTAGGGCCCACTGTGATGTCTATTTGTCTTCCAACCTTTTTATAAGGTCACACAGACTTGGATGAAGGTGAAACACATGGTCATGGTGGGAGCCACATTATGGTCAGCTCCAGGAAGGTTTCAACAGGTAGATGCTTTTGTTCTCATGTTTTCGTGTTGCATGGCCCACCTAAGTTTTGGAAGAGCCTGATTTTTAGGATCTTGTAACATTATGGTATTTTAAAACAAATGGACGTAGTGGATTTGTCACAAAACATTGTTGTGGGCTCCCCATAGCCCTAGGCACACATCATAAGCACTTCGCTCACGAGTATTGGAGTGAGATGGGGAAAACCCCTCTCAATCCGATGGTGTACAGGCGTGGTTTCCAATGCCTTGAACCTTAGCTGATGAATGAAGTCCTAAACAGGGGATACGGTTGAAAATTTAGAATTTGTAATTCAATTAATTCTAATATATTCTAATATCCAAACAGGCCCTAAGAGTCATCAAATCTAAGCTTCAGTTCTAATCCAACAAATGGATAACTGAATACATGCTATCAGATGAGGATAAGAAGAAGAAGAAAGTGTATGAGAGTAAAACAAAACTGCTTTTACTTGTATTCTTCTCAATCCTTCTTCTTTAAGATTCACCACAACATTCCACTGCTGACTTACTGTAGATGAGGAGCTGGCCTCATCTTATCTGGTGAATGGCTTCCGAATCCACTAACAACATCAAGATGGAGCATATATCAGAATTAGAAGAAAGTAGGATTCCCCACCAATCCTTATCCGACGTGGACCGACCGCCCCGACCGACTATATCCAGTCCCACATGGGTGGGACCACCCCCCTCTCTACCTTATCCCCATGTGCAACCCCAACATATGCTTGACTGACCAGATACAACGTGCTTGCATTGTGTGCTCCTTGACTAATCACGCTTCTCGCCGCAACTTTCCGCTATTATATCTATTTTTAAGTCTTAATTACACACTAGGAATGTACCTATAAGCTATAATATTCATGAACCGTGCATATCAAACTATACTGCTATCTAGTCTCTCCCAAAGATGGTTATTCCTTGCTAGCCAGCCTCTTTGCTTATCTACTCCATTTCTCTCCTTATCTACGTCTTCCTCTTTATTCAGAAATGCCTCATCATTTTTCTCCTTTTTCCAAATAGACTGTAGGATTGTCACCCAGCTTTTTTAAGTTCCACAGCTTGCAGCTTCCTTCACCTTTGAGAAACTAAATCTCCAAGCCTACATGAATTCCCTCCCTGGGCTTGGCCATGTTCACATCACCTCAAATGTTCTAAGACATCAAGAGAGATGATCTGCCAACTCCCTCGGCTTTAACCACATCATACATACCTTAGTTATAATTATCTCCCTACTTGTGAAATGGTTTGTGTACAGACCATTATCTAAACACATGAACCAGCCGCATGCCGCAGCGCTTCCCTCTTCTGATGGCCTATGAAGGGATTAGACAGAAAACAACGCCGTGGTTTCAAAGAGTGCCGACTCGCCGGTCCCTTCCATCCCTGATGATAAACACTTGAAGAATCTGTTAGCCTCCCTATTTCTTCATCGCTTCAGGAAAGCAGGCGCCCACCATTTCGTAACTCTTCTGATTGTAACACTGATACATTCCGCCAAATATTTCTAGTTGTTGGAAGATCCAACAAAGAGGCAGTCTACATATCAATAGTCTTCCTAAAATCCAACCCTTTATACATGGCCTACTCTGTACATTGCCAATTCATTAGAATAGAGGGTTAGTTTTTTAATACTTTCCCAAACGCCACAATTTCTGTTGATGAACAAGTTACGGGTGGCCCACCACCTTCTTGCATTCCATGTTAGTCAATTCTTTTCTAGACCTACTAATCGCTCTTCTTTCAGAAAGAAAATCTGAAAAAATCACTAATTTGGGTACACAAGTGCATTGAGTTGCGGATATTCATTTCCAGTCAATCTCATAATTTAAGAATTTCTACATTATCATTAGTAATAATGTGTCTCAATCTCATAATGCATCCAAGCACACCCAAAACATGCTTTGCAAAGAAATCCTCGATGGAGAATGACCAATGCCTGCCTCTCTGCATTCAAGAGGGCACAAATGTCTCAACCCCCAAGATCAGAACCTGGCAAGATTGTCCCTCATTCTGGTATTAGAACTTCTCCAATGACCTCCACTGACCTTGGTCTTTTCATAATTGTCTCAGGAAATGCAGATACTCTAACCCGAGCCAGTGTTAATACCTCCATGGGACAGGACCACCTCCTCTAATGGCAACATTGGTCATGGGCTCTACTAATGAATAACCCAAGCCAGTAGATCCCATATTTTGCAAATGGTCTCTCTTAAAATCCCACAAACTGTCATCGTTAGGGCTACAACGGAAAGATAACAGATATAATTCATCCTTGGTGACCTATGAGATTGCATGGCCATGCATATTGAAGGCATCCCATGTGCCAATCACCATAGATTTATGCTTTAATATTGAAACCTTACAGTTTAAAACACCCATGACAGAACTTCACTGTGGGAGTGTTTAATGTCCATCCAATCAAAGATTAGACACTGATGGAGAGTGGGCCACATGGAAACCCCTAATGTGACCAGTGTTCGAAGTATCGGTATCGCTATAGGTTTTTCTGGCCAGGAATATGGAAATAATATCAACATCGCCGATAGCAGAAAATGTGGAAAAACGTTGGGGAAACATGGGGAAAACGGTAGAATTTTTCAATAGAACTTCTAGAGCTGCTACAATACACATATTTGCATATTTAGGAACACAAAAAATTCAAAAAGAATATATATATATATATTTATATATAATAAGTTTCTATTTAATGGAGTCCTAAAAACATGTTTTGCCATAAGAAAGCAGTCCTACTATCTCATTTGTCCCATATATCAATCCAACCTTCCATTCAAACATCCATCTATATTTTGAAATATTGACAACACACGTATTTCCCTGAGAAATCATCAACAATTGGAAAGGAAACTAAACATACGGTCTCAGCATTGCCCATATTGTGATTTATTGCAATAAAATCTATATTTTATCGTCAACAATTTGAATACTGCATGCAACCATGCACCTATAAAGAAAATTTGAAATGATATTTTTTTAATACATGTATTTTTGGCAATATCGATACATTGGCGATTTTTGGCGATATTAAAAATATCACCAATGTATCAATATAATCCATATTATCATTGACAGTTTGAATACTACATGCAACCATGCACCTATAAAGAAAATTTGAAATGATTTTTTTTTAATAAAAGTATTTTTGGCAAATATTGATACATTGCTAATATTAAAAATATCAGCGATACACAAGCGATACAAACAACAGTTGGAATTTATATAGTCGGAAATATTAGCAATATTGATACATTGGTGATACAAGCAACATCTAGAATTTACACAGTAGAAAATATTGGTGATACATCAGCGGTATTGATACATGGGTGATATTTAGTCATGCATCACCGATACCTGAAATTTCTGAGACTACCAGTGCTATCGGTACTGCTACCAGTGTTATCGGTATTGTCGAGTTGGAGATACAGGTAGTATCGGGGATATTTCGATAATATTGGGGATACTTTGAGCAATAAATGTGACTTCTCATCACCATCCCTACTTGGTGGATGTTACTCAACTGCTCACTCTCCTCGAGTATTAGTTCATGAACATATAAATAATAAAATACCAGCTAAAAAGAAATGCATTACATTGCATAGGCATTATACATGAAAGTCCAATAGCTGCCCTGATGAATATCCAATGAGGCAACTTTCTCAAAGATGGATTGTCCTTGTTACATTGTGCGGCCACAATGTGGTCAGTCACAATTTAGTATTACAGCTCCGATACACTGCCTTCATGGGAAGGTACAAACTATTTATTCCACCCAATAAACTAATATAAAACTTGTCAACCCTTTCAAAGAAACAGGAGTTTGGCTGTGTTAAAGACAATGTGAAGATTCATCTCGCAGGTCAATCAATGGCCTTGGTTTCAGGGCTATGCACCTTCTTCCATCTTCTTCCGTAATTTGTACTGCAACATGGTAGGGGCACAATCCAAAGGTGTTTCCCCTGATAAGAGAATGAGAGTCAGCACTTATGATACAAAAGGATCATACATACTTTATTCGATATAATAGTAATTATAATCATTAATGCGCTCCAAGGAACAGAGCTTATTCACAAGCTTGAAGATGGAAAGTGCATGCAGCACACGCATGCAGGCGCAAGTGCGCGCACACACAAACAAAAAGAAAAAATAATCACTTCCTTTCATGGTATGAGATTTGATATTCAGAAACTCATTAATCCTGGCTGAATCGACTCAGTTCGACCAGGTTCCACGTACAGACTCCAATTCCAAACTCAAGAAAATCATTATAGAAATTGGCAAGTTTCTCAAGACCACTACAGAAATTGGCAGACATTTTCCCGCGAATCAAGTAAAAAGAAACAAAGGAAAAAAGATTGGTTGGACTCCCCTGGTATCTATTAAGGAATGCTTCTTGCAAAGCAGCAGTAACAGAAGGAAGAGCACAAGCAATTCTAAGAAACAAAATGTCTGAAAGGGGCAACTGCGCCCTAAGCACAAACTTGTTCATCCATGATTCGACCATTGATTATCCAACATCAAAGCGAATTACCTTGTGCATTCTTGCACTCCAGACTCGCCCCATGCTCCATGAGAATGAAAGAGATTTCAGTCTGATTGAAGAGGGTAGCCTGCACCAGTCAATTTTACTATTAGCACGCTAGAGGTCAACTCAGCAATTCTACAAGCATCAAAAATCGAAAGTAGGTTGATGAAACCATACCAAGTGTAGCAAGGAAAACCCTTGCTTGTCACAGTAGTTGGCATCCACACCCTGTCAAGATTGAAACATTCAGTCATAAATCCATGATAAAGAACAGACTCAAGGATGTAAGCAGTGTACCTCACTCAGAAGCTTCTTTACGGCCTCAACATCATGGTTTTTTATGGCTTCTCTTAAACCCTAAAGTGAAAAATCATTCAATCAAAGAATCAAGTACACATTGCATAAATCATTCAATCAAAGAATCAAGAACATATAGCATAGAAATAGTTTTGTAATCATAGTTGAAAGTTTTAAGTGTCTGCTTGATATCCAAGAGGAGCATTAATACCTCCCCGTTAACTTCGTAATCCACGCGAGGTTTATCCAAGCTATCATTTGTTTGACCAAGGTTGAAAAACAAGCTGCAGAGCCATCATGTTATTCTAAAGCAATTCAGTAGTATAATGACTTTGATGTGCAAACAAAGCCATAACACAAAACACTAACAGCAAATGGACACATATGCTAGTGTTGGACACATACCAAATTTTCAATCATGGTCACATTGGGATCAACATTACACCAACATGTTCATAAAATAATACTTCCATAAATAATATTAAGCAAATTATTCTTGGGAAATGATAAATATATTAAGAGAAATGATACTTACACCAGCCTTTTTTACATGACCATTCATTATCTTTTTCTTTGGCAGTTTCTCGGGAAAGTAAAAACTACCAAGGAGTGTTTCTATCAAAAGCAGGTGGTTTAAATATCATCTCCTATATTAAAATCAATGCTTAGAAAACTATACATACTGCTGTTTGAACTGGGAAAATAAAAAGAACGAAACAGGCTACACTAGTGGTCTTGTTCTCAATTTCAACCTTCTTTTCAGCAAAGATCTTGAAGTCGAAGCATGAAGCATCGACTGGTTCTGAGTGAACCACCTAGTTCTTGCAGGGAAAAGAAAGCCTCAACTGCAATTTTAGTTAAAACAAAAGTGTACCATTAGGTATTGGATGTTTTAGACTCCTACTTCCAGCCAGTCATTCATTTTGTTAAAGCAAAGAGGAACATAAAAGTAATTTTAAAGCAAATAGGAACATTAAAGTAATAGTACCTTTTTTAAACATATCTTACTTTATTTTGCTTCTCTATTTTGCCTTATGTTCTTTGTTTTTATATATACTATATTATGTTGCCTCAATCAAACTGAAGGGGAGATTTTATACAATGTTCAAAAGGATCTCCTGTTCTTCCATCAAATATTCTGCTTTTTCTTGGGCACTCAGGTTCAAATACCTATGGATTTGCTGTTTGCTTACTGGCTGAATATTATTTAGAAAACACTAGTTTTCTCAAAGCCTCTTGCTCATATCTCTCATCAAAGGGTGCTATTATATAATGTCTGTCCAGCTCAACAGGTGCTTTTCTATAATGTCCAGCGGGTCCCCCACTAACCTGAGCGAGCATTCAAGTATCTGCCCCGCGTTCATTCACAAAGGTACTCTTATGGGTTAAAAACCATATCAACTGGTGTTCCATCTTGCAAATAGGGTATATCTTGTCTAGGAAAAAAATTTGAAATGATAACTTTATGGAACATAATGTTGGGCATGTAAGGAACATGTTTATAGGATGTGCAGCCAAAATGAGGATGTTAAGATGGATGAGTGGCAAGACAAGAAAGAATAGAATTAGAAATGAACGCATTTGAGGGAACTTAGGAGTAGCACCAACAGCTAATGAGAGAAGGTAGACTCAGATGGTTTGGTCATGTGCAACAGAGCCTATGAACTGCACCAGTTAGGAGTGAGCGGGTTCAAGTTGAAGGCTCTAAGGGCCTGTTTGATTTGGGGCATTTACTTGTAATTTAACTGCATTAAGCATTTATTACTTACCAGGACAAATTTCATGAACTGTCAGATGCAAGATGTTGATATCTACGGCTTATGATAGGTTCCGACTCGGAAAACGAGGCAGTTGTGGGCCCCACCATGATCTATGTGTTTTATCCATGTCATCTATTCATTTTGCAAGATAATTTTAGGACATGAGCCCAAAAATGAAGCAGACCAATGCTCAAGTGGACTACACCACAAGAAGTAGTCGGAATAATGACACCACTGTTGAATTCACTGTTTTCTGTGGCGTGGTCTACTTGAGCTTTGGATCTGCCCAATTTTTTCAGTCATGCCCTAAAATGATCTAAGAAAATGAATGGACGGTGTGGATATAACGTATACATCACAGTGGGGCGCACAGACTTTTGGTAACTAAGTCATGGTGAGTTTGACACGACTTTCTGCATGCAATTCCCACGTTTTCCAAACACCTTGCATAAGATATTATTATGCTTTTACAATTCTTTTAACGGTATTAACACCGAAACAAACAGGGCCTAAAACAGCAGCGGGGAAGGCCCAAAAGGACATGAGTAGAGGTAGTAAGAAAGGAATTGATGAACTATGGTTTAACTGAGGATATGGTCCTTGATAGAGTGGAATGGCCAGAACAAGACTCATGTAGCTGACCCCAATTAGTTGGGATAAAGCTTAGATGATGATGCTGGTGGTATTTATCATGTTGCCTGTTCAATTCCAACCAATGGCTTTTCCAGTTCAGCCTCTGGTAAAGTTTTGAAGACATTGATCAGAATGTTAAATACAATGGTTAATATAAAATACTAAAGGGGGAAAAGAAAATACATTGAAATTAGGAATTTGTGTGTAAAAAATTAAATCAGTGGCCAGCTGTGTTGACATAAGCCTCTGTGTCAATATCAATAAAAACAACAGAGTGGTGTCTCCTTGATAGACTTTTAAGAATTCCCATGCCACATTCACAGTTCTGAGTCAATTGGTCTAAGAAAGAATTAAGAACTAATAATAATTCCTTATCCTGCTAATAGAACTTGCCAAATTCTTGCCCAGCAGAAGCAGATGTCAAAGACTAGGACCATCGCTACTAGGTTTTAAGAATCCAAGGGAAGGGGATCTCTATAGAAGACTTTCAATTATTTCTTCAAAAATCCAGGTGTGGCCCAAACTGTTACTACCATGAATAAAGAAAGAAACCTCACTTCTTACTGATTACTGACAGATTCAGACGATTGATTTGGGCACTGATATGTTACAGACCTTTGCTTGGTGTTTGAAGCTGAACCCATATTCTTAGATATAGAGTCTGCTGCAAGTCGTTTTGTGTTCATCTTTTTTGGCCTTGGGTTTGGATGAACTGTTGAGGTGGCAGCATTCTGCATCTGCACCAGAGGAATTGAGAAAATAAGAGATGCACACATTACGCATGTAGCAGAATTCTGAAATTCGGAACAGTTCCTTACCTTCAAAGGAGCTGGATCTGGGGGTGGAGCTTGACAAATACATAATGGCATTCCACAGTTGCAGTTGGGAACATCTAAAATGGGGTTAACTGAAGTTGATTTAGGCTGCACATTGTCAACATCCTCACTCACGTCTAGTTCTGAAAATTTATCGGATGTGGAGCTAATGCTGTCTGCGGATGTCTGGGGATCATCTCTCACAGATCTAGAAGATCAAAACAGAACCAATGGAAGTCATTGAATGGAAAAGTCCAACAGAAAATTCAAACCTGAAACAAACTTACTTCGCAGTAAACAATAAAAAGAGCTGCTCATTGCTATGGTTATGGGTAGAATTATAGTCATTCCCTGTTAGTAAATAAGATGCAGCTGGATCATCAGGAAAAGTTGCTGACAAAATACACAACTAATACTCAAAGCTAACTCCCATCTTATAATGTGCCTAAGGCTGAGTTTGGATGCACTATTGTGTTGAATGCAATAATTGGTTCAATAAAGAAGAACGAACCAAATTGTAACTACCTTACTATTCATAATGAGGAAGTAGACCTCAAATTGCAGTTACGTTCCCTTCAAGACCACCTTGAAAGTAACGTAATGCAATTTGGAGCCTTATCCCTTGAGACGCAACCTAAGTTGCTGGAATCACTACCAAGATACAAAAATGCAAAATATACCTGCATAAGGTTAGATTCCGACTTCACAAAAATCGTTTCTGCTCTGCTTCCTTTCAAGCATTTGTAAACAACAAACTACATATCACAAGATATCTGTCTGTTCTTCTTTTAGGGATGTTAGCAATGGTGTTAAATGATATCATTTCTAGCAGAAAATCTACAACGCAGAAAATGACTCCGATTTAACTTGAATGATATTTGATAAAAATCATAGACAAATGATGTCTCACTAAAAACCAAAGATGCCACATTGCATGATAGTTAATGATTCTAACATTCATTTTCTTATATAGACTGAATAGTGACGAAATGCGATTGAAGGTAACAGCAGAAGACCCCCTTTTTTTTCTTCTTTTTGATGAATGACAGTTCAGGATCTCCTATGGGGCTGGGCATGGTGGAGGGATAGGAAAGGAGGGGAGAGTGATATGGCAACTAGTCTTGATGGCAGTGATATGGCACATACGCAGGGAGTGCATCAATAGGCAAGGAACATGGGAGGAGATAGAATGGAAGGTTGAGGGAATTGGTCGAATGGGCGTCCGGTTCAAAGAACGTGGTTTGTATGATTAAATCCTTGTTTGGTTTGTAAATATCTTGGTTGTATATTTAGCCTTTGCAATAGTCAAGGTGGCACCGTAATAAAAAACAGTTTCCCTTCCAAATTTATTTATTTATTGAAATAAGACTGATGTATTTTCCACATCTATTGGACTCGATACTCTAGAAGTTTAAAAATGACTACAGCTTGATGCCTAATAAAAGAACCTGGCTGTTTTGGCTGCATCACTTTTCCACATTTTAGCTTTTATGAGAAAAGAAAAGGAAAGTCAAGATTTATGATTGCACAACCATTTGAAATCCAGATCGATTTTTTCAACACTTGCATGTTGGCTTTGTTTAAAGCACTTTATAAACTGACAAGAGTATCATGACTCCTCTACTAAAGGAGTCATCACCATACCACCCACTTGACTTCCATACTGAGGTCCGCAATCTGGTCTAACAGGCATTCCCTTTGCCCATAATTCACTAATTTATCTAGTTGTAATCAGTTTCACCTGCTAAAGAGCATCGAACTCAATGCCTCTTTGCGGATAGGAATACACCAGACATGTTTGCTTCGATCACTCTGAATGTTTTCCACCAAAAAAGTCGGAAACAAAAAAAAAAAAAAAAAAAAAAAAAAAAAAAAAAAAACACCTTAAAAATTGGCTCTTTTTTTTTTTTTTTGAAATTTTAAGAAATTGGCATTCAAATAAACTAAGATAAAAAATTACCTCTAGAGCAAAAATATGAGACTATGTGATGAAACCAGATATTAGGACGAGGATTTAAAGGGCAACGGAGGTAGGATGGGCAGAAAACAATAGGTGCTAACACTTAGTCTAACAGCCATCACCATGCTATCAGAGACATACAGGTTATGGACTAGGGGCAAGTCGGTTATAAGTCCTAGTCCTTTGTTATAAATCAGCCACAATTTCATCTATCTTTAAGCTTTAGAAATTTCTCAAAATTCCAAGACGATAAATTTCCCTGGCAAAGGAGCAAAGGATTAAAAGGTGGTGGACCATCTCCACATTCCTCATACACATCACAAAGACATTGGGAAGCATCATATTCCTTTTTTGCAGGTTATCTATCGTCAGCACCTTGGCCGCCACCTTCAAGGGAGCTGATTCCACACAAAGGAGAGAGGACTTGGAATTGGGAGAACTAGGGAGAGAAACAAGAGCCTCCTAAGCAAAGGTTGTGGAGATTTGGTGAAGATGAAAATGCCCTCTGGTGGAAGATCATGGAGAGGAATTATGGGGAGAAGCATAGGGAACCCAGGCAAAAGGGAGGAAGATCCGGGGATCAGAGCAAAGAATTTACAAAGTGGAGGATTTTTTTTTTTTTTTTTTTTTTTTTGAGCATTAAAGAGAAAATATATTAAAAAGAAGACCAGGCCAGAATATACAAAGGGAAAAAACTGTACAAACAACCTGAAACCAACTAAAAATCAGCCCAACAATCTGGACTGGCAGCTACAACCTTCTCTACGTGAGCCCATTCAATTACGAGCTGCTTCGTTCTCTTGAAAACTCCTTCAACTTGACCCAAACGATTCCTGAAACATCTATTATTCCTTTTCAACCACAAAGACCACAAACCAGCCAGCAGAGTGAGACGCCAAACTTTTCGACCCGTACTCCTGTGCATGCCTACATATGCCACATAGCTAGAAACTGCCCAATGGAACTTGGAAAGACCCATAATAGACCAAAGAACTTATGCCACACCCGACTTGCAAAAGCGCAATGAATAAAAAGGTGATCCACTGATTCCTCCACTTGGAGGCACATCACGCAAACATTAGGAAGGATCATCTTTCTTTTCCTTAGGGGGTGTTTGGCACAAGGGATTAGCTGGTTTTAGGGGGATGGAATTGCTTTTTTGCAATAAATGCTATATCCATTGGATTGTCTCTTAATTATCCGAGTGAACCTATTCACTTCCATATTTGGGTCATCTAACAGGTATGGCTTAAATACTTTTTTTTTCCCATATAGTGTTTGGTTGAACGTGGAAAACAACCGATAATCTCGAAACTGTGTTTGGAAACCCAAGGGTAAGTTGGACAGGGATCTCCTGCTAGAGCCTTTTACAAGAAGTTCCGGCGCTTGGAAACGAGGTGGGGCCCACCTTGATGTTTTTGAGGAATCCACCGCATCCATCCATTTTGTGACAACATTTTAGGACATGCTACCAAAAGTGAGGCAAATCCAAAACTTCAGTGGGCCATACGAGAGGAAACAATGGGGAAAGAAATTCCTACCGTTGAAACCTTCCCGAGGTCCACCTTGATGTTTTTATGCCATCCCAACCATTTATAAAGTCATTCCTGCTAGGATGAACTGACAACAAAAAAAAAAAAACCATAGCATGATACAAAACTTTTGTGGCCATATAACTGTTTCAACGGTGGTCACTCAATCCCCACTGTTTCCTCTCATGTGGTCCAATTGAGTTTTGGATCAACCTCATTTTTGGTCGTATGCTCTAAAATGATCTCACAAAACGGATGGACGGGATGGATTCCTCCCAAACATCAAGGTGAGCCCTACCTCACTTTCCAGGGCTGGAACTTCCAGCCGAAATCTCTCCTTACTCTATCGTTTGTATTAGCAACGGCTTGCGTACAAATCCACAGGATTCAGAAAATCATGGGTTGCAGGGGTTGTAATCCAAGAGGGATTGTTGAAATCCATCCCTACTCCATCCTTCGTACCAGCGCAAGACCCTATGCTTGAAATCCTACCTGGGATATGACAAACCAAACAAGCCATGCTTTTTCTTACAGGGGATTTGAAGTTCCATCCCAGCTAATCCCTTGCGCCAAACACCCCCTTAGGTTGTCAAATGTTAGGATCTTATTACACCCAGCTAGCCAAGCAAATGCTGCCACCTTTCTCGGCGTTCCATAGCGCCAAACAAAAGCCGTTGGGCATTGCCCTTTTTCTAAGTCCCCTCCATCCAACAACTTATAAAAGGATCTAACCGAAAAAAATTCTGGACCTTTCTTTCAACCACTTCATCGAATCCGACTCTAAAATAACTGACTTTATCTTCTCTAAGAATACCAATAGATTGATGAACTCATCGCCCTCATTATCATATAGATGTCTCCAACATTGCGGACCCCAACAAACCTCATGGCCTTGAATCGAAAAACGAGAAGCCACAACCATTTCTTCCCCTAATGCTACTCTTGCCACCCTTGGGAACATGACCTCTAATTTCTAATCCCCCACCCAAATGTCCTTCCAAAACTTAAATCTTCAGCCCATCACCCAAAAAGAACCGAACACCTTCCCACACCTTATCCCTCAACCGCATCACCGCTTTCCACACTGAAGAGGCCCTATATAACGATGACGTGCGAGTACACCAACCCCCGGCCTCCACCCCATACTTCCTCCCCACTACCTCCCTCCAAAGAGAATCCTCCTCCACCCCGAATCTTCAAACTCATTTTTCCTATTAACCTATCGTTCATCCTCTCCAAATTTCTCAACCCTGCACACCCTTGATCCCATTCCCACGGCTTACACTTCCTCCTACTTCATAAGATGAAATTTATGCTTTCCTTCATCTCCCTTCCATAAGAAATCCCTTCTTATTTTCTCCAATCTCTCCAACATTGATTTCGGGCACTTGAAAAGAGACATGTAGTAGACCGGTAAGTTAGACATCGTCGACTTAATGAGAATTATCCTCCCCCTCTAAAGATAAGCTTCTTGTGCGCCATTGCGCAAGCTTCTTTTGGAATCGCACAATCACCTTATCCCAAACCATCTTAGGCGGCTTCCCAATACAGAGCGGGAGGCCAAGGTCAGAGGATGAGAAATATCCCACCTTGCACCCAAACACATTCGCCAAAAATTCGACATCTTCCTTGGTTGTACCCACTCCAAGTAATTCTGTCTTTGATAAATTAATCCTCAGACCCGATACAACTTCAAAGCAAACTACGATCATTCACAAATTTTCCACCAAATCTACATCAGCCTCACAAAGCAAAAGCATGTCGTCCGCATACTGGAGGTACGTCACTTAGTAGTCTGAATTGTCCACAACGAAACCCCTCACAAGATCTTCCTTCGCCCCTTTGTCAATCATTCTACTCAACACTTCCATTACAACTACAAACAGATACGGGGATAAAGGTTCTCCTTGTCTCGGCCCCCTCGATGAGGTAAAACACCCATTGGGCGATCCATTAACCAAAACTGAAAACCTCGCCGATGCTACATGTGCCCGAATCCAAGCCCGCCATTTGTCGCCACACCCCATATGACGCAACATATAATCCAGGAAATCCCATTCCACATGATCATACACCTTTTCTATGTCCAACTTACAAACCACTCCTTTTTCTTTTCTTCTATGACAAGCATCTATGCTCTCCTGTGCCACCACACGCTATCTGCAATCTGTCTCCCCACTACAAATGCCCCTTGTGATTTTAAAACAACACCTCCAATTGCCTCCATAAATTTTGTAGCCAGAATCTTTGCCAATATCTTGTACGAGCCTCCCAACAGGCTTATAGGCCTAAAATCCGACAAACTTTCCACCCCCTCCTTTGGAATCAAAGCTATAAATGTCGCACCTAACTCCGAGGAAATGAAACCTGGAAGAAAAAATTCATTAATGAAATCGATAACATCTTTTTTTACAATCTCCCAAAACTTCTGATAGAACAATATCGGAAAACCATCCGGCCCGGCCGCTTTTTCACTTCCCAATTGAGAGATCAATTCTTTTATTTCATCTTTATCGAAGGCTCTCTTTAAGTTCTCTGCCCTATCCCTAGGAATCATATCGAACTGAAGATTATCGAGTTTCAGCCGGTTCCAATCTTCCTTTTTCAGCAACTAATTATAGAAATGAAAAATTGTCGCATAGACAATAGCCTTCCCTTCTTTCCTATCCCCTTCCACCACAATTGACTTTATCTTATTTACTCTAGCCCTCGTACTAGCCATATTGTGAAAAAACTTTGTGTTTTTGTCCCCCGCTTTTAGACATCACGCCCTTGACCTCTACCTCCATTTAATCTCGTCCTCTCTCAATCTTGCAGAATATTTTGCCGAATAAATTTCCTTCCAAGCTTTTTCTTCCTCTGACAGCTCACCATTTTCTTCCTTTATATCTAACAACTGAATTTTATTTAAAATTGCCGCTGATTCCACTTTTCTGCCTCTAAGAACTTCTTTTTTCCACACATTAATCTTACTTCTTAAGGAGGAAGTTCGGAAGGATGTTGGAAAAATTCTAAGAAATGGCACTAGATTCAAAGCTACAAAGGCAAACAGCTATCTTTTGGAAAGATGGATGGGTGAAGAGCCACTCATGCAAGTTTTCCTTGGGATTTTTCAGCTGCTACCTCAAAGGAGTACCTCATATAGGATTGCTATGAAGTGCTGGAAGGCAAGACTGTCGGGAACATCACTTTTGGAAGAAACCTTAAGAGATGACAAAATGGCGTGAGGAATGTCGGTGCAATCTTATCCGTGATCAATGGAAGACTCTTGCGTATGGAAATGAGCCTTGAATGTTCTGCGCTTCCCTCCCTAACCCACTAAAGATCAATCCGATCCAATAATAGTAGAAGGCGATTCCACAAACATCATAAACTGGGCAAGTAAAAGTTCGTCCAAGCCGTGGAGGCTTTCATTTATCTTCAATCAAATTTGTCTCAGATGCCAAGAAGTCTAAACATTTTGTATGCTGACATATGTAGGGAGGCGAACGAGAAATCCGACATATTAGATTGGGGGTTTTGGTGGGATGGGAGTTGGGTGTTGCCCTCTTCTCTTCTTGTTGGGAATTCATTGACCCTTCTCTAATTTTTTTAATTTTTTTTCTTTTCTTTTTCTTTTTAGAGGTTGTTTTGTTTTAAGTAAAATTTTCTTTATCCTTTCTAAAATAAAAATAAAAGCCCTGAATTATGAGGAATGTGATCTGACCATTAAAGCTTGTATGAAGGAGTTTCATCATTGCATGATCCACAATGACCTCAAAGAATTGATGGTTCAATCAGTGGCAAGATATGTTAGCAGGTTAGATTGAACAAAGTTTTCAACAATTAGCGCTTAGACTAAAGGTAGATCAAAATCTTCTCATTAGTCTGTGAAAGGAAATGTAGTGAGCCTCTTTGATATTTGAACTAAGAAACCATAGAAAGAAATAACAGACACACATAGAGTACCAAAACAGCGACCAAGTTTTCAATCAGGGGCCATGCATATAGAGGACAAAAGATCAAGAGCCATGGGTATAGCAAGTTGGTATCCCTTCTCTTGCTTCTTTTTATTGCTGATGATTCGTCATCATCCTCATGGGCTGATCCAGCTATTCGATAATAATTTGCTATATTTCAATAAATATTGATTTTTTTGAGTAAATGAAATGTGCAGGAGAAGTCCTAGCATAGGATGGTTAGAGGTCATCAATTTTTCATGTAAAATCACTTCTGCGGGTAATGATCGGAATATATCAAATTGAAGCCAAAGAACAGAACAGTAAGGAAGTTACCGGTTCGGATTATTGAAACACTCGCTGCAAACTCTGACATTGGTGTGGATGCCAAATTGTGGTAATGTCTGAAAATAGCAGCCATGAACTTAGCATGTAAGCAATGTGATCAAAGTTTGATCATATTAAGGGGGCGTTTGGATCGTAAGTTACTTAAGATAAGCTACTTACGCCTCAAGTAGCTTATCTTGATTTCTGCTTATTAAACTGAAGTGATTAACTTTAAAACAAATAGTTGCTTACAAGTGATCATCAACCATACTTACTTAATCTCAAATAAGTTACTGATCCACTGCTGTTAAGTAGGAAAAGGTAACTCATTTGGTAGCATCCAAACAGGCCCTAAATGACATGAAACATGTTGGATCAGAAGTATGGGAAGTTCTCACCATTTGATTGGATGAATGATCATGGCATAGTGTCCTGCCGCAACATCGGCAATGATGCTGCATTAAAAAAAAATTAATATATAACTAAAAGAGGCCCAATTTAGAAGCAATGCCAAATTTCGAATATTAGAACTTTGCTCCAATCACAATTTCACAACAGGAACATCTACCACATGCAAGCATCAAAATCCCCCTACCGGCCAACTAGCTTAGCTCCGCATAAGGCTTCAATTTCAAAAAAAAAAAAAAGAAGTAAAACAACAAATTGCACAGATGGGCACCAACTACACCACATGGAAATCAAATTCCTTTGTATAAGATACATTAGAGACAGAGAAGAAAACTCTTGATGTTATAAGCAAAACATGCTTATAACAAGAAAGGCCATTCCCAAATAAAATGAGGGGGGGGGGGGGGGGGGGGGGGGGACCCTAGTAAGAAAGAGATCGAAAGAAAACCTAAGGTGCTGTTTGGTAGAAGCCATCTCATTTTAACTGGGCCTGTTTGGTTTTCCTATGAAATGCAAAATAAATGAGCTACCATTATCATTTCCAGGTGTTTGTTTAAATAGGAATTATGGCTCGTAAATCGAGAGCCAAATACACATGTAAAGGAAGTAGGTAAAGTAAATTGTAATCATTACATTTTCACACTATAAAACCACCATTTTTACAGTGATTTCTGAGTGAAACAAACAATGTAGCAAAACCATCATTACAGTCAAATTTAAGTGATCTCACCACACAAATAAAAGAGTAAATAATCATTTACCCATTTACAGCCATTTACTGTTGTAATTGGAAAACCAAACAGGCGTAACAGTAATTCTGTAATAGAGATCATCATCAACTCATTACTGCTAACATGAACTCATTATACACAATTACTGTTCAAATAAAGATCGTTGACAAATAAATCCCAGTCCTACACTGCACGAATATCTTCAGCGATTTAACGGGACGCAGACCAAGACAACGCTGAGAATCAAGAGCTAATTCTAAGATGAGAAGGTTATCGAGTATTTGAAGCATCACTTGATTTAAGCATCTAATAATTAAAAAAAAAAATCATTGGGAATTGAAATTTACAAAATTGCAAATCAATAAATGGAAGACAGAAAATAGAATTCAGATCTTTGTGAGAAATAGATTCAGTAAAGCAACAGGGGTTGAATGAATTTCAAATAATTTAGAAATGGATGGATGGATTGAGATTAGATGAGTGCTTCTTTTTAATTACCCTCCGCCTGAAAGCGTTGAAACTGCATTTGCAGACGTCACACCGATCTGCTTCCTGGAACGTTGGTGGCGTTTCCCACATCTCTCTCTCTCTCTCTCTCTCTCAAGACGCCCCTCTGCTCTTTCATTTTTATTCTGCGGTTGGACAAGGATCGGGTAGACCCGACAGGTCATTGTACCCGATTCCAAGACAAACGAGTTCGGATCTGAACTTGGACAGATGCTCGACTCAGAGTGCTAAATGGGAGAAATCGGATTGCGTACTGAGTAACTCAGTGCGCTTTTATCGTACCGGGTAAACTCAGTTGGGCCCACCTTGAATGTATGTAGTTTATCCACGCCGTGCATCCGTTTTTCCAGATCATTTTAGGGGTATATCCAAAAATTGAAGTATGTTCAATGTTCAAGTGGACCACAGCACAGGAAACAGTGGGAATAATGATTTCCACCGTTGAAACCTTCCTAGGGCCCACAGTGATGTTTATTTGTCATTCACCCTGTTCATAAGATCACAAAAATATGGATGAAGGGAAACACAAATATCAGCTTTGATCCAAAGCTTCTATAGCTCCCAATAAATTTTCAACGGTAGACGTTCAATTTACACTGTTTCATGTGTTGTGGTCCGCTTGAGATTTGAATATTATTCATTCAAGACATAAAATTATCTGGAGAAGTGGATGGACGGAGTGGATAAAACACATAAATCACTGTGGGCCCCACAGAGTTTACCCAGTAAGCAATCCGCTTCCTAAATGGGAAGTCTCGCGTGACTTTCGTAAGAGTGTGGTTGGACGTGTACATAACAACCACCTCAGGTCAGACATCAGGTGCGCCACTGTCGGTCAGACCAGGGCTCAAAAATTAGGTTGAGGGGTCCCACCATTAAAATCTTGCAAATCGTGTTATGTGATCCACCGTGGTGTTTATATGCCATCCAATCCACTCATCTGACGTGTCACACCAGGATTAATGGATTCTTCCAAAATCAGTACATTCCATAACTTCTGTGAGCCACACCTCGTGAGCTTAAACGTATGGGTGTGATTTTACAATGTTCATTGTCGTATGGCTCACCCTAGGTCCTCGCTGGAAGCGGATTGCGTACTGAGTAAACTCTGTGGGGCCCGCCGTGGTGTATGTTTCTTATCCACACCGTCCATCCACTTTACCAGGGTATTTTAGGGCATGAGCCTGGAAATTAACCATATCGAAAGAACAAGTGGACCACACCAAAGGAACACTGTGGGAATTGAAAACCTACTGTTGAAAACTTAGTGGGGCCACAGAAGTTTTCGATCAAGCTGATATTTGTGTTTTCCCTTCATTATGACAAATAAAAATCACTTTGGGCATTAGGAAGGTTTCAACGGTGGACATCATTATCCCAACTATTTCCTGTGGTGTAATCCATTTGACCTTTTGATAACCTTCAATTTTGGGGTCATGCCCTAAAACGATCTGAAAAAACGGATGGACGGCTTGGATAAGATACATCCACGGTGGACCCCACAGTTTAATCAGTATGCAATCCGCTTCCCCGCTTGACTGTATTTTAGAATCGATGGTGAAAGTATTTTAGAATCCATGGTGAAAATGTGGCTGCACACCTGCTGGACGGGGTGGATCATATAAGGTTCAATTAGTGTAAGTTGGGCTCTCGTTCACGTGATCTCAGCATAAACACAGACCATTAGACCTGAGCAGACCCAACCCAAGTTCAACCCCTATCTGATGAATGTGTCAGGTCTACAGCTCTTGGACCAGACCTGACCAACTTTGATTTGTTCATAACTCTTGACCCATTCAATAAATGGGCTGGTTTATTTTGACTGGACCCAGACCCAGACCAGACCCAACCCGGACATATTATTGGTTTGGGTCTAGAGCCAAGATCCGGACCCGACTGATAAACGGGTCTGGGTCTTCGTTTCATAACTTGGCAAAAATCAGGTCTTTAGACCACTAGAGAGTTGAAGTGATGATGCCTTTTAAGACAAGAATGCAAACGGGACCCCACACGAGCTGTACATTTAGAGGCTAAACAAATGGACGGTTTACAAATAACATGACAGCTGTCCAAATTCAATGAGCCACTCAGATTGTTATGGCCGTTTAATCAGTCTGAATTTTAGGATATGATCTATCCAAAATGGGCTTCACTTATTGGACGGTCCTGATATGCTATGGGTGATGAGACACCACAACTTAAATAGCCTTTGGTGAACTATCACCCAAGTGGCGTAGCCTTGCGTTCTGTTCGCTCAGTACATTGCGTTGAATAAAAGAAAGTGTACATGAGGGCTTTCTCTTTTCGTAATCTAAATAATTAGAATAGTGGTAGATAGGAGATCCCAGATAGTGTCCCCTATCAGATTATCATAACCGTCAGATTGGGACCTGTTAAATGGACCACTGGTTCTAGCACTTGTCAGATGGCTAAAATCATTCGATAGTGTGGGGCATATGATAATGGACCGACCAGATCTATAGATAAATATTTGCATATCATTTTATATTTATAATTTTAAAAAGTAATAAAAATCTTTAATAATGTATTATATAAATATATAAGAGATTTTGAGTATTTTTCTTACACACTTACACTATAGTCCTTTTTTTTTATACCACAATGGTTACTTTACCTATGACCTCTTGTTGAAACTCTTGTGAGTACCACTGAGGCATGACTAAGGACCCAACGGATTCTAAATATTGGAAGAATCTTGCTGTAAAAATCCCAACATATAATTAGATTTTAAATTCGTTTATTAATTTTTAATAAATACGAAAATTGCCAAAGAACAAGATTTGTCATCATTGAGTCTATTCTTAAGTGCTCTAATCATGTTTGGACGACCGGATAAGGGAGTCCAGGGGCACTGAGAGTCTTCTCTTGTCCATAAATGCCCTTATTTGTGTTCTATTATTCAAGTTCTTAAAAAATATTATTTTCAAGAAATTAAGAAAAATGAAAGGAAATGACCAGGCTTTTTATAAAGGTTATGTTCCATCGCAAATCTCTTAGTGATGTCCCACACATTCCAACATGAAGGGTACAATATCTATTGCCCTCATCTTCAAATGTCTTACATGTGCCACATGTGTTATACAGCTAAGATCTATCTTTAAGGGGATGTTCGAACCCATAACTTAGTGTTGAAACTCTCCACGGCAACAGGTGCCATCTTTAAGCACTAACATGTGCCTATGTGCCACATATGCATCGCATGCCACTGTCATCTTCAAGTGCACTACATGTGCAGATATCCATTCAAGTGCCCCACTTATCCCAATATGCTACACGTGCTACCATCCATCCTTAAAAAACTTACATTTGCCAATATACCACGTGTGACATGTAAGCAAACCATCAAGTTGTCAACATATCACACGCTCTGTTGTACTACACGCGACATATGTAACAAGCTCTACTATTCATCTTCAAGCACCTCACACATGCCAATGTGTTGCATGTGACAACGTGACATCTGCACAATCCATTTTCAATGCACGTGTGTCACCTCATCTTCAAGTAGGTTTTTTATTTGTGTTTTTGTGAAAATAAAAAAACATTTCTTTTTAATCCACACAATAGATTTTGCAAATGAAGATTTTTTATTTTTATTTTTTTCAAGAAACTCCCATTGAAAAGACAATCAATGGAAGCAGCTTTTATTTCTCACTATTTTCTAGAAATGGCGTTTCTTAGTAAAAACACCAATTTCCTCCATTTTTTTCCCACCAAACTGCAGGAGCAAATATGGCAGAAGCGAGTTCTGGCACATGCTAACATGGCGCACATTCATGAGATCCAGACCATGTGCTGAGTAGGTCCTAAACATGCACTAACTTGAAATCTGGCCGTGTAGTGATGGATAGCATCCAGAGACGGTTGCAATAGGTATATTTTGTAGAAACTTGTTGATATAGAGGAAGTTGCCGACGATTATATGAAGAGAATGAACCATCGGAAGAAAGTCAGGCGGGATGACAAAACACTCGTCAAAATTCAGAAAGTCCAACCCCATTGGGCGCCCGACTAACCTTCACCGAGCACCCGACCATAGGCCAGAGTGATCCAAAGAGTTTTTTAGCAGATTTTCAAATTTCGGATGCCCGATCAATAGTTCATCAGACGCCCAACCACCTCACTTTCGGACGTCTGAAATTTGTCTAAATTATGCCCCAACCCTTTGGACAATTTTGTCCTTCATCGGGCCCTCGATATTCATCTGGGTTTTATGTTTAGGCTGCTGGATTGTTTTTGAGTTTGGCGAGCACCCGACGACACGCAATCGGTTGCGCAGTTTTTGCATGAACTTTCTATTTTGAATGTTTTTCTTTCCTAGTTCGTTTATGACTTTTGATTTACGCACTCTAAGATTTCTAGCACTAATCATAGGCTATAAATACTCGTTATAATTCGTTGTTAAGGATTATTTATCTTTTAGTAAAATCTCTTGAGTTTTTACTCTTTTGGCAATGGATTCGAGTATTCCTTCATGAATTCGAAGAAGATCGGTTGAGGATTCTCGATAGTTCCGTGGATTCAGAATAGTTATCAGTGAGGAAAGATGGTGTTTGATCCCACACCTCGTCTATATTGCGCCACTTGTCCTTGGACAGCTGTATTCCGGGCACCTAAATGGACACCCAAACGTTCAATTTTTGTAAATGCCCACTCTACCTTAGAGCAATAGTGGCATCCAAATAGCACCTCCCCGGAACATGGACATCTGCCTTAAGTGGAGCTTTGAAGGGCATCCAAACAACACCGAAGTCAAACCACGTACATCCATTTCTCTGGGAATCCCGAGTGCTGGAAGCTAAGTTCTCTCTTCATGAAAATTGCTTCTACAATTTTGTTTTAAAGGACTACATTTCAGGCTACCTACTGACATGAGCTTCGCTATAAACCCCAGTAAAAGCAATTTTAAAAACCCAACCATCATTTTCAAACTCAGTCGAGTCAACTCAGTTCGGCTGAAGCTCTGATTTCAACAGTTCGAATGTTGATTCCATAAAAATTGATTATGTTTCCGTAGAATTGGCCAAGTTGAACCCAGAAACTTGAAAGTGATTTCCGAGTCTAAGCCCAATGTGGGTTACAAGAAAAAAGCATCTAATGAGGCACAACACATTCTTGGGTTTAAATATCATGCATTTGGGTGCATTAGAACATGAAGAGCAAATTCAGCCAAAGCCAATTGGTGGTCCAGCGTATGCTTGTATGGAGGCTGTTCACTAAGACAATTACTATTAGAAGTTAATGCACTTGCAACAAACCCAATCGAGTCGGGGGAGAACGACATAAATCAATGCTCTCTCTAAATAAAAAAGAAGGCATGCCACATGCCCTTCAGGGCTTTGGCTGTCAAAGTTAAAAGCATGCATCTCAGTTGGGCGCCCCCAGTCCATAAAATATGCCAATGCCCTTCTATTCCTTCAACGGAAAATCAAGAGATTGATGTCGTCAAGGTCAGTCATTTGTCGTTACAAAAGTTTCAATCCACCCGTGACATCATCAACCATATCAGCAGGTCCTGCCCAAGTACACAGAAAAATCACGCAGAGGAACCTTACAGCAGATTCAAATGAATCGCTCAAGTAAAACTAGAAAAAGGTGACTACATGTATATACTGAAGCCATCATAACAGCGTAACTAACCAAAATTAGTAACAGAGGAAAGCAGAAGCTACCAATCAAGAGATCAAACACGCGCGCGCGAGCACACAGAGGAGGGGGGGGGGGGGGGGGGGGCAACTAAAGGCAGCTGATCCTGATCCTCTCAGCTTATCTTCTTCAAGAATGGATTGGAGAGAGAGAGGGAGGATCGGGTGGGTCCTTGGAGGGCTTCCCTCTGTATCTGGAAATCAAATCTCTTATGGCCTGTTTCAGTGCTTGCTGTTTTGATGCTTCTAAAGGAGACAATGAGGTGGCTGAGAGCCTCACTTGTAAGGGTCAACAAGAGTTTCATGCAACCATGGTCACTTAAATCTTTGTGGCTATTATGATGCTGATTGGGCAAGGTCATCTGATGATAGCATGTCCATGACTGGATATTGCACATTTATTGGTGGCAATTTTATCTGTTGGAGAAGTAGCACATTTATTGGTGGCAATTTCATCTGTTGGAGAAGCAAGAAGCAGAGTCTTCTCGCTTGATCATCTGTAAAGGCCGAATATCAGGAAATGACTAACACAGTCCATGACAAGCCTCTCTTACATGAGACGGGCTTTCCTCCTCCAGCTTTGACCCCTCTATATTGTGATAATCGAATGGTTATTCATATCAAGCAATGGCTAACATGTTCCCTGAGCATATATGGTTTAAGTCTCTCTTATGTGTGATGGGCTTCCTACTCCAGCATTAATACCTCTTCATCGCAATAATTAGATGACAGACGGTTACTCATATTGCCGACAATCCGTGTTCCATGAGCGCACAAAATATATCAGTAGATTGCCATTTTGTTTGAGAGAAAGTGGTTTCTAAAGATTTCACCATGCCTTTTGTTAAATATGACGATCAACTTCCAGATATCTCTAAGGATGCCCCAAACACATGGGCCTGGATTTCAAAAGGAGCTCCCACCGAAATTGAGCAGCCACTACCTGGGAGTAGTGTGTTTGGAAACCGAAGCCTTTGAGTCACAAACAATATCAGAGATGGAGACGCAACGAAACTCTGTCCCTAAGCCCAAGTAACAATGAAGAAGGTGACAAAAGTCCCAATCTTCTCCAAGGGCAAGATGGTATTTTAAAAAAATCCTTGTATTCTCCCCTGAAGGAAAAAAAAAAAAAAAAAAACAGTAACTGACCATCTCTGTTTGGATCTGTTGGGTATCAAAGGCCGAAGAAAACTCCAAATCTACGAGGGAACAGAGAAATGGATGAAAAGAGGATCCACAATTTCTTCCACTTTCCAACACATGCACAAAATGCTCAAGTACTTGTGACTTTTTTAAGATTGTCAAGGGTAAAGATTTTGGAATCTTCTGTGGGTTGTGGGAGGAGATTTTAACGTTGTTACGTTCTCATTTGAGAGACTCAATAGCGTTAGAATTTCTAAATCAAAGAAAGATTTTGCTATTTGGGTTGGTATGCATGCCCGGTGGATCTTCCCATGGGGAGTGTCAATTATACCTGGTCTAACGGCCGTTTCCCCCCTTCAATGTCATTGGTGGATAGATTTCTTGTTTCCCTCAGTTGGATCCAACACCTCTCATTTGCCCACTAGAGAGGCCTTCCCAGACCTGTATCAGATCACTGCCCTATTATTCTTGAGACGAAAGAAATCAACTGAGGCCCCAAACCTTTTCGCTTCAAGCTTGCTTGGCTGGAAGTGGAAGGCTTCAAGGAATTGGTTTTGTGTTGCATAAAAAACTTCGGTTGCTGAAATCCAACTTGAAAGCTTGGCATCATGATGTATTCGGTCCTCATGAGCTAGAAATGGCCTCTATCCTTGCTGCTATCCAGGAATTTGATATAAAAGAGGAAATGGACCAGCTCTCTGAGGCTGATTCGATTTCTAGATTGAATCTTTCTTCTGACTATTGTTCCAGATTGAAAGAGGAGGAGATAAAGCGGAGACAAAGGTCTAAAGCTATTTGGCTTAAAGATGGTGATCAGAATACAAAAAAAATTCATTGTTATGCTAATGCGAGAAACCGTTCTAATCTTATCTCCTCCATCTCAATTGGGAATTCTGTAGGCAGTGACAAAACCTCTTATCTCCTCCGCGCTTGTGGATTATTTCTCTAATTTGCTTTCCTCATAAAGTATCCCATGCCCCTCAATTGATAACCTTCACTTTAACTCCATCTCTGAGGAGGATGCGCTATTTCTAGAGAGAGAGATTGATCTGGATGAGATTAAGAAAGCTGTTAGGGGATTGGGGAGAGATATACCCGACCCAGATGGCTTCCCAATAGCATTTTTCCAAGTTTTTTGGGATCAGATTAAGGAAGATCTCTTCAATTTCATTTCCGAATTCTTCAAAGGGAATAGTCTGGCTATGGAGCTGGGTTGCACTTTCCTGGCCCTAATCCCTAAAATCGAAGGGGCTATCTCTGCCAAGGACTTTCGTCCTATTAGTTTGATACGTAACCCTTATAAAATTCTAGCTAAAATTCTTAGTCAAAGATTAAGGCTTATTGTCCCCAAGGTTATCTCCCCTTTCCAATTCGCTTTTGTTGAGGGGAGACAGATTTTGGATTGTGTTCTTGTAGCTAACGAATGTTTGGATTCTTATGCCCGTCTTAGGAAACCAGGTATTTTGTGCAAGCTAGATTTAGAGAATGTATATGACCATGTTGAATGGGATTTCCTTGACATTATGCTTAAAAAAATGGGTTTCTGTTTGAAATGGAGGGCGTGGATTAGAAATTTCAGTTTGAAATGGAGGGCGTGGATTAGAAACTGTGTTTCTTCTCCAAAATTCTCTGTCCGTATTAACGCATCTCCTTTTAGAATTTTCAAATCCTCTCGTGGTCTTCGTCAAGGAAATACTTTGTCCCCATTCTGTTTGTTTTTGTTACTGAGGCTCTCAGTGGTTTACTTTCCAGGGGGCAGGATGTGAGTCTCTTCAGAGGTTTCAGCATCGAAAACTTTCAAACTCCGATCTCCCATCTTCAATTTGTTGACGACACGCTTATCTTTTGCGAGGCGGATGAGAGAATGGTCTCTTCTCTGGGAATGATCGTTGTCTGTTTTGAGGTTTTCTCAGGCCTTAAGATAATCCTGGCTAAATCAAAACTTTTTGGTATAAACCTTCCCCCTGAGGTTTGTCTTTCTTTTGCTAAGTTTTTGGGTTGTAAGGTGAGTTCTCTTCCTACTATCTATTTGATTCTTCCTCTTTGCATCGGTAAACCCCCTTTATTCCTTTGGGATAGGATTATCGAAAGAATAGACAGCAAGTTATCTTTGTGGAAGATGAACATGCCATCGCTTGGAGGTAGAATCAATCTTATTAAATCCTCCCTCTCGAATCCGCCTACCTGTTACTTCTCTCTTTTTCATTGCCCCTAATCAGTTATTTTTAGAATTGATTAGATGAGAAGGAACTTCATGCGGCAAGGTGGTTCTGAGGGAAGAAAGTTCTCTTTACTTAACAGGAAAGAGGTTTGTTTACCTTATGGGGAAGGGGGAGCTAATATAAGGGACCTAACCCTCTTCAATGAGGCCCTTTTAGGCAAGTGGGTTTGGAGATTCAGTAACGAAAGAGAGAGTTTGTGGCATCAAATTATCTCTACTAAATATGGGCTTTCACCTCAAGGTCGGTGGACAAAGTCTTCTTCTCTCTACCAATCTTCTTTCATATGGAAAGGTATAGCTAGGTCTGCCTCTTTGATCTTCGAGAGAATTTCCTTCTCTTGGAAATGGGCACTGGAAATGGGCACAGAATCAAATTCTGGCTCGATATGTGGTGTGGAAACCAATCGTTTGGCCGAATCATTTCCTGCTCTTTATGCCATCTCTTCTAATAAGGATGCTCTGGTCAAAGACTGCTTCATCTCTATAAGAGGGGGAGGTATATGGCTTCCCCATTTTTTAGGAACTTATTGGATTCTGAGATCGAAGACCTTACTCTTCTCCTTTCGCAGTTGCAGATCTGCCAGCCCTCTCCTGATGTAGAAGACTCGATGCGATAGAGACTTTCAACCTCTGGATCCTTCTCTGTTAGATCTTTCTACAAATCCCTCGTCGCGGTTTCTTCAGCTCCGTCTCCTGCCATTACTGCTGCGCTCTGGAAATATGGAGTTCCCCCTAAAGTGGCAGTTTTCGGATGGTTGGTCGGAATAAACAGAGTCCCAACAATCGATAACCTTAAAAAATGAGGAATGTGCATCCCCAACGGTTGTCTTCTGTGTTTCAGATCTGAAGAAACTGTGGATAATCTTTTCATCCACTGTTCTTTCTGTTCTGATATCTGGTGGAGCATTTTTTAACTTTCCTCGGTTGCTTGGGTTATGACTTCCTCTATGGAGGATCTTCTTTGCAGTTGGCATGCATAGTCAAGAGGAGTGCTGGGAAAAAGAAAGAGGATCATCTTCCTGGCTGTTATTTGGGCAATTTGGTCGGAAAGAATCAACCATTGTTTCAGAAATCTCTCCATTGCAGCGGCTGGTGTTTTCTCTCGGGCCCTCGTCATGTTTCGGGACTGGGTTTTGTAGTGTCTTTGGGGCTTCCTGGGTTCTTTCTGTCGGGGGATAGATTTTGTATATTTTTAGAGGGTTTTAGGGGTTTTTTCCTGTTTTGTTTTAGTTCTGTTTTTCTATATTTCTATTTGTTTTTCCTTTCCTGTTCTAGTTTGTTCCTGTTCCACTCCTTTTGCAATAAAATTTCAGCTTTCAAAAAAAAAAAAGGATTTTGAGACAATTGGGTCATTAGCTACAAAGACCAGAAACAGCTTCAGAGATCATCTACCCCAAGAAAAAATAAAAATAAAAACCCACAACCAATGACCTTCTGTTCAGACCTGTTGGGTACCAAAGATGAAGAAAATGACTCCAAATCCTCGAGGCAGCATAGCAATGGATGAAACGAGGATCTACAATTTCTACCGCTTCCCAACACATGAACAAAATGCTCACAAGCACACTTGTGCAGGGTAAGGATTTTGAGACAATTGACTAACGAGCTATGAAGACCAAAGACAACTCCAGTAAGAAGAGGAACATTGATTGTGGTTGAGGGGCCTGAAAAAGAAAAAGGATGAGAGGAAGACCTAAAAGGTCTTGGATACAATTGTTGAGAAAGGATATGAAGGCTTTTCACTTACCAAAAAATGGCCTTAGCTTTCACTAGTGAAAGATGATTTGAAAAGCCAAACTCAAATAGTTGGGACAGGGCTTTAATGGCAATGATTATGATCAAAGAGTAAGTATTTATTAACTGCAACAATCCACTAGGCATCCACTCCCGACTAGATTGAACTATGCCAATCCACAGCTGTGAGCTTCGTTACCCATTGTTAAGTCATAGGCATGACCCTTTCACCATAAGCCTATGGTGGTGCTGCTTCTTCATCATCATCATCTAAGCCTTATCCCAGCCAACTGAAGTCAGCTACATGAATCCTTTCCACAATTCCACTCTATCAAGTCTTTTCATATTACCTCTGCCATAGGTCATCAAGGGTCATCAAGTCTTTTCATATTACCTCCACCCTCGTCCTTTTGGGCCTTCCCCATGCCCTTTTAGAGCCTTCAACTCGTGCCAACTCGTGCCAACTCGCTCCTAACCGGCACAATCCTTGGTCTCCGTTGCACATGACCAAACCATTTGTATATTTTCCCTCATCTTTTTAATTATTGGTGCTTCTCCTAAATTCCTCTGAATGCATTCATGTCTAGTTTTATCCATCCTTGTCTTGCCACTCATCCATCTCAACATCTTCATTTCAGCTACACTCATCCCATAGACACATTGTTCCTTAACTGCCCAACATTTTGTCCCATAAAGCATGGCTGGTCTTTTAGCAATTATATAAAATTTTCTTTTCAGTTTGAGTGGTACACAACAGCCACATAAACCTCCAAGGGCACATCTGCCTTTCTTCCACCCTGCTTGAATTCTATGGGCAACATCCTTTTCAATCTCTCCACTCTCATGAATTATCAACCCAATATACAGAAAGTAGTCATTTTGGGAAACTTCTTGATCAGAAATCTTTACTAATTCCTTGTTCCCACTCCTATTGTTACTAGAATTGCATTCCATATACTCTGTTTTAGTCCAACTAATTTTAAATCTTTAGATTCTAAAGTACCTCGCCAAAAATCTAGCTTCATGTTTATGCCTGCCCGCATCATGTCAATCAAAACCTTGCCATCTGCAAACAACATACACCACAGGACCTCTTCCTGCAAATGCCTCGTTAGCTCGTCCATAACTTATGCGGAAAGGTATGGGCTCATTGCTGACTCCTGGTGCAAACCTACAGTAATAGGGAACTCACTTGTCTCTCCATTAGTGGTCTCCACATTTGTTACTACTCCCTCATACATATCCATAGTCATGTCAATATATCCTCTGGAACCTCCTTCCTCTCCCAACACCCACAAGATTAACTCTTTGGAGAACCTATCGTAAGCGTTCTCTAAGTGAATAAAGGCCATGTGGACCTTTCCCCAGTAACAATGGTCCCAAGCATACAAAATCAAAGCCAGGGGTTCATACTAATGATTATCTTTAAAAAAAAAGTATCCTAAATGTTATATATTTAAATTCCTGAAATAATAGATCATATAATTCAGATCCAAGTTTAACAAAATCACAGTGTATCGCAAATAGCATTATATCATAAAAGATGGTAACAATTGGACTTTGCAATGCAACTACTGATATAGGCATAGAACAAACTAAAAGCTCTAATGCAATAAATAAGGAAACTTACCAAGAATAGCCATCACCGTCCTTGAATCTGAAGAAGAAGGGGTAAATTCATCAATCACAGCGCAGCATTAGGTAATGGGACTAGTGAAAAACTTACACCTAACTGTCAACATAAAATAAACCAAAGCATCTTCAGAAAACAGGATACATACACAAAACCAACATAACTCACTTGGTGCAATCTGTGTTCTCCCAGCATCAATTGTAATGTGGGTCGGTAACTTCAGCGACTTTGCTCTCTCCTGTCCCAATCATAATGTCAGTAATCACGGTTGTAATGAGAAAAAGAAAAAGGAAGGAATACAGCAGTTGTCATAATCTTGTCAAACCAAAGCATACAGGATGAGAAAGTAGACATCTAGGAGATGGGAAAGGAGTATTGAGTGAACTAGTTGAATTCCCAGGAAACTAGAATGCAGAGAGTGAATTGAGACATCCCACCATAAATATCTTAATCCGGTTCAGCTGTGGTAGACACAAGTGTGTGAGGCCCACCTCATTGCTAGCACTTAGCCTAGCACCTCAAGCTTCACCTTTAAGGTTTTACCAAATATAAGGCATTCACAGCTGTGGCATGTCCCACCCTCAGGCTACCATGAGACTATGTAGAGGTCTGAACAAATTTAAGGTTACATGATGCCATCAGAGCAAAACAACATCAGGAAAAGGACCATCAGGGGGGAAAATCGCGTTTGATTCAATTTCGATCCTTTAAGAAAAGATCAAATTTCAGTCAAGGAAAAAAGGAACACCAAAAGATATCAACAAATGACAAGTTCAGGTTTTACAATCTTGACTCGAAAAAAAGAAGAGTGAAACAATGACTATAGCCAATATATGAAAATGCACAGTCATGCTTGTGTTCCTTGTATACAATTTCTTAAAACTGGAAAAAGAATTTGGAAGAGAGCAAAAAAATAGGTGTTGATTTTAAGTGAAAGAGGTACAACAATCGAAACAGAGTTCCCCATTAACTATGATACAACCTCTACTTTGCACTCAATATTCAAGTTGTGGGACCATGTTCAGACAAAAGATCACGTTTTTTCTTAAAATGATATGATAAAAAATATATAACACTGAGAACTGCACGATTGTATTGATAATTGAGCAAGCAAGAAAATGTGGGAACAGTCCAGTGGTCCTTTATCAACAATCACTTCAGCCTTTGCAAACTGAAGAGGAAATTGTATCAGTGTCAGTCATACGTGCAAGAATCAACATAAGCGGACCCTGTTCATGAGTTCACTCACTTGGCTGACAAACACCTAGAAAAGTGCATTTCTTAAGAATTGTAGAAACTAAGAGCGCAATTCAGACAAATCAGGTGAAGTTGTGTTTCATAATTTTCTTCTTTAACACCTTTAAAAAACTTCATGTTTTACATATCAACCAAATTGATATGTCATTCAAAAGAAATTCAAGAATAAAAATGGCCACTGTTATTCATGATGACTTGTAGATGAATTACTTGTAGAATTAGCAAATCTTCCTCACTTTCACTTTTCAAAACCACCTTGACTTGCCCACACATCTCCCACCTGCAAGAGTAGAAACTCCCAACAATAAGCTGAAAAACCTGACCAGAGAAATTATTTGCAGAGATTGTGCCAACCATTAATTATTTTCATCAAATATTTTTTGAGCATTAAGTTGCCAGAAAATCAGTACCTGTTCAGTGCTTTTGGCGCCTTGTTTTGGAGCTTTTTATATAAACCCAGAGTAGCATGACTGGCAAAGGATAGCACAAAACAAGGTGATTGAGACCACTCATGCTGAAAATTCTTTCTAGACAATTTTAAACAGCAACACTAGGCATAAACCACAGAAGCCTTTGTTGAAAACATCTTTCTTATTAATAACTGAAACATTATGAAGGAAAGAAGACAATGCAACTATCCTTTAGGGCAGTTGATATTAAGGGTGGCAATGGATCAGGTTCGGGCCAGGTCGGCCAAAGCCTGACCCATTTATTAAACAGGCCGAGCATTCTTGCCCAAACCCAACCCATGACCCATCCCTTTGACCCGACCTAACCCACTTAAAAATTCATAAACCCGGACCTGACCTGACCTGACCAACCCACCATGACCCAACCCAGATTTAAGAATGGAATATGACACTAAGGCCAAGCAAAACCTCGCTGAGGCAGGGGATACATGCATACCCAAAAAAAAAAAAAAAAAAAAAAATCATCTATATTATTCTTCTTTATTTTGTTTCGGGTTTTGGATCGGGTTAGGTGGGGTCATCTCCCAACCCATTGATAACCTATATAGGCAGGTACAAGCAGGTGGTGTTCAACCAAGCCCGACCCATTTACTTAAACGGGTCATCTTTTTAACCCGAGCCTGACTCACCACCCATTTAGCTTGGCCTGAACCCACCACAAGAGCAGGTCAGGCCAGTTGACCTGCAGGCCAACCCAACCCATTGCCACCCCTAGATATTGATTTCCAACAGACCACTCCATTATGGAGACTCCTGCATCAAAAAAGGAATTGGCCTCCCTACTCCCTTTAACTTGCCTAAAAGGAGTCAACATTGAGAACACCCTAGAGCCTTAATTTCATTCATGATAATTGAAATAATATATATATATATATATATATATATATATATATATAGACACACACACACACACACACACACACACACACACACACACACACACAAATAAACTCGAATCGTAGACATTATTTTCTTTGATGAATGAATTGAATGAATACAAAGGTATAGTTACCATTCCTCTTCTTTGCAAGGCTGGTCCATATAATGGTTTCTTAACCTCTAAGTCAAGGGTTCGAGGAGTTGGTGCCATCATCTTCAAAAAAAAATACAAAGGTATAGTCTTATAGGCTTTTCAAGTCTATTTAGGAAGCTTCTAGAAATCTTCTACAGCTTGTCCAAAGAGATGCTTGAGATCTTATCAAGTCTACATAAAAGACTTAGAATACCAGAACATTCTCAAGTTTAACTGGGAAAGATGCTAGAAATCTTCAAGAAACTCATGGCAAAAATAATTAACAGCTGAAGTTAAGGATCTTTCAAAGAAAGGGACTGTATTCTCTGGAGACCGATCCCGTTGACATCATGTCAGGATATATGAGAGGAAATAATTGCAAAATTCTGATCATCATATGCCATGGGAGAAGGACATTGAGCGGATTAATAGTATTAATAAAAAAATTGAACTACTTTTTGCGCCAAGTTGAGGTGCATATCAGCTTCCGTTCTTCATTTTAATTGGTCATCAGTAGCAAATAATGAATGATGAAATTTTGTGAAGAAAATAATTTAGAATTCATGTTCCCAATCTTGAATGACAACATATTAGGATTCAAAGCTGACACCAAAATATTTGGGGCAAGGCGATGAAGATGATGTAATGCTGGGGCATTTTCACACCGGGTTCGAGTGGGGTGGCTTGTGTGAAGTGGGGGCACACTCAAGGTGGGCGGCCCGTGTGAGGCGGGTGACTCATGTGAGGCGGGACCCATGTGAAGTGGGGCCCACGAGGGGGGTTCGGCCGAGGGCCTGACCTGGGCTATGAGATAAGGAGATTGATTCGCCACGCTCTATCCGTTCGAGCTTTTAGAGCAAGTGGTTAATTGTCCTATGTCAAAAGTGGTATCAGAGTGGGAGGTCTTGTGTCTGAAACTCCTCACCAAGGGTGATTAATGCAGGGGCATTTTTACATTGGGCTTGAGTGGGGTGGCCTATGTGAAGTGGGGGCACACTCGGGGTGGGCGGCCTGTGTGAGGCGGGTAGCTCGTGTGAAGCGAGACCCATGTGAAGTGGGGCCTACAAGGGGGGTTTGGTCGAGGGCCTGAACTGGGCTATAAGATAAAGGGAATGATTCGCCACGCTCTATCTGTTTGAGCTTTTAGAGCAAGTGGTTAGTTGTCCTACGTTACCATATCATTCCAATGTCTCAACAACTAAATTCCACCTTCACTCAGACCTGCCTTACGTGTCCATGCCTCAGAATGGTGTCTAACAACCAAAAGCTGGATATGTCTCACAAGTGGACAAGATCTGGACCATTTCACCAGGTGGGACCTGTGATGAGGAGATCATAGCTCAAAGTATGCACTGATCAGATGGTTCTAACCATCTAATCAGATGCCTACAAATGGGAAGTAAGTTTTCAAAAATGAAATATAAGTTTTAAAAAAAAAAAAAAAGTAATAGTCCACGATCAACGGGCACAACTATCACTCAAAAGGTTGGAACTTAGAATTTTCCAATCAGTATATATTTGAGCTACAGACACGTGTACGCTTCTAGATCTCACAATGGAACAAAATATTTCTCTTTCTTTTTTTGCAATTCATTTCGAGCATTGGAAAGAAGTAAATGCAGCAGTCAGTTTATTTATACACACCATCTCTAATGCAATTGCCCCACATCCCCCACATGCACACTCCATATATGTGCACAAGAAAAAACCCACTTTCTATTTTTAGCCTATCTATAATTTCCTTTTCTTTTGTGTCTTTATATTAGGAAATAAGTAATCTTAAATTTTTCTTACTTAAGTGCTTTCTTACTTTAGACATTATAATTGCTGACATTACTTAAGTGTTTTCTTATATGTCAGGAAATAAGCATTAATTTTCCTATTTTAGAGATCTTAGCTAGCTAGGAATCCTATTTTTAGATTCCATAGACTGTTGAAAATTGTAAGCGCTCGTTATAAACGAGGCTTAGGCCTATCGAAGAAGACAAGGCTGAATGGAATTCTCTTGTTTCTTTACAGTAGTTGTTTGGGGGGGAGGGTTGGGAAGCGTTCTGTAGCATAAGACTAGAGGACTGTTGAGCTTGCTTATAGTCATTGCATTCATTTCTCTTTTGCGATTCGAACTTCAATCCAGTACGCTGAATCTTATTGCAATTAATTTTCTTTTTTCTTTTTTCTTTTCTCTGAAAGTTGCAGTGATATCAAGTCATGCATTATAATATAACGCAAGGAAAAAATCTTCTTCTTTTTTTTCTGAAAGTTGCAGTGATATCAAGTCATACATTATAAAATGACACAAGGAAAAAATTTATTGGAATCGCAATTTGAAAAAAGATCTGATGCTGCAAGAAATTGATACTAGAAGGTGTATCGATTGAGAACATGAATACCTGCATTGAGCGGCAATCTTTCCTTTCCCCATCTTCAAATCATTCCTTACCACCAAAACCTATTACAAAAAAAAAAAAAAGGCATGTTCTGCAAATCAGCGCGATGGAGAGAGAGAGAGAGAGAGAGAGAGAGAGAGAGAGAGAGAGGATTCATTGACCATTTTAAAGTCTTCTAGAATATCAGCGAGTTTTTCGATCTCGAGCGGTTCTTGTTGTGGATGCTTCTTCTTCTTGTGCTTTCCATCATCGAGGATGGGAGGGGAAGAGGGAGGGAACGGACGGAAGCGATTGGCGATCAGGTAACCCAAGGCCAAGCAGCCCGCTCCAAGGAGTAGGGCACTCCACCAAGACAGATCCATCGCAATTCGCCCTTCTCTCTTCTTACCATTAATACATCTATCTATCGTCTCTCCACTTTCATTCTCGGAGATGGAGAGACGAGAAGAAATGTCTCGTCGGACGATGACTTTCTCTTCCTCCCCTTTCACTCCCTGGCTTCTGAGACACTGGGAGAGGGAAAGACTTGAGTTTTGGTCTGCTGTGTCCGAACTGGCCTGTTTGGATGCATGTAAGTTATTTAAGTTGTATTTACAGGTGAAAAGTAACATAGGGTGCGTTTGGTAAAACTTAGGAGGCGTTTGGTAAAACTTAATTTCACAACTTATCACTTAAAAATCCTATTTTCAGTGATTTTAGTAATTCAGATCGTTTGGTAATTAAAAAAATTTAAATGCTTAATTGAAAAAATCACTTAAATTAAGTGGATTATTTTCAGCCATGACAACTTAACTTAAAACTTATATCTGAATGCGGTAAGTGATTCCTCTTTAAATTTTTAGATAGAAATGGACAAAAGTATCCCTATTAGCATTTAATAATAGCAAGAATTACCCTTCTTTGTTTACTTTCCTATCTATGACACCATCCCACATAAGTACTTGAAGTCACCAAATTCTATAAGCCTCAACATAATGTGTGTATTATATCTACATGGTCTATCCATTTGGAGAGATCATTTTAAGGCATGAGCCCAAAAATGAGACAGGTCCAAACCTTAGGTGGACCACACCACTGAAAGCAATGGGGACAATGATGCCCACCATTGAAACCTTCCTAGGGCCCACCATGATGTTTATTTACCATCAACCCTGTTCATAAGAACACAAAGACCTGGATTAAGGGAAAATACAAATAGTAGCTTGATTCAAAACTTTTGTGGCCGTAATAAGTTTTTAATGGTAGTTTTCAGACAAATTACCAAACAAATTTTTCAGTTCTTATAAGTACTTAAATTCAGCACTTTAAGTTCTCATAACTTAAATTAATTTTCAAGCTTAATTTTTCAGTTTACCAAACAGTACCTTAATTCCACGACTTATCACTGAAAATATCAATTTTCAGTGATTTTAGTAATTCAGACCGCTTGGTAACTAAAAAAATTTAAGTGCTTAATTGGAAAAATCACTTAAATTAAGTGGATTATTTTAAGTCATGCCAACTTGACTTAAAGCTTATAACTGAATGCGGTAAGTGGTTTCTCTTTAAATTTTTAGATAAAAATTGACAAAAGTATCCCTATTAACATTTAAAAATGACAAGATTACCCATCTTTGTTTACTTTCCCATCCATGAAACCACCCCACGGAAATACTTGAAGTCACCAAATTCTATAAGCCCCAACATAATGTATGTATTATATCTACATATATCCATTTGGAGAGATGATTTTAAGGCATGAGCCCAAAAATGAGACAGGTCCAAACCTCAGGTGGACCACACCACTGAAAGCAATGGGGACAATGATGCCCACCATTGAAACCTTACTAGGGCCCACCATGATGTTTATTTACCATCAACCCCGTTTATCATAACACAAAGACCTGTATTAAGGGAAAACACAAATATTAACTTGATTCGAAACTTTTGTGGCCGTGATAAGTTTTCAATGGTAGTTTTTAGATAATTACCAGACAGATTTTTCAGTTCTTATAAGTACTTAAATTCAGCACTTTAAGTTTTCAGTACTTAAATTTATTTTCAAACTTAATTTTTCAGTTTACCAAACAGCACCTTAGTAATTATGTTTGGATGTAAGTTGTACAAGTTTGTTTTTATATTTGGTTAGCATGTACGTTAGTTGCAGGTAAGAATATTATATTCAAGCTATGCAGAGCTATAAGTAGGAAATCATTCCAAAATATTATAATCATATAACAAATTTTGACACCAAATATTCCAATTTTGTTAAGTTCATTTAAATAATATATTTAAGTCAATTCTTAAGTTAAATCAATTATTAGGAGGATCATAAAAATGAGCCCACGGATTCAAAATACCTATGATGTAAAAATCCCAGTAATGCTACAATGCCCCCACACCACAGGAAACACAACAATAAAATTTCTTGCGGGCGACAGCTTTTGGATCAAGCTAATATTTGCGTTTTGCCTTTATCCAAGTATGTGTGGCCTTATCAATAAGTTGGATGGCAAATCAACATTATGGTGGCCTTGGGAAATTTTTAATGGTGGATGTTCAATCACTACTATTTGCTGTGGTGTGGCTTATTTGAGATGTTTAGACCCAAGTCCTAAAATGAGCTGGCAAAATTGATGGACAGTGTGGATATACCAAAAAATACATCAAGGTGGGCTCCACCATCACAGCCTCACCAAATTTGGTCGATTAAAATAAAAATAAAAAATAAAAAAGAAGCTAGTTAGGGTACCCGTAGGGAGGGAGAGGAGACCCTACATGCAGAGAGAGAGAGAGAGAGCTGATTTGCAGTTGGTGCTATGCTATGGAGGAGCTGCGTTTCCTACTACTTCCCCACTTTTCAAAAATATGACGGTTGGCCTTTAAGTCACTTATAAGGAAGTGACTTCCAACCCCTAGCCCTTAAAAGTTATCTAATAATTTTGCCTGTAAGTGATTTATTGGTGAATTTTCACCCCCAAACACCACTTGTAAATGACTTCCCAGAGAGTTAATTACAACTTAAAAGAACTTACAAACATCCAAATAGGACCTAAAGTTGGATCCTAGTTCGAAGCCAACCCCAACCAAAGGAGGAGTTGGCCAAGACCCGACCTGGAACTCGAGCCAAACCAAGCTACAAAACCTGAGCCCAACTTGAGGCAGTGAATACTATTTGCACCTTTCAAAATCCATCTTGGGGCGGTTGGATATGAAATCCTGGATTTGTACAATAACCATTGCTTGACATCTTGAAAATCCTGGATTTCTATGCCAACGGGGTTCCAATTCCAGGATTTTGGCCCTTTATTAAAATATAGAAAGAAAGAACAAAAAAAATAAGCTAACTTGCAAAATTCAAGATTTTAATCCTTTTCTCCTCCTTTCTTATTTTCACTATTGGATATTTTCACTTGAATTTACATCATTATATTGAGACGCTACAAAAATCGAGCTTATACAATCATTATTTATATCACGTCATAAATTTTTTTAATAACCACTCAAAAAGAAATATAGAATTTTATTTCACTTATGAAATTGGTAGGTGGCCATTTGATGCTTTGAATTATTTTTGAGCCAATAGTATCTTCCAATGAGCTCAATACAATGATTTTATTACATGCTGCACACAATGTCATGTTAAAATATTTGAGACAATTTATCTCACCACATTTATCATCTTATGAGATATATAAAATAATTTCAAGAACTTCAGCAGTCAAAATACTTATTGCCAAATACGATTTTTAATTTCAAGCTAGAAGACAATTGAAAATCCAAAATCTAAAATCCATGATCCTAAAGGACCTCTAATGAAATTGAGTTTGAGTTTGGCTAACATTTGCAATTAGTAAACTAAAGTCAAATTCGCACAAAAAAAAAAAAAAAAAAAAAGGATTTTCATGTGTTCTGCCTCTCAATTACTCAAGGTGCATGTATGGCTAACTTTTGTGGGTGTATTATCTTATTTTTGGTAAATGCCATGTCCATGGTGCGCACTACTTGATGAATGGCCTACATCTTTGGTACATGTATTGTTCATATGGATTTTCATGTGTTCTGCCTCTCACATGAGGGCTCCTCATTGAGCATGTGTTGCCACCCATTAAGGCTCTCTCATGTTGAGATGGTTCAGCACTTAGATTGGAACATATTCTTGTTACTATAAATAAATTATAGTTTCATAATCATGATTTGTTGATGATCTTAACCTTTGAATTCAGAATTAAATGCAAGCCATCGAAAGTTTTAATTTTAATGTTTATAATTCATGACAATCAAAATCATCATTTCCACATAATTTTGTTATCGTGGCCCATATAGGATAAGAGTCCACAACATGGATGGTCTCAATCATCCAACAACTCAACATATGGACCTCAAGGTTATTCTAATCATAAACCTTATTTTCCATGCATTGATGGTTGCAATCGTGAACTCCATATAGTATGAAGTTTAGCTCATGATTTCACATTTAAATCATGTATATTAGTCATGACGCATGTGTATTTCATCCCTTGCGGAATCCGCTGGTAGCACAGCATCAGTGGGGCATGAGGGAGAGTTGGATGAAATAGGAATTGATCATCCTATATATATATATATATATGAAAATGTATTATGCACCATGAGGTCGAGCTGTGTGGCCCCACTGTGATGTGCGATGGCATCCACACCATCAGTCAAATGAATCATTTCGTGTGGTCCATGAGCCCCAAAAATGAGGCCAATCCATGACTTGGGTGAGCCACATCATAGACAACAGTTAAGAGTGGATATCCACCCACTGAAACCTTTATGATCATTTATGGGATTGATTGAGATGTGTTTGATAAATCCAGCCCATCCATTGTGTGTGTCCCACTTAAAAAAGAGGCCAACCCAAGTTTTAACCGTATCCAAAGTTCAAGTGGGCCCCAACAAGTGCATTTAGATGTTGTAGAAATGATTTTACATTCTTTTAGTTGATATAGCCCACTTGAATCCTTTATACAGCTTATTTTTGGGATATCTCATAACCAATAGGAGATCCACCAAATGCATGGTGTGGGTGCCCATCACACATCACAGTGGGGCCCACACAGCTCGGCCTCATGGGAACTTCCCATGAGGTCAGCGCATGGTACCTTTTCCCATATATGTGTGTGTGTGTGTGTGTGTGTGTGTGTGTGTGTGGTAGGATGAAGTCGACATAGGTCGAGCTGTGTGGGCTCTGCCACGATATGAATCAGGCATCAACACTGTGCATTTGATGGGTCCCCTTTAAGTGATGGGATATCCTAAAAATCAGCTGTATACAGAACTCAGGTGGGCCATACCATCTAAAACCATGTTAAGATATACCTAAAACATCTAAAAGCACTTGGTGGGGCTCACTTGGGTTTTGGATGCGGCTGAAACTTGGTCTAACCCCTCATCCAAGTGGGACACACACAATGGATGGGCTGGATTTGTAAACCACATCTCAAGGGGCTCAATAATCGATCATGAAGGTTTTAATGGGTGGATAACCCCTCTCAACTATTGTATATGGCGCATCTAGCTGATGGGGCAGATGTCCGATCCATATCACGGCGGGGCCCACACAGGTCAACCTCATGGGATTAGGGTTGTAAATGGTCGGGTTTGAGGCAGGTTTAGCCAAAACCAGACCCGCCCATTTACCTAATGCGTTTGGGTCCAAATTTTAGACCCAACACTTTTACTAAATGGGCGGGTCTGGATTGGGTCCGAGTCAACCCATCAGACCCATTTATAAATGGGTCTGGGTCTGGATCTGGGTCTGGTAGAGGGAGATCCACTTAGACCCATTTATAAACGTGTCGGGTCTAATGGGTCTGGGTCTGGGTCTGGTAGAGGGAGATCCACCTAGACCTATTTATAAACGTGTCGGGTGTCGGGTCTAATGGGTCTGGGTCTGGGTCTGGGTCTGGTAGAGGGAGATCCACATAGACCCATTTATAAACGTGTCGAGTCTACTGGGTCTGGGTCTGGGCCTGGATCTAATATGCAAGCATTTTTACAAGGCTTAAAATCGGGTTTGGACGGGGGATGGGTCCCTTGAAACATAGACCAAACCCGCCCACTTATTAAATGGATTCAGGTCGGGTCGGGTCGGGCCTAATAATTAATATAAAGGAAACCAGACCTAGACCCGTTTAGCAAATGGGTTTGCTCTTGAACCCAGACCTGTACCATTTAACAAATGGGTTGGGTCTAAATTGGTTGGGTCTGGGTACCCCATCGGATCCGCTGACCCATTTACAACCCTACATGGGATTCCCATGAGGTCGACCTCAGAGAGAGAGAGAGAGAGAGAGAGAGAGGAATGCTCACCTGGGCACTTCTCGTGAGAGACACTCATGAGCACTTTTTCATGGCTCGTTGCACGTGATGTGAGCTCAAAATCTGAGCCGTCCATGTGATGCAGCACCTCAAAAAACCCCTAGGGCCCATCTTTCAATCTGATCCAAAACTCTGGTGGGCCGCAGCAGAAAGCAAGAAGAGGAAACTGTTTTCTTCTTTCATGGCCCACCAAAGTTTTGGAACAAGTTTAAAGATGGGCTGTAGGGGGTTTTGGGGGTGCTGCATCACATGGACGGCTCAGATTTTGGGCTCACATCACGTCGGATGAGCCATGAAAAAGTGCTCATGAGTGTCTCTCACCAGAAGTGGGCAGGTGACCATTCCTCTCTCTCTCTCTCTCTCTCTCTCTCTCTCTCTCTATATATATATATATATATATATATATCACTGAATGGTTTAAACCACTGATCATGTCTATTAGGTGGCCTTTAGAAAATTTAAATGGTTGATCATGTACAGGGACCATCTTAATGGTTAGATCAAAGAAGTGATCAAATCCTCTCCATTTCCATAATAGATAGGTGGACCATTAAACATCGGTTGTCTATCTTAGGTCTCATGCAAAGGTTTTTAAGATCACGGAGACAACGTCAGATGCAGTGGGCCTATCATTTTGGGCTTTTCAAAATGATATCAAAGTAGCAATGGCAGGTCTTCAATTTACATTGATCGACGTGGAGGTAAATTTCCTATAAAAACTCTAAAATTTTATTATTTTTAAACTTTTTTTAATGAATGGATTAATCATTATTATCCACGGCCACGGCCACCACCAAGTTTACCTGCCAATCCAGATATAAGAATTGCGAGTTAAATTTCCCAATTTCCATTGGCAAAATTAACTTAAAATCATTATTTTTTTTTGCAACTAATTACAAAGGTGGGTACCTTTCATCAAAACCTTAGGAGAGGAAGGAGAAGAGAAGTAATGGGTCTGGCTCAACATAAGGTGGGCCTTCTGTTGGGGCTCAATTCAAGTGGTTATTGCCTTTCACTAGACCCGAACTGTTGAAGAATGTGGCCCACTCTACAAGCCCATGGGCAGTAAGCTTCGACTTTAAATAGAGTCGATGGGCTTCATAAAAAAGTGGGCCCAAAATTCGGTGGACACCCATTTACAATCATCATAATAAATAAATGCCGTTTGTAAAATCATTTTTTATACCCCTTCATGCCATGATTTGAGGCCGTCCTACACTGTCCACAGGCATTTGGACGTCACCACAAATTGTAATTGGCAAGAACTCAAACTTACTTCTCTCAAATGGTCTAGAATTAGTGAACCTAATGGAGGGTTTTAATCAGCCATTTGTGAGTAGATAATGACTTAAGAAGTGTATAAGGATTTCTTGTTATGAGATCTATTCAATAGCACAATCTCTTTTTGTGATCAACGGCCAGAAATCTTACGAAGATAATGATAAATATATGGGTAATAAAACAAAAGCATTTAAATAATAAACTTTTAAAAATACCATATGAATTTTCATACTGTAATCATACCTCAGTGGTATCAGTGGCCTGGTATATTTCCAATATACCTAAAATGTGTAGAAACCATTGGGAATAGGAACACCGGCAGCGAAAGTGAAAGCTGAACACACACAACAGAGTATACAATCAAACGAGAAACACAATGCAATCACACTGCACAAGCATTCAACCACAAGAGACAATCTGATTTTACATAGAAAAAACCCCTCAATGGGTAAAAAACCACAACACAAAGCGATCTACTATAATTCAAAAGATTATAGAGATTGACATCCCACAAGCAAGGAAAACTTAGAGAAAACTCAAGCTCTCTCTCTCTCAAAACACTCTCCCCTCTTCCTAATTCTCTTAGGAAACCTTGGACACCTTAGGATACCATCTAAGTCTGGATACATGCCATATTTATAGCAAACAACTCGAATTTAGAAACACCTTACACAAATTCGTGTAACTGCGTAAGAAAACACGTACACAGCCGACCGATCAGACCTAATACAAAAACAATCTAGAGAAAAAAGCTACAAATTCTTCACGTCTGCCTCACCATTGACCGGTCTAGGGCACACGAAAACAGTCCAGCGCCTTACTATGCTTATGAACCAAACGGGCAAACCGGTCATTGACCTGTCTGAGCACCCAAAAAACGCACAATTTGAAGGCTCTCCAACAATCTCCACCGATACTTCAAACGTTGAATCAAACCATCCTTGCTATCTTCATCATCTCCACTTCAACATAGCTCCACCGCTTCTCATACCTCCATCAACCCTAACCTTGCACTTTCACGCCCTTTTCCAGTCTTCTCATGTGGCCCTTGGGCACTTGCCATATACGAGCAACCACGGATCCTGCTATCGATCCTACAGCTCCACCGTGAATTATGCTCCCGATCAACTTGTAAAGATGGTCACACTTCCGTGCCTTCATCCACATGAGTGTCCCTTCATCACTTTACAATAACGATCGCGGCCGATGAATACACATCATTTCGCCTCGAGTGCACAAAGAGAAATTACATTCATCTTCATCTTGAAGACATGCTTCACATCTTTAAGGACTCATTCGATTCCATCGAACATCCTAATGTGCACCGTATCAATACCCACCACCTTGTGAGTGTAACCATTGCCTACAAACACCGATTCACCACCATACTCTTTGTATGTTGTGAATGAACTCCGGTCAGGACAAACGTGACATAAAGCCCCTGAATCCAGGATCCACTTTCTACCATGAGATCCATTGTCAGATATAATAAGAACTTCACAAAGATCGTCACTATCCTTTACGGTATTAACTCTCTCTCCAGAAGAATTTCCATACTTCTTGCTTCAACTTGAGATTCTGACAATCCCCTCTCATGTGGCCTTCTTGACCACAATTCCAACACCGCATATTGGCTTTCCCTTTGTCCTTGGCTTTAGATCTCGATTTAGAATATCCTCCACCATGCTCAGAAGTTCTTCCCCTCATAATCAGTGTTTCTAAGAAAGAATGAGAACCCACGTCACCACTTTTCTTCTCATCACCTTCAACTGGAGGGTTGAGATAACGGCCTTGACGTTGATGGTATCCCTCCCTGCGCACACAGAATCTCTGAATGATTCATATGAATCTGAAAGAGAATTTAGCATGATGCATGTTTGATATTCATTCTTCATCGGCTCATCTATTTCCACCAACTTTCAAACTAGCTGATTGAACATGCATAAGTGGTCCTCCACATCCACCCCCTTAGTTATCCTCAAGGTGAACAACTGCATCAACAGATACATGCGATTCTCTAGAGACTTTTTGGCATAGACCTTCTCTAACTTCGCTATCGTATCAGTCGCAGTCTTCTCCTTCGTGACATTTGAAAGAGGATATCATCCATAATGCATAACAGGATTGAGGTTGTAGCCTTCTTGTCGAGCTTCGTCCACGCATTCTCTTTCATAGCTTCAGGTCGCTTTCCAAGAGCTTCATCAAGCCCTTGCTGAACTAGGGGGGATTCAATCTTTACCTTCCATAGTTCAAAGTTATTTTTGCCAGAGAACTTCTCTACTTCGAACCTTGTACTTGATCACATCTTCTCGTATCATATCTAAATTCTACTCTACCCTAACTTTATCTCTGATGCCACTTGTTGGGAATAAAAACGCTGGCAGCGGAAGAGAAAGCCGAACACACACAGTAGAATATACGAGCAAACGAGAAACACAATGCAATCACACCACACGAGCATTCAACCATAAGAGATAATCGATTTTACATGGAAAAACCCCTCAACGGGTAAAAAACCACGGCACAAAGTGATCTATATGATTCAGAAGATTACAAAGATTGACAGCCCACAAGCAAGGAAAACTCAGAGAAAACCCAAGCTTTCTCTCTCTCTCTCTCTCTCTCTCTCTCTCTCTCTCAAAACACTATCCCCTCTTCCTAATCCACTTAGGAAACCTTGAACACCTTAGGATACCATCTAAGTCCAGATACATGACGTATTTATAGCAAACAATCCGAATTTAGAAACACCTTACGCAGATCTGTGTAACTGCGTAAGAAAATGCGTATGCGGCTAACCGGTCGAACTTAATACAAAAACAGTCCAGAGGAAAAAACTACAAATTCTTCACGTCTACCTCAACACCAACCGGTTGCCCGACCAGTCGGAGCCTCCTGCAGACCGGTAGCCCAACCGGTCTAGGGCACACGAAAACAGTCCAGCGCCTTGTTGTGCTTCTGGGCCAAACGTAGAGATCAGTCGTTCGACCAGTCTGAGCACCCCAAAAACGCACAGTTTGAAGGCTCTCCAATAGAAACATCCCCATCCAAGAGAGAGTTCAAAGAAAAATTGAGAATGGAATGCCATTAAAATACCATTTGTCTATTATGGCCTCTAAAAGATTTAAGCCACTGATCATATCTTGAGGGCAATCTTAGGACATGATCGCCCTGTCCAAAGAAAAAAAAATGTGGGTTTGTGGGTGTGCATACAAGTATGGGCGCGTGTATTAAAAAAAGATTAAAAAAATGTCCTAAGAGCGATTTAACCATAAGACATGAGGGATTATCAAATCATTTATGCTCCTGTACTAGTTAATTGAACCATTGAATGTATGTTGTCCATCTTTGACTTTCTATGAAGGTTTCTAAGATTTAAATTGTTAATTATGTTTAAAGGTGATCTAACCGCTAAGTTTGGAGGTGGTCTTGATAGGGTGTTCCTCCTTGGATGTGAGGAGAGATGTTCAGTTTGGGGTCTTTGAGTGATTGACCATGTTGGGTCGGGCGACCGAAACTCAACTAAATTTCTTAGTTGCTCGTTGGACTATTTTTTATAGTGTTGGATGATTGAAACTCGGTGAATTTTTTCTGTAATTCTTTGGATATATTTGGCCAAGTTCGGGTGATCGAACCCACTTGGGTCGATCAACCAACGGTCGCATGACTATTTTTATGTAATTTCTTGTTTTGTTTCTAATTTCAGTTTAAGTGCTATATAAGCACATGCTAATGCGGAATTTGGTTAGAACAAACTTTATACATGTTCTAGAGCAAGAGAGAGAAAGTAAAGGGAGAATAGATTGAGAGGAAGATCGAAGAGAGAGAAGAAAATCGGGTTCGTGATGTTCATCCGTGACGTTGGTTGTGTGCATAGCCTCTTCAAGGTTCTTAGTGGTGAGATTTCTTTGTTTATTATTTTTAATTGTAATCCGCCCTTGAGGGTAAAGATATTAGATCCGAGCGTGTTATCACAATGGAACTTGTTTTACATAGTGGATTTATTGACTGGATGAGGTCCCATAGATTTTATATCTATTCCTATAGGTTTTTCGCGTAAAAAGTCTTTTATGTCATGTATGGTGATTGTTTGTTCATCATTGTGCATGTATATCCTATAATTCAGTTGGTTAAGGATTGCGAAATCCTAAGATTTGTGTATCCTTTCCCAACAGATCTAACTACTCAAATTGAGAGAGGAATATTGCTAAAATACAATCTGTTAGGTCGCCTTTAGACAATTTAAACCATTAATCATGTCTGGCAGTTGGATTAAGTAGACAATTTAAACCGTTAATTATGTCGGCAGGTGATTTATAACCATAAGATCTGAGGGATTATTAGATCTTTTCTGGTCCTATAATAGTGAAGTGGGCAATTGGACGTAGGTTTTCCATCGTTGGCTTTGTAGAAATTAGTTTTCTAATTAGATCTTGTAGATACCGTTGATCTAATAGATCCATCCACTTGGGCATTTCAATAGCTCATACAATGTCAAGCAAGCAAAACCGCATAATCCATGGTCCCAATCTCCAATGAGAGCAAAAAAAGCAATTGATGCGGATAGATGAGGTAGACAGTGAGGGAGTGGTCCGTAACAAGCGTGGACAGCTCATTTCACCTTTAATAATGAGGACAGATTTGAAAATTCGAATCCACACCTCATAGTGGGTGGACCATCCCACCTTCCCCACGGGCGTGACATACAAGAAAGCCAGTTCCAGCGGGAGCGGATTAGGTGAGACCCTGGACTCACCCAAGACGGTGTGGCCCTTACCTTGGGGCCCACATTGATGTATGTATTTTCTATCTAAGCTGTCTATCCGTTTTTTCAGATCATTTAGGGTATTTTCCCAAAAATGAAGCAGATCCAATAATCAGGTGGACCAAACCATAGGAAACAGTGGTGATTGATCATTAATGGGCCATGATGTTTTTGGATCAAGCTAATATTTGTTTTTTAACTTCATCCAGGCTTACGTGACCTTATCAACAGATTGGATGGAAAATAAACAGTACGAGAACATTAAGGTGCGCCCTAAGAAGTTTTTAGTGGTAGAACGTTCAATCACCATCTGATTTTGGAAATGCTTCATTTTTTGGATAATGATCTAAAATGATCTGGAAAATCGGATGGACGGCATGGATATAGAATACATACATCAAGGTGGGACCCATGGTAAGGGTCGCACCGTCTTGGGTGAGTCCTGGTCTCACATAATCCACTTCCGGTTCCATTCTTCCAGCACCCAAATGGTACGACCCGTTGTCGGTGGATCATGTACCATCGATTGGACAGTTAATATTCAATAACAGAATGGTCCATCCACAATAGGCAGATGATTTGATCAGTCGCATTGACGTGCATTCTTGCCATGTGGACGGTGGATGTGTTGCAGGAAGCTGAGCCATCCATTTAAAAGCAATCATCCATCGTCACTGTCGACGTTTTGTGGTCAACCCAAAATAAATAAATAAGAAAACTACAAAACAGTAATTATTTAATATGTAGATTGGTAATGCAAACACCACTGTAACTACAAAACAGTAATTATTTAATATGTAGATTGGTGATGCAACCACCACTGTAACTAAAAAAAGAAGAAGAAAGAAATAGGGACGTTTGGTGCATGAAGAAAACGAGGGAGAATAGCATGTGGTGATGGGCATACAAATCGTTGAAATCTTAATCATATGGAAAAGTCCACTTTGATTGATGGAGATATGCTTATTGAATTTGGACCGTCCACTACCATTATGACAGTCACCATCATATTTGTTTTTTGGCATTGGCTTCACACATGATAATGATGCACACGTATGCAAGATTGTAGCTGCTCATTAGATGATTTCCACCATCTAGATATTGGCCTTACAAAATGGAAAAAAGAAGAAGAAGAAGAAAAAGAAGAAGACAAAAACATAGATACCATATCATCCCCTCCCGAAGGGGTGAAATGGGTTGGGTTGGTTGGGGTCAATCCCCCAACCTGACCCTGACCCACATTCAAACCCAGGGTGCTCAGCTTGAAGTAAATCCAAATTCATCCAAACTCAACTCCTCCAACTTGCTTGACTTTTTTATTTTGGGGGGATAGAAGGCACCCCTGGTGGGATAGAAGGCCGGCAACGGAAGCAAAGCTGAACACAAGCAGCAGATTGAATTAAACAAATAACACAATGCATGCAAACAACCACATATAGACAATCCAAATTTAATGTGGAAAAATCCCTCATGGGTAAAAAACCACGTCACAAAGCAACACCAATCTACCATAATATTAGAAGTTAGAAGAGATAGAACCCAAAACCCAATATCACAAGCCCACAAGAGAAATCAAGCTTTCCCAAGAAGAACAACCTCTTCTCAAGCTTTTTCTCTCTCCTAGAACCTCTCTTAATCACCTTTTCAATCTATGATGCATCTAATCCCATAATACACTCCTTAAATAGGAGAAAATCGAGATTAGACACTCCTTGCGCAAAACCATGCAAGAAACCTGATGCAACAAGGAAACCTGCCGACCGGTCGGTGATGCCCAAAAACAGTCCAGCAGCTTTGTTGCCTTGGCTCTACCGTGGACGACCGATCGATGGCCTCTATCCGTGAAGATTTTAGGCGTTCGTTTCCAACAACCCCCACTTGGGAATCGATACCAAAACCTCAATGTTGAAACAAGGTTATCTTCACTCAGCCAACTGCTGACCTGATGCAACCTCAACCCCCCTCAAATAGATATGATTATTTATAATTAGGGTTGTCAACGGGTCAGATACGGGCCGGATCAATGATGATCCATATCCGATCCGATTAAGGATATATCCGACCCGAATCTGATTCGGATCACAAGTATATGATCCGGACCCGACCCGTTTAAATATTTTGAAATTCGTTTCCGATCCGAATATGATCCAACCCGATATCCGAATATGATACAGCCCATGCGTGGAGAGTAGAGACGAAGGAGACGGCTGATTTTTTTTGTTTTTTTTAATCGGGTCGTTAACGGGCCGGATCCGAATCCGGCCCGAATATTAAATGGATCATTTTTGGGTATTCAAATCCGACCCGATGATCCGATTATTGCTCCGAATCCGATTAAATCGGAGCGGATCTGAATCGGATACGGATCATGATCCATGCCGTTGACAACCCTATTCATAATGTGACCTTACTTAGTCGGAGTTTGGGTTTAAACTGACAAGTGTTTTTCCAACTTGAATGCAACCCAACCCAACCCTAGTGGGTTGAATCGCGTTTGGGTTGACTGGAACCCAAGTTGTAACCATATTTCCAGCTTATGGGTAAGTTGTATGGGAGTTAGTTGAAGGCCACATGGCTCGTCTCACCTCGTTTTATGTTAAAAACTCACCAAATGTCATTTGGATTGTCATAACCCTCCTAGCTTGTTATTTTAATGAAGAAAAAGTGACATTAGAAGGAAAAGAGTCCACCCGATCATATAATTTACATTTCAGTACGTTTTCTAAAGAGGTTTCTAATAAACTACCCTATTAATTTAAGTAATTATCTTTGGAGTATCTTTGTTAGGTTTCTTAATAGAAGTGTGGGTCGGACAAAGGGTCGGACAAGGGGTCGGCCACTCAGTAGGGCCCCACCATAATATTCAAGTGAAATCCACCTTGACCGCCGGGTGAGTCACTCAGTGGCACTAGGACAAAACATTATCACCATTGGAAACAAGGTAAGCTCACCCTCTAAAAGTATTTCCTATAGAGTGGTCCACCAAAATCATAGATGGTCCTGATATTTGGGCCCCAAGCCTAAAGTTTGGCGTCGAATCAAATGGCGTTGTATAATCTTCTCATCCGGCCTTGTAAATATCAAGGTTGGACATCTCTCTCCAATTGTTTCTTTTGGTGTGGCCCACATGAATCATAAGTCAACTTAATTTTTGTCCTTGAGCTTAAGGTAGGATTACTCATATAATAGTCGGAGTAGATTCCACAGGCACATCACGGTGGGCCTCTTAAATAATCAAGGGTGGGTGTCCCTCCCTAAACGCATCTCAGATCCCTGTCGATCTATTAGAAAAGAGGGGACCTTTCGGGAGGCCCACGCTTAATTTTTGGCAGTGCCTACCTAAATGTGCATGGATATCCAATTCGACCATTTGACATGTAATCCCACATTAGGCCCAGGGCAAAAATTCAGGCTAACATTTTATCAAAATGGGCCAGACCAGAGGAAATAGTTGGGAGAGAGATGTTAACCCTTGATTTTACAGGGCTTCAGGTGATGATTAAACAAAATTTGCTCCAACCATTAGGTGCCACACCAAAATTTAGGCCTCGTTCCTAAATATCAGGCCCGGTTCCTAAATATCAGGCCCATTCATAATTCAGGTGGGTCACACCAGGGAAAACAGTTTGGAAGGTGAGTGTTGCATGTACATTATTTTCCAATCGCGTGGTCCACCTAAATCATGGATGGGGCTGATTTTTTTATCTGAGCCTAATATCAAGTGATGCACTTGTAATCTAGATGGATTTCACATAAACATCATGATGGGGCCCACTCCAATCACCCAATCGCTTTGGTTGCACAGCCAACCCCTACTCCCACTATATAGGCATGGAAAGAAATTACAAACAAATTTCCCAGGACCCCTCTTACATTCATATCTATATTTTTGTCTGTTGACACTTCACCCACTGCATTGACGCATTGTTTGAATTATAGCTGACTTTTACCAATTTATCTCCATTTTCCGTGTTTGTTGAGGGGTGGGGTGGGGTGGGGTTGGGTTTGGGGTCATCCTAACCCAACCTTAACCACATTCCAACCCAAGGTGCCCAACTCAAATTAAGTCCAAATTCCTGTGTACTCAAGTCAACATAATACAACCTAACCCAAATACATGTGATCATTCACAATCTGGTCTTGTCCGGCACCCAAACCCAATCCCAACTTAAATGAAACCGTTTTTCCAACATGATCTCAACTCGAGAACCTTAACAATCCGACCCAACCTGACCCCAACAACGTTGGGTCAATTGCATTTGGGTTAACCAAACCCAAGTTGCAACCCTATCACCCAACTGTAGGTAAGTTGGATTAGAGTTAGTTGAAGGCCACATGCTTCGTCATGCCACACCTCGCAGTGGGTTAAAAACTCTTGAAATATCATTTGCATCATCATCCAAACTGTCCTAACTTGATGTTTTATAATAAAATGGGAAATTAAAAATAAAAAAAAACCTACCTCCTGAATATAAAATTTACGTTCTGTCACGTTTTTCAAATAGGTTTCCAATGAACTACCCCATTAATTTAAGTGATTATCTTTGGAGTGGCTTTGTTAGATTTCTTATGGAAGTTTGGGTCGGTCACTCTGGTGGGTCCCACCATGATGTTTATATGAAATTCATCTCGACTATGCGGTGAGTCACTTGATGGTCCGGAGACCAAAAATGATCTCCATCCACGATTCAGGTGGGCCAAACTAATGGAAACAGTGTAAAGGGCAATGCTCACCCTTTTAAAGTATTTTCTATAGTGTGGTCCACCTAAATAACGGATGGTCTTGCTTTTTGCCCCCAAGCCTAAAGTTTTGTGTCGCATCTGATGGATAGGGTGAGTTTTGTATAACCATCATGTTAGCCTTATAAACATCAAGGGTGGACATCTCTCTTCTAACTATTTTTTAGTGTGGCTCACATATTACTCAACTTGATTTTTGCTGTGAGCTAAACGCAGAATTACCTATTCAATGGTCAAAGTAGCTTCTACATATGCATCACGGTAGGCCCCTTAAAAATAAGGCTGAGCATCCCTCTCTCAGCTCATCTCCGGCCGATATATTAGAAAAGGACTCTTTGGGATGCCCAATTTTTGGCCGGGCTACCTTGATGGGCAAAAAACCAGGCTAACATATGGTAGACCTACACTTGAAAAAACAATTGGGAGAGAAATGTCCACCCTCGGTTTTTATGGGCACCACGATGATTAAATGAAATTCAGGTAAGCCATACCAAGGAAAAGTTTGGAAGGTGAGCATTGTCCTATACATTATTTTCAATTGTGTGGTCCACCTGAATGATTAATGGGGCTAGTTTTGGTCCAAGCATAACTTTATAGATCTGCGAATTTCAAATAAACATTGTGGCAGGCCCACTCCAATGGTTCAACTGCTTTGGTCTCAGGGCCAGCCCCTACTACTGATAGGATGGAAAGACATTTTTTTTTTAATTTCTCAAAAAAAAATTCCAGAACCTTCCCCAGTCCTTATCTATATTTATATCTAATGATACTTCTGCCCTCGCAGTAAACCTTACGGCTGTGTCTTTCATACAACATTAAAAATGACATATGAAGGCATTTAAAAGTAAAGTCAATGGCATTTTGAAAATTTAAAAATGTACTTCGATTGGGTATACTTTGAATTTTATCCCCCCACAAAATAAATAGCTTAGACTTTTATTACAATCTCTTTGGATTTATCTCCTTTTTAAATCCACGCGGTTGCGTTCTGCCCCGCGTCTATAGCCGCGCCCAGGTAGACCTGTGGGCCCCACCGTGATGTATTTGTTTATCCAGGCCGTTTATCCCTTTTCTCTAATCATTTCAACATATGAGCCAAAAAAAAAAGGGAGATTGAACGCTCAAGTGGACCACACTAAATAGTAAGATTGGATTACATTAACGGTAAGTTGCGTTAAACACATCGTGGTATGGTACACTTGAGCGTTAGATGGCCTCTGGGCTCATACTATGAAAAAAGGGACGCGGATTGCCTGCAAAAGCCTTTCGCAGGCATCTCCTGCGCAAGGAATCTGGGTGGGGCCCACCGTGAGGTTTGTGAGAAATCTATGCCGTCCAACCGTTTTGTGGGATTATTTTAGGCGTCGCAACAAAAAATGAATGGGATCCAAAACTCAAGTGGGCCGCACTAAAGCAAAACGTATGTAGGGAAATTCTTACCGTTGAAATCTCTATGAGATCCACAGTGATGTTTATATGCCATCCATACCGTTCTAATCCTTCCTACTAAGAGATGAACTGAAACACAAATATGATCGTATTGGAAACTTCTGTGCCCACGAATATGTCCAACTGTGGGAAGTTCAATCGTCATGTTTTTTTGGCCCACTTAAGTCTTGGATTCCGCTCAACTTTGGTCGCAACGCCTAAAATGATCTCACGAAACGGTTGGACAGCATAGATTTCTACAAACCTCACGGGGCCCAACCCCGAGTCCTTGCGCAGGACATGCCTGCAAAGGCTTTCGCAGGCAATCCGCGGGATGTACGGTGTGGATAAACAGATCCATTATAGTGGGTTACAAAGATTTACTTCTATTCTCTCCATTATTTTCTCCGACTTTCCTTGTCTCTCCGCTTCCGGGGAAAAGGATTAGGTGCGCCTTGGCCGCGCCCAAGATGGTGCGCCTCTTACTGTGCGGTACACCTTGATGTATAGTCTATATCTATGCGGTCCATATGTTTTGTCCTGACATTTTAACATGAGCCCAAAAATAGAAGGAGATCCAAATCTCAAGTGGACCATGCTATACTAAACGGTGGTGACTGAATGCCCTATCATTACAAACTTTCAATAACGTTTATTTGCTACTCAACCGGTTGATAAGGTCACGTATACTTAGATGAGAAAACAAATATCAGCTTGATTTAAAACTTTTGTGGCCTAACGGTGAATCACCACCGTTTACGATCATATGGTCCACCTGAGAATTGGATAAGCTGGTTCAATTTTGGGCTCAAGCAAAACGTATGAATGGAGGTGGATATAGAATACATACATCAAAGTGGGCCCCAGGCCGCACCGTCGCACCTAATTCGCTCCCATCTCTCCCTGATTGCTCTCCATTCCTGCTTTTCACGAGAGTTGCACGCGCCACACTTTTCGTTGATGATAATGGATTAGACCTGTGTATCTCACCTCCATTGATTGAGACATGATGGGATTACAAACGCCACATTAGTATCCGATTAGAAGGAATATGTGGGAGAGGACCTTTTTTAATGAAAATAAAAAATTAGAATGCTCACAAACCGTCAGTCTTGTAGAACATCTGATCCGTACAAAGGGTGGGCCACATCACAAATATCATTTACAGCGAAAAAGAGGGGTGCAACTTCAGGCTGGGCCACCGTGATGTATGTACGTTAAATCCACTCCGTCCATCTATTTTGACAAATTTTTTTTTGAGTTAGTCATGCAACGCACACACCCTATTAGATGCACAACAGCACTCACCCAGTCAATCACATGATACTCCCACCTGGTGGGGTTATTGGGTTTCAAACCCAAGACCGGCAGTTGAAATGCCGAAGCTTCTACCAGCTGGGCTAGTTGGTGAGGTTATTGAGTTCCGTACTCGAGACCTGCAGTTGAAATGCCCAAGCTTCTATCAGCTGGGCTAGCAGGTGATCCCCAAACAAACTTGTTTTACCGCACGATCACAACAATGAAGCATATCCAAATCTCAGGTGGACAACACCTCATAAAATAGTTGTGATCGGCCATTAAAAACTTCTTGTGGGCTACAAAAGTTTTGGATCAAGCTGATATTTGTGTGGTCCTGGTCCCTTCATCTAGGTCTTTGTGACCTCATCGGCACCACGTTGGATGGTAAATAACCATTTCGGTGGCCCAAAGAAGTTTTTAATGGTGAATATTTAATTATTATTATTTCTGTGGTCTGGTATACCTAAGATTTGGATATGCTTATTTTTGGTATTATACTCTAAAATGAGGTGTCAAAATGGATGGATGGTATGGATGTAAGTAAATAAGTAATACAGATCAAGGTCGGCCCAACAGGGATCTACTGAAGCCGCGACAGTAAAAGAGGACGATCCACTGAGAAGGCTGGTTGCACCGTCAAAATCAAAGGGCCATTGGTGTGGCCCACCCAATGAGTGGTTAGATGCTATTTTTTTCCCAAGATGATCATCATAGTGCGTTCCATATTCTGCCTGGCTCGGATGTTTTACAAAGGTGGCATGTTGGTGGGAAAGAGAAATGTTCGTTAAAGTTCATATACAACTGTGTTCGAGAACATTTTCTACCGAAATCTAGTATTTTTTCTTCTGAAAAAGAGAAAAAAGAAACCAAGGCAGATAAGGCAGAACGTTCACATGCTGAACGTGCATGTGTGGTCCACCTAATGAGCAGATCGGTCTCATTTCCAAACTACATGGTCTTCGTAGAGCGGTCCAGCTTCTTCACAGCTCGGATGTCCCTCACGCATGGCAGGTGGGCCAGAAAACCGGACCTTCTTGTTAAAGATCTGGGGTAATTTTGGATTCCGCTGTAAATCGTTAAAATCGTGGGCCTACTGTGAATGTTGATGGGCACTGTATGGATGGATGAAATGGAAAAAACAGCCACTGGTCCATATTCAACAAACAAATGTCCAATAACTAGACATAAGGACTGTCCAATTGAAACCTAGGTCACAGCTCAAGTGGCAGACTGGGTGAAGATAGCCTCGTGTCAACAGAGGTCATGATATCGATTGCCATAATGGGGATAGCTAACATTGTGATGCCACTAACAGGGGTGGGGTGGGGTTGTGTGTATTAACAATGGGGTGTGTGAACTAACCCACCAAAAAAATTAAGAGTTTGGATCCTCGGATTGGCTTCCAAGTAAAAAAAATCCTACTTGTAGCTTTTTCATTGGTCTGCATCAAATGGCATGATGTGTTCATGTTGCAGATACATATGATGATGTGGACCAATAAAAAGGCTCCAGGACAAAGTATCCGGATTAAAAAAAAAAAAAAAAAGGACCGTCCAATTGAAGGGCTATAAAGTAGGGACGTAGTTTTAGACAGTCTGATGTGCGGTACATGTTGTTCTGACAGAGATTGTCGCACTCGACCAAGGGAATCCACGTTTTTCTTATGATTCCCGAAAACTTCAAAGGACACTTGCCTGAATGCACCAATAAGGACGGGAAGCAGTGGTGGGCCAGCCCGCCTTTCCTTTCCCTTTCAATATTTAGAGAGCGGATTGGGTGCGGCTCCGGCCTCACCCAAAACGGTACGGCCCTTGCCGTAGGGCGCATATCGATTATGTATTCTATATCCACACCGTCAATCCGTTTTTCCAGACTAGTTTAGACATGAGGACAAAAAATGAAATAGATCCAAATCTCAGGTGGACCATACTATAGGAAACAGTGGTGAATGGCCATAAAAATATTCTCGTGGGCTATAACAGTTTTGGATCATTCTAATATTTATTTTCATCCATTCATCCAGGTTTCTGTGACTATCAAAAGGTTGTATGGAAAATAAACATTAATTAAACGCTATGGTAGGCCCCAAAAAAGTTTTAATGGTGGAGTTTTCAATCCCCACTGTTTCCTATAGTATTGTCTACCTGACATTTTTGTTTTCTTCATTTTTGAACCTATGTGCCATAAAATGATATGTAAAAACAGATGGACGGCATGGATATAGAATACATACATTAAGGTGGGCCCTACGGTAAGGGCCTCACCGTCCATGGTGTTGCCGGGGCCGCACCTAATCGGCTCCCCAAATATTTATCTATCGTCGGTAAAAACATATTAAAAAATACCAAGAATGGCACGTGCTTAAATTCAAGTCTTCGGTTCTGATTTTTTTTTCTTGGAGAGTTTTTGATACTCTTGCGGAGTATGGAGATATACTGCACATGCACTTGGTGTGAGCGTAACTCAGATGAAACTTTTCAAATCACGGGCCCACTATAGCTATTTCATAATTCAAATATCAATTTGATCAAATGGTATCAACCACAGATTCTGATTCATGGACATTAATTTTTTTGAACTTGGACCGTTGATTTTTTATTTTCATCATCAATCGGTTGGATGTTAGATACAGAAATTGTTCGCTATCGATTTACAATTAATCATACTTTCCCACGATTTGGACGTTTTAATCGAGTTGCATGCGCCCGTACGTACATTTTTTTCTGGGTGAATGCGTATGAACTATCATACTCCGTCAGACCACTGAAACATCTTCTTCTTTATCTTTTTCGCTCTCTCTACTTTTAATATTTTAATCGAGTAGTAGGAAGGAGATTCGCGAGGCGATATGTCGCACGATCGCACGAGTGCCAATGCAACCCACGCCGATTCTGCTTGCCTTCGTCAGCGAAGTTCTTATAAGTTGAAGTTATGAGGGGTTTACAATGTTCTTAGGAAATCCACTCCATCCATTAGTTTTGAAAGCTCATGATAAGATAGCAATCCAAAAATTAGGCAGATCCAAAACTCAAGTGGTCCACATGACATGAAATAGTGATAATGAAAATACCCACCTTTGAAATCTTCATGCTATGCACATCAAAACCCTTCATGAAATGAAAATGTAAATATGGGGGGGGGGGGGGGGAGCCCGAAGGGAAAAGAGGTGGAAGTGAGCCTCATTCAATAATAATGATAATACCCTTAGGGTGGTACCCACTTCAATGTATGCAATGCTCATCCATAATGTATTCATATATTTGAGGCGTTCCATCCGATTTGAGAACTCAATTAAGAGCATTAGATAGAATAGAGGCAAATCTAAATCTCAAGTGGACCACACCATTGGAAAACAATGTTGATTAAACATCCATTTTTAAAAACTTTCTAAGGCCCACTATAATGTTTATTTACCAACCAACCCAACCATCTGTCTTACTATAGGCCAGGGTCAAGTTCTCAAGCGGATCCAAAGCTCAAGTGGGCCATACTGCGAGCAGTAATTGGTTTATACCATTTTCAACCAAACAGAACATGAATTACACAGTTTTTTACCAACTAACAAGTAACAATTAGAACCTGGGTTTCAATTCAGTTTCTACAATTTTAGATTCCAACATTAGAATTTAGATTTTCACTAGAATCTATATTCTACAATCAAACAGGCTTAATACCTAAATGAAAGGATTTCTCATGAAAATCACCATTAGTCCCATGTAGTTTCCCCTACATGGATTTATTTATTTATTTATTATTATTATAATGCAAGGCCTCAACTTTTCTATAGCAAAAGCGACGTGGCACAATGTAATATGATAACCCCACGGCTCTGTCCTTGTAACATTCACCCACTTCATTGATCAATTTTATTCATTCACTTTAAGACATGAGTTGAAAAATAAGCACATTTAAAATTCAAGTGAGCCACGCGGCATAAAATTATGGATATTGAAATGTCTCATCCTCACTTTTCTAAAGTTAGTGGTTCACTTGAGTTTTAAATCTCCATCAAATTTATTGCTACATCGTCACAGTTGAAGAATAGAGTGGATTTCTCACAAACACAAATACCTAACTTGTAAGTTAAGGGTTGCTCAGAGTGAATTAGTGCGCCCTGGCCTCACCCAAGACGACATTGCTCTTACCATGGGACCCACCATGCTGTATTGATTCTATATCCGTGTTGTCCAGTCCATTTTTTCTAGATCACTTTAAGGCACAAACTCATAATGAAGGAAATTCAGATCTCAAGTGGACCACACTATAGTAAATAGTGATGATTGGATGTTCTACCATTAAAAATTTCCTAAGGCCCACCATCACATTTTCCTAATGTTTATTTGTCATTCAACCAATTGATAAGGTCATATAAACTTGGATGAAGAGGAAAAAATAAATAAAAATCAGCCTAATTCAAAACTTGTTAGGCACACAATAAGCTTTTAAAATGTCAACCACTACCTTTTACCATGGTACAGTCCATCTAAATATGTATCAGCTTCATATTTTGTATCATGCCCTAAAATTGTATGGAAAAAAGGATAGACAGAATAGACAGAATACATATATCAGGCCCAATGTAATGGTCACATCGGGCTCCATAGCTAAAGTGATAGACAGGGTGAAGTAGCCTGGTTTCAACCCTGAGGTCTTGGTATCCTTTCCCAGAGTGGGGTTGGCTCACATTGGAGTGTGACTAACAGGGGTGGCTGGGTGTACTAACAGTGGGGTGTGTACTAACCCAGAAAGAAAACGCTCCCCTATCCTATAGTAATTACCGCTGAGGTGTAATTCACTCATCAAGATGTCCAAAGAAGGACGATGATAAAGAACGACGACAGGACGTAATGAGAGAAACTGAATTTCGTACCATGGAAATTTGAAGGTGGGCCTCACCAGATTAGTGGCCCAGATAAGAGTGTTAATGTGTCCATCTGGCACTGTCCGGCCAAATCTACTCTTTAATATCTTCCAGCGCGAACCACTTCAGCATCTCTCTCTAGTTTACTCACTTTCTATTAATATATTATTAATATTTTTCTTTCTATTAATATTTTATTAAAATTTTTATGGTTCTTATATCCCGTGTGGAGGAAGGCAGTACAGAGAGATAGGAAAGAGAAGGAGATAGAGACATCTAACCTTTTGTTCTCAGCTTTCATGATTTAAGGGTCTGGCTCTGTAGACTCCCATTTCTCCATTTTCCCAACATCAGAGAAAAGCAGAAGCAGCAGTAGCTGAGGCACAAACACAAATACCCCCTCCCTCAGGTATTCCTCTCTTCCCCTTCCTCTTCCATTCCTCATTACCCTCTCTCTCTCTCTCTCTCTCTCTCTCTCTCTCTCTCTCTCTCTCTCTCGTTTCAAAAAGAAAAGAAAATGGGGTTTGCCTTAGTCAGCTATGTAACTCGCCTGACTCATGATTCGAGTCGTTTACTTCACGAAATTGTAGATTTTAGGAAAACCCCACCAAGAAAGGACGTTCTTCCTCCAATTTCTGGGCACATATTAGATGGGAAGGTGGATCTGAGCCTTCCAACTCCGGCTTCTTCCCATATATGACTCTTGGCTGAGAATCATGCTGAGCAGACGATCCTGTCCATCTGTTTCTTCCGTTGAAGGCGACTTTCTGTATGTAATGGATCTGTCGCCTTTTCACGCACACAAGAATGTATGGTTTGTGAGTCTAGATTGTCCACATGGCAATTCCATCTACAGATGGTCCACGGCAGAAAAACCGATGTCAGTTACAGCTGTCGAATTTGTGTCCTTCAAGTGGATGGTGAAAATAAAAAAAGAAACATTCATCAGTCCACATTTGTGTGAGGAGAGGACTAATTGGAAGAAGACTGAGATCTTCAATCATTTCATTTCTCGATGTATTCCCTCCGTTCATGAAATATTCATTGTCCATATAGTCATATGTATGGTGTTGGGGGGCAATTTAGAGAAATTGGAAGCTCCTCCTCATAACATACATATGTAGCGTTTATTGTAGCTGTAATGCCTCCTAATTATAAAATACTACATTTAAATCGGTGAGTTATCCTTTCCTTTTTGCTTTTATAATACTTTAACAATCGTTTAATCATTGATTTGAGTAATTTCTGGCCTACCTTTTTAACCAATGGGGTTCTTAAATGAAGGTATTGTAGAAATTTCTATTTCATATTGTAGTTCAAATATCTCAAAACTTGACTCCATGTCCAGCCGGGTGGGTCAACTCAAAGATTGGACAGTCTTCACTTCATTCAATTCAGTATTTAATAATTAAATGAATTTTTTTTTTAAATTAGTTTTATACTTCAAAGAAAAAGAAGGTAGTTTTGAATAGATAAAATATTTAAAGTGCTTGTGGAGTTGTTGGTTGTGTGGTAGACAAGAAGTTTGGTTTCATAATTAACGTTGTGAGTTAAAACTTTTTCCAGCTTCGTGCTTCTTTTATGAATTAAACAGTTCACCCACCAGTTGAGACATTTTCTCAATAAACCGACTGACTTGGGTTTGAGTCTTCCATGAGTTGCCTTAAGTAGTCTTGTTGAGTCTCCACCTTGTCAGAATTATAAGCAAGTTTTCTGGTGAGTTGGCTTGAAATATTGTTGAGTTGAGTTGACTTGGCTGGGTTTTGTGTCGTTTATGGTTCAAACATCCTTGAGAGATGTTTGAAGATTGTGTAGTGTCCATTGTTGGTTCTGAAAAGTTGCACATGGTAAAGATAAGTTTCATATATGCCATGTCTATAATTGGCATAGAGTTGGTGATTACTTGTTTATGAACCATCATGCTTTCTAGAGAATCGAAGTTTTTTGAGGCACTCTTATGTCAAATAAGAGCATTCAACCAAGTGTATGCCCCATCCAATTATCCACCATATTGATGGACTTAAATAAATGCATCCGTCAATATATTGTTCCCCATCTAAAGTGGGATTCACAATTTGGCAGTTTAGAAGTGCCTGTGTATCATCCATCACACTCTACTAACCTTAAAAAAAAATAAAAATCCATCACACTGTACTAGAAATGTTCTACATGGCGTTCTTTCCAAATCAACACCCAGTGGAGACAGACAAACTTGTAAGATTCTTCCTTAGAGAATAGAGATGCTGAAGCTAGATCTTAGGGTGCTCATTCCAAATTACATGTAGTGAAGATCATATAATATTTATAATGATTTTTTCGATAGGTAAGCTGGGCTTGAAACCGAGACCCAATTATTGAAACATGCTCTGTCCACCATTGAGATATGGGCTGAATCCCAGTAATTTTTAATGAATTTAGAAAACAATTGTTTAAGTCATCTGAATCAATTGATATTGCATAAGCGTCTACTGTGTTTGACAAAAAGATCATGGCATGATGTCTTTGAGCCTCATGAACACATAAACCGCATAGTGTTTGTTTGGTAGTGGGGTCCTTTTAGTGTTGAAAAGGGTGAAAATGTCCTCGAGAAGAAATTTCAGTGTTAAATGTAGTATGGTTTGATTGCCAAACGATGCTAGAAACCAAAAAAGCTACGATGATTGCATCTTGCATCTTTGCACTAGAGATGCTTATGCCATAATATATTGTGTATCCTCTGACTAAACATACCCCTAGACTTGTTTTGACTGCTTTCCAGACGGTGCCAGACCTACAGAACTGTACATAGCCATAGCTAACATGTCAAGGTAACTGTCATCCAATATAATCCATACAGAGTACGGATAAATGACAATGCCGCTAGAGTTGCAAACCACAGTGGTGCTTTCAAAGATCTAACCTTCCACCTTCAGGTAATGGTTTACAACATGCAAGGTACAGAGCGCGTCTCACAGTGTAAGCATCACTTAGTGTCCATGAGTTAGAGACATCAATGGATACTCTGTATTATGCAAGCAATCCTCAGAAGACAGACAATTAACAGGCCCATCCGAAATTGGCCCTTAAGTGGCTCTATGACAGGTTTATTTATTTATTTATAATTTAGTTGACAAACAAATAAGTTCCTTCCCGAATGATTAACAATTTTGGACGGAGCTTGCTAGCTAGCATGCAACATACATGCGTAAAATAATCTAATTCTAACATGCACATGAATCGATCATTAACACAATAACATAAGCATATGACATTAATTCGCTTCAAATAATAAAAAAAAGTATATTACATTAATGCAAATGTCTTTGACAATTAAGTAAATTCCTGTCCATGTAATGGCTATAAACATAAGCACGGGCACATGATGAATGCAACAGAATCATCGTCCATATTGAAATGCCTGAGAGTTCAAACCAAAGTCTTAAGAATTTGGGCTCACAGTTTCTTGGTGATTGTTTGTTTTGAGGTCTGACTGTATGACGATGTCGCCGTCGCCAAACACTCCCGCAACTCCTGCTCAGCTTACCATTTTCTATTCTGGATCTGTCAGTGTCTATGATGCAGTTCCCCCAGGAAAAGGTCAGTTTTCGTTCTCCTGGTGGAAACTCTTTGAAGATTCCTCCCTAAAATATTGACTGATCTGTTGGTTTTGTGACTCTAAATAGGCCCAGGCAATTATGCTGATTGCAGCTGCTGCAGCAGCAGCTGCTGCTAATACTAATAGCGCGAAAAATGCTGCTGGTCAGTTCTCCTGCTGCATCACCAGTTCTCACAAGATCTCCATCCCTTCAGAGCACTTCAGCAGCAGCATCTCCACAGCCCCAAGTTGTTCCCAATCAAAACAATCCACTTAGCAAGCTGCAAGCTGGTAAAAATTTTAATCCAAAAGCTTCGTTAAATTCTCATTTGTCTTCATCATCATCTGTTAGTCACTGCTCCATCATATCTATTATCATTTTTGTTTATTTTTGTAGAACTTCCGATTGCAAGGAGGCACTCTCTTCAGCGATTCTTGGAGAAGCGAAGGGACAGGTAATGCACTATCACCTCGGTCCTTTATTTTCTGTACTTTGGAAGATCATCTAGATGGCATAGTTCTAAAACTCGGGGGGGGGGGGGGGGGGGGGGGGTGGGGGGTCATTTCTCTTAGAATCAGATCTCTCGTCATCGAATGGGCCTCTAATGCAGAAAATGTAAGGGGATGTAATTTGCTGTTTCTTATTGCTTAGTCGGTCCGCCATCTCGAAGGCCCGGCGAGCTCTTTTGTGCTCCTTTGTTTTTTTCTTTAATAATATTGCGTTATCATTCAAAAAAAAAAAAACTCGAGGGTTCAACTTGAAACTTGGCTGAGTCAACTCGATTCAGCAAGATTTTGAGCCGTGTCTCTTCGAAACTCGCTGGAGATCCTGACTCTGTCTGGACTCAACAAGACTCGTTGAGTCGACTCTAAAACTCGGTTGACTTTATTTGACTTGGCAAGCTGGACCGAGTCAACACACCCAGTTAACAGTTCGACTTTTAAAAAAAGTGAAATGTGCGTAACATGATTTGAACAGGTAACGTTAGCAACAGAAGTTCAAAGTTGCTACTGGCCCTCCAACTGCATTTTTGCAATCTTCTGGACATTTTAAACTTTTATCACTTATTAAGAAATTTAAGAATTTTGTCCCCACCTAAATAGTTTAAATGTGATTATTACAATATTGAGTCGAGTCGTCGAGTTGACCTGATCTGGCTAGATGTCGAGTAGAGTTAAATTTTCGAGTTTTTGAACTATATGCTGCATAGAAAGGGTGCCTCTGGAGTTATATGTGATTGATTTATGCCAATCAAACTAAGGGGGAGATTTTGTAGGATGGGCTATAAGACCAGCTGTTTTTTTTTTTTTTTTGGGTTAGGATGCGCACCATCACCCCCCCCCCCCCCCCCCCCCCCCCTTTTCTTTTTCCATTTTGGAAGATCATCTACATAGAAGGGTGCCTCTAGAGTTCTATGCGTTTGCTTCCTACCAATCAAAACAAAAGGGGAGATTTTATACTATAAGACCAGCCTCCCTTTATGGGATAGAATGTTGAACAGTCAAGGAACAACACGTTCATATGCTGAAGCGCAGATGAAATGAGGATGTTGAGATGGTATCAAGATGAAGAATGATAAAATTATAAATGAACTGTATTTGAGGGAAGGCACCAATAGGTAATAAGATGAGAGAGTAGACTTAAGATTGTTTGGCCATGTGAAACTTAGATCAACAAGTGCTTGGTTAGAGTGGTTGGATCAAGTTGGAGGATCTAAACTGGCAAAGGGGTAGGCCCAAAAGGACGTTGGTAGAGGTAGTAAGAAAAAGATTTGATGGCTGTAGCTTAACCGAGGAGATGACCCTCATTAGAGTGTAATGGTAGAAAGGATTCTTGCAGCCGACCAAAAAAGTAAAGAAATCTCTTCGAAGGAACTCTCTTCCATGAAATTGGATCTAAATGACTTTTCCATCTCTTGTTGGGCAAGTAGGAAGTCTGATGTTCCATGAGATGTGGGTTGGTGGAGAAATTACAACGTATGCAAGGAGTTAATGTTTGTTTTAATATTATCTAAGGGAGGCATTTCTCTGGGTTTAAGTTACTGACTGAATACTCTTTATTGTAACCTGGGGCTTCAGCCAGTCTCTTCTCTGATGTCATATTTTCAAATCTTTAATAAAGTTTTGGTCACTGCCTAAAGAAGAAAAGAGGCATCCCTTTTCATTCCACACAGAGGCACAAACTTCCGATTGGGTACAAGTCCTCAAGTTGGATATTCATATCATTGATATCATTTGTTCATTTAATTTTCTGTACTGTACATTGCAATTATTTCTACCTTTCAAAATAAAAATAAAAATAAAAAATGTTGTGATTTCACTCTGATATATTCTGTATGAAATGGGTTTTCTCAAAATCTATCTTCTATACCTGTATTCAATTATTCATTGACTTGTTTCTTTTGCAGGCTGGTGAGCAAAACACCATATCCTCCGGCAAAGGTGACTGACAACAAGGGGAGCAGCACTGGAACTGAGCCTACTTCCCAGATGGGGTGTTTCTCCGAGGCCACCAAGTCTCAGGAGGAAGTGCCACCTACTGCCCATCCACACCTTGCATGATGAAGTCCCTATTTGAAAACTTAACTAAGACAATTTATCCACGCTTAGCTCATGATATGTGTGTGACTTAACGAATTGCGTACTCTCTATGAAATTAGCTGGAACATTAGACTTCTATCGTAATTATATTCCAGTGTGCATTCAGTTCTTCCACATTTTCTGCTCTCCCAGATCCTTTGAGCATCATTTCTGATTTTATTTTATTTATTTTTATTTTCAACTTAGCAGTTTTGCATGTTGGAAAATTGTAGCCTAAACTTTCTAATTTTCAAATTCAGTCCAACTAGCAATTGGCTCTGATTATTCGACCCAAACAGGCTTGCCTAGACAATGTCACCTTTTGGCTGGGACCCAAGAGTTCAATCAATGCCTTTCAATGAAGAGTATTCTTTCTTCATATATGGATTTTGTTATGTATATGCTGTGATATGCCTTCTCTATAAAGGGCCTGAAATACCTGAAATACCTTGCTTCACATATGGTTAGAAAGTGCATTAACATAAATATGGTAGGAGTCAAAGGTAATTCAATCGTATTTACACTGTACAAATGAGTCAAAAGTGCATTGACTGATGCTAGCACCTCCACGCCCGCGACGATTTTGACAGCCCAATAACCAACTTGGTCTGGAGGTAAGGAATAACTTGTTACACCAAAAGACACAGTCGATGCAACTAGAGTCACACCCCCGAGTAATTTTGTGAGGATTTATTTTTTAAAATTTTTAATCACCTGAGAGATACACATGAAATACATGTTGGATCATCATTAGGACCATCATACTTGCTCACCATCGATGATATAGTCTATATTCGACTATGGAATTTACAAAAAATCCTGCTGCATTCATGCATGATTTCTCATCAATCCGATGTCTAACAATGCCTGTTAGTATGTTTTAAGCACAACTAATGGAGTATGTTAGGAAAAATGCAGCATTGGATCTATTGCATGCTTGTCGCATTTAATGTTCCAAACATGTGAGTTTTGCTCTTCCAATAAAAACATCTGATGGACTGAAAAGATGTATTTTGGAGTTCCAAGTGCACATCTGGATTTGAGGAACTGCCCCAGTGGCCTTTGTGTGATCCTGGCCATTGTATGGCTATCACAGGCATCACATTTTACCTTTTATTGTTAACTAAATATGTTCCCCCTGTCCATAGCTCAAGTGGCAGGCTGAGGTCTTGGTATCGATTCCCAAGTGGGGTGGCTAACATTGCGGTGTGAGTAACAGTGGGGGTGGGGGCGGGGGTGCTAACAGTGTGGTGTGTACTAACCTTTAAAAAAAAAAAAATTGTGAAAGAAAATGTTGTTTAAATGATAATTTTTTCGGGGAAAATTCCCAAAATTAATTTATTTTAAGTTGTTTATCAAAAAATTACTCAAATGTTAAAATTTTCCTAAAACACGAACATCATAATTTTTTTTTTGCCAAAATGCAACTCTTCAAACTTCTGTTCCCATGCAAATAAGAGACACTTGTATGAAGTCTGAGCTTTTCCACAAGGTCGCAAAATAATGCTTAGCTCTTTGGCTTGAAAAATGATACAATTTCAGTCTTCGGGTACAACATAATGTGTTTTAGGAAAATTTTAATATTTGAGTGGTTTTTAGATGGAAAAAAAAAAAAAAAAAAATCTATTTTGGTAATTTTTCCTTTTTTTTTTTTAAAATTTTGTTTTAACAATCTGAGAAGCCATAATTTTCTTTGCTGTCGGATGCAGCTGTGCACCATGCATTTATTTATTTATTTATTTTTTTGCCGCTAACATGAAAACAGCATTCCAAAAGTTCCGCATCGTATATGGAGGCAGAAAATGTAAGCGCCTAACTGATCTTTAATGGATGGAAAGAACATCCTACGTCTCACTGGGCGGTTATCAACAATCTAGTCGTTTTTTTTCCCCAAACCACCAAGCTCAGAGAGTTCTGCTGTGGACCATCTTGGTGATTTTTCCCCCCCTCTAAACCTTCATTATTTTCATACATATGGGTTGCACGTAATGGATTGATTGACTAATGAATTTTGGCCAGTTGATCATTATCTAAGCTCTGTCCCAACTAAATTGGGATCAGCTACATGAATCCTCTTGTATAGCATGTCGCAGACCATTTCTTCAGTTAAAACCGTATTCAATCGAGTCTTTTCTTACTATCTTTATCCACGTGCTTTTAGGCCTTGCTCTTGAGCTTTCTGAACTTCAACTTGAACCAACTCAATCCTAACCGTTGCAATTCTGGGTCTCCATTGTAATTTTGAGCCAGGTAATCTTTGCAAGCTGAGGTCTATCTGGTAGACCGCTTGACCAGTCCATAAGCAACGGGCAGCACATGTGAAGCTCTCAATACGAATGCCAAGAAACGAAATCACAATTTGGTCTTTCCTTGAGGGCCCATTTGAGAGGAAATCAATCAAAATGGAGAGTTATAAGCGTCAATCCAACCCTCATATCCTCCACATCAGATTAAACACGCTTCAAGACGAACTACTCCTGCAAAATCAAAACATCCTCATACCACCATTTTGTGGGGAGTTTTAGCATGCTCAATCTGATGTCGGAGTACGTGAGGCCCACCAAAATCAAGATTAAGGCTCAAACCCAATCTTGTCAGATTTCCTACCCAAACAGACCCTTAATTGAACTAGTCATTGCGATTCAAACAGTGTAACCACATGTTGCATTGAGTTCAAGAAAACCATTTGAGAGAAATCGACTTCTCAATACATACTGTGGTTTACTTATTTTGGTTACAGATTATTGATTATAGTTGAGGCTGGGCAATACAGAAAAGATGAAGAGCAGGAATCAATGGAAGATATTTATTTTGATGGCACACACACACTAGCAAGCAGAACATCCTTTCCAGCAACATGTAGTCAGTTTACAACACATTCAAGCAAAGAGCCACGACAAGTACAGAGAAGAAACGATCTCATACCACAAACTAGCCTGGTGAAACATGGAAAATTCAACATGAAGATAGATTTTCAAACTCCGCAAATTCAAAATGAAGATAGATTTTCAAACTCTGCACCCCCCCCAAACAAAATCTTCATGTGTGCAGACTGTGGAAAAATCCGTGGAGGTAGCCACCAGCCATTATCAAAGATACAAGAGATACCAGACCTGCTGGAAAGAATTTCCCTGTCTTCTTGAAACGAGAACCCATCATGCCCAAAAGTGCAACTGACAAGCCTGAAAAGTTAAAAAAAATAAAGAAATTGAAATTGATGAGATAGCATCAATGAGCTAGCACTTCAGGAATAGTCAAAGTTTCAAACAAGAGATCGCCATCTCTTACCTAGCCCTAGAGATGCTGCAAAAGTTGGCCTTACTGGAAGCTCCGAATACACGTAGAACAATAGTGCGGATGACAAGCTCCCAGCAGCTAATGACTTCTGGCTACCGCTTTTTACGTAGCCCATGACTCCGCCAACTGTGTGTATATCAAATAGATCATTATAAATTTCACTTACATCTATATGGTATATAAGGCTACTAGCTTTTGGACATTTTTGGCCCCACAAATAGTTTCCCTCAAAATTGGAAAGAGCATGGAAGAGATTTCAAATGAAGTTGGGGATATTTTGAAAACTGGCAAATGCGGCTGTTATTTGGAGTATGGTTCAATCCACGAAAAGCCTGCAACGGCTTATATTTTACTTGCATCCTTTCAATTCTCTAATGTTGTTATCTGCTTGAACTGTTGCATAGCATGCCAATAACGCCGATGAACCGAGATCCAATCTCCGGTCTCACCCACAAACGATAAACAAGAAGAAATAATAACTAGAAGCGGAATTCAAATAAACCAACAATCCACAAGACATAATTTACGTAGAAAAACCCCAACAAGGGTAAAAAAAACTACGGATGCAAAGTTTCACTCAGAAGAAAATGAAATTACAATGAATATAGTTACATTCTCTTATGCTCCCATGCATAAAGACGGCCATTTTTGCTAAGCTCTTCTCTCTTTCTCACCTTGGACATATAAAAACCCTAATCCTGAATTACACTCATTTATATAGCATAAGACAGAAATAAGACTCAAAATAGGAAACCCCACGAAACAGTTCGCGTTCGGTCGGGCGCCCGATCAGGCTTGGTCGGGCACCCACCCAATGTGAAATACGTCCAGCAAGCTTCAAGAGGAAGTACCCGAATTTCGGGCGCCCGACTAAACATGGTTGGGTGCTCGACTGTATCCTAAACAGTACAGAGCCTTTTGGCTCTTTGTGTGAATATCGGGCGCTCGATCATAGACTGTCCAGGCGCTTGACCACCCCTGGCTGGCAAAACTGGTGTGCTGGCTTCACACCTTAACATGAACTCCTTGTTGTGTGTAGCTTGCATGAAGTGTAGTAGAGAGGCCATGCAACAAAGGCTTTGCTGGCTACATAGTGGTAATTGTGTGAAATACATACTGTACAAATATTGTACTGTCATATGTTTGGACATGATCTAAAAAATGAGGCAAATCTAAAACTTGAGTGGGCCATAAGATAGGAAAAAGTGGAGATGGGTCGCCCACTGTAAAAACTATGAGCACATCGCAAATCTAAAGCTTTAGTGGGCCATAACATAGGAAAAAGTGGAGATGGGCCGCCCACCGTAAAAACCATGAGCACCTCTCTCTCTCTCTCTCTCTCTTTGCTTGTAGCCCACACATTTTTCCTCTACGAATAGTTTACCTAGGGTGGAGAACTTTAAATATTGAAAGGGCATGGAAGAGATTTTAAATGGAGTTGGGGAAATTTTGGGAATCGGCAAATGTGGTTGTTATTGGCATATGGTTCAATCCGCAAAAAGCCTGAAACAACTTATATTTTACTTGCATTTTTTCAATTCTCTGATGTAGTAAGCCACTTGAATTCCTCATTGTGTGTAGCCTGCACGAAGTGTAGTAGGGAGGCTGCATAACAAAGGCTCCGTTGGCTCTACCATGGCAACCATGTGAAATGCATACTGTACCGGCCGGCCCATGTTTGGAGGTGATCCAAAAGGCAAATCTAAAGCTAGAGTGGGCCATAACATAGGAAAAAGTGGAGATGGGTCACTCACTGTAAAAACCATGAGCGCCCTTCTCTCTCTCTTTGTGCCTAGCCCACACCTTTGCTATAGTTTCTCTGGTTTTTTCTCTCCCTTTTTGGAACCCCCACTCTAGATGCATAACAATGACTTTGTTGTGCTAAGACAGGGCAGGTCATTGCTTGCTTTCACTTATCCGGCCTTGATCGTTCAAGTGCAAGTTCTCAGCTTTAGAAATTAGAGTCAAGCCAATTGTCAAAGTCAACCAATCAGCGATTTGGATGAAGAGGAATTCTCTCAACTCCATTAGATTGCTTCAGGGAGATGACCCACCTCTTCAGAATTTCAAGTTGGGTGACATTTAATGTCGGTATTGGTGGGTCCGAAGCGATGCAATCCATTTAAGTTTTGAGATTGTCAGCATAGCATAAAAATGGGGATTATAAGTCATATGTCTTGTCTAACCAATAAAAGTCTATGGATTTAATTTGTAAGATAAATGTAAGAAGATCAATTAAAGGAAAACAAACTGAATCTTGATTACTGTTGGATGCAGATTGGTTTTCTTCCATGCACCCATATTTAAAAAAGAGGAATTGGGTGATGCTGGATTCAAAAGAGAGACAAGTAGCTGGAGGCCTATGGGGGGGTGTCCATAGCCATCTGATTAGTGGGTTGCACATGTACCTTTGGATTGGATGGACGGATATTCATCAACGAAAAACAACAAACCAACACAATCACTTCAAAAATTAAAAAAAGAAAAAGGAAAAGATAATTGGAGGGGTCCAAATAGAAATGGGAGAAAGGGATGGTTTTGATTAGGGAATAGAAAGTAGAAATTGGGGAAAAGGGAAAAGAAAGAAGATACCTCCGACCAAGGCAGCATAACCCAATGTCAGTTTCTGAGAAAGAGACATCCCCGACATCTTCTCCCACCCTCTTCTGCTGCTGTTGCTGCCACTGCCTTCCAACGCAAGACGAAGAGGAACAACTACGGTTTCCCACATGCGCCCCTTGTATTATAACTAGTCAACCCTCCACAATCCAACTGCTCCCATACGTGTGTTATATCGTAGCCGCCCACAAGTAAGCGTGTGTGCAAAACTAAACACTCAGGGTTGACAATGGGCTTGGTTTAGGCCCGCCCGCCACATAGTTGGCCAAGCCCACATCAGGTTAGGAAAGCAGGCCCAAGACAAAGCCCAAGAAGCTTGTTTAGGGCCAGCCAAATTGGCCCACAATGGGGGTATTGGTTTCTTCTCCATACATTGAGAGAGAGAGAGAGAGAGAGAAGGGCACAGACCGGTGGGAGTGTATTAGGTGCGGCTAAAGTTGTACACAAATCGAGTAAGCTCGATTAACTTGCTCTTACTTGACTCTAAAAAGCTCAGCTCAACTCAACTCAGTTTGATAGTGGGTTTGGGCCAAGTCATGTAAGATTTTAGGTGCTTGAATAAAATCAAGTCGATCACCGAACAGGGTCATGCTCGACTCGTGTAGTGGCTCCAAATTGACTTGATTTGGCTCGGATTAGGTGACTCAGAATATAAATACTCCCCCCCCCCCCCCCCAAAAAAAAAAACCTATTCTAAATTTGTAATTTTACCCGCTTGACCGGAACGCCCCTTCTCTCACTAACCCTAATCCTCTCTCTCCCTCTCTCTCTCTCTCTCTTTCATCTCAACTGTCGACCACCCCCTCAATCTTAGACTTGCCCCGCCCTTGCTTGTCCACTTGCCACTGGCTTGCCTATCCTTGCTCGCCATCTGGTAAGACCCCCTCCCTTCCTCCAATGTCCTTTTGAGTTGGATTTTGGAGTGACTGGTCAGGCGTTGTGATTGTGATTATGATTGTGATTGTGATTGTGTTTGGGAGACTCGAAAACTTGGACTCTGCTCGAACTCGCTTGGTCTGCTAACCAAGCAGGGCCACGCTAGACTCGACTGAGTAGAATCAAGCATTGAGCAGGGATTGAGAGGTTTGAGTCGAGAGCAGGGCCAAGCTTGAATCAACTCGTGTACAACACTAGGTGCAGCTTGGCCTCACCCATTATATATCCACGCCATCCATCCGTTTTGGCATATTGTTTTAGGGCATGAGCCCAAAAATAAATTCTCAAGTGGACCATACCATGGGAAACAACAGTGATTAACTGTTAATGGGCCACAAAGGTTTTGGATCAAGCTGATATGTTTTTTTCCCTTCACTTAGGTTTATGTGACCTTATCAATGGGTTGGATGGAAAAGAAACACTACAGTACACCCTAATAAGTTTTTAATGATAGGTCATTTAATCACCACCGATATACCTATAAATATGGTCCACCTGAGATTTGGGTCTTCTTCATTTTTAGACTCATGCACTAAAATAATCTAACAAAATGGATGGACAGCATGGATATAGAAAACATACATCGAGGCAGGCCCCATGGTAAGGGCTGCACTGTCGTTGGTGAGGCCGGCGCACCTAATCCATGGGGGCAGTAGCCACAGTCGAGTTACTTTAATAGTGAGTGGCTGCGTACAAGAGATGGTTTTAAGTTGGTTTTGGGGGGGGGGGGGGGGGGGGGGGGGGGGGGGGGGTGTAACAGTATAAATGAATTTAATACCCTTGGCCTTGTGTTGGGCTGGGTCATGCTAAAATGATTTGAGCCCAACCTGTCCAGCCCAATTGATAATAGAGTTGACCAATTGAGGAGATCTTTTAAGCATAGTGCACCAATGGAAGTCGATGTATTCATAAGAAATTATATTGTGGAAAATGTATTATGGTCTCGAGTTTGAAACCCACTAACCCCACTAGCATGTGGGAGCATCATGTGACTGACCGGGTTGACAGCTGAGCCTTGGGGTTTTCTTGAGGTGTTGCATCACATGGATGACTCAGACTTTGAGTTCACATCACGTGTAATGAGTGCGTGGGAGAGCAGGACTCTCTCTCTCTCTCTCTCTCTCTCTCTCTATATATATATATATATATATATGTGTGTGGTGTGTGTGTGTGTGTGACTAACCGGGTTGAAAGTTGGGCCTTGGGGTTTTCTTGAGGTTCTGCATCACATGGACGACTCGAATTTTGGGTTCACATCCGTGTAATGAATCCTCACAAGGGGTGCATGGGAGAGCAGGACTCTCTCTCTCTCTCTCTCTCTCTCTCTCTCTCTCTCTCTATATATATATATATATATATATATATATATATATATATATAAAATAAAATTGACGGCTTGGATAACCAGACATGCCCAACATATGCAAACTCATGCACCACGAGAACTCTTATTTATTACAAGTAGGGATCTTGGCCTCTTATTATTATTGTTGTTGCTCCAAATATTATTGTTGTGCACCGCCCTCATTACATATCTAAATCGATCACGACTATAGTGGAGTCTACTGGTATGCTTAATCTAAATATCCAACTGTCAAATTATCCAAACCATTAATCACACGTAGCCCCCCTAATAAAAATCTTACATACCATTGTTAGGAAATACCATTAGAAGACTACTATACAAGTCCATGTGTTACAATATGTCCCAGACATAAGGCATGCGCAATGCACGCCTAGAGAGTCTGTAAAATGTGACAGGGGGGAAAGGAAGCCGTTGCAAAAATGAGGTCTTTTTAGAGGTAATTAGCTGAACCCACACCTCTGTAAAGCCTCACTCATCCACCTATCTACATTGTAGCTTTCCATGAGATGGGCCAAACTGTTTAGATCATCTTACCCAAGAGTCAAGAAGGTTCACTGCTCATGCAAGGAAGAGGACACCTTAAAACAATATCTTTCTAGCCATCCATTTGCTTTGTGCACTATGGTCCACCACAACAATGAATGGGCCTTACTTTTGGGCCAGATCATTTGAAAAGCATAGATAATCCCATGGAAAAATTAACATCTAGAACAAGAGCTATGACCAAACATGATGTGCTTGAAAAAGTAGATAAATGATATTTCTTTCCATTCAAAACCCTTTCATATCCTTTAATTATCCATGGTTTTAGTCATTTTGAAGTTGTCCACTCAACTATATTTAGGAGAGATGATAAGGATAAAAATGCTGTCATGTTCTTTCTCTCTATATATAGAATATAAAAGTGATTTTTGCAGTAGTTTCTTCAACGATCAAAGTGCAAACATGAATCTATATTATTATTATTATTATTATTATTATTTTAAAAAACTCAAAGTTCAAATATATGGTTTTCCTAGTTCCAAGTTCAAACATGCATGTTTTGAGGATGAATCATCACTTAAACAGTTACATGCCGGCAGCTTGAATGTTATGTCCAGATGACACATTGGTTGTATGTGCAACGGTTGGTAGAGGTGTATTATGAAGTTTGATGTTTGATTTTACATGATATAATCTAATCCACAACAACCCAATAATATCCCATTCTTGAGACCGGTTCTACCACAGTTACTGTTCAACAATGTTGTGTGGGCCCACTGTGACGTTGGGCTGCATCGACTCCGTCTATAAGGTCCACTCCTTCAAGTTTGGAAACGGGTTGAGTTGTGTGCGACACACAATGGAGCTGGTTGGTTTGTCACCCAGTTCTGTGGGCCAATTATGATGTATGTGTTATATCTATTCCGTCTATTCATTTTGTAAGATCATTTGAGTTCGTCCCAAAACAGATGTAGATCCAAAGCTCAAGGGAACCACACCATGCAAAGCAGTGGGGATTGAACGCTTGTGAACATGTTGGATAAGCGTAGGGTCCACAAAAGTTTTGGATCAAGCTGATTTTTGTGTTTTGTCTTCATCCAGAGGTCTGCATGATGTTAGATGGAAAATAAATATCATGATGGCCATAGGAAGGTTTCAACAGTGGGTATCATTGTCCCACTGTTTACTATGGCGTAGTCCACTTGAGGTTTGAATCTATCACATTTTTGGACCCATGCAATGAAACTATCTCACAAAATGGATGGACAGTGTAGATACATAACACGTACATTATGGTGGGTCTGCAGAACTTGGTGACATAAGCTCACGGTGCAATCAGCTTCCTTCGAGTTCACTTTTGTTTTGTTTTTTGGTGCACACACCCCACTATTAGCCACGCCCGCCACCCCCACTTGAAAATCCATGCCAAGACCTCAGTATTGAAACGAGGTTGATGAGTAATAATATCAGGCTGAATAGTCGCACCAAATTGAAAAATTCCAGATTATGAGTGAGGATCTACCATGTTTTGTATTCCATCCAATTCATTCATAAGACACATCCCATCAGGATTAATGGACGCCCCAAAATCAGGACTCAGGTGGGCCATACCACGTGACTTTAATGGTTTTAGGAATGACCACCTGAGTTTTGGATTGGCAAAATCTTTTTGGCATCAAGGTGAACACGATGGAAGGAGTGGATGTGATGAACACATCACGATAGGACCCAGAACGGACGTGACAGAGGATCTGCCTCTCTATTGTAGAGAGAAAATAGCTGGGATCCAATGAATAAATAAAAGTTGGGTGGGTCTTATTTATTGTGGTTGGAGAATGCATAAAACAGCAAAAGTTGTGGACTCATTTCAATCTTGGCTGCAGCTAACTGCCAACCTAACCATCACCTATTCCATTCCCCTCAAATACCTTCATTTTCCAACTTCATTGACATCCTAATCTTTAGTGGTGGTTGCAGATCTTTTTGATCCAGTATTTTTATCCTTAATCACATATCAGACGGCCGAGATTTGAGTTAGTACTTAATCAATATCTGTTGACCACTTTTAGTGTTAACACTAACGTGTCACGATTGTAGCTGTTCATCTGGTGAGCCCAACCTTTGTAGGCATGAACCCATATTCTCTCCAATTCCATCGATGATTAGAATCGACGGTTAGAATTGAAAATCAGCTATCGGTTCTCACCAACCTCACTACCTCCGCAGCGTGTCATTGGATCTTCACGTACTCCTCAATCCGAACTATCCCCATAATGGGTTGGTTATAATCTCAGCATTACGTCAACTGACGATCCTAACCATCCAATCGGTGGAACTGAAATGGGCAGTTAAGTCAAAACTAATCAACGATCTGGATTCTACTGGAAAAATGAACGGACTAAGATGTCTCAGATAAGACGCACAGCAGACTGTACGATCTAACACGACACAAGTTTCTTGCACACCTGCAGAACTGACGTTGGACATGAATTTGGACAATAAGAAGCAGTGTATGGGTCTGATTTTCACTGCAAATGATCTTCATCATGGGTCCCACCTTTTACACGGTTTGGATGTCTCGCACAAGTGAGAAATTGGGTGGGGGAAGGTGCAGGACGGTAATCAATGCTCCTGCGTGTAGGAACCCCGAGTTCGAAGCATACAAATGAACCATCCTGAGTCGGCGATCTAACTCATCGACTCGGAGTCAGGATCTGTCGAATCTCGAACCTGGTCACACAAAATATCTGAGTTTGAGTGCTCTGCGTCCTGCCAAATGTCCGACACGTGCAGTACGGAGTGATGGACGGCTGGCATTCCACCGAGTGAGAGGGGTACAGAAAGAAGGGCGTAGGTTGAACAGGGTGGCAAACGTTGGGGAACGAGCTGCGATAGTGCTCCCTCGGCTGCAGCGGACCGTTGAATGGGAGAGGTGGGGCCCAGCATTGCTTTTGGAGGAGTGCGACAGACAGAGCTCATGATTACACGGGGGGGACAGGTAACAAACTCCAATATGGTACGACTCACACCCCCCCCTACTCTTCTCCCGGAGCGGATTAGGTGAGACCCCGGATCCACCGAGGTGGATGGGACTCCTGACTGTGGGGCTCACAGTGATGTATGTGTCTTAAATCCACACCGTCCAACCATTTTGAAAGGTTATTTTACGGCATGATGCAAAAAATAAAGTAGTTCCAAATCCCATATGGGCCATAGTATAGGAAACAGTGGTGTTGACCATTAAAAACTTCCTGTGGGCCACAAAAGATTTGGATGGCGATGATATATATGTGGTCTCTTTATCTAGGTGTTTTTGACCTTATCAACAGGTTGGATGGAAAATAAACATTCCGGTGAAATCCATTGAGAGTCCATGAAGTTTTCAATAGTAGAGATTCAATCACGACTGTTTCTGTAGTGTGGTCCGTCTAAGATTTGAGTCAGCTTCATTTTTGGTATCATGCCCTAAGATGAGCTTTCAAAATGGTTGGACGGTGTGGATTTAAGACATATACATTACTGTGAGCCCCACAGTCAGGGTCCCACCCACCTCGGCGGATCCGGGGTCTCACCTAATCCGCTCCCCGCTTCTCCCACGTTAGCTCGGACGCGGATTGCCTGCGAAAGCCTTTCACTGGCATCTCCTGCACTCGGAATCTAGGTATGGCCCACCGTGATGTTTGTAAGAAATCTATGCCGTCAAACCTCTTTGTGTGATCATTTTAGACGTTGAGACTAAAAATTAATGGGATCCAAGACTCAAGTGGGCCGTACTAAAGCAAAAGGTGGGTAGGGAAATTCCTATCGTTGAAACCTCTATGGGGTCGACAGTGATGTTTATATTCCATCCATACCGTTCATAATGTCATTCCTGCTGAAATGAACTGAAAACACAAATATTATCCTGATTCGAAACTTCTGTGGCCCCACGAATATTTCAACTGTGGAAGTTCAATCATCACATTTTCGGCCCACTTGAGTCTTGGATCTTTTTTTTTTTTTGGTCGCAACACCTAAAATGATCTCAGAAAACGGTTGGACGGCATAGATTACTCACAAACATCACAGTAGGGCCCCACCTAAATTCCGAGCGCAGGAGATGTCTCTGCGTCCGAAATGATGTTGGGTAAGTCAGGTGCCACATTCGTGAGCTTGATTGGAATTCGGGTCCATTTGTCGATCAAATAATCAAGTGAACTTGGTTAAGTTGGGACGCGTCAGGTAAAGTCCAAGTCAGATCAGTCAATTTTAAAAGGTCAGTGGTCAAGTCCAAGTCAGTTCTGTCAATTTTTAACGGGTTCTTTTGTAACTGGGAGAATGCAATGGGGTCAGATGCATAGATGAACCGACGTAAGAGGACGCGGATTTCCTGTCAATGGCTCTTTCGCATGAAGTTCCTACGCTGGGTGGTGTTTCTGAAAAATTCATCCTGCCTATTCATTTATTGAGGTCATTTTACGACATTATAAAAAAAAAAAAATTAATTAATTAATTGAGCCCAATCTAATACTCAAGTGAGCCAAAATGTGAGTATTGAATGTAGGCACTTGCGATATTCACAGGGCCACAAATTTTTTGAATCAGGTTAATATTTGAGTTTTCAGTTCATCCCAATAGGTATGATGTTATGAACAGTACAAATGGCATATAAACATCACTATCGACCCTATGGAGGTTTGAAGGGAAGAATTTCCCTACCCACCTTTTCCTTTAGTGTGGTCAAGTGAATCTTTGATCCAGTTCATTTTTGTTCACATGTCCTAAAATGAGCTCATAAAGCAGCTGGTAGGGTGTATTTCTCACAAACATCATAGCGGCCCTCACTTGGTTCCCAGCATAGGAACTTCCTGCGCCACATCCCATGTAAGACATATTTATAAGTTGTTCACTCCAGAGCATACCCAATTAGGCTGCATTGCTGACAGTGGCACATGCACATCAAATCCTACCACACCAAGTGACTGGGCAATTTGCTAATTATGAATGCAACTAGTTAGCCTTGGGCACTTTAGGATGGAATTCCAACCGAGTCAAGTTGTGGGTTGGGTTCTCTTATGCTGGGTTAGGGTTAGGTTGACCCTCTGACTTGATCTGCTTGAGTTGCACTTCTACTCATGGGATCACAATCCCCTGCAATTTCAAATCCAAAGGGAAAACATTTTCTAGGACTTTTCTTTTGGAAAAAAAACAAGTGCAAAATGTTTGCTTAAATTAAAAAAAATTTTCCCTCCTTTTCTTTGCATTCATCCACTTTACCATCAATGCAAATGGCCCTTAGATGGGACGAGATCTTAGTTGAAAGATTTCAGCCCTTTTGAATGACACCAAAGGTTTATATCACAAGGCACCCCTTTAACAGGAGATGTAAAAAGTAAAAAAAGAGTCAAATTACCAAAAAGTTGAAATAATTTCATTGAGAGATTTTATATCTCCGTCTTTCCAACATAAATAGTGAGGTTTGTCATAAAAATGGTTTAGATCATTGCAAGATGACTCAAAATCCAAAGACAAAAGTCCCTATGTATCTTATTGCAACCCGTATTGTCCAAGCCTTTAATTTTAATAGTAATATTATGTATGATAATGAAAAATTCTTACCCCCTCTTTGAGCACTCGGCCCTAAAATGCTGTCACAACACTCTATTCCCTATTTGGATAGAGTGCAAATTAGAAAAAAATAAAAATAAATTAAAGCAAGTATATAGGCAAATTGATCATGTAAGGAAAATAAAATCCTTTAAACTTGTTTATTTTGCAAAAATGAAATTTTAAAAAATGATTATCCTTTATATTTGAAAATATTTGGATTGCAATCTTACGAAGGGGTATCTTTTTCCTTCTAAAGTTGTGGTTAATTAAGATGTCACATCGGAGGTAAAATATTTTTCTTTTATTTAAATTTAAAAGCCGATTATAACCTAGGAGGGAAATGCAAAGGCAAACTACTTGCCACAACATTCTCTACTTTCCACGCAAGTGCAACCATTTTGTCAATGTAATGCGAATAATTTTCCTACTTTGTCTTCAATTCAAATAAACCCTTGGATAAAATGCAAATTGAGGAATGTAACCAATTTACATTGACAAAATATTTGCACCTATATGTGAAATAGCAGTTGCTACAATAAACTATTTCCATTTGGTTTCCCCTCCTTAATATGAGAGCACAATTTTTTTTTTTTTTAAAGTCAAAATAGAGGTAAAAGAATTTGCCTCATATATGACGTTTTAAATGATGATTTTGGAGGGAAAAAGGTTTTCCTTTGTGGGGTCACAATCAAAACAGTTGAATTAAAAAAAAAAAAAAAGTATTTTCAAGTCAAATGGAAGAAAAAGAGTTTGCCTTTTTAAATGACAATTTTAAAAGGAAAAAGATTTCTCTTAGAGGGTTGAAATCAAAACAGTTGAAATTCAAAAGAACAGTATTTTGAAGGATTTCACTTTAGAAAAACAAATTAACTAGGGCAAATAGTTTGCTTACCCTAATACTTATGTCAGTTTACCTCCAATTTATGCCATTTTTTAGCTTTCCCTTACATTCTCTTTTTTTACCTTCAATTCAAATAGGCCCAAAGTTATTTTTACAATCCAATTATCTAGACTATAATTAGGTCCAGTAAATATTTTATGAGTTTCTTCTACTCCTCCTCCTTATTTATTTATTTATTTATTTGTGATGTAATAAACCCACCTTGTTAGCTGCACAACACACCCACTCAATTAGTCACATGATGCACCCACCCACCAGTGGAGTTAGTGTGTCTCTTTTGCACTCGAACCTGAGACTTGCTGTTGAAATGCCTAGGCATAACTGTGCTAGCCGAGACACAACTGGGCTACAGATTTTATGAGTCAGTATGCAAATATCGCACTAATTTTACAATTGTAACTATTTGATTATTCGCCTTTAATTTGGATGGTCCAAATCATTTACACAAAATGGGTCAAACCAGCAACTTGATTGATCTTTTTGCTGTAGCTAACATAAATTGCTTATAATTCTAAGGAGTCATTTTTGTTAGGCAATCCTAACCATCCCATAGGCCATCCCATCGATTGTTTACAAAAACAATGGCTAGAAAAATAAGGACAAATCAGGGCTGGATTGGATCATCCGATCACTCTGATTTTTGCATAGTAGCCCATAAAATCTTTTTTTCTAGATTTTAGGGATAGTTAAGACCGGACTCTTGGTCAACTCTACCTGGACAATACCATGAACCCGAATGTGCCATGTGCACTGAATCACCATACACGTGCACACTTGTAACTCAATCAACCGTCCAGATGGTGGACCCACTTTATTAGGCCATTATATAAATATTACAATGGGAAGGTTCATGCTAATGGTCTTATTTAAGCAATGGTTTTAAAAGGTAAACGGTCAATGGTCCAAACAAACAAAAGGAGTTTCTTCCTCAACAGATGGAACAGCCCAGTCAAACCAATTTATAGTGGACACCCACCATTTTTGTCCCACCAACACCTCACATGTGTAGAATATCCCATCCGTGCAGTCAATCCGATCCATTGGTTCTCCATTGATTTTGATGGTGCGTCCTGATTGATTAGCGGATAGATCAGCCTGATTCCATGAAGGGTTAATTATCATGCTGTGGTCCACCTTTTGGATGGATTGGATGTTCTATACATGCGATGTGTTGGCAGGAAAAAAATTGCTGCGTGTATCTGATTGATCAATTTATCAAATAGCATTCCTCTCCTCAACTATGGATGGGCCGTGTTACAAACATTGCAACCGTGGGACAATCCTAACCACCCAATTTTTGGGTTTCGATAAATGAGACAATCTCACCGTTCAAAGTTTTACAAACAAGTCCAACTACAGTACACACACGGAAGTTTTGTGTAGTTTTCAGAAGCTGTTTGGTTGTTAATTCATTGAAGTTAATTTTTTGTGGACCACCACTTGGAATATTTGAATCCATTAGGAGATGGCTCAAAATCTGTATCTTTCCTCTTATGGTTCGATGATATGGATTGTACCTTTTAAATATCCCCACCCACTGTGGGGCCCCTCAAACAGACAGTCCTGATTATCCATTCAAGCAACCACATGGGCCCATCACGTAGTAAACAAACAAATGGACCACCTAGTAGGAATGTATTTGAGTCAGCTTCCTTCCACACATTTCTTCTATTTTTGTGCACAATTAACAAATTTTTTTATTAGATTATATTTAAGATTTAAAGGTACTGGATTTGGCAAATGTGGACGACTGAGATCCAAATGGACTGTGCAACCTGTGGCAATGCTGCAACTGAATGATCAAAAGTTCATAAATAAGATGGTTAGGATTAATCAAAACAGGCAGCTTTTCTGTGAATGGATAATGGATGAAGGGCCCCACCTGATACATGGTTAGGATGATCACTAGAATTTGCAGCGTTTTTAACATTTTTTTTTTTTTTTTTTCATTTTCTTGGGTTCAGATCTGGTGCATCATATCCAACCTCATATTAGTGGGACCCTAACAGCAAACGTAGTCAAACAACAAAATAAGTGGTCATTTTGACACCATCATAGTTCTGAGCTCATGATCCGTACCTAGTATAGCCCCACTTGCATTGATTGCTGTGATGTTGTGGCTATGGCCCTTGGGAAAGGGGCAGAAGAAAACAACATTTTAATGGAAAATAATAGTTGTTTTTATTGAAAAACAAATAAAATGTAATTAACATAATGCCTTTATATTTAGAAAAGTTATTATTGGTTGATGATAGCTGTTATTCAGTTTGAATGACTGAATTCTAACATTATTGAATAAATTATGTTTACAATACACTTGATGTGCTTATCCCATGAAAGACACCCTACACTTATAATTCGATTTAAAATAGAAAACTTTTCCAAAAAGCAATAAAACTTACCAAAAAAAAAAAAAAAAGTAAATATGCTTAAATGGACTTGAACTTATAATGCACTCTTAGCTAACCTAAATAAGGACTTTGTGATTAGATACGAATCTTGAAACCCTTAAATGAATGAAAAAAATAATAATTATGAAAATAAGTACGAATAGTAAATTTTGAGCTAAAGTAGAACTTTGACCATGAAGATAGCTTTTTTCTCTTCGAGAAATTCACTAGAGCCAGACTTTGACCATGACAATGCCCATTGTTCTTCGAGAAATCCAATGAGGCTAATCATCCATGTCGGTATATTACAAGGCTCCTTAGTATCATCAAATGACATATTTGTTGGGAGAAAAATTATTTCCTGACCACACACATAATAATATCGAACGAAACAAAAAAAGCATGAAAAAAATTAGAACTCCAATGAAAAGATTTGCTTAGTTCCCTCTTAGTATGTTTATGGCTTCACACCAAGTCAATATGCTCAAAGGCGAAAAGAAAAGAAAAAAAAAAAATGAAAAATAGAGGTGCAACTATACACCCACACCATTTAAACAGTGGTAAGTTGAGTGAAGATAACCTCATGTCAATACCAAGGTCTAGGTATTGATTCCCAATGTGGGAGGTGGCTGACATTGTAGGGTGACTAATAGTATGCATTTGTCTACTAGCAATCTACATATGTGTACTAACCTCCAAAAAATAAACATGAAAAATCTACTTTTAATACAATGACAACTTTTTCCTTCTCACGATAGATTATATATTTCAGTATACTTCTGATGATCAAGCTCCATAAATCCTAACAATATTGTATGTATAAATCCAATTATTGGAAAATGTTGTGCGCATTTAGGTCATTTGTTACCTTAAATCAAAGTGCTTATACCAAATTCCTTCGATTGCTCTTGAACTTGTCGGCAACCTTTCTAGGTCAGAATCCATGACAAGGAATTACATGCGAACTTTTCAAACTACTGGGACCATGCATTATTAAAGTACATGCTAATGTTTTTGACAAAAAAGTAAGGGTACAAAGAGTAATGAGTTTCTCCAAGGTGATGATATTGAGGCAATGTGCCGGTTGATGCAACGACAATAACAAATTGTACTCCCAATACATAATGAATTAAAAGAAAACATTACAAATTATGAGCCCTGATTAATTTAGGTGGATCTTCAACAGAAGATTACAGTGATTTGATTTTCTTACCATTTGATAGGTCGATATCTAATGAATGGTCAAGATGAAAATAGTCTTTCCTCCAATTTTTTAAGAAATTATAAGCATTTGAATTTTGGACAGACCATCTTCATGAAAAAGGGTTGAGTAATTAAAGGGTGGTCCACATATTCTAAGAAGAGTCTTCTTTTTGGGTGTCACCTCTTAGCATAGAAGGCTTGGACCATTTAGACGTGATCCTTAAGGCACATAGTCCTTGCGTATCCCATAAGCATACAAGAGAATAGAAAGAAGTTTTTAGGAAATATCCAAGTGAGAAAGAATCCAGTATGTGGCCCACCTGCAGAGTGGTCCAATGATCAGAACCGTCTATGTTGTAAAATCTATAAGAATCTTATGAAGTGATTGTGGGAGAGTAGCTTATTTTACTGTAGCAATGAGAGAGTGGACGGTTCGGATCATTGAACTATCTTAGCATGTGGGTCCCAGAGGGTGATTTTTGTTCCATATTAGGGACCCGAATAATAAATCTCAAGTGAGTCGTCCAAAGGTGATAGCTGCAGCAACCGTTACGGAAGGCCACGTCAACGATCACGACCCGGGAATAAATGGACGCGGATTGCCTGCGAAAGCCTTTCCCAGGCATCTCCTGCACTGGGAATCTAGGTGGGGCCCACCGTGATGTTTGTGAGAAATCTACGCCGTCCAAACGTTTTGTGAGATCATTTTAGCCGTTGAGACCAAAAATGAACGGGATCCAAGACTTAAGTTGGCCGAAAAGGTGACGATCGAACTTCCATAGTTGAAATACTCGTGGGGCCACAGAAGTTTCGAATCAGGATAATATTTATTTTTTCATGTAGGAATGACATTATGAATAGTATGGATGACATATAAACATCACTGTGAACCCCATAGAGGTTTCAAGGGTAGGAATTTCCCTACCCACCTTTTGCTTTATTGCGGCTCACTTGAGTCTCGGATCCCGTTCATTTTTTGTCGCAACGCCTAAAATGATATCACAAAACGGTTGGACGGCGTAGATTTTTCAATAACATCACGGTGGGCCCCACCGAGATTCCCAGCGCGGGAGATGCCTGCACAGGCTTTCGCAGGCAATCCGCGTCCGTCCGGAATAAAGGGCATCGCTCAATGTTGGAGCGACACGTGTCTGATTCATGACGTGTTCCTATCTCCTTCACACGGTCTCTGTCTATCGCAAGAAACCGATGGTTTTACGCCACCTCCGTCCCAAAATTATATTTAAAAAGAAAAAAGAAAAAAAAAAAGAAGGTTTAAATAGGACGGTTTTGTTATGTGTGAGAGAGAGAAAGAGCGAGAGAGAGAGGCGGTGGCAAACCTTTTTTATATGAGTGAGGAGAGAGCGTGTGTGGATGCCATGGCTGAGAAATCAACAACGAAAGAGTGCTGCCTCTGTGGAGATATCGGCTTCTGCAACTCCCTTCTTCTCTGCCCTTCATGCGGTTTCCGATTCCAGCACACGTAAGCTCTCTCTCTCTCTCTCTCTGAAACTCCATTTCCAGGAGAACCCAAAAAAATCTTTCTTTCTCTCTCTTTAACTATTTCAACTCTCTCATTCTTCTCAAACCGGATTTGAGTAGAACCCATTAAAGGACTCTCTCTCTCTCTCTCTCTCACACACACACACACACACACACACACAAACACACAAACTCCACTTCCAGAAGAACCCACAAAAAATCTCTCTCTTTAACTATTTCAACTCTGTCGTTCTTCTCAAGCCGGATTTTAGTATAACCCATTAAAGGATTCTCTCTCTTTCTTTCTCTCTCTCTCAAACTCCATTCTCAGAAGAACCCACAAAAATCTCTCTCTCTCTAACGATTTCAACTCTCCCATTCTTCTCAAACCGGATTGGAGTAGAACCTATTAAAGGACTCCCTCTCTCTCTCTCTCTCTCACACACACACATAGAAGACTGATTTGTTTTGTTGGGGGTGGTGCGATGAATGAAGCAGGTACTGCAGCGGGTCATACCCGAAGATAGACATGGAGACGTGGCGGTGCGAGTGGTGCCTCCACGACGAAGCAAAGAAGGGAGGAAAGGCTATCAACTTCATACTGGAGATCGCGAAGTCGCTACCCGAACGAGAAGAAGATCAGCCTCCCTCCAACCCAAACGACGACAAGAAGATCCGCCGTAGGAGAGACTATGACAAGCGCCGCTCAAATCCCAAGCGCCCCAAGTCCTTTGATGATCGATGCCGCCGCCTCAACTGCAATTCCTCGTCTTCCCCCTCGCGTTATTGGCCGTCGTTACAAACTCCTCGCCGATGTCCTCTGCTGATTTTCTCCTTTTTCTTGTTAATAGTTTTTCCTTTTTTTTTCTTTTTTTTTGTAAGTTTTTTTTTTATAATATATATAAAAAGAGAAAATGTGATATATCTCACTCCTGTATCTGCCCTTCTCTCATCTTTTGGTCTCGCAATGTACGCAAATTCGCCAAGCGTGCCAAACTGGAGTACGTGTGCAAGATCTCTCACACGTGTGACAACCATGCCACCCTCGTCAAGGGCGCACGGCTGGGATCTCTCACACGTGTGCCAAACGCGTTGTAGACGCGGTTTGGGTGTATGCTTATTTCTGTAACAGAAAAGCATAACTTGTGAGTTTGGAATTTCTAGATTTAGTAGAAATCCCAAAAGCAAGAAAACGGGCACATTAGCATCTTGTATTGTTTTGGAATTTCTCCCAAAATCGGCAAACATTAAAAGGGGAATTTTACAAAATATTACCTCATTAATACAAAATTTAAATCTGGTGTGTATATATATATATATATATATATATATATATATTCCAATAAGCTAACCCATTAATGAAATAACCATAACTGAAGTAACTCGCACTGTATATCCTAATGTTGAGGTTGGCCATGCGTGGAGGAAGTCGGCGGCTCGGGTGGGCCCCAGCATGAAATTAATCCATGCTGAAAATCAACCCCATTACAAGGGTGTATTGGGTATAACACTCACCATCAAAAATATTTCCCTTGGTGTGGCCCACCTGAATCATGGGTCTGATTTTTGAATTCCATGGATTGATTTTCGTGTGGCATCTAATGACTGAGTGGATTTCATATAAACATCATGGTGGGCCTTATAAAATCAAGGGACAACGTCTTTCCCGGCGTGGGATTACACATCTGATGATTTTTGGTCCCTTAAAAAATCAATTGGGGACATCCCACTCTCAACCGTTCAATATTCCACCTATATTAGGAAAAAAAAAAAATGAATTTTACTTGTCACCCCGGTTGATTGCTGGTTGATTGTGTTGCATATGTGAGATCCACTCTGACCATTAGACATGTAGGCCCACATTGGCTCAAGGCTAAAAGCTTAAGCTAACATGGGGTTCAGGGTGGGCCACACCAAAGGAAACAGTTTAAAGGACATTTACCATTGATGTTTACATGGACCGAAAATTCAGGCTCATCCATGATTCTTGTGCATAGCAAGAGACAATTTGGAAAGTGACAATGATAATGTATACTATTTCCAATTTTATGGTCCACCTAAATCTTAGATGGGGTTGATTTTTTGGACCTTGCGCCTAGCATGGGCCAACGCATCTCTCTGATGGTCAGCTGGATCTCATATTGACATCACAGTGGGCTACCTGACCTGTAAACCCTTGTTCACATGGATCCACTTCTAACTTGGGTTAAGAAATCTAATGAAGATATAACGTGAACATTACTTAATTAATGGCATAGCTTATGAAAATATTTTTGAAAAGAGGCAGTGGGATGTAAATACCATATTAATGAGATAGTATTTTGTAAAATTCTACAAAATAGATGGTCAAGATCAATTATGCAAAACTAGGCCTAGTTTGATTTATCTATTTGTTAGGGATCATCGTGATTTATCTATTTGATTACTTCAAGGTTTGTACTACGGAACATAAACAGTGGAATTTGTTAGGGATCATCGTGTTAGGGATCATCGTGATTTATCTATGCAAAACTAGGCCTAGTTTGATTTATCTATTTGATTTATCCCCCCCCCCCCCCCCCCCCCCCCTCAAATAAGCACTTCCATTAGATAGCCCTAACCATCCCATCTCATCCACGGCATGTTAAAGGAATGGCTATAGAATCAAAAACAATTTGGATCATCCTGTGTCCTAATTCTGCCATCCCTAGTAAGAGCCAATCATAAAGGAACATATGAGTTTGTATGATTTAAGCAAAGGGAAGTTGCTATGAGATAGATGAAGCCACAACGGAGTTCGTAGTAGCACAGTTGGCATCAATCTGTGATGCGACGACACTAGAGTGAACGAGTAGATGACTGGGTTAGTAAGCAATTACGACAAAGGTAATGGGTGAAGAAGAATCTGGAAGGGTAGATCGTGTTAGATAAATGGTTAGAAAATAAGAGGCATGGGGACAACACTTCAATTTCAAGCTTATCATATTCCTTATCCTTTTGTTTACGTTCCTTAGCGTAATCAATATCTTTATTTTTCTTAGCATAATTCCACTGTTTATGTTCCGTAGTACAAACCTTGAAGTTACATTTCATAACAGTACGTTTGTAGTAAGAACTTTCTAATCAGTAAAAGTTTCATTTTCTCTGATTATGCTTTCAATTCGTAAAGAAGACTCGAATATCGTCTTACGCGACCAATTGTAAGTTTTTTCTTTTACTTCATTAGTTTTATAGTGTGAGAAGTCTTTTCATTCAAGAGGTAAAGGTATAATTCAGTTTTAGAGGATAAATCCTAACCTCCAAACATCGCCTGATTAATTGTTCAAAACAACTGAGCGAGTGGCTGAATAAGTGGCAGACCTTTTCAGATGTTGGTCATATATAATAGGCGATTACGACATATCTGCCTATCTTGACACTCGGGGTCATCGTTGTTCGGTTGAAATCAAGCCGCACAATCAATTTTGGCACATGCCCGCACACACATCACACGTGTGGCCAAAGAATAGCGAGCAACGCATCCCATCATGAGATTTTGAATGGAAGCCCATCAAATATGTTCTCAAATTAAATGGACAGTTCAGATCGATTGACTGGACCGTCCAGGCAAACACGCGCAACTGGGACCACTGCACCAGAGCATTCCTCATTGATACCTTAGTCTAAAGGCGTATAGAGCGCTGCCCTTGCCTATCCACATTGAATCTTACGTAAAGGCATGGAAGATCGGCTTTAATGCACGTTGGATGGAGAAAGGGCTAAAGATTTGATGGATAGGATACTCCAATATTGGAGAATTTTTCTGGGCCCAATGAGATCAACGTCCCAAATAGCCCAGCTGGGGAATCAATACAAAAAAAATCTCTATGGTCAGGGATATTGGGGAAGTCCTCATTTGTAAGGTGATATGACACCTACTCTCTCTCCCTCTTAGTGGCACGAGCCAACCGACTTACTATTATTGAAATTCATTGAATCCGACCCATTAGCATCACTTTTTTTCTTTTTCTTTTCTTTTTTCTTTTTCTTTTTCCTTTTTTTACATATATAGTTGTGTTAAATACTTTAGTATTTATTTATATCTGATTTGCATATTCCTCGTGAAAGTCGTGCCGCCATGGAATTATAATAATTTACACAACACACAAAAAAAGATTTGATACCTATACCATCCATCATTGATCGATTTCTACCGAATGGAATCTCTTCCTTATATAATGCTAATAGATTTCTTTATCCCAACATTTGTTACGAAGGTAAATTTTTCACAAAACTAAAAAAAAATAAATAAATAAATAAAACTGCTTGAAAGAATTGATTGAAACTTTATACCGTCCTTACTCATGCCTTAGTGGTAGACTCACAAGAGTTCCAATATGAGATTATGGGTTCCAATACCCATTGTGGTATGACAAAGAGTGTGTGGTGTGTGTGTGTGTGAGTGCATTTGTGTGCGTGTGTGTGTAGGGAAATATTAATTAAGATGGGCCATTCCATTTCTCTTTCTCAAACTCTCCACACACTTGCATGTAGCCCCCACATCCCTCTCCTACGTTGTTAATATGTTAGGATTAGTTCAGTTTTTTAAATTACAATGGTAAGTGATTGTAAATGAGTAATGATTTAGTTACTTCTGTAATTGTGTCGTGATTTGATTTATATTTGATTGTAATGATGACTTTATTGTATTAGTTGTTTCGTCCAGAAATTATAATAAAAATAACTGCTTTACCATGCCAAAATATAATTATTACAATCTACTCCTTTTGCAAATGTATCCGACTCTTGATCCCCATGAGTCATAACTCCCATTTAAACAATCACTTGAAAATGATAACGAGGCTTATTTACTTTGCATATGTGTGATACTAGTTATGTGTGATACTAGTTATTCAACATATGTGTAGGGTTTGCCGTGTTGTATATATTCATTCAACCTGCGTATCAAGTTGAGTCCCACCCCACATCAAGTGAGTCTATGGAACAAAGGACATCACCCAAAAATTTCCAAATTCAGGTGGTCAGTTCAGCCCTATTTTGGGGGCGTTCCAAATTTTTGGTGATGCGGATTATGTGGGAAAAAAAAAAAAAAAAATCATGTGGCCCACCAGCAAAGCTGTAGAATAAAGCTCTTTCTTCACACGTTGTAGAGGACTCCGGCCCCCTCATGTAGCTTTGAATTCAAGTGGTGGAGTTGGTAAGGAACGTCTGTCTCCCTTCACGTGACACAAATGGCATGTGGTATGGGTGGATCCAAACCATCGACCGTGGTCCTCTCGATGCACCAGCGCTCTTAACTCCTGGTTGAAATATAAAGGAAAAGGTTCATGATCTATCCTTGTCGAATGGTGACTGACTTGATTGGCAAGTCTGCTATTTTATCACCCATTTAAAAGCCGCTATTTTTGTGGCCAGAAATATGGCTTTACACGCCATAAATTCATACGTTAGCTGTATGTTAGTGGCGGACCTACTGGCTTGTACTTGTGACCGTTCATCACATTTTCCTGTCATGGGGGCAACATTAATTTCAACTACTTGTAATGAACAAAACATTAAGTTGTAGGGCCTACCGATACCGATATTCTCAATCCAAATATTCAATGGTCATGTGGGGCCCACCTCATGGAATGGATTATTTTTGGCTACCATTCAACTTCGAAAATTAATGTCGAGAATAATCGTTTCAGTGGGATTTTGGATTGTAGATTGACGGTTCTGATGATGAGACTTCTTTACATGTGGGTCCCAGTAGTGCAACAAATATAGGCAGTCGAATCCATCAGATATCTTGTGGTGGGGAATGATTCACCCAAAAGATCAGTCGCTTTCAGGCCTACTTGATGTGGCTTTCACCCTTCAACTAGAGCAACCAGTTCATTCTGAGTTCGTTTTGCCTCTCTGCGGCCAGAAAGGATCCACAGCTTTTGTCGCCACCCATTGTGGGCCATGTGTTGATATGGTCCTATGATTTGAACGGTCCATATACTCTTTACTACCACAAATAATCCATTCTCTCATAATAAAAAACCTCAATTAGTCATGATCCTGACCTGACTCTTTTTAGTTGGATGTGAGCCATTGGATCTTGTTTTCATTTTTCTTTATTTGTTTAGTGATGGTAACAATGTCTGTTTACTTAAATTTCCTGATGGTGGACCGTTCACATCATAGTGGTCTTAATCATTGCACCGCCTAGCATGTGTTCCCTAATGGGCTGCAACACACGCACTGGACCCAAGTCCCTGTGAAGGTAAAACCAACCATTTGGTGTGAACCAAACATACCTCTTTTTTTTTTTTTTTTGTTAATTTCTATAATATCAGAGAATTGTTAACTCCAGAATACAGAAGCCAGCAAGCAACCACTGCTTACAAATAATTGTAGAGTTCTTACAGCCTTGTGAGAGCATGTAGCTAACTCATTGTTGATGTAGAGAAGACATGCTAAGGTTGATCACTGTCTCCCCCACTAGATAACTACTTTAATTTATAAGACTTTTGGGACTCATCAACCAGAAAGTCATAAAAATTAATTAATGATTAAGCTTGTGATCGTCAATCTCTCTGAGTCACTTCTATCTCCAATCGGACTTCCTCCTGTCCATCTTGACCATGAAAATGTTTGCAACCCACTCTACACTCTACATCAATTGTTTACAAGACATCTGAGCCACTGAAAAGGTGGACCTCTCTTTGAAAATATTGGACACAAGAAACCTATTCAGTACATTGAACATAAAGACTAGGCATCCAGAGCCGTGGTTTTGGCATAATCCTGACAGTGGAGCCTACCATGATGTATGTACCTTATATCTATGCAGTACATTTGTTTTGACAGCTCAAAAACCAAGCAGGCTAATCTTGGATGGACAATGCCATAGAAAAAAGTGGTGAATCACCCTCCATTAAAAACTTCTTAGGGCCCCTGGAATGTTTATTTACCATCCAACCTATTCATAAGGTCACAAAGACCTGGATGAAGGGATCACATAAATATCAACTTGATTGAAAACTTTTGTGGCCCACAACAAGTTTTTAATGATCAATCACCACTGCTTCCATTGATGTGGTCCACTTGAGATTTGGATCTTCTTCATTTTTGAGATCATGCCCTAAATTCATCTTTTGAAACAGATAGATGGCGTGGATGTAATGCACATACATCACGGTGGGCCCTTCAGGATCCACTTAAGCCGCGCCCATATCGAGGAAAGCAAATGGATGCCTGCTGGATTGGCTTAAGGCCCATCTGGTGAATGGATCCGCCTGATTTTTGCAGCTAATGATTTTCTAAGTGGGTCTTACCTTTTTAATGGATGAGATGTTGCATGCAAATAAATAATTTGTTGAAAGCTGTGAAAGTAAGAATTGTGTGGTTAATTGAGATGGATGTGGACATTCACCATGGTATTTTTAAGCAAGCTTATTGCTCAAATATATTATAGTTGTCCAAAGTAACTTTATATTGGAATGTTAGATCGAATTTCAGCTCACCAAATCAAGAAAAGAATCAGTAAAAAAAATAGAAATGAAAGAGACTGGAACCTCTTTTTAATTTCCATGAATGCGACGTTGCAAAGTCGATTCTAATGGGGTAGGTAGTATCAGATCCCACATAAGAAGCGAATTGAGGATTTTTTTTTTTTTTTTTTTTTTTTGGTTTTTCCTTTTTCCCTTCTTTTCTTCTATTTTTGTGTTCCTCTTGTTTTATCTGCCAACTTCTTATGGCAGCCGAGGGTCTGTGCCCAGTTCATGAACATTCACTCAGCTGTAGGACACGTGGCATTCACCCAACTCAAATTAAACGGTTCGGAACATGGATCGAGCTTTAGATCGATCGGACAGACTATATTAAAATAAAATCGCACCCAGCCAATCGGAGTTGATTATGACCTATCATTGTGGGTCCCACGATGGGATGATCCGAAAGGTTAGGATTTTCCAACCAATCGGATTTGATTATGACCTATCATGGTGGGTCCTACGATGGGATAAGTCCTTGTGAAAAGCTGTTGTGAAAAAGTTCCAAACCACGCAAAAGAACATTTCTTTCTCCTTTTCTTTGATAACTTTTCTTTCCTCTTCTTTTATAAGTTTAAAGCCATATGGGATAAAAAAAAAGTTTCTATTCTGCCAATTATTACACCAAACTACTATCATGGTGAGTTTAATTTTTTATGTAGAGAAGTTTAGTATTGGATAAGTTAAAGAAAATCTAATGAACGACCAAGATTTAAAAAAAAAGGATTAGAAAGTTTGTTCTAAAGATTTAGCATGTATTACAAATTTCTAAGGATATAATTTGCAACTTATTATCCATTTCAAGTATATTTGAAAACTATCAATGAGCTCTATGTGCTTAGCTAAAGTTGAAAGGCCATTGGCCCCCAACGGTTTAAAAAGAAAAAATACACTATTTTAGAAGTTCTGAAATAGCTTACAATCCTTATTGAAGGAAAAGTATTTTAGTCATTACTAATTTTACTAAATTTATTATTTTAGAAAGATTTATTATTTTATGAAAGTTACAACTTTTTTTAATTATTTATATACAGCTCCACTCCCGCACACTTAGACACTCACCCACACCACATAATCGCTCAATTCCATAATCTTATTATTGAAGCAGATGTAAGAGTAAAAATGAAAAGAAATAAAAATTACTTAAAAATAGGTTTATATTGCATTCTGATGTCACCATCTTTAAGGTAATATATACATTCTACTAGTGATTAAATCATTTTGTAAGAGAGTTACAACAAATTCGCCTCCATGGCATAGCAAGCATGTTCTTCAAGACCGAAAAAATATTAAAAGAATTGCATTTTGGCATAGCAAGCATGTTCTTCAAGATTGGAGAAATACTAAAAATCTCCTCTCCTTATAACAAATTGCAGTTTATGCTTGAAAATTTTGCAACTATTAAAAGAAAAATCGAAAATGTAAAATGAAGAAGGAGAGGAGATTTTTAGAGTTGTTGTGATTCGGATGGACCCAAAAATGATTTTTTAAAAACCTTTAAAGGATGCTAAAGAATCCATTTTGTAAAAAGTCGCATACATTTTCATATTTACATAACTTTTTGAGGTAATGTCTCTTCATTAATGGCACCCTTCTATCATTAATGACGCCGATTCACTTTTAATTTAAAATTAGGATGCTCCATTCTCCAAAAGACATCACAATTTACCAATGACCAGTTATGAATAATTACTAAAAGGTATAACTCTTATCCTATATTTTCCTTTATAAATTAAAAAATATATATAACTTCTTCTTTATTTTGGAAAACCCAATAATAAAGTTTATTTACGATTGAGCTTGGAGCTAGACTTAGGTGAAAAGTTACGATTTTAAAATTTCTTTATTACCATGGATAAAAGCTGTATTTGAGAAGATGTTGATGTCCTCTTTCCTCCACACACCCACTATATTAGTCAGCATCAGTGTGAAGAGGATGTGAGGGAGGAAATAAGATCCGACTGCCCCCACAAAAATCTGACAGTGGTTGTGTGAAGAGGTGCGTTTTTCTTGACGAACGCGATTGATGTGAATTAGACAGAGAAGCAGTGAAGGAGGAAGCACGTGCAGATCACTGGTGATTTACTAAAACACCAGTAGAAAACATATCCGATGATCGTAACCGTTGATCTAATGGTTAACATATTGGGGATTGGCTCACTATTGAAAAGATTGAACACTTGCGTTTCCGTGGTTGTGATTGAAACTGGTTGAATGAGGACCGCTGATTTATCTGTTCCTTTTGAAGGCGACTCATCATATGGCTAAGATTGTTCAGTCCCCTTGACTTTTGGAGGTGGTGGCCCATAAGAACAACAGTTCTAATCACCACATGTGGCCCACTTGTACTGAGAAGGGAACTGCCTGTAATTAATCGATTCAGACCGTTGATCTGATAGTTTGCACGGTGGATGTGAGATTCCTTTTAGACTCGCTTGTGGACCATTTTTATATTTTTCTCGTAGCCATCTGTCTGTCTGTAGGTTATTGATGGGAAAAATCTGGGAACGGATTAGGCCGTGTTACCCGGGAAACAAACACATTTGTAGGTGCTTCCTGGACTACGGCCCTGCCTAGATGTACATCCGTGCTGTCAGTAAGTTCATAGCTCATTTTTTGGGCTTACGGCATGGCCTAAAAATGAACCATATCTAAATCTTAAGTGGACCATAAAACTAGAAACGGCAGTGATTAAACGCCCATCATTAAAAACTTCCTAAGACTCATCTTAATGATTATTTTTGCTATCTAAACCTGTTGATAAGGTTATGCAGTCCTGGACGAAGGAAAAATGCAAATATCAGCTTGATCCAAAACTTTTGTGTCTCCCAATAAGTTTTTATTGGTGGCATTCAACACCTACTGTATGTTACACATGAGATCTGAATCTACTTCATTTTAGGGATCATCCTCTAAAATGAACGGGAAAAACAGATGGAGTACCACTGGATGTACAACACATATGGGCACCATGGTCAGGGTAACACCTAATCCGCTTCCGCGAAAGCTACCCGTTTTAGGAGAAGTGAATTCCTCCGTAAAAAATGAAGCCCATCATATCAATGGTCTAGATTAGCAAACCATCAGCACCGGCCATCTGCTATTTTGTAAAGTTGTTGTTTGACATGATATCAGAGTAGAAGGTGGTAGGTTCGAATCCCAGGAGTAGCAAATATGCCTCTATAATATATTCTCCCACCAAGTATGATCTTGTGCGGAGTTCCACCCTGCGGATCAAGCATGTTGCCATCATGCTAGGGTGGCTGGACGATCTCAACCTTCCAAGTTTCCTTACTCATATCTTTTGTCACCGAATGCAAATGCAAGCAGTTAAAATATTTCTTTTGATTTTCTAATTAAACCTACTATGGTAATGGTTAAAAACCACTCGTTTAGCTTAAGTTTCTTACAATTCACGTTTAACATAGAATATCATGGTTTTAATCATTGGACCACTCAACATGTGGGCCCATCATGTTCTCTCCTTATTTTGTCTCATCTGCCACCCCCACTTGCTTATGTGGCTGTTTGGATCAACCAATAAGCAGTCTAAGTTAATAATAACTTATTAACTCTTTTTTAATAATATTTGGTGAAGCAATGAAAAGATATAAAGTTTAAAGTACTTAATGTTTTAAAAAATAAATAAAATGCTTAAAATTTTAGTTGTTTTTTATTCCTTTAATAGTGTTTGTCTTTCTAGCACTTTTACATATTTCTTTCTCTCTCCTGATAAGTTAGGTTTGGGATAGATACTTAATGCCCCCACAAAAAAGAATTATTGTGACCTTTATGCATAAAATTCTTATTTTATACTTAAATGTTTCTCATCTGTCTGCTGATCAAGTGACCCACATATTCACAAAAAAACACTTAAAAAGAATAAATTAATAGTACACTCAACATGCATAGGGTTGCACATTTCATGATTAGAATGATACCTATAAGATATATGATGTACATATAAAATTGGATCAAGCTTTAGCTGAGCTTGGCTAATTTGAGCTATATTGATTTGGACGCGGATTGTCTGGGAGACAAGTGTACGGTTGAAATAACAGAGCCTCACCAGTGGCCACGTGTCACAGTCTCCACCACTCTTTATTGTTTGTTGAAAGTTGAGACACACGGTACGCGTGTATGGCATCAAACCTGCCATCATCATCTGAGTCTACCTTGAATATGCACTGACAAAAAGACAGCCTGGTCCATTGATCAAGTACGTTCACCATAGGCTACGTGTCAGATTTGTCTGACCGTCCATTTTTCCCACACTAAAACGTGGCCAAGTAAATGGATTTCCATGATTTCTTGGCTAGAGCATGCTGATAATGGGCCCCACCGGGTCACTTGCCTGGGCCTCACATGTGTCACACAACGAGATTCAATCCATCTATCAGGTTGGTTCGACCTTCTACATGTTTTCCCAAAAATAATCCGGTCCACTCAGCATGTGGGCCCCAATATTTGAAACAGGTAGATGGGTTAAAAAAAAAAAAAATTAAGCCAAGGTTTTCAGATCCGTACATTTTTTGGGGGGAAAATGTGGCCCACCTGACTAGTAGGTCAACCTGATTTCCAGGCTAGGGCATGAATATACTGGTTTTCTTCTGATGGATGGACTGGATCTTGTACTCATCATACCATCTAGCACATATTCAGCATGTGTATGATGTTTATTGCAAACGAGCGAGCACTATCTATGTTTTCCGTTTCATGGATTGCTGGCTTTCTGGAATCAGATCTTAGTTGGCTGTTCCCATTCCTTGTCCTTATCTCTATCTTTAGCGGATCAGCTCGTTTTGCCTCTGTCGATATAGCGTGTGTCGCCAGACTCACCAACCACTGGGGCCCACATGCTAGATGGTTCGAGGATTTAAGCCGTCCGTATTCATTTTATTACCAGAACTAAGCTACCTGATGACAATGATTCATTGATGATCATGACCTTTGATTTTTAGAGTTAAAACAAGCCATTGAAATTTCTATTTCCTTGCAATCATCCCTTTAGCAAAATTTGGTCATAACGGTCTATAGAGCGTAGATTCCACAAAATGGACGGTTCCGATCATCAAACGACTCAGCATGTGAGGTCCAGTGGCTGGCTGCACGCACTTGGGTCTAAGTCGCGACGGAGGCAAAACGAACTCTTAAGAAGATAAGTATCACGTTTAAGATAGATTTAGTTGGTAAGTGTATATGGTTCCACTCGTGCACAAAAAAGGTGTACGTGCGGCTGACATTTGGTTTAATCTCAACCCTTCAAACCATGTGAGCCACTTTAAATATAGTTCATACCCAAAAATCAAGCCAATCTAGCAATTCTAACCTCTTCTTAGTGGACATCCGTTTATTACATTTAAATAGTTGGTTTTTTCTCTTTTAAACCGTCCATTAGATGTCCACCAATCATACAGTGAGAATAACAAATCCACTTAATTTTCTCTTTATAACCCATCCAAAGTGGGTCCCATCATTTGGACCGCTTAATTTTATTTAAGAATGTGTCATATGCAAACCTTAAGTGCATGCGTATGAACTATAACGCCCTATTAATTAGTGAGTAAACAAGCGATAGTCTGGTCAGTAAACTCTATGGGGCACAAAGTGATATATGTGCTTCATCCAAGCCGTCCATCCGTTTTTTCAGATCATTTTAGCGTATGAGCCCAAAATTGATGCATATCCAAATCTTAAGATGATCACACGACATGAAACAGTGGAAAATGAACTCAGACCATTGATAACTTCTCGGGGGGCCACAGAAGTTTTGGGTCAAGATGATATTTGTTTTTTCCCTTCATCCATGTCTTTGTATTTCTTCAGTGATTCTTCCATTTGGTGGGCCATGCGAGTCAGTGAAGGGGGAAGAAAACAACCGACGCACGTTCGAATTTCGTGTCAATTGAGCGGCTGCCTTTCGTTTGCAGAGTTTCCATCAACAATCTTGACCATTCAATAAAGTGGGCCTCACGTTTGATTGCCCTGAGCCTACTAATCAGGCGGACAGTAAGATTGGCAGATTTCTTTTTTACTTGAGAATATTAATGATTGAGGTTTCCTAGTTTCAGTAGCCAGTATAAATAAAGCTGCCGCTAACCCAGTAGTGGTGGCATGTCCCAAAAAGGCATGTCCCAATGTTGTGTAAAGTGAAAACTTCAGTTAAAATGCAGATATAAGAAAGCATTATTCTGAATAGTTGACAGGGATTTCAGCTCATACGCTAGGAAGGTAGGTGGGCTTACCATGATGTTTAAACTCACCCTGTACATTCATTTTGGGAGATTATTTTAGTGAGCTCGGATTAGGTATTATCCCTGCCAATGCAGAGCTTAGGATAAGCTGGACGTGGCATGTATGTATCACATTGGTATTGGTGGAGAACATGTTGCAGGCCTACAACCTTTTTCTGCTAATTATGCGATATGTCTCTTCTAACAACCTACTCTCCACCAATACCAACATGCCATGTACCAGCTTAATCTGAGCTTTGCATAGATGGGATAGTATCTAATCCAAGCTCCATTTTAAAATATTTGACAAAAAAAAAGAACTGAATTCAAGGGTCAAGTGTGCCACACAAGTGAGAAGATGAGAAAAGAAATACATATTGTTGAAACCTTAATATTTATAAGTTCAATTTCATTAGGAGGAACTTAAAAAAAAATAAAAAATAAAAAATAAAAATCCTAATATAAAACTTTTATAACCATATAAATGTTCAACAATAATTGTCTAAGCCCCCATACCTAGCTTCTCAGTTGGCTAGGGGGTTGTTCGGATGCCTATAAATGAGGCTAGTTGTAAATGATCTATGATTCATGCTCTCCGAAAAATGCATATAAATCATTTACAGGCTATAAATCATCTATAGTTTTCACTCCATTTGATTTACTAGCTCTTCATTTATAAACTAAAAGCTATAATTTCAAAAATTGGCTCTCAATTTACAAGATTAAAATAATTGATAAATTATTTAGACACAGATAATCATTTAATACTTGCAATCCATTTGATTTTTTCTTTTTTCACCCAATTCAAATTTAGACCACAATATTTTAATTTTAACCATCCAATTTAAAGCCATTAGTGGGATGGTTAGGATTGCTGCTTAAATGTCATTTTAGATATATGATCCATCGAGGATGTGACCCAATTTTTGTGTGGTCTGTTTAGCTTGACATCAGTGCCACATCCGAAAAGATGAGTCACTGCATCTTTTAAATGGTGTAAAACTAACATAGGGGTTTTACCCGTCTTTTAAAATTGAGAGAATATTGTATTCCTCTCACGTGACATGCATGCTCATGCACCCGAAAACAGAAGGAAATTATCCGTAGGTTTGATTTGTTATGCGAATCCGGCAAGCATGACATGGAGAGGCAAGTGTAAGCGTACCTAGTGCCACGTGGGTGCAACTTCAATGAGATCCAACCCGTTCATCTGGTACGTTGCCTCTCTTTCACCCTGAATCCCAAAAATAACAACTACCCAAATTTCAGGTAGGCCACACCATACGGAAGAGCTAGGTTGGGATGCTTGCCATTAGTTTTATGTGGGATCTACCATGGTGTCTATATTTAATCCAATCCATTCATCGAACTTGCCTCATTTGGATTAAAGCATTCCTCAAAATCAGGCTATTTCAAAGCTCAGGTGGGCCATGAAACGTAAATTTAGAGTTTTTATGTAAAATTCCCTATGGGGTGGCCCACCTAAGAGTTGAATCAGCCTAATATTTTGAATCAAGGCCAAAGAAGAGGTCTTTTACCTAATAGATGGGGTGGATCTAATGAATGTGAAGGTGATCCCCTCACAGAAGCTGTAGACACGCTCCTCGCATACCTACACAAGTCACGCAAGAGTTTTCGTTGTTAAATCAACTATTCGATATGCGGATATTTATATCTCATCGGTCATTGTAGTGGGCCCCACATATCATCACGAATCAGATATTATTCGGAATTTCGGATATTGGTTAGATCCCCACGTCGGTGCAGATCATCCAAATCATTCACCACATTTTGGGTCGAGTAGTAGGGCTATCAAACGGGCTTGGCTCGGGTCCTGAACCAACTTTAGGCCTGTTAGTTATGCCATGTTGCAGCCCATAGTAGATGTAAACGGACCTGGATTCAATCTCAATCTGGGAATTAAATAGAAGATGTCATCAAATTCAATCCTGGGCGTTGATCTGAAAAATAGGCCTGATCTTGGCCCACTGAAAAAGTTAAACCTAGTCCGGCCCATGGAGGGTTTGCCCAATAGCGTTTGTGCCAGCACGACCGATTGGGAACAAACTAGACAAACCGGCACAACTCGAGACGTGGTTCTTTTTTCTATTAATTATAATAGATTTAGGGCCTGTTTGGATGACACTGACACTGAAAAATGAGTTCATGTCATTTTAGTTAATAATAATTAAAGGTTGGGGCCTTTGTTGGCACATGAAGTAGTAAGGAGGAAAGAAGGAGAGAGCCGGAGGGAAAGGATGAGGCTACACGCAAGTTTTTTCGAGAAATGTAAAGACCGAAGTTGCAGCGGGCCTTCATTGGACTCCAGCTTGCGCTAGCTGTAGGGACCAGTTTATAGCACTGGGCTAGTTATAACTACACCAACAGCGACGATCGGGACGCTCACTCTCTGCTGCAAGGTATGAGCTAAAAGGGGTTGGGAATGTAAACTAGTGCATGTAAAGACCCAAGGGTTAAAACGGTTCCGAATCTGTGGCACATCCAAGCTTTAAATCTTTATTGTTTTTTAGCTGGCATTTTAATATGAGCCGATACAATAAATGTATTGAGTGGAAATTACACATTCATTATGGTAGGCCTAATAATGCCTTTTTGCACAGCTACTAAAATCACCTCCACCATGTAGGCTCACGCAAAGGCCAATTTTGAGTGTATGCCACTCACATGAAGGAAGTGAAAGGACAAAAATGTCTTTAGATTGAAAGGCTACATTGATGATAATTAAAACAATTTCATCCTTCTCTACAATTAATTTTTTTTTTTTATGGGTTAGTTCACACACGCCATTGTTAGTACACCCACCCACTCCTGTTAGTCAACATCACAATGTTAGCCACCCCAACTATGGGAATCGATAGCATAACCTCAGTCAACACGAGGCTATCTTCACTCAGTCTGCCACTTGAGCTATGGGCGTCGGTGTTTAAATCAATAAATCTGATTTGAAATAAAAGGACAAAACCCAGTTGTGATTGGGGCCTTCCTGTATGCATTTCCCTTGTTTAAATCCAATCAATGCCATATTGGCTGGCGTGCTGGTGCTGTGTGGCGCATCATCCGAACGTGGGATACTGCACTCATCTGTTTTCGTAATTAAAATTTTAGAAAGAGTACATTTGCAACACTTCCGTTGTAGTCTAGTTGGTCAGGATACTCGGCTCTCACCCGAGAGACCCGGGTTCAAGTCCCGGCAACGGAATCTTTTTTGCCTACCAATGGAATTTTGTGACCCCTCTTCTTTTTATATTTGTGACTGGCACCTTCCGTTTTTTGTCGGTTTAACATAAGTCCCTAAGGGCCCGTTTGGATACCACCAAATAAGTTACTTTTCTACTTATAGCAGTAGATAAGTAACTTATTTGAGATATGTTTGGTTTATGATAAATTATAAGTAGTTTTTTATTATTTAAAGTTACTTAATTACTTCAGTTTAATAAGTAGAAATCAAGATAAGCTACTTAAGGCATAAGCAACTTATCTTAAGTAACTTATGATCCAAAAGCCCCCTAAACCATCACTGATATTAGATGAAAGCTTTAACTGGTGTTAGTTAAGCTACCAAGTTGAGTTTTTATCCCTCCTAAGTTAGTTATCAGTTGGGTTGTATGGTTGGTACGCAGGATGTTAAAAATCGCATAATTGACATGGTCATAGCTTAAATTGAACCATCCATATCACCGGTCCTTATTTAGATGTAACTAAGACTAGCATTTGCAATAATTTGATCAGTTGAGCTTCATTATTTTGGAGAATCAATGGAAAATAATGTTTGGTCTGACTTCAGTAACCATATCTCATATGCAAATGTCACATGGGTTCCAAATTGCATAGTAGCAAGATATCGTCAACAACATTTGAAAGGCTTTATTGTCATGTAAGGCATGCTTGTTGGAAATTATTTCACAAGGATAATTTTTTGAAAATCAAAAATAGGAAAATCAGAAAGAGAAAAAGACATCAGGCTGAAGCACATATATGATACATTATCCTTAAAGCTTAATTTGCCCCATTTCCTATTGAATTGAGATCGCTAGTGGGTTACAAGCAAAATAACTTTCAAGATACGACAAGCTTTCTTAGGGCCTTGCGTGCAGCAATCACGAATGGACCTCCACGGGAACTCTGTTTACACAGTTCACGTCTCTGGCAAACCTGGTGATCTTAAAGTAGAAAAGAAAATCTTTTTGTTTTCTTTTCGGTTAAGAGTGTTCACATCAGATGAGTTTGTTGATCTCTAGACTAGGAGAGTCTTGTTCATATAAGCTTATGGGTGTAGATCATTGCTAGGTCTTCAATGATTCAAAACGCTTGTGCAACGTTTTTGTCCATTGGCAATAATAATTTCCGCACATTTCAAATCGTTGGATCAACGATTTGACTATTGTATCATCAAGGGTTGTCCATTCTGGCCCGTTGGCCATAAAAAAATTGTTCATTTTCGAACTGTTTAACTATCAAGTTTACTAGCCATTTTAAAAAACGGTCAACTGTTTTAAATCTATTGATCTTACTGTTGCTAGTAGCCTATAAAACCAAGCCATTAGCGCTTGTACAATCACATTGTCGGAGCCCGTGCATGCGTGCGAGTGTTCCAGTCTGAGTATCTCTCTCTCCATTTCCTCCAAGTAAGAATACTCTACACACAGGAGCTTATAAATCACAAGTTTTTCTCCACTCTATCTAATGTGGGACTAAAGAAAATGACATTTTCTTTGGTTTTTAAAAATCATTTTAAAAGGAAAATGAAATTTCAAAATATTTTATTTTATTTTTATTTTTCAACTAAAAATCTCAACAATGTTATCCCATTAAAGAAGGTAAATAATAGGTTGAACATGCAAGCAATTCAAAAGCGAAGATGTTTACACATCCTCCCATCATTTATGGATTGAATTTAATTATAGAAGTTATTTTACAAAAAATAGTAAAAGGTAGGGTGTTCTTTACAAATACCAAAAATTGGGAGAAGTGGGGAGTAAATTGAAGAAATGAGTTTAAATCTTTGTGTACTCGACCCTAATCGAATTATTTAGGATTCAAAAGTGAAAGAAATTATTTTATCTACTAATAGTGGCTAAATTGGTATATTACCAATGCCCCTATTGCCACAATTGTAGATATATATATTTTGAGAATATGCCTCAACGACCAATGGTTAACAATGGCTCTGATGGGTGGTTTCGCTGGAATAGGTAATAATGAGATCACCATTTTAGTAAATTATGTGGAGAAGGGTAGTAACATTGATCCACAAGAAGCTCAGCGAACTCTTGAAATAGCTCAAGCTAACTTGAGCAAAGCCAAAGGCAAGCGACAAGCAATTGAGGCGAATCTAGTTCTCAGACAAGCTAAGACACGAGGAGAGGCTATCAATGTTATTTCGTACTAGTCGTTGCATCAGAATAATCAAAAGAAGTTCTGTTTATACACCATATTTGGATTCCTCCAATTGCATGCAATCAATTGTAATCTGATGCAACGAGCAAAAAAAAAAAACAAATATGAGTAGGAGGAGGATAATAGGAAAAAGATACAAAAGAAAAAAAGAATAAATGGTAGGTAGAAAAACTTATTAGATACCAAAGTCAATGGTATCTAATAAGTTCTACCTACGATTACATTTGAACCAATGACTCCCGATGTATGAAAGCAATACTCTAACCACTAGGTTAAGTAGGTTATTTATTATCACAAAGAAAAAAAAAATGGGACACATCACATCGTGAATTATAGTTGGAATATGACTTCTAAGCAATACCAATCCTTGGTAGGAAACAGATCAAAGAGCTATCATGTGGGATTATGGAATATCTATCTTGATAATAAATTATTTAGATATTAAGATGTCTATGACAAGGGCTATAGCTCAGTTACTTAGAGCACCTCGTTTACAAAAACACCAATGGTTTTTCATGGGAGTCCATGTTGAGTGTGGAAATTAGTCACAACAATACATGGCCGGGCGCCCGGACGGTCTGATGACCGAGCGCTCGATATTCATAGGATTTCTGCCATATGCCGCTGGACTGTTTTGTGAACGGCCGGGTGCCCGACGATCAAAGTGGTCGGGCGCCCGATCATATACTGCTTTATGTTTTTTGTTGCTGAAAGTATTTTGTAATAGCCGGGTGCCCGACCCAGCTATGACCGGGCGCCCGACCGACCGCAAACTTAAAGTGCGGGTTTCCTATTTTGTGTTCTAATTGCGGGGTTTACGATATAAAGAGGTATAAACCGGGATTAGGATATGGGATTAGGCCTTCTATACGTCCAAGGTGAGAAAGAGGCGAGAGGATTAGCAAAATGGTCATCTCTATGCATGGGAGCATAGGAGAAGGTAAGTGTATTGCTTTTAACTTCGTTCCTTCTTCATAGTAGAGTTTGCACCCATGGTTTTTTATCCTTGTTGGGGTTTTTCCACGTAAATTTCTATCTTGTGGATTGTTGGTTTGTGTGATTCCTCTTCTAGTTATTATTTCTTCCTGTTTATCGTTTGTGGGTGAGACCGGAGATTGGATCTCTGTTCACCGACGTTGTTGGCATGCCATGCAACAGTCCATCATTCAATCAACAGAATTAATCTTAGTGAGAAATCGATGTCTTAATCCATGGATTCAAGGGAACAATAGCCTAACAAATATTTTGTTTGGTCCGGTTCGGGTGCCAAATAGAACCCATCATTAATTTGATAATTGATAAGGTGAATGTCCAATCCATTCAATGCTAGGCATAATGAATATGAGTATAAGGACCTCAAAATAACCTCTTTTCGCCCTATAAACTTTAACGTGTATGAAGTATCATATTTGACTCTTGGAGTAGAGCGATAGAGACTCCAATTAACTATAGAGACTCCAATTAATGTCAGGTTGATCTAGGCCGAAGGCAGACCTATGTCAAGGTAACCCTTCTTTGAAACACTTTGGTATTGCTCCTGAATCAGAATACAAATAATGAATCAGAGCACATGGAGCTATCTCGTTATCTTCCTGTCAAGAAAAAATATGGTGAACGAGCTGATCTTTATATCAGTTAATGAAAGAGCCCAAGGCAAAAAAAAAAAAAAAAAAAATGCATGTTGGGTCTTTGAAACAGTTCGAATCATTTTGACAATAATCAGTTTGATCTGTTTTACCGAGAAGGTCTATGGTTCGAGTTGGTATAGCCCTATACTTTTAGGTATAGTTTTCATTTCCTAATTAATGCTTGCTTGTGGCTGGTCAGTTAACCTTATTATGTGAGCTAGTGTTTTGACATGCAATAAGCTGTTCTTCTAATATGGTAGAAATTAATACTTGTGTTGCTTTATCGGTTAATACATATCTTATGTGAAACTATGTTTGGGTGATTCTTTTGGGAAATGATATATGCACACCCTATGCCTTTAGAAACACCCCGTTTTTCTACATTTGGTAGTAGAAATCTATACCGAAGGTGATCTTTCAAGAAAAAAAGAAAATGGAAAGAAAAAGAAAACTATACCAAAGGTAGAAAACAGGTTCTCTGTATTAAAAATGACAGTTCCCTTTTGTTTTTGCACTATAAAATATGAAGAGAATTTGTGGTGCTATTTCGCAGGAGCCTGTAGTTTTGGGCGCTACAACAAATGAATCAAGAGGAGGCCAAAGTGCATCAAAGGACAAGTTGGCTTTGTCTGATTTGTTAGATGTAGAGATAAGGTTGCCTGAGGCCTCTGGCGAAATTCATAATAGCCTTGTAAGGCACCAGATACAAGCAACCGTTCTTTGAACTTGACAGGAGTTTATCTTGATAATTTTTTCTCGAATACAACAACAGATGTGGCTCCAGGTGCAGCTGAGGAATATTTTGTACCCATTGAACAGATCAAAAGTACAGAAAGCCATACATCTTCAGATTGAGTGTTGGTATGTTTCAGAACTTCCAGTCTTCGGATATGGCTGTGAACTTGGCTGATACCTGAAGTGGTAAGTCGGGTGACTCTTTTCTGTTTGGGAGGCTGAGTTCCAATCTGCCAGTTCTGAGACTCTTCCTGTAGACTTGAAATCAGCTGAACCGTTTGTGGGTTCCTCTCCAATCGTTCTTACTAGGTCTATTGAGGCAGTTGCTGCCGCAACGGATTCAGGCATAGATATGAAATTCCAAATCAGCAACCAAAGTAATGATGGGAAATTTAAAAATGACCCAGATCAGCTTTCATCAATGAATCACGACGAGTGGGGTCAAGATGATATATGGCACACAGGCAATGCAAAGGTATCTAGCTAGACAGGGCAGTTTGAAATCAACAGCAGAGCCAGTGATGGAGAATTGAAGAACGAGTCGATTAATACAGCTGAACCGTTTGTGGGTTCCTTTCCAATCGATCTTACTAGGTCTATTGAGGCATTTGCTACGGCATCTGATTTGGGCATAGATACAAAATTCCAAATCAGCAGGTCGAGTTGTGTGTTGGTCTCTCTTGAGGTTGGGTTGATCCTCAACGTGACCCAACCTGCCCGAGTTGCAGTGTTGCACCCCTATCCACCCCCACACAGTGCATGTGGCAATTAGAACTGTCGATCCAGTGGACCCATGTTGTATTTTAAAAAGAATTTTAAAATATTTATTTCAAATTTTCCTTTGAAAATGATTTCCCTCCACAAGTTTGTTTTTGGAGTTTGTGCATTTCCTTTGTCCCACATCGAAAAGAACCAAGGAAAAAAGCAAGTATAAAAGTAGAGGCTTTGCACATGGGCTAGGCCCTCAGGGGGCAAGTGAATTTTGTAGTTTGTGGAGGGCTATGCATATTGAACCATATTATGCCAAAAACCACACGCGGGCGCAAACTGGTGCATTAAGCACCTAATCAAGTCTATATATACATCTGATTAATCCGTTTTAAAAATATTCGAAAATCATCTTCTCTTTCAACTTTACTAAAGCTCTGGACTCGATTTTAATTTTCTGTTTTCTCTGACTCACTGAGTCACTGCATCTCGAGTTTGCGGTATACTTGCTGGTTCAAGCCCTGTACGGCGAATGCACAGCTGGGACTAGGGTGATAGTCGTCGTATCCTGGAGGCCAACTGTCCGTGACTCCTGTTGCATTTGGAAAGCAGTCCAAGGAGGGCAGATTTGGTTTCAAGCCCAGTGACTCGTCACGCCTCGACTCAGTGTTCTTCAAATCAATAAGTTCTTTACATTTCTTTTTAATTTTCATTTTTTAATATCTGTCAGTTGTTTTCAACCTCTTCTGCCAACACCCCATCTGGACAAGCTATCACATGCACATGCCACATGGCAGTTAGAACTGTTGATCTGGTGGACCAACATGTGGACAAGCTATCTCCCTGATTCAACCTAGTCTTCGAATACATGTTAGCTTCACCTCGTAGGATGAAATTGCCCTCATTCTTTCCGTATGAGAAAGTGAAGAAAAGTGATGGCTGCAATTGCATGATTAGATTGATTTTGGATCATGGGCCTGGATGCAATTATGTGATTGGATTGACTTTTGAAACATGCATCTAGCTACAATTGTGTGATTATATTTATTTTGGGAACTTGGGTGATCCACTATAGGGCCCACTAGATGGAGACTCTAGACTGATACATTACCTTGCCACGTGTACCATGAAGAAGGGGCTCTACCAGATCTACTGTAGCATTATTTTTCTTCTGCTTAACCATTTTTAGCTGTCCATTTTCTAACCACTAGTGGGATGGTTAAGGTCCACTCAAATTGCTGTGATGTTTTTATTTTTAGCCCTATTGATCACCTGGTGGTCCACCATAGCAACTGTTCCAATTGCCGCATGACTGTGCCACGTACTCGTGGAGAGGGTCTCATGAGTATGTTTTGACACAATAATCTAGATTTTGAATAGTCCCAGTGTGATAGGCCTGGCCTGACCTGTTTGCATGTGGGCCCAGCCTGCAATCAACCTTCTTGCCCGCCTCCTTGTATTCTTCCAACAAAATTGATACCACTCACATGACAAATGAACAAAGCTATTCTAGGGGTTGTTTCAGTTTCTCAGGATTTGAAAATGAAACATTTGTATGGGGATTTCATGATTACCACTGTCTCACATTGATGAATTTGAGCTAATGATTCATAAATATCACTAATTCGAAGAAGAAGAAGAAAGAAAGAAAGAAAGAAAGAAAGAAAGATTCACATACATATATATCACCAATCTCCTCACATCCATTGTCATGCATGCAGAATGGAGGGCAAGGATGTTATTACTGGCTTGACGCAGTTGGCAATGGCAAGAATCTCACCACAAGCACAACAGCCTCATCCACTGATGCCAATGTTGAGATGTTGATATCACAGATGCCAGAACTTTACTTCATGCTTGAGAGTAATCTTTCCATTCCACCAAAGGCCAAAGGTACTGACTTGATTTTGTGAACTTAGATTATTCTTTTGAGCTTTTAATGTTTTGTTCATAGTTAGATATGCATTCCAATATCTGATGTGTATCATATTCTTTCTGATTGATTTGCATGAAATAAATTGTCGCAGTATGTCATATCCATACAACTAGGAAGAGGAATGTGCAACTTGATTGACATTGTGAATGTCAAACACAAGCCCCTTGCATGTGTGTGAGATTGGTGCTGGTCATCAGGCATGTATCTCATGGGCCCTACCCCAAACATCTGGCTAATCCACTCTTTAGGTGGACCACACATGTTGAATGTGGAATGGTTGCTATCCATGTTTAGCTTTAAATGTTTTTTTTCTGAGCTAGGGGCGGACCCAAAGATTGGACTAGGGCAGAGCGCATCCACCACGATGTATGTTGTTTATCCATGCCGTCCAGCCATTTTTGTCAGAGATCATTTTAGGGTATGGGTCTAAAAATGAGGCAGATCCAAATCTCAGGTGGACCACACCTTAGGAACTGATGGTGATTGAACGCCTACCATTAAAAACTTCTTGGGGGCTCACAAAAGCTTTGGATCAAGCTGATATTTGTGCTTTCCCTTCATTTAGGTGTGTGCAATGGCAAATAAACATAACAGTGGGTCCTAAGAAGTTTTCAATGGTGGGAGTTCAATCACCACTGTGGTGGGCCCCATTGGATGAATTTTGGCTTCTCTTTTCTCTAGTATCTATTTCAGGTCGTTATTGGATGATGGGGTTGATCCGATTGGTGAGATGCATCTATTTCAGGTCATTAATGGATGGTAGGGGTGATTCCATTGGTGAGATTTTATTGGCTGTGATGTCCCACTCGCGTGCCATTGCTGCCCTTAAAACGGTATGAGAGAAATGCTATAGGGAAGAACCATCTTCCAATAGATTGGCTCCACTATGAGGACATCTGCACAAAAAAAAAAAAATCAGCACTATCCACTGATCAGGTGGGCCACACCAAAGAAAGTGATGTCTAGCATTTGATAAATGAGAAATTACAAGTGTGGTTGGCTAGACGCATCCAAGAAATCAGGTAGATCTAAAACTCAAAAGTAGACCACACCTGTTCATGTGGTGTCCCACCATGATGAAAGGAAAACGCAAATATCAACCCGGTCGAAAACTTACATGGGTCCAAGAAGGTTTCAGTGGATGGCGTCCCCATTTCCATCGCTTCCTGTGGGGGTGGCCACTCGAGTTTGGATCGGCCGGATTGTTAGGCTCACTTTCTTACAAAAATGGGCCAGCATGGGCTCCATACAAGAGGTTTTTCTAGGAAATCCGTGTCTACACTTGCTATGTACAGATTTCCATGTGGGCCCAAGTGAGGGACACATGCTTCTGGCAGTGATGGCCAGGTGGGGCATGCATGCTTAGCCTACTGGGTAAACTATGTGGGGTCCACGCTGATTTATGTATTTTATCGACTACGTCCACTCATTTTACCAGATGATTTTAGGGCTTGAGCCTAAAAAATGAAGTATATCTAAAGCTCAAGTGGACCACACAATAGGAAACAGTGTGAGTTGAACATCTAACATTGAAAAAATTTTAAAGACTGAAAGTTTTTTATCAAGATGATACTAGTGTTTTTTCTTAATCAATGTCCATGTGATCTTGTGGACAGGTTGAATGACAAATAAACATCATTGTGGGCCTTAGCCAAGTTTTGTTAGTCCTCATCATATCAACGCTTCCAAGCATGTGCGTTTTTGCGCAAGCATGCTAAAACCAATTGTGCAGCTCCAACCGGTTCAACTTCGACCCCAAGCACAAATAGACATACATCATGTATCTGGCTAAAACCTGTAAGAATTTGGATCGTTTGCTCGGCTTCAATAGGATTTTTCTGTTTGTCAACGCTTAATTGGTCCAGCTCAGCACACGTCAGCACTGACTGCATTAAATGCAGTAGTTAATGCAATCAATGTGAGCTGGACTAATCAAGTGGTCGACAAACAAGAAAATCATGTTGAAGACAAGCAAAAGGATCTATACCCAACCAGTAAAGGTCAGTCATCTATTCAACTACTCACCAACAAATCCAAAATGATAAGGCAATTGACAAGAGGGTCAGATTCATCCTCCCAAATGGATTGTACCCTGGATGACTTTTTTGTTTTCTAAGGTTAGTACACACATCTAACTGTTAGTACACACGCCCACACTTTTAGTCACCCTGAAATGTTAGAAATGGGGCCCATTTAGCACACAATGGATGGACTGCGTGAATAAAATACACACATCACTATGGGGCCCATTTAGCACCATCCAATAGCCACTAGTAATGTCAGTATGGAACCTGCATTCCTATAATGGCTGAACATTGTTTTCACGGGGTATCCCACCTAATGAGTGGATGGGACTGAATTTTATACCAGGTGATTCTCTTAGTAAGGCCTGCTTATTGAACAGTTCGATTTTGATGTAGTTATCGGCTAGGTGGACCATACCCTACATTTAGGCAATTTAATCAAACATGTGGCCACATGTGTAAGTGAGGGCTTGTATTTAAATGTCATGCACGACTTTGATTTTCACACGTATGGTAGAGTTTACTTGACTCAATGTTTGATTGAATACTAGTAATGCAGTATCGAAACAAATGTGTAAAAATATATTCAGAAATCCAACAATAGAGTAAGCCATTGGTTGTGAACAGTGATAAGGCAATTTAAAAAACGATAAAGATTAGTCATTTCTTATGGATTCATTTTGCCTTGTGTTTAGGGATTTGTTTTCTCACCAATAATTCATATTTATTACTTTTCTAAAAAAAAATAAAGATGGACAATTAAATAAAAAGGTTTAACAATGTTGAATTTATTGGTATTTGAGTGTATGAGCCATTGTAATCGATAAGGTATCAAAATAAACCAAATAAATACATAAACGAAAGATAAATACCTGAATTGTCTGTAAAAATAGATGATCAAGGTGAACGGTCAGCAAGATGTGACCAGAGATATGTGATTGTCTAAGTAAAAACTTAATTGATCGAGATTCAACAACTTAAGGTTGTTGGCATTTAATTTAATCTTACAATACTATAGCGGAAGATGCTAGACAATGACAATCTATGCTAAGACCAGACTAAGCTATGTAATTCTAAGTTAAGTGAAAAGATAAATGTAATGAGTTAGGAACTCTTCTTCGTGTACTCCTTTTATGGGTTGTCGACGCTGCTAAATCCTCGCTTGATTTCCTTGCTGATCATAGATCCTCCATGATTACAATACGCATTATTAATAGAAAGGATTCTGGATAAATCCAAAACTGATGGCTTCTCAAATCTTTTTCTCATACTTGATTTTCTTTAGGAAACAACTGCATCTAAATTCGAGATTAATCAGGAGAACATGTACCATTGATCCCGAACCTCAAATCGATTATGATCATTCAACTACATGACCCAATCAAACAAACCACCTTTCGCATTTAACTTGAAGTCTTTCTTCCTTCTAATCATGGTCCTGCAAAGGTTTGATGGGTTATATCCATCGGGTCCTAATCTGTGTTCACAATGATAACATATCATATCCTTCCATGTATATGGATTTTGTAATTAATAATTCTTTCTATATATAGGGTGTATCTCGTTATAAAAGCTCTTTTGAGGGTACAATAATATACAAGAAAACTCAATGAGAATTCTCCAAAACCCCTAGTGTTCTCTAAGTTATCATGGCATCTAAACATGTTTTCGATCCGAGCTACTGATCAAACATTTCAACGGTCAGAGCTTGTTTCACCATATACACCAACTTTTGGTGTATCATCTCCAAATCTTTGTCTTCTCTAACGCATCTTGCAAATAAAAAAAAAGGGGGGGGGGGGGGGGGGGGAACCTCATCTGCAATATTAGATGGAAGGTTATCTATGCTATGTAGTCTCCCATTTTTCTATCTATACCAATTATCAAAGATGACAAAGATGTCTTTGTTTATATGATGAGCTGTAGTGATAACCACAATACTCAAATACCTTTGTATATAGAGAAAATGAGATCTACAACTGTGGTCCAAGAACCCATAATAGTATATTTAACTCAACATTTTAGGAATGTGGAAGATGATGATGCAACCATTATAGGTCCATCAGGCATTGCACTAGTACATCATCCAATGGCCGACAATTTTGTGAGGCAATCTATACCTAGTCCATCCACAAATTCACTCGTACTTCATCTAAGGGTCAACATGCCAAGCCCATCAGCCAATGTACTAATACATGATCCCCGTCTTGACAAGTAGGATGGACCAAGCTTGCGGTTGTTCGATAGCTAGTTTGAAGAGCTTCCTTATCCATCAACCAACCCACATTTAAATCCTATCATTTTAGGATATGGTCCAAAATAAAGAGATCCATAAATTACCAAACCAATTTCTCAATACTCACAAATACCAAAATTCAATACTTTAATTAAATTTTACACCTTATTTTTCAGTTTACCAAGCGGCACCTCACACCACTAATAACTTTTTTTCAATTTGTAAAATACCGCATCTCCCTATATACTTCTTTATCTAAATAATCGGATGTGTAGGGTCCTTCAATCAATCTATTTTTGGACCAAATCGCATCTTTCAAGATGACATGCCTCTTGTGTAGTTCATCAGCACACGTGTATCCTTTTTCCCATTTGGGGAATGAGAATGATAGGATGATGGACAGTACAGCAACAATAGTGCATCACTACCATGGATTCAAATGTCGGTATCGTATCGGCTGATACAGGCATTCGTATCCGTATCAGCTCGATACAATATGTGATATGGGCCTATCTCGGCTGTCTCGATATCAGTTGGGTCGTATCAGTCGATACAACTCGTATTAGCTGATATAGGCCTATACGTCTATAAAACCCTAAATTATTAAAAAAAAAAAATCAAAAATAAAAAATTTACTCATGTCTCCTCTCCTTCTTTTTATTTAAATCATTGAAGAATTTTAAAAACTCATTTTAAGTTAGATCTAGATTTATTTTTTATTCAAAACAAATGATTTGAATGAGATTTGACAAATCAAAGCGAAGTTAACCATTATGGGAAAAATAAAAAAAGAAGGGCAAAACCTTCACATTCTTTTCTTATATTTTTATCTTATTTTTGTTATATTTTCAATGTAATATACCATTGTTCACGAAATCATGTTTGATTCGTGTTTAATTATGGCCTATTTAATTGAACTTCAAATCGACAAACAACATTCTCATCAAAGAATGGCCTGATCCACCATTATATACATGGTTTAAGCATGAAAATGATAGATCCGTGAATATCTCTTTTTTTTTTATTTTTCAGATATATTTTCTTTTCTTTTTTTAGCTTAAATTTTTTTTTTTATAATCACTACAGGCTTGATTCCAATGTACGACGCAATATTGTTTCATTTTTCTAGGAGGTGATGCTCCGGTACCATCATTCAGGACCATGATCCCTTACAGTCTTGCACAAGTGTCATTCGCTTCAAATCGGGACCACCCAAATAGTGTCGGCTACCGTAGATCAGTCCTATCACCAAAATAAGAATGATTAGACATCACTGGCTTCTGATTTTCTTTGCTCCATTTGGACCAATTACTACTTTCCATTTCGACCCTTCATTAGATCTGCACCATTCATCCAGTTAGATGATACCTTATGATACATGCATTGCAGATCCGACTATTTTAACGTGTCGGATTTGAGGTACATGCCACACACGTACATTGATTCCTCAGGGGCAGGTGAGAAACAAGCGCTTGTCAGTGTAAATGTGGTGGCTGAAAATTTTGCACCAATCAACAATCCTAGCCGTTCAATAAACGGAGATGCCATGCTTTGTTTTTCTCTTGCTTTTCGAGCCATCTCTTCCTCCTCCAAATAAACGGTCCAAGATAAATGCAGGCCCGAAGCAAACGGCTTGTTAGCAGGGACAAAACCAAGATCCAGCTTGGCAACATCTCAGCCATCCATTTTAGTCCTCGTCGACAATAAAGCAACCGCGCGAAAAACGTTGGCACCTACCATCGAGAAAACAACCGATACTTTGGCAGAGCATGACCATCCATGCAACTCCACACATGCACTGCACGTGTGGCGTAGACTTACAAAAATCCGAGCCTCTTAGATGTGGGCCCCACCTCATTGGACACGTGCCCAAAATTTTATTGACAGTACAATCGTAACCTCCCATCAGTAGACAATTCTTTATTCAAATTCAACGATCCATCAAATTCTCTATATCTGAACCGTCAATTTACCACCCACCAACATGAAAACCAGGAGAAAATCATCCATTAAGTCTGGCAGCGTTCCCTACGATATGAACGGCTTGGATTGAAAGTAGAGGTATTCCTGCGAGATAAACAGGAGAAGAACCACAACGTCGAAGAACGTGGCTGTCACTTTCCGTTTCCGGACCCGAATCAGTCAGGTCGGAGCCGTTAGAAACGTCTGGTCGGATGGGACGCACTCTCCAACAGACTCGGCATTAAAACCCCGCACAAGACGCGCCGGCGAGAACTCGGTCGGGTCAAGACCCAGACCAGAAGAATAAAAGATAAGACGCACGAAAGACTCCCTCCACCGACACGGCCGAGTCACGGCCGAGTCAGGTGGCGCTCACCTCCACATGAAGGACCCACAAACCATGAAAAACATCAACGTCCGAGTCCCTACCGAGTCAAGCAATGACGAGCTAAGGCAACTCGCCCCACCACCATTGAAGAGCCGTAAGCTGCTGTCGAAGCAGCTGTCGATGCGAGAGACGTCGCTGGAGGCTGCATGGGAGAAGCGGCGCCTTCAGATCCTGAGGAAGGATTCTATGAGCGGGTTCGAGTCGGTGGACGAGTTGGCGGAGGCGGACGGGTTCCGTTCGCCGAGGCTGTCACGGGGACTGACTGATGAGGATCTTAATGAGCTGAAAGGGAGCATTGATTTGGGATTTGGGTTTAATGAGGAGGACGGGCAGGAGCTTTGTGAAACTCTACCGGCTCTGGATTTGTATTTCGCAGTGACTCGGCAGCTGTCGGATAAAAAGATTCGGTACACACCGCCGAGCCCTGTGTCGAGCCCGAGCGGGTCTTCTTCCACGGTGGGGAGCCCCAAGAGCCCTGATGAATCTTGGAAAATCTGCAACCCTGGTAATGTTCTTACATTCCTTTCTCCTTTGCATTCTTCTAACCTTTGTAACAACAACAGAACGTGTTGAAAGCCCATTTATTAAATGAGCTCAAACATGGGTCTGGGTCCATCTACAAGCAGGCATGGACACAGGAATCTGGGCCTCAATAGAAAAGAGATCCAAGTTGTATCTGTGTTTTTTTTTTTTTAATTGGGCCTTCAAGTCAGGCCCAGGACTGACTGGGCTTATCAATAGTCCTGCCTAGCAAGACCATAGTTAGAAAAATGGCAAACGACCATGGTCTTGTTTAATTAGGTTTCAGTCATTAGTGTACTTTAATTTAGACCATTCAAAATCATAGGCCCTTTGATTGGCAACCATTAAATGAATGGTGAGAAATGACAAGTCAAAATTCAAATATGAAATATGCACTATTAACCAGTGAATAAAAATGGGACCCATGATATGGATGGTTTAGATTGGGGGTCCGCGTGCCATTTGTATAGTGACGATTATCCTGATTAGATGAGTGGGACCCTCACCAGGGTATCAACATCTTTCTCTAGCAACAAGAGAAGAAAGAAACAGTGAATTGTTGGTATGATTTGTTTGTGTTTGTGTTTGTGTTTGTAGGAGATAATCCGCAGCACGTGAAGACGAGACTAAGGCATTGGGCGCAAGCCGTAGCATGCTCTGTGAGACAATCTTGTTGATGGGAATAGCATTGTACATACTTCTGCATCAATAACCAATGCTTACGCCGAATTCAGCACAATCCAACATCTATGGATGATGCCCAACTTCCTCCAAAGATAAATAAGCAAATGAGGGAGATTAGAGGTAGCTCAAAGCATCATTGCAAGCAACTAGGATGAAAATGCGTGATAAGAAATGGCGTTTCCGGCTATAAACTATTGGACACAGAGCATGATGAATCTTTTTTTTCTTATATTCAGTGGGAGATCCTTTGATCTCTTCCTTTCTTTTTCTTTTTTTTTCTTTCTTTCTTGTTTTTCAATTTGATTTTGTTTCATACATGCAAGCATGCCTTGTTTGTTTGCTGGAAGAAGCATCATGGAAAGTCAAATGACAAAAGCACAGAAAATCTGGAATTCTGCAATGCCATTGCATCCAACACGGTATCAGCACTATGACTGGTAAGATTGGTGAGTGTCAATAAATCCATCTTGGCATGACACAGATCAAGGAAAGGCCATTCATGAGATGGACCTTGCCATGTATGTGTCATTACCTGAAAATCAAGCAGGTTCAGTCACTCGGTGGCCATGTGCTTTGAAAAAAAAGAAAAGGAAAACGAACAGAAAATGGTTTCCACCCTCAAAAAAGCTCATCTCGCTCTAGCTCAATTGGCCGGGCATGGCTCTGCTTGGTTTCTTGAGTTTTTTTAAGAGGGGGGGGGGGGGGGCAGGCGGGGGCTACTGCTTTACATGAACTCATTTCCAATGGAATTGTGGCAACAAGAGCAAAAGCCCCAGCATACAGTCCAATCCTCTTCTTATTGGTACAACTCAGGAATACACGAATTTACTTTACAGCAAATCACGAAACATAGAATGTAGAAAAAGAAACATCACTAAACAAGTTGGGGACCCAGCTTAGGAAGAAATTATTCCCAAGCAAAACCAACTTTGACACAGAAATCTCAGTTTTACAGCGAATGTCTGTGCACCCAAGTGGAAATTCTTTCACAATACAATCTCCCATGTGAAGCTCAGCAAGCTGAAAACTGGCCCTATGAATCCATATGCTTCAAAAATGTTGAACCTATTTACACAGCTAGATTTCAATCTGCACCCATACCTCCAATCCCTCCTGTACATGAAATAGGACTCTTTTCCGACTCCATGCTGTCTGAAACATCAAACATCCCTGGTCTGTCCTCTGGCGGGCTTACCTGGAATGCCTAAAAAGAGGGTCAAGTGTGAGCCTTGACACGTCCCGACTGCATATAATAACCAACTAAGAATTCTGGAATGTAACCGCAAGATGTGTAAATGGTTTTCTTAACTACGACCTTGTATGTTTACAAACGTTGACGTTAACCTAGAGTCTAGTGCAAAAAATGCCCTCTACATCAGGAGCATATAATTAATTTTTCTGCATCTTACCTACACATATTCAAGAGGCATTTTGGATCAAAAAGCCTTGGTTGACATCATAAGGCAAAGTTATGTAGGTGCATGCATGTGGATCTGTGTATGCATTGCATGCATGTGGGAAGGACTCGTGTGATGTGCTTGATGCAAGTCAAAACCCACCGAATGATAGTTCTCCGTAAGTACACGAGCGGCTCAATTCACATTAGCTAGAGCTTTGGGAGCTTCCATTCTCAAGCAAGAAGAGGTACCGAAACCTTGAGTCAAAAGGGATGATGCCAAAGCTCCGGGCACCCAGGAGCCTCTGTTTCCTATGGGACGTGCAGTCTCGAACCATGGCTGCTTGTTCAGGAGAGAGGAATCGACAGATCCAGTCGGCCAGCAGTGAATCCTCCACAACCCCTTTTGCATAACAATGCAAGAGCTTTGGCACTAGCAGTTTCCCTTTACTGCTGATGCCAACAGATGCTTGGATATAATCCCTCAAGGAATCATGGAGCTCCTTGATGACATTATCGGCTTTGAAGATCCTCACCTGCATTATGTAATAAATGATGCCACTTTTTATCAGATCTAAATAACAAAACATAGAAAGAAAGATGGATGAGCTAGGTACTGGCATGAACATGATTGTGTTAGTCAAGCATGTTATTTTTTAGGGGGGTGATTTATTATGCGCAATTAAATTTTTTTTAAACACTTCATTATTAAATCCGGAAATGGTACAGGTGGGCACACTTCAGAAATTTAGCCATTGATCTGGTGGTATGATTATTGGAAGGGCCATGCGCCAAAGCATTCCCAATCACATGATCCTAGGTATACAACAAAAAATTGACAATTGCATCCAATGGATCACATTTAATGTGATGGTTAGGATCACTTGATGGTGGGAACCTTTGGGGTTACCTCCTGTCCCGCAGTAAAATATTTGGATGGGCTAGAGGTGTTCCCAACATGTACGGTTTGTTGAGCAAACAAAAGATTAGGCTTCCTCTATTTGTTTTACTTAATGTGTATGTAATCGTGACATCAATGATCAATGACTTTGGAAAGTGCATGGATTTTATCAATGTTAATTGTTCTGTTGGTTACATACCTCAATAGGGTAAGTATATAACACAGTTTACTTGGGTAAAAAAACTTGGTTATTATCCAACTATGTAGCTGAATGTTCTCTCAAGTGCAAGAGATCATAAGTAATAAACTCGGTGAATCCGAGGTCGAATCCACAGGGAGCAAAAATAGAAGTATGTAAGAATCACTCTCAAATCAAGAAAAGAGAATAAAAATTCTAAAAGAAGTGATTAATCTAACTAATGGATGGGTTGGATTGGATCAATGTTTGAATGAGTTTAATCAATAGAAATCAAAGCACCAAGCATCAAAGGTCCACATGTGTCTCATGCTTCATTAATGTGTATGATAAAGTATTACTCAACTAGAATAGATCACTATGGTCCATCTAATCGAAAGATATTGCAATTAAAACAAAAATTCACGTAATAAATCGATGGATTAGAGATCCATCCCATCATGCATCATTAAGTTCATACTCTTAAGCGTTAGGAATTATAAGCATTAGAGATCCTGAGATCGCTAATCAAATAATGTGAACGGTTAAAAATATCTCCAATCTAGGTTTTCATAAATCAAATCTAGGATTAAACAATACTCATGTCTAGGGAAAGAAACAAATTGGAAAAGGAGCCCATCTTAATGTCTTTCTGCTTCCACATAGGAAGATAACTATATTCATTGCCACCGAGACGATAACTATATTCATTAAATCAGAAAGGGAGAATGGAATTCCCAAAATACAGAAAAGGCCTTGAAGCTCCAGATTAGTCAAGCTAAAGGACAATACAATCAGCAGCCCCAGCCGCCAAGGCAAACGAAATGCTTAGCCGTGCAGCCAACTTGCTGTGTCAACTAATGCAATAACATGCATGTTCAGCTCTATCAACAACGGATATATAACAGGAACACAGCTTGTCGTTATCAGTACCATAACATCATGTGGCAGTGTTAAAAAATCACCAATCACCTCGCTGACTCAGCTGAGTCAGCCTGGTTTGGCTGAGAACTCAAATCTTATATGAAAAGGGGCCTGCAGATCAATTTTTATATAATCGGTGAGCTTGCAACTGACTTGGCTAAATTGTACACAGAGATCAGTAAACAAGTTAACTAGTTGAGTGCTTCGGGCTGGTTACGGGTTGCGGTACGGGAAGGAAGGGTAGGGGCTGGGAATTAAAAAATAAAAAAACTAGTTGAGTGACTTGAGTCTTCAATGTCAACTATAACATGATGACCAAAATTGCAGCATTGATGATTCAGTCTACAAATGAAAATATGGAGGATAATAAAGAGCGGAATGGGTGCTTACTGCAGGTGAAGAATACACCCCGCAACTGAGAGCAAATGCTACCAGGGGCTCTGGGTTATCAATAGAATATTTTCTCTGCTCCTCTGATATCTTGAATTTATGAAGGGCTAGAACCAAAGCCTGACAAGAGAAGCATATGTCAAGCTTCCATTGAAACAATATGAAGAAAGATACATACATGGGACTAGGAGAAAACAGCACTCCCCACCATGTCTCCTTGGTTAAATATTCATATAAATATACGGACACTTAACATATCATTACATAAATATTGATTCATACATATGGAGCACAAAACGATATATCCATTTTAATAGAAAGACATTAAGGATATGTTTGGGTATCTGTAGAAACTAGACATGCAGGTCGGCAGGATGCTTTCTGCCAAGTAATACCATTTGTCTCAGATCCAAACTGATGTGCAATGGATATGATTTGGGGTACACAATGCAGTTCTGGGTTTTCACGCGGCCACAAACGCTCGGCAGAATGGATGAAAATATTCATTCCTGAAATGTCGTGTACATCCAAACACGGGGGGGGGGGGGGGGGGGGGGGGGGGGGCCTGGGGGGGCTGTTGGGTTGTTGCACAAGGTTATTTTGGTCATTAAAGAGATTGTTAAAAGCCATGCCAACATCCATTTTTGGGGCTGAACATAAAATGCCGATTACATAATATAATATTTTGTGAATGATAGGAAAATCAAAGACAGTAAAGGTTTTTCAACAAAGCCATGCCAACATTTGTCCAATACAACAAAAGAGCCATGGAATCCTTGTAACATAGATTACATACTATTTGCGGGCGATGTGCTGGAGGTTTCATCTTTAGAATAATGTATTCAATGTCAGCAGCACTGAACGAATGCCCACCAACAGTGTAAGATGCCTGCAATCAGTTATGATGTCTTGATAAGTATCTCGAAGCATGGAAGCACTTCTCTAATTGAAAATCGAGGCAATCACAAGAAAAAAATTTCGAACCAAACCTTCTGCATTAAAGAGAAAAGTTTGATGTCACTCTTTGGAACTCCATATGCCAGATAGGCCTGAAAGTTTCATGAACAATGAGTTTCAGCCAAGACCCAAAATTAAAGAAAGGAAGAATATCTTCCAGATGGATCATGGGAAGATACACAGGACAATGCAGCCAAGAAATACATGAAATAGATATTTTTTAACAAAGTCATTTGATAAATATTTCAGTGAACTAAAATTTTAAAAAAAATAAAAAATGAATGGGCAATGGCATGATAATATGAGGTTTCTATGAGGTTTCCTTAAATACGTCCTGTCGTATTGTAATATTATACATTGGAAGTTTAGCCTTTTGAATCTGGATCATCTTTCAATGATCCAAACTGTTTATACGAAAACTCTCGACTTGCATGGTGGATATACAACAAATAAAATCTCTTAAATTGGATTATTTCAACTGTTAATGACTGTGGATGTGGGCCTTATGATTGTACGGCCCACTTGGATGAATGTAATAAGGGGCCACAAGGTTGTACGGCCCGCTTACTCCTTAGTTTTCTCCATGTGTCATTTTATTTAGTTTATTAGGTACACTTAATATGCACATGTCATATTGTAAGTAGGTGAGGGGTATTTTTTTTGTATTTATACCTTTTTTTTTACTTCATATAAAAAGGAGAGAGTAGGGACCAGTGTTTTAAATAGCGAATAGCGAGTAGCATAGCCTTCACCCCTCTGAAGCGTGAGGCGTAAGCTACATAGCGTGTAGCGTAAGCTACACATTGCTTAGATTTTTAATCAAGGTTGCTGATGCAGGACAGCCCTAAATATGATGCATGCTCATGAACACAATTATTCAGCGGAAATAAAAGCAATAATAATAATGAAATCTAGCATCAATCATCATAAACTAAGAAAATCATAAAGGAAACATGCAATGGGACGGGCCATCATCACAACCGTGGAGTATGGGATTCAATTATTGCTTAGGTTGGACCCGGCGAGGGATGGAACCTCCCGATCTTGCATGGTCATACCCAATCGATCAATGATGATCACTAGTCCGAAGAATCAGAAAGTTTCTCGGATTAGGGATTTGAGAATTTGGGGGTTTAGGGTTTAGATCGATTCTCAAGGTTTAGATTGTGGGGAATAAACAAAACAGAAGTTTAGAAGGATAATAATAGAAGATGAAATACCTGGAAGAAGTTGGAGGGGCACAAGAAGAATAGAGAAGAAGGAGATCAAGGAAGAAGAAGAAGCACCATGAGAGAGGGAAAGAGGAAGGAGGCAACCAAAGGTTTGCTCTTTTTCATAAATCAACAACTAATCAAAAAGGTTTAGGGCAACACCCTTATAAAATTCGAAATTAGCATAATTACCAAAATACCCCTACTAACAAAATTTTAAAAAAAAGACATTTGCATGAAAAAAAACGTACCCACACTAACCCGAAACTCAAATAAGTAAAAAATGCATAAAATAAACTCAAATCTAAGATGTCCAATGCACTCCAATGATGGTGTGATGAAAGTGGGCCACGATGAACCAATGGTCCGATCACATCATCATCACGATCCAACGGTCCGATCATATCTCCTCCAAACAACTAACACATGTCTTCCCAAGGTGGGGCCTGATGTCCGCATCATTCTCCTCGTCTGAAAAGAACTTGACTCCGACGATTTAAAACTCTTGTGGCGCTCTAACAAATCCGGATCAACATTCTGCAACTCCACTTCAGTAAACCACGTAGATTCTGACGGTGGCTTGTTCTTCCATTTGACAATGTATCTTTGGAAACCTCCGTCTCTCGTAAACACCATCTCCTCATCCAAGATTTCCTCAATTTCTTCTTTATGGATATTAGGTGGAGGAAGGGGTGAGAGGGGTTGTGAAATAAAATCAGAAAAGGGCCATAAGAGAGATGATGGATCAACGATGGGATGGTGGGAACGGACTAGATCTTCCACATTAAAAGTTGGGTTAATGCCCATTTCAGATGGAAGGTCGATCCGATACGCGTTGGACCCAATTTTCTGCACAATTTTGAATGGTCCAACACTACGCGCTTGTAATTTCTTAGCGGAACCTTGTGAGAACCGCTTAGGCCTTATCCTCACCATTACATGGTCTCCTTTCTGAAATTCTTGCAATCTACGATGAGAATCAACTGAGATTTTAGAATCATCATTGCTCTTATTTATCCGCTGTCTAATATGTGTATGCAAATCATGAATATGGCGTGCGAATGCATTGGCTGACTTTGAAGACCTTTGGATGACAGACATGGGTGACACTAAAGGACACTCTGAAAAATCCACGAACTTGGAATAAACAATCCTATGGAAATAAACAATCCTATGACCTAGAACTTGGAAAACTGAAACAAAAGGATACTTCTCATGGATGACACATAATTTCTCATTAGAAGTATTATAAACGAGGATGATTTTCAGGTATCCCAATACTTGAGAACACACACTATTAATACCAAGTCTTGAGCAGATCTTGGCATCAGCCATTATGTCCAAAATGTCACCAAGATACGGAATAAGGACAATGGTCATCATATCCACCATGACGTGAATACGTCGCATGATGGCTTGACGCTTGATTGAAGCTTTGTGGGCGGTCAGGATATGCCCACATGTGTGACATATGCCATTGTTCTTGGAAGTGAAAAGAACAGGCATGACACACAGAACAAAACTCCAACTCAAACTTTCCTTATTGAATTCTTCCCCAAGAAGTTTATCAAATTGACACTGCATTTCTATATTTTCTGCGGGGTTCACCTGGTATGGAGGAAAGCTTGACAGGGCTAACCTAGGGACAAGATCGATTGTGTGTTGAATGTCCCATATGGGTGAAAATTTATCCCATAAATCATCTGGTGGGATATCACAAGTCATGTGGGTGTCTACCATCATATCCTCACTAGTCTCCTTTTCAAATTCATTCGTGTGTATTATGGTACGAGACTTAGATTGGGACTCTGCATCACTTAAGTCACACATGACATCTAGAAGTAGTGCGGTCTCAATTTCTTCGACCTTTTCATCACTAGCACACACTTCGTCATCCTCAACGATGATGAGCGATGCCTCAATTTCTTCCATTTCCTCACTACTAACATTAGGCACGTACTCTTCCACTTCATAAACAACTTGATTGGATTCTTCCAACTGGCCATTCACCAAGGTATTATCTTGCTTCCAAGGAAATATAATTGGTGTTAAACACTCAAATTGTTCATAAGCCGAGATTTCCTTAATGATGGGTTGGACCACTTTACAAGGAGGGGACCATATTGGTTCTGTGTTTGGACGGGAAGGTGAGGCAACTCTCTTTTGAACCAAGAGCTTTTGATGATAAGAGATGGGAAGATATTTTTCTTTTAAACGCTCTTTCATCTCATCCCATTGTGAGATCGGGGCTCTCCCAACTTTATCAAGTCGTCGCTCCAAATCTGTCCAAAACGACTTGGCTTGGCCCTCCAATTTCCACTTGACAAACCTCACTCGACGGTAATTCGACATATCATACCAATCAAAAAAATAGTCCAAGTCTTCAAGCCAATCAAGGAATGTTTGTGGGTCCATGTGACCATTAAAGTAGGCCAACTCATCGGAGTTCGGCTTTCCATTAGGTCTCCACGGCCACACGACAACACTTAATGGCCCTGAAGATCTCAAACGTCTATACTCCATTCATTACAGGGAGACTCTACGGACTGGGTGACTCACAATATGAATGCGATGAATTTAAACTACAATGAACTGACACTAATTAATTTTAGATGATGCGACTCAAATCTAGAAATTTTCCAAATTAGGAAACTTTCTAAAATTGGAAAGTTCCTAAAATTGGAAACTTTCTAAATCTGGAAATTCTCCAAATTAGGAAACTTTCTAAAATTGGAAACGTTCTAAATCTAAAAATTCTCCAAATTAGGAAACTTTCTAAAATTGGAAACTTTCTAAATCTGGAAATTTCCTAAAACAAACCTAAAAATCAAAACCCTAATTTGATAACTCGATCTAGACACAAACCATGCAAGACTATTCTCTGATACCAAATTTGATGCAGGACAGCCCTAAATATGATGCATGCTCATGAACACAATTATTCAGCGGAAATAAAAGCAATAATAATAATGAAATCTAGCATCAATCATCATAAACTAAGAAAATCATAAAGGAAACATGCAATGGGACGGGCCATCATCACAACCGTGGAGTATGGGATTCAATTATTGCTTAGGTTGGACCCGGCGAGGGATGGAACCTCCCGATCTTGCATGGTCATACCCAATCGATCAATGATGATCACTAGTCCGAAGAATCAGAAAGTTTCTCGGATTAGGGATTTGAGAATTTGGGGGTTTAGGGTTTAGATCGATTCTCAAGGTTTAGATTGTGGGGAATAAACAAAACAGAAGTTTAGAAGGATAATAATAGAAGATGAAATACCTGGAAGAAGTTGGAGGGGCACAAGAAGAATAGAGAAGAAGGAGATCAAGGAAGAAGAAGAAGCACCATGAGAGAGGGAAAGAGGAAGGAGGCAACCAAAGGTTTGCTCTTTTTCATAAATCAACAACTAATCAAAAAGGTTTAGGGCAACACCCTTATAAAATTCGAAATTAGCATAATTACCAAAATACCCCTACTAACAAAATTTTAAAAAAAAGACATTTGCATGAAAAAAAACGTACCCACACTAACCCGAAACTCAAATAAGTAAAAAATGCATAAAATAAACTCAAATCTAAGATGTCCAATGCACTCCAATGATGGTGTGATGAAAGTGGGCCACGATGAACCAATGGTCCGATCACATCATCATCACGATCCAACGGTCCGATCATATCTCCTCCAAGCAACTAACACATGTCTTCCCAAGGTGGGGCCTGATGTCCGCATCAGTTGCACTTGGTTGCACCAAATTAGATGATTAATAATAAAATTTAACAAAAATTCATGATATTTGGTGCAACCAAATGCAACTTAAAGTAATAGCAAGGGGGAATGATTAAATATAAAAGTGAAAAAAGAGCAACAAAACTTATTTAAAACTGTTTCTTATATTATTTTACTAAAGGCATTGAAAAGACTAACGGATTTTCATTGAAATAGAAAAATGTAACAAATCATTAAAACATTATTGATTTTAATGTTATAGTGAAAAGTGACTCGTAATGTGAGCTATGTAGCATGTAGCGTAGTTTATGAAGTGTGTAGTGTATCCAAACTAATCATGTAGCATAGGCTACACGCAACTTAAGCTATTTTCATAAGCTATGTAGCGTTTAGGCTAAGCTACGCTACGTAGCGTAAGCTACACGCTACATAGCGTAGCTATTTAAAACATTGGTAGGGACGTACCTCTCTCCATTCTCTCTTTCTCATCTCTTTTCTTCCTCTTTTCTATTTCCTTTCACTTTTACGTAATTCTACATGGCGCCAGAGTGGGTTTCATTCTGATTTACACTGCTTTCTTCTCTTCTATCTCATAAATTCTTCTTCTCCTTTTCCTCCTTGCTCTTATCTCCCTTGTGCTGAAACTTTTCTAAGTTTATTAGGTGCACTTAATATGCACATGTCATATTATAAGTAGGTGAGGGGTTTTTTTTTTTTTCTTCCTTTTTTACTTCGTTTCTTTTTTACTTAATATAAAAAGGGAGAGAGTAAAGATGTACAACCCTAGTTTTCTCTCTCCATTCTCTTTTTCCCATCTCTTTTCTTCCTCTTTTTTATCCTTTCATTTTTACATTACTCTAGATCAACCATTTGAAATTTGGCTCTTTTGCTTTGAAAATGGATGATGACCATAAACTTACCACAATTAAAGGGCTGAAATATTCAATCCAAAAAACTTCTTCAAGCATCCCACATCCAAGCAGAACCCTATTACAAAAAGAGCTTGGGTAATTGAAAAAGGACCCAATTCCAGTGGATAAAGTCACAATGTATCATATTGCCATACGTCGGGAAGTATTCAAGTAGACCTCAACTAATATATGTCTAACATACGATGATACGAAGAGGCCAAACATCAGCATGGCTTGTGTAGTGTTTTCGTGACTCATAACCACATGGCATATTTAGACAAGGGGTGGGCTTTATGAAGGAATGGTTTTCATCAGGTTCTTTGAGGATATTAAAAAATGGCTAACGACAGTCTGATTTTGACAAGTTTGTGAGTTTTGGATCTAACTTCAAAGTATCAAATCAAGATTTCAAATAATCAATCAAGGATGCAAGTTTTTTAAGTCTTTGATTGAGCTTCCTGATTGCTGACTCCAAGTTTTCAGGTTTTAAGGAAACCTCGTTAACCAGTTTAAGTCAGACCAAAGTCTTGATCATGCCACAGTAATAGGATTATTATTATTATTATTTTTTTTTTTTTTTTTTTTTTGTGCGTGTCTGTGTGTATGTGGTCCAAACATCACTTACATGCATGATCAAGGCATTGTACAGGTTAATCCAAAATGCCAGCTTTTCATTGCCATTCATGCAAGCCAGGTTCACTTTTGCCAACTGCTCAACAAGCACTCTGCATTGACATGAAAAGGAAACACATGAGATGATAACTACTAGCAAACTCCTGAAATCAAACATTCAATTTAAATGCTCTATCAAGTAGAAAGTGACTTCCAGTATGTGCCAATGTGCTCCTAGCAATGTCCAGAAACTCAATGATCAACAAAGAAACTGAGCTAGTTGACTCACCAGTTCTGGGTATTGAACCACAAACTCATCTTTTATAGAAGTGGTGAGTTTATTTATTCACACCGTCATGTCAAACTACGAAACCAAAAACCCATTTTCATGTTGAAACCAAGTTTTTGAACATTGATTTCACGCGAAACAATTGCTAGGGCTGTCAATGGGTCAGATTCAGGTCGCGTCTTTTTGGGTTAGGTCTTGCAGGTCCTATTGGGTCTGGATCTAGATCCTGAAGACCCAGACCTGAATTTGATCAGGTTTGGGTGCCCATCGGGTCTTTGGATCTAAGTTTCTAGTTGGGTTCAGGACAAGTAAGAGCATCTACATCTACATATTTGGGCCCATACGATGTATAGATTAGATCGAGCAGACCTATGCGACTTTGACATGCATGGTGTGTAAATAGGCTCTCATTCATGTGTGAGAAGGAGACCTCATTTCTTTTACAAAAATTATATATATATATATATATATATATATATATATATATATATATATATATATATATATATATATATGTATATAGTTTTACTATTAAAATTACTTGGACCTGTCTCGGAGTCAGACCCAACCAGACCCAATCTGACTTTAACCAGATCCGTGTGACTCAAACCTGACTCGAACCTATTTTTAACTGGGTCCAAAAGGTGTGACCAAACCCAATCCAATTCCCTAATGGGTCTACCAAATGAGACCCGGACTGATTAAAAACAGGTTGTGTCAATCGGATACCCACAGGTCCAGTTTCCCATTGACAGCCCTAACAATTGCCACCTGTGGATAAAAACATCAAAATTTTAACATAAATCCGTGGTCAGAAAACTTGACCAGTGCTGTAGTTACATCGAAGAGTACTCACACATGCCAAGTAAAATTTAACAAAAAAATAAGATCACAAGTTTTGCATAAGTTGAGTAGCAGTTAACCTGAATTTTTTAAGAGCCTCAGCAGCATATTCAAGCTGTTTCTTCCCAACTGACATCCAAGACACCTCGGCTGCTGAACTGTATCTTCCAATATTTATCCAATTTACCTTTTCGTGAATTTTGTAAGGATTAAATGCATTATCTGACACCATGATTTCACAACTGCATTGTAACTCTACAGTGGGACTCCTGACTGATGAAGGGATTATGGATGAATCTGAGAAAGATACCATGGATGAACAGGAAAGGTGCCCCTGTGGGGACAACGGCGAAGGCATATGCTCTGAAGAAGAGAACTTAGGAGACAGGCTGGGTGAATCTGCTAGACACAGAAAAATATCTCTCATGCACCTCACCATTTCTTCTGAAAGCTGATTAGGGTCGTGGGAAAGGTCCTTCACAAGAAAATCCTTATTTGTCTCCTCCAATCCATCTGGCCGTAGAAGTTGAATATCTGTCTCTGTTTCTTGTTTGTCTCTGCTGCATGGTCCTGAGTTCTGTGTTGAAAGTTCATGATTAGCTTCCAGTTTTGAACTACATATATTCTACATTCAAGGGTCCGTTTGGATGCACTATCAAATTAAATGAAATTATAAGCACAATGAAGCGGAAATAACCAAATTGAAGGATCCTTCTTTAGCATTAATATTGAAGATCAGGGCTCGAAATTACATTTGTGTCACTTTCAGGTTGAACGTGAAACAATGTAATTTCAATTTGAGGCTACTTCCCATTATGAATACTAGGAAACAATATTAACTTTTAGTATTTCCCTAAACACAACGTTACCAATTCAATTTCCTTGAGCTTCCAAATGCAGTCTATGTTTTCAAAGCTAGATTGATTACTCAAAAGGCTGGCTAGGTTGGCTTGACTCAATAAATACTTAGTCAAGTTTAAGGGTAAAAAGGTGTTCCTAAAATCCAGAAAAAAAAAAAAAAACAAAAAAACAAAAACAAAAACAAAAACACAAATCTCAATTGACTTCTTGAAAGGATTAAAAAAAAAAAAAAAAAATCAATGTTTAACATCCAAAAGGCAACTCATCTTCATCATCTAAGCTCTCAATACCGGTCCCAAGCCCGGATAAAGGAGAGCATTGCATCAGGTTGGCAGCTGGTATCAAATTTCCGCCACAATCTTTTTAACAAGGTAACTGGTTGGTATAAAGGATATCACAGCATGTTAAAGAACAAAGAGACTATCTAGACGATTAAAAAAAATCACATAAACATGAATTCGGACCTCTTTTGCTGAGCATACATCTGATGGCCTGCTTATTGTGGCTGATTGTGAATGTCCGCTATCAGCAGATAAATACGACTCCAATGAATGAGATATCCGTATACCACCGTGCTTTGAAACTCTCTGAGGTGATATCAGCTGGACAGTAAAACATCAACACCCATCAAAAAGTATCATCGACAAATTCAAATGGAATGATCAGGAAAAAATGAAGGAAAAAAAAGAGTACCAGCTCTTCTGAAACAGCTGGAGAGTATGGTCGTGGTGATGGTAATGGTGAAAGTAAATGTCTTAAACGATACTCTGTTAGGCGGCGTTCATTCCTCTCCTGGCTAAGTTGAAAATGCAAGGTAACCAATTCTTCTTCAAGCTTTAGAACTGTGATCTCGAGCACAGCTATGTTAGACAACAGCTCCTGAGCCTGCAAAATACATGAGCACAGAAAATAACAACACAGAGACCCAATAATTCCAAAATATGGTTGCCAAACAAGATATGGAAACACAGAGAACAAAGAGATGAATATAGGGAGGGGGTACCTTGACAGGAATCTGGGAAAGAGAATCAGACAAAGGTGCAGTAGTTTGCGCAACAGCATTTGCCAAAGCAAAATGCAAGTTGATCTCCTCTTCTAACTCCTTTTGTAATTTCTGAACCTGGGAATTGTAATCAATGCAAGGGAGTTTGTCTTTATTGGCAACAAGCATCACTGACATGCGGTAATGAAATGAATGGTGAGATTGATAAATGGAAGTATTATAAGTGAAAATACAGTCCCTATCAGTACTTACCAGGAAATTTCTATTTTATATGAAATCTAAAAATCTCTCAATTTCCTACAGCTTGCTTAGAAGGGAATTCATCTCGAACTTTTGTCACTCTTCTAAGGCAAGCCTATAGCTGTACTCCCTCATCAAAGTAATTACATCCCTTAGTAATTAGATGGTATGAGATTGTCGCTCCTTTTACATCTAGATGCAAGAATCTTTTAGCCTGAGTTTGGATCAAGGTACTACATAACAATAACGAATTCCATTTAAAAACTTGTCAGGCCAACTACCATTGGAGGCTCCGCAATAGAAATACAGGGTCTGACAACCTGGACTGATTAAGAATGAGCCTTGCCCAAATCAGAACTTAGCTGAACTGATGCTTAGTCCAGTCATCTCCCTTCACCGAACTGGGCTTGAGCCTCCCGAACTCTGTTTTCTGCATGTCAAAGATTATTTCACCTTCAAGCCTGTAATTAGGTCTTTCCGTACTTTACAGGAAACACATTGTTTTTTAAAGGGAACCTCCACCCTCAGACTGAATCTAGATCCCAAAGCATTATTAGATTGGATATAAGCTTCCAATTCATATAACATCCGTAAATATGAAAATAGAGCAAAATCCTGTCTTCGATGGAGGATTAACAACCATGAACCTTTTAGAAGTCCCAAATCCACATCCCAAGCATAATAAGAGGAAAGGTGGCTGCTATTTCCTTTGGAGTGAATCAGGCCAAACAAAGGTTCCTTCAAGATGTTGCAATGAGATTGTTATTTAATCATCCTACAGACCAAATCAAAATCATGTCATCTTGAACACAGGATGAACAAAGAATAAGCTTCTGAAAGTCCCAAATGCATGTCTCCAAGCATGTCTAGAGAAAAGACATGCTATTTGCTTAAATGGGCATCAGCCATAGAAAAGATCTTTCAAGATATTTGTTATTCAAGCATCTCACAAACCAAAACATAGGTATTAATGTGGATTTTATATTTTCTAGTTAAGCCTTCATTAGCAGTGGGAAAACAAAACAAACAAACAAAAAAAGGATGTATTCTTTATATTTATTGGATTAATGTGCAAGAAAAAATCTTCGCAGTTTCAAAACCAAGCATGATATTAAATCAAATTTTGGACGAATGAGAAGATATACTTTGAGGACTATGAGCTAAGTCTCAAACCCAAAGGGTGCCTACCACATAAAGATGTGGGTTAGACACCCCAAATGCAGCTTGGTGCTGAACAACAATTTGAGCAATTTCATCAATGTGTGTATCTAATCCTTCTAATTAAAAATTAATACAATAATATTCCTTCTGCAGGTATCTTTCAAAAAACAATATTCCTTCTACAGGTGTGAAGGGCAATGCACTTACATCCTTTTCGAGCCGGGATCTATAAAGACGCATTTTCCCACCCCTCTCCCTTCCCTTTGCGCCGCCCAGGGTCTTAACTTCCTAAAGAACTTGTAACATTAGAATAGGTGAATAAACAATTATAATTTAAAACAAACTGAACATTGATTCCTGGCATACATTGATGTACGCCAAATGATGCTTATATTTCCAATTACTAGTAAGCTGTCCTTGCAAGATTAACGAGTCAAGGAACAAGTATATGATCATTAAGGCAGGCATATACATGGTATACCTGATTTTCCAGTTTGGATTCTTCAGTTTGGACGAGTGGGCCCGATGGTTCAGTGATCCAGGCCATTTGTCTTCTAAGCACCACCATGGATGGACCATCCTATGAGAATCTCCCCAGTGGGAGTGACATGGGACAACCTAACTTTTCAAGTTGTGGCTCAAAAATACATGGTTAAGAAGATGAGTGCAGCAAAAGTCCCCCATCTAACTGAAAAAAGGCCTAAGCATGGGGGCTAGGGTCTTCCAATCTGAGACAATTCCAAGGCATGGTCCGTCCATGTTGGCACCTCATGTACCAATGATCCAAAACATTAGACAATGGACCAACTTGTTCAAAACAAAATTAGAGTATGCATATGAGGATCATATAAAATTTAAATCCGTGAACAAGAAATCCAGCCACAACAACAATAAAACTAAACATAGGAATATGAGAGAACCTAACTTCCATGAAAATATTAAGTTCATTCTGCAGACAGAACTAAAAGAAAATGAAAATGAAAACAGCAAAGACAAGAACTATCTCCATTCTCCAATTATGTCTCCTAAAATCATTTCTTCTTCATTCTGATGTTTTTTAATTTCTTTCTGCTCATCTAAAAGCAAGTAATTCTTAAAAACCAAAAAGAAAACCAAAAGATAAGGGCAGTGAATCGACCACACCCTGTATAGTAAATTTTCTCCCTATTGAGTATAATTTTGTAGACAGAACAGACAAAAACAAACATGAGTTAATGAAACCTCCTCTGTTTTCTAATGGTTGGAGAATAAAAAAAAGTGGATGGAGCCATTTTGGTTGTCGGGTTAAATTCCAATTAACACATTAAAACATTGTAAGAATATAAATGGTACTACCCATCATCACCATCTGTCACACTTCTCTTACATCAATGAATTGCTTCCATTTACCATCTAATGGAGAAAAAACAAAACAAGCAATGGGTATTGAATTTATTGAAACCCACCTCTCTTCTTTTTTTTCGTCATCTCAATACTGATTTCAATTTCATTCACGTCATCATAAAGAAAAAGAAAAAGAAAAGAAAAACTAAATTGAGTTAATATACAATGCTTGGCTCAAATATAGTAAAGGTCCTCATTTTGTGCAAGTTGGTACTATGATTTCAGTGATCTAGACCATTGACATTATGGTCCTTACTGTGGCTAGCCCATGCACCAAAAGTATTACTGATGGTGGACTTCCTAACCCTTGAATAGGTGGCAGACAAATAGGCAGTTATAGAGAGAGTAAGCACAGTAATGATCCCACAACAAAAAATGAAAGATTGTCAAAAAAGAAAAAGAAAAAAAGGCCAAATACTCTATAGTTATTATCTTCCAGTCCAGATGATATTTGTTGCATGCACCATCCACAGCTCGGTCCTTAACATCAACGGTTCAGATCACTGACTCATGGACCCAATTTGTACACCCGAAAACCCAAGCATAATTTGCAAAATCCCAGCTCAAGCATTGTGTAATAACACCTCCAAAAAACTTAAAAAAAAAAAAAAAAAGTCCAATTGCATCTCTCATTCTAACTTTTCCACATTGTTTCAGCTTCCAATTCAAAACCCATCTCTAATTCCAGCATTCAAAGAAGAAAATTTCCAAAAAAGGAAAAAAAAAATCCAAAAAAAGAAGAAGAACAAGAGGAGACTTTGGTAATGACAATATACAGAAATGTACCTCCAAAGAATTAGAAATTGGAGAGCCATCTCCAGAAGATGAAGCCGACGAAGGGCGAGAATCTCTTCCTCCTCTCTTTAAATATTTCTGAATAGAACTTCCCCTGTCATCACCATTCATCCCCACCCCTCATCAAAAACCAATCCACAAAATCCATATTTTCAAAAGAAGAACAGTCATTCAGGATAGGTAATTTCTTACAAACTCATGGGCAGAATCACACCATGCGAACCAAAATCCTCATTTCCCAGAGCTTCAGCTTTAAGGCAGAGCATCTCCACACAAACCCCAAAAAATAATATGTATAGAAAATAAAAAATTAGAGAGAGAGAGAGAGAGAGAGAGAGAGAGGAGAGCTTCTTTTGCTGAATAACCCAGATGAGAAAAACCTTTATTTTCTAGTCCTTGGATTTTTCTTTTATTTATTTTTCAGTCCTACTTCTCTCTGCCATCAAAACCCAAACTCCAAAATTCGCCGACAGTCGGAGGAAGAAGAAGAAGAAGTGAGTGGAACGAAAGATCCAAGTATAAATATGGTCCTCGATCCGAAGCTATGCACAGTACTGTACTCGGGTTTTAACTTCTCTCTGGTGGGGTCCACATATTTCGGTAATCCAGACCATTGGTCTGTTGCGTACTATCATGGACTGACCATGCTCCGCATATCTCCTGCAGTGGAGAATTCTATCCGTCGATATTTGGATCTATTTTCTGAGGTTTTCTTTATAACCGTCTATTTTGGAACCCAAAAAGAAAGGTTAGTTTTGATGTATCAAAATGATTGTCGTGTCACAGAACATCCACACTGGAATATAATATACCAACGGTGTGGATTATCAATATGTGGGCCCCAGTTATCAGAATTGATAGCCCGAGTATAGTGAGGAAAGCCGAGGATGGTGGAAGTGATATTAATTCCTCCGGGTTGAGAGATTCGCAATAGAACGCTTTATTCCCGCTTTCAGTAAAGCGAGCGAGATCACACTGATGCGAAAAGAGTGCTAAATGTCTAAAATGCCCTTCCATAATTCCTTAAGAGACCAAAATACCCTTTGAGATACCTCTTTCGATGGTGGAAGTAATGTCTCGCGACTTACGAGAATTGCTACGTGAGATCCAAGGCATCCTCCGTTGTACACGTGTAAGTCGAGATCTGAGTGCAATTCATAGCACACGTGCCAAGGTGGTCCACTAAGACGCGATAGGCCGGGCGCGGCTTCGGCGGATCCCTGGACATCCTTGTGGGACCCACCTAGATTTATATAGATTACATCCGCCGTCCATCCGTTTGAAAGCTTATTTTTAGTACATCATCCTGTAAACGAAACAGATTCAAATCTTAGGTGGACGGTGGGGGATTTTTACTGTAATAGACTTCGAGTGTGGCTATTTTACTAAAAGTTTAATTTCTCGTTTGACTTATCTTTTTTAGCCTTTTGAGGAGAAATTGAAAATTTTGTAATCGAAAATGCCCCTCTGACCACCATGTGCTCAGGGGGGATCCACCATTCCCCACTGGGAATCCATAGTGTCCAGAGGGGATCCATTGGAGGGGCAATTTTTACCATAAATTTTTAATTTCTTCACAAAAGGTCAAAAAGAATGAAACAGTCGAGAAATTGGACTTTTTAAAAAAAAGTAGTTACACATAAGGGCCATTGTAGTAAAGATCCCGACGACAGGAGCAAATTAGTTGCTACCTGGGGGCCAAACTTGATGTTTTTTTGTATATCCATGCCATCCATATGTTGTTACACCTAATTCTAGGACGAGATTCAAAATTATAAGAAGATCCAAATCTCAGGTGGATTATACTAATAAAAAGAGTGATGAATAATTATTAAAAGCATTTTGTGGGCCACAAAAGTTTTAGATTATATTGATCTTTAAATTTTCCTTTCATCCAGACCTTCTTGACAATATGAAGAGCTTGGATTGCAAATAAATACTACCAAAACCTTACGATGAGCTCTTTGAAATTTTTAATGGTGGGCAGTCAATCAACACTGTTTCCCGTGGTATAGTTCACTTGAGATTTGGATTTGCATAATGTTTGGAAGACCATAGTAAAATAAGCTGGAGAAACAGATGGACGACGTGGATGTACAAAATACAATCCATGTGGCCCACATGGTAGGGGTAACACCCACTAAGTTGTCCCACAGTAACACCTAGGAAAGAATGGTGATTGAATCCTCACCATTAAAAACTTCTTGGGGCCACCGAAATGTTTACCTGCCATCCAACCTTTTGAGACCTAGATGAAGGGCCCACACAAATATCAGCTTGATTCATAACTTTTGTGGCCCACAAGAAGTTTTTAATGGGCCACAAAAGTTTTGAACGGTCAATCACAGCTATTTCCTATGGTACGGTCCAACTGAGATTTGGATCTACTTCATTTTTAGAATCTTCTCATAAAATGAGCTGTCAAACGGTTGGACGGTGTGGATGTAAGGAACATACATCAAGGTGGGTCCATAGTAAGGACTAGGGATCCCACCCTCCTTGGTGGGCCACACATGTATGTATCTTATCCACGCCATCCATCCGTTTCTACCCCTCATTTTAGGGCATGTTCTCAAAATTTAAGCATATCCAAAGCTCAAATGGACCACACCACAGGAAATAGCAGGAATAATGATATCCATCGTTGAAACTTCCATAGGACCCACAATAATGTTTATTTGTCATCTCACTGGTTCATAAGGTCACAAAGATCTGCATGAAGGGAAAACACAAATATCATGTGGACCAAAACTTTTGTTGGCTGAAGAAGGTTTTAATGACAGGTGTTTAAATCCTACTGTTTCCCATGGTATGGTCCACTGAAGCTTTGGATATGCTTTATTTTGGGACTATATTTTAAAATGTGTTGGAAAAACAATGGACAACATGGATATTCAAGGTATAAGCATAAAAATGAGGTAAAATCAAATTTATGGTGGGCCACACCATAAAAAAGTGAAATTACATCTTTTGATCTCACACTTAAGGTGCTTTTCGTGCGGAAGTTTGGCGTAACTACTAGAAGCAATGGCTAAGTTCTAGAGGGGGGTGAATAGGACCCTCTTCAAAATTCATGCTTAATTAAAACTAATTTATCAATTAAACTTAATTAAATAATATAACACTTAGACTTCCAAACCAAGTTGGTTCAATCACATAGACTATACATGATTTAACTATTAAGCGACTAGTCTATAAGCTAAGTGAAAATGCAACTTATATGTGCTATCATTCAAGTACCAAGCATACAATTTAACTCAAGCATTCATATGATTTAACTAATCAAATACATAAGCATGAATAGAATATGTATGCAAATTACAAACCAAACACAAGCATGCATAGTGGTTCGATTTCCTTATTATATTTTCGACATCTATACTTTTCCCTTAAGTGCACCGGATTTCATTATACCAAAGGTTTTAAATCAGGTTCACATCTCAACCTTCACATTTGGTTTTTCATAGGCTAATAATTTGATTCCAATTCAAGGATTGGCTCCCATGAAAACTTAGTTGATTTTCTATCAACTAACCAATGACCACTAGCGGTCCTAATCTAAGGACCTACGTATACTTCCGCTAGAGGCTCCCCTTGGAGACTAACGCGTTCGCACTTGTGTTTAGTAAATTCAGCCCTTATCAAGAGCTTGGGTCCCAATCCAAGAACTATCGAGTTTGGCAATTCAAACTCTACACTCAATTCCCCATGAAAAAGAGTAAATAAACTTTACAGTTTTAAAACATTACTTGTCAGATTGAGCTCCGTTGATGCGCCGCGCCTTCTTCAAGTTGCTTCTTCATACTCTCCCTTGATTGAATCAACTCCTTGTTACTCTTCCGATCATTAATGCCGAATGCTTCAGTTCCCTTGATTTGCTACCTTGCATATAATGCTCCCTTGGAGGTGCTCAAGGCAATAGGAGGGTGGTTGAATCTTTTACAAGTAATGGGAAGTTGGATTCTTAGAAGAATTCACCTAAATGAGTCTCTCTAGAGAGTTTAGACAAAGATTTACCTATTAACTTTGTGTCTAACTTATTGGAGAATGAAGGACATCAAGTTCATCTCCATTTAAGCTTAAAATGTTCTTCCTTATGATCACAAGGGATATGACTTGAATATCTTAGGATCAAATGCTCTAATGATATGGAGTTGTGGCAGTTTCTAATACATTAACAATCTATTAAATTGCCCAATATCCAAATGCCAATTATATAGATTTAAGGTTGCAATGGCTAGAAAACAGGACAGAAATGATTAGTTGTTAACTTGTCGACCCGACCCTTTGACCGGTCGAAACGAATTGTCGAAATTGGGGTCGACCAATCGAATTGTTTCGTAGCTCAAGGTATTTCTTTTTGTCCAGTTTCAGCCACTTTCGACCTGTCGACCGTCCTTCAACCTATTGAAATGGGTCGTTGATCGGTCGATATATACATGCACAATTGATTTTCTTGTTGTCATGTTTGCAGCCATTCCAACTTGTTGACTTGTGTTATCAATCAGTTGAACCTATGCTTGACCGGTCGATAGACCGATCGACAACACTTTGAGCCTGTTGTTTTAGACAATCTGTTTTACAGCAACTCATAAACCTCTATGGCCTTACAAAATATGATCTTCCAGGAATCCCAAGGCTCATGAATGGTAACTAATGATTTACCTATAAAGTCCAAGTCATTTAAATGGCTAAGGTTATTTTGGTTCAAGGGGTTAAGTAACACCAAGGCATCTGATTTATCTATTTATTCTCTCCTTGATGCTTATTGTCCACTTGTGTCTTTATTCTTCAGCTTCCAAGGGTTCAATTGACTTCCAAACACATCGACTCACGTGATTAATAAGTAGGGTGCACAAGCAAGTGTAGTAATAGGAAGCATTGGGGGTTAAATGCCTACCATTACAAACTTCTTAAGCCCACTATGATGCTTATTTGCCATACAATCAGCTGATTCGATCACAGAGTCCTCTATGGGTGAAAGGAAAACAAAAACATGAACTTATGTCAAACTTTTGTGGCCCCCAAAAGGTTTTAAATAATTAGTGCACAATGCTGTTTTGCGAGGTATGATTCACTTAAGGCGTGGATCTGCCTCACTTTTAGGCTAATGCCCTAAGATGAGTTGGCAAAATAGATGAATTGCATGATAAAACATATAAATCATTATGAGGGCACAACACCACTTTGGAGAGATTGCCACCGAATTCGAGTCCGAGGACATGGTGCTCAAATTAGGTACTACCCCCACTGGATGCACTGAAGAGACGAACGGGTACATGGTGCATCATCATTGGCTAATGTAGGGGCCTTGCACCTTCGGGTCTCACATCCCACCGATATCGAGGTGCGGGCCTGCTGTGTGAGCTAATGGCATGCGCAAGTCACTCGTCACTCGTCTATCTCCTTGTGCGTCCTCGTGCGGGTAGTACCTGATCCGAGCCCGAGGACACAGGAGCACCCACAGTATGGCCTCTAATGTCAACGGTAAAACCGTGGGCCCCACGCGAAAGCTCAACTTGGGTCGAACGTTGGATGGTACCTTGTATCGAATGTTATTCATACTAACAACAGAGTAAGGAAGTTAACGGGCAAGGCTCATGCACATCTGGTCACCACGTGATGATCCGGACCGCTCGAGCTCCAGTATTGTACGTTACTTGGTAAGAATCTCACTTGTATCAGATCATCACCGTTCGTGCCAAAGTTAGAAGGGGATTGATTACATTCGTTTATAACTAATGGTACTGTCACACGTTCCAGCTGTGTCGGGCACATCAATGATGTGAATCTGGAATCCAGACCCTACATCTGGTGTGCCTCCTCATGTTCACCGTACTCCAAAAAAAAAAAAAATCCCTGCCAAAGCTAAGTGCGACGTACCACACAGAGTAACGTACAAACATGCCCAAAACTACTCATTCATGGCCCACCTAAATTTTAGAATGGCTTGAATAAAGCTGTGTTCCTTCATCCTGGTAGGGCAACAGAAATAGCTGGGTTGAATGATATATAAAAAAAAATATATGGAACACACATTGCATCTAGAGGTTTCTACGGTAGGCCTTGCCCTCTTCAACCTCTCTTACTGTTCCCATTGGTGTGGTCCTCGTGAATTATGGATTAAGATGGATATAGGGATCTAGACCTAGAATTATGAGGCAGATCTAATGGACGGGTTGGATCGAAATTAAATGACATGATGGGCCACATACAGCCTGATATGTTGGAACCCTTGTGATCAATCCCCAAGTTGGTTGGAAATTGGACCACTGTTTGGAACCGTAAGAATGATGAGATATTGAGTAAGATATACTTGTATAAGAAACATATCAGGTGGGGTGGGAGCCTTTAGATGAACGGTCTGGATCATCACATGGTGGGAACAGATTGAGGGGACCTATCTTTAAAACCTCGAAAAGAAGACCGTCTTTGACTTGCATCAAATTCATAAATAGATAACATGGTGATACATCAGGGGCATTTTAGTCCAGATGAGGCATGAGAGAAAAGAATCAGGGGTAATTTGGTAATATTGCGAAGGATCTTAGATAAAAGCAGCTGTCTGTACATTCCCACAAGTCGCATTCTATATCCACACAAAAAAGGAAAGAGGTGGGTCATGTATGACTCCATCACAAGTCACAACTACTTTTTATGATGGACAGGAATCATCTCCAACGCCTGTTTTGCTCAGCTGCTTAAAACACTCAAGATCTGTGGGGCCCACCATGTAAAAATCCTTATTTGGACGCGGCATGATACATACAAAAGATCATCCTGATGAAAAGTTCAAATGGGCCACATCAATCGAAACTACGTAAAACGATTCCATTCATAAACCTATGGTTGGCATCCAGTCTCCACTGTTCCCATTCGTGTGGCCCATCTGAGATATAGATCTTATTGTTTTTTTTTTTTTTCTACAGGATCTGAGAGATTAGGGATAGAATCTGATGGACGGAGTGGATTTTACATATACAACTCCTGGCCCACCACAGAGCTGTTTTTTGCATGGTAGTTGGTAAGGATGTAGTCCCATTATCATTACCATCCATGAACACAGATAATCATACATGCCCGCATACAACGTACGTACTTACGTTTTATGCGGGTGAAAGATTTCATAGATGTTCACATGCAATTTCCAACGTTTGTGTTCCACCGTTAACATACATCATCTTTATTATCTGCTAATGTGCCACTTAGGTGGAACATCCGAGCCGTGAAATGGTGGGCCATACCATGAAGATTACTTATGGCCCGTTTGGCACCATGGATTTGAGGAGAAGTAGATTTCATGATATGAATTCTCATCAATTTTAATTATTATCGGTTCCAGAATTTTTGTTTGGCAGTTAAGATTTAAAGAGAAATCAGACATGAGGGAATGGATGGTGTAAATTTTAATCTCATCATATGCCCAACATATTGTCTCAATTTTTAAATCCATGTTGTTCATCCATTTTTTAAAATCATTTTATGCCAAAATCTAAAAATTAAAGCAGTTTCACATCTGAAGTAGACCGTAAAATAAAAAGAAAATGGAGAGTGAGACCTTTATGATGCACAAAAGTTTTGGATTAAATTGATGTTTGTATGGTCCCTTCATTTCGGTCTTTGTGACCTTATCAACAAGTTGGATGAAAAATATATATCATGTTGGGTCCCATAGTTAGAGACACATTACGTTGGGTTCTACTTTGAGGGGATTTTTCCTTGAATCTTACCATCTTTTTAGAAGATTTGAAAAAGAAATAAAAAGGCATTTTTGAATTCTTCCCCATTTCACTTAAATCCACTTCTCATCAAATTGATGGTGCCAAACAAAGTAAAGCACCGATTCCTCCTCACTTCTCCTCAAATCCATGGTGCCAAACGAGCCATTTGAGAATAGGAAAATATGCTTATTAAGTGGGCCGCATTCGTACATTGAATAACAACTTGGAACATTAGTTGTCCATTGATTTCGTTGGTGTAACCCACCTGATGAATGGACCATCTATTTTTTTTTTTTTTTTTTGCCAGGTGTTATATGTGATGTCGTGCACCATTTGCACGGCTCGGATGCCATAAACATTGCATCCTAAGATTCCCATAAAGCTGTATGTGAACGTTTGGCATTTAACTAACTTTGGTTTTTTCTTCATTTTACTAATCTCCTTTTCACGTATCGTGAAGAAAAGGAGTTATTTGACATACTCTGGTTGTACATGGTGCTTCATACGCAGGTACTTGAAAATGTTAAACGTGGCATACATTATAAACTCCATTTAAATCGACTAAATTATGGAACATACAGCCTCCAAGTTACAGTCTAGAAATCAGATTGATTAAACAAAGGTACCCTAACTTGTGGACCCTCTTTGTTGATATCAAACCGTTGGATGCTTTTCATTTTTAACCGTCCACTAAGTGCCCAATAATCTGATATTCAGATAATCAAATAAGCTTAATTTTTTGTTCATAATACATCTAAACTGGTACAGATAATCGGACAGTTTAACTTAAGTTATGATACCCCATGTATATAAGTAATTTCTAAGTGCCTGCATGTCATCTATCTTACGCTGCCAGAGTATCAAAGCTTTTCTCCACGTAGAAAACCGAAAGAAGCAAACGAAGGAAGATAGATAGGTAATCAATGCTGGTATGATACTTACTCTACGTTTCCCCATAAAGAGGGGCCCACCACTCCTTACTTCAGATCCACTTTCATTGGGAAATGATACATTTCCCCACTTTGCATGAGGAGTCCCAGCCAATCAACCTGCCACCTTACACGTGTCTGAGAGGAGGTGGATCTGGACCGTCCATCTGATGGGTCCCACCGCCGATTGAGTGCGGTTCAAAAAATAAAAAACACACTGATAAGAGGCCCTACCCACCTCGGTGGCCTTCAAATGGGCAATGAAAACCATAGTGATGGTCAACAGTCAGTGCCCAGTAACTTGGGTATTTGGGGAGTGGGTGAGACCCTTGACTGTGGGACCCACCGTGACGCATGTGACTACATCCATGCCGACCATCCGCATTTAAAGCTCATTTAGGGCATGATCCAAAAAATGAAGCAGATCCAAGTCTCAGATGGACCATAGTACAGGAAACAGTGATGATCGATCATTAAAAAGTTCGTGTGGGCTACAAGTCCTTTGGATCAAGATGATATTTTTGTGGTCAGTTCATCTAGGTCTTTTTTACCTTATCAACATCTTGTATGGCAAATAAACATTCTGGTGGAATCCACGAAGTTTTTAATAGTGAAGATTCAATCACGACTGTTTCCTCCGGTGTGGTCCACCTAAGGTTTGGGTCAGCTTCATTTTTGGACTTATAACTTAGAATGCACTGTCAAAATGGTTGGACGGTGTGGATTTAATTCACATACATCATGGTGGGCCCAGTCAATCCGTTCCGGGGTATTTGACAAGTGAAACCAAGTAACTGAGTGATTCATTAGCAAATGGCTCAGAGCAACGTGTGAGTCAAGTCTCCTGGTGTATCAGACTAGGTCACCGAATTGTAGGTTATTGTGTTGAATCACATAGAAGGGCCTAAATTAATGGTTTGTTCCTAAGCTGGTCATGTAAAGCGAGTCAACTCAGGAAGTGATGGATGAGTCAAGTTACCCACAATCAGAACATAACAAGTCAACCCAGTTGCTATACTCCAACTCAGGAGCTACCGAGTTTTACCAAGTCAGGACTCAGGACATTAGAGCCACTAATCATATTCATTTCTAAGTGAAGTGACCCAAGTGGTCCTAAAATTAGTAATGTGAATGGGCATCTCACGGCTAGTGTTGATATCCCGTAGTGAGATACACGTATGTAGCCAATTGCTATTACAAGATGTTCATAAATGGACGATCTAAAGATGAAAAGAAAGTGTAGTGGCTTTTGCTTTATATAAAGTAACAATAAATAAGTACGAGAAATGATCTAGTGAGCTAGGTGTATGGAAACCTTTCAATGCACCTAGTTGCATTTGGACTTGTTGGAATCTACATCATCTATCTAGACCGTTTATAAGGTGGGCCCACTCTCCTTCCACTGCTGTGAAAATCGAATAGCCCTAACCATCATCAACTGGATTAATCTTCTATGAATGATCTTGTTTGTCCATTTGTACTTGCCACTAAGTAGATGGATAGGATTATCCAATCTATATGATTTTTTTATGTTAGTGGAAGAAGAGTGGATTGAACCTGATGGACGGTGCTGATAGATGATATGGATGGGAACAAGTCCAAACCCAACTCAGTGTATGGAAAGGTTTCCATACACTTGCCTCACTTAGATCATTTCTCCTTAATAAGTGTTAGCAGTGGCCAAATGACATCCAAGTCATACCATTATTGTACAAGCGTGGCCCATTCTTATATACAAACATTACAAGCCGAAAGGACTCTTTATTCTTCTTTTTTCTATTATTTAATTTTATATATTTTTCCTTTTTAGCTAAGGATGGGACGGGCCAAGAATAGAGAAAAATTATTTATGGTTTTGGAAATTCTACTAATTTTAGTAGAATTTCAAATCACTAAGAATAGAAATCCCATAAACGAACTACAAGATCCCTGTTGTAATGGTCTAATAAGGCTTCTGCATGTATAGCATCTCTTGAATAAGGGTTATTAATTTGAAGAAAGAGTTGGGAAATGATGCAATAGAATAGATTATATAATGACATGATAGAGTAGAGTGTCATACAGAGAGGAGGAATGGGTATAAAATCACTACTCAAAATTTTTTTTTTTTTTTTTAATAAAAGTGCTTTTAAAATTCCAATTAAAATATTCTAAATCCTATTTTACCCTTTTTGTTAATGCTGCATATTCTATTGTATCAATTGCCCTCCAAAAGGGCTATTGATTGGAAGAGAGGGCTATGAAATGACACAGAGTAACTACTCCCATGATAGGGTAGAGTGACAATCAAAGAAGGATAAGTGGAGTTTAAAATCATTTGCAAAATGTTTCTCTGGATTTTTTTTACCCTTAAAAAGTACCTTAAAAATACACCAAGTAGTATAAATCCTACTCTACCTTGTTATGATCATGCATGCTCAATTGTATCAATTTCCCTTGAAAAAGAGCTATTAATTGGAAAAGATGGCAGGGGAAATGATACAAAGAGCATGCACTGCAATGATAATAGGATAGAGTGGATGAAGTATGTATGTGTGTTTGGGGGAGGGGTTCCTTACTCACGCCTCCGTAGTAGGGTTGTACATCAGCGAGTCGAGTTGAGCCGAGCTTTGTCCTGTTCGAGCTAGGCTTGTTCAATGACCATCCTAGCTCGTGTTCAGCTCGGCTTGGCCTTCGAGCTGAGCTGACATAATCAAGCGGGCTCAATTGAGCAATTTCAAATCTGAAATAGCAAAATTTTAGATAGGCTTAGCTCAAAAGCCCAACCTAAAACTATTTAAAATCTGAGCCTAAAGACAATCAAAATCCTATTGACACCCACACTTGATTTTATAGAGAGTTTTATCCTCTCATTTCTTTACTGAACTCTTCCGATGTGGAATTAAATAACATACATTTCCTAGCTATCGAGTTGAGTTCCAACCGAGTCAATCAAGTCAAGCTAAAAGTAACTGTGATCAAGCAAGTTTTGAGCTGAAAACTGAATCAAGCTAGGCCTGAAACTCATTTTGAGCATGAAAAAAAGGCTCAACTTGGTTCGGAGCCAGCATTCAAATCAAGCTACTCCGAGCCGAGTCGAGCGAGCTAACCGAGCTAACTCGACTCGCGTACAGCTTCAGCTACTGGCTACCAACGGGGTCAGTAGGCAATCCGTGTCTGAGGAAAACCCCACAAGTCTTCTACACATAAAGATTCTCGCCATTCATTTTTGGCCTTTCATATTGAATTGCCATTTTTTATTTCCTTGTAACCATCCATTTACAGGCCACTAAACAAATGGTCAAGATCTTTCCACTTTGGAGTCTTTTGGGCATCGCCCCTGCACAGAGGGCCCATCATATAATGCTGTGGACCATCATACATGCTGTCCGGAAACACACACTGATGCAAAAAATGGGTGTGATGGCATGAATTCTTTCAAACAGTTTTCGAGTAGCATAGGGTGATGAACCAATCGAGTCCATCCATATATTGTGTCCTGGCATCGATGCCTTACATCTCAAAAATCACACCCATTAGAAAATCATATCCATTTTCTCAGTCGCCATTAAAGAGACAGTAGAAAACCGGAACACTTAACGGTGAATATTAAGTAAGGTAAAGCGAAGAAAAATTTAATTTTTTTTAAATACAGGCCATCCATGGTAGGACCAAATAGATGAATGGACCCGATCAATGCAATCTCCATCATATGTACTAAGAATAGATAGATGGCTCTACCATACTTTGGTTCTTCTTGCTATACCATATCATCTCCAACCTAAAGCATCCAAGCCTGTGAGATTTCATTGTCAACCAAGCAATACAAAAGCCTTTTTATTAAAAACTTAGGACCCACCACATAAGAGTATAGAAAAAATGGGCCACAACTACTTACACTCAAAATTAAATGCAGGCATCTCCTAGAAAAGAAATGCCGTTAAGACTCATCAAAGTTCCCACCAGGTGTGGTCCCTACCTGTGTGGTGATCAGCACCATTGATCTGGTGAGTCAATACATGGGTGGGCCATAGACGTTTTTTTTAAAATTATTTTTCAGCTTTGTACCTTTCACATTGCCACACATCTGCATGATGGCCCACCAAATCAAAGATCCCAATCCCAGTGTACATGTGCCATGTGTGTGGTGGGAATGTTTTGGTCGGCGGTTCATGAAGAGTGGGCCATTGTAGCAATCCACTTGCTTGGGTACACCTACCACAGGTAGAAAACCAAAACCTCCTCTCTCTTTTAAACGTTGGGAGAAGTATTTTAAGGTGTGAAGCCACTTAATGATGCTCTACCGAGCCAACTACTTAGAGAAAGGGTAACTCCACAGGTAACAAGCCTCTATTTTATCTGGGGACTAACTATTTTTGCTACTAGCATTAATTCTACAGGTGTATGCATGTTCATATGTATTTGTATTGGTAGATTAAGGGTATAGTAGAAATGATGTAACTATAATTATAGTTCAAATAGTTTGTTGTGGGCTCCCATATATGTGACATCCACTATGACCATCATGTGTGCCCTCCCTCATTTGGCCACGGGCCAAAAAATATGGACGGTCCATGACTTAGATCAACCACATGAGTACGGACAGTTGAGAGATGATAATTAGGTTTTCGAAACGCAGCGTTCAAAATTTAGATTTTATATTACTTAGCTTAAGAATTCCTACTTAGATATCATCAAATTTCTAAAAATTAAGAAATATATACAAAAACCTTACTATTAGGATTAACTTGATTAAACTATCGTGAAAGTAATGTTTTTAGTATTTAAGTAAAAGGTATTTTCCCGTTCTATCCTAGATAGAGCAGAAGGTGAGAGCTAACAAGTTAGTTCTAGAGTCGGATCAAGGAGATTATTGTTATGCTGAAACCAGCAAGTGGTATCAGAGATAAAGTTAGGAACAAGGCAGAGAGAATCTAAGGCTATATATGTCCATCTACGATCTATGGTCATTATGATTCACAGACAAGATCATCATATGAATGGATATGATGGCTATAGATACCCCACTCAAGTGATTAAACACGTGATTTGAACCACGATTTTGAAAAACCAAAATCTTAGAATGCGAGAACTAAAACCCTAGAGCTCAAAACCCCTACAGCCAACTAAATTTGAAAAAATTTAGGAAATAAATGCCTTAAAAATCCTATATATGTAAGTTCATAAAGTCCTTAAAAGCCCATAAAAAAAAACTCTCACAACCAAATCCAAACTAACCCAGAACCCCATCAGGACCATTACAACACTAAAATAAAGCCAAAAATGACCCCTATATGCTAGTGGAAATCTAAAATTTTCTGGCATCTTTCGGCCAATCTAATGCAACCATGTGCCGCCCAAGGCAACACTAGATCATAGCGATGCATAGAATTCGAGAACAACTAGGTAGGAAAAATCTAATTTTTGGTACCACCCCACAAGTCAACTATGCTATAATGCTACTGCTCATGAATTCCGAGGCCAACGTACATTGGGATCCAAGTTGACTAGGTCATTAAATTTTCATTGGTAACCAAACAAAAGTATGGCCCTAGTTTTCTTTTAAATTGCAAGACTTACCATACCTCCAACCAATCTATGAGTGCATGTTTCCACGAGAGGTCTAACAACCAATCATCATGAGGTATTTTTACCCTTCAACTTCCTATTATTTGCAGGGTATCATCATCCCAACTATAAATACTCTCTCACCTCTTCATTCTCAATAACTAACCATAGGAAGGGGGAAGATTCTCCGCAAGTGGTCTCATTCTCTACAAAGAGAGAGAGAGAGAGAAGCTATTTCTCTACACTTATAGCTCATTTCATCCATCCTACATAAATCATCCACCTGATCGTAGCTATCAAGCCCATCCTACATAAATCATCCAACACATCAACTCAAACCATTAAAGCGATTTAATTCATCCTGAGTAGGGTTGGGGTCTAAGATCCCCAATCAACTTCTCAAACAAGGAGTGTCACTGCTCTTCTAAACTTTTATTTATATTAGTTATTTACCTATTACATTGACCTCCTTCTCACAAACCCCTCACTGCATCTATTTGTGGTCCTGTAGGCATATATGTTTTGTATCTTGTTGAGCCATCGAATTTTGGCACGTTAGAAACCTAAGAGCATTTGGTATTTTCTTTATGGAATAATCATTTCACTAATTATGATCGGTGTGAGCAACTTATCTCACGACCATGTGTTGGGTGTGTTGTAGTAAAACCTTCGGATCTCGCCCCCAATATACTAGAATTATGGACTATGAAAATGCAATAATCAAAAGTAAATCAACAACCTTACAACATAAGAGATTTTTACGTGGAAAACCCTCAAAGAGGTAAAAACCATAGGACCTAGTCCAGGTAAACAATCCACTATCTCAGAGAACTGTTTATAACAGATCACAAGCACACACCGCTTGGATCAAACCTTCTTCACCAACGCAGAGATGGATAAACAACAAGAGAACTGTGAAAGTAGGAGGATCTCACCGATCACGAGGACGTAGAAGTACTGAGATGACGGTTGCGCAGAAGAACTCATCTTCATGCAACTTCTCCATTCTACAAGCCTTCATCTCTCTCTCTCTCTCTTCTCTCTCTCTCTCTCTTCTCTTTCTCTCTTCCTCTTTTTCTCTCTCTCTCACCTTGGACGTGAAAACACCTTAATGGGATGACCTAATCCCGATTTGGAACCCCTTAAGTAGAAAATCGGAGGAATTACAATCCAAATAGGAAACTGCGTATAAGCAGTGTGCGCAGGGTTAGGCGCTCGGTCACCAGACCGTCGAGCGGCCGCCCAAGCTAAAAAAGGTCCAGCGAGCAATTTGAAAGAAAAACTGAATATCGGGCGCTCGAACCAACATGGTCGGGCGCCTGCCCAGGGCACCGGGCTCCCAGTCACCAGACCGTCGAGCGCCCGACTGTTGTAAAAACAGCCCAGCAATAAATGCCTCTTCTGGGTCAATTTCGGTCGCCCGACCATACCCAGGATGCACTGTTGTAGATAAGTTTGGCGTGTAAGAGAAATGTGAGGAATCGCGCTCGTATTTGCAGAATGAAAGGAGTCGATGAAAGGGGTCGCACATCCAGAATGCGAGCAGCTCGGGTCGGGCTCGACAGAAGGGGTCGCATTCCGTGTGCTAAATGCAAGCACTCTAGATATGAGTAGCTCCCACCATCTAAGTGATCGTGGTTCCTGGTTTCTGGCGTGGAAGGCCTTCGTCTACTACTACCAGCAGCCCGTATAGGCCGGTTTTGGTTTATATCTGTTCTTGGCTCCGAATACCCAGAGACGTAATCAGCTAGACGTCTAGGATGTTTTGACTACATCTTTATTCAAGGATTAAGCGAGATAAGCTCCTCATCCCATGAAATCAGTGCTAATCTTAACAGCTTGCGTAGCGGATTGGATCATTGAGATCTGTATAAATAGATGACTCTATTGATGATAAAAGTACACAATACTCAATCTTTAACTCCGATTGATCATTCTTTCTCTTTTCAACCTCATCCTATCTAATTTAAGCATTGGAGGGCTAACGGCTGGACGTCAGTCACCCTTAGTTGTTTTCTGTTTCTTTTCAGGTCCAAGGAAGAAATCTCTTGGAGAGAAGGTAACCTTTCGGAGGATCCTGTTACAAAAATCGACGTAAACATACACCATCTCTCCTCTTGACTGAGGAGGAAAATCTCATCACCATGATCGTAGTTGAGCTAATAGTAGTTTTATTTTTTTTTTCCTTTTAAGCAATATGCATCTACTCAATCACGATTGTGATTGAGCCATTGTGGTCCCCTCTGTTGTGATCAAAGTTGAGCAATAAATTATTCTCGACTTTGGATCTTGTCCACAACCAGCTTGGGTAAAAAACATCTAGAGCTTCAAATCTCTAAAAATTCAAAATCCAACAAAGTAGAGACCACATGCCAGTGCAAGTGGAGAAAAGTTCTTAATCCCTTCATTCCTTATCACCGGATCCCTTGCTCTGAATCCTCGGTCACAGGCCAAATACAAGAGTCATCTACAGCGAGGGGTCTTCACCCCCTCAGTTTATTATGATAATACAGTGTCTAGCGACGCTGACGATATATTCTTAGCGTAGCAGCTAGACCGTTGAGGTTCAGTTAGTAAGGCAAACGTTCGGTATTAGGAGGTCAGTTTAGTTTACTTCTCTTTCTCGGCTCCGTGGGAAGTACGTACGTGTAGGTGTTATTATATACGTGTTGTATCACCCGGGAGATGTATTTATTTTCCATCCGCAGGGGAATTGACAAGGATGAGTACACGGGTGAATATACGTATACATACACACGATGGGTGTTCGTGTGTGATTCCAGGTGTGGGGTTCTCATAGTTACCCAGCTCAATTGCTGACCAAGATACCCGTACTGGACATATCCGATCCAAGTTTACAAGGTTGAGCTAATCATTAGTTCTCTTCTAACTCAGTTCGGTCCACCAAGTAGTTCAACCCAGTGGGGTATCCGACCCGAACTCCTACCACTACTATTATTATTACATAAGATCAGTGTGCATGTACTTACATATCATATCAATTATATGTACGTATTTAACGAATTACCTGGTAGTTTGAAATTACTTAATAGTCTCTCTTTGGGCATGGGCTTGAAAATTAGCACAAGCGCATACGTGGTAAGATTGATCATCATCTCTCTCACATGATACCAACTCTGAATCCATGAAACTTTCGGGAATCCTTGACCAAACCTCTTCGAATCCACGAGCAAATTAAACAGAGAAAAACTCGAATTTTCATTGATAATAAGTATGATGATTCCTTAACAAGCGAGTTTAAACCACTTTAAATAGAGAAAAACTAACCCTCAAACTCTAATTTCGTAAAGTAAAGAGTCGTAGGAAGAAACATAAACAAATTTGTTCAAAAACGAAAAGAAATCGAAAAATCCATGTAAATCTGCGCATTCTGCAACCTGTCTCAAGGCGGCCATCGACCGGTCGCAACTAACAGAAAACAATCCACTAGCTTTGGGGCAAAATTCAACCGGTTGCAAGTGAAAAATCGACTAGTAGCATTTCGCAATGGCCCAAAATCATCGGGAATCCATCAAAAAGCCGTTGGGAATCGAAAATTTGTTGGATTTTTTTCTTAGTCCTCTAGATAATTTTATCGACTAGGGTGTTCGGCCGGCCCAAATATGATGTCGAACATCATTTTTCTTGATCTTCCTCCGATCCATCGATCTCCATCAAGAATGTCTTCCATTATGGGGTTCTTCCCCTACATCATAAATTTTAGCCTGTTTCAAGTTCAAGTCAAGCTTAGGCTGTGTATTTTTGGGTCAAGCTCCACTTCATTCTAACTTGCCCAAATCCATTCCTAGTGGCAAGCCGTTCTATAATCTACCCCACGAAGTGTAACTTCTTGGATAGATTGTTATAGTATGGTGAAATTTTAGAAATGGCCAAACGATCATCTGTTTTAGTTACGAGTTATAATAGGATTATGGGCACACAAAGGCTTTGCACATAATAATACTCCACTTGTTAAAATTGTAGCCAGTGATTTAGTGATTTCAATTAATGGTCTATCTCATCTGACCACTCTTTTGGAAAGAAAAAAAAAGTCCTGATTCAAGGGCCTAGGAGATTGAAGGTCCTGATTGATACATTAACCTTCTACATTTATTATCGAGAGCATAGTTCTAAAACTCACCAACTTGACTTGAAACTCGGCCTGAGTTAACTAGCATAGTCTAAACTCACCACTGACTGAACTCGGCCTGAGTTAACTCGACCCAACAAGATTTCAACCGAGTCTGTAAGAAACTCAGTCCGGCAACTCGACAACTTGGCCAACTCAATACCACTTCACGCACCCTATCACCATCGCTAAGGGCCCACCTGGTTACTACCAAAAAGTTACTTTTTCTACTTATAGCAGTAGAAAAGTAACTTATTTGAGATAAGTTTGGTTTAAGACCAATTATAAGAAATTTTTTTTACTTGAAGTTACTTAATCACTTCATATTAATAAGTTGAGATAAGCTACTTGAGGCATAAGCAGCTTATCTTAAATAACTTAAGATCCAAACACCCCCTAATGTGGAAAAACACAAAATATTATCTGCAAATCAAACCCACGACCTCATCAATCCTGAGTTGTGTTGTGCTTTAGCTAACGTTTAATTTCTATTGATTTAAAATAGTAATTTCCAATTAAAATATTCTTCATTTATGTATAATTAATATTGGATCGAGTCGACTTAAAACTCATTCGAGTCATCGAGTTGACCCAACCCATCTGAACATTGAGTCAAGTTGTCGGGTTTTTGAACTACGGTGGAGAGATGCACGTGTGCTTGGCTTAGTAATCCTATCTCTCCTCTCTCTCTCTCTCTCTCTCAATGATAGTGGGGCCCACCAATACCATTATACTCTTTTGGGTCAGGTAGCATTTGCAATGAAGACAGCTTACCCACTCCATTTATTTGGAATTGGTACATCTCGTGGATCCTTCAAAGGATGCATCTTTTCCCAATGCTATGATATTGTATTGTTGTTGCTAAATGAAGAGAGGACAGTACAGAGGTAGTATGCAAATGCTTCACCAGTACAGTTTGCTTGGTTTTTCCCTTCATACAAGTGGGGTCCATTGTTCATTGATTGGAACCGTTGATATGATGGGCCTCACCGTAGATGCCATTGGATGAGATGTTTTTGGTGCATAGGCCGTCCACGGATCAGTAGCCCATTATATCAACATTTTAGATCACTAAACTATAGGGCCTACCTTAGCAACTAAAGCCCACTGAAATGCAGTAATTCTTGGGCCAAGCATTGCATAATCTACACCTATATCTTGTGATGAGAGAAGCATTATGCCTATTTTACCCTACAATTAGTTGCAGGGTGAGGCCTTAACAAACAGTTTTTGGGTGTACGGATGGCCCTAAGTGGTATTTTTGTCTTTTTAATTTCTGCCAATTCTCTTCTTATTTGCGATGGCCTACATATAAAAGTGGTCTAAAGGGACCACACACTAAAGGCTTTGTAAAGCTCATCTTAATGATGGTATAACATTTAAATCATACATTTGTTGTATCGGCTTATATTAAAATGTCAACTTAAAAAATAAGCTAATCTAAAGCATAAGTGAAACACAATACTTAAAAAAGTGATCATGGATCGCCCACCTTTTAAAACTTTGGCTTTCTCTCTTTATGTCTAGCCTACTGTGCATGTTGCTGCACTCTTTTTACTCCGTTTCTTTTTGTTTTTCTCTTTGGATGTATGTTTCACATGCCTTGTCACAGCATATCTAGTACTACGGCTTTTTGTTTCTCCTTATGCGTGGGCTGGGATTTTTTGTCTCTCTCTCATCAAAACATTCTAGGTGTTGAGAGCACCAGCAGGATATTTGAACCACATGAATGAGAAACTTTTGTAGCATCCACATAAATGTTCCAACCAAACTACAAAATCATTAGGTGGGGGTGCCATGGACCCCACTGCTTATAACATTGCCCTATTTAAAATATTTATAAAAATAATAATAAAGAAATTGTAATGAATGCATTTACTACACCATCTGTACCTCATGCCTCAGCAATATGAGGTGCATGTGCTTGCACGTGTTCTACATACACCACATGAAACAAGTACCTCATAAGTAACGATCACAGCCCCCACTAGCACATGCATAGTAGATCTGACCATTCATCAGTTATAGCATGGAATGTGACCATGCCTTGTACAAAAAAATCAAGATAGTACACTCATCAAATTAAAGAGCCGGACTGTTAGACTCTTTTTTTTCTTCTTATAGCTGTCCGTCCTTTGCCTTATCAATGAACCAACATTATCCTTTGGCCTGGGGAATGTCCACGTTTTAAACTACTTGATGAATTGTGAAGATCTCTGATAGTTGTGCCGTTAGAAAGAGGGAATCAGGTCCTCATGGTAGCTGTCATGTGGGCCCCACGTTCTATCAAAACCCTATCTACATTAAGATTTTAATATTGGAAAAGATGGCATGTAACCACTGTTCCCTTGATTAAATGAGGATTTGAACCTTGGCAGAACTATCATTCTCTCCAATGGACCTGTACACAAACTGAGTTGGCTCAGAAAGCTTGCTCGGCTCAGCTCAAAAAGCTAAGTTTAGCTTGGTTCTAAAAGTGTTTCAAACCAAATCGAGATTACTTGGGCTCATTGAAAATTTGAGCCAAGCTCAAGCTGACCTGAGCTCAATTTGGCTTGGTTTGGTTCGAACTAAGCTTGCTTCAACTCTGTTCAATCTCCCTTGGAGTTTTGTCCACAGCCCACAGCCCGCCCAGTCACCCATCGACGATTTGACGGTCATCCCTCGCCGGATCTCACCGTCCGACTCGCCTATCTCAGCTCGGAAGACAACTCATCCTATTAAGGATATTAATTATTAAGTTGATATTGTGAGTTGTGACTTGAAGTAGGGTCAAAAGCCCGAGCTCGAATTTAGGCTTGAAAGTTCGAGCTCGGTTCAACTCGAGCTTAGCTCAAAAGCTTGACCAAACCAAGCCGAGCTGGCCAGCCTGGCTTGAGGACCAAAATGAGCCGAGCTCAAGCCCAAGTAGTCCATTGGTCGAGCGGAGCGGGGCCCAACTCGATTTGGTTAGACTCTTATACAATTCTATTCTCTAGGAGCTGGCATACTTAAATAGGTAACAGCTCAGAAAGCTTACACAGGCAATGATAGCACAGGGATTATAGGGCCCTGGTCTAGCTCAGCAGCAAGCGTGCTACGTGCGGGATTATAGGGCCTGCCTGAATTTTGTATATGTTCGGGCCTGCTGGCCTTTCTTATCTTAATGAAACCTCGTTTCTTCTTCTTCTTCTTCAAAAAAAAAAAACTATAGAATAGTGACACTTTGCAATGATCCAAACTGTTTATATGATGGGACTCACTCGGGCTGGGACACCCAAAAATCTATCCAACCTTTTGACAATTTATCTTCATTTGAATAGATGGTCCATATGATCTTTTTTTAGGCCATTAATGAAAGGTTGGGGCTCATTGTCCAGAACCATGTGTTTAGCAAACTGCACATTTGCTGATCAGGACCCATGATTCCCCTTGCTAGCAAAGGTCACACGCGTTTAAAACAAGCGTGGAAAGTTCACACAGAGATTATTTATTTAGTTAAAATCCCCACCTCATAAAAAATCTCACCATTCATACAAAGTGACTTGGAAACAATGGTCCTAGTAAGCATTTTCTGAGTCACTTTTTTTAGTTATCTCCAGTCAATTGGATTCTTATGATGTTGACCATATGCTAGAGAAGCTTCTAGATGAATGATCTGGATCATCACATGGTGGGTCACAATCAGCATCTTGCTAGCAAAACCACAGCTTTTGGAGATAGGGAATGAGATTCTTTTGGTGTTGACCATATGCTACATAAGCTTTTGAGTGAATGGTCTGGATCATCACGTGGAGGGACAAAAGGAGTGAACAGCACCTTGCTAGCAAAACCTCAGTTTTCATAGATGGGGACACCAATGAAATTCTTTTGATGTTGACCATATGTTATAGGGACTTCTGGATTAATGGTCTGGATCATCACATGGTGCATGGAGTAAAAGGGGTGCTAGCAAAACCTCAGCTTTCATGAATAGGAGCACAAATGAGATTCTTTAGATGTTGGCCATATCCTATAGGAGATGCCTGGATCATCACATGGTGGGACAAAAAAGGTGTGATAGGAAAACATCAGCTTTCATAGATGGGGACACAAATGAGATTCTTTCAACATGGGTCCATATGCTATAGGATGAACGGTCTGGATCATCATTTGGAGCATCTTGCTGGAAAAATCTCAGCTGTCATAGTTGGAAGCACAAATGAGATTCTTTAGATGTTGGCCATATGCTAGAGCTTTTAGATGGATGGTCTGGATCATCACATGGAGAGGTAAAAAGGGTGCTAGCATAACCTTAGCTTTCATATATAGATAGAAACAACAATGAGATTCTTTCGATGATGGCCATACACCACAGGAGCTCCTGGATGGATGGTCTGGATCATCACATGGTGGGCCAAAAAGAGTATTAGCAAAACTTCAGCTTGGATGATCTGACAATGGTACGGATAATTTATGCTTCTAAGATTCAATGGAAATCATTCTTTCTTTAGTAGGTGAGCCACCAACCAACAAGTTTATTTTAAAAATAAAAAAGAAGGGTTATCTTAGAACGTTCTACATGGATTTTCAGTTCTGATAAGTGGGCCCATGTTCGTTAATCTAGAGAGATTGTTTGTTGGGTCACACGGTCCATTTACGTACCATGGATAAAAAAAAAAATTCATGCTGAGCTTGGGTTCCCCAAATAGACAGTTTAAGAGGAAAAATACGGGAATGATCCACATTCGACTGAAAAAATTCATAATGGCAGATTTCTCGGGCAATCTCCATCCATGGTGGGACTCATGACCAATGGTCTGGATTACAGAACAACGACGGTCCCGCTTGTCCTGGCCGAATTGAAAACCAAAGATTGTGGGCTCACAGATCATTGGCTCAAGGCAAATGCAGACCATTGACTTCCAATTTACTGAAATATGTCCATCTTGAGGCACTGGGCCTTCTCAATGCGAATACAACATCAGATGAATGGATTGAATAGCAAACTAAAACCACAGTGGGCCCTACACAAAACTAATAGAGAGGGTGCGCATCCCAACTGTTTCCTAATTAAGCTATGGTCTACCTGAGCTTTGGATCATCACTATCTTTGGATTCGAGGGTGAAAATGAGGCATCTTACCTGATGGACGGGGCGGATCTCATGAAAGATCGGCCCAGATGACTATCGGTTAGTAAAAGTCACCTCCACGACAAAAGCAGGTAGCAAACTCTCATAGAAGGAAGAAAGATAACATGTAGAGAGGTTTACGTAGAAAAGAGAGATTATTTCTGGTGTGCTTCTACAGTACTCTCTATAAACTATTCAACATGTAGCACATGTACTATGTGATGATCCGAACAATTGATTGGACACTAACTACATATTGGCATCCTAACCATCCCAATGTTAGTGAACTTTAATTTTCCTAACTGAATGCAAGTTGCTCCTGGACTCCTAGCTAGGGCTCAATTGGATACCATGCACCAAATAGGTTACTTTTTAATCTATGTGTTAAGTAATTAAGTTAATTTTTTCACTCAAATTAATTTGGTAAGCATCATTGTAAAAGTAAGCTATTTACTTAAATTGACATATGTTAATAAGTAATTCTTTTTAGCTTTTTAACTTATGATTTTTCTACTCTCAAAGTTCATGTAAAGAAGAAAAAAAAAAAAGTCCATGTCAATGGAGGATCGCCCTCACAGTCCATGTCAAAGGAGGCCCCACGTGGTGGACTGTCCATAATGAGCATGGAGCTCACACGGTGGACGGTCCACATAAAAGGTGGGCCCCACATGATGGATGACCCAGTATTAATGTGGGCTCACATATAGATGGTTCACATCAAAGGTGAGCCCATAATATAAAAAGCCCACATCCAAAGCGAGTTGGTATGATGGATGATCCACATCAAAGGTGGGACCTACATGATGGACGATCCACATCAAAGGTGGGCTCCACGTGATGGGCAATGGACATTGAAGCTGGGCCCCACATGATGGATAGTCCACATCAAGGTCAGCCCCTAATGATGAATAACCCACATCCAAGGCAAGCCCTACATGATGGGCAACCCACATTGAAAGTGGGACCCACATGATGGACAGTCCACATCAAAAGGGGGCCCAATGATGGGCAATTAATAATGCTGGGCTGCATATGACAGATGATCCACATCAAGATAGGCCCCACATGATGGACAATCACATCATGGTAGGCCCAACATGATGGACAGTCCACATTAAAGGTCAGCCTAATGATGGCCTACGTCAAAGGCAGCCCTGCATGATAGATGGCTCACATCAGAGGTGGGGCCCACATGATGGATGGTCCACATCAAAGGTGGGCTCCACATGATGGGCGGTGGATATTGAAGGTGGGCCCCACATGATGGACAATAACATTAATGGTGGCCCCCACTGGATGAATGACCAACATCAAAGGTGGGCCCTACATAATGAATATCAATGACCCACATCCAAGGTGGGCCCTGTATGATGAACAGCCCACATCAAAGGTGGGGCCCACACAATGAACAGTACACATTAAAGGTTGGCCCCACATGATGGATAGTGGATGTGAGGGGGACCAAACAAACTTAAGGGATAATTAGTTATGATGTTGGAAACCAAACATGCTTTTCTACTTTTTGGTTGATAAGCATGTTAGTTACCAAACAAACTTATGGATTAAATAAGTAAAAACTAATATAAGCTGCTTGTGACATAAGTAGCTTATCTTAAGTAACTTACAATCCAAACGGGCCCCTAGTGTCTATCTATGCACAACAGATTAAAAGGTGAGAACCGCTGAAACCATATGGGTGTCACTATTTGACCTACTGAATGAATGGTATTGATGTCGTAGCTAGCGACATGAAAATGTAGCATCTTGGCATGTCCAGTAGCAATGGATAGAAAAACTCTCTTGTGATCATCAACACACTAAAATGAGACTTGGTTGCAAGTTGGTAAGTTGTCCACCTGATTCAAAGCTGTAGATTAGGTTCTCAAAGGTTTTGAGCAATGGTAAATTTTCTCACTCCTACAGAGAATTTATGGTAACGCTACAGCATATCATGTAATGTACGAGTTGTTGGCACGAGTTACAAATCGAATCATGTCGAAAAGAGCCTTTAAAGGGAAAGGCGTTGACAGAAAGGAGTTGTTGTAACATATGCTTGGCAGGATGACCCAAGTGAGCATGCCAGCAGGTGGGAGTGACACGTTCACCAATGAAGGCTTGAAGAGATGGGATGAAAGAGGGATTCCGATTTACTGGGATGGTCTAGAGACCATTCTTACTCCGGCCTTGAAATAAGGTCTTCCCCGTGCGAATGTCCTTGACACAGAAGAAATCAGGATGAAATTCAAAAAAGCGATTATGATCAGTGCTAAACTGATGGATGAAAAGAAGATTTTTTAAAATTCTAGGAAAATGAAGAACATTTTGTAAAAGAAATGTGTTGGTAAGGGTAGAAAGAATGGAAGAACCTTGATGTGAGATGGGGAGAGTAGCACCATTACCTACCGCAACGCGATCAGGACCATGGTAGTCTGACTGGAGAGTGAAGTTAGATAGATCATGGGTAAGATGTTGATTTGCACTAGTATCCGGGTATCATGCATCATTAGTTGTTGTACAAGTTGAAGCATAAAAGGCATTGAGAGAGCGAGGAGGGCCCTGTCCTTGGTAGGCATGATTCAATCGATGATAGTAGTCCAGTGTAATATGACCAACCTTGGTGCAAATCTGGCACGTCGGGTGACTATTGAGATAGGAGGAGTTGGATTGTCCTCAAGGAGGACCACCTTGTGTATGACGTCCTCTCCCATGAAAATGTCCTCTGAAAAATAATCATCTACCTGAAGAAGAACCACAAGTAGACTGGTTGCTTGTGTGAGTAGCAACGAAAGTTGTGGGTGCGTCGGTGTTAGAGGCCGATAAGCGAAGTTCCTCTGTGATGAGAGCGCTATAAGGTTCAATCATGGTGATGGGCGGTTTCTGATGTAATACAGAGGTAACAAATGGTCCATATTCTGGACTAAGGCTTTCCAGAATGTAGGTAATGAGTTCGAAGTCATCGGTTGGTTTACCAATTGCTACAAGTTTATCAGCAGTGGTTTTGAATTTCTACAGATGTTCTATGGCAAGAGTGGAGCTTTTTTTTGTTGTTTGTAGCTGCCGACGAAAATGCATGACTTAAGCATGTGATTGAGATAAAAATAGTTGTTCAAGTATAATCCAGGCTGAGCGAGAGGAAGATAAGCCGACAACTTGAACTAAGATGCCTTCGGTTAATGTAGCATTGATCCAACTGAGAAGAGCTTGATCTCGCTTGAGCCAAGCAAGATAATCATCATTTATCACCTTGGTAGAAGTAAAATTTTCTTTTGAAACTGAGATATATTCAGGAGGACATGGATCTGAGCCATCAACAAGGCTGAATAGACCATTACTTTTGAGAATAGGAAGAAACTGTGATTTTCAAAGAAGATAGTTGTTGAAATCCAGTTTGATGCTCACTAACTGAGCAATGTTAGGAAAGGTAGAAGATGCAACCATTTTGAATAATCAAAAATGAGAATTCACGTGGGTACGAAGGACAACTCATGAAGCTACTCCTCAAGTCAGTCAGATGTTGTCCCAGGTCAGACGGAGTTTTGAACGGAACTTGTGGAGAAAGATGTTGTGGAAGCTCAATCTCTCTTACAGCAGATCTCGTGTTCAGACGAGTTGTCGTATGGACCTGAGAGTGGAATAAAATCTTGTAGAAATATTTGGAATGGCCTGATTTAGTTGGACTCTCACGGCGCTCGAACTAATGTTACTGTTCGAATGATTTGCTGGATGGCAAAATTCTCTGGTAGATCTGATTTAGATTCCAGATCTGATCTGGTAGATCTACACAAATCTTTCAAATAGACGATCCCAAGATTAAGAGAGACATGTCTCTCTAATGGCTTTGATACCATGAAGAGTTAAATACTCGGATGATATATTCCATTGATAATATCATGTATATATACAAGTCTCCCATCTATATTTGACAGTACAGTACATCGTAGTACAATGGAGTACAATAACTATTTATGGTATGTATGATAGGCAAGAATACAGAAATCCCTAACCAACATCCATTGATACTGTGGATGTGCTATTAAGACAGACATGTATCTTATCACTCAACGGTCATGATTTGTTTCTCCCTCCCCTTTTCTATTGGATTATCCGTATTATGATACACCAGCGTGTAACTTTCTACATCCCGCGTGGTTCTAAATAAAAGTAATTCTTTAAAGGAGGAAAAAAAATTCCCATCTAATCATTGACCTTAAACTAAAGATTCTATATATATATATCTATTGTTCTTTTCATACGATCATTGATGGCACATGCTACAGCCCATAATCCCATCATCTCCAGCACACAAAAATAAATAAATAAATATAAATATATAAAAATCCCTCTACTTAGATTGCACAGAAGATGTGGAATATACTCGTACACATGTTCCACATGTTTCTACCACTTCCACTACCATAGAACATGCTACCATATCTATTTCTCAGGGAAGATGATTTGGGTGATGATACGATCTTTGAACCTATCCCTTGTATGAATCATGTACAGCTTCCATAGAACATGGCACGGGATCTATGTTACATGGCATATGATATGGATGACATGGGATTTGACGTTAGTACATCCATGTTCAGCTGCCAACGAACATGGCACATGATATTTGTTTTTTGGTAGCTGATTCAGTTGACATGGTACTAGATCTATGTTGAAAGGCATCTTATTTTATTTTAATGACATGGGTTTTGGCCCTATGGATATGCCATGTAACCCATCTTATTTGGGATTGCTGATACATGGGTCCCACTGCAAATTCATCATAGCCAATGATTATAACCTGCCATATTGCCAGAGAACATGAAAGGAATTTTATTCTGCCAGCAAAAATCCGACTCTTTCAGTCTTTTTTTTAAGTGAATATATAGATGTTCATGCCCTCTAGCATTGTCAGTAGTGAAATGCAGGGGCCATGTTCTAAGGGTTGAACCAGTGGCTCCATGGGATGGATGCGTTTGGTTGCACCAAATATCAGGCGCACCTTTCATTTCCTGATACCTATGTGAGGCAAAAACAGGTTTATGTCTTGAGAGCACCACAAAATGTCGTTCCAACACACATATGGCACATGTGGATGGTGATCAAGACCATTCATCCGGTAGGCGAGCCACAATGTGGATTGGTCAATGTCCCAAAAGCCAAGGTGAAAATTGTCACAACTAAGCTCTGGTCGCGGAATTTTGTGGACCAAGGCTGATAGACACGATGGCTTACGTGATTATTATCCCGATTACCATGCACACATACACCTTGTTAGTGGAGATGGTCATGGTGCACTGATCGGACTCGTATGTATTTGTTGGTTTGTGTGAGTGCGTGTGTGGGGGAGAGAGAGAGAGTACATGGACATAAAACTACCTTTATTCATCAAGGAAGAAAGACACGTACACTTCTTAACATGGAGATCTAGAGAGAGAGAGAGAGAGAGAGAGAGAGAGAGAGAGAGAGATTATTTAAGCTGTATTGACAACATTGCAAGGAGTCAATTTATAACACGTAAGTCACGACATTACACCATTGTGTATCATGACATGAAGCATTTTTTTCACAGTACGTTTTCGCTCCATGTCTGAAATACACAAAGGAAAAAGAAAGAAGAAGCAGAAGAAAAACACCTTTTACAATCATCAGTCCCCGACCCCAATACCAAATGTCACATTTTCTTCAGCCAATTCAGTAAAAAGCCTATGGCACAACCACAAACCTCCCTCCTGCCCATAAACCCAACCCTAGTCACATTGGTCGGGTCAAAAAAGAGAGAGAACAAAGGGCTGCACCATGACCATGCACTCGAACCAAACCGGCTGGACTCAAATCGATACCCACCAGCTAAACTTGCAAAAAAGAACACTAAGCAAGAAAACCCAAATGAAGAGAAATTAAAAAAAAAAAAAAAAAAACTAGCATGCCATGTCCCTAGTCTTCTCCATGGATATACCAACAGAGAAGCATGGTGGCGCACCGTCGGAGGATATAAATCCTCGCCCGTTGCTCCTTCACCAAAGCTGCACACTTCCTGGAGAAACCAGTCCCACGCCTTTTCAGGTGGACCGCAGCGTGCTTGGCATGCCGATGGGACTCAGCCATGGTATACCAAACCTCCACACCTTAGAGCTACAAGCTTATGTGAGGTGAATAGTGCAATGCAGACACACACACATATATATATACAGGAATAGACTCCTTAGAGAGGTTGACTAGGTGAAAAAAGAGGGGGAGTGAACATGGTCAGGTTCGAAAATTGGGACAATGGCTGGAGTGTGCATGGAAAGGTGTGATGTTGCATTTTTATAAAGGTGGTGAACGTGGGCTTGGATTTTTTTCTCTTATATGGTAAGGGGATTTTTTAAAATGAGTGCAGGAAGATTAGAAAAGTGGTAAAGTGGGCACAAGAAAAGGAGGACTGCTTAAGCAAGACAAAGCAGTGAAGTGTCGTGGGAACATGATGCCGGGTAGATGATCAACGGTGGGGAGGCAGGGTTAAGTTCGATTCAACCAGGGGCTCGGAGTCCCAGGGTTTGTCATGACTCGGCCTGGCTCAGCTCGACCCGACCTGACTCATTGTCCTTACATCTGCTTGGGTTTCAATTAATTAACTAATGGCTTAAATGTCACTGACTCCAAAGTAGCCTAGGAATGTCTATCTATAACATAGATATATAGATGTTGTTATTGTCCCACAAGCACGTATACCCAACCTCTCTACACGCTGGCACACGAACATAGGATCTGAGCCATCCATTAAGTGTGCCCCCACAGTTTAGATTCCCTAGGTCGAAAAATCAGGTTGGTCACCAGGTTTACAAAGGTAGCAAGCAAATGGACAGCTGCAAAACATTATCATACCATGGCATACCTAATGAGCAGACATTTGATTTTGGACCAGAGCATGTATACGATGGGCCAGCTTGATGGGTACAACTTGGATGCTCGCCACATATGGATGGGTTTGGTTGTAGTAGCAGTCCAATCCTAGATGCATGCATCATTGAATAAAAAAGTAGCTGAATTAACTTCATGTATAAAAACCAAGCAAACAGGAAACATGGAGTTTGGTTTGCCACTTCAGCAAGTGTCCCTGCTAACTGGGATGGTCAGATGTTTGAACGGTTCATACTCTCTTTACTACCATAAGTAATTTATTGTCCCATAATCATGTTTTAGTGATAATCTCAATAGCAAAACGACATAGGGCAAAAAACAGTATGGAAATGTCGGTGTTTAATTCAATATTAACTATTGCAAAACATAGAAAATTTTGGATAGAATTAGGAAAACGAGATTGAGAAGTTCATGTTTAACATACTCAGGGCTCAAAAATAATGGAAAAATAACTATATATGTGGTACTATGAGGTCAACTTCATGGGAGCTTCCCATGAGGTTGAGCTAGGGCTGTAAATGGTTAGGTTTGGCTAAAACTAGACCCGCCCATTTACTAAATGAGTCTGTGTCTAAATTTTAGATCCATACCCTTTTACTAAATGGGCAAGTCTGGATCAGGTCTAAGTCAACCCTATTAGACCCATTTATAAAAGGGTCTAGGTTTGGTAGAGGGAGAACCACCTAGACCTATTTATAAATGGGTCAAGGTCTAATGGGTCTGGGTCTGAATTTGGTATGTAAGCATTTTTACCTAGGTTTAAAATCGAGTTTGGATAAGTCCAAGCCTAGATGGGTCCCTTGCAACATAGATCAAACCCGCCCATTTACTAAATGAGTTTGGGTCGGATCGGGCCTAATACAAAGGAAACCAAATCTAGACCCATTTGGCAATTGGGTCTGTTCTTGGACCCAGACGCATACCATTTAACAAACGGATCGGGTCTAAATGAGTTGGGTCCAGGCCCCCCATCAGGCTCACTGACCCATTTACAACCTTAGGTCGAGCTATGTGGTCCACACCATGCATTTGGTGGGTCTCCTTTAAGCTATGTGATATCCCAAAAATCAGATTTATACATAACTCATGTGGGTCACATCATTTAAAACGGTGTGAAAATATGTTAAAATATCTAAAAGCACTGGATGTTTGAACCACATCTCAGTGGGCCCAAAAATTGAACATATGGAGGTTTCAATGGGTGGGCAACCACTCGCCCAAAAAAATGATCATATGAAGGTTCCAATGGGTGGGCAGCCACTCTCAACTGTTGTCTGTGGTATGGCCCACCTGATTTTTAGGCCCGTGGCCCACCATGAAATGGTGCATTGATGGGGTGGAGGCCTTCTAACACACATTACGGTAAGGCCCACACAGCTCGAGCTCTTGGGAACCTCATAGTGGTACCATTTCCCTCTCTTTTGTATTTATGAAGGTTAAAAATATATATTCTTAATTAAGATAATTAGAATTTCTATATTATGAAAAATAATGTATATAGATATCAAATACTGTTCTTTGACTCTCACAAGTTCTTCCTTTTCAATTAATCTTCATACAAATTATTTTATCTCTATTAAAAAATTTCACCCTATGCTCAATTTTATTAATGCATGTTGACCACCAATTTTTATTTTCTAGTTTTTTAATATAATGTGTTTTATTGAGAAAAGAATGTCATATTAATTTTGGACAAGCTAGATTCAAAATTCAAGTAGGCCACAGCATACTAAGAACATCATAGTAGGCTGAAAAAGGTTTCATCCCTCCTTGTTTCTTATGGTGTGGCCCACTTCATGTCTAAGTAGACACGGACATCAAAGTGGGCCCCACAGAGTAATAGGCAAGTCGCGTCCCCTATAACTTGCAAGCAGGCAAGCCTTCTTGCAGCCAACGAGCCAAGGCGAGCCATCCAAGCTCACGAAACTTCCACCGTCGGTGTGACGAATCGCTGCAGGTCTATACCAAGACTGATCCAAACCGTTGAACCTCATAGGCCTCCATATCGAGCAGGCAAAGTTGCTTGTTATTGGGATGCGTGGCCCCTTGGCGGTTTCTCTTCAAGCCTACTCCAGTTTCTTCGAAGAACCATGCATACAAAATATACTCCATTATCTACCGTAAACTCCTCCACACAGACTGACGTGGCACACATGTGCAAGATCTTATCCATCCACTACCTGGACCTCAGAGTTTAGTTACACATCTCTAGGAATCAGTTTCATATCTCATGTGTATAAGCCACAATGTAAGAAACAAACGGACGGTTAAAAGAAGTTTGTCAATGGTCCATATTCAACATAAATATATGCCCCATCTGGTTAACAGAATGGACTGATTTAAAGATTACAAGATCTTCATGCCAAGTACCATCTAATGGACGGCTTGGATTTTCGATGGAGGGGAACTGCTGATGTGGGGCATACACCCGCATGGGATTAGCAAACCCCATCATCTATAATATAATTTTTAATACATTATTATAGTATATAATCTCTATAGTGGTATTAAATGATATAATCCATATACTTCGATAACTACAATATATAAGGGTCCATTGAATTTGTCTCTTGTTCATGAATTAAATGAACGGTCCAGATTCTGCTTCAACTTGGATATTGCCAAGTGTTGCGTGCGGCATTGGTCAAACACCGACCACACGATCTCCTTGGATATGAGGTGCTGATACGAGATCTGTACGTTTGTAGGAGGAAGATACAGAGAAATGGGACGTTGAACTCTACACCCATACATTACATTATCTTTTAAACGGCAATTATTCTTCCAAACCCCAACATCATGGGAATAGATGAACATAGTTTTGTGTTATGATAATATACAAGGGAGGTGATGTACGGTTGGATTTGAGCTTATTTGGGTGATCCGTCATTTGGGGCCGTCCGTTTAGCTCCCCTTAGCATGGATGGTCAATGATTCAAAATGTATGTAGATCTGATGGATGTAGTAATCTGATCAGTGGTTGTCAAAAGGTTAAGATTGATGTTTGATACGCCATAATAAAGAAAATCAATGGCTAGGATTCTTTAATAGGTGCCATTTTGGAAACATGAAAAATCCATGATCATAAGACCAACTAAATGGATGGTTCGGATTCGTACATTTTCTTGACACGTGTACTGCAGATTGGATGGCTCTACCATATTCCCCTTCTATGATATGTTTTAAAAATAATAAAAATAATAATAAAAATAAAAGAGATTTTTGCTTGAAAATTAAGAAACTTGCAGTTGAATTCGTTGAAATTTGAAGGACAGTACCAACCCGTGCATGAATCTTTCCCAGTGTTTAAGATAATGGGGTTGATAGCCGTCCGATCTACTCGATGACGTGGCACATGCACCGCGATTGCAACCGTTCCTTGAATGGGTCCCAATGTTAAACTCGTTACGCAATGCTAATTCCTAACTATTCCATTGTTTGTCTATAAATCCATGCTTGAGCCCAAAAAAAAAAAAAAAAGGGATGGTTCATTTTCTATGATGAAAGGAAATTGATTGGACGGTTGTAGGAACATCCAATCGGTGTGATTTTCGGGTTTTTGCTCATCAACGGCATGGATTATCGGATGAATGGTTTTGATCATGGATCATGCGCACAGATTATAGACTTTGGAATATTATAATTTGTCTTTAATTTCGATAATTTCCCACGCGTGTGTGCAGTCCAATATCTCGAGACGCTCCTACGTGTGTCTACGTGGACATGAGTCATCTATCAGGTGGGTCTTACAATGTAGAGGCTGAAAACTGCCGAGTTCCTTTTGGTAGTCAATTAGTTCGTCTGGTGTGGCCCACATGATAGGTGAACCAGCCTAATTTCTGGGTCAGTGAATCTGCATTATTAATCCCAACTGATGGACGGCTTGGATGTTTGTCACACGTGTCATCTTGGCATGATGGAGTGTACAAGGATTAGCCTGCACACGAGTGTAGAGATAGTAAAACTGAGACCGTTGGATTGGACATAGACTGTCTATGGACAAGGGGTAGGCTGGATGGCTGAAGTCCACTGAAGCCCAGTTCATTTCTTTATGAGGCCTGAAATTTAGGCCTGGACCTGGGCCTTGAGCCTTAGTATCAGGATTGAACCCAGTCTATTACAACAGTAACTGGCCTAGATCTAGCATTATGTCTGGGCCCTCATCGTTTGTTCAATAGACCCGGAAACCTATGGACCGGCCGACTGTCTGAAACTGAGGCCCAAGTGCCAATGGGCATGTGTGCAAACATCCAGGCCAGAAAACAAGTTGGGTCCACTCTTCAAGGTACGTTCCAGTGATGTATTCGCACCATCCAACCGTTAACAGATGTGTTTACCTCAGAAAACTTCTGCAACCCAAACCTCAGCCCAATCTAAAATAAAGTGGTCCACAGAAAAGGGAAAGAGCTGAGAGGGAATGCCAGACCTTTAATTTCACATGAGCCCACATGAGTTGCAAAACAGCCTAAACATTTATCACATGGGCCCACCACCCTTGCTAATCAGTGGTGGGTGTTCCCTCCCGAAATGTGCCCTTGTTGTGGCCCATCTGAGTTTTGGACCATACACTAAAGCCCTCTCTGGTTGCCCTTTAACTGTTGGGAATCATGATCCCTGTGTTTAATAACATTTGGGGGTAGCTCATTTTGATTCTCAATTACCTATGTTCCGTTCAATTGGAATCCAGAAAGTATGGGTTGTATTGATTGTTCTACTGTATGATATAATCGTTGATATAGACCGTCCATCGTGTGGGTCCTAAGGAAAGAGACAGTCCATATTAATCATGCTACAAATGGTCCAACCATGGATCTAGACTATCGATCACGTGCGTTCCACTCTTGATTGCCCATCTCTATGAAAAATCACTTTGGTCAGATGATCCCAACCATCCAATCAATGCGTACGAAAATCGATGGCCCACATTGATCATATTAGAAATGATCCAATCATCTATCTAGATACCCATCATTGGGGTCTCACCTTTCATTGCCCATTTCTCTAAAAGTCACTTCAGTCAGGTCATTCTAACCGTACAACCAATGGCAAAGGTTTGGAAATGATGCTAGTTGCATTAACGATGCTAAGAGGGTAATTGCTAGTGAAAATCTAAAAATTGTAGTATTTTTTAGAAACTATCACTTCCCATTTTTTAAGCAGTATTGACATACCTAAACTTGAGCAGCTCAAGTGGTAGACTGAGTGAAGAGAACCTCATTTCAGCACTATGGTCTTGGTATCGATTCTTAAGTGGGAGCGGCTAACATTGGGCTGTGACTGACAATGGAGGTGAGTGTACTAACAGTGGGGTGTGTATGCTAACCCAATAAAAAAAAGACATACCCATGAAGTGTTTAAATGTCTGGGCATTCCAATGTCCAACAGCCCATACGCTGGTTCGATAATCATGTAGGCTATTCGTCTCACAAAAAAAAAAAAAAAAAAACATAGATAAAGAGAGGACGATTAATGGAATTGACCAAGGGTACGCATTTAACACGAGTGGCCTACCTTATGACCAGACCAACCTGATTTTGGGACCACAGGACATACACGGTGATGAATGGCTCCATCATTGCAGGTAAATGCTACCTTGGCACTTGCATTCGGAATGCTCATGGAGAGATAGTGCAGGTCCGCCATCAGAATGTGGACCCCACTTGTAGGTAATGCTGGCCCATGTAAAAACAAATGGTGTTTCAGGCCTCCAATTATATATTTCTACAGAAATTTATCAGATTTAGGGGTGGTGATGGCCAGGCTTGAAAAGGGTCCACACCAGATGTCATGCCTATTGGGCTGGGCTTATTTGCTAAACCCAGGCCCACTCATGCCATTGCTTGCTAGAACTCCACGACCAATGGCTACAACTCCATACTTTTCTGGGCCTTACTCTGCTAAGGCCCAACCTAGACATGTTAAGCGTCAATGGAGTCGAGTTAGTTAAAAAGATTTAGCAATCAAGGCCATTTACATCAGGCCATGTTTGACGTAGGGAGGGACGTGGTAAGGTCGATCGTCTTCTCCCACTGGATAACTACTTCAAATTTACGAAGTTTCTAGAACTTTTCAACCGGACTTCCTTGAATCCATGAGAAAAATTTAGAATTTATAAGATGTTTCTTGAATCCGCGAGAAGAAATTCGAATAAAAAAAAAATTTGCTTAATAATAAAGAAAGATGTTTAACAACGTGTTTAAACAAATTTAGATAGGATAAACAAATCTCATAAAAATCTAATAGGAAACCATTGAGTGACCGTTGGGGAACCGTCGGGTGACCAAAACTATCTACAACTGTCCAAAGACTAAGTCTGAAATCTGACTGAGTTTCAGGCAATAGTCGAAAAACTGTCAAGCGCCGAAAATTGCTGAATTTATAAAATTGATCCATGCCATCTTTAGGGGTTCTTGTTCTACGTCAATGCTCCATAAACAATGGGACCACTGCTGGAAAGAAGCCGGTTCCTCTATGAGTCCTTGTTGAATAGGTGTATTCTACTGGATATTTACCTACTTATGTATTTGCTTATTTGTCTCGTCATGGATTATGTCATATATGTGGGGCCCACCATACTGTGCATGCGATCCAACCCACTCATCAAGCCCCTCCATGCTTATGGAATGCCCCCGAAAATCAGTCACTTAGACAACCACCCAAAAGCCTCCAATTTCACATGATTGCACATAAGATGGTTCGATCAGCCAATTTCACAGAAGGTTACCCTGCTCCACAGGTAGGATGATATACACGCACCATGGTGGGCCCCACGTACAACCCTTTGTAGAGTAAGCTTCTTCTGAGGAACCGGCATCATGTTGAAAAATAAAAATGCTATAATGTAAGTCGATGCATGGTTCATTGTCAACGGTCTCAGGTGTAAAATCAGACCCATCCTTTTGATATTATAACGGCTTTTCTAAAGTAGGGGCCCACTGGATGGAAAGTCCAGATGACATGTATGAACATGAACGAAGCTTGGGAATCTAATGAACAAATAACAGAGCTTGTTTTCTCTCTCCTCTCAGTATTCAGCTTCTGTCACCTCCCACGGGATCACATGCAGAGTGGTCGGATGATCTGAACCGTTCATAATTTGGAATCTATGCTAAGTGGGCTACCATATGAAACTTAAGTCGAATGGGCGACCGTGTCCATCACTATCTATCGATGAATTTAAAACCATAAAAGGAACATTTCCAAATGTCTCTCATTCAACTCTAAAATTGAAAGGTTAGGATAATCAGCGAAGTGTGGTTACAAGAACAATAGCTTATTTACAGTAATAACGAGAAGATGAACGGTTCAAATCACCCATCTCAACGACGCTGGATACTGAGTCGCGACAGTGGGAAAACGAGCCCAAAAGGAGAAAACAAGGTCGCTAGTGCAAAAGGCAGCTATCAAATAGGTTTTTTTTATATGTTCTTGCTATTGGATTGCACGGCTTCGGTAGATCCCGAGGTAGTTGGATCCTTGACTGTGGGGCCCAACTTGATTTATGTTCCTTATATGCAAGCCGTCCATCCGTTTTGACAGCTCATTTTAGGGCATGATCCTTAAAAAAACGAAGCAGATCCAAATCTCAGGTGGACCACACCACAGCAGACAGTAGCGCTTGATGAATACCCACCATTAAAAACTTCATGGGGACCACCGAATGTTTATTTTCTATCCAACCTGTTGATAAGGTCACAAAGGCCTGGATGAAGGGACTACACAAATATCAGCTTGATTGAAAACTTTTATGGCCCACAAGAAGTTTTTAATGGTTGATCACTACTGTTTCATGTGGTGTGGTCCATCTGAGATTTGGATCCGTAAATGGATTATGGCCTAAAGTGAGCTGTCAAAACAGATGAATGGGGAAAATCTACAGGCAGGATCGACCCACCTCAATGGATTTGAGTGGCCACTGAAGCCGTGCCATTTTTCGATGTCTACCCTACTAATGTAGGTAGCTCATGACCAATGCGGTTTGGCTACGCTCTATGGCCCCTACCATGATGTATGTGTTTCATCCGCGTCGTCCATCCATGTAAGGTGCTTTATACATGTGAGGCCCAAGCAAAGATGGATGGCAACACCCATGCAACACAACAAAAGATGCACAATGGAAAGTTCGGCATTACCGGGGCAATTGAGGTGCTTTTGTACATGTGGGGCCCAAGTGAAGATGGATGGTAGCACATTGGCACATCGATGACAAAATAAAAGATGTACAGTGAAGTGAAACATTTGAATATGTGACACATGTGAGGCAGATAAAGATGAGCAATGACACATGTGTTTGACTTTTGAGAAATTTTCCTCCAATAATTAGAATGTTCTTTTCCTTTAAGGTGGAGGTAGGAAAATAAATTTATTGATTTTTAATTAAAAAAAGAGTGAAAAATGGTGTTTCTCATGCCTATTCTCATGAGAAAAAAAAAAACGACTTCATAAATTATTTAATGACTTTCTTCTTTTATGAAGAGAAGCTTTGGATTGATATGAATATATAACTGTGTTACATCGAATGTAGACGGATTTCCTAATAAAGGAATGTGCTGTACAAGATTAAAATATACAACCAAATAGATGAGAAAAATAAAAAAATAATAAGAAAAAGAATAATTGCTTACTTATTTTGGAGGATAGAATAATTACATACTTCTTTTGGTAGATTAATAATAATAAAAAAATTATAGAAAATAGTGTTTCATATCCTTTTCTTTTCATAAATCCAAACGGGCCTTTTTTTAAAAAATCTACTAGTTAGGCCACGAGTATTGTAGCATTTCATATTCAAATGGAAGCGGATTTTCATCCGCCACCTTTAAATGAGAAGGTGATGACAATAGCTATTAAGCATTTTTCCATGTCATGACCTATTGTGTCATTTCCGTATTAAATGTAAGATGACTTTCATCCACCACCTTTAAAAGAGAAAGTGATGATAACAGCTCTACCTCATTTTTTCAATCTCATGGCCCCAATATATGGGGGCGCTGACGTGAACATGTCTTTAGACTTCTTTCCATTGGACCATTCTTCGGTTTCACAGCCATCTATTTGTGGGTTGTTCATCTAAGGTTTATCATCTTCCAATGTGGAAGATTTTTCAGCCATCTCCTAACCCACTCGGGCCTCATTAAATCAACGGTTGAGATCGCCAAGCAATGGGCCTGCATACATGGATTTGTAAGCCTTTGACAAACATCCACCTACTAATGCATGGGACTCTAGCGTGAGTTGGGATGCGCACCCAAACATTGACATGGATTGTACACTCAGCTTTGTGGGTTTAGGTTGAGATAATCTTCATCGTAAAGAGAGTAATCTCCACCTCCACCTCTCTTAGTAATCTTCATTTTCTCTTGCCATTTTTTGGGCCATTGATTGGATGGTTAGGATCATGTCATAAAAGTGACTGTGACGGACAATCCACGCCGATGATTGAACCCTTTTGAGGAGAATCCATATCATGGAATCAACGTTGGGATTCATAAAAAAGCAACCAGGTTATCCTTGGTCAGAATCTCAACAGATCTGTCTCACACAATCGGTCCTAAATCAGCTACTCATGTAGACTATTTTAGTCTGCACTTGGCCTCAAAAATGTCGTTGGCAGAAATGGCCCACTTCCGTACACTAGATTCCATCATACTTAAGTCTTGGAGATTTTTTAAAAATCCTACATCAATTTTGAGGCTCACCATATCAACAGTCTGGATCAGGAAAAATGGGTCTCTTGCATAGACTGGTGGAAAAAATTGGATTTTGTGATGCCAAGACGGTTGTCCATATTAGGATGGAAATTGGGTGGACTGAGGCGTGTCCAGGTGAGACCATGAACTAAGGACCTAATGCTTGGACCAGCCCAACCCTTGACCTAATTAAGGGAGTGGGCTCTGCATGGGCTGAGGTAAATGTCTGAATACTCACTCCCTCCATGTTAACTGAGTCAATCTGGGCTGGACCTGCTTGTTGGGGCTTATCAGGTCTAGCTCAATAATTTACTGGGCCCGAAAATCCTCTCAACCAACAAGTCACAGGCTCAAGCAGAATCCGGCCCCACATGAGCTGAGCTCGAGTAGGCAGAGCAATCTGGCCCATTAGCTTCCCTATGACCCCATACGAGGAAGCTTGAACACACATGTATACATTTGTAGTGTGCGGAAAACATTGGGTTCCCTCTTTATGATATTGAAAGGAAAGGAAAGGAAAAAAAACAACATTTCTTGTGAAACTTTCTAGTGTTTCTTTGTGAGAGTTTACGGTAAACATCATTTCCCAATAATTCTGTTTTTTTTTTACCAAAAATTGCTGAATTTATTTTCCCACCTCCACCCTCAAGTAGAGCTGTACAAAAACTGAGCTGGCTTGAAAAGCTTGCTCAACTTGGCTAAAAAAAGCTTGGTTTGGCTCAATTGGTAAGGTGAATCAAGCCAAGTCGAGCCTATTTTTTGGGCTCATTGAAAATTTGAGCCAAGCTCGAGCTGGACCAAGCCTCAGTTCGGTTCGAACTAGGTTCGGATCAGCTCCATTTGATTTTAGTTTTAAATTATATAAATTTTTATATAATTTATAAAATATATATATAATATATTTCGAGCGCATGCCCCCCACCCTAATTTCACTCCCTTTCCCTCCCTCACCCCTTTTTGAGTTTGCAGCCCGCCCACTGTCGACCTCTCTCTCTCTCTCTCTCTCTCTCTCACACACACACACACACAAAGCAACCGACCATTGCCTAGCCAGCTTGTCGAGTCCAACCTCCAAATGCTGGCCATTGCCTAGCTCGTCTGACTCTGACCCCTCAGCTCCTGTTGCTCTCCCACTCGTAGCTTGATCTCAGTTTCTCTTTAGTCTCTCCCTCTCAGCTCGAGAGCTCAACCAAGCCAAGCCGAAAAGCTAGCCAACCTGGCTCAAGGGCCAAGCCGAGCCAAGCTCAAGCCTAGGTAGTTCGCTGGTTGAGCCGAGCCGAGCTGGGCCTAGCTCAATTCGATTCAACTTGTGTACAACTCTACCCTTAAGAAATGTATTTTCTTTGCAATTGACGGAAATAGATTTCTCAAGAGGAAGCCCAAATGCACTATCGTCCATCTTCAATTGCTTCACATGTGCCACATGAGCCATCACCTACATTAGTTATACCCCATATGTGTCATTATTTCACATGAGCCAATGTGGTGCATATGCTATCAACCATCCTCTCTTGTGCCCACATGTGCTAACATGCTACATGTACCACCATCCATCCCCTCTTCTGCCTTGCATGTGCCAATGTGCCACGTGTTTATCATCCATCTTAAGCTGCTACATATATGCCACATGTGCCAAATGCACAAGTGCTCCATCTAGTTTCAAGTACCCACGTGTCAAATGTGTTAATGTCTCTTGTGACACACATGATCCTAGGCGCATTATGTGTGCTATGCCACAATTCAACTTCCAATGCCCCATATATGCAATGTATGCATTATGTGCAATTGTCTATCTTCAAGCATCTCATGTGCTAACCTGGTTTATGCTAGTGATTAAGAAAAAAATTCTTGAAATTTTTTAATTTTGCCAAACAACAATTGTAGAAATAGGTTAGAATTTTTGTTTGCTATAACAAAGAAATGATGTTTCCTTTCCCATAGTTTCATGAAAATAAGGTTTCCTTGGGAATGCTATTTCCTTTGCTATGCTTTTCATGAATCCAAACAAGCATTGGAAAAAAAATCTCTACCTACAAATGTATTGTTTTCGTTAAAAATGAATTTATATGATTTTTTTTCTCAAAATAAAAAGGTTGCACATATAAACACTAGAGATAAGTTATGGCACATGTGAGATGAGTTGTGGCAATGTGACACATTACCACATGTGGGACATAGGCAAATGCAAATGTTTGAAGATGGATGACAATACATGTTGCATATGTGGCATGTTGAAACATGTGGTGCATGTGGAACTCTTAAAGATAGATGGTGGTACATGAAGCAAAGCACGTGTGGTACATTTGCACGTGGGGTGCTTTAAGATGAGGGTTGCACACATGGCACATTGATACACTTAACAAAGGGGGTTATACATGTCACACATGTGACACATTAGCACGTGTATAATGCTTTAAGAAGACTATCATTGTTTTACATTTGATTTGACTGCATAACATCAACGACTCAGATGGTGTCATGTGGCAACAAAATCTCAACAAGAAACAAAATGAAGATTTCTTCTGCTACTCTGACGGTCGAATGAGATCGCGACTTGTAAAGCCATGAGTAGCGTAAAAATGGTAAGCCCAACTAGCTCCAGCTAGGACATACGTGTCGCATATATATCATACTCGTGTGGCAGAGCCAACTAATTACAATTGAAGCTTAATGACTAAAGTTAGATATCGACAATTGAAGCTTAATGACTAAAGTTAGATATCGACCGAAACACAGCCATATTGAGTGATGAGTTTAGCTAATGCACTGTAGTGTTTCACATAGTTTCCATGGCAAAAATTACTCCAGGAGTGAAGTAACAATTGCGCTAAGTTGGCTTGACTTCAGGGAACATTATTCATGTCCGTGCAAAGGATCAAATTGTTATCAGCAACACATAACAATTTAAGAGCAACTCTCATCCACGTAATGGGGTAGGACGCACGTGAAATCCACTCTGTTTGTCCTTTTTTTTTTACCTAATTTTAGGATATTCTAACAAAAATGAGCTAGATCCAAGGTTCGAGTGGGCCGCACTAAAGGAAAAGGTAGGTAAGGAAATTCCTACCATTTAAACATTGTCCACAATGATGTTTATATACCATCCACACCTTCAATAACGTCATTCCTACTATGATGAACTGAAAACACAAATATTTTCCTGATTCTAAACTTCTGTGGCCCCACGAATATTTAAAATGCGGACGTTCAATCCTCACTTTTTCAGCCTGCTTGGGTTTTGGATCTGGGTCATTTTTGGCCTCATGTCCTAAAATGATCTCACAAAACCGACCAACAGGGTGGATTTCTCGCAAACACTATGGTGGCCCCACATAAGTTCCCAGCCGAGGAACTTATGCGAAAGCCAAAATCGAGTACAGAAAAAACGGACGCGGAGAGCCTTTTCCAGGGAAGTTCCGGCGCTGGGAACCTAGGTGGGGCCCACCATGATGTTTGTTAGAAATCCACTCTATCCATCCTTTTGGTGAGCTCATTTTAAGACATGAGACAAAAAATGAGCTGGATCAAAGACTCAAGCAAGCTGAAAACATAAGGAATGAACGTTTACAATTGAAATATTCATGGGCCACAGAAGTTTTGAATCAGGCTAATATTTGTGTTTTCAGTTCAGCCCAGTAAGAATGACGTTATGAATGGTATGGGCGTCATTTAAACGTCACTGTGGACCATGGAGGTTTCTACGGTAGGAATTTCCCTACCCACCTTTCCCTTTAGTGCGGCCCACCTAAGTCTTGGATCCAGCTAATTATTGGTCTCATGTTCTAAAATAAGCTGAACAAACGGATGGACAGAGCTAATTTTTCACAAACATCATGGTAGGCCCCACCTAAGTTCCCAACTAAAGAAATCTGTGTCCCCCATAAAGTGCATTACTGAGACAAATGCGGATTGCGTCCTACCCTACGCGTCTCCTGCTCAAAACGGGCAGGAGCTACAAGTGGCCATCGAGATGTATGGATTTTATCATAGCGTCAATCCATTTCTCAGTATCATTTCAGGTTATAGGACAAAAAATGAGACAGATCCAAGACATAGGTGGACCACACGATGGAGGTTAAATTATTACCGTTGAAAACTTCTTGGAGCCATAGAAGTTTTGGATCGAGCTGATATTTGTGTTTTATAAGGCTCTCAATGGAGTGGGTCAGATCTGAGATCCTAATTCATTTTGAATCCGTATAATGTAGATTTGGATCTTAAAATAGTTTGGATTATTTAAATGGACCGGATTTGGATCTTAAAATAGGTTCCATTACTTAAATGGACCATATTTGGATTCAGAGAAACGTATCCGAGTTCGATCCAATTCCGATCCAAATGCGACTCATTGTCACATTATTGTATATGTTAGCCATCTATTTTCCAGATTATTTTAAGCTATGTTTCAATTCACTCTCAAGTTGACCATGTCACAATAAATAATGGGATTTACATCATTTTGCTACTAAATTAAATATATTATATTATATATATATATATATATATATATATATATATATATATATATATATATATATATATATATATATATATTAAATTTGTAATGGGTCGATTGCGGCTAGATCCGATTGAATCCCATGGTTATATGGATTTTGGATCGAAAATGGATCTAATACGGATATCACCTTTTAGATCCGAATCTGTCTATAGATATTTAAACTTGGAGCCGGATCCAGTTGGATCCGATCGATCTAGATCATTTTGAATCCCATGGTCATCCATGTCTATGTAACTTTATAAATAGGTTGGACGGCAAATAAATATCACGGTAGGCCTTAGGAAAGTTTCAATGGTGAGAATCATTACCACCACTTCTTCCTATGGTGTGGTCCACCTGAGCGGTAGACTTACCAAAATTGCCGGGGTTGGATGCAATTCGCGTCCTAGTTATGGCTCTTTGTGCGGAATCGGTGTCTTGACCATGCTAGATTTGATTGAGCGTATGCTGGATTTGATTGGGCGTATGTTAGAGTGGCTCCATGCAAAGCGTGTTTAACATGGCACCAGGCTGGAGATATTCCTGTCGTGTTATCTGTGGGGGCCATGGTAATGTATATATTTTACCCCTACAATCCATTTATTTTGATCGATCATTTTAGACCATAAGCCCAAAAAGAATTCACTCAAGCAGACCACACCACAAGAAGAATAAAAAATTTATAGTTGAAAACTTATTGAGTGGCACATAAGTTTTGAATCTTATAAATTAGATAGCTAATAAACATCAAAGTAGACCCTAGGAAGTTTTTGAATTCAATCCCTACTGCTTCCTATGGTGTGGTCCACTTAAGCCTTTAATCTGCCTTCATTTTGTGCTCATGCCTTAAAATGATCTATCATTCAGATGGTGTGGATGGGACATATATATCATCGTGGCCTAACAAAGAGACCCGGACAACATGACCCCTCTCTAGCTATGTCCTGGTGGGGGTAATACCCAATCCTTGCCGGTTTGACAGGACCGTAGCTCAATCAAGCTTGATGGGTCCCATCTCTGTCAACCGCATGTGGCCCAACAAAATCTCACCACATTGAAATCCAATTGCGTGCCGACGCTCTTATTGCGTGGAGTAAACCTAGAATGTATGTGTTTTACCTATTCTGTCCATATGGTTTTCCAGCTCATGTTAGGGGCTGAGCCCAAAATTTAAGCATATCCAAATCTCAAGTGGACCATGCCAGCAGGAAACAATGGGAATAATGATCTCCACGGTTGAAACCTTCCCAGGCCCCTACAGTTATTTGTCATCCAACCTGTTCATAAGATCACATGGACATGGATGAAGGGAAAATTCAAATATCAGCTTGATCCAAAACTTCTGTGTCCTCCAAGAATTTTTCAATAGTAGACATTCAGTTCACACTTTTCCTATGGTGTGGTCTACTTTAGATTCTGATATGCTTCATTTTTTTGCATCATAACTAAAATTATCTGTTAAGATAGATGGACGGAGTGGATAAAATAAATAAATCACGATGGGCCCCACAGAGCGTACTCCGCACGCTAATACGCAATCCGCTTCCCACCGCATCGGGCGCGAATTAGGGTGTTACCCCGGGAACAACTTAGTGGGTGTTACCCCTACCGTATGGCCCACATGGATGATATTATGTATATCCACTCCGTCCATACGTTTATACAGCCCATTTTAGGGTAATGTTCCAAAAATTATGCAGATCCAAATCTCAAGTGGACCATACCACTAGAAACAGTGTGATTGAGTGCCCCACCATTAAAAATTCCAAAGAGCCCATGGTAAGGTTTTGGTATTGTTTATTTGCAATCCAAGCTCTTGATAATGTCAATAAGGTCCTGATGAAGGGAAAATATAAATATCAGATTGATCCAAAACTTTTGTGGCCCACAAAATGTTTTTAATGGTTATTAATTACTATTTCTAGTGGTATGGTCCACCTAAGATTTGGATCTTCTTAGGGTTTTGGATCATATCCTAAAATGACTATGAGAAAATAGATAGACAGCATAGATATATAAAAAAACTACATCACGATGGGCCCCACACGGTAGGGGTAACACCCACTAAGGTGTTACTAGGGTAACATCTAATTCGCTCCCCACCACATCACCCAATCCACTTTCAACTTGTGTGCCTGCACACTTGGCACATGCTACTCCAATCCAATCCAGACTGTCCAAGTCACTAGCTCAACTGTGGATGAATGATATCCTGAAGGCTTTACTGTTCTAATTCCCTGAGCCATCTGATATCTCCCGTTAAGCTTGGACCATTGATTACTTTCCGAACTAAAGAAATCTGTGTCCCCCGTAAAGTGCATTGCTGATATGCAGATTGCGTCCTACCCTACTCAGTCTCCTGCTCAAAACGCGTAGGAGCTACAAGTGGCCATCGAGATGTATGGGTTTTATCATAGCGTTCATCCATTTCTCGGTATCATTTCAGGTTATAGGCCAAAAAAATGAGGCAGATCCAAGACATAGGTGGACCACATGATGGAGGTTAAATTATTACCGTTGAAAACTTCTTTGAGCCACAGAAGTTTGGAATCGAGCTCATATTTGTGTTTTATAAGGCTCTCAATAGAGTGGGTCAGACCCGAGATCCGATTTTTTGAATCTGTATAATGTAGATTTGGATTTTAAAATAGTTTGGATTATGTATAATGTAGATTTGGATTTTAAAATAGTTTGGATTATTTAAATGGACCGGATTTGGATATTAAAATAGGCCCAATTACTTAAATGGACCATATTTGGATTTAGAGAAACGTATCCAAGTTAGATCTAATTCCGATCCAAATCCAACTCATTGTCACATTACTATATATGTTAGCCATCCATTTTGCAGATTATTTTAGGCCATGTCTCAATTCACTCTCAAGTTAATCATGTCACAATAAATAATGGGATTTGCATCATTTTACTACTAAATTAAATATATTATATTATATATTTTTTTTAAACTTGTAATGGGGTTGATTGGGACTAGATCCGACTGAATCCCATGGTTATATGGATTTTGGATCGAAAATAGATCTAACTATTTATAAATGGATCTAACTATCCGAATTTGTCTATAGATATTTGAACTTGGAGCCGGATCTAGTTGGATCCGATCGATCTAGATCGTTTTGAATCCCATGGTCATCCATGTCTATGTAACTTTATAAATAGGTTGGATGGCAAATAAATATCACAGTGGGCCTTAGGAAAGTTTCAATGGTGAGAATCATTACCACCACTTCTTCCTATGGTGTGGTCTACCTGAGCAGTAGACTTACCAAAATTGCGAGGTTGGACGCAATTTGCAGTCCTAATCATGGCTCTTTGTGCGGAATCGTGACTTGACCATGCTGGATTTGATTGGGCGTATGTTGGATTTGATTGGGCGTGTGTTAGAGTGGCTCCATGCAAAGCGTGTTTGACGTGGCACCAGCTAGGAGATATTTCTGTCGTGTTATCTGTGGGGGCCATGGTAATGTATATACTTTACCCCTACAATCCATTTATTTTGACCGATCATCTTAGGCCATAAGCCCAAAAAGAATTCACTCAAGTGGACCACGCCACAAGAAGAATTAAAATTTTACTAGTTGAAAACTTACTGAGTGGCATAGAAGTCTTGGATCTTATAAATTAGATAGCTAATAAACATCAAGGTAGGACCCTAGGAAGTTTTTGAATTCAATCCCTACTACTTCCTATGGTGTAGTACCACTTAAGCCTTCAATGTGCCTTCTTTTTGTGCTCGTGCATTAAAATGACATGTCATGAATGGATGGTGTGGATAGGACATATATCATCGTGGCCTAACAAAGATCTCCTGGACAGCACGACCCCTCTCTAGCTACGTCCTGGTGGAGGGTAATACCCAATCCGGTACCGGTTTGATAGGACCGTAGCTCAATCAAGCTTGATGGGTCCCATCTCTGCCAACCTCATGTGGCCCAACAAAATCTAACCACATCGAAATTGGATTTCGTGAATACGTGCTTATCGTGCAGAGTAAACTCTGTTGGGCCACCTAGAATGTATGTGCTTTATCTATTCCGTCCATACATTTTTCCAGCTCGTTTTAGGGGTTGAGCCCATCCAAATCTCAAGTGGACCATGTAACAGGAAACAGTGGGAATAATGATTTCCACCGTTGAAACCTTCCCAAGCCCTACAGTGATGTTTATTTGTCATACAACCTGTTCATAAGATCACATGGACATGGATGAAGGGAAAATTCAAATATCAGCTTGATCCAAAACTTCTGTGTCCTCTAAGAATTTTTCAATGGTAGACATTCAGTTCACACTTTTCCTGTGGTGTGGTCCACTTTAGATTCTGATATGCTTCATTTTTGGCATCATATCTAAAATTATCTGTTAAGATAGATGGACGGAGTGGATAAAATAAATAAATAACAGTGGGCCCCACAGAGTTTGCTGCGCACGCTCACTAAGCAATCCGCTTCCCACCACATCACCCAATCCACTTTCAACTTGTGTGCTGCACACTGGGCACATGCTACTCCAATCCAATCCAATCCAGACCGTCCAAGTCACTAGCTCAACTGTGGATGAATGATATCCTGAGGGTTTTACTGTTCTAATTCCCTGAACCATCTGATATCTCCCGTTGAGCTTGGACCATTGATTACTTTCCTTCTAACAACGCAATTAACGGCAGGGATTTAGCAATTCTGGTCGACTTTGACCATGATCCATCCACGTAGGGCTTAGATCTGCGTTTTCTAGATTCAAGTGCTTCTTAGGTCGGTAAGCCGGCCCTAGTAATGCGTGGCCCGTCTTTCTCTGCGGAATAATCAACTCACAAAGGTCATGAACGGTGCCGTCTTGTGATTGCTGCTCTTGTCCACGTAAAGCTTTGATACTCTGCCAGAGTGCTTTGGCTAATACGCATGCGCTTTCAAACTGCCAACGTGGATCATATGTAACTCAAAATGAGCCATTCATATCTGGGCCCCCATTTTAGATGGCTCACAAACCGAAAACTACGCTGAAGTGATGTCCTATCTAATCCGGTTTGTGGACATGTAATGGACGGTTAAACGAGATAGTTCACCAGTTATTGGTTAGGACAGCTCTATCAATCTTAATTTTGGATTGTGAACCGTCTATTCTACGCTGGATCCCACAGTGAGATGTTAACCTGCAGCTAAATGCGTGCCAGACAATTTTCCAAGTGCACGGGTATGAACCGACGCCTGGTAGTTGCAGCTACCTGCTGTCACCACGCTGTGGGCCCACCATGATGTATGTATTTTATCCACACCGTCCATCAGTTTTTTCAGCTCATTTTATGGTGTGAGCCCAAAATTGAAGCTAATCCAAAGGTCAAATAGACCATGCCACAGGAAACAATGAGGATAATGAGATCCACTGTTGAAACCTTCTCAAGGCTCACAGTGATTTTTATTTAACATCCAAGCTGTTAATAAGGTTACACAAACATAGATGAAGGAAAAACACAAATATTAGCTTGATCAGAACTTCTATGGCCCCAAGAAGGTTCCAACGGTGGATATCATTATCCCCACCGTTTCACGTGGTCTGGTCCACTTGAGCTTTGGATACACGGAGTTGGATTGTGTCCTTCCTTAGAAAGCGTCCATACTGAGCTGTGGAGGGGCCCACCGTGATGTATCTGTTTATCCACTCTAGCCATTCTGTTTCTACTATCAGGCTGACCATATGAGATCAAGAATGAGGCTGGTCCAACGGTCAGATTTACTGCACCAAATACAGAGCTCGGGTTACATTAAATGCAAGAGTCATTTCTGATGTGGTCTATTTAACCGTTGGACCTGCCTTATTCTTAGTCTCATGTGGTAAGCCTGATCTTAGAAACAGAACGGACGGAGTGGATAAATAGATACATCACGGTGGGTCCTCCACAGCTCGTTTGCGTCCATACCGAGGAAGGACGCAATCCGACTCCTGGATATACTTCTTGCAAAAGGCTTTTCTCTAATCCCCAAATAATTATAACAAAAAAAATAATAATAATAAAAAAAAAAATCCACCTCGGTTGGGCCGAGCCAAGGTAGGCCCACCGAGACTGACTGTACAAGGCCTAGGGCCCAATCCAAGGTGGGCTTAGCACAGTAGGACCAAGCCCAAAATAGGTCAGTTCCTCGCTCTACTTGAGCCGGCTGAAAATTGATCACATCTATATTTCCCACTTAAATATTGAGCCACACATATACAAAGAAATGCACGTTAAAAAGCATGCAAGTCATGTATTGCCTACGAAAGGATATGTCATCAGGATAGAGCTCCTGTAAATATGAAGTTGGGCCGGGCTTAAAATGACTTGAGCCCAACACTGGCCCAAAATTATGTTTTGCCCATGATGCCGCCCTGTTGCCACCCCTACATGCAGCTGAATTCTTCTCCAGGCCACCTTCGGCTAGGGCCTACAGTGTTGGGTCCACCTGGACCTTGTAGTGTCTGTCGGTCGAGCCTAGCTTCTACAATAGATGGGACACGGATTGCACACTTTTACTCCATGGCATTGGAACCTGATGGGGCTTGATTTGGCTGCATGCTGACTTTAGAGATGGGCCCATGACAAAACATGTCTGAAAGTTCTTCGGTTGCGTATACATTCAACCTTCTCTGAAGGTGTAGAGATGCCCCCTATAAAGCAAGTTTGAAAGTTCTTAGTTCAGGTATACACTCGGTCCGAAAATTCCTGATTATTGGGTGAGTCTCTGACCCTGGGACCCACCTTCATGTATGTGTTATATTTCCCGACCGTCCGTTCATTTTAAGTATGACTAAAAAATAAAGCAGATTCAAATCCCAGTAAACCACACTATAGGAAATAGTGGTGATTAATCATTAAAAACTTTTTTTTTCAGGGTGATCGATCTTGGATGGCAAATAAACATAGCCATAGGAAGCTTTTAATGGTGGGTGTTCAATAACCACCGTTTGCTATGGTGTAGTCCACTTGAGATTTGTATCTGCTTCATTTTTTTGGACCATGTCCTAAATAGTCTGACAAAACGGATGGACGGCGTGGATATAGTATACATAAATCGAGGTGGACCCCACGGTCAGTGACCCACCAACTAAGCAGTACCCACACTCACCTAACCGGCGCCCCACATTCAAGCCACTCGCAGTGCGTTCCGACCGGAACATAGTGGAGGTCTTGTAAGTCGGACGCGGATTAGCTACTGACAGGTTGAGTAGCCATCTCGCTACTGAAGTGACGTCACCAACTTCTGTGGGATCCAATGTAATGTATGTGTTGTATCCACACCGTCCATCTAGTTGGAGAGATCATTTTAGGAAATGATCCAAAGAATGAGGCAGATCCAAATCTCAAGTGGATCTCACCAAAGAAAACAGTGGGAATTGATCTCCTACCATTAAAAACTTCTTGGAGCCACAGAAGTTTTCGATTAAGCTGATATTTGTTTTTTCCCTTCTCACATCTCTGTGTGAACTTATGAACAGGTTGGATCTCAAATAAACACCATGGTGGGCCTTAGAAAGGTTTCAACGGTCGTGTCACTGTCCCCACTGTTTTCTTTGGTGGGGTCCCACTTCGAGATTTTGGATCTGCCTCTATCTTTGTCTCATGCCCTAAAATAATCTCTTCAAATGGATGGACGGTGTAGATACAACACATACATCACCGTGGGCCCCACATAAGTTGGTGACGTCACTTCAGCAGCGAGATGGCTACTCAACCTGTCCGTAACTAATCCGCGTCCTTGTAAGTCACACGCTCTTAGGCTACTTCCACGAAGTTTCCTACTTCTGTCAAACCCCGACCTTTCAATCCTCTTTTTAACTCTTGGACTTCGAAAAATCAGTTTTGCTTTCTGCATCTGCATCTCTTTCTCCCTTCGCCGGCTTTGGATTCTACCGTTTGGATCTCTCTCCGCATCTGCCTCAGTATACGTACGTATATATATCTCTCTCGACGTAGGGAAATACCGTATAAAAATACGTACGACAGCGCCTTGTTTAGATGGCGGATATTAAATGGATCTTCTTCTTTCAGATTTTTTTCCATTTTTCCCTCTTCATTTCGATGAGGTTTTAGGGCATGTTTCGGATACTTCTCTGTTCAGATTCCGCTCTCGATATTTCCAACCGCTGGTATTTTTCTATCATTTGGTTGTAGCGGAAATTTCATGGATCCGAACTTTTGATCTCTTGCATGTTTGTGTTTGTTTCTCGATTCTTTGAATTCTGGAATTCCTTGCTTTGGACTTTAGTTATAGTAATGATTCAGCAAGGTATCGATGTGCTGGTGAATTTTCCATTTGTGTTGAGTAACTGAGTTCAAATTCGACGTGCTATTCTAGTTATGTTGATGTGTGATGCATGTAGATCTCAGGCGATGTGTTTGATCACATGTATTTGTTACCTTGTTTCTCGGTTCATGGATAGTTTTATTGATTTAGTGTTTTTGTTCTTTTCTTTTAAATACTCCATCATTGCAATTTTCTATTCTTTGATTTGCTTGGAGAATTCCCTTTGGTAATTTGATTATCTAGTGGGCAGTAAGCGTGTACTGGTTTAATTTGCTTCATTGTGAATTTGGCAACTTGCATGTGACCGTTTGCTGAAATCTGCAACATTTCCGATAAAATGATTTAGCATTTTACGGCTTCGGTGGAAGTTACATGTCCAACTATTTCTTACTGTAGGTCCTGTGGTGGATGTGCGATGCCCCAAAGCTCACCGCTATCAGATGATCCTAACCTCCCAATTGGGCTTCCATTGAATGTGGACTGTTTGCTGCAATTGCCCATTTCCTTTGGAGGACTATGATTATCTGATAGAGGCGGTAATGGGTGGTAGCCCGTCAAATGATCAGGCCCACCAAATGAGCAAGTTAGGCACCACGTGTACCGCAATTGGTTTGAATAAACACATTCTTTAAACTGAGCATTATGTAATGTCTCGTGCTTGAATACATAGTTGATAGTGTTTGTGTTATTTTCTCAAGTCTATCTAATTTCTACATTCTTTTTTTCTGTGTATAGTGATGTTGATGTTTAGGGCAAGTTACATTCAGTTGCTGAGATAAGTGGTGCTATTGATAAAGTTGAGATAGTTCGTCGTTCTTGTTGAAGTGAGTTCCTTCATCATCATCATTAGAAATCCGGGCATTATCATATATGCTTTCAAATGGGTAATTTTTATTTTTATTTTTAAATAGAGACAAAATGTTATTAAAAGCAGAATGAAAAAAGAAAAAAGAAAAAAGAAAAAAAAAAAAAAGAAGAAGCCAAAACAAGTGATCCACTCATCACGTAGTCAAGCTCCTCACCAACTTCATATAGCTAAAAGATTAAGCAAAGGTGCAAAAAGAAGCCACAAACAACCTTGAGGTCTGAAGCCCATTAAATATCCCTAAAAATCTCCTTTCCATTCTAGATAGCTATAACGTCATCATACGAGCAAACCCTATATTCCAAAGAATCAATTGCTCAGTCATCAATCAAACATGCCAATTGAATACTTCATAGAGTCGATTGATTTTGGCTTCCCTTTCAACACCTGCAAGTTCCTTTCCTTCCACACTCATGGGAGCATCTGCCTGAGAAGTTTCCTCTATGCTGAAGGGTCCTGCTCTCCATGAAGGTTTAGAGTCGGTGTATTGGGTATCATATTGTTCATCACCAATGTGGCCCATATTCCCTGTATTGGGCTGTTCCCACTATCGGTCATGGACAATACTGGTATGTATCAGGCGATGCATATTGGTCTCAGAAGATACTTTAAACCATGCTTTCTGTCCATTTATCAACCCAGGGAAAGAAGTCATTGCCAACCCAATCAACCCCAAACCAATGAAGGAATGGCACCAGATGCCCCTCACCACATCGCAGTGAAGAGAGAAATGATTAACACTTTCTTCATTTATCCTACATAAGAAGCGCATATTTGGCTTTTGCATCTTGCATTTCTTCACGTTGTCAATCTTAATAATTTTATTGGCTTTGGGAAGCCAAGCAAAAGATTACAGTCTAGGATATGGATAGAATTGAATTATAAGAAGTTTCATGTTGAGTTTTCACTGTTTCATGGTACTGTGGTTTAGGCACAATGGGAACCTTAGAAGAGATGGCGGACCATGAATTGGAAGGAGAGATCCTTGTTAGTTCATCATCTCCGAGTGCAAGAAAGATGCAAACTTTTGAGACTTCTCATTGTGCACCTATGGCAGATGTTGCCCATGCATGGAATCCAAAGCGGATGCGTGGTAGATTACTCGTGAATATTTCTATCGTCTTATTTAAAACCAAGATCTCATGTTGAGTCTTGACTGTTTCATGGTACTGTGGTTTAGGCGTGGCAGTGGGAACCTTAGAAGAGATGGCGGACCACGAATTGGAAGGAGAGATCCTTCTTAATTCATCATCTCCAACTGCAAGAAAGATGCAAACTTTTGAGACTTCTCATTGTGCGTCTATGGCAGATGTTGCCCATGCATGGACTCCAAAGCGGATGCGTAGTAGATTACTTGTGAATATTTCTATCGTCTTATTTAAAGCCAAGATCAATGTGTTGTTACCTTTTGGTCCTCTGGCAGTCTTGCTCCACTATCTTACTGGAAAGCATGTAAGTCTTACTCATGTCAATTAATTCTTTCTATTTGCTTTGGTTAAAAAGAAAAGAAAAGAAGAGCTTAATTCATCACTGCCTCGTACCTATGTCCAAATGGTAGCTCTGGTAGTCACAGACGATGGCATTCTTAGCTCAAGTATATTTTGTCAAAGTAGCTATTTGGCTGCATTGTCATTTGGTAGGCTTCTCATGTCTATTTTCTTTTAATAACTGTTATGCATCAAATTTCCACACACCTTAAATGCTTTCACAAGCCTTGGTTTTGAATCTTGTGGTAGCTATGTGTTACATATATTACAGGGCCAGGGATGGGTTTTCTTCTTCAGCTTGCTAGGCATAGCACCTTTAGCCGAGCGTTTGGGTTACGCAACAGAGTAAGTGCAGGCTGAAGCTTTATTAGGGCTGTTTCCTTCATATTATTAATATTCAAGCATGGTAATGAATGTTTGCTGTTTTTTGGTATAGGCAGCTTGCATACTACACTGGACCGACAGGTACATCTGTTCTCTTAGTTACAACGCCATTTTAAGTTATGTTACCATCTAATCTTGTGTTTGTTGAAAGCGTTTGTTTATTCACACGTCATTGCTCACTTCTACTGCATATAAATGAACAAATGCTTATTGGCACATGCAGTTGGGGGTCTTTTAAATGCTACATTTGGAAATGCGACCGAAATGATTATTTCGCTCTATGCTTTGAAGCAAGGGATGATACGTGTTGTTCAACAATCATTGCTGGGCTCTATCTTATCAAATATGCTGTTAGTGCTTGGATGTGCTTTTTTCATTGGCGGGATCGTTAATAATAAAAAAGATCAGGTCTTCAACAAGGTAGATCGTCTTGTGTGTGAGGGATTTTTTCCCTAAAATTTCTCCATGCAAAGTTTTCTTTCATCCATATCACATTGCAGTGTTAAAATCCAATTAAAGTAGCGTACCTTCACAACAGGCAGCTGCTGTGGTGAACTCAGGATTACTGTTGATGGCTGTCATGGGTATAATGTTTCCAGCTGTGCTTCAATTCACGCGCTCGGAGTTGCATGTTGGGAAGTCAGAGTTGGCTCTTTCGAGGTTTAGCAGCTGTGTGATGCTGGTAGCCTATGCTGGCTACCTCTTTTTTCAACTAAAGAGTCATCAGAATCTTTATGATCCAATTGTTGAGGTGAGTTTACATTCAGTCTATTTTAGGCATATTTGAACATTTGTTATGTTTAAGTGTGTTCTCATGTATTTTGTAACTGAGTTGGATATTTTACTGTTCAATGGGTTTCAACAAGCATGGACAGTCCTCGTCCTGATCTTTTAGCTTATGAGTTATGACTATCAGTGTGGTGAATACAATGTACGATAGGCCGCTTAATTCCCCTAATCTAACTTATTTTCACCAAGTGAAAACTACTCTTATCGGATATCAGATGAAACTTGTTTTAGACAAGTATCACTAAGCTTATGACTATTAGTATGGTGAATGAAATGAACAATAGGTCACATCACTCTCCCAATCTAATTGGATATGCTTATTTGGCATCCCTCTTTATATGTGAACAGAATATGTTATTGTCAAACTTGGATCCCATTTCAGGAAAATGATTTGAGCTCAATGAGATGTTAATTGAGAGATCCTTATGTTCGCCAAAGTAAAGGTCTTGCTTCAGGCAAAAGCAAAGTTTGGGTGGGCGGAGTTGGAGGTTGGTGGTTTGTGCTTCCCCCATTCTTGATTCTCCTAAACCCATTGCGTGACCTAACACATGGTAAGGAGATTAGCCACACTTTCCTTGGGTGTTTGAGTCCCGGAGCTTCCTCTTTTCCTACTGACTGTTCGAGTGAGGATTTACCAGAGATCATTACATGCATATCAGAAGTTTGGAAGCTGGTGGATTTCACCTCATTTCAATTGTGAAAATGACAATGGCACCTCCTATGTCAGCTGATGCTGTCCGGGGTTGGCAATGGACACCTCTCCCATAGTGGGTGGCTATTCTTCCGAGATGTTGACGAGTAGGCATGCTCTCAGTGCATGGTTCCTTTCCCAGTTGCAAGCTAAGTGGCAGTAGGTTTCCCTATGAACATCAATGATCTGCTCTCCAGTGTAGAAATTTCCATCTCACACATTCGAGTGCCATTACTTCTCTCTAGCTCTGCCCCTGGAGGGCCTATTCCCCTTCTTGGTCCTTCACACGAGTCTGGTTCCAAACTACTATAGCTGAGGCTGAGAGTGTGGACAGTGGATTTTGTTAGGCGGTGTAGTGGAGGTTGGCTCGTTGCCATCCATGGGTATTCACCACTTCTTTGCACTAGCTCAAAGTCTATAAATAAACAGTCCAAAATCAGCACATGTTGGACCATATGGTGAGCTGTTGGCCTGCATCAGTTTTCCACAAATCTTATTTATAGCATGAAGGTGGGTGATGGGAGGGACTTTAGGTTACCCATGTCCTAGTTTGAAAATGATACCTTGCTTTTTGGTGATGGCACATTCAGTGAAGCACAAAACCTTTGAGACATGTTATGCTTCGAATTGGTCTCTAATTGATAGTTAACCTCTCCAAGAGCAGTGTGATGGGGCTGAATTTGGATCTTGCCGTTGTTTACTGATGCAGGATGGCCTAGTTATGATGCATGTTTATAAACACAATTATCCAGCGGAAATAAAAGGCAATAATAATCTAAAATTCTAGCATTAATCATCATAACTGAGAAAATCATAAAGGAAACATGCAATGGAGCGGGCCATCATCACAACCATGGAGTATGGAATTCAATTATTACTTAGGTTGGATCCGGCGAGGGATGAGACCTCCCGATCTTGCATGGTCATACCCAATCGATTAATGAAGATCACTAGTCCGAAGAATCAGGAAGTTTCTCGGATTAGGGATTAGAAAATTTGGGGGTTTAGGGTTTAGATCGATTCTCAAGGTTTGATCGAGGAAGGGTTAGCAAAACTAGAAAATAGAACGAAGAAGATAATTACCTTGAAGAATTTGGAGGGGCACAAGAAGAAATTAGAAGAAGAAGATTAAGGAAAGAGAAGAAGCACCATGAGAGAGAGAGAGAGAAGAGAGAGGTCACCAAAGAGGTTTGCTTTTCATTAATAATCAACTAATCACGTTATTAGGGCTTAGCCCACTTAAATGACCAAGAAGAAAACATAAAAGTACCAAAATACCCCTAAAATATTGGTAAAAAACAACTAAAAAAAACAGTTCGTACGTTGGCCGGGCGCCCGGTGACCAAATTGGCTGGGCGCCCGGCTGAGACAAAAACTGTCCAGCAAGAAAAACTGCAAAATGCAGAATTTCGGGCGCCCGGTGACCAATTTGGTCGGGCGCCCGACCACCTTCAGAAAGGCATTCTTTTATTCCTTCAGTCGGGTCTTCTTCCATCCTACACACGTGTCTTCTATGTGCCAAATCACGTGCGTAGGGTCTTCAATGCTCCTCAATTATCACCTAACCACAAGGAAGGTGTTAGTGGTGGGCGCTTTCTTCGTTGGTAAACTTGAAATGATTTTGTGTCCTCATCATTTACTCTGTAGCTGTGTTATGGTTGTGAATGGCTGGTTTTCTCTTGGGGTTGAATTTGGATCTTGCTGTCGTAAACTCTGTAGCATGTGTTATGGGTGTGAATGGCTGGTTTTCCCCCAAAGCACCTCTGCATTCCTCCATTTAAGACAAAGTTGGGCCAAATATGTGGGACAGGGTGATTGGAAAGTTTAATAGGGAACTAGCTTCTTGGAAAGGAGATTTCTATCCTTGGGCACGAGTATAACCCCTCATAAAAGCGGTGCTAACTAGTTCACCAATAATATCCTGATATTGGCATGCTCACCAATAAAAGGGGCATTATTTTTGGAATCTATTCAAAATAGATTTCTCTAGAACAATTGCAGAGAAGCTCACAATTTTCACCTGGTTGCTTGGAATGAGGTGTGCAAGCTGGTTCGTTGTGAAGGGCTGGGTCCAAGAAACATTAGGAAATGGTGTTAGGGATCAGGTATTGGGGAAGCATCCTTGCTTTGAAACCTTCTGGAGGCTAAATTTGGGACATCAATGATGCATCACATTCTGTTGGATCTTCAGTTAGGAGAGCAATATCCTAGTCTCATTACCTTTGCTCTAAACATTTCAAGTTTAGAGTTGGTATTGGTAATGGTATCTGTTAGAGTACACAAACCTGGTGGACATGAAAGCACTACAAGGTATTGAGTTTACTTTAGAATGGTACCTCAGAGTACCATACTCTTTTTAGATTAAGATTTATCCTGGAGATTACATGTAAATTTAGATTAGACTTATCTAGGTATTGTTAAATGGATATAAACAAAGCATTAGAGAGGTGAGGAGATTATATCAATGTCCGCTTTTGGAAGATAATTGGTGTTCAGAAGCCCCCTTGTGTGAGTTGTATGAAAATCAAGGTATTTCATAATAGTAACGGTGGCATAATCGCCACCGTCATTACCATTACGATATGGGCCGTAACAGTCATAATGGCTTAAAAAAAAAACAACCCTATTTTGGCTTGTAATGGGCCATTACAAGGCATCTTTTTCCATCATGGTCCCATAATGCGTAATGGTTACCACCGTTATCATTAACTAATGGCCATTACATAACCATTTTGGAATACCTTAATGAAAATCTAAATTGCCTACAATGATGAGATCAGTAACCTCATTTGCATTCTGGCATCACTGTTGTCTTTAGTCCTCACGATTCCTTGGATAAAAAGAATTTGGAGCCTCGATCTCACAGGTGTTTTTTTCAGTTCGCTGGTTGACCTGATCCCTTTTGAGTGCGATCAAGACCAATTCAAACCATTCTCCGGAATTTGGTCTTCCGTCATACCTTTGAAGGTAAAAACATTTGTTTGGACAACTTGCCTTGATAAAATTTTGACAGTTGAGACCACCTAAAAAATAGAGGAATGATGCTCCCTAATCGCCATGCAACGTGTTATGCCAATGAAGAAACAATTATCCATGTATTGATACATTGTAAATTTGCTACAAACACGTGGATTGTGGTGATCAAGAAATTTGGAATGGAGTGAGTATTTCCTGAATTTGTTTCAGAATTAGTTGAATGGTGGTCAACTCTGGCATGGGGATATATAGGGCGCTTACTTGGGAAAATGGTGGCCCTTGGTTCCTTATGGTCTCTATGGTTAGAAAGAAACTGCAGTCTTCAAAACGAAAGCCATCTTCAGTTGCGGATGTTGTTTTAAAAAAAATCAGTCTGATCATTAAATAGATGACAAATTTAGGGGCTTCTCTTGCTCCACTGTGGCATCCAACTGGGAAAGTCGTCCAATGCAATCAAAAGTTAGCTAAAGATATTGTAAGGTGGAAGCCCCCCTCTGCCCAGGCTTTCCAAGAATATTATTGATGATTGTTCTTTTGGGAACCCCAGACTTGCCGAGGATTTTATTTATTTATTGGAAAGATGACAATATTATTGGGGGAAGAGCAGGGAAAACAAAACTGAATGAAGAATAGAGAAGAAACAACAAACAAAAAAAGAGACCAAGGGGCAAAGAGAAAAAGAACGAAGAAAAAACAAAAGAAAAAAGCGAGATAGAAAAGCAGGTCCAAGCCTGTGAAACTTCTAGAAACAGACTCCACCCAGAGGATTAAGGAGCCCAATTCTGAAAGAGAAGAAGCACCCTGATAAAGACCTTGGCCGACAAGATGCTTTTATTTTGGAAGTAGCGGGTATTTCTTTCGGTCCAGAAAGCCCAAAGGACCGCCAAGGAGATAATTCTCCAATGCTTCTTCCTCAATCGGCCACCAGGATCAGCATGCCAGGATTGGTGATGTGATTCGTGATACAAATGGTACGATGCTCATGGAATTCTTGGACCCCTTTGGCTTTCAGGATGCTAATTACACAGAGGCTGCGGCTCTCCTGCAAGTGACCAGAGTGGTGATCACCTTGAATTTTCTTCCCGTGATCAGAGAAAGCCATACCAAAAGTGCCATATCTTGGGCTAAAGGTGGGCATGCCTGATTAGACTAGCGTACCTTTGGATGAAGCCATGGATTTGTGTCGTCATTCCCTGCCTCCTTCACCGTAGCTCACAGAGAGGCTAACAAAATTGCTGTTTCGCTGGCTAAATTTGTCACGAGCAGAGCCAGTTTTCTCATAGATGACAAGAGATGAGCCTTGGGGTCGAGTCTCGTTTGGATGCCTGTAAAATCTTTAAGTTGTAATCCGATTACAGGTAATCGAATTACAGCTGTGAAGTGTTTACAGTCTGTCTTGTTTGGCTTTAAGTTGTAATCTGTTTACAGGTAAACAAATGTTTGTGTTTGGACAACCTCTAATCTGTTTACGGCTTGTAATTGGATATTTATCCACAACAGAGCTTCGAGTAGTAAATCCTTTAAAAATCATCAAATAACATATAAAGTCTTCATTTAAGATAGATGATTGGGATAAGCCCAACTCAATAGAGCATATGGGTAATCCTCACCCAAAAACAATCATTTAGTTGGCCACAAAAGTGGGCCCACTATTTTAAATTCCCTTTTATGATTAGACACTAATTGAAAATCCAAACTTAAACTAGCCTAAGACCAGCCCATTTGCAATGCAATCCTGACCCTCACCAATCATAAGACCCATTGTATGAACAGCTTAGATCACTGATCCATGACGTTCACTTGTACAAACTGAAAATTGGGACTTGAAATATATAACTTAAAATATACAGAGTACCTTGTGATGCTATTGAGATGTTGGTGTTTGAAAATTTTTCCACGGCTGCCTATGGCATTAAAAATTATTATCTTTAGAAGGCATGGAATACCACCTGTATACAACTTTCCACGCGGGAGTGGATTAGGTGAGTACTTGGTGTGGCTATTATTGTTGGACGCACATTGATGTATGTGCTATATCCACACCGTCCATCCATTTTGTGAGATCATTTTACTGTGTGACCTCAAATACTGAGGTAGATCCAAAGCCAAATGGACCACACCATAGAAAGCGTGGACAATGATGCCGCCGTTGAAACCTTCTTAGGGCCCACCAGGAAGTTCCTGCGTCAATAATCTAGGTGGGGCCCACAATGATGCTTGTGAGGAATCCACCCTGTTCATTCGTTTTGCCATATCATATTAGGACATGGGCCAAAAAATAAGGCAGATGCAAAACTCGAGTGGGCCGCAAGAAAGGAAACAATGAGGATCGAACGTACACTGTTGAAATGTTTTTGGGGCCATAGATTATTTGAAAAAGGCTAATATTTTGTGTTTTCAGTTTATCTTGGTAGTAATGACCTTATGAAGGGTGTGGATGGCATATCAACATTGAGGTGGAACCCAAGGAGGTTTCAGCGGTGGGCATTTCTCTACCCACTTTTTCCTATCGCATGTCCCACTTGAGTTTTATATCTATCTCATTTTTGGGGCAATGTCTTAACATAATTTGGCAAAACGGATGGACGGGGTGGATTTCTCACCATCATCACAGTGGGCCCCACCTAGCTTCCCGTCACAGGTTACTGCGAAATATTTTCGTAGAACAGTCCCATGGGTTTGTCGGGTTTATCTTTTTTTTTTTGAAAGATAACTAAAATTTATTAGAAACAAAAGGCTACAAGGAGGGGGACCGAACCGCTGAGATAGCGATCTAGCTATACGCCAAGAAACAAAAGATTACAACCCTTAAGGTTATCGATACAAGAAGCTCATTCGATGACAAGATGTCCCGCCCTTTTAGAAATGACCTCCGCCGGCAAACTTTCTCCCCTAAAGCATCTTCCGTTCCTTTCTTCCCACACAGACCACCAAAAAGCCGAAAGGGAAATTATTCTCCATAAAGGAGTCTTGTGCTTGCCCAAGTTGATTCTGTGCCGAGCCTTTAGAAGCTCACCCGCTGAGAGAGGGAAGGACCACGAGACATCGAAACGATGTAATATATCTGCCCATATGAGCTTTATGAAATTGCAATGCACAAATAGGTGGTTCACCGTTTCCTCGTCTTCCATACAACATAGACAAACATTTGGGATTATCATACCCCTTTTACGCAAATTATCCACCGTTAAAGTCTTGTTCCTACCCACTAACCACCCAAAAGCAGCAATCTTCGGCGACACTTTATATTTCCATACAAACTTAGTAGCTGACTCGTCATTGTAAGTCTGATTTTTTACTTAGGAAATGATAGAATGACTTAACGATGAAGTCACCTGAATCTTCGAACCTGCATTTTAAAGAATCCGAAGAAGACGTATCCAGCTTACAAGATTGAATACGATGTAGGAGCGCCACGAATTCTTCTACCTCCTCGTCATGAAGGAATCTTCTATAGGGGGGTTCCCACACGACCATACCCCCTAAGATGGAAAAACAATCAGTAACCACTAAGGACGGGTCAGTAGTGATCCAATAGATACATGGGAATTTCTCTTTCAGCGTAGACTCTCCCATCCAAATATCTTCCCAAAACCGTATCTTCTCACCATCCCCAATAGAAAAGACCACACCTTTCAACACATCCCTCTTAGTAGACAAAACACCTCTCCAAAGGGCCGATGATCTATAGGTGGTCGACTCTCTAGTCCACCACCCGCCCTCCAAACACCCATACTTGCTTTTGATAATCCGGTTCCAAAGACTCCCATTTTCTGTTCCTAGTATCCAAATCCACTTACCTAGCAGAGCCCGATTCATTGTTTTGAGATCTTTGATGCCTGCCCCTCCTTGAGTGTGCTTACACACCTCCTTCCAACCCATCAAGCGAAACTTCTTCTTATCTTCTATCCCGTGCCATGGAAAATCCCGCCTAAGTTTCTCTAATCTGGCCAAAATCAAAGCCGAACACTTGAAGACTGATATAAAATAAGTATGCAAGTTTGAAAGAGCTGACTTAATAAGAGCAATGCGCCCGTCAAGAGATAAGTACCTACACTTCCATCTTGCCAGATACCTTTCAAATCTGTCTACCACCTTGTCTTATAACTGTTTCAGAGGCTTTCCTATGCAAAGGGAAAGCCCAGCAAAAGATGCCAGAAGGATACCCACTGCACATCCAACGTACTCGGCCATCTCCCCAACCTCTCCTTCATTCATATTCACCCCCATCAACTTGCTCTTTGCCATATTCGCCATATTCACCCGAAGGCCCGAAACTGCCTCAAAGCACCAAACAATAGCTCTCAAATTACACACCTTTTCTGGGTCGGCATCGCATAAAAGGAGCGTGTCATCTGCAAACTGAATATGAGAAATCGAAGTATCCATTCCTTCCACTTTAAACCCTGAAAATAATCCTTCTTGTTGTCCTTTACTCAACATCTTAGACAAAGCTTCCCCAATAATAACGAATAGAAAGGGCGAAAGCGGATCATCTTGTCGCAGACCCTTGGAGCTTTTGAAAAAACCTTTAGGAGATCCATTAAGCAAAATCGAGAATTGAGCTGAGCTGACGCACTCCCCCATCCACTTTCTCCATTTCTCCCCAAAACCAAGGCGTTGAAATATGTATTGAAGGTGATGCGGACACAAGCGCATTCAAGGTGTACCAACGAAGAAAACGCCAACCACAAGTTCCGTCCTTGTGGATAGGCGACTATTGAGGAGCTGAAGACCCTTCACATGTGATCAAACACATAGAAGACCAAGGTGTCCCATAACGGTAACGGTGGCCGTAAAGGCCACCACCGTTACCGTTACGATACGGGCCGTAACGGCCGTTACGGACCCCGTATCGGCCGATACGGCCCTTTTTTATTTTTTTAAAAAATCTGTTTTAGGACTGTTACGGGGCCGTTATGGTCCAATACGGGGCCGTTACGGGGCCGATACGGGGCCGTATCGGTCCGATACGGGCCTGTTACGAGGCCGTTACGGCCCGTTTTTTCTGTAACGGCCGTTACGGCCGTTTTAACCTCGTAACGCGTAACGGTCATGACCGTTTCCGTTACGTATCGGCCGATACGGCCGATACGTAACCGTTTTGGGATACCTTCTAGAAGACTCCACTCAGGGAAGACACGTGTGAAGGAAGAAAGGAGAATGAAGCCGAAGAAACTGAAGACCGAACTTTGCCTGCCGAGCGCCCGAACCTCTCTAGAGGTTTTCGGACGACTTCGGGCGACACTTCAGGTGCCCGATCGAGCGCCCGAACTTTCCCGCACTTATGATTATTTACTCGTTTTACTTAGTTTTAGGGGTATTGTAGTACTTCTACGTCTTTATTTGCTTATTTAAGTGGGCTAAAGCCCTAAACTCGAGATTAGTTATTGATTTGATTAATGAAAAGCCTCTTGGAGCTTTCCTCTTCTTCTCCCTCTCTCATGGTGATGATTCCTCTTCTTCCTTGATCCCTCTTTTTCTAATTGCTTCTTGTGCCCCTCCTATCCTTCTTCCAGGTAATTCTATCTTTTCCTAACTTATTTGTTTTGCTAACCACAATCCCTAAATCTGAATTTGAGCCTAAACCCTAAAGTTTTCAGATTTTTAAATCCCTAATCCAAAATCCCTTGATTTCTTGGATAAGAGATTCCTCTTAATTGATTGGGTTATAGCCATGCAAGATCGGGAGGTTCCATCCCTCGCCGGATCCAACCATAGTGACACTTGAATCTCATACTTCATGGTTGTGATGAATGACCCGTTCCATTGCATGTTCCTTGTGATCTTCTTAGTTCATGATGATTACTGCTAAATTTTATATTATTATTGTCTTTTATTTCCGCTGGATTATATGTGTTCATGAGCATGCATCATAATTAGGGCATCCTACATCAGAAGGAAACCCCAATTGACGTTGTCATATGCTTTTTCTAGATCAAGTTTGCATAAGATACCTTTTTATCTAGATATATGTTTAGAATTCAAACATTCATGAGCGATGATTTTTGCAAGAACAAATTTCAGACGAGTAGCCAAAACTTTAGATAAAATCTTGGATGGGCCACCTATCAAATTAATAGGCCTGAAATCCTTTAATTGCTCATCTCCAGAAATCTTAGGAATTAAAGCTATAAAGGAGGCTCCCATAGATTTTGATAGACGCCCTCTTTCAAAGAACTCATTCATAAAATCCATCACATCTTCTTTGATAGTCTTCCAAAAGGATTGGAAAAAAACTGCTGGAAACCATTCGGCCCAGGTGCCTTGTCTCCTCCTAAAGCATCCACAACGTTTTTAACTTCTTCAAGGGAAAACGGAACCTCCAAAGCGTTTGCCTCCTTAGTTGAAAGATTGTCGAAATGTAGATGATCCAGCTCTGGTCTATCCCAGCCATCTCCCTGAAGAAGGTTACTGAAAAAACCAACGACCTCGTCTGAGATGCTTTCCTTACCATCGCTGCGAATACCGTTCACCGAAATGCATTGGATTTTGTTGATCCTTGTCTGCACACTTGCCAAGTTGTGAAAAATTTAGTGTTTTTGTCTCCTCCTTTAATCCATTTGCTTCGCGCTCTTTGCCTCCACTTTATTTTGTCTTCCAAAACCCTGGCAGAGTAGTTCTGGATCAGCTAAACTCTTTTTGACAAATCTTCCACTTCCATATGGCCTTCCTCACCTTTGACTTTGATATCTTGCAATTCTGCTAAAATGTTACCTGTCTCGATTTCTCTTTTACCAAGCTCTGTTGCCTTACAGGCCTTAATTTTATCTTTGAGAAGTTCAATTTTCTGCAAAGTCTAAAACCTACAAACACTTCCACCTGAAACCCTGCTCACCAATCTCTTATCATCTGCACAAAATCCTCAAATTTCAGCCACGAGATTTCGAATATGAAGGGCTTCGGGCTCCAATTGTCCTCGTCTATTGCAAGAAGAACCGGGCTGTGATCTGAGGTTGGTTTGGGAAGCACTGTCTGCAAAGCTAGAGGAAATTTCTCCACCCACTCCGGCGAAACCAAAAATCTATCTAATCTAGACATGAGAGGATTCGCCCTCCCGTTTGACGAAGTAAATATGGCTCCAAGCAGCGGAAGATCCACTAACTCCTGTTGATCGATCCATGTTGAAAATGCCTGCATCCCTGAAGTGACCCTGCCACCATTAGATCTTTCATCTGCATACCTTGTGGTATTGAAATCACCCCCAATGCACCACGGACCATTAAATCTTTGGCCTGCTTGCACTCATTTCCTCCCAAAAATCGTTCCTATTAACATCAGAGTTTGGGCCATAAACAGAAGTGATGTGGCAGCAAAAACTAGAACAAACATCTTGAAGAATAACAGAAATAGAAAAGACCCCACTCCAGGAATCTACTAAGGACCACTGAGAATCTTTCCAAGCTATCAGAACTCCTCCTGTCCTCCCCTCGGCATCGAGGGCCACCCAATTTGCAACTTCGACCTTCCAAAGAGTGCCCAGAGGGTTTGTCAGGCTTGTCGCCTACAGGAAAAGAGAAAAGGGCCATCGAGATTGCCCAGCAAATCTCTGGCATCAAATGATCCCAGCGCTTAATTTTCATGGGAAACTCTTGCTTCGAATGATCCCAACTAATAATTTCATGGGAAGCTAGAGTTTCAAGCTGTCCTTGGGAGCTCTTTTGCTACAAACGTGGATGCTGTTGAGGTTCACAGTATTTATTCTTCGTTGAGGTTTCACAAACGCCCCCGTTGAAGGGGCAACTCTCCCTCATTGAGATTTTGTTTTTTAAAAGTATCCGTTGCTTGAAATCCCTTTACCTGTAATCTGAACCATGCTCTTTTACCATGTTTCAAATTACAGATAAAAGCTGTAATCCGATTACAGCCTGCAATCTGTTTACAGGCAAATATGCACATCCGAACGCCCCATGTCATCCGATTACTTGTAATCAGATTACAACTTACCGACTTCACAGGCATCCAAACGATCCTTAGTAAGGTCCTCGGGTTGTTTTGTCTTCTTTGCTTTTAGGAGGGATTTTTTGCAATTGTTTTGTTTTTTTCTTCTTTTATTCATTCTCCCCTCTTAATAAAATTCTTCAATTCATAAAAGATGAAGATGGGTAAAAAACTCCCCTGATCTAGATTCTTTTTGTCAAGTGAAAACTACCTTATAGGAAATCAGATGAAACTTGATAAAGACTCTGAACCACAAGACATGAGAAATGGCAGGGTTCTTCTCGCATATACCTGCGGTCTGTTTGGATCCGGATTTCTGAGCTCATTTTCTTGTTAACCTATGGTTCATTTAAAAAGATTATTGGATTTGGCACTACTACTACTGAACTAATTGCACTCCATTGGTTTAGTTTTTGCAACTCGGTGAGTAGGTTTCATGTCGGTGCAAATCTTTACCTGGAATTAGTTTGTTGCTGTTAATCATTTGTTTATCAGTGTTTTGTCTCATCTCTTCCTCAGAGGTGGGAGATTGTCGAACTGACTTTTGATTTTGTCATATCACATATGAGATCTGCTTATGCGCATGTTGGTGTGTGACGATGCCTTTGCCCTTACTAGTTCAGATAATGCATTTCTAGCTATATCTCATTCTTAATCAAGCATGCTGCCCTTACTGCCATCGAGTACTGTTTTTCACATTCTTTAACTATTTTGGATAAGAATAATGTGGATTTTAGTTATTTGTAGTTGAATGATCTTCTACATATTTCAATAGGAAAATATTTTGGTAATGCTTGCTTATCCCCTCTTTTTTTTTTTTTTTTTTTGTTTTCTTTTCTTTTTTAATGAGTAAGAGCTTACCCCCTCATTTTCTTGGTATCTCCCTTTTATGAAGTCTTGTTTGGAATGAAACATGCCCCGTTGATGCCCATTTAATCATTTGATTAAGTTCAAACACTTCCGAATTTTAGGAAGGAGATCACAGTGAAGAAAACTCTGATGTCGAGGAGGTTCCTGAGATAACTCAGTGGGAATCAATTGCTTGGCTTGCTGTTTTGACGGTATGGGTTTCTGTTATCTCCGGATACCTTGTAAATGCTATACAGGTAAGATATAGTTCACTATCGAACATCTTCCTTGCCTTCCAGACGTTATTGATTTATCATTGTGTATTGTTGTTATCATTGACTGAAATAAATAGACAAATTCTCTAGTGTGGATATTACTAGTCAATAGTTCCTGACCTGACTTAACTGATAGTCATTTCATTAGGTTTTAAATGTTGAATGTGACTGCATACCATGTGTATATGTGTTGATGTCCATTTTGTATGATGTCTGTTCATATCCTGTTTTGTACTTGTGCATGAATACTCAAGGGTGCTGGGAATTTGTTGTTGATTGTCCATGTCTAGTTATTGTAAAATCTTGTGCATCCTTAGGGATCAGAGTCTTATGTTCTACTCAGCCCAAGGTTATGCTGACTGCATCTTCTATTAGTCCTTTGGAGCATATTTTAGTTTTATGTCACATGCTAGGGATCAGGAGGAAAAGCAAGAAGCTTATCTGAAAATAGAAGTTAAATGTGTGTGACATGTGTTTATAACTTGACCTATGCCTGTGGGGGTCAGGAAGAAACTTTTGGAAGTGATGTTATGTTCTGCTCTGGGAGAATGAATCTTTTCATTCTAGATCGTGGTCCAAAAAATTCGACATGACACATTTTTTTCCCAAGTCGCATTGGTTTAAGTCAGGAACTGGACAAGTCTCTATACTGAAATGAGGGGCCGGAATGACCAACCTGGACTTAAAAGGGACAAATTGCAGTGAGTTTTACTGTTTTCGGTTGTACCAAGTAGGACTGTTGCTCCCATGGGGGAATACATGGATAGACCATGTTACAAAAACCAAGAGGATTAGACTGTGGTAGGCATCCAATCATTGGCCTTCAAAAGTAACTGTTACAGCAGTTGTCCACATTCAACCAGCAGAAGAGTCACCCGAGCACTACAATTTTTGGTATATATCCCATCCATGTGGTGCCCCATGAGATAAACTGCCTGCATCCTGTCCAAGCCGGTGATCACTAGATCAAAAGTCCCAATCACCTGACATGTTGTCCATGTATACTATGAAGAGGGAACTGCTTTGAAACTTTATGCAGGGACCTGAATGGCATTCCTCTTTCTGTTTCTATCACGCTGTTGCTTACCAGCAATGCAAAATTGAGAATAATTAACCACTAGTGTGATCATAAGCAACAATAGGAAGGAGAAGTTACCATATCCATTCATGAATTTTTTTTCTTGGTGAGAGCTCTAGGGCTAATGAAGCTAAAAGGTGAGAGGGAGAGAGGAGAGGGATTATGAGAGTTGAAGGGATGTAACGGTAAGATCAAACCGAGTTTCTTCCTCAGGGCGTCACGAGAGATCTAATCTTTGTTTTGATAAAATAAAAAAGGAAAGGAAATTCTTCCTTCTCCAGGGAGGGAGGAGCTATACGGTCTTATCGTCTAGAGAGGAGAGGCGATTCAAGGTATGGAAGACGGTAGTTCGATGCTTCATCTAAGAGAAGGGCGTCGTAAGGGAAGGGTCTAGACCACCATCGACAAGGTGGTCTCAAAGTATACTCGCGAGGAAGATTCGAGGGTGTAGATCCTAGTAAGTAAAGGTTGAAAAAAGGGCAAGGTAAAGAATCATAAGAAGGCAATTGATCCACTGAGGGAGTTCCCTACTCTATAAGGTTCCCAAAAGAATGGATGGAGCTAAATCTCTCATGTCTTTGGCCATTTCAGGAATGTTAGGGAAGTCATCATTCCAAGGGTTGGGGGTTCAACCTATATCAGGGGCTTTGCTTTCATTAGGATGGACAACAACGAAGATCTCTTCAAAGCCATCCAAGGTCTAAAGAGTCAGAGATTCAACGGGGAAGAAATTAGGTTTCAAAGAGCTCATTATGGGCCTTTGGAGATCTGTGAGGGAGACTCCTTTGGGAGATCTTGCTTCATTCAAACCCATTTCTACTTCGGAAAGAGTTGCAGAGGGAGAAGAGGTTAGTAGGGGGGTTTCAAGATCCTTCAAGGAGACTCTTTTGGGGGAAACCTCCTCCCTGTAGACCTAGTTGGGGTCCCCAAAGTTGTCCCTTTGTGTTCTCCATCTACAAAGAAGTCGAACTTAGACTCAGTTTCTAAGTCAGTTGTGAATGGACCTGAGTTCCAAGTTCTTCTTGGTGTGATATCCAAGGCTTAGGATGCCTTTCAATGTAGTCTTGTGGTGGCTTCACTCCCGGGTTTTTCCTTGCACAATCTAGTAGTTTAGCTCGATCATTATCGTTGCTTGGGAGCGGATGACTTCCTCCTCTGTCATCTTGGCCCATCTACAATTTGGATCTATCTTCGTCCGGTGGAGAACGTCAATAAGGTGGTCTTCGTAGGTCAACTTTATCGAGAAGGTCCGATGGCTTCCATATGCTAATGGGTAAATTGGTCAATGTTTTGGACGCGGATGTTTGGTTCCAGTTCTTTGATTTGCCTTTAGAGCTCTGGTTAGAAGAGTTCTTCGTGGTATTGGGTTCTTGCATTTGGCGAGGTGATTGCCACCGACCAAGCTACTGAGAGGTGGTAGGAGCTTTGCTGGGTGAGGCTTTGCTGGGTGAGGCTTTGCATTCGGCTGAAGAAGTCGGTGACAGTGCCTAATGCCATTAAGGTGTTTGTCGGTGATGAATCTCTTTTGGTCAGGGTCGTCAGGGAAGGAGGTTCTATTACTAGTCTTTTGTTTGGTGAAGCTTGTTTTGACATTCATGACGGTTTCTGGCCGTTTCACCCGCCGGCCTCCATCACGATAGGTGGAGGTCCTCCGAAACCGAACTCCGTAGATCACCAGCTGGGGTGAGTCCCCACATGTGAAGTGAGGATTGCTGCTTTGACGCGTGTTGCATCGTCTGATCATACATGTATCCTAGTTCCTTTTTCGAAGGCGGAACAATTGCCCCTTCCACTATAGACACTTGTCCTCCATGCTTTTAATGATCCGTGCCCACTGCCCCTCTCGACGCTATCCTTAGGTGAAGTTGTCGCTACGGGGGCGTTTGGATCATAAGTTACTTACGATAAGCTACTTGTGCGTAAAGTAGTTTATCTTGATTTCTACTTATTGAATTGAAGTGATTAAGTAACTTTAAATAATAATAAAAGCTCCTTATAATGATCATAAACCAAACTTATCTCAAATAAATTACTTATCTACTATTATAAGTAGAAAAAGTAACTTATTTGGTGGTATCCAAATGGGCCCTACGTGGGAAGTGATCGCTCCTTAGTTGGATGTTATTGATGATTGGCCCTTGTTGCTACCACGTGGGGCTGATCCATTCTCTCATCTAATTAGATTACTCATTTGTGCCTTCTATTCCCCCCCCCCCCCCCTTTTGGTGGGAGGATGGAGATCTTTGGACTCCTGTCCCATAGACTATCAACGGCGGATCCTCATCTCATGATGGTTGATTACAAGCCATCTCATTAGAGGACCGACATGTCTTGAGCAGCATCTCGGCCACGTGGGGGCAGGAGGTCCCCCCTCCGCTCCCTAGTGTTACACGCGTGCCTGACACCATAACAAATGTCGAGCCCTATGACGGTTCTTAGAAGGTGGTGAGGACAACTATCCGCTCTCTATAGTAGTCGATATCGAAAGACTTCCACGTGTCGTCCTAGATTATAGCAAGGGCGGTGACTAGTAGGCGACTGACATAGGAGCTTTTATGAAAGACGCATCTCTGTCATTTTTTAAGAATGGAGAGTTGGGCCTTCTACCTTTGATTTCAACGCGTGTTCATCCCTTTCGATGGACGAGACTTTTGAAGCTAGCATTAAAGAGGACCTGCTAGCTGGTCTTTTTCTGCTTTTCGAGAATGAACTTCGTGTAGGCCCTTCCTCCAATGCGAGAGATCTGGTTACTTCTCCTAGTGGGTGTGTCATTTTTGCTCTCCCTGATCCTAACACTTCCCCCTTCTCCCCTAGATGTCTTCCAACTCCTTCCTCTTTCTAGATGGTTCCCTTCAGGTCTCAACCTCGAATCATTTAGGGTGAATCTGTTAGTGTTAAGCTTTCGGAGGATTTCAACCCTTTTGCTTTGGTCGCTTTCTCCTTTGATATCTCCCCGTCGGTCTGGATCTTTGGGTAGGGAGGAATCGAGGTTGTTTTGCTTGATTCTTTCATTCGGGTATCCTTGTGGATACTCCCCTCCCCTCAGTCTTTGGGGGGTGTGGAGAGGGTAGTTGCGGCGATTAAAGGGAAGAGATAGGTTAGGGAGGCTATCTGCCACGTGGGTAAGCTGTTAGGGTTGTGTTTGGAGATCAAGACGAGGATTATGTTGCCCTTTTTCAGTTGTTGCTGAAAGGGGTCTTTGGTCGTCTATAGCCGTCTCCCTTAAGCGTTCCTTGAAATTGGTTAAGGGTTGCAGAGAACTTGTCAATCTTGGGGTGGAATCAGATGGCCAAGTTGATGCCATTCCTCGTAATCAGAGGAGGCAAAAGATTAGTTTGCTAATGAAGATTCTCTCTTGGAATGTTCGTGGGCTAGGTTCTCCTCAAAAGCAGTTCCAGGTTCAGGAAACTTGTTCTTGGTCTAAAGCCCGTCTGATTGTTCTTCAGGAGTCTAAGCTCCAAACCTATTGATCAGGATTTGGTTCGCTCTTTTACGATTGGAGGGGAGTAGAGTGGGAGGCTCTTTACGTTGCCAGGTCAGTGAGTGGTATCCTTGTTATGTGAGATTCCGCTTTCTAGTGTAAAGAGGATAACTGATTGGGTTAGTTCTTTGTGAATGTGGTCTTCCAGGAGCTGTCTTTTGAGTTCAGTTGGTTATTTTCAGGTCGTATGGCCCTAACCGGCCGTCTCTTCGTTGCTCCTTTCGGAAGAGTTGTCCTTCGCCTTTGACAGATGGCATCTTCCCTGGTGTGTAGGGGGAGATTTTAATGTCGTCTGTTTTGCTCACGAGAAATTTTATGGTGATCGGTTACCTCTAATGTGCGTGGTTTCTCCAATTGGGTCTGTAAGCATGATCCGGTGGATATCCTTATGGGGGATGTGAGATTCACTTGGTCGAATGGTTAATCCTCCTTCACCATTTCTTTGTTCAGATTTTTTGTTTCCCCAAGGTGGATTCAAAAGTTCTATTCGCCCATCAAAGAGGTCTCTCTAAGCTAGTGTCAGATCATTGCCCCGTCATTCCAGAGGTTGATGAAATTAATTGGAGCTCTAAACCCTTCAAGTTTGAGATGACTTGGCTCAAAGTGGAGGGCTTCCATTCTATGATTTCCGGTTGGTGGTCCTCATTTTGCGATCGAAGGGAGAGCTGGGTTTAAGCTATTCAAAAAGTTGCAATTGTTGAAGTCCAAGCTCAAGTCATGGCATCAGGAGGTTTTCGGTCAAAGGGAACTTGAGATGGCTTCTCTGCTTAGCGAGATCCTAGGCGTTGGACATCAAGGAGGAAGGGGGTCCTCTTTTTTAAGCTGACAAATCTTATAGAGATAAGTTGCCTTTTGATTGTTGTTCTAGATTTAGAGAGGAGGATATCTGTCACGCCTTGAAAACCAAGGATCAAGTAACCACACGACCCCCGTTTTCCCGACTATTACTTTAATGCTGAAGCGTAGATTAACAGTATAAATTAGATGGCATCATATACAAAAGCTCAAGATTAAACCAACCAGTGTAAGTATTTCCTAAAATAAGGTGAAGCATACATACATCCTAAACAACCATGGGCCACTCAACTGGGGCCCGATATATACATGTCCAAAAGAATATGATTCATGTCCAAAAATATCACAGTAACTACAGTCCAAAAAGGGTAAGCTGAAGAGACATGTGTGACTGATAGCCTAGAGCTGCTCATCAACGAACTGGAAGAAAGACTTGATCGTGATCTAGTCAAGATAGTCCTTATTAGCAATCGATGCATCTACTAATCCTGTGCCAAAAGTATCTGGTTGGTGTTTTAAAACACCATCCCAGGTGGGAGTGAGTGATCAATTCAATGTTACCATTCCCTAAGTTACAAATATTATCAACACTTTCAAGTTCAGATAAGGAAGCATAACCTCACAATCAAGTTCCTAGTCTAGTTGAATAATGCATGCAGCCATGATATGTCAATGTTATCTTCTAGAATAATAAATGGTGGGTTCTCTCGCCTATCACCCTAGCCCTTAGCGGACTGATGCACGTGAAAAAGGGTCAGGGCTGACATAACTAGGAGGGCAACCAGACACCTGAACACCTATATGATGCATACATGATTGCCAAGTATTTATTTAGTTCGCCTTCAACCAGCAGTATTGGCGAGGCCAAAATACCTCAAATATATCACGAGTCATATAAATAGGAACCCGTGGCTCATCTTTCTGGGTCCTCAATTCCATTAGGGTTCATCACCTTTAGTCTATGGTTGACAATCCAAAGGTACGAGCATAGCCCAAGACTTAACATGCATAAGGTATGGGTTGTCACCCAAGATCAATGATGGTAGGCTCGTCATCTAGCATCGGTGCTCAAGACTCTCTATATGACTATCAGAATCAATACAGGTCAAAGACAGCACAAACATAGTTACCTATAATACCGTGCTTGGTCCATGAGCTGTAATGAGTAGGTTGCCGGAAAGACGAACGCCTAATGATGGCGACTGTATAGTAATGAGAATTGTGGTATTTTGGATTCCGTGGCATGTTCAGCAACAATCAAAATGATGATTTTTCCCTGGACTAGACTAATCTGATGGAGTCGAATGAACGACAACGAGATCGGCTTAGCTAGGGCCGGCCAGCCGTGTTCCGCCCAAATCGACCGAACAATTCTGGGGTGGCCCAACCCAAGGCAGGCGGTCCCTTCATGAAAAGTTTTCCCGGTACTAATTCCGCCCAAAACTTTTCATGAAGGGACCGCCTGCCATAGCAATTATATAACGTTCTAAACGTGTTATCATATACAGTTTCATAAGTAAACACTGAATTCAACACGGGCATTTCATCAAAACACTTGCATGTAAAACACACCAAAGCACATTTTTCACAAATCAGTTCCAATAAGCATGAAATTCATCTATCCTAGAAAGCATGTTATTGCATTAACACGTTACCGAACAATTCTGGGGTGGCCCAACCCAAGGCAGGCGGTCCCTTCATGAAAAGTTTTCCCGGTACTAATTCTGCCCAAAACTTTTCATGAAGGGACCGCCTACCATAACAATTATATAACGTTCTAAACGTGTTATCATATACAGTTTCATAAGTAAACACTGAATTCAACACTTGGGCATTTCATCAAACACTTGCATGTAAAACACACCAAAGCACATTTTTCACAAATCAGTTCAAATAGGCATGAAATTCATCTATCCTAGAAAGCATGTGATTGCATTAACACACATGGCATATGAATCATAAACATGAACCATTCAAATGATCAACTTCGAATGAATTCCACCCAAAACCCTATATTTCACTATTTGACGCTATCAAGGGTTGATAATAGCTGACTTAGGAGAATAGTCCTCACCTGTGTTGGTGGATCCACACGCTAACAATGTCTAGAGTACGAAGAATCGAGAGGAACCTAGCTTCCTTGCCCAATTTCAACAAGAACTGAAATTAGAATCAATTAGACCTAAATCAGTTTCTAATTTCTACAATAGAGGGTGTCTTTACTTTGGTTATCGCTTGGCATTGAGCAATTGAGAGTAATGGCAGCTGGATCAATGATTCCAAGCAAGCCCTAAGCAAAACCCTAATGGCCCGTTTGGCACCCTGGATTCCAGGAGAAAGTGAGGGAAAGGAGGAGAAACTGGTTGCTTTATTATGTTTGGCACCATGGATTTGAAGAGAAGTGGATTTGAGTGGAATCCAGGAGAACTCAAAAAGGCACTTTTAGCCCTTTTTCAAATCCTCAAAAAAAGGTGGGATTTGAGGAGAAATCCTTCCCAACGTGGGACCCACCATAATATGTCCCTAACTATGGGACCCAACATGATGTACATTTTCCATCCAACTTGTTGATAAGGTCACAAGGACCGGGATGAAGGGACCACACAAATTTCAGTTTAATCGAAGACTTTTGTGCATCATAAAGGTCTCACTCTCCATTTTTTCTTGTTTTATGGTCCACTTTAGATGTGGATTTGCTTTATTTTTTGGATCTTGGCATAAAATGATATGTAAAAATGGATGAATGGCATGGATTTAAAAATCGAGGCTAATACGGTAGGCATACGGTGGGATTAAAATTTACACCGTCCATTCCTTCATGTTTGATTTCTCTCAAATCTTGGCTACCAAACAGAAAATCTGGAATTGAGAAGAAGTGGAATCGGTGAGAATTGATATCATGGAATCCACTTCTCCTCACTTCTCCTCAAATCCATGGTGCCAAACGGGCCATAAGAAAACCCCAAATTTCATATTTGAGATGAATTTAGAAATGAATTTCATTTATCTAGTTTCATTTCAAACCAACTCAAGGTGAGTCACACATCTCACACTACCTAAACTCGAACTAAGGCGTGCGATTCTAGGAGTGGTCTTGGACATCTGATTCAGGTGAAATGTCAAGTCCACTAAGGTGATTATAATTCCTTAGTTTCGTGATTGTTAGCCCACCAACGAATGGTCTAGAGCTATTCTAGGCCTTTCGGCCACCCTTAGGGCCATTTGGGTAATAAGGTTTCATCGAACTATAACATGGGGCTATAGCGGCCAGGATTAGGCATGCGTGCGTCATAATGAGGTGCATTTATTTACATCCTAAGAGAACTTATTCGCGCTAGCACGGGTCTCTATCGCTAATACTCGTGTATTTACTCGGGTCGAGTTTGATCAATCTGAGGGTCGTTACAATATTGAATGGCGTCAGTGCTCTCAGGCGGTCCGGCTTAAGGAAGGCAATAAAAACACAATTTTTTTCACGAGATAGTCAGCTCTAGGGCTCGGGCTAATTGTATCTCCTCCCTCATAGTGGATGGCGAGAGGGTTACTGACAAATGTCACGTTTGTGAGACCATTGTCAGTTTCTACTATCTTCTGCTTTCGGAAGAAGGCCGTAAGCGCCCGAGGCTAGACGACCTTGCGTTTGATTGCATCTCTCAGGAGGAGACTGTCTCTCTTGAAAAGCTAATCCTATAGGAATTACTTTGATTGAGGCTTCCCACTCTAATCTCCCTCTATATTTTATGTCACTCTTTCACTGCCCCAAATTAATCGTTCTTTGGATAGATAAGCTTCGTAGATTGATTAAGGCTTCCCACTCTAATCTCCCTCTTATCTTTTATGGCAGGGTGGTTCACCTTCTAGGAGATTTCTTCTACTTAATTGGAAGGAGGTCTGCCCTTATTCGGAAAGGGGGGCAAAAATTAAGAGCCTCGACCCTGTCAATTTTGCCCTGTTGGGCAAATGGGTTTGGTGTTTTGGTATGGACGAATATAGTCTATGGAGATCTGTTATTGTTGCTAAATATAGTTTGTCTCCTTCAGGCTAGTGGACCCAGGATTCATCCATCAAGTTTGCTTCCTCTGGAAGGTGGTTGTTCGTATTGCCTCAAGGTTTTTCTGTTGGCGACGGGGCTAGAATTAGATTTTGGGAGAATGTCTGGTCCGATCGTCCTTCTTGTCTCTGGCTAATCTCTACCCTGTGACAGACATCTTTGTCACCAACTGCTCTCTGGTTAGGGTGCTGGAGGGATTTGGATTCTCCCCTGTCGTCGGAGTTTGTTGGATTCTGAGATAGATGATTTGGTCAGCCTGCTTTCTCGTTTGCAAGGGTTTGCTCTTTCTCCTCAACTAAAAGATTCTCTGTTTTGGAGGCATGGCAAATTGAGAGTCTTCTCAGTGTGGTCTTCTTATTGTTCTTACGTCATTTCCCAACCTGAGAATCTTGGTTGTAGCAATCACATGGGTTTGTTTAGTCTTATGCTGCCTCTTTAGAAATAGCCGTTTTGCGCGGCTGGCTGGTAGAAACCGTATTCTTATGACCGATAATCTTCGGAAAAGAGGTCTGATCTTGCCTAATGCTTGTCCTCTATGCCTAAAAGAAGCGGAGTCCATAGATCATCTTTTCCTCCATTGCCTGTTCTTTTCAGCAGTTTGGTTTGATATTTTTGTCCACTTGGAAGTATCGTGAGTTATGCCTTCATATATTGTCAGCCTTTTCTGATCTTGGCATGTAGGTGGGAGGGGGGAAGCTTGGTAAAGCGAGATGGAGGATCGGCCTTTTAGCAGCCCTCTAGGCCATCTAGGGAGAAAAACAATCGGTGTTTCAGCAACAAGAGTGGTTCCGCTACTGGAGTCTTAAATCAGGTCTTGTCATATATTAGGGATTGGGTTTCTTGGGGGTCTATTTAGTTGGTCGGGGTTGGTCAGCCAGGGACTGCTTTGTATTTTGTATTTTATTTTTCTTTTCTATGTTGGTTTGTGTCCTGTTTTTCTTTGTTGTTCTTTGTTTTCTTTTGGCCTTGGCTTCAATAAATTGCTTCATATTTCCAACCAAAATAAAAATAAAAAATGCAAGTCACTTTCCACTTTAGAGTGGTGTTCCGTTTTTTCTCAATCCACATTTCTTTGAAGTCTGTTCAAACAATTTTAGGATTAGCATTCAAAGTCTGATGAGTCTGAAGTAGCACCTGATCTTATGGTGGTTTATATCAGAAGACCTTGTTATACTTAGATTCGATTGGTGTAGTCATTGGCTGAAGCTCACATTTTGCTTCTGAAGCTCACATTTTGCTTCTGAAAGAATACAAATGGTCTAGAAGTCACCTTACTGGTTATGCATGTACTTAAAATTGTGATGACTTCCAAATCATATAAACTGTTGGAAGTTCCACTCCTGTGATTTTTTTTCTTTTACAACTTCTAGTTGCTGCACCGCACCCTCCTTGCATACAACCTGCATTTCTTTCCTGAGTAATTCCATGGCTGAACTGTCTTTATACATTTTTTGCTCTGGGGGCAAGCACCAATTACCTATTTGTGTAATCCATTCCAAAGCATGATGCAGAATTGTACATGTTATAATTTTTGCTCCACTGGTTGCTGATTGATTGATATATGACTTTCTGGAAAATAGTGATGATTGGTTTTGTTTCTGGGTTGCTTTGCAGGGAGCATCCGATTCCTGGAACATGCCAGTGGCTTTTATTAGTGTCATTCTGCTTCCCATTGTAGGCAATGCTGCAGAACATGCAAGTGCGATCATGTTTGCGACAAAGAACAAGCTTGTGAGTGCTTTGCATCAAATATCTTTCCTATTCTCTCTTGTTATAATTGGTTTGATTGCTTCACCTGTTTGTCACATTTTCTTCTGTAGGACATCACACTGGGAGTTGCAATTGGATCATCTACTCAGATATCAATGTTTGTGGTAATGCTTCAAACTCTCGTGGACCTGATTCCATTAATCTATTATTCTATTATCAGTCATGAAAGTGGCTCACGATGTAAATGGGCTGGGTTGACCCAATGGGTCATTGGATGGACTTGACCCGGAGTTAAATGGGTACGGGTCCGATATTTTGACCCATGGAGAGGGTTTGGGATCCAAAAGTTCAACCCAATTATTAAATGGGTCAGGTTGGGGATCCAATTGCACACTAGGAGTTGCAATTGGATCATCTACTCAGATATTGATGTTCGCAGTAACGCTTGAAACTCTCGTGGACCTGATTCATGTTGTTGGATCGATTAGTCTATTATTCTAATATCAGACATGAAAGTGGCTCGCAATGTAAATGGGCCAGGTCGACCCAATGGGTCATTGGATGGACTTGCCCCGAAATTAAACTGGTACGGGTCCGATATTTTGACCCATGGAGTGGGTTTGGGATCCAAAAGTTCAACCCAATTATTAAATGGGTCAGGTCGGGGACCTCCCAAAATAAAAACCCAACCAGATCCAACCTAGACCTGATTTTTAAATGGGTCCAGTTTGGGTCCGGCAGGCTAGGGAGCATGGCAGTTGGTGGTAGCAGCTCATATTTGGTTTTGGCAAGACACACGGCTCAATGACAGACTGATCTACTTGGACTTTGGTAAGCTATATGGCATTGCCATTGACAAGGGATAATTAGTATCCCAATTCTTTATTGTGATGTGGGTGTGGTGTTTTGTCTCCTAAATTTTTTAAGAACCTAAAAATTGACGAGACCGATGAATTTGTCAGGCTTCAGCACCAGATGCAGAATTTTGCAATGCCTCCTGATTCAGTGGAAAAATCAGGATTATTCCTTGTCAAATCCTATTACCTGATGATCAAATTCGGTGGGAGATCAGCCCATCCTATCGTACAGATTGATTATGATGTTTTTGTGGCGCCCCGAGTTTGGTGGTGTCAGTTGGCTAGCTGCAAAGAACAAAGTACTGACCATTCACCATCTTCAAAACAGGATGATCAGCATAAACATATCTTACTTGCCTTAAAGATGTGCCAGTAAAACACCTTTTTATTCATTGCAAGTTTGCCTCAATTGTTTGGAGCAGGTTCCTTATCCTCTTTTAAAATTCAGTGGGTAATGTCTTGGTTAAAAAAAAAAAAAAAAAAAAAAAACAAATCTGGGTTTATTGTGGCAGTTTCTCAAGCATGGCTATGGAGATCTTGAGGAAAAAAAGAAGAAGTCCTAGGGCACATGTTTTCTAACGATATGGAAATTCAACATTTCGCAATCTGGATACTTTTGACCAAAAGTTATTTATTTTTGTTGAGTGATCATGAAGAAAAAATTGCTGAATGGGGAGAATGTACTTCAATTCTCCATAATCCTGCTGGGAATAGTAATCAGTCACAATCAAGTGTCATGAAATTCAATCCATGCCTGGTCTTCATAATTAAAAAAATAATAATAATAATGAATAAAAGAAGAGAGTAGTACTAGGATGGGTGAGCTCCTGGTGCGATCATACCAGCACTAATGCACCGGATCCTATCAGAACTCCGCAGTTAAGCGTGCTTTGGCGAGAGTGGTACTGGGATGGGTGACCTCCTGAGAAGTCCTCGTGTTGCACCCCTCCCTTTTAAATTGGTGATGAAGAATGTTAAAAAAAAAAGAAAGAAGAAGAGTTCAATTTGGAGAACATTTGAACAATCTAAAATTATTGGAGATTGGAGAGCTGCATATTCTTATCTTTTGCTATTAATTAAAAATTAACTTGGACTAGTTTTGGAAAAAAATTAAGCACCTTTGATGCTTATTTATGCTGTTTCTGGGCTTTTAGTCTTTTTCTCTCAAGTTGCCCAGATGTTTGAACCAATTTCATTTCATAGCATGCAAGTGCATAGTTGATTATATATTGCATTGACCAGAAACCATTGCTTGTGGTGCTAACATACGGAAGACATGTACATTTTTGTTGTGTCTGAATCAACCATTTGTGTTGTATTCAAATAAACTATATCAGTCAATTGTCCACTTCGTTGATAATTCTGACTGGCATGTAATTATTGTGCTTTTTCTAAGTGCAGATACCTTTTTGTGTGGTTGTTGGTTGGGTTATGAGACGAGAAATGGACTTGAATTTTCAGCTATTCGAGACTGCTACACTCTTTATAACAGTTCTGGTTGTGGCATTTATGTTGCAGGTTTGTTCTTGAACTCTGAAGTTGGATATAGATATCGTACTGTGCTGTTTATCTTAATTTCTAATTATTATACTTGGTAATTAATACTTCAGCATAATTCAAAAGAAAATTAATTAATAGTTCAACACTTTTAGTTGGTATCGCTACTGATTTATTCATCTGTGTCATACTCATCTAGAAAAGAGTTACTATAAAATGCTTGGGCCAAGAAATTGTACAGTAAATTTGTGGGCTTTCAGTTTGTACAAGTGGGGTGCATAGGTTCAGTGATCCAAAATGTTGATATGGTGGGGTACATTGTGGATGGCCCACCACCAAAAATCACCTATATTGATGTATCCTACAGATAATTTGACATTTTCTTGATTGAATGGGAGCGGTGGTTGTATATTCTTTCTTAACTTTGTTGGGCCAGATTTGATTCACCTTGTGGAATGGGGTGCGTGGTTCACTGCTGGGCTGTTTGTTGAAGCACTGAACTTATGCTTGAGTAAATAATGTCCATCACTGCATCTATTTTAAAATGTTTCAGGTGAACCATAACGTACATGTGCAATAAGTTTGATCTTGCATACATCTTATTTGTTCCGTCATTCTTGCTTCTGTTGCTGCAGGAAGGCACTGCAAACTATTTCAAAGGGCTGATGCTTATCCTCTGTTATCTTATAGTGGCAGCCAGTTTTTTTGTACATGTCGATCCTATAAAGAGTAAGCCATTGTCAAAACCTAATCTTTAAGCTACTCGCTAACAAATTTTTATCGGTAACCTGTAGCCACAGATTGGCGCTGCGAGCTATTCCTGAGTTCTTTGATGCACTGAGTGATTATCATTTTCATTTCTACTAAGGGCCTGTTTGGATTTGTTGAAATATAAATTGAGGAAGTGTCATTTCCATGAGCATTTCCATTGTTTTGTTTTTGTAAATTTCTTGGAATCATCGTTTCCATTTCCCTCGCATTTCCTGAAAAATGCCCATTTTTTGTTTCCTTGCCTAGACTTGGGAAACGTGATTTTGAAGACATTAAGGGCCTGTTTGGATTCATGGAAAGCATAGGGAAGGAAATGGTGTTTCTTGGTAAGCCTTACTTCTAGGCAATTGTGGGCAAGGAAACATTGTTTTCCTTGTTTGCTTTTCTACAAAATTTTCCTAGAAATTTAGGATCTATTTTCAAATTGTTGTTTGGCAATACAAAAAAATTTCTTGAGAAAAGAATTCTAGGTAGTCATTAGCATGTGCCAGATTAGCACATATGGCACATGCAGGGTGCTTGAAGATGGATAGTTGCACATTTGGCATACTCGACATATGTGGGTGCTTGAAGCTTAATTGTGGCACACATGGTACATGTGAGGTGCTTGAAGTTGTATGATGGTCCATGTGGTAGGAGACAAGCATTGGTAAGTTTGACATGTGGGCACTTGAAGCTAAGATGGAAGCACTTGTGCACGTTGGCACATATGGCATATTTGGAGTGATTGAAGATGGACAATGGCACATGCCAGTGCTTTGCACATGTAGGCACAAGAGAAGATGAATGGCGGTATATGGCACATTTGCACATGTGGGATGCATCATGCAAGAGAAGATGGATGGTGTCACATGTGGCACATTAACACATATTGGATGCTTTACACACGTGAGGCACAAGAGAGGATGGATGGTGACACGTGGCACATTGGTAGATGTGGTGTAGTGGCACATGTGGGGCACAACCGAAATGGACAATGGCTAATTTGACACATTGGTGTGTGGCATATGTGAGGCGATTGATGGTGGATGGTGGCACATTTAAGCTTAACCCTTATGGAACCCATTTTCCTTCTATAGTGGGAAAATGCCTTTTGTAGGGGTGGAGGTGGGTTCCAACAAAGATTGAAAGTGGGAAGTGGTGTTTCCCACAAATTCCCACAAAGACTGGCTTGACAAATAATGAAAATTGAGTTTCATGGGAAACAATGTTTACATTCACTTCCTTTCCATGCATCCAAACTAGCCAAGGGAAATGTGAGTAAATGATCCCTCCCTTTCTAAATTACCCTAGATGGTTGTCACATATGCCACCGCCCATCTTCTACATGGTCTGCATGTGCCAACATGTACCACCATCTATCTTAAAGCGCCACACATGTGCCATTGTGCCACATGTACAACATGTGCCATTGCCCATCTTTTAGTGATCCACATTTCAATGTGTTTGCCATGTGTAACGTGTGCCACCCTCGTCTTCAAATGCCCCATGTGCCACATGTAATTGAGCCGCATGTAGCTATCCATTTTTAAGTGCTTCACATGTGCGACATGTACAACATGTGCCAATGACCACCTTCATGTGCCCACATGCGCTGATGTGCTACACTCCATCTTAAAGCACCATACACGTTCCAATGAGCCACATGTGCAACATGTAAAACCACCCATTGTCTGTTGTGCCAGCGTGCCACACGTGGAACATGTGCCACCCTCATCCTCAAGCATCCACGTGCAAATGTACCCCATGTGCTATTGTGCCATATGTGCCTCCATCCATCTGTAAGCGCTCCACACGCGCCACACATCAACATGCCACATGTGCAACATGTGCCACAATCCATCTTCAAGCATCCCACTCATGTCAATGTCCCACATGTGGCAATGTTTCATGCCACAAATATCCATCTTCAGCACACGTGTCACCTTTTATCTTCTTGTCAAAATTTTCATGAAAAAATCCTTTTTCCAAAAAACAGATTTGGAAATGAAGAAAAAAAATTCAGGAAAATCTTGCTGAAAACAATCAAAGGAAACAGCTTTTCCTTTCTCATTGTTTTCTAGTAATGGCATTTCCCGAAAAACACCATTTTCCTCAAAAAAAAAAAAAAGAAAAAAAAAAAAGAATCCAAACAGACCCTAATATTTTGCCATGTCAATGGTCTGCAATTGTGTCTTTTGAACTTAATGATAGACTCAAAACTTAAGACTTTTTGGCTTGTTTTGAACTTTGATATCAATTTTGTAAAGTAGTGACCAGCAGATGATTGATCCATGAAGTCTGAAGGCAAAATACTGATCTTCATTTAGAGTTCTTGAATCCAATGATCTACGAATTTAATCTTTTCACTGCCTAAATGAAAGTGTTACAGTAGGATACCTGAGAACCTGTTTCGATTTAACCCCATATTGAGATTGTTTTGGATGCACTGGCAGATCCAATCTGTTCTGCATTTGGGGCAGCGCCATTAGTTCACCCCAAACTTTTCTGCAGATGACGGACTTCTAGAGATCAAATCAACTTTTCAGAAGCTTGATTAGCAATTGATATTTTTGGTGGTTTTTCTCAGTGGACGATAAAGGAACGAAAGATTGAGAGGGTGCAAAAGGATGGCGGTCTCATTATCCACATACACACAAACAGCAAGGTCTATTGCTGGAGAATGGCATGAGCTTTGCGGTTTTTCAGCGCCCTGATCATGTAAGAAAGCAGGGATTGCTCCGACAGCCTTCAGAGGCTTTGAATTTTGTGCTTTGGGGAAAGAGGCTTCTCGGTCTTTTCCATTTCCTGGTAGCTGGAAAAATGAAGAGCCAAGGCAATGGACACTTGTAATCTTTATTTCTTCATATTCTTTCTTGGATGGGATGATTTTTTAATCCTGTAATTGGAAATGAGCCTTCATACAATCTCTCCTCGGGAGAACTTCTGTATAATGATGCACTTTCAAATCCCTACTTGATTTTACAGTGGTTTTATAGTTGGAGCTGCTGTAACTTGAAGCTATGGTCTTGTGCCGTGATTAACTTCCTAATCAAAGTGGAGTGATTTTTACAGCAGATGTGGTTTAAAAGAGGTTTCAAGTATTAGCGAGTGTTGGCTGGTATGTTACTAATTACCAGTATGGAGAATCCAATAATTGTTTATATTTATTACAATAGCTCTCAAGTTTCCTTTGATATTTAAGATGATATTGGATGTTGTTTTATGTCCGATTTTATTAGACAATTTGCATTATATGGATCGTGACTGGCCCATTCATCAACTATAATTAGAAGATTAAAAATCTGATAAAGAATCTTACCTCCGAAAAGGGGGGGGAATGTAAAAACAAGAGCTCCATACATAATTGCTGTTGTTCAAGCACCTCTCTAAATTATCCTCGTCCTTTTTTTAGCTCTACATCTAGCTCTGAACTGCACTGAAGCTGGTGACGTAAGCATTTCAAAATTAAGACTGTCATTGCCATTATCATTTCCATGCAATACTTTAGGAAGGTCAACAGGGATCTTTGAAAGGCTGAGATCTTCATTGTTTCAAACAATTCGTCCTTTGATATATCTGGATTTTTAATTAAAATCTTTTGCTCGAGATTTTTATGAAGAGATTCTATGTTTTTCAATATTGTTGATTTTGAAAAAACCACTGGAGCTTTTCCTTTTAGTATATAATCGAAGTTTAACTTATGCCACCATTTAAGATTAATATGCCTTTTGAGATTGGGTGGAAAAGATTGAGAATCGATAGAGATTTTCCACCCGAGAACGCATGGTAAGAAATTTTTGGTAATGAAATATAGGGAGTGAAATTAATCTAGAGTAAAGAAGAACTTAGTTTTGAATTCTTCAAATTTTTATTGAGTGGGAGAGTGGAGGACTACAAATGCTCCCAAACCTTTCCACTATAAGAATTGCGAAGTAGGGCTGTCAACAGCACGAATTATGATCCATATCCGATCTAGATTCGGTCCGATTTAAATGGATTCAGATCATCAAATTCGTGTAGATAATTTTGATCCGTTTGTTATTCGGGTCGGATTCAGATAGACCTTGATCCGACTTTCCTTCTCGCCTCTCTCGCACCGCTTCAGTATCTAATCTACCTCATCAGGTGAACAGGGCATCTCTCTCTCTCTCTTTGGAATCTGGATGGCCAGTCATTGGTCATTGCCATTTTCCAAAACCCCAGGCCGCTGCCATTTTCATGACTAGGATCATTTACGTATTGTGCACCCTGACTTGTGGCCTATCCATTGCAAGTGTATAACAGATGAATGGTCCAGATGATGTGCTTCATCCCCACATTTGGTAATGGCAGGGCAAAATTAGTCATACACCTGCATGTGGTTAGGTCGAAAAATCCTTCATGGATTTTAAAGCCTAATTGTATGAGAATGAGCATCCTGACTTGTGGCCTATCCATTGCAAGTGTATAACAGATAGATATCGGGTCAGATCATATTCGAATCGGATACAGGTTTCAAAATATTTAAATGGGTCGGGTTCGGATCATATACTAATGATCTGAATCGGATTCAGGTCGGATTCGGGTTGGATATACCCTCAATCGGATTGGATACGGATCATCAATGATCCGATTCGTATCCAATCCATTGACAGCCCTAAATTGGAGGAGCCAAGGGTGTTTAAACTAATAATTTATATTAAAGATCGCATTGGTCTATGCTTTTACATAGTTCCAATAGTTATAATAAATACAATCATCATAAGGAAATCTTAACTTCCTATGCTTGTAGAGTTGGTCTATTTTCAAAAGGAGAAATGATAATAAATATTGTGAATTTTAAGTATGCAATTTCTCTTAAGAGTTTCCTCTATAACAATGTTTAATGTGAACACTTTCGGTTTTGAGGACTTGTATCAAATAATCATTTTAAGAGTTTATTCATCTTTTTTATGGATTATATGCCTTAGTAGTCTATCAACATCCTATGTTGAAAACCCAACAATGCCCATCTCTGACAACCATATGGGTAAAAATACTATGCGATAAGCAGCCTCATATACAAGAATATGAGATTCACAAGAGTAAGAGATAAAGTCTTGATAACTGTTAGTAGCTTGGCTTTGATACAAATATATAATGAAGAATCTATTTATGCTTTAAGCTCTAGATTTAAAGATTTAGAAAACTAAATCTTATTAAAGCAAACTTACAGATTACAGGCGCAAACACTTATAGAAAATTACAATATGCAGAAGAGTAATTCTCGGAGTTAAATTGCAACATTCAAACTTTCCTCAGGACACTAAAAAAACACCCTTCTATAAAATTGAAATACTAAAAAATAAACCACACTTGTAAGCCTAGAACTCTTTACTTTTTTAAAACAATGCTTAAGCATTAAGGCTTTTGCTCCCTTTATGAATGAGGAAGATAGCCCACAGTGATTTAAGCTTATTATTGAGAGACACTTTTCCTATAAAAATAATGTTTTTTTTACTATTGAGAAATCATGCAATGATGTCTTCGCAATTGCATTATGCATTAATAATTCCTCTCGTTGTTGAGGAATTTCAAAATGATGACTTTTATTATAACAGGATGCCTGAAATCTTCTCTTTTGTAAGAGACGAAATAACTTTTCAGAGGAGAAAACTATTGTTTAGCAAATACAGGAGAATAAGCCATGTGTCTTAGGGTCTGTTTGGATTCACGAAATACACTATAATGCATTGTAAAAAAATCATTATTACTCGTTGTCACTAATTTGACACACCAAGCTGAATACAATGGGTGGAGGGAGGGGCCTTGATGTGGCATAGTTTCGTGAGCCCCACCATGATGTGTGTTGTATTCACATTGTCCATTCATTTTGTGTGAGCATTTTATGAAAATAAAAAGAAAAAAAATGAGCCACATCCAAAATGGAAAGTGACCACATTATAGAAGCAGTTGGGATTGAATGCAGAGTTGATATTTATAGTCATGCCCTAAAATGACATTGCAAAATGGATGGACGGTGTGGATATAACACATATTAGGCGTATTATATCCACATGGGTCTATTTAGGGGAGTACATTACAAGCATATCTAAAAATTAAACCCTTATATAGGAATTGGTATGGCATCGGCTTTACTTCGGATTACCACGATATTGGTAATCATTACTTATTTACAGTTGACCACACCTCATTACAGTGGATTCCTTTCATCCAACCAGGCTCTTAAACGTTTGGAGTGGAGCCAACTTTAGAGAGAATGCTTTTGACTTTAGCAATGATGAGATCGAGAGGATCTTTTGGAGCTGATTTCAGAAATCTTGATATTTTTAATGAGATTGCATACAAATAGGAAGCGGATTGTATCCTACCTTTACTTGGGAATTGTGTCCTACCCTGCTTGGATGACAATATGTTCAAGTAGAGCTCTATAGGGCCTACTGTGATGTATGGGTTTTATCCACATCGTCCATCCATTTTGCTAGATAATATTAGGGTACAAACCCAAAAATGAGGTAGGTTGAAGGCTTAAGGGGACCACAGTGGGGATTGAATGTCTACCATGAAAAACTTCTTGAGAGCCGCAAAAGTTTCAGATTAAGTTGATATTTATGTTGTCCCTTCATCTCGGTCAATATTACCTTATAAATAGGTTGGATGGCAAATAAACATCACGGGGGCCCTTGGGAATGTTTCAATGGTGGGTGTCATTATCATTGTTGCTTCCTATGTTTTGGTCCACTTGAGCTTTCGATCTACCTCATTTTTTAGCTCATATTGTAAAATGATTTGGAAATATTGATGGACGTCATGGATAAAACCTATACATCATTGTGGCCCTCACATCGCCCCTACCTAGACGTATTATTGTCCAGGTGGAGAAGTCGCTTCCAAACATATATCATTGCATTCTCTTCAAGTGGGCAATTAGTTCGCCTCTACATGCATGAAGCTTGAAAATAAATGGCATTAAATTCGAGGGTAGCCAATAGGAAAAGGAGGCCTAGTTAGGAATTTTAGCAATTCTAAATAGCTAAGAAGTGGGATCAACGCATCAATTTAAAATGTGATTCGAAGTGTGAGCAGCAATTGGTCATTACTTCCTACGTTGAGAATGACTGTAAGTTAATATGCAATTTCTCATCACTTGGATTTATGGGACCTAGACAATGTGTGGGCCATTTCACTTGCATATGTGCATGAATGTAGACGGTTGTATATATGCATAAGTAGATTGTATGGTAGGTAGAATATCTTCAACACATTTCTTGTGCATATATTTCAGTTTATTATTGCCGAAACAACATCAAATTTTTCATGAGGTAGCTCATATTTTGCATGCTATTGGATCCATGCTAGCCATTGATACTTTCTTTCAACCCGTTTCTTCTCAATTTTCACTGACAATTTGATTTTTCAATGATCTTTTTTAACAATTTGATTTCCTAGCATATTTGATTAGCTCATTTGATCATTGTCGCTATTCATTTTGTTGCAACGGGTGATTATACTATTGATATCGTTGCATGTATTAAAGATTGGGAAATTAACATTGTTAGTATTATTGTTGACACTCAAAAAACCTATTTGTTGAGTAAGGAAAATATTGAGAAAACGATAAATTTTTTCAATGAAGCTTTAGAAGATACTAAAAAAACAAGTATTTACACATCTATAAGACTAAATACTGTAAAAAAAAATTATACATGATAAGTTTTTAGTTTTTATGAGCCCAAATATATGTTGTCTGAAAAAATTCTACAATTATATAAAAAATAATTTTGTATCTTTTAAATACCATGATGAAGGCAATAAAATATCCATTCATAATGTAAGGGATACAAATTAAGAAAATTAGAATTTCCTTAATACCTCTCATTCACCTACTCAAATGTTATTTTATATATCATAAATTTATGTCAACGCATGAGAATTATGTATAGATATTATAACGTGCTAACATTTGAAAAAAGTAAGGTTTTTATGAATTTTTTATTTTCCATGAATTCCGTTCTATCTCTACTTTTAGTCTAAAATTTTACTTTAAATCTAAACTTTGACTCAATAGAAAACAAGTGACAATTGTGATTTCCTGATAAAGTTAACTACTTATAAGAAATGCTCTATGCACAATCCCTTTATATACACTTTGGCTTATTTTTAGTGAGAAGCCACTAAGTTTTGTACAATGACGCTTGTATTTTCTATGATAAGGAAAACATGGGGCATGTTAGGATAAATTATGAGCTTGTACAGACATACATTGTTTGAAATTTAAATATTATTTTGAGCTAAATTCTTATTTATGCTGTTGATTTTCATTTAAACGTATATTTACAAACCCTGTTAAATCTCCCACTCATTCAAATGGGTGCTAAAATGCCCACTTTCCAAAAACTAATCCAAAATAGCCAAAGTGATTTCCGGCTAGTGTTTTTATATAAAAAAAAAAAAAATCTCTTTTGCCGAAAAACCATCCAAATGGGCCCTAACACATCCAAATTGAGGGTGTTTGTTGTAGGTGCATGATGATAAAATCCGATCCATTAGATGATTTGGCCATTTTCATCAACATGGATATTTTTTAGTATCATATGCTCCACCTGCAATTAGGCTGTCGATGGGCCTGGCCTGACTGGCCCATTTTTGTTTTTGCCCAGTCCAAGGCCGGCCCCTTGACAGCCCATACTTCAATGCCACCTTCTTTTTTTTTTTTTTTTTTTTTTTTTGAGGGTTATGCTCTGGTGCATGTTTGCACGTGTATTATTGCTTGCGTGCGGAAAGTACCACGGCCACAGCAATAAAGAACTCCTTTTAGACAATGGTCCACTTTATTGAAAGTCTAAGGTGCTTTTGACTAGTGTCATTTTTGCTAATGGGGCCCACCTTAATGTATGTATCATGTATCCACGCCGTCCATCCGTTTTTTCAGATCATTTTATAACATGATATGCTAAAAATGAAACAGATTTAATTATCAGGTGGACCATACCATAAGAAATGGTGTTGATTGACCATTAATGGGCTACAAAAGTTTTGGATCAACATGATATTTGTTTTTTTCCCTTCATCCAGCCTTATGTGACCTTATCAACAGTTTGGATGGGTGAATAAACACTATAGAAACATTAAGGTGGGCCTTAAGAAGTTTTAATGGTAGGACGGTCAATCACCACTGTTTCCTATATGGTCCACCTGATAATTGGATCTGATTCATTTTTCTGATAATACCATAAAATCATTTTTAAAAACTGATGGACGGTGTGGATACATAAAAAATACATCAAGGTGGGCCCCACAGTAACCCATTGGTAAGGACCGCACCATCTTGGGTGTGGCCGGGGTCTCACCTAATCCGCTCTCTGGCTCGGGAGGGGCATTTTCGGGAGGAGCGCGGGAAAATGTAATCGATGTAAATGCCAAGTCCACTCGCGCGAGTGCTTCTTTTCTGTACTCCAGCTAGTGCGAGTTTGTCAGATGACCGTACACTATCTTCTGGATAAGCCGTTCATTTGTTTTGTACATGTGTGTCCCACCTGATTGAATGAACGGCCTGGATCTTTTTCGAATAAGGGACCTTACGGTAGGTCCCACCTGATGAGTGGTTTGGTTTCCCTCTCACAGGCGCTCCGCATGCCTATGCAGCGGCTGAGTATCATCCGAAATAATGCACTGGACGTGGTGCTCTATAAAGGAGGCTGTTTGATACGCTGGCAGATTACATACGTTCATACGCATGCAGGCTCCCTATGAATACGTGGCATATATTTACACCAATCTGAAATATCCAAACGTCTGGATTCAATATTTTCAGTCCTAAAATATGATCAATTGGACAATATCTAACTCCTTTTAAACAAAATTGAATCTGGACCGTTGAATGGTTTTCAATGAATGGATGAAGACTATTCTATTTAAACATTCATTTGTTGGCCAGTAATCAACAGTCCTCTTTAGTGTGGCTTTTTATATTATGACACGTCTATACTGGGATCTCTTGAACTTTCTAGATCGTGCTGGTGGGACATATATTCCTTGTGCCTGCGTATGGAGTTTCACACCATGTCAGGAGTACCAGATTGGTCGTGAAGCCCACTGTGCAAATATACCAGGCTCAGAAGGGTATTTTGGTCATACGACAGTATCACTGGAGGGATCATTCTTAGTGGGGAATACTATTTCCAGACGCTTCATCTTTCAAGCGCAAATACACAAACGTCCTACACGTGCCTACGTGGCACATGCAAAAACATCTGGGCCACAAATTTTATTGCCCGCAAGGTAAGCGACCTTATGAATCTACCCTAAAACTGATGATTCCATAAATTGAAGGGGCACCGTATTTTAATGAAAGGAACATTAAAATTTGTAACGAACGGTCTAAATTCAACCTTCATTTATTGATGAAATACAAGGCATGAAGACTGTATTTCTTTTTATAAAATACAAGAAGATAATTTAATATCTTTCAAACGTCTAGGATCTGATATCTACATTTTATTTTAGAATGTACGATGCGTTTGTTCTTGGCGCTTGGAGATGGGGTGTATGGAAATAACATTCCCCAATTCTCGAGGAGTAAAAACTTGGGTACGCTGGCACGTGTAAGATTTCTCAGTGCCTGCGTATCAAGTGTCTACTCGGCCAGAGTATCGCTGTAATTTCTAACCAGACTGTACGGCAGTGCAACCCAGGTTAAAAGGGTTAGAAGCAAAACCAAATCTCCAACGCTCTTTGCATGCGCGGTTAAAACCTCCCTCTCTCACTCCTCTTCCCTCTCCGTCTCTCCCTCTTTCTCGTGCTTCTGCTCGCAGCTGCTCTGAAAATCGTTCATCTCCTTCTTCAAATCGAAGGAATCGGAGGCTCCTCTCAGCAGTTTCGATCTCTCCCTCCCTCTCGCTCGCTCTTTCTCTCGTACGACTTCGTTTTCTCCTTTCGTTGCTGAGATTAGGGTTCCTTCTTGCCATTTCTAGCAGAATCTGTAATGCATTTCCATTTCCCTCTTATTTGAAGCCGAAAATAGAAGAAAATAGGGTTCTGCTTCTCTGCATGCCTTCGCATGTTGTTTCTGCTTCTTCAAGCGCTCTTTCATTTGCAATCTGTAGTTAACTTGCTCATGACAGTGGTAAATTCAGGTGCATTTCTCAGTTTCCTTATGACTTCAGGGTTTCGTTTTGGAATTAGTGTGTGGAATCCGGTATTCAGTTACATTTTATTGTTGATCATAGTGTAGAAGAGTATAAGCTTTTTTTATTTCCCCTTCTAGAGGAATGTTGCTTGCAGTCGAGCAGATGCAAATGGTAGTGCTTCATACGTGCAAGATTTGGGGACTTGTTCATCAGGTGGGACACGCAATGGATGATATGAGCTGATGCACTATCTAGGCATGACATATGACCATGGTCAAATGGCCGTTCGGAAAATGATTACGATGGCCCCTGGCCAATGTACATGCATAACTCCCCTGATGAGTGGCCGCTCAGAAAACGATAAACAATGGCCCCTGGCCAATGTAAATGCGTAGCTCCCCTGATGAGGAGCCGACCTGCTTTATTTTTTTTGGTGGCCAGGGCGTAGTGACCTTGTGGGAGGCCTAAAATTTGGCTCAGGTCTTCCAGATGAGCCATGTTGGTGCGTGTAGGGTGCTTATATTTGGTGTTTGCTGGTGCGTGCACTTAGCATTCCACCATTTCTTATGTTTCTTTGCATGTCGGTATTCTTTTGTAAGAGGTTTTGCATTTGTTATTGCTTGCACATGCCACAGTCTTTGTTGATGGAAGCTGAAAAAAGAAAACAGCAGTTCAAGTGATTCTATTTCTGGCCAGTGAGAGTCAATAACTGAATAAATTCTTCTGATGGTTCTTTGTTGTATGTCAATTTGTTTTTTTTTTTGTTTTGCCTGTGGTTTGAATTTGGTATACATGTAAGGCAGTTATCATCCTCATTATCATACATGTATGCCAATTCGGACTGCCAAGTAGAGAGCCTCAATGCGCCTGGGAAATGGCCCAAACTATCATAATGATTGGGCGGTTAAGTCATTTTATATTTTTCTATGGAATTTGGACCTTACCCATTTTCTGTTTTACCATCCATTTGATGGCACAAATTCGATGGTTAGGACCATTAGACCAGCCTGCTTTTTGGATGCTCCAGGCACAATGGGACACACAATTTGTACAATCAGGATCAATCTAGATTTATGCCATGGGTATGGTGGAGATGAATCATCACCAAGCAACAAATGGTGGAAAATGCGTGCACAGTCTAACCCTCTATGCCTTCCTAATCATTCAAATGGCTTTTTTTTTTTTGTACCAATTCAAAATTTCCCGGTTTACTTGATTTCGGTATTTTATCTTCCTTTTTATATTCCTTGTTTCATTAACGTGCTGGGTTATCAGAAGCAGGTACTTGGTTGCAGTTCTTGATTGTGATGCAACTGTAAGGACACTCAAAGAGATGGAGGAGAGTACGTCATCACCCCTTGCCGTAGATGGAAGAATATGTAGTATCAGATTTGGTATATCCACCGTTGAGGAAATTGTGAGTTTTCAGTGGTTTTTGCTACTTTTATAATCCTTTCATTTTTGTCTTGGATCAGTACCATTGTTTGTGGATCTGTACCATTGTTTGTGGATCTGTACCATTAGCAACATTTGATGTTTATGTTATGATATTCTAGCCACAATGGAGTTACTACTGTGAGCTGTTTCTTATGCTGGTTGTTACTTATTTCCTTGAGACTTTTGTGCTTCTCTACGCATTTTTATGCATGTTTTGGAGTGCAGAACTCTGTAGCAGCTATGAGATGAAACATGAACTTCGATCACGAAGTTAGATCTTTGGTGAGATCTAAGAGGCGAGGACACAAAAGACTTGATAATTTGGGGAATTATCTTTCTTAAAACTTGCTTCAGGGCACCCAACTGATTGTGACTAGTCGAAGATTGTGTTGAATTTCTTGGTGTCTTCAATTTGGTGTTGGTTACTTTTCCATTGAAGTATTCCTTAGGCTTTATACCAGCTGGGTCCATGAAGCCCTTGTGTGGGAAGGTGTGGGGATCCTGGATTCCTTGTTTGTAAGCATCTTGTTTGTCAATAGTTGCTAATAAAATCCTCACTATGGATAAATCCGAGAGAAATTGGCTCCTAAGCAATTGTTTGTGTTGGAAAGAGGTAGGATCAATGGCCCATTCGATCATATCCACTGTGATGGCACTTGGTAATTAGGTCAATACTGCTTCATTTTATTTGAGATCTTGTGGGTGCTTCCTGTTCCATTAGTGAATAATAAGTGGATGATTAGGTCCTTTTATCAAGTTTGGAACATTAACTCAAAATACTTGAAAGGGAGTTTAAGCTTTGGATCATGACTGGCATTGGTACTTAGTCTTCATTAGTTCCCTGCGAACAATAAGAATATTCAAGGATCAGTGACATCGGCTGGGGAACGCATGAAATATCTACCCACGACCTTTGCCAGGAGGTCCTTGAGCGGATCTCACATTAACGCCAAGATGTTGGTCCCTAATGAGAAACCTAGATGCTTGAGTATGAGAAGCTTATGGTCCTGTGGGCCCATTAAACTCAATGGAATAAACGGTATTATTGAACCAGACAAAACGACAAAGCAATGGAACCAAAGACATATAAAAGAACCTAAAGAATAAGACGAGTAAGCCCGCTTTGATTTTCTCGATGAGGGTGGCGATAGTGAGTCAATGTCGACACTTTCAGTGTATGGATTGTACCCTTTCTTTTGCATCCTTGGACAATTGTTCTAAGTACTGAAGTGACCCTTGGGTGGAGAAAGTTTCTGAAAATTTCGAATGGAACTCTCAAAGCATGGTGTTTTACTAGGTGAAGCTCCCATCTCCAAAGGCTGTGTGGCCTCTAAGAATGAGGGTTTGGTCAAATCTGCATCTTTGTGCTTGCTAACCCTCTACTTTCAAGGATAGTGCATCTGATACATGATTGATTAATGACAATTCTTTCATTGATTAGAAGCGATGTGGAAATGATGGGGGGTAAACATGGGAGGTAAGTTTGAGTTTTTTGAGGACCCACTTATTGTGGAGGGTTGATTTAGAAAAAACCTTTAGCTTGGCTTCTAGCAAGTGCTTTGAGGACCTTTTAAAATTATTTAACATTTTAATCCATAAGGTGAATTGAGTCCAAGAACATAGACTTCAAAAGATACAACTATACATGCAAAGAGTCTATGATGTGAGATGTGCAATATCAATTGTGTATGCACCAAACTAATCACCTAGCATACAATCTATTCATGCATCCATATAGGACCTTTTAAAATTATTTACCAATTTAATCCATAAGGTGAATTGAGTCCAAGAACATAGACTTCAAAAGATACAACTATACGTGCAAAGAGTCTATGATGTGAGATGTGCAATATCAATTGTGTATGCACCAAACTAATCACCTAGCATACAATCTATTCATGCATCCATATAGGACCTTTTAAAATTATTTTACCAATTTAATCCATAAGGTGAATTGACTCCAAGAACATAGACTTCAAAAGATACAACTATACGTGCAAAGAGTCTATGATGTGAGATGTGCAATATCAATTGTGTATGCACCAAACTAATCACCTAGCATACACTCTATTCATGCATCCATAATGAACAAATAAAACGCATTTGCATACACATAAACAATTGCAAAGACAATGATGTATAGTGGTTTGGCTAAATCCCTACTCCACTCTCGGATGACGAACTCAAACTCGAGTTTTCTAGATTCCACTATTTCAATGATTTTCTATAAGTTCACCATTAATCTTTACAATGGTTTTTTATATGTTCACCACTAACCTTTGTGGTCCTATACAAGGACCTACGTACACTCCCATCGGAGGCTCACACAGAGACCACGTACACTCCCACCGGAGGCTCACATAGAGACTAACAAATGTTTTCTATAGGCTTGCCAATAACTTAATGGTTTTCTGTAGGTTCACCATTGGCCTAGTGGTTTTCTATAGGTTCAACACTCCTCTCGGAGGCTCACATAGAGACTTAATTGAGTTTGGGTTTGAAACTCTATACTCAAAACTAGACAAGAAATGAGTATACAATGGACTCTAAATAAACTCTTACAAGTTTGTTTGAATGAGCTCCGTTGATAGTGCCTTTGTCGAGATGCTTCTTCACTCTTGAATCTGCTTCTCTTCAGCTCTCCCGATCTTTGATGTGGATCTTCTTCAGCTCCAACGATCAGCTACCATGATGTACTTATGAGGACGCCAAGGTAATGGGAGAGTGGAATGGTGGTAGAATCTCCTACAATTAATGGGATAATTAGTTCCAATTTGGGGATTCTCCTAGATGGGCATTCTAGAGGGATGATAGACAAATAATTTACCTATAGGATTAGTGTCTAATCTTAAAAGAATGCAAGAGAACATGTACATCTTCAAATGAAGCTTGGATTGCTTCATTAGAGTGATGGATCACAAGGAAGATGACGTGAATCTCTTTGGATTAGAGCTTAGAATAAGCAAATAGGAGTTGTATGAGAAAAATGCCCTATCGAATCTAAAAGGCTAGTTGTAGATTCAATCGATTGACCTGTCAATTCAATCGACTTGAATCGACATTGGTGATCTGACTGTTGATTTGATCGAATAGTTCCTGATTTAACTGAATAGCTTGCTGTACAGGTTTAGCCATTATTGATTTGATCGACTCGTCAAAGCTCTGATTTTTGTGGTTTTGGTTTCTAACCATCAGAAGATTTGAACGTCTTACAAGCCTGGTTGATCATGTTCATTTTAAGGACTACGGCTTGGGATGATAAAGCAAGGTTTTCCTATTGTAATTGTATCATTTTGAGGTAGATTGTTTTGGAACTGAAGGGGTCTAGGGCTAGGTTCACCAAGGCACCTCAATTTACCTGCTGTCTTCAAGTGTTGATGCTGCAATTCTTCAAGTCTTTGGTTGTCTGTCTTCCAATGGAGGCTCAATCGACTCAAGACACAAAGATGCACATTATTGACAAGCAGATGCAGTTACAAAGAGGCATCAATGATTTCCAAGTTGTTTGGCGTTTGGCGTTTGGCAATCTTAGCTTCTCTATGAGAAATTTGGAAAGAGAGGAACAAACAAACCTCTTGCAACCTTTCTGCCCCTCCTTTCAGAGTCCTTGGCTTCATTTTTTGGGATATGAAAGATTGGGCCTCCAATCTGGGCCTCCAACCTTAGATTGGATGATAGCTTGGTGGTTTCTCGGTTGCTGGAATAGCTGTGCTCTGCTTTCCTCTTAGGCCTTGTGCTTTGCCCTGGTTTCGAGTTGTATGGATCTAGGTCTTTCGTTTTTGTTTTGTTTTCTGGTTTTCTATTTTGTGTGTTTAGTTCTAGTTCAAGTTGTATAGTTGGTTTTTTTAGTTTTTTCCCTCTTGTTTTGTTTTTCTTGTTTCGGGCTTTCTCTTACTTGCTTGTTTTCCTTCGTTTTCTGTTTTCTTGGGCTGCCTTTGGCTCCCTTTAATAAATTTCATTCTTCAAAAAAAAGAAAAGAAAAGAAGAATTTCCCCTTGCTCTATGTTGTCAGTAAAGGAATAAGGATTATGGAGTTGACTCTAGCCCGTAGAGTTAATGCCTCAGCCTCTAGATCATGGTTCTTAATGTTGGTTTTAGGAGGCATATTGGCCTCGGCCCAAACTGTAAACGGGTCTATCGGACCTGTATTGACTTGTCTTGGTTGAATTTTTACCAAGAGAATTTAGGAAAAAGGGAAACTCAAGAATGTATCTTTTAATTTTTGTGTGTTTTTGCTGTGTATTCTATCGTGTATAATCAGACCACTCCTTGGTGTGAATGGCATCTGTCAGGTCAACTTGTTGAAAGTTAAGTTGCTGAATCTTTGACTCTAAATTTTTAATGATTCTCATAATTGAAATTATGTATGATGTATCAACTATCATGTTCATCGTTTCATTTATAGACTATAATGTACATACCATAGAGTAGACGAGTCATAGTTTCATAGACTATAGGGAGTTACTAGAGTCATTACTCATTACTAGCAAGAGTGATTTTATATCCAAAAGCTAAAAAAACAAAAAATATTGATTTCTATACTACAAATATATTATTCATGCGTCCTTAAATTTTTTATTTTTTGTTGGGAGGTAACATACTCTATTAGAAGGCTTGCCAAAAGGTGAGGAAAGAATACAGAGCCAAGAAAAGAAAAGGAAAACCTAGGGTCCGGACTACGCTGCTTTTACATATATTACCCACCTAGATGCAAGATTTTTTGATTCTACAAATGACTCCCTCAACTGACAAAGCTATATTACGAAAACAGTGATTGTTTCTCGCTCCCCAAACAACTCGCATAATGGCCATAATATAGAGCCTCCGCCTAACTTGGGATCAAATCATAAAGCGATCGCACCGAGAACTTTCTGGAATTGTGAGCAGCCCACACCATCAAATCCACCTCTTGAGGTGAAGGAACTTTTAAGGTGGTCGAGTAATTCAATGAAATCAACAATCTCTACATTTGTCAAGTTCCTATGACATGGAGGGTTCCAAACAATAGAACAACCTACACATAGAGAAGCATTCTGCGATTGAGATAGATCGAGTGGTCGAGATAAGAGCCAGCCTGGGGAATATGTATTGAAGAGGTCCATCACCACATCACGTATCCACCCAAAATCCAACTTGACAATCATTACCAATGGAGAAAGCAATCCCTCATCCGTCCTTCAACAAATATTTCAAAAAAAATAAAAACTGTGAAAAACGCTGAAAATTCAGCAAAAAGGGTCAAGATTGGAAATTTGTTAAAATCAATCAAATAGGATTGAACATAAGTCGAGCATGATTTGCTGGATTGGGTCTTATTGCTTTGAAATATGGCAAAAACGACAAGAGAAAGCAAAAAAAATGATTTGATGGGTTGCCTCAATTTTTTGCCCCACAATGGCGAACTATGCTTCCATTTGTCTAGCCTCAAATCTCATGTTTTGTTCTTCAAAGGAGGCCTAGATCTAGTAAAATGTGTCTCTAACCCTTCCCTAACCTCTAACTGACTAGGGAGAAAACACTAAGCCTTACCTAATGCTTACATTAAGGAGATAAAGAGTGACAAATTGAAAAAGAAGCAAAAAGAAGGCCCCCAGATGTGTCCCAGTTGTAGTCTGATAGAAGGGGCCTTGAAAGGTACTGATACGGACCCATGTTTCTTTGTTGGGGGCTGATTCATATTGTGTATTGGATTGGACCAATTCGGATCCAATATGATTGTATCAGCCGCCCCAATACTGATATTCTAAACCTTGCTATAGATTGTTGTTGTGGTAGCGATTGGACAATCATATGCTAGAATCACCATATTGTCAGCTCTACTATTTAGGGAAGAGGACTGGCTTATATTCATGGAATTCAATTTTGGAATCAATCCTGGTGGTTACAGGTTGTCTTTAGCTGGTTGTTCAATTGGAAGAGCTCTTAGAAGAAGCTTCCGTTTGGTCGGAAGAGCTCTTAGAAGAAGCTTCCTTTTGGTCAGGAAGTTAGCTTCCAACTCCTAAGAATTTCTTGCGAATGGGCACAAGGGCCTGTGTGGAGTCATTGAAAATGTGAAGTGGAAATTGATTTTCCACAGTAATAAAATTTCCTCCCCACCTCATTTTTCAAAAATTTCATGAAAACTCAATTTCCAATCTCTCAAATTTCCAGAAAAGGCCATTTTTTCAAATTTCCAACTTTTTACTCTTTATTTGCTGCTATAGATGGATAATGCTTTCTAACATGTCATATTTGTCTTCGCAGTGCACATCATCTCTAAGTGGTTGTAAAAAAAATCATTTATAAGTGGTTTTACTTTTTTCTTCCTTTTCTTTCTGCTTCTTTTACTCTTCAATTGCTGCTATATATGTACAAGTCCTTCTAACACGTCATACATATCTTTGTAGTGCACATCATCTATAAGCGGTTGTCCTATTAGCCATCCCAGCCAGCTCACGAATCCTTTCCTTGGTCTACCGTTGGAGTCGGGGAAATGCGAATCTTGTGGGACCTCTGAACATGGAAAGTGTGAAGGTGCGTGAGTATTCAGTCATTCATTTATTAATTGGCCCAGTGGGTAAGGTATATTGAGAAGATAGTGTATGAGGAACACAATTTCATCTCTCCATTATTCATTTGTTGCAATGGGCATGAATTTTTTCCTGTTTTTCTTATTTTTTGCCTTTCTTCTTTACTTAGTGGTAATACATTCCCTTCTTGTCTCAATGCAGGGCATTTTGGATACATCAAATTGCCAATACCGATATATCATCCATCCCATGTCAGTGAATTGAAACATATTTTAAGCTTGGTGTGCTTGAAATGCTTGAAGCTGAAAAAGGGAAAGGTACATTCTCCTAATGGGAGAACATGTTTTTTTGTCTTAGGCCCAATTTGGGAGCATGGGCTAATTTTTATGGAAAAGTTTGATTTCTGTGAAATTTAATTTCGAAGAGAACTATTGAAATAGATCAGCAAAAGTTTGCAAGTTTCTGCATTTCTTTGGAAAATATGACACCAATTCCATTTCTACTTGTGTCAATGCCACTTCATTTGTTTGCAAGATTTTTGAGAAAAAAGAAACCGTGGTTGTCAGAGTATTGCTGTTGCAAAAATGCCTTTATTGTGTTTACTCATGCAAACAGTGATGGACAATCAAGATTGCATGTTAGAATCAACAAGCACTGATTACTTGTCTACTGTGAATGTTCTGAAAATCTAACATCTTATGTGTCCCTAGCAGACAAACAAATTGGAAGTTTAGAGATCTCTCAATCCGATTGTGTTAGGGTCCATGGGTCAGCCAGTGGGGCTGCTTGGCCCGTTCTGCTGACTTGAATTGTTTTGGCCCACTAGCGACCCATGGACCCTAGCAGATTCGTACGTGGGTCGGGATTGAAGCCCTTTCAACCTTAGCCATATTTTTGGATGGTTTCCAATTTGAATTGGACATTGGCCATTCATCAACTCCATCGGACTCTGGATAGTCCCACCCGTTTAACACTGGTTTGTTCCCATGGCCAATTTATACCATCCAAAATTACTGTAAGAACATTGATTGAAGAGACTTTAACCTTTGATGGTCTCAATCCTGACCAATTTTGCCAGTGCTGAATAACAAACAGATTGAAGAGACTTAAACCTTTCAATCCTGACCAATTTTTGCCGAATAAAAAACTGAAATGCTATCAAGTTGAAAGCTGATTTCTCTTAGTTGGAAAATTTCTTAGGCATTTTGGTACTGTTTGGACGGACCCATGATCACCATTGGATTGGTCTGTGGAGAAACAGATGGGAACTCATCTGGCTATGAATTTAGCCATGTTTTAATTTAGGCTGAGCAGATCGCATCTGCCCAGAGAATGCAAACTCCCAAGCATACCCTTAGTGTTTAGAAAATGATTAATAATTCAATTTGTTCATGGTTTTGCAGAACAGACAAATACACACACCCACACACGTACATATTATAAATACATGCACACATTCATGTTAAAACGTGCATGTTGTGCAAGCATCCAGCTCTATCATCAGCCTGCTTTTTGATCGATTGTCCAGGGACATCGTTATTCCTATTGTTATTCCTCTTTCGAGCAATGTTTGGTAGGTTCAATCTGAAAAGAATGAGATTTGTTGTTATATTCCTATGAAAGAGGGATTCTATTGACTTCAATAGATCATGCATATTTCTGTGTTCTTGGGAAGTCACCTTTTAAAAATGATCCCATGAGTGCTCACCATGTTTATATACAAACTTATGTACATACAAATGTTTCATTTTCTCCTTGATCGTTGATCACATTCTTATCTTAACTTGTTCTGGCACAAGTAATAGTTTACTTCATTCCATATGTTCTTTTATTCTTTGACTTGAACATTGCGTTTATTATTTTACCGAACTGACCTTTATATTTCAGGTTTTGCAAAACCAAGGGAAAAAAAGATCCACAAATACTTCATGTTCTTGTCTGGTAATCCTTTAATCATAGCAAAATACTATTTCTTGCTTTAAGTTATCTAAGATGTAAAATTTCAATTTAATTGCTTTACATTGGTTTGCATTTCTTTTTTTAAAATTTATCTTGACTTTATGTTTCCGTCACCTAAACCACCTTAGATTACTCATATGCCCATGAATTTTAAAGTATTAGAAGAAGCTGAATTACTCCAAAATCAATCTTCAATATTTTCTTGAACTCATGGATGTTGTAAGAGGCATGAGGTATGAGTATATTGGTTGAGTGCTTTAGTCAAGTAATGTCTTGTTTAGTTTCTACCTATAGATGTGGTTATTGCCATAACTTTAGGTGGTCTACTCCATAGTTCCTGAGTATCAGGGATATTATTGATAATTTTTTTTAGGGATAACTGAGACTTTATTGAAAAAACTCGCAAAGCGAGGAAAGAATACAAACCCCAAAAAACTAACCAACCCAACAAAAAGGGACGGAAAGCCGCGACTGCCTAGACAATGTCCTGCCCAGTCTTTCACAGGCCTTTTGACATTGAGGATCTCCTCGGCCTCCTCCTCTTCCACGTTCCGGAAGCAACGCCCATTCCTAACTCTCCAAATGGCCCAAAGCACTGCCAAAATTAACAGTAGCCAAAAGTCCTTATGATCCCTATCAATTCTACCCTCATGCCATGCCCATAACAACTCCACCATTGATTTCGGCATAACCTAGTGAACATTCAATAAGGAAAGGAAGTGGTCACATACTGGCTTAGCAAAAGGACAATGGATAAAAAGATGGTCGATTGTCTCCTTGTCACCCAGGCACATGAGGCAAACATTAGGGAGGATCATTGCTCTTCTTTGGAGATTGTCAATAGTTAGAATTCTTTTTAGCCCCACTAGGGGGGGCAAGGGCTGCGATAACAAGAAACAAAACTTGAAGTTGCTGGTCACCACACCAGATATTGACCCAAAACCGATTGCGCAATCCCCCTTCCACCTTTAAGACTATGCCCGGGCGTATGAGATACTGAGTAGCAATAATCGTTCTCCAAGCTCTAGAAGCTCTGTAAACGGAGGAATTTTTAACAAACCAACCTGCACTCCAGAACCCCGTTTCTAGCTGTAATGATTTTCCTTTAGGCCTGGCAAAATTCCACATAACCCGTCAACTCACACGAAAAAACCAGTGTTCGGGTCCAGCCTTATCGTGTCGGGTCACTAACAGGTTGACCCGTTAACATAACGGGTCGGGTCAGTGTTTCACCCGCGAACTCGTTTAACCCATTAACATAATGGTCTAGATCACCAAATCATGGCCCACCTATGAACCTGACACTCCATCATATGCAATATTGCAAAGTACAGGTGATTCCTCCTCGTCTCACGAGTGAATCCTATTGTTTCCGGTGATAGAATGGGCCCACAAGGTGGACCACTGTTGTATGTTGGGTCAGACTGTCAGTGGTCCTCATCAACGGTGTGGCCATCTGATGAATAGACTGGCCTAACGGGTTAAACGGGTCGGGTTACGAGTAACCCGTTAAATTAACGAATGGGTTTGGGTTTCTATATTTCAACTTGTTAGTTAACAGGCCGGGTTTGGGTGAGCAAATTTTTTACACGAACACGACACGACACGAACATGGTTCAACACGACCCGTTGCTAGGCCTACTTTCCTCCAAAGCTTGTCTTCTTCTACACAAAATCTCGAAATCCATTTTCCCAACAAAGCTAAGTTTGAGGAACCTAAAGCTTTTAGGCCGGCTTCCCCTTCCTGTGTAGGTTTGCACACCTCCTCCTATTTTAGCAAATGAAACTTTGTCCCCTACCTCGAGCCATTCCACAAGAAGTTCCTTCGAAGTTTCTCTAACTTAGCCAACACCAAACTTGGGCATTTGAAAATAGACATGAAATGCACCGGCATATTGGAAAAAGTTGACTTAATCAATGTGATGCAAGCCCCTAACGATAAAAACCTGCCCTGCCAAGTAGCAAGCTTTCGCTCCATCTTCTCCACTACCTTGTCCCACAAGTGTAACGACGACTTCCCAATACAGAGGGGCAAACCCAGGTACTTGGTTGGAAAAGCGCCGACTTGGCAACCAAAAGCACGAGCATGCTGGTGTAATTCAGAGTTATCCACATGTATACCCAACATCTCATATTTTGACGCATTGATCCTCAAACCCGAAACTACTTCAAAGCACACCAAAATTTTCTGAACATTTTGCACTTAGTTCGCGTTTGCATTTAAAAGTAGAAGCACGTCGTCTGCATATAGAAGATGGCTGATACTCCCGTGTAAATCCGCAATCTGAAATTCAGAAAAAGCCCATTCTCCTTTCCCTTAAGAAGTATAGTGCCTCCATAATCACCACAAATAGATACAACGAGAGAGGGTCTCCCTGCCTTAAGCTGTGCGAAGCCCTGAAGAAGCCTTTTGGCGTGCCATTCACCAAAACAAAAAAAAGAGGCTGAACGGGTGCAAGAGGCGATTCGACTTCTCCACTTAGAACTGTAACCCAGCTTGTCCAGCATGCAGTCTAAAAAACCTCAATCTACATGATCATAAGCTTTTTTGATGTCTAATTTGCACACTATGCTACCCTTTCTTTCTCTGTTTCTGGCATCGATACATTCGTGGGGGATGAGAGCGGTATCCAAAATCTGTCACCTTAGGACAAAGGCTCCCTGATTTTTCGAAATAACTTTGGAGATGATGTCTCTGAATCTGTTGGCAAGAATCTTCGCGAGGATCTTTTAAGGACCCCCTATAAGGCTTATGGGTCCGAAGTCTTTCAATTGCTCCGCCCCTTTCATCGTAGGAATGAGAACAATGAAAGAAGCCCCCATTTCTATCGAGAGTCGACCTCGCTCTGAGAACTCCGCAATAAAGTCCGTCAAGTCCCTTCCCACTACATGCTAGATTTTTTTGATAAAAAGCTGTTGGAAAGCCATTGGGGCTAGGAGCCTTATCCCCACTCATAGATCCAAGGGCTGATTTAACTTTTTCTGAAATTGTCTTTCCAAAAAAATTGCATCAAAGGAAGAGAGGCAAGTGAATTGCAAATTGTCAAGCCTTGGCCTGCCCCAACTATCACTTGAGAGAAGCGATCTGAAATATGAGACAATAGTGTCACAAATATATTCCTTGTTTGAGAGAGACTCATCTTCCACCATCAAATTGCAAGTTCTATTGGTCCGAGATCTAGCACTTGCAAAATTATGGAAAAAACGAGTGTTTCTATCCCCCTCCTTGAGCCATAATGCTCGAGATCTTTGCACCCATTTGATCTCTTCTTCCCTAGCCCTGGCCGCATAAGAGTTGGACAAGTTTGCTCTCCTAATGCGATCTTCCTTAGAATGATCGGAAATCTCCTCAGCCAAATCCATCTCATTTATTTCTTCAACTAATTTATCAAAGGCCTGTTCTCTCTTTCCAAGAACCTCTTTCTTCAATAATCTCACCTTTTCTTTCAGCAATTTGAGTTTTCCGTCTAACCTGAATCCTGCAAAGCCTTCCACCGAAAAGGAGGTCCACCAATCTGAGACCAACTAGTCAAAGAGTTTTGATATTATCGATATCACCGTATTGCCAGCTTGACGATAGCGATATCACTGCTGATATATTGCAAATTGTCATCAATACATCAATATCTCCAATGTATCGTGATATTTTTGACTGTATAAATCCCAGATGTTGTTTGTGTTGCCAATATATCAACGATGTTGTTGATAATATTGCCAAAATGTCGATATCTCTAGAAATTATTAAAAAAAATTTTCGTTTCAAAATTGTTTGATGGTGCAGGTTCTCATGACGAAATGCATGCAGGCGTGGATGAATGGATCATGGATTGTGCATGTGTGTACATCTCTTATTTATGGATCACACATGCATGAATATATGTATGTGTCATTGTATGTATCTACGTAGGCATGAATGCATGGTTGGATGGATAGATGGATTATGCGTGTATTTTTGTATGTATGTGTTAAATGGCTACATAGTGCTAATCTTGAGGGCCTATCAGAAGCTAATGGGCCCTATGGGCCTTATTTAACTATGAACCTTTCAATAGTACGTATTTGCATGCATGGATGGATGGATCCACCATTTTCCTAATGTTTCCCTAAGTCAGCGATACATGCTTTTAGGCCCCCATTAAAGGGAAACTTGTCATGTATGCTTCTTTTTTTTCTTTTTAAATTATCTATTATTTGATTCCCAAATTTGCAAATATATGTATTCTTGACCTTGTTGAAGTTCCATTGAGAAATTCCACTTTTCCCCCATGTTTACCCAATGTTTCCCCAATGTTTTTCTGAGTCAGCGTTACATGATTTCAGGCCTCCAATTAAAGGAAAACTTATTATACATGCGTCGTTTTTGCAACTATTTGATTCCTAAATATGCAAATATGTGTGTTTTAGAATCTCCTGAAGTTTCTTCTCGAAATTCCACCATTTTCTGCATGGTTCTCCAATGTTTTCCTTAGTCAGTGATACGTTTCCATGTATCACCATATCAACAATAATAATATCGGTGATATCGATACATGTTTCCATATTCTTAGCCAACGATACACGTAATGATATCGATACTTTATACGCTAATCTATTCTTAGGTTGATTTGCTTGGTCTAGAATTCTCAATTAAATGTAGGATTAAAACCATCTTTTATCTGGCACAAGCCTATCAAGCACCGAATGCATTTAATTTGTTTTTAGGGCATATTTGTTTTTCTACAATGTCTAAATGATTACCTCTGAAGTTTGTTTAATATTGGGGTGGTGACTTGGAAACCTGCAAGGGGGATGGACACTATTTTTACCCAAATAGCTCTAATTTGTGGTGTTTGCTGTTTTTATTTCTAAATGATGTGGTGAATGCATTTCTTCATTTGGATTCCCATGAGGTTGTACTGTCATTGCCACTTTAATTATTTAACACCCTTATACACCGTACCTTCTTGTAAGTTGTAACTACTATTCATGGTTGAAGGAGAAATAAAAAGTTATTAGGCAGTATCGGGTATTAGTTTCTTTAGTAGAGGGTATTGGAAGCTGGTTCTTTATTTATTTCATTTTCTTTTTGTAACAGTCTTGCTAAACCTACCCACAGATCTCATATACTTATATAGTCTACACGCTCTACATGGCCAAGCATGCCAACGTAGCTTGTCTGTGGGGCATCCAAGCGATAGGCATCAGGAGGCCCAACCATGTAGAGATGCAGTCTTTAAAAAAAAAAAAGGTTGGTCCACTCATCAGGCAATCCACAGTTGCTTTTTGAGTTGGGAAATTTGCCATTTTTTAATCATCATTGTTTTCACATGTGTGGCATGCTTTAAGAGTCAAGTAGAGAATTTTTTTTGACCATTCATCTACATTGCGGTTTTCATTATCTGTTTTGGAGTGAGACTCGTTCAATTCTGAAACTGTAAGACTCGTTCAAAAACGGCAGTCTCTTAGCCGATGCACAGAAATGAGTTGAAAAATATTTAAGCTACGAGCATCAAGAAGCCCCGTCATGTAGATAAACAGACCCAAAAAGCCAGTTTGGTCTGCTTGTTAGTCGAGCCATAATTGTATTTTATTTCTTATTGCTGCCATTTAAAACCATCATTGTTCTCGTAAGCAGTAAAAGTGTGGCTTGCCTAAATAGGCAACTAGTGATTTTTTTTCCTGTCTTGTTCATCTACATGGCAGTTTTTTTATATTAGTTTCAGGGTGAGACATTAGATTCTGAAACTGGAAAGACTCGTTTGATGGGCCATGTATGATTCACAATTTGGATGTCACATGCATTGGATTGGCCCCACTAATGCAGTGGCAACGTGGTGCATACATGAATCGCCATTTCAGAGTTCACGACAGCTCTGGCATGTTTAAAAGACTCGTGACATGACCAAACTCATCCGATCCTGAATGGAGTTACGATTCACCCGAGTCAGAGCTGAATCGGCCTGATTCGCCTGACTGCAGGGTGACTCGGAGGTATTGAACTGGATCAGGTCTGACCAAGTCCTGGTCGACTTGGACGAGTCTTAAAACCACGTTGTTTGCTGATTGAGCTGTCTTGGAATTTGAATTTTAAGAAGGGGAGTTATTTGATACTCTAGCTGATTATGATGCTTGATACATAGACACTTGGAAACAGTACATGTGGAAAATATTACCTCAAAATAATCCAACTAAATTAGTACCCATTGACTTAAACTACATTTTAAAATTAGATTGGTTGAACAATCCAACTGCTGAGTCATGGGCACTTGTTTTTTTAAGTAAGACAATTGGATGTTTTTCATTATTAATTTTCTAATAAATGTCCTCAAATCTAGTAGTTGGATAAACAATTATCCAATGTTGTCGAATTGCATATGTGCTTTTGTGCGATTGTAAATGCCTATGTGCAATCGCATATGTGATGCACAATTGCATATGCTTTTATTTTATTTTTGAAAATTTTTAAAAAAATGAAAAATAAGGGGAAAATGAAAAAATGTAAACAATATAGGAAATTAGGAGAAACTTTCCTAAGTCTTTAGATAACTTATTTACATATTTCAAGTTTGTTTAAGAGAAACAAAATCAACTAAACAATGAATGAAGTACATCAACAATCTATTTGGAAAAACAATCAACAAGCTATTTAATGTACAGATACAATTTGTAAGCTAATTAATTATGAAGAACTCTAACATAAAATTTTATTGATAATGGAATTTTGAATAAGGTTTGGCTTAGTAGGCTTAGTATTTACAAGTTATAACTTAATGTTTGTACACTAGCAAAATAATGAATATTAAAAATAAACATACTGATAGCAATACTAATAGTCTAATGCTATATACATTGATCCAGTTACCATTGTGGCATTTGATATCCACCATTGTCATCATCATCATCACCATCAGAGTCGTCTCCTTCAAACTATACTTCTTCTGTTTTTTTATCATTTGCATGCACTAGTACTTCATCAACATCCAATTGTTGATCTTGATCATCGCCTTGTTTTATCTCCTCAATTTTGTCCACCGGCTGACTGCTATTGCTCGCGCCCCCTCTATGTTCTTCAGGTGCTGATCTGAATGCGGCATCTTCGACTTGGGCCCATGTCAACTCCTTGCTAGTAAAGACCGGGTCCTCTGTCTTTACGAGCCAATGTTGTTTTGTAATGGCCATTACGTAAAGGTAACGGTTACATGTTACGGGTCGTAACGGTCGTAACAACCGTTATGAAAAAAATGACTTGTACCTGCTATTAATGGTCCATTATGTCCCCTATAAAGGCCGTAATAGCCCCGTAATGGTCTATTATGGGACAAATACAGTTTTTTCAGATTTTTTTTTTCAACGTTACGGAGCAGGTACAAGTTATTTGGATTTTTTATTTTAATTATAAAAAGAGACTATAACGGCTGTTACGGGGGCCATAACAACCATTATGACCTGTATTGTAAAGGTAATGGTGGTGGTTGTTATGACCACCGTTACCGTTACAGAATACCTTGCTACGAGCCACACATTATCTGCATCTAGATAATCTAAGCAGATAGAATCATAGTGAGAATTTCCACGAATATCAATATTAAGGAGTGAATTGGCAAACTTACCGCCTCAAATGTGCTCCAGTTGTGCTCACAATCGCAGGTAGAGCACGTGAGTCCAGTAATCCTCATAGCCAACTTCTTTAGAGCTGGATCCTTCCTGTTCAGGTCCACTCTATAGGGGTCTTTGTCCTTTCCTCGGTGGTAGACTCTCATGGAGGGTGTGGGGTGCGTGTGTAAAAAAAAAAATTGTTTGCTCTAACTCTGAAGGCAGCCCACTAATAGTTGAAAAAATAGTTTAAGTAGGTTAGACTTTGTAGATTGTAAAAAAACTATTTATAAGTTACTTACACTGTTAAACATACTTGGTAAGACGTTCATACTTGGCAATTTCATTGTCCTATGCTTGATGACTGTATCTCTTGAGAATATACCCTCAACCTTTGTATAGAAGTCCAGTAGAGCTAAAATCCTGTCCTGTTCTACTTTATCTAGAACCATTCTTTCTAACACATCAAGAAACCCAACCATATGCGTCGTTTTTTCCTATGTCGGATTGGCAGAAGCGAATAATTCGGCTGGATTAAAGATGTAGTTAACCAAATACAATGGATATGACATTTGGCTGCCACATATTCTATCTACAATATCTAAAATGGACTTGTGATCGTGCTCTCTATAGTTAAAATGGTCCGTGATTTTATTTCTCGCCCTCTCCATTGCATCATATATGTAACTCATTGGTGTCTTCTCATCTCCATGCACCAATCGCAACATAGTGAGCACTTGCGTCTAAAATTATTATGAAAAGATGGTGTGTTATACTAGCTTCCCTTCAACATTCTTTGACCAGGGCCCATTAGTCCAATTGGTTGACTCTACGAAGCTTTAAAGTTTGGATTTTGTTTTGAATGCAATCTTTGTAGTATTAAGAAGGTTGTGGCAAAACGGGTGACAACTGGACGTAGTAAGTTATATCCAATGTGTTTTCTCATTTGATGGAGAAGAATGGCATGTATGTATATAAAAATCGTGGTTTTTCTAGCCATTGCAATCACTTTTAATTATAATATACTTGTCTTCTAGTATTAGATCGATATAATGTGCCACACAAGGGGTCCAAGATAAATGACGCCTCTTCTCCATAAGAAGGCTACCGACGACTGCATATGCGGTTGCGTTGTTTGTGATAACTTGGACAACGTATTCCTCTCCTACTTCCTCAATTATGCTCTCTGATAATTTAAACAAATAATCTGTCGTATGAGGATGGCTCGATGCATTTACGGACTTCAAGAACATTAACCCAGCTTGATAATTCACTAGAAAGTTTATTAGGGTCCGACCAGGTTTATCGGTCCATCCGTCAGCCATGAGTGTACAGCCATAGATTTTCTCTGAGTCTTTATATTCGGCAATGAAACCTTAAGACCAGTTCCAAAATGAACTATTGTTGCAATCATAACCTAGAAGCTTTTCAACTTAAACAGTGTGTTATAAAGGCAACACTGGCGTGGTATAACCACTTACCGATATATTGAATCGTGGTTTTTTTTATCTTTATGATTGTATCGGTTTTCTAATATAGTTTGAGTAGGTGCTTTGCCCCGACTTCTTTGGTCTACCACATCCTCGGGGAGTGGTCTACACCACCTATCCATGGGCTCATGCTCATGGGCTTTTTTTTTTTTTTTTTTTGTAAGGATAAATGCTCATGAGCTCTTTTCGGGGTCGGTGGTTTGGACCAGCTTATCGACTTAGGTGTCGAGCTAGGTTCATTCACATCAACCACATATATATTCTCATATGCTTCTTGTTTCATAAATTTCTCTCGAAGTGTGACACTTTTTTTTTTTTTTTAAATTTATTTCCATGTACTCCATGATTTCCCTTTGGATTTCTGGAGTAATTTTGGGACATTCTCTTGCATTTGATCCCAACGTATGTGTAAGGTGTTGCTTGTGCCATGCAATGCTGCAGACACTTACAAACTCGCATAAGTCACACATTGTGAGTTTTTTTCAGTAGCACTACAATAGTGCCCGTACTTCCAACCTGGGCCATTCGACTTGGGTTTCAAAGAAGAAGATTGGGAAGAAGAAGACACGATTCTTTCTTCTTGTTACTCTTCACTTGTAAGATGTAAAGATATGAGAGAGAGAGAGAGAGAGAGAGAGAGAGAGAGAGAGAGAGAGAGAGAGAGAGAGAGAGTTACGCATCTTGTAATTGTAGCTTATAGCTTACACTTGTAGTTGTGGACGTTTGGTTTTTACACTTGTACACTTGAGTTAAAAAAACACACTAGAAAAGAGAAGGTAAGTAATAGATAATGTAGAGATTAAAGAATGAAAGAGAGAGAAATGTAGGGTATATATGTAGAGGTCAGAGAAGTGAATGTAGAGAATGTATGTAGATTATAGTGATTAGAGAATGAATGTTGAGAATGTATGTCGATATTAGAGAATGAATGTAAAGATTGGATGATGTAGAGAATGTAGAGAAAGAGAGAATGAGAGATTAGAGAAATAGAATGTGTGTGTGTGTGTGTGTGAGAGAGAGAGAGAGAGAGAGAGAGAGAGAGAGAGAGAGAGAGAGAGAGAGAGAGAGAGAGAGAGTGTTAGAATGAATAATATTAAAAATGGTGGGATTTGAGTGCCTTTTTATAGGCAAAAAGTGAGGGCTTTGCACAATTTTTTTTTGCCAATTCTGACCTTGGCCAATATGCGAAAAAAAGAGTTTAGGATGAGTAATATTGAAAATGGAGGGGATTTGAATGCCTTTTTACAGGCAAAAAGTGAGGAATTTTCAAAAGAAAAGAAAAGAAAAGGTTCCTATGGTCAGAAATCTGACTGTTGGCCAATATGTGACTGCATGCATCACATATGCGATCATGTATTGTCGCATAAATGCATATGCGATCACATATGCCACCATGGCACATGCAATTTCCACATGCATATGAGCATATGCGATCGCACTTGACAACATGGCTGTTGGGAGAAAGATCCCTGCTCTACTACACACACGACAATATCTAAGTCAAAAGAAAGCAGTTAAAAGAAGCAAACCACAACACAGGGATTTACGTAGTTCCCTTCTGGTACGTCTACGGATTCACATTGATCCACCATGCACAAGGGCAAAAATCGAAGAAGCAGCTCTCAATACAATGATCTCTCTCTCTCTCTCTCTCTCTCTCTCTCTCTCACAACAGAATATAGTACACCCTAAACGAACTAGGGTTTACATAAAACTCCATGTGAAAGTCTGAAAGCACTGGCTGGATGAACAATACACCTCTGATGAGCCTGCAAATATCTGTAATTTCTGGTTCATCATTCATTAAACCGGTACTTATAATTCAGATGGTCATGGGACCCATTGACTCAAGCTACATTTTAAAATTAGATTGGTTGAACAATCCTAATTCTGAGTCGTTGGTACTTGTTTTTTGAAATAAGACCATTGGGTGTTTTTCATTTTTAACTGTCCAATAAATGTCCTCCAATTTTATATTTAGATAAACAAATAACATTAGGTTTTGGTTCATCATACATCTAAACTGCTACTTAGAATTCAGATGGTTTAGTTTGAATTACTTGCATGCAATTACTCAATAAGTTTAAAAGTTCAAAAAAAAAAAAAACCTCAATAAATTTAACTGCCTGTGTATTGTCCTTCATGCTCAGCTAATCAGAGTTTCTCTTTTGTGAAGTTGGCATAGAGTTACTTGATTCTTTGTCATAGTATGGCTCTTAATTCAGATGCCCCCAGAAATTGTACACGTGGTGCACATGAATGTAAACTAAACAACTAAATTGTGGAGCCCAATGTTTGTGAGTCACATTCTCAAAATCAGATTGGTGGAACAATCCTAACCTCTTATTCAGGGAAAGTTGCTTGTTAAAATAGGACCATCGGGTCATATGGTGACTCATCCTTCTCACATGTGGCACTTAAATACAGCCATCCGAACCATCTAAATTGTGGGACATATTGTGGATGGACAATGTCTCTAAGATCATGGTTATAACAAAAATCCTAACCTTCTGATTAAGACTAAAAGCAGCCTACATTGGGCATTTCAGGCATGTGATATGATCCACATGAACCGGTATCGGCAGTGACCAATGCGGTCTGCTGAAAGCAATTTTAAACCTTGATACTGATGGTATCAGCCGATTATACAGATATGTTGATCACTGGAATTTAGTACAGTTGCCTGTAGTGATAGATGTTCTTAATGGTGAAGGCATTTCATGTCAAAAATAAAAGGGTAAAAAATAGAAAAGGAATGTCCCGCTGTTTGAAGACCACTGCAGATGATGCTGATTGGGAGCTGCTTTTCTCAATTCAAGTTTGGTTGTTTATTTTGTTGTAGGATGTATCGGCAATTTCTGTCAAGGAAGTAAAGACAACAGATGGCGCTCTTTGCTTGGAACTGAAACTGCCTTCTAGGTCAAGGCTGCATGATGGTTTCTGGAACTTTCTAGATAGATATGGGTTCCATTATGGTGGCGACTCCTTGTGTCGCCCCTTGCTTCCTTATGAGGTATGTTTTCGTGTGCTTTTAATACCTTTTATCAAAGCATGACAAATCAATTGTGGCGTTGTTCTGAATTTTTTATGAACATATTGATGGAATAAAGTATTTAGACCTTTCAAAAAAAAAAAATGAAATTAAGTATTTAGTCAATATGGTTATGAATTCTTGTAAGGTATGGTAGTCTGTTCTGGTTAAACTTTGGCAGTTTCAGTTAGTTCTACTTTGGATAATAGATCTCTTGCATACCAAGATACCATATGCTAAATGGGGGTATCGTATCAGTAATGGAAGCCAATTTTTGGTCAGTGATTACTTGTGCGAGTAGGATGTTTGCATTGTTTTTGGTCAGTCAGATTAGGTAAAATTGGTCCTGTGTGCAGGACTGATTAGTGAGAGGATACCTTCCAACATTTCATGTGTGATCAGCTTGTGTAGAACTCAGCTCCATCCACCTTGCGTTTTGTTATTTATGAGATAGGTAAAATTGGTCCTGTGTGTGGGCCGATTTTACCTAATGAGAGAGAGAGAGAGAGAGAGAGAGAGAGAGAGAGAGAGAGAGGAGAGAGAGAGAGAGAGAGAGAGAGAGCTTCCAAAATATGTATCAGTGGCTATACATTATTTTCTATGGTGTGGCCACTTGATGAGTGATGGTGTAGCCAACCTATTGGATAGGGTGGATATCGCTTGCACATGATAGGGTGGAGATGCAAGGATCTCTCTGTGCGTGCATGCATGTGTTGTTTGGGGGTCGAAATTCTCTTGTTTTCTTGGTGTAATTTTTGTTGCATGAACCATCCAAGATGACATCCACCGCATCATAGATTTGGATCATTGAAAAATGGGCCCAGTTGCACAAACTGGAAACTCAACATAGTATAGAAACTCTGTACCCATGTATTGCGTAACATACCTTCTCATGGTCCATTGGGCTGGACGCCTATGACAATTTACCACCATTTAGAAAATAATGGTGGCTCATCATAGTCACACGTGGCACTCACATATGGCTAATCAATCAGTAACTGGAACTGAGTTCATTTATTCATTCACAGTACTGACTATTTCCTAAAATTCGCTTCTAAGCTAAATGTTTTGTTTTGCCACATTGGTAAAGATGAAAAATGTTATTGTTGGATTGTATATGGTCTTTGGGCCTTTTAATAAAATCTCCTTATTGCCCGCTGATGAGTTGGCTAAGGGATATCTATCCAGTTTTCCCTTTATATCAGGTACTCTTTCCCACTTGATGCATATTCTTTTTTCTCTTGTTTAATAGACTTTTTCGCTAATTATCAGCAAAAAAGAAAAAGACCATTTCCTAATTTGTGGCACAGCTCAAGTTGCAAACTGCAGGGAGATGGGTTAACCTTTCTGGTGGCTTCACAGCCACGTAGTTGACTTGATGGAGTGCTGCACACCAGTGTTTTAAATAGCTAAGCTATGTAGCATGTAGCTTATGCTACGTAGCGTAGCATAGCCTTAACGCTATGTAGCTCATGAAAATAGCTTAGGTCGCATTTAGCCTACAGTACATGGTAATTTGCATACACTACATGCTATGCAGCTCACATGATGTTGCCAATGATTTGTTACATTTTTCCATTTCCATTTCCAATAAAAATTAGTTACCCTTTTTTAATGCTTTTAGTTGAATAATATTAATAACAATATTGAATCAATTTCATTGCTCTTTATTTACCTTTAATACTTAATCAATGCCCTTTCCTATTACTTTAGGTTGCATTTTGTTGCACCAAATATCATGAAATTTTGTTAAATTCCATTGTTAATGAGTCTAATTTTGTACAAAATATCATGACATTGGTACAACCAAGCACCTTGATTAAAAATCTAAGCGACAGGCTATGTAGCTTACGCCTCACGCTTCAAAGGGGTGAACGCTGTGCTAAAAGCTATTTGCTATTTAAAACACTGCTGCACACTGCTCTCAGATATCAGCATCAAGTATCCTTTTATCGAAATTATTTAAGATTAAGAGATTGCAATAGTTAGTGTCATTTTTATGGCATGCACAACTATCCTTGTCTGATCTGCCCTTGTTTTTGACCAGGTGTTTGTAAGCCTCCATAAGTTGTAATCTCCATTATTTACTTGCTCCCTTTCGTAAAACTATTGTGGAAATCTTTGGATGCTTAATGATATTTAGTTGTTTATTTTTTTATGCTGTTTTTTTCAGGCGCTGCAAATTTTGAAAAATATGACAGAAGAGACGAAAAGAAAACTAGGTGTGAAGGGATACTTTCCCCAAGATGGGTTTATTTTGCTATGCCTGCCTGTTCCCCCAAACTGTTTGTCTGTGCCAGACATTTCCAATGGAACTACTATCATGTCTTCCGTAAGTTTTTCTTGTCTTATTCATAGACGTTTCTTGTTTTCTTTCTTTGGCCTCCTGGCCTTCTGATAATATTTCAGCAATCTTAAAAAAGAAAAAAGTTTCTGTTGCCTACGTCACTTGAATATATCTATTTTCGCTTATTGACATTGATTTCGATGTTTTTGTTCTCTCTCTCTCTCTCTCTCTCTGTTTTTTTTTTTTCCTATAACTTTGCAGGATATTACTTCATCCATGCTTAGAAAAGTTCTAAACAAGGTTGAAATAATCAATAGATCAAGATCTGGTTCTCCTAACTTCGAGTCATATCAAATTGAGGCAAATGACTTGCAGTCTGCTATTCAACAATATATGAACCTCAGGGGTACCACAAAGGTATACATAGTATTGCATGGTGAAATTATTTAAACAAATTCAATGCATGCATAAATGGTGCCAGGTGACTTGTCTGCTGTCATTTATATCACACCTCTTTTTTAAAATTGAAATCCTGTTCTTATTTTCAGTTTTTGTCGTATGTGATACTAAATATTTAAATTATACATACAAGCAACTAAGGGGTCGTTTGGATGCCTGTAAAGTCCTGAAGTAGGAATCTGTTTACAGGTAATCAGATTACAGGGGTCGTTTGAATGGGTATATTTTCCTGTAAACAGATTGCAGGCTGTAATCTGAAACATGTCAGGTAAAGAGATTTCAGGCAACGGCTATTATTTTTGAAAAATCTCAAACCAGGGAGAGTTGCGGATCTGTCTTCCAATAGCTACAAAAACCCAAAACGGAAAAAGAAGAAGAAGATGAAGACATACCTTGAATCTATTGTGTGTGCGTGTGCGTGTGCGTGTGCGTGTGCCTGTGCGTGTGTGCGCGCCTTAAATCCACACCATCCAACCATTTTGATGGGTGGGTGGGACCCCTGACTGTGGGGCAGTGATGTATGTGCCTTAAATCCACACCATCCAACCATTTTGAAAGCCTATTTTGGGGCATGATCCCAAAAATGAAGCTGACTCAAATCTTAGGTGGACCACACCATAGGAAACGGTTATGATTGAATCCCCACCATTAAAAACTTTATGTATTCCACCAGAATGTTTATTTTCCATCCAACCTGTTGATAGGGTCACAAACACCTCGATGAAGAGACCACACAAATATCATCTTGATCCAAAGATTTTGAAGAATTTTTTAATGGTCAATCACCACTGTTTCTTGTACTATGGTCCATTTGGGATTTGGAACTGCTTCATTTTTTGGATCATGGCCTAAAATGAGCTTTTAATACGATGGACGGCAGGGATGTAGTCACATACATCACATTGGGCCCCACATTCAGGGTCCCACCCACCTTGGTAGATCCGGGGTCTCACCTAATCTGCTCCCAGAAATGAATGTTTCGTTGTTTAAGAAAGGAAACAAAATCAGGGGCATCCATCAATAAAGAGTTTTTTCATGAATGACTTAGATCTAGCATGGTCCATTAACTCCCTCTACATAGATCAAGTATTATTTATTAAACAAAGGGCTTCTTAAATCCAATGGCTGAGATCATCTTAAGCCTTAAATTATCGAATTATTTATATTCAATAGTTTCTCATCCTGAAAGGTTAATTGAATTAGTGGGCACACTTTTGTGGCCCACCCAATGATTTGTTTTGTATAAGGATTGGCCAGAGACTTTATTGAGTTAGGCTTATTCCTATGATCCATCTTAAATGAAGATTTTACTTGTCATTTGATTATTTTTAAAGGATTTACCATTCTGAGTTCTATCATGTGTGAATACCTAGTTATAGGCTGTAAACAGATTTCAAGTTATCCAAAAACAGGCAATTGTTTACCTGTAATCCGATTATAACTTAAGGCCAAATAGGACAGGCTGTAAACATGTTACACCAGTAATCGGATTACCTATAATTCGATTACAACTTAATGATTTTACAAGCATCCAAACGACCCCTAAGTATATGCATAGATGGTGCCAGATGGCTTCTTTCTTGTCACTTGTAGTTCTTTTAATTTTTTTTTTTTTTTTTTTGGTATTCCTGATGTTATTTTCATTTATCATCGTACAAGGCACCTCATGACATTTCTAGGAAGTATGGGGCTGGAAAAGAGGTTGATGATTCTTCTACAAAGGCGTGGCTTGAGAAGATGCGGACTCTGTTTATTAGAAAGGGATCAGGGTTCTCTTCACGGAGTGTGATTACCGGGGATGCCTATAAAGGGGTTCATGAGATTGGTTTACCTTTTGAAATTGCCCAACGGATCACATTCGAGGAGAAGGTGACGGCATACAACATGGATCATTTACAAAAACTAGTGGATGACAAATTATGCGTAACATACAGAGATGGTTCAACCACATATGCAATTAGGGAAGGTTCAAAAGGACATACATATTTGAAAGTTGGTCAAATTGTAAATAGGCGTATTATGGACGGGGACATTGTTTTCATTAATAGGCCACCTAGTACTCATAAACATTCATTACAAGCATTTTCTGTGTATGTTCATGATGACCATACTGTTAAGATCAACCCTCTTATTTGTGCTCCCCTGGGTGCGGATTTTGATGGGGATTGTGTTCATATATTTTATCCTCAGTCTCTAGCAGCAAAGGCAGAAGTTTTGGAGCTGTTTAGTGTTGAAAAGCAAATCCGTAGTTCGCATAGTGGTAGTCTGAATTTGCAACTGGTGCATGATTCTTTATTGTCTCTTAAGCTCATGTTTAGGACTTTTTTCTTGAACAAAGCAACTGCGCAACAGTTGGCTATGTGTGTTTCACCAGTTTTACCAGAACCTGCTTTGCTCAAGGCTCACTGTTCAGGTCCTCTGTGGACTGTTTTGCAAATAGTGCAGGGTGCTTTACCTACGCTTTTTGACTGCTATGGGGAGAGGCATTTGATCTGTAAAAGTGAAATGATGAGAATTGATTTTAATAGAGATTTACTGCAGTCATCATTCACAGAGATTGTTACATCTGTTCTTGACAAGAAGGGAACAGAAGAGGCTGTTAAGTTCTTTAATATGTTACAGCCTTTGCTGATGGAGATTCTCTTTCTAAAAGGATATAGTGTTGGGTTGAATGATTTTGACATTCCCAAGGCGGTTACTGAAGATATAAAGAAGAAGATTCAGGACATTTCACCTTTGCTGCTTCACTTGAGATCAAATTACAATGAACTTGTAGAGTTGCAAGTGGAAAGCTACCTGAAAACTGTAAAACTGCCTATTGTGACTCGTATTCTAAAGTTATCTGCTTTGGGTAATTTGATAGATTCTAAAAATGATTCAGCTATCAGTAAGGTTGTTCAACAACTTGGCTTTCTGGGGCTTCAACTTTATGACCGAGGAAAGTTTTATTCAAGGCGTTTGGTTGAGGATATGAGTTTCCACTTCCAAAATAAGTATTCTGTTAATGGAGTAGACTATCCTTCTGAGGCATTTGGGTTAGTAAAGAGCTCCTTTTATCAAGGTCTGACCCCCTATGAAGAGTTAGTGCATTCTATTTCATCCAGGGAAGTGTTGATCCGTTCTTCCAGAGGGCTTACTGAACCAGGAACCTTGTTTAAAAATCTGATGGCCATACTTAGAGATGTTGTTATCTGTTATGATGGGACAGTGAGAAACCTCTGCAGCAATTCTATAATTCAATTTGAGTATGGACAGGAGGCTGAAAATAGTCCTGGAAGTTCTCTTGCTGGTGAGCCGGTTGGTGTATTAGCTGCTACTGCTGTATCAAATCCTGCATATAAGGCAGTTCTTGATTCTTCTCAGAGCAACAACTCTTCATGGGAATCGATGAAGGTAGCATCAATACGATAATATTTTAGTTTTAGTACATCCATTTCATTTATCTTTGCATTCATTTATTCTTCTTCAATAACAAAACATTTTTGCTTCTTTTGATTATGTTATATTTTTCTCTTCCAGGAAATACTACTCTGCAAAATTAACTTCAAGAATGATATTATTGATCGGAGAGTTATCCTATATTTGAATGACTGCTTTTGTGGGAAGACACATTGCAAGGAGAATGCAGCATACTTAGTTCAGAATCGTTTGAAAAAAGTCACTTTAAAGGATGTTGCCTTTGACTTCTCAATAGAGTATGTATAATCTATAGTTCAGCATTTTCTTTATGGTTTATATGCTGCATTTCTCCATTATTTACTTGACCTTATTCCTATCTTTTGCTGTCTTGTTTGCTTCTCCATTTTATAACACGTCTGTGCTGAATTTGTCCATGCAACTCAATCATTGGATTTATGGTTATATCTTGGTTTGCTCTCCTGTCATGTTATTGATCTTAAAATTGTTCAAGTAATATTGGCCAGTTGCTCATCATTTTAGTTGCTTGGTTCTGTGCACATTGTTGTAGTTCTAGTAATTGCTCCGTGAATCCAAGATTTAGGAAGATAGCTGGAAGGCACTGAGACTATAAGAATATATTAGCTGTTGTCATGGACTCAGCTATTTCAGAAATATGGTATGATTCAGGGAGTAATGACTTGTGAGGACAAGTAGGCTGTGTCAATGTAGATCGCTCCATATTATATCCTCAATCTCCTTTCTCGTGTTTTTCTGGCTTGTCAGTCATCAAGCCATTATCTAATAAAAATTATTCATAGCTCTTAAAAAAAAAAAAAAAAAAAAAAACGCTAGGCCTGGCGAACAACTGTCAGTTGAAAGAAAAAAGCAATTATAACTCTTTTTCTTTATAGTTTCTATTGTAAATTTTCGTTGTAAGCATTTTAATGATTTTTAAGAATCACTGATTTTTCTTTGCACTTGCTCTTATGGTTCAGTTATTTTTGGAAAGACAAATTGCACACTGATTAATTAACAAGTTTAATGGAATTAGATATTTTTCTTTCTATTTTTGGATTTGTATATTTCAATTTTTCGATTGGTATGCTATCTGACGGTTTCATTTTGCGTGCCTGTATCACATGCCTAAAGCTTTAACAGCCACTGCACAATTGATGAAGTTCTTGGGCTTTGTATAAATAGAGAATCTCTGCCCACTGTTAGTACACACCCCCCCCCCCCCCCCCCCCCCCCCCCCCCCACGTTAGTCACACTGCAATGTGAGCCACCCCCACTTTGGGAATCGATACCATGACCTCAGTGTTGAAACAAGGCTATCTTTACTCGGTCTACCACTTGAGCTATGGATCTGGGTGTAAATAGTGATCTTCTCTTGTTCTTTGTAGTATGTCACCTAATCAACTAAGATTCTAACACACTGATGCAAAAGTCTGTTGTATTCGTATGTGTTGTAGTTTGGTGTTGGTGAGGTTCAACTGTATCTGCATGAGCTGAGGACGTAAATGACTATGTCCTGAGGTTCAACAAGAATGGTAATGATAATCTGGTTGGTCAAAGTAGACAGCAGGTTAAGAGCAATGTTTTAAATAGCTATGCTATGTAGCGTGTAGCTTATGCTATGTAGCGTAGCTTAGCTTAAACGCTATGTAGCTCATGAAAATAGCTTAAGTTGCGTGTAGCCTATGCTACATGATTAATTTGGATACACTACATGCTTCATAAACTGCGCTACACTGCTACGTAGCTCACATTAGAAGTCATTTTTCACTATAACACTAAAATTAATAATGTTTTTAATGATTTGTTACAGTTTTCTATTTCAATGAAAATTTGTCAGTCTTTTCAATGCTTTTAGTAAAATAATATAAGAAATAGTTTTAAATTAGTTTGTTGCTCGTTCTTCACTTTTATACTTGATCATTACCCCTTGCTATTACTTTAGGTTGCACCAAATATCACGAAATTTTCTTAAATTTTATTCTTAGTCATATGATTTGGTGCAACCAAGTGCAACCTCGATTAAAAATCTAAGTAGTGTGTAGCTTACCCCTCACGCTTCAGAGGGGTGAAGGCTATGCTACACGCTATTCGCTATTTAAAACACTGGTTAAGAGTACATAAAGAAAACACTTTGTGCCTAGTTTATATTACTTGAAATTATCTCAAAGAAGATCAAAGTGTATGATTTTCTGGAATTGAGCATGCGGGTGTTAGTTTTGGAGTTCGTACCTAATTTGAGCTAATCATGTAACTCTGCCAATCATTTTAGATGTGTCACCACCATTTAGTTTGTGGTCTTTAAGTGAAATTGACCTGTTCGTTTACCTCACTTCTTTTAGTGCTCTTTCATAATGGTCATAATCCGTTCAAGAATTGTTTGGAGTGGTTAAGTGGGAATTTTATAGTAGGATCCTTCTACCCAGATGCCTCTCCTTCCTAGGCTTTTAACCTTTGATAACATTTTGAATAGATGCTTCCTTGCTCCCACAACCAGATCCAGTCCTGCTTCCCTTGGGCTTTGTGCAACTAAGAATGGGAACGTTTTATATCTGTCCGTGGATGCTTTTAATTTTCTAAAATGCGAACGTTTACAGGGCACTTCATTTATCATGTGAGGATCACACTCGCCTTGTTAATTGCTCCACACTGAAGTTACGGAACTAGATCATGGAAATCAAAATTTACATCATGCTAGTATGCAAGTTGTGCATAAAATGTTGTATGGCTGGTTCGTCAACTATCCATTAGGGACACATGCCATAATTAAAAGGGAAATGATGCAGTAGATGCATTGGACATTAGGGAATGGACATCAGTTGAGGCAATGAGGTCGGTTGGAGGCATTATTATTGCGTGGAACTCTGACCTCTAGAAGAAGTTAGATGCGGGGATCAAGTGTCTTTAACAGATGAATACTGCTCTTCTAGGTAAATGGATTTGGCGGTTTGGTTATGAGTTAGGGAGAAGGAGTTTGCTAATAATTATGGAGTGAATCGACGTGGATGGGCGGTTAAGAGATCTTCCCTTTATAGAGCTTCGTCAATTTGGAAGGCAATTGCAACAACTAAACATTTGGTGCAAAAAGGAATTTCTCTCTTCGTAATGGGCATAACATCAAGTTTTGGATTGATTCTTGGTGTGGAGATACTACTTTGCAAGATTTGTATTCGAGATTGGCGAGGATTGCTCCCGACAAATTTATGAGTGTAGTTGATAGTTTCTCCTCCTGCGGCACCTCCTCAACTTGTAATCCCTCCCTTGTTGCAGGAATTTGACAAATGTGGGATCTGTAGATTTGGTGGATTTGCTCATCTTGCTTCAAAATAGTATGCCCTCAAGTCAGAATCAAAACTCTATGGTCTGGAATGCTCATAGTTTGGGGATCTTTTCAGTGAAGACTTTTTACAATACATTATCTAAATCTTATGTTTCTTGCGCCTCCCCCCATCCTTTTCACCATTGGTTCTACAATGCCCCTCCTTGTGTGGCGGTGTTTGTTTGGTTGGTGGTGTGTGTGTGTGCGTGCGTGTGTGTGTGTGTGTGTGTGTGTGTGTGTGTGTGTAGTTACTTTAGTTCAGTAAAAAAGCGCATATATTCGGACCCTATACAAAAGAAACCGATTATGTGCACTTGTTTTTTTGTGACCTTTTGATTTCCGAGTGCATATTAGTTTTGCCTGGCCCACCAATTCATTTTGGCGAACCTGACCTGATGTGGATCTGACAGACCGTGCCAGTCAATGAAGTGGTCCATGTCGGCTAACCAGTCGAAAAAAACTTTGGGGTCCAATCTCCCATCAAAACTGGAAGCATCAACCTTAATGTCTTTCATGACCCTAGCAGAAGGGTCCTCATACTCTTGGTATCTCTGGGGTTGCGGATGTCGCACCCCACCATGGCCCTCCAATTGGGCGGGAAAAACAGGGTCACAAATTTGTGGGGGTGGCAGGGGATGCACATCGTCATGCCCATTGTTTGATCTGCGGACCTAACCTGCACTAATATCCACCCTAGGCGGATCAGGTCCTATCTCATGAGATTGATCTTCAACCCTTGCGTCGGGGGTGGCCTGGGTATCATTAAATGGGGCGGTCTGAGTGCCTACCCTCTTAAGCGCACAATTCTCTCCACAAGACGTGCGAATCTCCCATCTAGATGCGCAAACTGTTGCGCCATCTCCTCTCTTAGGGCCTGTGTTTGTTGGTCCAGATTCTTTGTCATCACTTGCATAGCCTTGGCAAATTATTCAAAGTCCATGGTGTACTAAAGACCGAACACATGACTAGTGCTCATGGGCATACACTGGGATTGTCAACTGTGATGGGTCATATGGTTAGGTGCACAAAGGAAAAAAAGAGCTAAAACCCTATATGCAGTTTGACTATCCTAGTTCAATGCAATGTAAACTATCTTATATGGTCTAGATCTATATGGGGACTCAACAAAATCTAAAAAAAAGGGCCAACTAGACTCAATAAAATTATGAAAAGACCGATCTATGCTAGGCCTGTTCTCTGATACCAAAGTTGATGTAGGGGGTTTTACGCTATGCCCTAATTCTATATGTAAGTATGATCAATGGATGATATTCAAGTCATGGAAATTTGTGCTAACTACTAACAATCACAATAGAATAGAGAATTCTAATCGAAGAATAGCGATGAATGATTAGGGCCATGCCCATAGCATGAAGTACACAAAAGTAAAAAGGGGAGAATCCAAGGGATATGAGAATATCCCTTATCTAGCATGAGTCGGTCCCAATCAAGGAGGAAACAACCCAAGTTAAGGAAGGAACTTACGTGCGCAGTCGTCCACACATGAGGACAATCGTTCGTTCGTACGGGTGGTCGTACGAACCGTACGGACGTGGGTAGCTGCCCACGTGTAGACTATTTGAATGTTTGAGGAAGTTAGATGAGGGAAAAAAGGATAGAGGAGGAAGAAAAAAGAGGGGAAAGTTGTGGAGAATCAACAAGGGTTCAAAGGAAGGGGAGGGTTCAATAGTACGAAGGATCTTACCTTTTCATGTGCGTAGAGAAGTCGAGATGCAAGGAAAATTGGAAATCGGGGCGGAATCCTCACGCCTGAAGTGCCAATCCTGAAACCCTAATCATTCTTTACAAGGAGGAGAAAAAAAACAATGTATGAATCCCATTCTAGGGCTGGACGTTCAGCTCTATGACTTTAATATTAAATTTTCATGGAAATTACAAAATTGCCACTCATGTACCAAATTTAAAATAACATAATCCAAACACCAAATACCAACTCTAAACCATCTATATGTCTCTAAATAATGTCTAGAACATGTGAAAACTGAAACATAAGAAGTGGGCCTGACACGATCCAACGACTGGATGGCCAAATTGGATGAAAGCAACGGTCCGATCTCCATCCAATCAAAGATCCATGGTCCAGTTAACCTCCGATCATCATTCCGCACACGCACGTCACTAATTAACCTCGAAATTTGCATGTGCATGTGCGCGGGGTCTCGTGTCTCGTAAAAAAATGAGCCCGGTGGGCCCAACGTCCATCCACATAAGATCCTCCGCTCTAGCACTGTCTACGTCGCCTCCGTCTCTTTTACACTCTAAAAGGTGCATCATTGATGTTCGCATCAGAGTAGCACCTATAGGTAAAAAGGTGAGGGAAAGTTCACATAATTGTTTGGTCATGTGCTGTTGAGTCCAAGAAATGCGTTGGTTAGGAGTCATTTGGTATTGGTTGAAAGTTCTTAGAGTGCAATGAGAAGGCCCAAAGGGACATGGATGGAGGTAGTAAGAAAAGACTTGATGACTTGTGGTCTAACTGAAGGCATGGCCTTTCATAGTGTGGGAAGGCAAAGCAGGAATCATGTTGCTGACTCCAATTAATTAGGATAAGGCTTGGATGATGAAGATGATGTAATCAAATCGTTGGTTGTAATAAGCTTATGTAATCGACTATTAGATAGCACTTGATTGTAATAAACTTATGTAATAGTCCATTACGTCGTGCCCGTGAGAGTTTTGTGCTCTTGTTGCTGGTTCCAATCAATGTTTCAAATAGCGTGTAGTGTAGTGTATGGTCCTCTGTGCGTGTATCATAAGCTCCACAATACTTAATATTTTTTAATTAAAATAATAGAAAAAAATATGATGAAATTTACAAAATACATAATTCCTATGAGTTCTTGACTGCTAATGTGGATAATCAACTGCATATTTCCAATCTCTCTTTAGTCTTTACCTTCAGAGATCTCTAAGCGTGACCTCTCTCTCTCTCTCTCTCTCTCTCTCTCTCTCTCTCTCTCTCGTTTTTAATTTATTGAAACATCGCAAATTCACGAGTCACATGATGAATAACATCCAACAAATATACACATTTTTTTGAACGATAAAAAAAGGTACACGCTATAGAAATTAGAAAATAGGTGACTAAACACGTACAACAGTGGGCCACACTATAGGTACACAGCTGAGCCACACTATAGAAAACACTAAAACAATGGGCAACCACTAAAACAGTAGGATAACAGGCCAGGAATTAAACTAACAATGGACAGCCATGCATATGCAATCATCAGGTAGCTTGGTGGCCCACATGGTGGATCAAACAAGTTGGATGCCATGTCATACACATACCAAAGTAGGCTGCACAACACATGCTTGTAAAACAAGCTTATTCTGCAATGTCACATAGAACTAGCATCCCAAAGAGTAAAACAGGGGAGAAATTGACAAAACGGCATCCCTAATAGAAAAAAATGAAAAAAAAGGACAAAATATGCGCGAAATCAATGATTTAATCAATCAAGATAAAAGAAAAATAATTAATTGAGGTAAAGAATTAGATATGTAGCTTTATTTCTCTTCCAAATCAAGCAAAAATCACAAATCTCAAGCTCCACAGCTGTACGGATGTGAAATGGGGGAATTTTGATTTCTCCTTTGTTTTGGGTGTACTTCTTGTGAAATTCTAGCCATACTTTTCTATCGTCTGATCAAACCCCGATTTTTTCCCTCAAATGGTTGAGTGGATTTGTGAGAATCGAGTGAACGGATTTTTAAGGCGGAAGAGGCAGCACTGGTAGGGTTTTGAAATGAAAACACATCCTTCGAAAGATGAGCTTTCTCATGGGGTTCTGTTTGTGTGAGTTTGACACCATTTAAACAAAGAAAAACTCTCCAACTATACATTTTCATGGCCAAATACAAATGGTTAGGACTTAGGATTGTCCAAAAGGTGTGATACCATCCACGATATGGACTACAATTTGGATGGTTTGGATTGATCTAACGTAGTGTCATGTGTGATGAGGATGAGTCACCACCATTTTCAAATAGGCGGTGAACTAACTTGAAAGAAGCACTATAAAAAGAAGATTTCAAGTAGCGTTTGCTACTTCCACTACACAGCATTACATACCCTGTAGTATATGCTACCAGGGAGCTATGCCACCTGTATACGCTATGCAGTGTTTTATCCATGCTATGCTACGTAGCACGCACTACACACTATGCTACGTAGCGTGCGCTACATGCTATGCTATGAGTGCTACTGAAAACGTTGGTCCCAATAAAGGATGGCTGCATCAGTTGGTCGCTAGCGTCAAACTTATGCCCTGACTTCCATAGCCGATCCCAGTTAATTGGAATAAGGCTTAGATGATGATGATTATGATGGTTATATATATAGCAGGTCTCAAGTCCAACTGGTTGGACTATAATTTATCCAACCCTTCCAATAGGTTGTGCTGACCATGAGGATCAACTTGTATAAAAATTAGACACATCCACTCTTCGGGTGGGCAACACTTGTATTTTGTTATTTACCAATGGTTAGAAATTGTTTTCTATGGTATGATCCACCTGATGAATGGTTAGGGGCTGTTTTTTGCACAAATTGATCCTCACGGTCAGTCCAACCTATCGTAAGGGTTGGATGTTGCACATACAAGATTGAAGGGAAGTTATTCGTTCGGTGGATGACAATTTGTGGTCCAATCAGTTCGACTTGAGATCTTCTCATCAAGTCCTCAGGATGATATCTTTGTTGCTTTTCCTTGATTTTTTCTCCTTTGTTTTCTTTTGTCACTGACTGTTGCTGGCAGGCCTTTAATAAAATTCCATATATTCTTCAACACACACTGACACACAGGTGTGTGTGTTAGGGAGCAATAACAATGTGAGGACCACTGTGGAGAGAAAAGTGAGTTCCAATTATTGAAGGCTTTAGAATGTAAAGGATTTAAAATTAGTTGGACTACAATAGCGTATGGAGTGCAATTTTAGTAACAATAGGAGTGGAAACGAGGAATTAGTTAAGATTGTTGATCAAGAAGTTGCCCAAAATGACCACTTCCGATATCTTGGGTCAGTAATTCAGGAGTGGAGAGATTGAGAGGATGTTGCCCATGGAATCCAAGTTGGGTATTAAAAATGGAGATGTGACTATGGAGTTTTATGTGATTGTCATGCTTTATGGACAAAATGTTGGGCAGTTAAGGAACAACGTTTTTGTAGGGTGAGTGTAGCTTAAATGAGGATGTTGAGAAGGATGAGTGGTAAGATGAGGAAGGATAGAATTAGAAATGAATGCATTTGAGGAAACTAAGTTAGGAGTAGCACCAATAGGTAATAAGATAAGGGAAAGTCGACTTGGATGGTTTAGTATGTGCAACGGAGACCAGGAACCGCTTTAGTTAGGAGTGATTTAGTCCAAGTTGGAGGCTTTCAAAAGTGAAGGGGAAGGCGGAAAAGGACATGGTGGTGGTGGTAAGAAAACAACTTGATGACCTATGGTCTAACCGAAGTTATGGCCCTTGATAGAGTGGAATGGCAGGACATGGTTCATGTAGCTGACTGCTATTAATTGGGATAAGGCTTAGATGATAAAGATGAAGACCAGCTCTAATATATCATTTCCCTAATTAAAAATGCTTGAGGTGAATGCATAGAGTGGGAAATGACAAGAGAGATGCACATCTAATGTCCAGCTTTAGGGCATCTAGGACCATTTCTTATTTCCGTTTCTTACAAAAGCTATTTTTGTGTTTCTTTAGCATCTCTTAACATCTTCCCTGCCTCGCCTTAATATCATTTTTCCTTCTTTTCCCTCTATGCTCTTATTTTATGGAAATCAAATCCAGTTTCGAGTTTGTGCCTCATGTTGTGGTCGCCTTATATACAGACTGCTCGTTCCCACTTTCCTTCTCCCCTGGACCAAGGGAGAGCCCTGGTGTAACATGCTACTAGGTTTTAGTTGGCTTTCTTTGACTGAGATCAGACATACTCTGTCAGGATTATTTTATTGCGTTTCTTCATTCTTGGATCAGTATTAATGATGTGCCAAAAGGATGGAGTTTTAATTTTCAGCTGCATAATTTGTGTCCCCTATGAAGTGAATTTTGTTGATATGCAGTTTTGATCTTTATAATTTTGCATAATGGCTCAAATACTCTCTACATCTTACACATGGACTGGCATTTTTAGATACCAAAGGCATCGACAAATTCCCGAAAGTTCAGAAGCGGATGCAGGCCTTGTTGGCCACATTCACCTTGATAAGGTGTGTTTTCCCTGCATAAAATTTGGTGTAGTTTCTTTCTTGAGATTACTTATTTTCAGAAACAGTGACATTATTTTGATGGACAGATGCGCTTGAAAGGACTCGACCGAAGCATGGATGAGATCCTGCACTCTTGTCAAGAGGTTATAAATTGCTTTGGGAGAAAGAAGAATGCTCTTTCACATTTTTTTAAGAAGATTTATTTGTCTTCCTGGTTGGTTTGATTGTCAACCCGTTCAATTCTAGTAATTTGGATTTTATGCGTGTCATTCATGGCAAAAAAAAAAAAATGTGCCATAATGATTGTTTATCTGATTTCAGCAATGGACATTACTGGTTAAATGACATTGCTGGTTGTATCAAATATTCTTAAACCTAATAATTCCCTGCACCTCATCTCAATCATAAACATTTACTCATTAATTCTTGTTTATCATTATTGTACTTGGAGTTTCCTGAGGAATATTTGTTATCACATGAAAAGATCTTGGTGTATGCTTTTAGAAACCAATTGTCAGAAACGACCCCCCCCAGCTATTGGTAGCTTGAGGAGGCCCGACTCAGCATGATCCATTAATTGTGTGTCCATGTCTCTTGCATTGATCTTTAGCTGTAGTGGAAAGATGGATGCACTAGGATCATGCATGATATTCAGGAAGCTTTTTTTTTTATTTAGCGGTTGCATTTTGATGGTAAAAAATTGTGATATATCCATGGTTACTGGTTCGCTTAAGCATTCATTTATCAGTCTACTAGTTATGAACACAACTGTTATATAATTTTTAAACTTTCCTCTAGTCATTACAGCTATATTTGTTTTGTTCACTGTAGCGAATGTTGCACACTTCAGCAACAATGTGATGAGAAGTGGTCTCAGCTGCCATGCCTGCAGTTCTTCTACAAAGATGGAAATGTTGGTCCAAATGGTGATACACTTGAGAAAACTTTGCAGATCATGTCTGAAGCAATCTGCCCGATTTTGTTGGAGACGCTTGTTAATGGTATGATATCAATTTATCATATCTGCTGCTTTTCTTTTCACGGTATTAGGAATTGTGGTTTTATACTATTGATGCTATACTACATTTCTATTTTATAATTTTGAACATTGGTAAGGAAACTGGTTTATTGGTATATTGGTGCTGCATTTGGAAGTGTAGTGTAAGATTGACTAGCAGGATGGCTTCCAGTGGGTCATAATCTGAATGGAGAGTAAAATTCACATATATTAGTGACATCTTCTTTTATTAAATCAGTATCAACGTGTCATATGCATAGATATGTTGGTCATAAATTGAATTAAGACTGGAAATGACAAATATTAGTATCGACTATCCAAGGTGTAAATCGGTGGTCTGTAAGGAAATATTACGGAGAAAGCACGAAAGATCACAACTACCTGAATTTGTTCGGAACCCTTGTTCTTTTCATCCTTCCAACTATAAATAATTGGCACTGTTTTCTTTTCTTCTTCTTTTTGGTTTTCTAAAAAGTTCAATGGCTCCAATTTTTAGTTACACCCACTGTGTCCTTCATTCAATTTTTATTTCACAACCAATAAGCTGATTTGTTTTACTTGTCAAAGCATTTGAGGTTTTGTTTAAGCTTGCTTTTTGAGTTGGCTTTCACCAGATCATTATTCTGAATGAAAGTGATATTTAAATTTGCTGTTGCCATCTAGAAAAACCAAAAAAAAAGAAAAAAGAAAAAAGGAAGAAAAGGCTAACCATCATGATAGTGGATAAGATTTTCTGGGATAAGTAGCAGATCTGGAATGACTCTCAGCTGAGGTGTTGTTGATCCTATTTTCTTCAATTGAAACATGGTGGAATACAAAATTAAGACACCGACTGCATTGCAGAAACCCAATAACATTGGAAGTTGAAATTAGTGTCTGTTTCCAAATAGTGGGGCTTATGGAATCACACCAGCATTTTCTTGTCTATTTGTGAAGAAGAGCTTTGCCATTGTGAGTTGGGCCTATCACACTTTGAGAACACAGTATCTGACGTTGTTGTCTTCTTCCCTCGTTCCTCTCTAGAATTCAAATGCCCTTGCAAATTCCAAAGAAACATGGCCATTAGTGTTCATAAACTTCTCTCAATGCTCTGTGTTGTTTCCTATCCTTTCAAGCTAGATGCACTCCCATCTCGCCTCTCACTTTCTGTTTTCTAGTTAATGCATCCCGATGGTTATCTTCTACTTCAATTTGTTGATGCCTATTGACGTAGGACAACCTATTCTAAGCATGTATGCACATGAAACATGTAGAAATAGCGGAATAATGTAATCAAATAAGTTTAACATTAAACTAACATCATCATAATTAAAAAAAATAAGGGAACATGCAATAGAAGGGGCCATCATCACAAACACACTGTACAAGGTTCAATTTCATGCGTGGATTAGATTGCGCTAGGAATAGAACCCTCGAACTTGCATGGTTATGTCCAATCAATCAACGAGATTCTCTAGTCTAAGAAATCGAGTGATTTCTGGGTTAAAGAATCACAAAAAATCTGAGAAAAGGGTGTTTGATTTAAATTCTCAGGTTCTAGGATGATGGAGAAGGTGAAAGAAGGTTTAGAAGAAAGAGGAAGATGAGAAGAATACCTTGGAAGAAGAAGATTTAGAGAAAGAAGAAGAAAAGATGAGAATTCTGGGAGGATAAGAGATCCACAAGTGAGGAGAATGATCCACCAAAGAAGTTTCTTTTCTTTTCATAAATAATGCATAATAATGAGAAAAGTTTAGAGCAACACCCTTATAAAATTCGGAATTAAGGATAATTACCAAAATAACCCTACTTCAAAATTTTCAAAAAAAGACATTCGCGCACGAAAAACGTGCGCACACGGACTCAAAACTCAAATAAGTAAAAGAGCATAAAGTAACTCAAATCTAAGATGCCCGATGGACTCTGATGATGGTGCGATGAAGGTGGGTCGCGACGAACCAACGGTCCGATCACACCGTCCTCACGATCCAATGGTTGAATCATCTCCTCCAAGCAACTTACACATGTCACGAATGCATGTGTAAGCCATAGGGACACCGGCATTGCTCGCCTCTTGTGCTGGTGCACTCTGAAGGGCCTGATGTCCTCATCAACTCCCCTTGGCTGAGAAGAGCTCGACTGTGGCGAGCTCTAAATTCTTGTGTCTCTCCAACAAGTCTGAATCAAGTCTCTATAATTCTGCTTCTGTAAGCCATGTACAATCGGATGGTGGCCTGTTCTACCATCCGAGTATCTTTGGAAGCCTCCATCTCGTGTGGGTACAATCTCCTCATCCACAATCCCTTCAAATTCTTCTGTTTGTTCAGGTAAAGTTGGGATAGGTGGAATAGGCTGGGAAGAAAATTCTGAATATGGCCAAGCGTGGGAAGTATTGTCTATGTGAGGGTTTGGGCAAGGGACTAGATCTTCCACATTGATTGTTGGATTGACTCCCATGTTTGGTGGAAGGTCCATCTTGTACGCATTGGACCCAATTTTTCGCAAGACTTTGAACGTTCTAGCACTGCACACTTGTAATTTTCTAGCGGCACCCTAAGGCAACCACTCTGGCCTCATCCGAATCATTATATAATCTCTCTCATGGAATTCTTAAATCCTACGATTCAAGTCAGTTGAATGTTTATAATTTTTATTGCACACATTTATGCGCTTTCTAATGTCTGAATGCAACTCATGAATGTGACGGGAAAATGCATCAACTGACTTTGACGACCTACGTGAGACAGACATAAATAAAACTAAAGGACGCTCTAGTGAAGTGAATAAAACTAAAGAACTCAAAATAAACAACTCTATTAGCTATAACTTGAAAATTTTCAACAAAAGAACACTTCTTGCGGGTGACACATAAATTTTCACTCTTTAGAATTCCACGAACCCGCTCTAACTGATAGAAGTATTGCTCCTCGTATGTGTTATAAACAAGGATAATGTTCAAGTACCCTAATACTTGAGAACACACTTTTGATACCAAGTCTTGAGCAGATCTTGGCATTGGCCATTATGTCCAAAATGTCATCAAAATGTGGGAAATGGGCTCTAGCCATCACATGACTAAAATTTTGTGGACGGCCAGAATGTGCCCACATGTGCACCAGGTGCCATCATTCTTGAAACTGAAAAGGGTGGGCACGTCACGCGAAATAAGACTCAAACTTAAACTCTCTTGAGTGAACTCTTCGCTAGGAAATTTATCAAATTGCCTATGCATTTCCGCGTGTTCTGTGGGGTTCACTCGATAAGGGGGATAACTTGACAGAATCGACCTAGGGACAAGATCAATTGCGTGTTGAATGTTCTGCTTGGGTGGAAGTTCATCCGGTAAACCATCTAGTGGGATATTACAAGTCATGTGGGTGTCTACCATCATATACTCACTCGCCTCTTTTTCAAATTCGTTCGTGTTCACTATGGTAAGAGACTTAGATTGGGACCCTATGTCATTCAAGTCACACATTACAATTGGAAGTGGTGCGATCTCAATTTCTTCGACCTTTTCATCACTAGCACCCACTCCTTCATGTGCAACAATGGTGAGTGATGCCTCAATTTCTTCTTCTTCATCACTATCGATTTCAGGCACGTACTCTTCCACTTCATAAACAACCTGTTTGGACCCTTCCAACTTGTCATTCACCAAGGTATTGTATTTATCATCTTCCCCATGGTCGGGGCTAGTCTGATTGGATGCCTCTAATTGCGTGGTGAGATTCTGAATGACTCTAGTCTAGTCCTCAAGGTTATCTAGATAATGGGATATGGTAGTCAAAGCCTTAAGAATCTGATCCTGATTCGTGGTCACCACGAATCAGGATCAGATTCTTAAGGCTTTGACTACCATATCCCATTATCCAAAACCATGACTAGAACGAATGGGTACACAACAAAGGACTTGTTCTAGGTTTACCCCAACACGACTCTATGGATTGGATGACTCACAATGTGAATGCTATGATTCTAAACCTATGATGATGCATGAACTTGATTTTTTTTTTTATTCCAGATTTAACGACAACTAAGACATGAACCTGAAAATTCAGATTTGGATCTAAAAGATTCAAAGCTGTAAAATGCAGATCTAAATCCAGAAGGATGCACTAATCCGAAAATTAAAAGCTATCATTTTGAATGCAAGATGAATCTGAAAATTTCAGATTTAAGTCTCTAATAGACGCAAATATGGAAAATCAGGATTATGCACTAAATTTATGAAAATTCAGATTTAGATTGCACGGAGATTGCAAATCTTGAAATTCAGACTTTCAGTCTACGTTAGACACAAATTTGAGAATGTCCAGATTGATCTAGACTCATGGAAATCAGAAAATTGAAAACCCTAGGCTTCAGATAACTCGATCTACAATAAGCCATGCAAGAATCCTAAGCTTTGATACCAAATTTGACGCAGGACGGCGTATTCTAAGCATGTATGCACATGAAACATGTAGAAATAGCGGAATAATGAAATCAAATCAGTTTTACACTAAACTAACATCATCATAATCCAAAGAACAGGAGGGAACATGTAATAGTTGGGGCCATCATCACAAACACGCTGTACAAGGTTCAATTTCATGCATAGATTGGATCCTGTGAGGAATAGAACCCTCGAACTTGCATGGTATTGTCCAATCAATCAAGGAGATTCTCTAGTCTAGGAAATCAGGTGATTTATGGGTTAGGGAATTACAAAAATTTGAGAAAAGGGTGTTTGATTTGAATTCTCAGGTTCTAGGATGATGGAGAAGGTGAAAGAAGGTTTAAAAGAAAGCGGAAGGTGAGAAGAATACCTTGGAAGAAGAAGATTTAGAGAAAGAAGAAGAAATGATGACAAATTGCGAGGAAGAGAGATCCACAAGAGAGGAGAAGGAGCCACCAAATAGGTTTCTTTTTTTTTCTTTTTAATAAACAATGCATAATAATGAGAGAAAGGTTTAGGGCAACACCCTTATAAAATTTGGAATTAAGCATAATTACCAAAATACTCCTACAAAAATTTCAAAAAAGGACATTCGTGCACGAAAAACGTGCGCACACTAACGCAAAACTTAAATAAGTAAAAGGGCATAAAATAACTCAAATCTAAGATGCCCGATGGACTCCGATGATGGTGCGATGGAGGTGGGCCGCGACAAATCAACTGTTCGATCTCACCATCCTCACGATTCAACGGTCCCATCATCTCCTCCAAGCTACTTACACATGTTATGAACACATGTGTAAGGTCTTCACCACGATCTAGGAATTCAGACTCGATCCGGGCCCATCGTCAAGCCATAGGGACACGGGCATTGCTCGCCTCCTGCACTGGTACACTCTGAAGGGCTTGATGTCCTCATCACCTACACTCTAGAGTCTAGATTTTCTATCTTGTACATTCGTCCCCGCAAATCCACTAGTTCCAAAACAATGGATTAATGCGATTTTCCTTATTTTTTGGTTGTAAACATCAAAATATTTAAGAGGACCATCCATCAACCTTCATTAATAGGAAGGGTTTTTGGATAAAAACCGTTGCAAAATATGTTGCCCATGAGCAAGCCTCAGGTTTGGATGGAGATGAAGAAATAGTTTTGTAGTGGTGCTTTATGTCAAACTTTTGCACGTCTTTTAAAATTAAAAAAAGGGAATAAAGTGGGAGGTGAAACTGAAAATTCAGTTTTGATTTCCACTGAGTTTACTCAACGAGAAGTCCCCATGAATTTGGTCTAGTAGTTAATTAAGTTCTTATATAACTTATCTTTCGCTTGAAACTCTGCTCAAATCATGTCTGGCTAAGTCTACTTGTAGTAAGAAGTCAACTAATTGATATTGTAAACTACTTGCATGATTAATCGAACCTATGTTTGTTGTTCACATTATATCATCTACATGTTGAACTTTGCATCTACATATTGGTCTGAGTCTGCTCTGCACAATGCTTACTATCTTGAACTTTGACTGATTCAAACTACCCTAGATTGCTTACTATTGGAAATGTTTATGATTTTTTTTCCTGGTGAATTCATAGGCGACCCTCGAGTGCATATGGCCAACATTATTTGGATTGGTTCAGATTCGACCACGTGGGTGAAAAATAATGGGAAGTTGCGGAAGGGTGAGGTAGCTGTTGAGGTGGTCATTGAGAAAGATGCAGCCAAAAAAAGTGGTGATGCTTGGAGGGTAGCCATGGATTCATGCCTGCCTGTGATGCACTTAATTGACACGAGGAGATCAACACCATATGGTGTTCAACAAATTCAAAACCTGCTCGGGATTTCATGTGCTTTTGGTCAGTCAGTTCAGGTGATATCCTATGATCTTTTATGTTCTTAGATAAAAGCTTCTGTTGTTATACTTTCTCCTTTTTACCGTCTAATATGTTAGTGTGCATTCCATTAGGAAGTGTAGAAATACCTTTTCGCATTAATATGTTGATGTAGCTACTATAAACATAATTTCCATTGCAATATTATGTGTTGTTAGAATGCAAATATGACGACATTTTGTTACCATGCACTTCATTTTCTTTAACCTAGTTTCATTTTGGAGTGTAGATTACTTGGGAGGTGCCGTTACTTGCTAGAAACTTGCTTATGTTATCTTCTTGAAGGACGTCTTTGCCAAATAATCTGTCATTGATATAAGATGTTACTAGTCATTTTATTGCCTAGAGTTCTTGTTGAATGAATTTGTTAAATTTCTAGTTGTAATGTCCTTTGCGGGCATTGGACCTTGAGGAATTTCAGGGAATCTCCCGTGATTCCTTGAGAAGAGGTTGGGTTCAGGTCATGAGGGGTGCCGTAGTCCAGCTATCTACTGGTGCAGTCCTTGGTCTTTGTTGCACTTGGCCTAGCCATCTATAAGTTTACCTCATCATCTTATCTATTGGTGCTACTCCTAAGTTTCCTTGAATGCATTCATTCTTAATCCTATCCTTGTTGTGCCGCGCATTCATCTCAACATCCTCATTTTTGCTCCACTCATCCTATCAACATGATGTTCCTTGACTGCGAACAACCCAACATTTTGTCCCATGAATCACGGCTGGTCTCATGGCTATCGTTACAATTTCCCCTTCAGTGTCATAGATCGTTACAATTTCCCCTTTAGTGTCATAGCATAGCTATAAGATCAGCCATGCTTTATGGCTGCATCATTGAATTTGTCAAACCACAGTTCGGGTGATTCATTTTAACCATGCTCTTTTTCCATCGTTTTATTGAGCGACACACATGATTAGAATTATTGGTAAATAACCAAGGGAAGGGATTCATTTACTTTGGTATGGGTAAATATTGAGATGTGCATTATTTGCATCATGAGAAATCTTCATTGTTTGATGGTAACAATTGACAGAAAAGTTTGTTTTGTCATGTTGGTAAAAGTTGTTACTGGGGGAACCTGCTTTGAATTTGTATCCATGTTACCAGCTTGCAATTTAGATCTGTTGGTAAATCACGTATCATCATTTTGGTCTGTGGGAAAATATTGGAATTTGCTTGGTGGGCGGACTAAAATGAGGAAAATACCTTTCCAAGTGACCTATGTGCCCTTGGCATGACAACGTCTCTTCCTTTCTTACAAAAGAAATTCCTCTTAATGCATGTCTGTTACGGAAACAAAATTTACAACACTCACATGATGCTTGGATAGTAAGATAATGATTGCGTACCATTGGCCAATCCACCAAAAGCTCTAGAGCTGTTGGGGGAGCACCGATGTATCTCTATATTCTGGCTCTCCTAGGCAAACCCAAGAGTCCTCCCTGTGGGCAACCGTTGCGTCGCATGGGTCCCTAAATCGCACTGTCCCACAAATGGGTCCCACCTCATGGCCATCCTGCATCTCATAGGCCCTACTATATGGGCTACCCCACCCCAAGCGTGGAGATACGATGCATCTTTGGAGTCGAACCAAGATGCCCCCGCATCATTCACCCACATCGGTGAGGAGACTTGAACCCTAGGCTCCCACTTTGATACCACTTTCTTAGTGGACAATCGGCTAATGCGCCAAAAGCTCCATAGCTGATGGGGAAGCACCAATTTATTCCTATATACAGGCTCTCCCAGGAAAACCCTGGTTAGTCCTCCCCGTGACGTATGGGTCTCGGAATCGCACGGTCCTACAATGGGTCCCACCTCGTGGCCATTCTGCATCTCATAGGCCCCACCCGTGGGCCACCCCACCCCTAGTGTGGAGATATGATGTATCCTTGGAGTCGCACCAAGATGCCCCAACATCATCCACCCACATTGGTGAGGAGACTCGATCCTTGGCTGTTGCTCTAATTCCACTTTGATAGCGGACAACTGACCAACGCATCAAAAGCTCGAGAGCTGCTGGGGGAGCATCGATTTATCTCTATATTCTGGCTTTCTTAGACAAAGCTAGGGGAGTCCTCCCCATGGCCAACCCCAGATCGCACGGGTCCCCGAATAACACGGTACCACAATGGGTCTCACCTCGTGGCCATCTTGCATCTCATAGGCCCCACCTCCTGAGCCACCCCACCCCCAATGTGGAGATATGGTGCATCCTTGGATGTCCACACCAAGATGCCCTGCATCATCCACCCACACTGGTGAGGAGACTCGAACACTGGACTCCTGCTCTGATACCACTTTGATAAGGGACAACCGACCAACGTACCAAAAGCTTTAGAGCCGTTGGGGGAGCACCAATTTATCCCCATATTCTGGCTCTCGCAAGGCAAACCCAGGGGAGTCCTCAACGTGGGCAACCCCGACGTTGCACGGGTCCCTGAATTGCGCTTTCCCACAATGGTTCCCACCTTGTGGCCATCCTGCACTCCACAGGCCACCCCACCCCACCCCACCCCAATGTGGAGATACAGTGCGTCCTTAGATGTCCGCATCAATATGCCCCCCCGCATCAGATAAAGTATGGGTTCATTTATAAAAAAAAAAAGATCTAGCTCTGCAGGTCTAAACGTGCTTTGTGCAACATCAAGGAGATACTTTTACACGTTTGCATTTGATTTGTAATTGTTAAATGTTAAAATCATACCACATGTGGGCTCTATAGGTTGTGTTGGGCCTAATCTACAAGGTAGAGTTTTAGGCTCATTATTATGTCTCTCTAAGTTTCCTAAGCAATGGGGGTGATATTGTAATTTCAGCATTTTAAGTGAAAGCCCTAATAAGATAAAAGAGTTTGGATGTGGGGGCCTGAGAAGTCAAGCCGTTCCTCTCTCTCTCTCTCTCTCTCTCTCTCTCTCTCTCTCTCTCTTTATTTCTCTTGATTATCATATTTCACACAATTTTGCGTTGTATTAGAGCTGATCACTCCTCCATTCAAAATCCTATTCTCTAGATGAAGTAGTGGAGGCCCCAAAAACCCTACCGTGCTGATCGAACCCTGAGGAAAGTGCATCTCTCTGTCTTCTTTCAGACAACATGATGTTTTTTTGCATTTACTCACAAGGGATCGTAGAAGCTTCGCCATAAAGACGAAGGGCTTGCTGATTTTCTCATATATGTGATGTTTAAATTGAGAACACAATAATCACTGAAAGCTCATTCTAAATCAAAGAAAAAGTCATACATACATTCATACATACATATATATCCAACAAACCATCCATCCATGTATGCATACATTAATGAACCATCCATCCATCCATCAAGCACACACACACACACACACACACACACACACACACACACACTCGTGCACACGCACATGTAAATACCTATCTAACCACACACATACACACACACAAGCATCCATCCATGCATCTCATACATACATTAATAAACCTAAAGTTCCAAAGCTTAAATATTTTGGCTCTATACACGATTGAAAGATGGCAGTGACTCATCCTCCTCACATTTAGCACCAAAGTACAACTATTCAGACCATTCAACCTCGAGTCCTATTGTGGATGGAGCGTATTTCTAGAGTCACACCTCTCAAGCAACTGCAACTATTTTTATTTTTTACCAATGTGACAAGTATACAACTAAAGAGCAAGGTATGAAAAAACGGTTGCGTTACGACCTTTATGTAAAGGTAACTCTGGCCTCCATGATGTGTTACAGGGTCATAATGGCTGTTATGAAACAAAAAGGGCCTAGTGGACCCATTATGGCCAGTTTACGGGGTTGATACTGGAAATTTTTTTTCATAAAAAAAAGTTGTTAGGGTCGTTACAGTCTTTATCATAATGGTAACGGTGGTGACCATTATCTGTGTATAATTTGACATGTGCATGTCTTCCCGAAATCCTTATGTTCTAATGTGACGACTATGATTGTTTTTCTTGCTTTGTGGACAATAACAAATGTTCTAAATGCATGGCAAAGGAGTTCCAACTGTGTACTGTTTTTGCAGCGACTCTCAACATCCATAAAAATGGTAGCAAAAGGTGTTCTAAAAGAACATCTTATGCTTGTGGCAAATAGCATGACATGCAGTGGAAATCTTATTGGTTTCAATGCTGCTGGCTACAAGGCCCTGTTTCACTCTTTGAAAGTTCAAGTGCCATTTACAGCAGCCACGTTATTTGTAAGAGATTTTTTCTGATTTTTTTTTTTTTTTTTTGGTTTGAACATGCAAACCATCATTTTTATTGGTAATTTGGTAGGTTTGACCAATCTTAATAATTTTCATGGATGCAGAGGCCAATTAAATGTTTTGAGAGAGCAGCTGAAAGGTGTCACACGGATTCACTATCCAGTATAGTTGCATCATGTTCCTGGGGTAAACATGTCGCCGTTGGCACAGGAACACCTTTCCAGATTATGTGGAGCAAGAAAGAGGTTAGTTTGCTTCCCTTTACCATTGCTGTTTGATTGTTAATCCATGCAATGAGTTTTTATGCCATAGGTCTTGGTACATGCTATTCTTCTGAGAATTTATTAGTTTAATAACCTAGCTATGTAAACTATTAGACTTTGTTTCATAAGCATAAATATTAATCTCCTTCTTCTTTCTTCTTTTTGCTAGGTGGCATCAAATCTAGATGCTGTAACAGATGTGTATGATTTCCTCCATTTGGTAAGCACTATTTCTGGTGAAAAAGAAGTAAGCAATGAATGTCTAGGTGCAGTTGTTGATGATCTTTACGAGGAAGATAGAAACATGGAGTTTTGTCCTTCACCGGAGCTCAACTCGGCATCCGAGAAGCCAACGTTTGATGACTCTGCTGAGATTCAGCGCAACTTGGAGGATACGGAACTTGAGAATGGGAAAGCTAACATGTCATGCTGGGGACAAGCTGCAGCTGCAGAAGTGAAATCAAATGGTTGGGGTGGCTGGGGTGTTGATAAACATCCCAATTCAGGCAAAAATGATATAACGACATCCAAAACAAGTGTTTGGTCTAGTTGGGATACTAATAAAATGGAAACACAGGCAAGTCAACCTACCCAATCATCAGAGTTGCCCGGAACCAGTTCTTGGAATAGTATGGGTGATGTGAAAAAGAAGCACCATTCGCAATCAGATCAGTCTAATGCCTGGGGTGGCTGGGATAGTAATAGTGTGGGAGATGTGGAAAAGAAGCACCAGACACAAGCAGACCAGTCTAATGCCCACGGTGGCTGGGACAGTAATGGTATAGGAGATGCAGAAAAGCACCAGACGCAATCGGATCTGTCTAATGCGTGGGGTGGCTGGAATAGTAACAAAAAGGAAACACAAGCAAGTGAATCTAAAAGACCAACTGCAGAGGAGTGTCCTGGATTTAATTCTTGGAATAGAACGGAAGTGCTAAAGAAGCAACCCGTTCAATCTGATAAATCAACTCCCTGGGGAGGTTGGAAATCAAATGATGCAGGAAATGAGAGGGTTCAAGATGCTAAATCCCAAGATGTAAATTGTTGGAACCAACCGAATGATTCATCTGCCAAACCACATGTTTGGGATAAGGACAAGATTCATGGTTCTAATTCTGTCTGGGGTAGTCAGAGCCCAAAGGGTACCCATACGGAGAGATCTTCAGACATTGGTGGTTGGAATGAAGACAGAGCCCAAGATCAGTTGAATCAACCAACAAGATCTCCTGTTTGGAGTTCTTCCCCTGTTGAGAAGTCTTCTGATGACAGCACTTGGAAAGAAAATAGAGCTCAAGATTGGTCAAATCGACCAACCAGAGCTCCTGGATGGGGTTCTTCGAGTGCGGGTGACCGAAGAAACCAGAGGAGCCGTTCTACCCAGTCACCTGCACCTGCGGGGCCTGATGGTCGGAATGCTAATGGGATTCTTACTGCAACTGGAAGACGCTTGGATCTATTCACATGCGAGGAAGAGAAAATTCTTAATGATGTTGAACCAATTTCGCTGTCGACAAAACGAATTCTACATAATTCGAGGTGAGTTCTGTCTTATATCTATATACCTGCTATCTTTCATGATATTTTGCTGGAGAACTCCATCAAATTCGTTGAGTATGCAATCATCTTTTACAAACTTCTCACTTGTTTAAAAAGTATGAATGGTATTGAAAATGTTTGTATGTTTTCCTTGAAATTGTTCAATGCGATGATTTCCCCAGTAGTAGTTAACACGTTATCTGCATTAACATTGTTGTGTGAGCAGGTAGTTTTTACGAACTTCTTGTTTTGAATATGCAGTGTGTTCTTTCCTTCTTTTTTTGGTTTTTTTTAAAAGGACGACAACTTTATTAGAAAAAACGGCAATGCTAGAATGAATACAACAAAAGCAGAATAAAAAAGAGAAAACGAATAAAACATTTGAATTCAGTCCTTATGGTGGCGCATCATTTGCGAGAAAGAAAAACTAGCAAAACATTGAATACAGTTCTTTTCCTTTTCTTGTTGTCTAACTAATTGGATTCCATGACTATTGTGCATGACACAGCTACAATGATGGTGATCGGCTATCAGAAGAAGATCAATCCTGGGTACTCGATAATGTTTTTCAGTACCATCCCGACAAAGCGACAAAAATGGGTGAAAAGATTGACTATGTCACGGTATGTTGGGCTATGGCCTTTTGTTTTTTTTTTCCCCTGGGTTATAAAATGGGAAAGTGTTCTTTTCTTTACATGATGGTCCAAAATCTATGTACATAGCATGCCAGTAATTCTTTTCTATACCTTCACCTTTTCCCACGTAGTTCTCACCTTTATCCTTTCGAGACGAGAGGATTAAACATCTCATTCCTGCATTTCTGCACTCATGCAAATATACATATGACTGGTGCAAAAATGGAGGCATGTGGCCCGCCTTGATCTCCTACGGATAGGGCTGGCTCATTGGGATTCTGGGTCCAAGCTGACAGGGATGGATTTGGGTCAACTTGATGCCTGTGGTTGGGCATGGAGCTGAATTTTCAGGTCTGATTAATAAAAGGTCTATACCACGTCTGGGTCCACAGTTGATAATTTTTATTGAGATGTGGTCCTGGCCTGTTATAAATGACATTTGTTGAGACAAGGACTCCTCAGGCTTAACAAACCAGCCAGATGGCCCCTAATGAGATGGCATTAACTAATGAAACATCATCTTCATTGCTGTTATATAAGACATGAACATTTTCATGCATGAATTTCCCCTGGAAATTAGGGGTGCAACTCAAGCCCGACGGGTCGAGTTGAGGGTCAAGCCCAATCAGACCTCAAGAGGACCCTACCAGCAACTGACCCAACCTGAGGTGCTCGACCTGAATTCCTTTATACTCAATCCAAGCCGGCATGACCTGTCCCTACCCGGCCCAAATGCATGGGATTGTTCCCAACCTTACCCATTCCAACTTGAATTTGTTCAACTTGAACCTGACCTGGCCACAAATTGGGTTGGCTTTTTCCAATCTGAACCCAACCCAGGGACCTTGACAACCGACTGAACTCAGGTGAACCAAAACCCGAGTTACAGCCCCCCTGGAAATACAATCAGCTCTGCTTTTCTCCAGTTCGCCTTTTATCCCACATCAGTTTTAAGTGGTTTTATCTCTCAATCAACAGGTTGGTAAGCACGACAAATACCAAGGTACCAGGTGCTTTTTTGTTGTCTCCACAAATGGTTTTAGAGCAGATTTCTCCTACCTCAAATGCCTGGAGAACTATGTGAAGGAGAAGTTCCCCGATGGCGCTGAAGCCTTCAACCAAAAGTATTTCAAAAAGCGCCGCTCAGATGGCATTAACCAGCAGCAAACGGGCATGAACCAGCAGCAAACGCAGTAGCTGAAGATCCAATCCCATGGGAAGAGAACAATGAGTTTGTGTAGTAGTTTTTTTTACTGTGCATTGGGAGTAATGTACATATTTTCTGCCATCTGCCCTTCCCCAAATGCGGTTAACTTCTTGCCCCCCCCCCCCCCCCTCCTTTTTAACTACTGTATATATTCATGGTCTCTCTGATGCATGCACCGCCCAATTTGGGAGCGGTTTGGCCATATGGCTATGCAGTCAGCTTCCATATGGTTAAACAAATTTTTTTTTTGGCAAGCAGTCGGGCATTCCTGGGTTATAATTCGCTAGGGATAAATGTTTTAAGCATCATCAGGTGTCCCTTTGGCCTTTAGTGAAGATTATGATGCTTCTGTTGTGTTTTATTTGGTGCATATTTTTTTCAAAAGTATATTTGTCACTTGTTATTATGAAGTGCGCTCCTATGGAACCAGTACTACCATAAGTTAAAAGCTTGTGTGGCACCGGACCCACACGATGTCTTCACACCATCCAACCGTTCCATCACATGCATCACCTTAGAAAATTGGTAGGCAGCAAGCTTGTTGAATGGTGAGATGACATGCAAAAGCCAGTGATTGAGAAATTCTGACACAACTTGGAATATTCACCAATATGTTTCAAATTTTTGTGCTCTGGAGGTTTTGTGAGGTGATGAAGCTTATCGATGGTTTGGACGCCGTCGGTACATCACTGGGCGCCACATCTTCCCAGTGCCACTGGAGTGTGCGCCTATTATTATTTGGGAGGGCTGGAAAGAGAATGTGGTGCCATCTGTTTCCAACAGCAAAATCTCCATTTCTACCTGGTTATTGTTCTGAAATATGTGCACTGACTCCCGGGCTACTGCCTGCAGTTGAATAGGGCGGTCTACTCATTGATACGAACTGGCCATTAAATTCGTCTCTCATTCGGTGGGCCACCACCAAAATTTTAGCTTGGAGCAAAGGCATTGTCGTCTCCATCTTATTATAGCTTTTTGGTTGTTCGATATGTGGATCGATTCTGCATATGGAATGTAAAGATGCACGGATGGGGCCCATGGTTCAGCAATACCAGTCGTTGCTATTATGGGTCCACTCTTGTGGATGGCCTTGTCATTGCTCCCACATGCTTTCTTAAGTTGGCAGTTTCATGGATCTTCTGATTCATGCATTACAGTTCGTAGGTTGATACTTGAAGGATGCTTTGATTCATGCAGTCCATTACATTCTTGGATGTTTGCCATGCCCACGGGCACCTGTAAATATGTGGGGCCGCAACTCGCGAAATGGACCCCACATGCACTAAAGTTATGGTCGGTGTGGAGGAAAGCACAACACGACCAAATGGAACCGGCCATTTCATCTATATGGTGGGGCCCATTTCTACATACGTGCCATCCACACGTGGAGGTGCGTGTGGGCTTAGCCAAGCTCATTCTCTTCCTTGGATGAGAAGCTATGGATATTTACAAGAAATGCTCCTTTCCTACAAGAGCAAGAAACACTCGGAATGACAAAATGTTCTCGCAACCTTTCTTCATTGTAAGGTTTTGGTCAAAGCTGCGCTACAAGCTTACACTATTCCTTGCCCACCCAAACATCTACAGTGTACACGTGTCTCCTGTGTACAGTAATCAGGAAAGTTTATCTGGTGGGCCTCCATGTATATGTGTCATATTTCAATGGAAGAGCAGCTTGAACTTTGATATTCATCTTAGCATGGGAAGGTGGATGCAATGTCATGGTTAAGAGTAGTCGAATCATCGAGATTTTTGGTAGATGATAAGATCAACGGTTTCGATCAATACACTTGTTTGCCATGCTCACAAAATAGCATCTCTCTTTTCTTACATATGAAGAAGCCCACAACACCGTTGAGATGGGTTTCCTAGAGGGAATCTTATTCTTTGTTGGCCCCTTTTGTAATACCTTTCTCTATGGACATTTCTCGAGCACTGATTTAAACCCCCCTGATTTAGGGAAAGTGGGGGAAGGACAGGAGAAAAAACTAGCATATTTTAGGAACTTTAGAGAAATGGGCGTCCATTGGGTATTCTGGGCCTTTCTTCTCTATGCATGTTGCATGGGGCCAACTATAGAGGGCCTTGGGTTCAACTGGGGAACGCGGTCTTCACATCCATTGCCGGGCGACATTGTTGTAAAGCTACTGAAGGATAATGGATTCCGAAAGGTGAAGCTCTTCGAAGCGGACCCTTTGGCGCTCAAAGCTTTGGGGAATTCGGGCATCGAGGTGATGCTCGGAATACCGAATGAGTTTCTAGCGCCGCTGGCGAGCGGTGTCCAGGCTGCTGAAGAATGGGTGATGCAAAATGTCTCCACGTACATTTCCAAGTTTGGTGTAGATATAAGGTATGCTTGTGTGACGCATGGTTGTGTCATTTCTTAATTGTTAACATGCAATCCTCTTTGAAAGCACAGCCAACTAAACAAGTGTGTGAGACATTCAAGTTGCGCATTAGATGGCCCCAACCATGAAGGCGACCATAACACATTTTGATAGAGATAATCCTAAACATTGGCATGAAAAGTCCTTTGGAACTTCACGAATTAAAATATGTAGGAATTTTATAGAAACTTTTTGTTATATTGGGAATGCAAGCTTTTCATGAAAATGTTAAAAGGTCATTAGTCAAAAGATGAGCAGTCTCTCGTAACTTTAAAATTTAATATTCATTTATTGTTTTGTTCTTTTTAAATACCGTAAGAGCTTTATAATGTTTTTTTTTTTATTTTTTTTTTTTTATTTAGACTGCAGTTTTTTCATGAAAATGTTAAAAGATTAATTGTCAAAAGGCAAAAGCGTCTCTCATAACTTTAGAAATTGATAACTACTTATTTATTCTTTACCAGTATCTACATTTTTTTTTTTGTAAAACCCTAGAAATGGAAATAGATTTCTCACAACTACTTTTCTATGCAAAAAGCTCGATCATGGAAATTGGTTTCATTAGAGTTTTCTATCAATCCAAACGCGACATTAACAAAAGCCAGGTGAGTAAGTTGGTTTGCTTAATGATCTTTCCAGGCCATTTGCAAGGTTGGCACATCACCAAGCTAGTAACCTTCTTAAATTTTGATTTGTTCTAACCTCCGCTATTAGGTGACCTATATTAAGCCTCGTTTGCCACCTTGGATTCAAAATAACTGGATGGAAAATCCCTTGGATTTGAAATACCCTGGATTCAGAATTCTTTGACACCCTAGATTTGAAATTCCCTTAATCTAAAATAATCATGCACTTAAATTATGTAGTATATTTATAGGACTTTGAATTTAATTATTAAATCAATTTTAATATCCTTAATTAGTGTATGCATGTGATGTTTGACACAATGATTATAATAAGCCTATTGAAATATATACTTTGATAAAAAAGATGAAATTCCAAGCCTCGGATGAGCCACAAGTATAAAATCACAACCGAACAACTAACCAATGATTTTTAACCACTGATTTACATAGGTAATGCGTAGACTTCTCAAATCATTCTATCGAAGTAAATCTATTGATTTAATTGATAATTATATCTTTAGTAGGCTACATGCATAATAAATTAATAGCCTAGTAAAACATATGTTATACATGCGACTCTCCTCCTAAACAAAAAGAAAAAGAAAAAGGAAGAGAATTGAAAATCCCATAAAAAAGGAGCGATTGCAAAACTCACCAAAAGTGAGGGTTTGAAATCCTTGGAATTGGAGTACCCACTAATCAACCCTGCTAAACAGATTGATTTGGAATACCCTCATATCCCCTCAAATCCCTCCATGATGTTTTTTCTGCTGTGAATAAAAATTTATTATCAATTAATAATAATAATAATAATTTAAAAATAAATTGAATATATAAGTATAAACTGAATTATTTTAATGTCTAAATAACTTTTCGGCCCATATTTCAAAATTTAATGTTTGTCACAGTCCATCCAACATGACACTGATTCAAATCCTACCCACTCCAACCATGCTATGAACGTCCCTGGCGCATGGTAGCACCGAGCCTGACTCAAATCATGTATCATTTTTCAGGTGTGTAGCGGTTGGGAACGAACCGTTCCTAACGACCTATAAGGGAAACTTCCTACAAACCACCTTTCCCGCCCTCCAAAACATTCAAGCTGCCCTCATCAAAGCTGGACTTGGAAAGCAGGTCCAGGTCACAGTCCCCCTCAATGCCGACGTCTACCAGACGGATTCCGACCTCCCGTCTGGCGGCGACTTCCGCCCCGAGATCCGCACCCTCATGGTCTCCATCATCAAGTTCCTTGTCGACAGCGGCGCTCCACTTACGATCAACATCTACCCCTTCCTCAGCCTCTATGCCGACCCTCACTTCCCGGTAGACTACGCTTTCTTCTCCGGCGCATCCAGCCCCATCGTCGATGGGCCCAACTCCTACACTAACGTCTTTGATGCCAATTACGACACCCTCATCTGGGCCCTCGAGAAGAATGGTTTCTCATCTGTCCCTGTGATCATTGGTGAAGTTGGGTGGCCTACTGACGGCGATCGCAATGCTAACATAGATTATGCTCAGAAGTTTAATCAAGGGCTCATCAACCGCGTACTTCAGGGCAAGGGGACGCCGAAACGACCGAGCCCGCCGGAAATTTACATCTTCGGGCTCATCGATGAGGACATTAAGAGCATCGATCCTGGGAATTTTGAGCGGCATTGGGGTGTTTTTTACTACGACGGGTCGATTAAGTACCCTTTGGATCTAGGCAATGGCCGAAAACTAGTTGGGGCGACGGGTGTCAAATATCTAGCCAAAGAGTGGTGTGTCATGTCGCCGGATGCAAGCGTCACCGACCCGAATTTGCTCGGTGGAATTAATTATGCATGCACGTATGCCGATTGCACCAGCCTTGGATATGGGTCATCTTGCAATGGCTTAGATGAGAGGGGCAATGCATCCTATGCCTTCAATGCATACTACCAGACACTGAATCAGCAGAAGGGTATGTGTTCATTCTCAAACCTTTCGGTCCTCACACGTATGGACCCGTCGCCGCGGGGTTGCCGGTTCGGGATCATGATCGACATCGGCAAGCATGACATTACCCGAAGCCCCAGCACCACTTCGGCTGTGGCGGGCCGCCGGGATCTGATGATGGCTGGTTGGTTTGTGTTAATCTGGAGCTTGGGTGTTGTTCATCGAGTGTGTAGCCAGCTATGAACGATGAGGCTGGAACTGACCACTAACCATATTGTAGAAGTGCATCTTATTATAGCTTGTAAATGGTTCTTTGTATGAGCTTTGCTGGCAAGGTTGATTCGTCCGAGTCGACTCAGACTCAGATGGACCCAATCCGGTTTGACACCATGAGTTATTGAAGACAGGGGAGGTGACTCAGCCTTACTGCGAGTCGTGTGACTCGACTTAGGACTAACGAGTCGGTCTGAGTCATATAGTGTTAAAACCATGCTACGTGCTTTCACCATCTGCTCACTCCTGCCCCTCAACGTGGCGATCTAGACCTTTCATCTAGAGGTGTCCAATGCCTATGGCCCACATGGAAATATCCACTGATCAGTGATCCTCATCATAGTGGCCTAAAAGCTGCTTTTTCTCAGCCATTGTTTCGAACTTTGTATGGACGGATGGATCTCTAATGAGTGATATTTTTGCTATGTGGGCCAAGGCAACCCCATGTGGTTTTAAGATTCGAACGAGTCCGAGTCTACTCGGACACGGTACGATACACCCCCCAACTTGGTTGAGTGAGGACCCGACTCAAGACCGAACGAGTCAAGCTGAGTCACCGAATCTAAAAACTATGGTGGCCCTGCTGGCGTCTCTCTGGCTAATTTGTCTCAGCCATACTTTCTAAGAAATTTGAATACTTGGTACCCATAAATGTAACATATTGAAATGTGAATAATGGAGAAAAACTTTGATACTCTTGAAAGGTATGATCGATGATACACAGACCCTTATAAATTACTTAGGTGGAATATAAGTAATTCAAATTGAATTGTCCAAATTGTGAGTCCTAATTTAAATGTATCATTAACAAAAAAATTATGCTTATTTGATTAGTTGACAATCTGATTGGCGGACATTTATTGGACGGTTAAAAAATAATAATTCAACAGTCCTGTTTCAACAAACAAATGTCCATGGATAAGAGGTAATGATTGTTGGAAAAATCTGATTTTGGGACCATGACTTAGCAACCATAAGTTTTACAATTTAGTGGGTTTAATATTAAAAATGGTGTAGGATGGGTGGAGGATGACTCAATAGAGGGTTAGGATCACATAAAATTTTGGCCTAGAGCAGCTCCAATTAGGGAAAAACAGACTAATACACATTATAGCTTCCGACAGCTATAACTTTGTGACCGGTTTTCCATTTTATGTGTATAATGGTATATAGATCTATCAACGAGCTCTACACTTTGGCCAACAACCTAAGGCTAGTTAGCTCTCAAATGGCCTGCAAAATTCAACTGTTTTAAGGTTAAAATGGAGTTTCAAGTTAGAACTTTGCATTTCTAGTAAGTTTCGTTTTTTGTCTTTTGTTCATATAAGACTATGGATTCATTGTAAGTAATACTTCATTTAATAGTATCAATTCTATTTTATATATTTGTTTTCTTCTTGTGGATTCAAGGGTTACTTTGGAGAAGAATGATGGTGATCTTTTCTCTTTATCCATTTAATGCTAGGTTAGAAAAGCTACACAAGAATCTTGTTGCGGTATATTTATATGACACATGACAGCACAGCTTCATTTTCAGTTCTTATTAGTGGAGGGCTATTGCTTAAATGAGGATGTTGAGATTGATGAGTGATAAGATGAAGAAAGCGAGAATTGGAAGCGAATGCATTCAAAAAAGCCTAAGAGTAAGCCAAATGAGTAATAAGGAAAGAGAAAGTAGACTTGAATGCTTTATTCATGTCCAATAGAGACCAAGAACTGCACTAGTTACAGCGAGTGGGTTCAAGTTGAATGATCTAAAAGGGAAATGGGAAGGCTCAGGCCCAAAGAGACATTCGCGGAGATAGTATGAAAAGACTTGATAATTATCTATGGTCCAACTGAAGTTATGGACCATGAAAGAGTGGAATGGTGGAACAAGATTAATGCAGCGGACTCCAATTAATTGAAATGATTCTTAGAAGATGATGAACAACGACGACGATGATGATCTATTAAGTCCTATCAATGGACTATGCCATAGGAAAATCAACCAAGCATATGAAAATCCCAGTTTTAAAAAGCACTCATTGAGAAGGGAGGGGAAAACCGTGCATACAGTAAAACATGTGATTGGAGACATGAACAGTGCCCTAGATTTGGGCTATTCATTATGAGAAATGCTCACACACTAGTTGTAGGGAGTTGATGCATGGAGCCCGCCTTGGTGCTTGTGTGGCATGTCGCTTGTCCAATAAGGTTGTCCTACCATGAAAATGGAACACCCCAAAAGTTAATTGAATCCGACTATTTAGTGGGGCAAATCATAAAAAAAAAAAAAAAAAACCCATGAATAACCACCCAAGAAACTCTGTATTCATGAGTGGCACCCCATTTAAGGGTTGGACTGGCTAGAATTATGGGGCCTTCAGTCCCTTCTAAACATGTTCGTCTATGGAGGATCCCATTTTTGAAGGTCATTGGGACTCTGTGGACGCTTTCTCTTCAATGTGTATACAGATAACTGATGAAATTTTAGCCACCCATTCTCACAATGTCGAAAATTCATACTACGTCGAGACGAATAGCATGTAAGTAAGGTAGAGGGGGTTTGGGAAACTTAATTGTTTGCCATTCCCAATTATTTTAAACAAAAATCTTCGTAGACCGGCTCATGATTTTTGTATGGTACTGTGGTCGCGTATCCCTCTACGATGGCATTGACGATCAGCATACGCCTAGTGTTTGGGCTGTAGTGCTTGCATAACTGGATGGGATGGCCGAAATTATTGATGCCCCTTCGCAGGCCTTTGGATGACTAAGTCAGCTGATCCCCTTAAGGTATGCATTCAATATCCACACTATCTGTTTTTTCAACCTATTTTAAGGCATGGTCCAAAAAATGAAGCAATACAAATATCAAGTGAATGACATGGTACAAAATGGTGATTATTTACCATTAAAATCCTTTTGTGGGCTACAACAAAAGTTTTGATCAAGCTGATATTTGTTTTTTTTTTTTTTTTTTTTTTCTTTCCTTTCATCCAGATCCATGTGACCTTTTCAACAGGTTGGATGGTCCATAAACATTATGATGGACCGGAGGAAGTTTTTAATGGTGGTGTTCAATTATCACTATTTCTTGTGGCGTGGTCCACCTAAAATTTATGTTTGCTTCATTTTTGAAACCATGCCCTAAAATAAGCTGAAAAAACAAAGGGACAGTGTGGATATTGAATGTATGCATTGAGGTGGGCCCTATGGTCAGGGTCCACATAGCTTTTAATGGGTCGCAGCCAAGTTGTGCTTGCTTGTGTTATGCCCACCTCCAATGAAAAAGAAGATCTCGCTTTCCATGAAGAGAGGAGGAGGCTCACCCCATCCGTCAGCTCCGTACAATACATAAAGCGAGAAGCATTTCTCCCCAAAGAGGTTGTTTGTTTTGTTATAAATGTACGTAAATGCGCATAAAAGAGTTAAATGAGTAATTATTGATGCTAGTTGTTTGATGAAGGCTGTAAATGCACATCCATTCATTTGCCCACCATGATGTTTATGACATATCCACGCAATCCATTCATTTTAGCAGAATATTTTAGGACATGCATGAGCCCAAAAATGAGGTAGATCCAAAGCTCAAATGACCGGCACCGTAAGAAATCATAGTCATAGAAGGTTTTTAAAAGGTAAATGTTCAACCCACCGTTTCATGTGGCGTGGGTCTACTTAAGCTTTAGATTTGCCTCAATTTTAGGCTCATGCCAGCTTACAAAATAAATGGATGACATTAATAAGCCACATATATCACAATAGCCCCCACATGAAATTCACACCTTTCTCAATTTTAGTGCTAAAAAAGCAATCCCATCAGCGTCAGCATCTAAAATTGTGTGGGACACCCAAATGCATCCTCGGTTTTGTAGGCATTTCTGGCAGTGTCATGGGTGATGCACATGCACTAAGAAATTGCATGCATGGCATGTGGTAGATCAAATTAAACGGTCCAAATTGTGGGGCCCACCTTAGATCACTCCTCTGCCAATTTGATTTTCTAACTTACTGATTGGTGAACATCTCAGGGACGGTCCAAGTGAAAAATATTCAACAACCCCAATTGAAGGAAAAAAAAAAAATAAAAATACCCCATCAATCAGAGGCTGTGATTGTTCCGTCAGTCTGAGCCTTTTTGGTTTAAAAGAATAACCTCTCTACATTGGGTTGGCAATTTGGGCAGTTTTTTTAGTTAAAATTATGCCATGTGCAATTCCTGAGGTCTGTGTATCAACCACCACACTCTGCCAGAGTATCTAATAACTCCCTGCTGAAAGGCGGCTCTGTTTAAACTAGTGCGGCTTGATCTTGTCGTCTAAGTACAAATCTGCCAGCTTGATCATGTAAATTACTTAAATGCCCTTCACCATGTGAACTGGACGGTTCGTGAGATGGGCCCAAACTGGGTATGGACCATGCCCCAATTTCTCCAGTAGGTGCCTGTTAATGGACGGTTAAGAGAAAAAAAAAAAAGTGCACCAGTGGTCAGAATTCCTTTGAAAAAGGCTAACACTTGAACGGACAGGATCTTCTTGTCGTGGATGCTTTTAGAGCATGGTCTATCCATGGTAAGGCGTATTGTGTGCTTATCCAGACCATTGAACCATCAACCCTGGTGATGATCTGTTGGCAAGCGTCCATTTATCTTTTTTACATGCAAAATGAGAAATTATATTATGCAGAGGTGACTTAGAACCGTCCACCTGCTTGGACCAACTATTCCAGCCATCCGATCAATGAAATCTTGCTTGTTGAATATGGACCATAGAATTTCTATTTATAGATTAGTAATCAGACGGTCAGGAATGCTTCACCCCTTTAATAAAAGTGCGCCGTTTATTTCCCTAGTATTGGGCTACTAGCTAACAAGCGCCGTGGTGCGTTCACATGTTGCAAGATCATAGGTAAATGGGAACCTATGATCTTGTGGGCCCCACATCTCACAACCTTGTGGGCCCCACATCTACTAGCTAACAACCTTGTGGGCCCCACATCTACTTTGACTGGATGAGCCTGACTGCAGATCATGGAAGGCCCAATGGGCATTCCAGCCCATTTCCAACTAATCCCCATTCAACGGTGAGAGATGCATCATGCAAATGGTTAAGATCTTCCGATCGCCCTCACTTTCTTTTGGTCAATGGAATCCAAGGTGGGGCCCAACAGACAATCACCCATGGCGTGTTATTTGATACTCCAGCAGAATGTGATGGTTGATACGCAGGCACTCAAGAACTGTACAACTGGACTACATTAACTCAAATTAAACCGTCTAATTTTTAGGAATCGCCATAAGTAGGTCACCATCCAAAAATAAAGACTGTTTGAACAATTATAACATCTGATTTATGGACACTCGTATGCTGTATTTGGACCATTAGATATTTTTTTTCATTTCAACCGTCCATTACATGACCAACAAGCGAAAATTTTATTGATCGAGTCCGTATAATTTTTGGTCGATCTAAAATTTGGCTCAAATTTTGTATCTCACATGTACAATTTCTTCATGCCTGTGTATCAACCGTCAAACATTCCAGAGTATCTAAGTCTTTCTCATTCCTCCATCATACGGACAGTTCCTGAGCTCTTGGAAAATACTTAGTAAAGTCCAATCAACATGATTATCAGGTCAGTGTGCAATCTAAGATGAGGGCCACCAGGTCAACGGACAGGATCAAGAACAAAGGGACCACTTACGAACTCTCCTCTCCGCCTGGCACAAAAATAAGGTCTGTCCACTAACCAATCAGGCCACACTAGTGCATTGAATGTGGGCCGTCCGTCCAATGTTTTCGTACAGGGGTGGCCCACCTAAAGAAATACCGAGTCGACTTTTATATCAGATATCTGCACAGTGGGCCCCACCTGATTAACGGATCAGTTGACCAAAAAAAGTTCCATGAAAGCACGTGTTTCATACGATGGCACATGTGAGCCCAACAAACCTGTAGGGAGAGAGCGAGGAAGGTTAGGTAAGACCGTTAGGTTTTGAAAGACGGTTGGAAGTCCACAAGCATTCCATTCTCCCGGTAGAGATAGCTTCCTCTTCTCACTTTCTAAAGGTCGGAAAGAGATACGGCGGGAAAAAAAACAGATGGAAGGCGCAGCTCCTCTAACCCCCACCCAACGGTCAAAAATACCCAATCCCTCTTATATCCATTTTAAATATCCATTTCCATACCATCTTCCCTGTCTACCCTTCCAAACCCCTGAGACAAAACACTGGTGCAATCCCAGATCAAAACTTAGAGTTTTCAACTTCGACAAATATCAGATCTTCCGGTTCTCAAATCTCTCTTGTAAGTCTGACTGACCTGCAACCGCTTTTTTTTTTTTTTTTTTGTTGTTGTTGGTTGGAGGACAGAGATCTTCCCGTTTTTCTTAGACATGCTATTGTTTGTGTTTTCTTTTGATTTGAATGAGATTTGTCTCGGAAATGCGGCGTTTGTGCGAATTTTAATTTTGCAACTGTTGTTTGGTTTTCTGAATGAAGAAATTTAAGCTTGCGAACTTTCGAAATTAAAAGCGATGAAGATTTGAACTGGTTTTAAGAAGGTAAAGTGATACCGGGTTTGATGTTGGAACGGAATTTTGCTGATTTTTTCCTGCAATCGAGGTTAGATCAATGCGGTAAAGAAGAGCCGACTAAATAAGGGCCCCACCTGCCAGTGATCGAGACCATTCATCTGGTAGGCTGCAACATAGATGGGCAATGCTGAAAAGAAATCTCCTGCTGGGGTGTCCTAGCTACCCAAATGTTGGCTGGCAAATGAATGATTGGAAATAAACAGCTGCCAACAGCCCACATGCCATGGTAAGAAGTCCATGAATCAGATGCCTCAAATTGTTTGATGGTGGGGTTTAGTGGTCTACTGCCCATCCATAGTGGGACCCACGAACCGAATAATCTGGATTGCTGAAAGGTGGGCCCTGCCTGTTATGGAACGCTGGCTTCTTTGGAAAAAAAAATTCTTGTAGTTTGGGCCAAGCATTTTATAATGTACCTCTAGCAAAAAGGATTTACAGAAGAATGAGGCATATCCATGACTTTGTTCTGATCTTACATACAAACCCAAATCATATGATATTTAGTAGTATCGGTAATCCAAATTGGACATGATAATGAGATATGTGATAGCCTCTTATGCCTTGCAGGCTATTCAGGTTAAACAGGAGAGAGAATGTAGAGATTTGAGTCGTGAAGAAATGCATTTTGACTTGGAATATTAGTCCAATAGAGAAACTTGCTTCAATTGAGTTAAACAAGTCTGTAATTTTGGGATTTTCTTTTTTCCTTTCTGTTTGTTATCTTTACTGTTGAAACATTCATGATTTTATGAGATTGGGTTTAGAGAGAGGGTTTAGATTTAAAGCTTTGATGTTGGAACAGCAACCCTTTTGACATTTAGTGATTTTATCAAATGAGTTGTCATTTGATTCAAGAGCAACTGCATCCGCAGTGACTAGAATACATTTTATTTTAAATTGAGAGAAAGTACACAACTGAGGAGGTGATGGGCTTGAACAAGGCATCCATGGGACATCTGGAAGCTGTACATGGGAATTAGCGGACTGATTGAGGAGCCGGTGGATTTTTAGTGAAGCGTTTGACATCTCATTCATCTGTAGTGACTAGAAATACATTTTACTTTCAGTTGTGAGAAAGTACACCTCCCTCCCCAATACATAAAGAAAACAAGTTTCCGGGACATGTTCCCTATACACTCAAGTTGCAAAGGAAACATGTGGTGGACAGCCGAAATGGCCATGGTGGTCAGATTGATGGACAAAAGCTTGCATATTGTTCTATTTGGTGACAGTCATGCACTTTCCATACTCATTTTCAAAACAAAGGAACAAAAACTGGATGTTGAGAGTTTTGGTATTGTCTCTGTGTGGCTGACATTGGCTCTTGTTTGTGTCCAGACAACACTGAAATAGTGGCGGTCATATAACATATGAAAAGTCTTCAGAAATACCTGTAATTTTCTTTTCAGTTACTAGACTGTAATTTCTCAATGGATTTACCATAGCTTTGATCTGATGCAGTTCTGGGGATTCTAGCTCTATGCTCGGGAGGAAGATTTGATTGTTAGATCACTCAGGGCCTTGGGAGTTTTGAACCATGGATGATCTGGAAAAACCTTTGCTTGGCCCCGAAAATTTCCACCGCGATGCGATTGACTTGGTAAGGAGTGTACAAGGATACATCTTAAAAGCTAATTTTTGAGGTTTCCATGCCATACCGCTCACACCTCGTGGATTATTTGATTCACAGGAGCGCTTGCCACTTGAAGAAGTTTTCGAACAATTAAGAACTTCACGATCAGGGCTTTCATCAGAAAATGCTGAAGCACGTGTGAAGATTTTCGGCCTGAACAAGCTCGAGGAGAAGCCAGTAAATCCCTTACTTCCCAATCACTTTTGTGTGTGTGTGTGTGTGTGTGTGTGTGTGTGTGTGTGTGTGTGTGTGACCGAAAATATCATAATAGAAACAAGGCCATTCGCTTAGTGGCGGTGAAAAACATCTTGGGACGGAAGATTACTTACAAGAAGGCGGCCAACTTATGATTGTTCCTGATTTGAGTGCAGGAGAACAAATTCTTGAAGTTTCTTAGTTTCATGTGGAATCCTCTGTCATGGGTTATGGAAGCTGCAGCTGTGATGGCAATTGCACTTGCTAATGGTGGAGTGAGTTCTCATGAAAACCTTTGCATGCTTTCTCCATTCTTTTGGATTTTCCAAGGATCTGACATTTTCCTTTTTGTGCTAAGCCAAGTATTACATTTTATATTTAGATGGTTGGGATAATCTTGTTATTATTATTATTATTATATATTTTAAATTTAAGCAATGGATTGATTTTGCAGTTTTTATTTTCTGATTTCTATTTTTTTAAATTATATTTCAGGGTCAGGGTCCTGACTGGCAGGACTTTGTGGGAATTGTTTTTCTGCTGTTCATCAATTCTACAATCAGTTTTATAGAAGAAAATAATGCTGGGAATGCGGCTGCAGCACTTATGGCCCATTTAGCTCCAAAAACAAGGGTCAGTATCCATCCATCTTGATTTATCAATGATGCCCTTAGATTAGCAAAGAGTAACAAACACATTTTTGTGGATGACAATAACATCCATTCCTTCTGAAAGAAACTTGAAAGGTTACTCATCTCAAGAATCTATCATAAATGTAGGAAGTGATAAAGGTGAACAAGTGTGTAGAAAACACTCACATTCTGAATCATCAGAATTCTTAGGAAATAATGCCCTGGATTTTTATTAAATGATAGTCTTTGCATTGACAGTCTTTGTATCTTTAGCTGTTTAATTTTTGGGATTTTTATGACAGACCACACGTTTTTGGCCTAGTTAGACAGAACCACCCACCCACCCACCCACCCATACACTGTTGGAGGCGTCAGCAAACCCCCTGATATACATTGTTCTGTTGTTCCCTAACAGCTCGAGCTTTTAGAGCAACTGGTCAGTAACATGGTATCAGAGTAGGACGTCCGGTGTTCAAGTCCTGGGGTTTGCAAAATTCAGTATTATAGGGGATCCGGTATTGTATCAGCCCAAAGTATTGTTTCCCACTTTTAGTCAAATCCAAGCAACGTACATTAGCTTATTTTCTGAAAACGATGAAAATAACCCTAAGAAGTTGTAACCATGGACAATGATCTAAACCCTTCAAAAGTACATGGACAGCAATCTAGACTGTTCAACAGGAAGTGGTTAGCAATTTGGATGGTTCAGAAGTAGGTGGATAGCTATCTGGGCGATTCAAGAGTATGTGGACAGATAGACTGTTCCAAGACGGTGGACTGCGACTTAACCTGTTCAAGAGTAGGTGGACAGAGATCTGGACCGTCCCAAGATGGTGTACAATGATAAGGGTCGATCCTTCCATCAATATATGCAAAGAGATGACCTTTTTAGAGGTATTCTTGTCATTTCAGAAATAAGCTAACAGTTGTGACTTGGATTTGATGGAGAGTGGTAAAATAAAGAGACTTCTCAAAATGTGGGTCCTAACATCTAAAGAAAAAAAATTGGGTGGTGTCTAGGGCTGTCAACGGGCCAGGGCCGTGGTAGGTCTTGGCCTGGATTTTGAACTGCTTTGGGCTTGGCCGTCTGGCTGGCCCTATTCAAAATTCTACTTTTTCAGGCCCAAGCCTGGCCCATTGACATCCCTAGTTTTGTCTAATTATGCATAAAAAATGGGTGGCAAATCATAATAAATAAAAAAAAACCCTTAATGAATGCTTTCCATGGGGATGTTTTAGATTTTCCAGGTTTTGGGTCTTATAGACATTTTTAAAGAATGCTTTCTGTTCATTTTACCTTTTTCTTTACAAATATTTTAATTTTCTGCAACTCATTTAAAAAACAAAAAAAAAACCCAAAGTCATTTAATCACAAGAACTAAAGATTTCTTTAATTTTAGAAATTTCCCTGTATAGATGTTCCCCTACTTGACATGGATGCTCTTTATCTGATGAATGAATGATGAGAATCCTTACTTGAGGAGCCTTTGTAATTCAGGTCCTGAGAAACGGGCAGTGGCAAGAACAGGATGCTGCTGTTTTAGTACCAGGAGATATAATCAGCATAAAGCTAGGTGACATTATCCCAGCAGATGCCCGCCTGCTTGAGGGAGACCCTCTTAAGATTGATCAGGTAACTGCTTGTGATCTGCAATATTGAATTGTGTACTCTTCTGCTTTGAGATTTCAGCTGCTTCATTTTTATTGGTAGTCACACTGATTCGATCTTTCATGGCCTGATAATTTTTCCCCATGAAAGACTGTAGCCATTTGGAAAATGGATACAGAACTTTTCAGTTTAACTAGGACCAACGACTTCATGAGATTTTGGTATGCTTGATGCAGTCAGCTCTTACTGGAGAATCCCTTGCGGTCACAAAGAGGTCAGGAGATGAAGTATTTTCTGGTTCGACGTGTAAGCATGGAGAGGTTGAAGCTGTTGTGATTGCCACTGGTGTTCACTCTTTCTTTGGGAAAGCAGCACATTTAGTAGACTCAACTGAAGTGGTTGGACATTTCCAGAAGGTGAATACATGAACAGATGAAACAGTTATTATTACTTCAAATGGGTACCGTGTGCTTTTCAGAAAAGATAAATAAGAAAAAATACCATTGATGTTTTACAAAATTACAACAAATAAATAAGAAAAAAGAATGTCATAATCTGATAGTGAAAATAACTAAGTACCCTTGATATTTTCTGGAAAAGATAGAATATTTTCTCACAAGGAGATATTGTGTGTTTTCTGAAATGATAGAGAAACCAGGACACTCTAAACAAGCCATTATCTTCAGTTACTCTCACGCTCTTGCTTTCTTCATAAAATCCTGTAAGTTGACATTGGTGCAGATTGTTGTTGCTTGCCACGGAAAATTGGGGCCTGTTTGGATGCATTTGTGAGAAAGGGGGGTTTTCCAAAGAAGAGAGTTTTAAGCCTACTTTTTTCGGTCCCCCGACAAAACCAAATCAGTTTGGTTTTCATTGAGTTGGCATTCTAGTGGTGAAATGGAGGTTTGCAAAGTGCATCTTAAACACACATCCAAAACCCCGGTTGGCTCAAATGGGTGTTTACGGCTCAAACTGTTGGAGGCGTCAGCAAACCCCCTGATATACATTGTTCTACCGTTCCCTAACAGCTTGAGCTTTTAGCGCGACCGGTCAGTAACATGGTATCAGAGTAGGACGTCTGGGGTTCAAGTCCTGGGGTTTGCAAAATTCGGTATTATAGGGCATCCGATATTGCATCAGCCCAAAGTATCACGTGCGGGGCCAGTATACCGCCCGCACATGAGGGGAGGTGTTGGAGGCGTCAGCAAACCCCCTGATATACATTGTTCTACCGTTCCCTAACAGCTCGAGCTTTTAGCGCAACCAGTCAGTAACACAAACGCCCCTTTGGAGGATGCGTCCAAACGGGCCCTTGAAGTGTCTTAGTTATGTTTTGGAAAATCAATGCACACCTATATTTGTTATACAGGGAAAATTCAACACTCCCTCGACTTGATTTAAACAGATGTATTTAGAGAATTTGATATTAGCCCAAGCAGTGCAATAGGATATGCAACCATCAAGTGTTTTCTTCTGTCCATTTTATGTTGATACAGGATGAATTAGCATAATGTATTATGATTGGTTTCTTGTCTTTCCTCAGGTTCTTACAGCCATTGGAAACTTCTGTATCTGCTCGATAGCCGTGGGAATGGTTTTTGAAATCATTGTGATGTTCCCCATCCAGCACCGTGCATACAGAAGTGGAATCAACAACCTTCTCGTTCTCTTAATCGGAGGAATACCCATTGCTATGCCCACTGTATTATCTGTCACACTTGCAATTGGTTCTCACCGCCTTTCTCAGCAGGTACTACTCTATTTAGTGATTATCGTCACTCGTTGTTTCCTACACACTTATGTCTTTGTCTTTAATCTTCTTTAGGGTGCAATTACCAAACGGATGACTGCCATTGAAGAAATGGCTGGAATGGATGTGCTCTGCAGCGACAAAACTGGAACACTTACTTTGAATCGTCTCACAGTCGACAGGAATCTCATCGAGGTATAACAACTAAAGTATAGAAATCTCACGCATTTCTTACATAACTAAGTTATTCAAAGAGCATTAGTGGCTGAAATGGGTATGGAGTTGTTGCTTGTTTGACCTGTGTTAACCCAGTTGCACAGCATAGTTTAAAAACCTGAAAACTTGACTCGATGTCCAACTGGGTCTGGTCGATTCAAAGCTTGAATGAGTCTTCACTCGATTTGACGCAAATAATAATAATAATAATAAACATATATATATATAAATTATATTGTTTGCTGGTTAATATTAACTTGCTGGATGTATCAAATAAATAGAAACACCATTATTAAATACAAATTGAAGTGCTTGGTGGGTGGTGGTAGGTTTTCATCCTCTGTAACTGGTTGCGAATTGAAGTTCACAAATTTTTATTTTTATTTTTATTTTTTATTTTTTGCATTTTACCAAGAAATCAGTTGACCCTGGGAGAGGGACTCGGTTGAATCATGCCGAGTTGACTGAGTTTATGAGCTGACTCATCGAGTCTTTGCCATGACTCAACCAACTCAAACTAGTTAGTGAGTTTCCAAGAAACTTGGCTCAAAATCTAGTCGAGTCGAGTTGGCTCAGTCGAGTTTTGAGTTGAGCTGCCAAGTTTTGGATCTATGTTGCAGAGTGCTATTAAACTTGACAAATACTTGTGAATAGCAAATATGGTTTAATGAGCCATGGATCTAAAATGGGAATTTTAGAAATATAAATCTTCCCAATAGCTTTCCATTTATGAGTTTCATTATCATCTTTTCAGCTATTCACAAGGATTTAACGTCTAGAAATAATCAACATCTGGGCTGGTAGCTTTGAGTCCAGGATGCTTATAGGAGTCACAGTCATGCATCCTATTGATGGAATTAGCTGCTCCACTGTTTCTTAGCACCGATTGAGAAATACCTGAAATTGAATAAGTGAATTTTGAATATAGAACCATATGCACAAGTTCTATCCTCTTACTTTTCGTTCTAGAAAAGGACTTCTCCAAAACTGATTCTTCCTCGTTACTTTAGATGTATCTTAGTTTCTGATTTCGTTGCTGTCTTCTAAGATGGGACCCGACCCGAATAAGTTCTTATACTTCCCAACCATCTCTATAAGACTAATAGTAAGATTCTTCTGTGGTAGGTTTTCAACAAAGAAATAGACAGAGACATGGTCATCTTGCTTGCAGCCAGAGCTTCAAGACTAGAGAACCAAGATGCCATTGATACAGCCATAGTTAATATGCTTGCTGATCCAAAGGAGGTAACTAGACCATTTTTTAAATGAGGCTATTTTATCATGATTTTTGCTTTGGTCTTTATTGCTCAAGAGGAAAACTATAAGCAACTGTTTTACCTACAGGCCCGGGCAAATATCACAGAAGTACATTTTCTGCCCTTCAATCCCGTCGACAAGCGGACTGCGATTACATACATTGATTCTGATGGTAACTGGTATCGAGCTAGCAAAGGAGCTCCAGAACAGGTATTACAGACTTGAATAACAACAAAAAAATGCTCCACAAAATCCCGTTGGATTATAGATGGAAACTACGTTCACTGGTATAAAAATTATGGAGCCTGTTTCCAATTTAAGGATGTGCTTGTTGGAGGCGTCAGCATGCTTGTTGGAGGCGTCGGCAAACCCCCTGATATACATTGTTTTGTCGTTCCCTAACAGCTTGAGCTTTTAGCGCAACTGGTCAGTAACATGGTATCAGAGCAGGACGTCTGGTGTTCAAGTCCCGGGGTTTGCAAAATTCGGTATTATAGGGCATCTGGTATTGTATCAGCCTAGAGTATCACGTGCGGGGCCAATATACTGCCCGCACATGAGGGGAGGTGTTGGAGGCGTCAGCAAACCCCCTGATATACATTGTTCTGTAGTTCCCTAACAGCTTGAGCTTTTAGCGCAACCGGTCAGTAACAGTGCTCAGCAAGATTGCATTTTTTCATCTCTGTGTTCATCAACTATATTTATGAATTTGAAAACACTAACAAATAGTGGAATTTCCCCCCCATAAAACACTACTTTTTTCTTTCAATATCTGTTGTACATGACAACCAAGAGAACTCGAGGATGTGGAGAATTCTCCTTTGTGTTGTATATTCATCTAACCCCAATGGGGTGAATATATAGAGATGTACAACCTAACATATCATCTATACAAGGAAAATAATAAACCTAGAAGTGTTTGCTCACCAGAAATGAAGAACAAGAAGAGCCCGGAATCAGTACCACTCTGATACCATGACAACCAAGAGAACTCGAAGATGTGGAGAATTCTCCTTAGGTGTTGTATGTTCATCTAACCCCAATGGAGTGAATATATAGAGATGTACAACCCAGCATATCATTTATACAAGGAAAATAATAAACCTAGCATATCAGCCATACAAGGAAAAGAATAAACATAGAGAGCCAATCGAGGAAGCTATATAAGGAAAACCAAAAACCAGCAGGGCCAGTGGGTCCTGATACCACGACCATCCATCCGTGGTTCATCATGTCTAACAATACAAAGTCTCAACATGCCTGATGCAGAATTTACAAACTCTAATTTCACAGTCATCAAGCACAGACAATTTCTGTTTCCTCTCTTTGTAGTATCATGTCTCACTTTTTCTCCCCCCCCCCCGCTCTCTCTCTCTCTCTCTCTCAATCTCTCTCTCTCTCTATTGCTTATTCAGAACACTATAACCACAGCTCAAACCACGTGTGTCTTTTCTTCAGATTCTAAATCTATGCCAAGAAAAACATGAAATTGCTGGAAGAGTGCATGCCATCATTGACAAGTTTGCAGAAAGAGGATTACGTTCACTCGGGGTTGCTTATCAGGTACACCTGAAAGACTTAAACTAACTTCATGAAATGGGTAACATTATAAGCATAAAGCTAAGAGCAAAATAAATTGTGGACTACTATGTGGTAGAATTTTACTTGCCCAAGGAACTATAGTTAATTTAGGTTTTCAATAGATATTGATAACCCATGATTTAGGAAAATCAAATTGGAATTTGACAACCATAGTTTCAGTATTCCTTTTCTATTTTTGTCATTTACCTGCTGTTGTTCTAACACATTCATCTTTTTCTTTTTATGGTGGTGCTCGAATCAATGGTTGAAAAATATTTAGCATGTTCCTGACAAATCTAAAGATAGCACTGGAGGTCCATGGACATTTTGTGGGTTGTTGCCATTATTTGATCCGCCTCGACACGACAGTGCCGAGACTATTCGTAGAGCACTAAACCTTGGGGTTTGTGTGAAGATGATTACAGGTATGTTGTTCGTGTGATGTTTATCGAGATCATGTGATTTAATTTGGATTGATAAGTGTTCTCATGAATAAATCATGGGATTCAATTTTCAATGAAAACATTTCTAACTCATCTTTTTATTATCCCAACAGTCACAAAAAACTTATGGCGCCTCTTGAGCTGCTAGACTTTACCTCTTGTATCCATCTAAAACGAAAATGCTTTGTGCCGAATAGGTGATCAGCTGGCAATTGCAAAGGAGACAGGACGGCGTCTTGGCATGGGAACAAACATGTATCCTTCTTCATCACTGCTGGGCCATGATAAAGATGAACATGAAGCACTTCCCATTGACGAGCTTATTGAAAAGGCAGATGGCTTTGCTGGTGTATTCCCAGGTACTTGAATCTTCCTCGCTAGTTTCATGAATATTCTTACAGTTTCTATACAGTCCCACAATATGGAAAGATTCTCAAATTATTTAAGAGTAAATTACCACATGAGGAATAAGATTGGCTATAATTGTTGGACTATGCATATTTAATTGATTGTTTTCTGATGGGACATGCATATTTAATTGATCATTTTCTGTGATCAAGTTAATATATTTTTTTTTATTGATTCTTTTCATCCTGGCCATTGAATTGTCAGAACACAAGTATGAGATTGTGAAAATCCTTCAAGAAAAGCAGCACATCTGCGGAATGACAGGAGATGGTGTTAATGATGCACCAGCTTTGAAGAAAGCGGATATTGGAATAGCAGTAGCAGATGCTACAGATGCTGCTAGGGGCGCCGCTGATATTGTCCTGACAGAACCTGGCTTAAGTGTTATCATTAGCGCTGTTTTAACCAGTCGTGCTATATTCCAAAGGATGAAGAATTATACAGTTGAGCATAATTTTACTTTCATCATATTTCCAGCTGTCAAGAAAAGAGGCCTCAAGTCCAACCAGTTGGACTACAAGTTAGAGTCCACCCAGCAGATAACTGCCAATTTTTCATGTATGCGTGAAACCCACCCATCCAATAGGTTGGCCCCATCATGAGGACCACTTTGTGCAAAAATCGTCCAACCCAGTCATCGACTGGCCCATATTTCTATTTTGTGGTTTATGAATGGCTAGAAAAATTGTTTTCTATGGTGTGGCCCACCTGATGAGTAAATGGGATTGCTTTTTTGCACTAGAGATCCTCATTGTGTGGCCAACCTATCAAAAGGGTGGGATGTCACATGCACTTGATAGGTTGAGGCTATCATATGGTTGGACTATGACTTTTCGTCCAACCAGTTGGACTAGAGACCTCATCAGAAAATATTTGTATAAAAATATTAATGACTGTCATGAAATTTGCAGATTTATGCCGTGTCGATAACCATAAGGATTGTGGTAAGTCCTGTACATTGATGCTTTTATTTTTTCTTTATTCATTTTTACTATTTTGAATTAATAACAATCGTTCCTGTTGCAGCTTGGTTTTGCACTCCTCGCAATGATCTGGAAATACGATTTCCCTCCCTTCATGGTTCTCATAATAGCCATTCTGAATGATGGTAATGCTTCTTCTAATACTGATCTATTCCTTTTAAAACTCCAACCGCTGCATTCATGGATATTACGACAGCATCTTCTACCGTCCGATATAGCTGCTTGTTCCTGGCAATGGCTTGGCTACAACAATGCTCAAACTGGATCTGCGTAGCCCAAGTGGCACTAGCTTAGCTATTTTGAGTCAACTGCATAAATTATTTATAACTGAAAAAAAAGGAGAAAAAAAAATGCATCTTGTTGAATCCATAGATCCTTAACCAATCTTCTTGAGACACTGTTGATTGTCTCATACTCGCTACCATCTCTTATGAAATCAGGGACCATCATGACCATTTCCAAAGATCGTGTCAGGCCATCTCCAAAACCAGATAGCTGGAAGCTCAATGAGATCTTTGCGACAGGCATCGTCATAGGGACTTACCTTGCTCTAGTTACAGTGCTGTTTTACTGGGCTATTCAGAGAACCACTTTCTTTGAGGTACAAGTTATAATTGTCTTGATTACCTACAGAGATGTTAACTGGAAATCCATCTCTCCTTTCTTCTAACCAATGTCTTTTTGTCTCAACTGGTTGCAGACTCACTTCAATGTGAGGTCTCTAAGCAGCAATAGTGAGGAGATATCGTCTGCCATATATCTGCAAGTGAGCATCATCAGCCAGGCTCTCATTTTTGTCACCCGCAGTCAAGGTTGGTCATTTATGGAGAGGCCTGGGACCCTCTTGATGTGTGCATTTGTGGTGGCTCAGCTGGTAAGATTTCTAATTTGAGTTTGATGCTTTTTTATGTTGATCTATAGGGCTCCCGAGCTGAGTTTTAGTACTAGGATTTAACTTCAGATCTTAAAGATTTCACTAAAGTTTTAATAATTTCAAAAGGGTTTTGGTAATGTCCCCAACTTCATGGGGATGTTAGCAATGTCCACAAACCTTTTGAATGACATGAGGGGCATCCAATCATCAATTGGAATGATTCATTCAATAGTACCATTGCGAACAAGGCACGGTGAAAGAATCATGCCGATCTTATGATGCTAATCCTTTGAATGGAGCTAATTTGTAACAACCATCTATTGTTTACGATCCATAGATCACGCGGTTAGAATCATCAAACCAAATTGCTACTTTAGAATCATAAGCAATATAAAGTGGGATCTATTGAATGGATTTTAAAGATGATGATTGGACCTTTAATTTCTTCACTCAACAATGACTATCCATTTTCCATGCTATTGATTGGTTCTTTAGGGTCATCTTATTGGTGTGATTTTTGCACCATGGCTTGCTCCCAGTTGTATGAATGAATGAACAATTCAAATCGATGCTTGAGTGTCCTTCGGGTCATTCTAAAGGTTTGAGGACATTGGTAACGTCCTCATGAAGGGGGATGTTAGCGAAACCCATTGCACTAAAATTTTAATGTAACTCTTGAAGAGTAGTTTGTCCTCTGTATGTTGTTCTGCATCATTTATTTGCCTAACATATGGGTTTTCAATTGTTTCTTTACTCTCCATGGAATGCAAAGCAAATGAGCAAACCACATTTATGTCTGCAAAATACCTAGGTGACATACTTGCATCCGGTTGAGATGAAAGGGCCTTTCAAATCCCAAATCTCCTCTGCAATAGTGCAAGATAGAAATATCAAACAACCACTTTCTCTAAAAGCTCGAACTGTTAGAGGATGGCGTATCAATGTATATCAAGGGACTTCAACACTCCCCCGCACGTGCGGGGTGGAACTCCGCACGGGAACATATTGGGCAAGGGTGGAGGGACACTCATAGCTCACACCCATGTGGAGGGATAATCACAACTCACACCATACACGGCCCCCCGTGGGAGAATATATTACCGGTGGCATATTTGCTACTTCCGGGATTTGAACACAGGACCTTCCGCTCTGATACCATGTCAAACAACCACTTTCTCTAAAAGCTCGAACTGTTAGAGGATGGCGTATCAATGTATATCAAGGGACTTCAACAAGAAACACAATTATGTGATTGAAGCCTTAAACCTTTGGCAATCTCTGTCCAGCCATTCTTTATAAAATTGGCAAAATTTTCAGCAATTGAGTCAAATCAATCTTAGAAACAAAAGACTAGTTCTTAGTTTGAGCCAAAGTTTCTAATCTTTTCTTTTTTATGTAACGGGTCCTTGAAAAATCAAGTCAATCTAATCAGGTTGTGAATTATTTTGAAATAATTCTTGTCTTCTCCCAATGATGTTTGTTGTATACTGAAATGAGAACTTTGAACATAAGCCATAACCTCTTATAAGCAAATCCACAATAAATTGAACAGGACAGACTGGATCAACATTACTCACCACTGTGGTGGATTTGCACCACATGTTTTTGACTTGTTCTAACCTGGTTTGACTCGCTAACATTGTTATTGAGTTGGCATATAGGTGGCTACCTTGATTGCAGTGTATGCACACATCGACTTTGCTTCGATCCATGGCATTGGCTGGGGCTGGGCCGGTGTTATATGGCTCTATAGTTTGATATTCTATATACCCCTAGACATTATCAAATTCACCATTCGTTACAGTCTTAGTGGAGAAGCTTGGAAACTGTTGTTCGACAGAAAGGTTAGTTCAGTCCTTTTTTATTTTGCTTTTGTTTATCCATCTCACCACCTTTCTACTTTTCCCAATTGAAATTGATAAAGAGAACTGTTGATGCGATGCCTCTTTTGTTTTTTTTTTTTTTTTTTCTTCCCTCAATTTGGTTTGTATCACCATACTGCTTTTCTTACAAGTTTCCTTTCCATGGATTTTGGCAGACGGCTTTTACTTCAAAGAAAGATTATGGGAAGGAGGACAGGGAAGCAAAGTGGGTACTCTCTCAGAGGACTCTACAAGGGTTGATCTCTACAGATTTTGAGATCAATGGAAGGCGTTCCTCTCTAATTGCAGAACAGGCGAGGCGACGTGCTGAAATAGCCAGGTAATAGACATGGCATGCATTTGATCTTTCTTCAAGTATGTTATTTGTCCCATCATGCATATTACTTGGAAATCACTGGGTACATTTACCAAGAGGAAATTTACGACATTTGGCCGAACTATTCTTTGGCCCAACAATCTGAACATGTGGGTTCCACTGTCAAAGTTTCACTTTCATGTGGTGGGCCCCATCATGGATGGGAGATATCCAAAAATATCCTCCAACAGGTACTCCTGTCTGACTGAGCTCCCATTAAATGTGGACCATTGGCTGAAATGCAAGGCTCCAATTGAATGGCCAGGGTCAGCTGATGTTGGAGATATTGAAGCATAGTCCATCCCATGATAATGCCCACCAAATCTAACTTAGATTACCAAAAGGTGGGACTCAAAAGCACCATTGAGATTCTGTTTCACTTTTATCAAGCATCATATGATACCATTAATTTCTCGTGAACTTTTACTAGTCAAGAGGTATGGTGTTTTCTTGAAGTAGTGACATGGGAAGGTGATGAATTCTGCAGGTTGGGAGAAATACATACATTAAGAGGGCATGTAGAATCAGTAGTGAGGTTGAAGAATTTGGACATAAACGTAATCCAAACAGCTCATACAGTCTGAACCTGTGAAATGGAAATTGTACTGATGGTGGAGAAGTTCTCACTCTCTAGCTTCCGAACCTTGGAAATTTTTTATGTAAGGCACACAGCTCAAACAGAGAGGCTCAGACAAGATTTTCTTTCTTTTTTCTTTTTCGTAATCAGTAATTAGATAAGTTGGAATCTGTAACCTCAATGTTAGAACTTGAGGTCATCATCACCACTAGAATGCTCAAATCAACTAGGACAGTTAGGTATCTGGCAATAATGATGAAGACGACAAGGGATGGTGATGGACAGGACATTCCAGATTCAAGATTCAGATATGAGTGCCACAGAATTCTTTCCGCTTCAGAAGACCTTATTCAGTTTGGAAGGTCTTTTTTTCCAATAAAACATACATTTCTGTCTATTTATAGTTCTTTATCCGACATTGACACAAGGCATGAACTATTTGTATTGAGCATTGAAGAACCTTCTCCCTTCATGATGATCAATGTGTAGTGGTGGAGTATTGGTAAAGTTATTTCTTAGCAACATAAGCTAGAGATGATGGTTTGAATTGAGAACTGATATTTCTGCCCCCTTAAATTGTTAGCTCCAACCTCCCCTCACGTGCGGGCGGTATACTAGCCCCACACGTGATACTCTGGGTCTAGATAATACCGGATGCCCATAATACCGAATTTTGCAAACCCCAGGACTTGAACACCGGACATCCTGCTCTGATACCATGTTACTGACCGGTTGCACTAAAAGCTCGAGCTGTTAGGGAACAACAGAACAATGTATATCAGGGGGTTTGCTGAAGTCTCCAACAGAAACATCATTTTTAGGGGGTGGAAATACCTTTTTGTACTTACACGATATTCTACTTGGAGGTTGCCACCACTTTGGAATCACATGCTTCCTGGAAACTATGGGTAATAAAAGCTTATTTTCTACTTTGTTACTCACCCCTGTTTCTACTTCCTGCAAATTCTGGTAAATCTTCAACATTAGTCATGCAATTCGTATCTATCAGAAGTTTGATCTATTTTTGTCAAGTGACACATTTAACAAATGAAAGATGTCTACTCATCACAAAAAACTTATGCCTACCGAGAAAGAGAGAGGTCTCAATCCAGTACAGAATTCTTAATGCTCAAATCAAAATAATTGAAAAAAAAATATAATATATATAAGATGTGTAGTTCTTTAACCCTGACTGTCGATGGCACACTCCGATACCTGCTTTTGTATCTCACGTTACTTTGTTTGCACTGATGATGTTCATCTTAGGCTTTGTTTGGCTGCAAGAAAAACAAGCTTTAGATAGAGGACATCTGAACTTGCCCCCTTCCAAGCCTTACACAGTTCACGTAGTCTGTAGGGCTGTGTGCTGAAAGACCAGGGATTGCCAACCCCACGATCCTAAGCAATATTGAAAACCAGCCCTCCTTGTACTCTGGCCCATGGGTGTAGCCCATTGTCAAGCTCCTGATCAATTCCCAAACTGCATTCAGGTGATCTGGAATCACGTATCGCAGCCCAAAGTAATTCCTGTTTGGCTCCTCGTCCAAAATCTTTGGGAAAGAACAAAAATAAGAGAAAAACATTCTAAAATCAGTAATGGAAACCTTCTGAAAATTATCTGGGAACAAAAGAATAACAGGCATGAAAATTCTTCAGAAAACTGAAATAGACGATGTAAGAAGGTGAGGATGTTCATGTCAAAACGAGCAAATATACCCATATGGGGGGCCACTATTTATACCCCCAATTGTGTACTGACTCTTCCTTTTCCACTTCTGGCATTAGAATAGTACTGCAAGATCCTATACTACTACCAAAAGTAGTATTGGGTGAATGCATAAAATGGTGGGGTGTAAATATCATTCCCCCATCTAATGTATCATGTCTTATATATCAGTTTCCAGTTCTATGTGGTGTTTTCACCAAAAGATAGAGATCCATGTATAGTTGCATGAAGCATGAAGAGAAGCGGAGACAAATTTGGATGCAGGAACTGGGAAGGGTCTGTTTCAAAATGTATAGCCATATGTATAGGTAGGAAGCGGGAGCTGGAGTGAGAGTCCAAATCGTGATTTGAACTGGGGGTGGCACCTAGTTAGAAGGATCCTGCAACTAAGGATCCATGTACAAAAATTACCTGGACCGCAACATGCTCAGTTTGTTGGACCTGGGTGCAAATATGCAGCTTTCAAATTCTTGTCAAACATGCATACTCAGAAAGTCTATTGATTAGGAGTTTCACGATATGCATTTATTGTCATACTCGAACTGTTCTGAGTGATTTACACAAACATAGAAGTTTCCACAAGTTCTACGGAAGGATAAAGATTGACAAGACGGCGTTGATAATGATATCAACATGATAGCTTCTATCTTTTGAGCCGGCTATTCTACTTTCTGATATGATCACAAAACCGTTATGGTCATTTGATGCGATGCAGTCGTTGACTCAAGGCTTACTGACTTGGAAGCCTATCTGATTTCAACTTCCTTTTCTGTAACTTACCAATTGTTTGATGGGTTGCCAATAGCAAAGGAGACATGCAATGGCTACGTGCAAGAGTGGGATCTCTGACCCCAATGGTCCTGTGCATGCAAAATCAGAATCATTCCTCACATCGGAACTGCTGTATATGTGCGGCTGCCTAAAAGTTTAAGCCGGTCTAGTCAACAGATGGGTTGGGCCACATGCATATGAAGAAAAAAAATGAACTTTTATAATGAAAGTGACCAACGATAATGTTCAAGGTACATGTCTAGGCACCTGATGGCTGGACCTGAATGATGCTTGGGCCACACCATGTGCCAGCTTGATAAAAAAACCTGGTTCTCTCACAAACATGCCACATTGGCATGTGTATGGAGAGTAGAATTCAAAATCCTAATCCGGCAAATAGCCATAGAAATTCTCCCAGCAAAGACAATGAAACCTTGCTGCAACCGAATCGAGAAATTCTCAGGCCCTAAGGAGCTAAACCGTGCAATGATAACAGTCTTTGTGACTACCACTACTAAAAAACATAGCTCAATCAGCTTTGTCCAGGATCCTAAGTATTTAAGTCTAGATTCTAGGTTTTCGTTCATTAACTTAGTTGTGCTGAATCTAGATACTGCAAGATGGGCTTGCTTCTGGATTTTCAAAAATTGGCCAGTTGGTGACAGGTAGGTCCGCACCCATGTGTCACCATGTAGAAAAATTGACTTAACTGTATTATGGAAAAACACAGGGACATATCGATGCTTACCCGCTCAATGTAGCAGCTGTTGTAGTAGAGGCACAGCCCAAAGTGCTTATACAAGAACGTCTTGTCATCATACGGCAATCTCGGCACCAGATCATTGCTGTAAACCAATCTATAGTATTTTGGAACTGGCACATTCAGATGAGCTTCCATGAAGCTTCCCAACTGCACGTCCCCTACCCTAGGCTGACCGAAAGTATACACCGCCAACAGCCTCTTCATCATCTCCTCCTCCTTGTGTAACAGCAGTACTGCTGGGAATAGTATCGCTAGCGCCGCACCCAAGCTGTGTCCTGTCACAACGAATTTTGCATTCTTGTGCTCGTCAAGTAGGATCCTGAGCCTGCTCCTGACTGCATAGTACGCAGTCATCTCGGCCATTTCTGGTAGGACACCATCCTCATTGCCCTTTGAATCAGAGTCGGAGTCAGAAGCCGTGGCACTCTGAGGGGGCTGTTTTTCGCCATTTGAAATGTCCTCTCCAATCTGGAGGAGCTCCTGAAAGGTGGTAACCTCAGCCCGATTGCCCAATCCTAGGGCCTCTAGGAATCCCATGTGGACCTTGCCTAGTTCTGGGATCTCAAACCAAGAGTAGTCAAAGTCGGTGCTCCAATCGTCAGCGTCGAAAGGCTCAGTGCCCCGGAAGCTGATCAAGACTAGACTAGCATCTTTGGGCTTGTCACAAAGGATGAAAACTTGGGTGGAGTATTCCTTTTCGAAATCTATGAAGTTAATTGGCAATATCAGAAAACAGAGAAGTTTGAAAAAAAAGATGAGAGGGAGCAAAGGAATGCAAAAACTAGTAGCATTTGGACACGTGGACAATCCCAGAATAGATATCCAGCTGGTAAAAGGAATTCATACCAATTGAACAATCCTAACCATCTGGTCAATAGCTTTGAAACTGGATAGCCAAGGACTTCTATAACAAAAAAAAAAAAAAATCTAATCATCAATCTGAACATCCACTGGACATGGACCACCTTGGACTGCTCTGGTTCTCAATACAATTTCGATTAGATTGCGCTATCTAATTTTCTGGATTGGAAAACAGACAGTTATAACAGAAGAAATAATGCTCAGATGGTTAGGTGTTGCTAATATGGGCATGAGGCGTGTTACAACTAGAGAAATCATAATTGTTATCAGTTAACAGTTCTATTGGGAGGAGGTCATTAATATCCTTGAATTGGTATTGAGGAAAAGTAAAATGGCTATTTGGGATTTGGATTTATAAATGGGTTTTTCTGCAAACCTTGGAATCCATCTGCCCATACAACAAAACAGGACCATTTTCAAAACCTAATAGCAATAACGGCTACCAGCTTCAGAACAGCGATCGCCTCTTCCAGGCTTTGATTCTGTCAAAGCATTAGGATCATCTGATCAATATGAATTTTACGTGATGACCAATGAAGAATGTACTATCCAGTTGATTGAACAGTCCGTTCCTCCAATGTAATTAGTTACATTTTATCATTCCTCAGTCGATTCTCTCCATTTTGAACTGAGATGATAGTGCAATCTTCATAGACATTTGAAAACTCAAACTCGGATATTTGGATTGGTGGAAATAAAAAAAGTAGCTGAGTAAAGGAAAGTGTCACACATGAGGAAAACCATGGAAATGGAAAAGCTTTCCTTTTCTTCAGGTTTGAGAGTGGAAAAGGAAATGGCCAATGAGGAAATATGAGGGGAGAAGGAAATCGATTTCCTCAGTCATATTTTCTTTTGCAAACAAGCGAAACCATCGCACATGAGTAAAACAATTTCCTTTCCCATCCAACTTGACTGAGTCAATAAGGAACTCACTGGTTTACAATAAATTGGAGCCAAGATCTTTGCTTCATACATGTTGTATGAGTTAAGTAACATGCCCATGCCCATATGTAGGCCATCACTGGAGGTATAAGATTGATTGGGTATGGCCCATCCATTATGGGGCCCACTAGATGAACGGTTAGATATCAAAAAAGAGGGAACCACTTGTGTGGTTACTTGGTGGAGCAAAATACATAATGTTGTTGCCCAGACATCATATAATACCTCTCAACTATAAAGGATACATCCAATCAAGGCAATTTCAGGCCAATAGCCAATCCATGGTAGAGGCCACACGATGGATGGTTTTGATCATCATACACATGTACCAAAAATTAGCTTTATATGGTTGGAACTGTCGATTTTAAAGGGTGGACATATCACTATTCACTACCCTACCATAACCATGCAAGGAGAGGATTCATTTGCTTACCATTCCAACCATTGTAGAACTCCACGAAATGCATCTGAATTTGTGAAACTACAAAGGTCAGTCCATTGAATAAAAACTATTTGAACAGGATATGAAGTGATTTGATAATCTACGGCTGCATTTGGATGAAAAAGTGAATTGAATAGTAATTGATGGGCTAATGAAGTGGAGATAAGTGCAATTGATTTACTTTTAAGTTGGATTTGAAATGAATGTAACTGCCTTTTGAATGCTACTTCCTCTTGAGACAGGCAGCTTGGCCGAGTTGGATGCAACCTGTCCGAGTCAACTCGGACTCTGTTGAGTCTAATCTGGCAGGGCACCCCAATTCAGAAACGAGAACAGAGGGTGACTTGGCCCAGCTTGTCCAAGTCATCCAAGTCACCCACCGAGTCACGACTTAACTCAGGACCTAACAAGTCAGTCCAAGTAGCCAAGTCAAAAAACCATGCTCTTGACTAACCTGAACGTTCTTGATTCATTACTCTTTTGCATTCTAAAGCAGCCTAAATATGGAAACATAAGAAGATGTTTGGTTTGGTATTCCATGGGGCACCAAAGGATAGTCCTTAGGCCTGCCAATGGATGAAATGACCCATATTTATTTTTTTGACCTCTGTAATTCGCTGGGCTGGATGATAAGAGTTGTCAATGGGCCGGTCCGGCCAGCCTAGAGTTTCATTGCACTTGGCTGGACCTGGTCTGGGATAGGGCTACAGGTCATGTCCAGTGGGCTGGGGTGGGACTAAAAGAAAAGCATGGCGGAATAATCGGTTGGGCTCTGGCTTGGTTTGAAAACTTTTATATTTTGGATGTCATGGGTGCCTGGGCTTGGCCTTTCCTGGTTCCAGCTCGAACCCCGGCCGTTGACAGCCCTACTGGATGAAATCACAAACAGTCCCACCATCTGCTTTTAGTAGGCCCCAGTGGAATGCATCCCTATTTAAAATCCCTTCTGTTGGGGGTAATAGATAAACAGTAGCATGAGAGAATAGAAAGCTTGCCTTCCAATGATGGACAACGATGTTTCTAACCACGAGAGCATTTTCATAGGCTAATTTGGAGGACAACATGCAAAGGTCCATGAGTGCCCTGTTCCCGGTCCCGTCCCCAATTCCTTCGGTGAGTCCACTCAGTGAGCCACCTTTGTAGAGGTCTATTCGCCCGTCTAAGTGCCCAATCGCACTAATGAAGGTCTCAGAATTTCTATGCGGCATTACAACTTTCCCTGCACATATAATAATAGCTGTCATGCCCTTAACAATGATGAAATAATGAAAACCATGAGATTACCTTATCTTAATTACAGCCTATAATTACCGTTCGACTTGTCTGATTCAACTAAGTTGGACCTGTTCCAGTTTGAGATTGTGAGTCAGAATTGAAAATGGTAGGCGACTATGCTGAGTCACTCCCAACTGACTCGGGACCAAATGAGTTGGCACGAGTCACAAAGTCTTAAAACCATGGATCTACTTGATGAATGGAAGGCTTGATTTTTGTACTCGGTTATCTTCATCATAGTGAGATAGCTTGTATTCTTCTATTGATTGTATCGGATGTCTAAGAACCCATTTGCGAGTCACAAAGTATTAAAACCATGGATCTACTTGTCGAATGGAAGGCTTGATTTTTGTACTCGGTTATCTTCATCATAGTAAGATAGCTTGTATTCTTCTATTGATTGTATCAGATGTCTAAGAACCCATTGCCTAGCTCTTGTCACTCCAATGACTCGGAACTCAACTGAGTCAACTTCTCATCGACTCAGCTAACCACCCATGTAGAATATTAGGAGATTGTTCTAAATCTATACCATCCCAAATGAGTTGTAGGGTGCAAGTGGGCTCATGGTGCTGGCAATTAAGCTAAACAACTGCACCGAGTACTGGCAAAGTCAGCTAACTAAGGAACCAAATTCAAGTTGGCTGACTGCTAGCGCACAAGTGTATTAAATCATAGTTTTAGAACTCACTGACCTGGCTCAGTTGAGTCAACTCGTCATGACCAGGTGTCAAGCCAAGTGACTAGCAAACTCGCTCAAGAGAATGACTCAGTCATTGACTTCATAAAGACTCGTCGAGTTGCCTTTCTAACTCAATCAATTTGAAATGACTCGAACTGAGTCACTTGCTGTTGTGACTTTTAAACTCATGACCTCACCAAAAGGGAACCAAAGATCTGTTATAATCACTGAACCTAAGCTAGCTATATCTTATATTTACACAACCATAATTATTTTCATTGTTATTACTATAAATATCAACCTGAGTCGAGCCCTCCAGTCAACGACCAGCCCCATTCACGTCCTCCACAAAATCTTCATTTGAAACACTAATTAAAAATCAGTTGAAAATTACATCAATTACCTCTGAGTATATTGTACACTAATCCCAGCAGATTGCCGTTCTCCGCTAGTAAATTCAAGACGTACTCAACCAAGTATCCGATCCACTCCGTTGGCTTACCGAAAATCGCGATGATCCTTCGAACGATAATCGAAACCACAATCACCCATCTATGGTCACCAGGGATGGGACCCAACTCATCCGAACTCTCAAGGAATGAGGTCTCTTTGGGTCCATCTGGCGATACCAAGAAGTGGAGAACGTCGATGGCGCTGCCTTTGTGGGGCCAGACGATCAGATACCGGCACTTCTTAGACGGCTGTCCATCTCTCTCATAAACGGTAGCAGTGGCAGTAGCCATTAGAGAAGTCTTTTCTCTGATCGTCTCTCTCGATCACACGCATCATGAGTCATGAAACCGAATATATAAAGGGTGGTTACACGTGTGCACTGAAATCAAGTGCATTCGTACATCGGGATAGGTGTCAGCAATTGCGATCTTTTCATGAACGGACAGATTTGGATAAGACTCTTGTAAGAAGTACAAAATGGACGCCGTTTGGCGATTTTAGGGCCGTTCATCAGGTGGGGCATCTCGTGGACTTGAGTTTTGCTTGATGGATGTGGAACTCTTCTCAGTTTTTCCCCTCAACTTTTCAGTTAACCGTTCATTTGCTGGCCACTGGTTGGATGGCTATGGCAGTTTTTGTTGGACTAGTTTTTGGGTTGTGACCTATCCACATGATGGCCTTTCAAACTAACGGCCCTGATCACTGCACGCAAGCCCATGCGTGCCGTGGCGACGTTAGGGCATGTCTAGTGGGCATTCCTCTTGTGAGATAGAGTGATAGATGGGACAGATCCCACCATGTATGTGCTGTGGTCCAAAGGTCAGGGTCCATCCTTTCATACGCGTATCTAATGAAAAAAGTGCACGGGCTTGAATAAATGACTCACGACAGGCCTCAATCCCAAAAGGATGTCAAAATGAGCCCAGACCCGATTCATTTATTTATCGGGCTAAAATCATGCTCTAGCCAGACCCGTAAGTGGCTATAGAGAAGCCATTGGACACCATTCAACCCATTTCCAGCCCTTCCTCCTCCGGTAGTCCATGGAATAGGGGCGGCAAGGGACTGGGCGGTCCAACAAACTTGGCCTGAGGGGCCCATTTCAGGGTGGGCCAGGCTGGGTCCAGTCCAATAATCAATTGGGCCACCCTTGTACAAAAAGATTTTAGGGTTTAATGGCACTTGTGAGTAGTTCCTATCATGGTTTTAAGACTTCAACAAGTAACCTGCCCGAGTCGAATCAGACAAGTCTAATGGGACTTGTCCAAGTTGAGTTGGACTCCATTAGACCCAATTCAGTTCAACACAAGTCCCTCAGGTGAGTTGGTTGATTCAGCCGTGACTTGGGCCAGTTGTAACTCGACTCAATGCTAAATGAGTCGGGTCTAGTTGCCGACTTCCTATTCAACTCAATCAGTTGTCCACTGTAATTACACGGTGAGACTTGTCAGGGATGATAGATATATCCAAAGAAATTCTTAGGTCGGACTAATTTCAAACTTTGGTCATTTAACTCTTTTACTTACAGGCAAGCCCTAGCACACCCTGTCCAACCCTGTAGGGCTAAAGCCTTTTCAGCTAGACTAAGGCAGCCCCAAACCAGCCAATTTCCACCTCTACTTACAAAAGTGACCAAGGGTCAGATGTCCCAGACCAGCTTGAGTTGACTCACTTTGGACTGGTTTTGGCTGTGACTTGAAGCCCATGGGTTGGACCATGGGCCTCTGTTTAGATAGGATAGTTAATTGGGCTTCCATTTTCAAAAAACCCAAAACAGACCCAGCCGGCATATTTTGGTGGTCTGCTAGACTGCTGGTGCGCCTGGCCCATCTCAGCAAACACAAATTAGGCTGAACCTGCCGTCTGCACCGTGACCCATGATGAGCAGACCGACCAGAATGGTCAACTAATATCTTTGGCGCAACCATGTTGTATTTAACTCTGCCCATCAGGTGCCCTCCTTCATTCTAGGCTTAGGGAGCAAAAATCAGCCAGATCCACAACTCAGGTGGCCACAACAGGGATGGGCACCAACCATAGGTTTGTGTGTGTGGACACCATGGTGTGTATTCATCAAACACGTTCATCAGGAGTGAATCACCAAGATGAAGGGAAAATACAAAACCAGCCTGATCCAAAACGCAGGTGGGTCCACATAGAGTGAAATAAGGTTTTAGGTGAAATTTTACATGTTCTCATTGGTGCGGCCCATTTGAGTTATTCAGGGAGTTCAGATTTTGTACGCAACCCTATGGCGGGGCATTGATTATCACCTCAGAACCAGCTCACTCCGCTCTTGGTGTGGCAGGATCTGATCGATGGCAATTGCTGTCAAAGATAGCTTGGTTGAGTTAGCATTATACCGAGTAACTTTTAAATATATTCACATAAGTTTATTTTAACAGCAACCTAACATCCAATCAAAATTGAGGAAACATGGTCCAAATATGGCAATGCATAATCAGCATCAGCAAGCACGCATGGTGAATATAAAGGTCATCACCTGATAGATGGAATAAATTTATGGGCTCTTTTGGTTATAGTGTTGTACGCCCGGCATAAGGTCTCTAGTCTGGCCCAGGACCTACCCAAAGCGAGGCCCACCTAGGTGGGCTAGATCTGTTGCCCACGTACGGACATCGATGCCCTCGAGTAGCTTTAGCAGGTACATATGTGCGACTAGCTGTTCTGTCGCAGGACCCAGTTCATCTCTGGGTCCACGTTATCCGTCCTACTGTGCAATTTTCTATTATTTTATTGTTTTATTTATTATTATTTTTTTCTTGAACGCCCACTGGGCAATGCTCTTTTTGCCTTTATCGGTTGCTTGCGAGACGAGGAATTGCTCATAAGCAAACGTGTAGTTAGCTGACGTGCTAGATTCCGTGCATGTGGGGCCCATATTTCAATAATTCAAACGGTTGATCTGATGGAACCTTTATGGATGGATTATAACTCAAGAAACAAAAAAATCGAAGATGACGTGAACAAATTCACACCGTTGATCGAGAAAAGGTGGACGGTTAAGCAGCTACGCTCCACATGCAATCAATAAAAAAAGATTGGGGATCTTCCTCCCTGAACATCCCCAGTCCACAGAAAACAGTAAGGACTATCAGATCAACAGCTTGAATTGCTCCCATCCAAAACTGAAGCATATTCAAAGCTCAAGTGGATCACACCACAGAAAACAGTGGGGATAACAACGTCCACCGTATGTCTGTGTGAATTTATGAACTGGTTGGATGACAAATAAACATCACTGTTGGCCCTAGGAACGTTTCAACGGTGGACGTCACTATCCCCACTGTTTTCGGTGCGGTGTGGTCCACTTGAGCTTTCGATATGCTTCAATTTTGGGTTCATTCCCTAAAATGAGCTGGAAATGGATGGACGGCGGGGATAAAACACATACATCACGGGGTATAACGTGGTGAGCTCCACACTCCACAATCCGCACCGCAGCAGATACCCAGCCGGGCACGCAAGCGTTTCCACATGTTCTAGAATTTTTTAGTTGTTTCTCTGTGAGCGTTTGGATGCTCAATTGAATTGAATTGCGTTACATCAAACAGTGCGACCGAAACGATACTACCGACAATTTAGTCGGTGGGCCATAATTACAAATGGAAGAGTGTAGATATCCAGCGTGACGGCCAACTAAGATATTGCAATTCATTTTAATTGAGCATCCAAACACTAAAATATTTGACAATGACTTCATACACACAAACTGCGTACCTCTCAGTAGATTGAAAGCTAAGCCAAACAACCCTCCATTTTCTGAAAGCAAATTCAAGATGAACTCTACGAAGATCCCGATCCACTCCATCGGCTTCCCAAGGATCGCGATGATCCGCCGGATGATGATCGAAACGACGATGATCCACCTATGGTCATCCGCGATGGGGCCCACCTGATCATCTGACCTCTCCAGAAATCCAACGGTGGCGCCTCTGTCTCCCGAAACTAACATTCGGAAAATGTCGACAATTCGGCCCTTTTCGGGCCGAACAATCAGGTATCGGAGGTTGGAATTTGGCTTGTGATCTTCTTTTCCGTTTCTTTCTTCACCAGCCATTGCAGCTCTCTCTCTCTCTCTCTCTCTCTCTCTCAAGCACTCTCTCATCGGGAGCAGTTGTATATATATCTCAGGAGATATAAGGTCACGTGTTGCATTGTGAAAGTATCGCCGAGATTTTGAAAATCTAGCAATATTTACACGGAAAATTCATCAAACGAAATTATCACGAGAATACTGCGAGATTCACTGGACAGTTTTTAATTTATCACGAATTTATCGCAATTTTATGAAATAAATAGGGATTTTAACCGCAAAATTTCTTAAGAATTTTGGTTTTTTAAACTCTGATTGGGTTTTTTAGGAAATGAAATGACCGAATTGCCCTCGTTTACTAAGGAGCATGTGGCGTGTGTACGACAACCAACCCGTGCAACCGGTATTCAGACGGAACAACCTAAAATCCAATTTCCGGTGGGCCAAACATGTTTTTGGGCTATGAACATTTTTTTATGGTGTGGCCCACCTGATGATAGGATCAGCGTGGTCTTTGCTCATCTGATCATTATGGTGGAGCACACCTGTTGGGAGGGTTGTCATACAAGCAACATGTGGGCCCTACCACTCAACTCCATTACCTATGGGAGTTGGGTAGTTAAAATCCCAAAGAAATATTAGAAGCTTAGATTAAGTGTCTTTTACCCATTATTTTAAAATTTTAACATTCTTCTAAACTTATAATAATGGAACTTTTACTGCAAAATTCGTTGAGAAAATGTGTTTGACCAAATAGTGCTTTGAGTAACGGTATCCTAAGACTCTTGGGTGTGCTTTTTAAGAGGGAAAATTATAATACTGCCATCTTTGCTTTTGCTTTTCCTCCGGTAGTGGAACATTTGAAAGTTGTGGGGTCATGTGCTTTGTGTCTCATGTCGAACTTTTAAAGGTCGATCGTGGGTGTATCGTGCTCACGTTGTCTTTTTAGGGGCGTGTATAATTTGTTTGAGGTGTGAGAGTATTATATTGGATTAGAGTTCCTACTTGCTAGTTACTTTATTTTCATAGTTAGCTAAACCTTATAAAAACGTTAGGAAATAGAATTTGAAGGTTCTCTATCTTAAAATAATTCATTAATTTGCAACTGAGGATTCGAAGTAAGGAACCACAGTTACAAAAAAGGAAAATGTTAATTACCCACTCTGCCCACACAGATTTGTGTTCTCTACTTCATAGGTTTATACAAACTATTAGAAATTGAGATTAGTTACTACGCACAAGTGATGCAAAAGTGTGTGTAATATAATGATAATGCGATACCACCTACAAGTAATAGTCTAGGTTAGATAAATCCACCCTGACTCATCCACTTGTCAAAGCGATCAAATGACCTGAGTTTTTGAAGGGCAGGGATCCAATAGTTCAACGAGTCATAGAGCATACACTAGAGTCGATTGAGTGCTCAAATGCAATGGATGTGATGCAATGTTAATGGACAAAGTAAGCAGGGGTTTGAGAAGGGAATGGATGTTGCATAATGCTAATGCAAGCTTGGATGAAATGATTAGGGTTGAACGGAAAGGTGAATAGTTTTATTGTAAGGGTTGAATTGAGTAACTTGGATCAGGGCTTTTGGTTACTCAAGCTGCTAAGGTTTGTGCTAAGCTAGATTGGCTTGAGCTGGACTCTTCTCCTCGGTGGAGGAATGAAATCTTAGAAGTTAAGAGATGGAGGATGATTTGAAATAAAAGGAGAGGGGGTTATTTATAGCCCCTTGGCCCAATTTTTCAGCAATTACTAAGAGGTCTAGGGTTACAAAGGCTTCAAGGGCTGAGATTTGAAATTACCACATAGTGGAATCTCAACGGTTGAATCGGGTGGTGTGGATTGTAATTTTTCCTTTTCCACATGCTTATTGTTGAGTCACGAGAACCCCACATGTTGTCCACCCTCTTCTACCAAAGTAGGAGAGGTGTCATGCAAGGTGTCGCCTGCCACTTAAGTTGCCTCTCGCTTTTACAGGTGATCTCCTAGGGTGGATTGTGGGCCTTCAGTTCATATGGTTTTTCTTTGTGATGTTCCTAAAGGCTAATGTGCCTGGGTTTGGACTTGCATTTTAGACTAGAGTTAGATTTGATCACGGAGTAGATATTTTGGTTGTATTGGTGTATAGCTGGCGGATCATGCTCTTTCCATGGGTTACCTCTTTTGAGGACTTTTGCGTTGTGTTGAATGATGTTATGTTTTCATTAGAGTCGCTACTAGTCAATTACTCCGTTTTTATAGTCGGCTAGACCTTATAGAAACATTAGAGAAGAAGATTCGGAGATTCTCAGCCTTAAGATGACTCCCTGATTTGCAACCAAAGATTCTGGGTAAGGGACAATAGTTACAGAGGGGGAACATGTTAGCCATCCACTCTACTAGTATAACCGTACGATCTCTACTTTACAAGATTTGATTGTTGGAGAGTCTTTAAACATGTGCACGGTTTGGGTGCTCAGACCGGTCGGGCGACCGGTATGGCCGTTTTGCCCAGATGCACAAGAGGGCTACTGGACAATTTTTTCTCACCCTAGACCTGTCTGGCGACAAGTCTATAGGGGGCTTGGACCGGTTGCCAGACAGGTCTAAGGTGGGCTTAGATCGGTGGGGCAATAGGTCTAAGGTGGGCGTAGATCGGTCGGGCGATAGGTCTAAGGTGAGGCAGCGTGGATGTTTCTCCTCTGGACTGTTTTTGTGCAAGGTGCGACTAGTCGAGCGACCGGTCTACTATGCACGCAGTTTCTAACACATTACACTGTAGTGTGTAAGATGTTTCTATTTTCGGGATTCTTGCTATATATATGGCATGTATTTGAACTTAAATGGTATCCTAAGGAGTCTGAGTTTTCCTAATCGTGTTAGGAAGAGGGGAGAGTGTTTTGAGAGGAAGAGAGCTTGGTTTTCTCTGTTTTCCTTACTTGTGGGCTGTCGATCTCTGTAATCTTCTATTTATCATAGTGGATTGCTTTGTGCCATGGTTTTTTACCTGTTGATGGGTTTTTCTACATAAATTTGGATTCTCTTGTGGTGAATGCTTGTGTGTGGTTTGATTTTGCAAGTGTTTCTCGTTTAATCTCGCATTACTCTACGTGTTCGGCTTCCGCTTCCGCTGCCGGTTTTACCAACACTGATTTACTTTTGAGGGTTGAGATTAGTTCTTGTGCATAGTGTGTGTATAATGTTGTGTTAAATGCTATGCCGAAGACATGATATAATTTGGTTGAACGGATCTGCCTCAATTGTCCACGTACTATGCGTAAGACCAATTAATCCAAGTTTCTAATGGGCAGGATTCGACTATGTTGGCAAGACACAGAGCATACGTTTGAAATGACTAGGTGTTGAGTACTACGCGATGCAATGCCAATGGATGAGATAAGCAGGGGGATTGAGAAGAGAATACATGTTGCACAATGCTAGTGTATGGTTAGATGGAGTTAATTCAGAAATTGAAGGGTTGGATGGACAGTAGTGTCACAAGGACTGAATTGAGTGGCTTGGATCAAGACCTGAGTTTCTCAAGAGGCTAGGGATCTAACTAGGTTAGGTTAGACCTGGACTAGGCTCTCTTCTGTGCTTTCATCTCCTTGATGGAGGGATGTGATGGCTAAGCTAAGGATGGCTTAAGGAAGGGATGAATTTGTTAGGTGTTTTTTAAGATTTACTAGATGATTGAAATGAGAAGGGGAGATGGCTACTTATAGCCCCTAAACTCGATTTTTCTGCACTTCTTATAAAGTCCAGCGTTACAAGAGGGTGGATAGTTAAGATTCAAGATCACCATGTGGCAAGATCTTGATGGCCCAATGGGTTGGTAAAATAATAAATATGGGTTAAGGAGGAGGGCATTAGAGTCAATTCATAGTGCCACATTTTCAGGGGTTGCAAAGGGAGAGATTGCACACGTATAGAGATCTTGCCAAGGTAAGAGTCTTGCCATGTGGCTGGCGGCTCCCTACGAGCTGCCAGTGCTACATGGGATCTCCTGCTTGGCAGGTGGGCTCCCCCACATGAGTGGAGGCTCTGCCTTCAGGGATGTTGCATTATGTTGTTTGCTTCAAATTTTGAATGGGCTTGACTATATGGGCTTGGTTTGGAATGGATTTTGGGCTTAGTTTGACAAGGTGAGTTGACTGGGTAGGCTGATTAAGTGAGTTGAATGAACTCGGTGAGTTCATTGATTTTTCCTAGGGTTAGGATTTCGATTTTTTACTGTAGGGTTAGGGTTTAGTTACATCTAATTGACTAGGTTTATTGGGTTTTAACCTTGGGTTAGGATTTGGCTTAGGGTTTAGGTTCCTAGGGTAATAGGCTTTTAGGGTTAGGTTTTCGGTTTTTAATTGTAGGGTTAGTGTTTAGCTAGGTTTAATTTATCTGGTTGACTAGGTTTTGGCTTTGAATTAGGATTTAGTTTAAGGTTTGGGTTTTTAGGGAATTGGCTTCTAAGGTTTGGGTTCAGATTTGGATTTTGTTCAACCTTAACCTTCTTGTCAGCTTGGGGTGGGGTGTCGACAATTGGCTGGGTTTGGACAGAGCTTGTTGGGTTTGATTGAGTTGGACTGGGCTTGAGTTGATTGGGATCCTGATCAACTTATTGGCCTTGGATGGGGTGTCTAAACAATGCCATCAAACAAATCAAAATCATGGTGGATCCAATTATAAGGTGGGCCAATTCATAAATAATAATGTACTCCATTCAAAATATCTCAATTCAAGTTGATTTGATTCATTTGAACTTTTGTTCATGTTATCCATTCATAAGGTGTGGCCCACATGCTTTAGGGCTCGTATAAGTCTTTAATTTCACTACTTAAAAAAATGAGGGTTTTTTCTTTTTTCTTTTTGTAATTTCACCCTTTAAAAAGCACCTCTCTTGAAGGCATTATTTGGTAAAGCATAGTTTCATTGAGAATTATGCCATAAAAAATTATATAATAAATTTTTTTCATATTTTATTTCCAGTGAGATTTTTTCAATAATATCATAAGAAAAGTGACAAAAATCTGAAAATCTTACCGGAAATTTCCGTGCAGACAAAATGCCGACAACATGATTGACTGTGACGTGGGGAAGGATAGAAAGTGGCTATGGGCTCTAACAAATTGCCGTTAGGTCCAGGGCTACTTTCGTAATTATTATTCAAAGGCAATTGAGTTTGTTAAGAGTAATATTTGAAAAACCCCCCTCTGGTTAGAGGAATAGGAAGATATCCCCCATTGCTCATACAAATTTGTAGTCCTCAACGGTTATAACGAATGTGTTGCTGAAGCTCTATGTGTGGCCCACCTGATGAACAGTCTGGATACGGCCAATGTGTATTGCGCGTGCATGTCTTGGACGAAGGATTTCTGTTATGTATGTCTTGGGAAATTATAAAATTTTCACATGCATGTTTTGAACATCCAAGCCGTACAAAAGGTGGGACGCCTATGAGGATTAGTTGAAAAAAAAAAAAAGGATGATCCACTCATAGCCAGAGTTGCATAGTAGAAATCAATGGTACATACAATGTACGTATGATCCATCTAATGACTGGATTGATACTATTCTAGCCTAGGCCAGTGTGGCCCATCTTCTAAATGGATTGGATCTCTCCCGAGTAATACTTTATTATTAAAGAAAATGTTGTAATGTTAACATTTTCTCATAAAAACTCATAAAAACCAATTTACATGTAGAAATGACAAAAATACCAATAACTTAGGCCTGGTTGGGCAGCAGTATTCGATGGGATAGAATAGTATTAGATAGGATTGACATCATTTATTTCGCATTAATTACATGTCTTGCAATACCATGGTATTATATGAGATTAACATCATCCCTTTGCCATGTTTGTGATTAAGTCATTTTCTGAGCAAATACAATGTATTATGTGAATTCTGCGTTTAGTAGACCATAGAATTGTAATCGACGGATCATATTTCGCAATTGATTTTGATCACCTGTGCATATATATAGTTTGATTGTCATATGTAAAAGGCACGTATGGTTAAATGGTGTTGATAAAACACACGCGTCAATGTGGGGTCTAGAAATCCAATGGATTCCACGATTGACATTGGGATATGTAATATTATGATTAATTCAAATTTTCCCGTTGTTATCAAACACTGGATGAAAATAACATGAGACCAATGCAATTCCATACCACCATAAATGATCGTAAGTAAACAATAATAAATTTTAATGAGACGTGCATTTACTCACACAAAAAAATGACATTGCCTTTTTTAAATCGAATGAAATTGTAAGAGAATACTATGTGGGTCCACTGTAGCATATCTAATTTCTCCACAAATATTGAATTGTTAAAAAGAAAAAGGCCTAATTGAATCATAAAATCTCTAAAGTCTAGTGGTTAGCCACCTGATAATTGGATCACTGTGAGTGATTGAGGTTTTCTGCTAATGGATGGAATGACTTGCAGGCATTATAGTAGGCCTACATGTCTACAATTAGCTACGCATTGGACATTATGGTAGGCCTACATGTCTACAATTAACTACACATTGGATAGGTATAAAACAGTCAATTTCTCAAACACAATGGATGTAAGAACGGGTGGAGTTATTTGAAAAATCAAAGGGGGGTATTTGCCATATTTCAAACTAAAGGATGTGTTTACAATTATTAAAAACCACAGGGAGGTGTTTAAAATTATCCAAATTTCACGTAATCCTTTTCTGGTCGTATAGTCATGCAAATAAACCAATCAAGTACAAGTGATTGCACCACAACTTTCATACCTGCCCGTTCCATACTTTCCACCAAAATGATATTTTTTCCGCAATCCATACCTTTAAAATAGTTGTTCCCACTGATAAAATATTGAATAGAGATAATAGATCTGATCCATCCACTAGATAGGCCACAATATTACGTTAAGTTACATTTTCGGTTGTCCATTGATTACAATCTTGTGAAAACCCTGCGTATCTAGACCGTGTAATTTTTTTACAAGATGATCTAGATGGTGGGGTCTACTTTTTTATGGTACGAATTTTATAGAAAATGATCACGGTGGACGAAAGGACCCTGCGGTACCACAACTTCTGGTGTCAGCATCTTGTAAAGAGTCCTCTTCGTAAACATGCGCGGGGTGCGTAGTGCGCACTACGAAACTGACAACCTCGATAGATGAGGAAGCCTAGGGAGGCGTGGGCCGGAGCATGAAAAGGACAGAAGTGTTTGTTGGGATGGAGCGGATTAGGTGAGACCCCGGCCTCACCTAAGAGGGTGCGGCCCTTATCGTGAGTTTGCTGTGGGGCCCTACCTTGATGTATGTATTGTTTATCCATGCCGTCCATCCGTTTTTTCACATCATTTGAAGTTATTATACCAAAAATTAAGCAGATCCCATTATCAGGTGAACCATACCATGAGAAACAGTGGTGATTGCCCGTCCTACCATTAAAAACTTCTCAGGGCGCTCCTTAATGTTTATGTATTGTTTATTTACCATCCAATCTATGGATAAGGTTAAATGAGACTGGATTAAGGTAAAAAAACAAATATCAGATTGATCCAAAGCTCTTGTGGCCCATTAATGGTCAATCACCACTGCTTCTTGTGATATGGTCCACCTGATTATTGGATATGCATGATATTTGGCTTAATGCCATAAAATCATGTTCATAAACATTTAGACGGTGTGGATACATAATATATACATCAAGGTGGGCCCCACGGTGAACCTACGTAGGGGCCGCACCGTCTTGCGTGAGTCCGGGGTCGCACCTAATCCGCTCCCGTTGGGATGTACCAACGGACCATCCTTTTCTCCTTTATGGATAAGATTCATCCACATCGTCCATCTCTTTCCTGACAGGGAATTCAGTTGTGACCCCTAGAGGACTCACTTCGGTTCTGGTGGGCCCCACCATGATGTATGTGTTTTATCCACGCCGTCCGTCCATCTGAACTGTTTCCTATGGTGTGGCCTACCTGTCTATTGAATGGTCACTATTTCTGGGTTCCACGGTGAACGAGAGGAACCGTCCCTGATGAACGGGTTGGATCTCATTAAAAAGATCCATCCACGTGGCGGTATCGACTCTCGCAAGTGACGCTTGCACGGACAACAGGGCAGCATACATGATGAACGCCTGGAATCCCGCACACGTGTGCCGAGTTCATTTTCCGATGCATCTGTTTGCATGCTGGCTGATGAAAACGAGGGGCAAAGACTCGGATTCCGATGCATCTCTGTGGTGTGGCCTACCTGAATTTTCGATCAGCTTGACTTTTGGGTCCTATCGTGAACATGAGACAGTGGACCTGATGGACGGTGTGGATCTCGTGCTTGTTTCAAAAATTTTGTTGGGCCATGATCCGACCCGCCTCGGCTCTAAAATTGTTCAAATCCCTATTTCTTAACGTGAATGTTTTGAATCCATCCGTTGATTGGGTGGGCTACACTTCAAGAATGGAAATCAACGGTCTACATGCGAGATACATGTGTTTATATTTGTAGATGTACATATTAAGTCGGGTCGTGATGGGTTGGGCTTTAGTTATTCGAGTCCAAGCCCAGCCTGCGGACCCAGCTAATAGGTCTAAACCCGTTCCAAAGCCAGGTTGGGCTCACTGGGCTGATTGGGCAGCGTGGCTCGTTCCTATGGTGTGGCCTACCTGACTATTGGTCTAGATATGTTTATGCTTGGGTTCAACTGATGAGTGGGCCAGATATCAGACACGTGTGCCACGTCGATAACACTCCGTGGTCCTACATCCATCTAAAGGGGAGCGTATTAGGTGAGACCCGGATCCACCGAGGTGGGTGGGACCCCTGACTGTGGAGGCTCACAGTGATGTATATGCCTTAAATCCACACCGTCCAACAATTTTGAAAGCTCATTTTAGGACATGATACCAAAAATGAAGCTGACTGAAATCTTAGGTGGACCACATCCTAGAAACAGTCGTGATTGAATCTCTACCATTGAAAACTTCATGGATTTTCAATGGATGCCACCGGAATGTTTATTTTCCATCCAACCTGTTGATAAGGTCGCAAACAACTAGATGAAGAGACCACATAAATATCATCATGATCCAAAGCTTTTGTGGCCCACAGAAAGTTTTTAATGGTCAATCACCACTGTTTCCTGTACTATGGCCCATCTGGGATTTGGAACTGCTTCATTTTTTGGATCATGCCCTAAAATGATCTTTCAATGCGGATGTATGGCGTGGATGTAGTCAAATACATCACAGTGGCCCCACAGTCAGAGTTTGGGTGGTGTCCTTCCATGGTGGGGCCCACCACATGTGGAAAATGAACAGGTTCAGCCCATCGGGCTTGTGGGCCGATCCAGCCAACCTGCCATTGCCAAGCCTATTTATGATTAATGTGGGTTTGGGCATACCCGATTTCTTGTCCTGAGTGGGCTCAGCCGGTCTTCCAGGCCCAAACCCAGGTCCCCTCACATCAACGGTCTGGATAACCGAACCATGAGTCCCACTTGCGACATTATACATGTAAGTGCTTAGATACTGGTGGGCCCAAATGAGTCCCAATAAAATAGGCCCATGGATTGGACATGGGCTAAGTGGGCACACCTTGGCTTGGGTCTAGGTTGGGCCACCCCAACACAAGGCCGAGTTCCTTATCTTGCTAGATGGGCCGGGCTCGGGATCAGCTCCTTCGCTCATGTGTCGAGAGCCACATGATTTGGGTCGACCCAGTAGCCTTTTAGACCTTACCAACACAAACATAGTTGATCGGGTCCTGTAATCCTAAACTATATTGATAATGAATTCTAACCGTTCGTTCACCTATCGGGTCCTGTAATCTTAAACTATATTGATTATGAATTCTAACCGTTCGATTCACCTGGTCTGAAAATTACGCTCACCAGGGAAGCCTGGCCATTGAATCAACAGAATAACCATGATCCGAGAAAAGATACAGTTATGGCCCACTTAGCGGATCTTTCTAATTTTCATGCCAGGTGATCTTAATGCCATGTCCCACCTTTTGCATGGCTAGGATGTCCAACAGATATGATAGGCCTTCTAAACAGAATTCTCACACCTTCACTGGCAATGGTTGCCCAATAAAATGCAATATTAGGTTCAGCCCATAGCATGATCGAAACTGGCAATTTTATTGTAAGATTTCTTTTCACGGTCAAGTGGGCCATCATAGATTAACGGTCTCGATCGAATCAGATCCAACTAGCCATTGGATAATAAACACGCCATTGGGGCCCACTTATGTGTGATCTTGATCGGCATGATTAGGGCCTTATGCTTAACACTTTTTGTTGGAGTGTTAAATTCCCTTAATATACATTGATACACTCGAGTTTGATATACATAAAATGATATGAAAAAATGGATGGACAGCGTGGATAAAACAGATACATGGTGGGACATAGAGCACCTAATGTTAGTGAGAAATTCATCTTGAAAGAGAGAGTAGGATAAAATCCCCAACCTTTCTATAGTTTATTTATATAAAATCCAGCCCTGGTTCATAAGGCAACAAACATATAAAAGGAAACTCATAATAAATACAAGATAAGAACAGTTCATGTCTCCGATGGATATAAGCTATGATTCCTGCCTTTTTCAGCTTCTCCTTTAACACTCCCCCTCAAGCTTAGGCTAAAAATGTCAGAAAGATCAAGCTTGGAAGAAATAATTAGATGTCATTCTGTTGGCAATGCTTTGGTAAACATATCGGCAAGTTGGTCAGTAGTGCGAGCATAAGGAGTAACAATTTCTTGAGACTTGATTTTTGCCCAAATAAAATGTCATTCTACCTCAATGTGCTTTGTTCGCTCATGAAAAACTGGATTACTTGAAATATGAATGGCAGCCTGGTTATCACACATCATCTGCATTGGTGTAGGAGGAGTGAAACCAAGAAGTGTGATAAAGATTAGTCCTGGTATAAGGTATAAAAACAGATCTAATATTCCGATAAATTCACTATTTTATTTATGGATTTTGTTCTTTCTTTGATGGGGTAAAATGGGAAGAAAAAATCTATTCATTCCTTTCCTCCATAGAACAAGACAAGAGAGGCGGATCTTTGTTTGATCTTTTATTAGTATCCTAAGCTCAGTTAAATTTTTTTTAAGCTATAGCAATTCACATGTGGTATGTGCCATAGGACGGTACTCGGCTTCGGCACTGGAACGATCCACGATTGTTTGCTTTTTGCTTTTTCATGTAATCAAGTTGCCTCTAACAAAAGAAAAATAGCCGCTTATAGATTTTCGGTCATCTTTGGAACCGGCCCACTTAACATTAGAGAAAGCAGAAATGTTCAAATGCCCATGTTTATAATAAAGAAGGCCTTTGCCAGGAGAGCCTTTGAGATAATGAAGAACCCGGTATGCGGCATCCATATATGAAACTCAAGGTGAGTGCATAAACTGATTGAGGACACTCACAGGATAAGAAATATCCAGCCGGGTTATTGTGAGGTAAATGAGTCGCCCAATAAGATGTTGATAAGGTCTAGGATCAGGAAGGGCCTCACTATCATGGGAGGTGAGCTGATGGGTAACCTCCAGAGGGGTGTTAAGGGGCTTACACCCAAGCATATCGGTCTCAGTGAGTAGGTCCAGCGCATATTTCCGCTGACATAAAGAAATTTCATGGCGAGAATAAGTAATTTCAATACCCAAAAAATAACGCAGAGAGCCCAAGTCTTTTACCTCAAAAGTACAGAAAAGATAAGATTTGATGTTGGATATGGCAAGAGTATCGTCACCCATAACGATAATATCGTCAACATAAGCAGAAACAATTGTAATCCCACCGTCGGTGCATTTCCAAAAAACTGAGTGGTCAGAGCTACATTGATGGAAACAGGCAGTTTGCATTGCATGAGTAAACTTGTCAAACCATGCTTGTGGGGACTGTTTGAGACCATAAATGGACTTGCGAATGCGGCACATTTTCTTTTTCTCCCCCTGACGACGAAAACCAGGTGGAATGCCCATATAGACTTCCTCATGAAGGTCACTATGTAAGAATGCATTTTTTACATCAAGCTGATGAAGTGGCCAGCTCAAATTTACAGCAAGAGATAAAAGAACCCGAATGGAGTTCATCTTCGCGATTGAAGCAAAAGTTTCGGTGTAGTTGATGCCATGGGTCTGCGTAAAGCCTTTTCGAACAAGGCGAGCTTCGTATCGATCAACAGTACCATCGGGCTTATATTTAAGAGTGTATACCCATCTACAGCCCACAGTTTGCTTTCCTGCAGGAAGATCAACTAGCTATCATGTATGATTTTTTTCTAAGGCAGCCATTTCTTCCATCAAGGCATGTTTCTAGTTCGGTTGTTCTAAGGCAACATTCACCCAGGTAGGGATGGAGTTAGAGTCCACAGTGGTAATAAATGACCTGTATGTTGAAGAAAGAGAGTGATAGGAAACAAAGTTTTGGATAGGATTAGATGTAGAAAAGGAAGTACCAGTACTAGAGTAGATGTGGATCCCACAACATCTGATGATGGTGATGGAAGTGAAGGGGCGCTCCTCATATGATGTGGTGTAGATACATGAGAACACAAATAATCCTGCAGGTGGGAGGGTCTAGTGATGGGATGAGTAGAATGGTGCAGAACGGATGGAGGAGGAGGTGGTGGTGGTGGTGGAGATGAAGTAAAGGGAGTCGTGACAGAAGGTAGATCCATCGTAAGATGAATGACGGAGGATGGAGAATCTAAGAAAGGTGTAGGGGTGACATAAGGAAAAAAAAACTCGAGGACTTTGAAGAAAAAATTTTGAGAGACTAAAAAAATGTGGCATCAAGGGTAATATAACATCTGCTAGTGTCAGGATTGACAAATTTATAACCCTTTTGGGTAAGAGAATACCCAACAAACATGCATGGAATAGATTGATGAGACAATTTGTGTGGGAAGGAGAGAAGTCATGCATATAAGCAGTGCACCCAAAGACTCGAAGGAGGATAGTAGTAACATGATGCATCTTTTTGAAAAGAGAAATGAGAGTCTAAAAATTGAGAGCAGAATGAGGCAATCGATTTGCCAGGTAGCAAGTAGTGAGAACTGCATCCCCCCAATATTGTTTGGAAACATGCATCTCAGTAAGAAGACACCGAGTAATATTGAGTAGTTGTTGATTTTTCCGCTCGTTTGCCCCATTCTGCTGAGGAGTCGAGGTGCAGTGTAATACCCCAACCTTGGATATCCGAATTATATCAATTCGAGTGTCGAGTTCGAGGTATTAGCTATCATATTATGCTAAAATTAAACAGTAACATATTTACCTACTAAAATAAAAAGTTTAATCATCATCATAGCATATAGCTAATTATTAATTGTCTTAAAGTATCAAATGACCCTAAGGCTTATGTCCGAACTAAATTATTCAAAACATAAATAACTTCATAGATATAAAGACTAAATTCTCTTATTTCCTTCTTGCTCATCCACCAGTTATTCTGTCGAAGTCATCTTCATAGAGATGCCTCCACTATGTCTTTTCGTGGATGGTTTCCATATACAACATCGTGAGCTAGAAGCCCAATAAGTAATAATAATTTGCATGATTTAATACATATCATGTTTACCAAAATAACAATAAAATATGTCATCTATCATATAAACAACTCCATACTCAGGAATCACTAGGGCCATGGCTGCGCACAGCTTCCGACCTGCCAACACCCATTCAACGATGAGTAGTCTATTTTAGAGCTGACTATACTCCTTCTTCAGCCCTGAGCTGCAGCCTTGGGAGGAGGCCCTATTGGTACCAACTCGGGTTCCGGTTGTGAACTCTGTCCGAGAATTTAAGGGATTTCTATCCTGAGTTGTCTGGTGTTCAACTCTACATCATATTTCAGATAATGACATATATCAAATAAGCAGTTTATATCATAAGATTCATGAATGCATAATAAATGCATGCTGAAAATACCATCCTGGTGTAGTGTTACTTACTCAAAAGTTTTATTCTGCCTGAGCTCCTTGGATACAATCCTTTGTGACTAGTTGACGGGTTCTCGATTTTCGTTCTCGTTGGGTTTTTTTTAAATGTTGTGCGAATAGGGTTACTTTCATACTTAATTTCATGATATAATCAATTATTATCCGTTAATACACAATTATGATTGTTGATTTGACAATTAGATCATCAAGCTAATGATCCATACCTTTGGTTTAGTCATATATCACATTTAGTTCATGATCTACCAATCTTAATCGTTCATTTTGGCTTTATTTTTATATAGGTCCGAGATCCTTTTGATCCGACCGTTAAACTTTAATTAGAACCGTTCATTTAAGATATGGTCGGTTGGATCTAGGTTCCTATATACTTAATCTTCCATTTTGATCAATTCGCCCATTGATGGATAGTTATGACTAGTTGAATTACTAATCCAAGGGTTTAGACACATTTTATATGGTTTAGATGGAATTAATTCATGATCTGATAATCAAGATCAATATCAGATCATATTGGTTTTAAGACGGTCCACTTGCGACCTTAAGTGAATAAACGGGTCCATTCACTAGTCAAATCTTACTCATATCTCAAGAATCATGGGCTTAGATCATGATTTAAGTGGGTCTAAGGTCAAGATCAACCTTTATAACAATTAGGTGTTAAGATCCATCCAATCCGACCGTTTATTTTCTTATTTTTCACAACTTTGGTCCAACGACCCTAGTTAATCCTTGATCAGATGATCCGATCTAGATCTGGGTCGGGTGGATCTTATTATCCCCAAATTTAATTCCTTAATTGGTTTATTAGACTCTTGATCAACGGTTGGATTGGACCTAATCATTGATTTAACAATCCATATCATCATTTTTATCTTTTATTTAAACTTTAGTTGTTTAAATATAAGATTAGATTAGGGATCTTGATAATTAACAAACGAAGATAAAGATTTATAAGACTTTCGATAAAGATCTATACTTTGTTGAATAAGATCCATCGTTCATTCGAATAAATGCAGTAGGGCCCACCGCTATATTACTTGTCAACGATGGATCTTTCATCTAAAGCTTATTTGTCATGTTTCTAATGACAAGATCTTAAGGTGGAGCCCTTTTTAGAGAGATGTTAGTTTTTTCTATATTGGCCCACTATAAATTTAATGAGAAGATCTCTAAACTAATTGATTCATTTATATTGTTAACATGATAACAATAAATAAAGTAAATAAAAATTCAAATCTCAACAGAAAAACCTACATGTACAAAACCTTATAAAAGAGTGGGGCCCATCCTTGCCATTCATTATGTCCACATAAGGGGCCTATGCGTTTGCCCACGTGAGGTAGCGTGTGAGGTACCATATTACTACCTACGTGACGGCATGTGGGGCCCACTCATGCCGCCTAATGGTCAGCTCATGGTTCATCTTAGTTTTATACTTTGTGGGGTCCACTTAGATTTGATAAAAAAATATTTAAGAGATATAGTCTTAGAGCACTCACTTGATAAATGGTTTGGATCAGAAGATAAGCTCACAGAATTCTCTCTCTCTCTCTCTCTCTCTCTCTCTCTATCTCTCTCTCTCTCTCCGTGTTTAAAATGTAAGTGCTTCTCTCTCTCTCTCATTCTCTCTCTGTTTAAAGTGTGAGTGCTTATGAGAAGAGACTAGGCATTGCTTTATATAGATGAAAGAAAGTCCTCTTACATTAAACACATGCATGAAAAAAAAACATGTTAAACACATGTAAATGCATGTACTCTCATGAAGTAATGGGAAGAGATTTAAGAAAAATGTTATGAGAGGGATTTTAAGAAAAAATCTTATTTAAGAGTGTAGCTTAGAGTACGTACACGTACCACTCTCAAAGTGGGTCCCACATAGGTGGTCATCATCATCTAAAACATTTATCTGCTCCTTGAAAGTGAGCACATCCTATTAAAATTTATTTCACTCTCAAAAGATATTGGGATAACGAGATATTATGTATTACCATTCATAGTCATGAGGGCACACCTATCAAAGGTACTCTCTCAATATTATGGGTGGGAGTATATACATGTTTGTGTGTGTGTCAACCTTGTATGTTACACATGATTATGAAATATTAAATTCTAACCACACAAAATCATAGACCATGATATACATGTACATGAAAAAATAGTGGCAATGTTCAACTATGTATGATAGATGAGGTAATAAGTGGTCATGATGATGCAATATACATATGCAAATGATTAGAAAGATCTAAGTATATATATGATATGATCAAATTAAATAGCATGATGGGTGTACTTAAGATGAATCATATGAAAGTAGTTTTACATAAATCAGATTACTAGATTGATTAATATCTTCGATAAATTATGGTCATCCATATATCCGGCCTCACATCTCAAGATCTACTTAGGAAAAATTATCATACTTATATCATTTTGAACGTTATAATACGATTTACAAGACAATCAGCACACCTTGGATGGATCATTCTCTAAGATAGTCAATTTAGAGGATTTAAGTCATCCGTCCATCGATCGGACCATTTATAGCACTCGAATTGACAATCCGACTGTAGATTTACGTTTTATATAACATGGATATACGATCCATGGTTTAGATCGGTATTTCATAAAACAAATTGATCTATATTTATTGTCAAGTGTCATATGATTCACTCAATGGCTAGATTTTATCTTAGTTTTCTAAAAAAAAACAAATTATATACCTAAAATTTGTTCAGTATATTACACGCAAGTAGTTGTGGACTCAATGCCATGTTGGCGAAGATAGTTGAGAAAATAAGTTGAGAGATATTTCCCATCATTATCAGAATGAAGCATTTTGACTTTGGCATTAAACTGATTTACCAACCAAACATGAAAGGATTTAAATATTTCAAATACTTCGCTTTTAATTTTTAGGAGATAAATCCATGACATTTTGGTGGTGGCATCCATAAAGGAAACAAAGTAACGAAAGCCCATAGAAGATGTAATTGGGGAAGGTCCCCACACATCAGATTGAATGTAAGAAAACATGGGAACAAATTCTCTAGTTAAAACTAGAGGAAAAGAAACATGCCTTTGTTTAGACAAAGCACATGTACAACATTGAAATTTTTTATTGTGTTGCTTAAAACATAAAGAGAGAAATAAACTACGTAAAACTGGAAAAGAATGATGGCCATAACGACGATGCCATCGATAAACATACTTATGATCAACAGAAATATGATGAGCAGAAGCCCTAAGGTGCACACCTTCATAAAACCGGTAGAGGCCATCGTCTTCACGACCATCACCAATCATCTTCTGCGTTCTGAGATCCTGAAAAAAACAATGAGCATGAAGAAAGATGGCAGCACGATTAAGTTGTTTTGTTAAGGTTGCCAAAGAAAGTAAATTGAATGTTAGACTAGGAACAAGTAGGGTTTTGTCAAGAGTTACAGTAGAGGATAGAGGAATGGAACCCATCCTAGTGATGGGGGTAAGGTTTCCATCTGCTAGCTTGATGGAACCTAAAGAAGTACTGGAGGTAAAGTAGGAGAAAATATGAGATATACCAGTCATATGGTCAGTAGCCCTGGTGTCAATAACCCAAGGTTGAGATGGAGAACAGTGGTGGATGTACCTTGCATAGTCGGGTTGAAAGTAGCTAAAGATTTTAAAACAGATAAAATGGCTTTCTAAGCCGTGAGGCGCTCATATTCCTCTTGAGGAACCTGGACCATAGTAGGAGAGGAATCAGAAGAGGCTTCTTAATAGTCAGTAGCAGAGAAATAGACACTATGTCCACTAGTTGAGCGACCTCGCCCATGAGAAAGACCCCCATGCATGGGAGGTCATCCATGAAGTATCCAACAAGTATCCACTATATGATTTGTGTGCTTGCAATGAGTGCAAAAAAGGTGATTTCGTCCACGTCTTCGAGTGCCACGACCACGACCACGATCAGTAAAAAATGAAGGAGGGGTATCAGCCAGTAAGGCAGACTGAGTGAGGGAGACAGGAAAAATCATGACTTGTTTTCATTTTTCTTCTCAAGCAAGGGTGGCGTAGACTGGTTCAAGGTCATGTTCTCAGCATCACGGATAATCTGCTGCCAGAGTCCATCATACTCGTCTTTAAGGCCATCCAGAAATTTGAAAATACGTTGTCGCTCTTTATGTTTCTTGATCAGAACCACATCTTTAGCATAGTAAGTGTCTTCCTCATCATGATAGGCTAGTTCTTCCCATAAACTCCGTAGTTTGGCATAATACTCTGTGAGACTCTTGTCATCTTGTTGGAGAGAGGCTATCTCCTTTTCCAATTGAAAAATGCGCACCATATTATGTGCATCACTGTACAGCTTTTGAATGGTATCCCATATCTCTTTTGCCATCTTGAGGAAGAGAAGACCACTGCGGACATTATCATTCATAGAATTCCACAGCCATGACATGACAATCATGTCATCTAATTCCCACTCTACCTTCTTTGGATCGTCTTTGGGACAAGGGAGAGACCCAATAATGTGGCCAAGTTTTCGTTTGCAGCCAACAAAGATGCGGACAGCTTATTGCCATTGGAGAAAATTGGGCCCTGTGAGTAGAGAGAAGGTGATCTTCAAACCAGGATTATCTGAATAGCGAAGATCCATCTCAGTAAAGGTCGACGATTCGATAGCCATGAGGAAAAAAGGAAGAAGGCAGATGATCTCTATAGCTTGCTAGGACATTAGAGGGTGGGTTGCGTCGGCTGGAGGGAGAGAGAGAGAGAATGAATGGAAGAAGGAGGGAGAGAGGAGTGTTGGTGTGAGAGGTATAATGGTGGGGCTGGGTTGAGAGGCTAAGGTTTAGAGGTTAGGGTTTAGGAAGAGAGGCTAGGGTTTCTCTAATACTATCTTGAAAAAGAGAGTTGGATAAAATTCCCAACCTTTTTATAGTTTATTTATATAAAATCCAGCCCTTGTTCACGAGGCAACAAACATACAAAAGAAAACTCACAATAAATACAAGATAAGAACAGTTCATGTCTCCAATGGATATGAGCCGTAATTCGTGCCTTTTTTGGCTTCTCCTTTAACAATTCACTCCATTGATTCATTTTTCCAAATCATATTAGGACATGGAACAAACAATGCGAAGGATTGTGAGCCGAAACGGTGAGGATTGAACGTCCACAGTTGAAATAGTTGAAATATTTATGGGGCCACAGAAGTTTTGAATCAGGCTAATATTTGCATTTTCTGTTCATCCTACAATGAATGACATTATGAACGGTATGGATGGCATATAAACATCACTGTGGACTCCAGGGAGGCTTCAACAGTAGTAATTTCCCTTCCCACCTTTTCCTTTAGTGCAGCCCACTTGGGTTTTGGATCTGCTTCATTTCTAGTCCCATGTCCTAATATGTCCCAGTCAACACGTGTTTACGAAGTGATATATATGCAAACGTGTGACCATTAGCAGCTACCCCTGGGGTCATATTCCTGGGAGCGAATTAGGGCTGTAAATGGGTAAGCGGACCTGATGGGGTACCCGGACCCAACCCATTTAGACCCGACCCAGACCTAACCCATTTGTTAAATGGTACGGGTCTGGGTCCAAGAACAGACCCAGTTGCTAAACGGGTCTGGGTTTGGTTTCCTTTATATTAGTCCCGACCCGACCCGAACCCATTTAGCAAGTGGGCAGGGTTTGGTCTATGTTTCAAGGGACCCGTCAAGCCCAGACCCATTCAAACCCGGTTTTAAGCCTTGTAAAAATGCTTACATAGTTAATCCAAGCCTGGACCCATTAGACCTGACCCATTTATAAATGGGTCCGGGTGGATCTCCCTCTATTAGACCCGGACCCATTTATAAACGGGTTTGATGGGTTGACCCGGACCTTGACCCGGACCCGCCCATTTAGTAAAAGGGTCTGGGTCCAAAATTTGGACCCAGACCCGTTTAGTAAATGGGCGGGTTTGGTTTTGGCTAAACCTGCCCCGAACTCGACCATTTACAACCCTAGAGCGAATTAGCTGTTACCCTAGTAACAACTTAGTGGGTGTGACCCCTACCGCATGGGGACTACCTTGATGTATTTTGTGTATATCCAAGCCATCCATATATTTGTATGTCTAACTTAAGGATCCGATCCAAAATTATAAGAATATCAAAATCTTAGGTGGACCATACCAATACAAAGAGTAATGATTGATCAATAAAAACATTTTGCTTGCCACAAAAGTTTTAGATCAAGCTGATATTTAAACTTTCCCTTCATCCCGACCTTATTGACATTATCAAGAGCTTGGATTGCAAAAAAACATTACCAAAACCTTACGATGAGCTCTTTGGAATTTTTAATGGTGGGGCACTCAATCAGCACTGCTTCCAATGGTATGGTACACTTGAGATTTGGATTTGCATAATTTTTGGAAACCCAGTCTACACTGGGCTGGAGAAACGGATAAACGGAGTGGATATACAAAATACCATTCATGTGGGCCACACGGCAGGGGTAACACCCACTAAGTTGTTCCCGGGGTAACACCTAATTCGAGCCCCATATTCCTTTCATGAAAAATGGTAGGGCATAGATGGTACTCACACATACCGTCCTGGCTATCCTTTTCTTTGAATGTCCTACCACTTCCTTTATTTCTACATGTCTGGGTGCGTTTGGATTCTTGTCAATTGTCATGGAAAATGGAAGGCCTAGATGGTACTTAGATATTTCTACGAGCATAGGGTGCGTCCAGATTCGCTTATATGGTATACTTACGTGCACCTACGTGGTTATCCTTTTCTTTGAGCGGGAGCGAATTAGATGTTAACCTGGTAACACCTTAGTGGGTGTTACCCCTACCGTGTGGGGCCTACCTTGATATATTTTTTTTATATCCATGCCGTCCATATGTTGTTAAACCTAATTTTAGGAAGCGATCCAAAATTATAAAAAGATACAAATCTCAGGTGGACCATACCAATAGAAAGAGTGATGAATAATCATTAAAAGCATTTTGTGGGCCACAAAAGTTTTAGATAAATCTGATCTTTAAAATTTTCCTTCATCCATACCTTCTTGACATTATGAACAGATTGGATTGTAAATAAACATTATCAAAACCTTACGATGGGCTCTTTGAAATTTTTAATGGTAGGGCACTCAATCAGCACTGTTTGCATTGGTATGGTCCACTTGAGATTTGGATTTGTATAATTTTTGGAATAACAACCTACAATGGGCGGGAGAAACTGATGGACAGCATAGATATACAAAATACTATCCATGTGGGCCACACGGTAGGGGTAACACCCACTAAGCTGTTCCCGGGGTAACACCTAATTCGCTCCCTGAGCGTCTTACCACATCCTTTATTTCTGTAAGTCTAGGATGTGGTTTGGCTAGTGACTGGCCCCATCACTAGCCGGATAGCCGGTGTCAAAGCTTTATGAGCCCCTCCATGATGTATGTATTTTATCCACGCAGTTCATCCATTTTTCCAGCTCATCTTAGGAGAGGGCCCCAAAATTTAGGTAGATTCAAATCTCACGTGCACCACACCATGGGAAAATAATGTTGATTGAGTGTCCACCATTAAAAACTTCTTAGGCCCTCTGTGATGTTTATATGCCATCCAACCTGTTAATAAGGTCACACAGACCTGAATGAGAGGAAAACACAAATATCAGCTTGATCCAAAACTTCTATGGCTCCCTAAGATTTTTTTCAACAGTACTAGGTCACTTTTTCGTGTGGTATGGTCCACCTGATAATTGGATCTGCATTATTTTTGAGGCTATACCCTAAAATGAGCTGGCAAATTAAATGAATGGACAGCATGGATAAAACACACACATCATGGTGCGGCCCACAGAGGTTTGACACCAGCTATCTAGCTGGTGTTGGGGTCACTGGCCAAATTGCGTGCATAAGTCTAGGGTGTGGCAGGGCCTGGATGGTACTTAGCACACATTGCTTGGCTATCATTTTCTTTGAATGTCTTACCACATCCTTTATTTCTACAAGTTTGGAACCCTTGCAGTTTTTTTTTTTCCACCGTCCATTGTAGTCATGTTAGTGCAGCCCACATGATGACTTGACCATCTACACCAAGGGGCCCACCTAGTACACAAATCAGATGGACAACCCGTGTGTCACGTGTCAACTTATCGGTATTAGACAAGGGCCTGTGGGGTCCCTTGTGATCATCTGACCACCAAAACGGATGGGTAGGTCCTTCTCCCTCCTATTGTGGTTTTGGCAGATGGTTGCAAAAAGGCCATAACCTAGATTGTGTACATCTGTTTGGTTCGACAAGCTTACCAGCCTACGATAGCTGTAGTCATGGGCTTTTAAGTTTTGCAATACGATAAGGATGCTATATTGGATCTCACTTTTACAAAATTCTACCAACTTAGATTTTGCAGATCCTTTTGCTTTTACAAGCTTCTATTGATCAGGTCTATCATTGGCCTAAGATAAGGATGCCAAATTGGATGGTTGGAGCTAGATTTTACTGTTATAATGGTCCACGAACCTCGATTTTGTAGATCCGTTGGATCCTGTAAGTTTCTATTGATCAGACCGTTATCAGGGTATTATCGTATGGTCATGGGCTTTTTAAGTCATGGAATATGATAAGGATGCTAAATTAGCTAGTTTGAGGCAGATTTTACTTATGTGAAGGTCCGCCAACCTAGGTTGTGTACATCCGTTAGATCTTGCAGCTTTTGATAATTAGGTTAGCGATAGGCCTATGATAGAAATAGTCATGGTTTTTAAGACTTGGGACATGATGAGGATGCTAAATTGGATGGTCGGAGGTAGATTTTACTTATGTACAGGCATGCCAAACTAGATTGTGTAGATCGGTTAGATCCTAATGCTAAAATTGTGACCCCAAAATTACTATGAGTTTATTCATTTTTATGAGTATGACCTATATTTTATATGCTAACCAGGTCCCAAGTGTTAATGGATCCTTGGAAGAGTATTTTTGACATTTCCAACTTAAAAGGAAATTAAAAGTAAGTTACGACTACAAAGAGAGGGAGAGAGAGAGAGAGAGAGAGAGCTAAGGTTTTTAGCTATAAGCTCTCTCGATACCTATTTTTAAATAGTAGATTGATTGTCACTTTATAATGTGATTTTTTCCTTCAAGGGTTTTCTAGATAAAAATCATGTGCTCTATGTGGTTGTTTGGATTTTTGTTTTCTCTTATGTTTTTCAATCTAAGTTAAGGTGCTTTTGTAGGGTTAGGTCTCTAACACCTACAAGCTTTTGTTGATTAAGTCTGTTATTAGCCTTCCATAACAATAGTTATGGGCTTGTAAGTAATGAGAAATGATAAAAACGCAAAGTTAGATGGTCCGAGGCAGGTGTTACTTTTATAAAGGTCTACCAACTTAGATTGTGTAGATCCATTTGATCCTACAAGCTTCCGTTGATCAGGTCTGTTGTTGGCCTACAATAGCAATAGTGATGGACTTGTAAGTCATGGTATATGATAAGAATGCTAAATTGGATCTTTGGATGTAGATTTTACTTCCGTAAAAGTTTGCCAACCTAAATTGTTTGGATCCATTAGACTTACAAGCTTCTGTTGATCAAGTCCATCGCTGGTATACAATAGCAATAGTCACGGTCTTGTAAGTTAAGGGATACGATGAAGATGCTAAATTGGACAGTGGGAGGCAGATTTTACTTTTTAAAGGTCTATCAACCTAAGTTGTGTAGATCCATTAGATCTTACAAGGTTCTGTTGATTAGGTCCGTTGTTGGTGTACGATAGCAATGGTTGGGGGCTTGTAAGTCATGGGATATGATGAAGATGCTAAATTGGACGGTGGGAGGCAGATTTTACTATTGTAAAGGTCTGTTAACCTAAATTTGGTAGATTCGCTGGATCTTACAAGCTTCGGTTGATCAAATCTGTTATCCACCTTCGATGGTAATTAAATCATGATGCAGCAAAGGAAGTCATGAGATCAATTACTGTCTTCCTCAGACGATAACTACCTTAAATCCATAAGACTTTTTTAAATCCACAAGAGTATTCTCAAATTCATGAGAAGAAGAAAAAGAGAACAAAAGTCAGAAATTTTAATTAATAATATATGAAAAGATCCCTAACAATGAGTTTAAGAGACATCATGTATTCTAACAAAAACCTAAAACGTAATTAGAAAGTTCCCAAATGAATAAAGAAACAAAAACTAGAAAACATGCAAAAACTCTATTGTCCGTTGATCAGTGTCGGTCGACCGACCCAAGAGATCGGCGATCGATCAATTTGGTCAATTGACCGAAGTGGCTCCAAAATATCCAACCAAACTTATATCCCAAAGTAACTTCGATCGACCTATATTAGCCGGTTGGTCAACTAAAATGGCCTAAAAGTGTCCAGCAAACAGTCGGACTTTTTATGCATTTTTAATAGGCCAAATTAATTTGAGGGCCGACTGAAATATGCTGCATTCTGCCAACTTCTCGAGGACTCCTTCCTTCGGTCCATTTATGCCATGAATGCATCTGCTACTACATCAGATCATAGGCTAGTAAGTCATAGCAGATCATGGACTAAGTAAGTCATGGGATATGATTAGGATGCTAAATTGGACGTTGGGTGGCACATTTTACTTTTGTATAGGTCTGCCAAATAGATCCGTTAGATCCTACATAATTGCGGATCCAAGTTGCATAGATCCGTTAGATCATACAAGCTTCTGTTGATCAGATCCGTTATCTGCCTACGATAGCAATAGTCATGTGCTATATATTAAGAAATGTGAACGATCATACATGACGGTTGGAGTACAAGTTGTCAAAGCAGCTAGATATAGCCAAAATGATCTACATCTAGCATAATTGAGGAAAGAGAAGAACTTTGATACTCTGGCTCTGTGACGTTGATACACAAACACTTCAAGATTTCCTAGAAATTGCATACTTGGCATATAAGTAATTCAAATTAAACAGTCTAATTTATGTGTACCACCCTAGATATGTCATGAACCAAAACTTATGCTTATTTAATTATCTAACCGTCACATTGGTGGACATTTTATTTGACGGTTAGAAATGAAAAATATCAAATGGTCATATTGCAATAAACAAGTGTCCACAGATCGGTGGTTAGGATTGTTCAGCCAATCTGATTTCTGGACTATAACTTAGACACACTAGCGAGGTTCAACAATTTATTTAATTTAATTTGAGTTAATATATACTGCGCATATCATTTCTAAGTGCCTGCGTATCAAGCATCATAGGCAGGCAGAGTACCGAATAACTGCCCCAAATGCAAGACGGAAGAACCTCTTACCACTTCCACTTTTCACCTCTTACCATCTATACGTACACGTGGCACATATCAGGGGGGATGTTGCCATTGAATGAGTAGGCCAAAATGTGGATGGGCCGTAGCTAAAAAATCGTTATGATTGGATGATTGTAGGTGCAATGTGCCAACTTTTCCTATGTGAAATTGGATGGGCATACTGTTCTTTGGCTCGATCGATTTCAACCGTCCATTCCGAAACAACTGACCATACAAATCTAACGAAGTCTAATTGGCGAATATTTTCTTATTGATTATCTAGATGTGGCCCACTAGATTAATAGTCTTGATCATGTTTTGCATGTACTGGGGGTCAAGAGAGATGGAATTTTGAGGGACAGCAAAATGTGTTCCCCAATGTGGCCAGCCTGGTGAGAGCAATCAAACGAAAAAACTGTTTCCTTTTGGCATGGCCCATTAGATTTGTGAACTAAGTTGTCAGTTAATTAGGCTCCAAGTGTTTTTCAGGGTGTTGCATCATGTGGACAACTCAGATTTTGGGGACATATAACACACGATGAGTCCTCAAAAAGTTCTCGCGAATTTTCTTGAGAGATGGTTTGCATGTGAGCATTCCTCTCTCTCTCTCTCTCTCTCTCTCTCTCTCTCTATATATATATATATATATATATATATATATATATATATATATATATATATATATATATATATATATCAAAAAATGAAAAGCATTTTTTTTATTATTTATTTTAAAGATACTGTTTTTGGCCGAGCGTCATGATCTTGCCCATACCTCCCATGACCTGAAAGTATGCCAATGGTATGGGAAAATCATTAATAAACTCATCCACATTCAGGCCCCAGCCCACGTGGCATGCATGTGCCCCACTCAGAGCCAGCCACTCGTGGCCCCACTTACTAGGCTTCAAGTGGACGGCCCCCGGTTGCAAATTTAGAAGCAGCCGTTCAATTTAGTTTTTTTTGGCCCCAATCCCCATTCACAGTGCAGGGCTCGGATTGGGTACTACCCCCACTAGGACGGGAGCAGATTAGTAATAATACATTAGTGGGTGTTATCATAACTGTGTGGGGCCCACCTTAATGTAATTTTTGTATATCTAAGCTGTCCATCTGTTTTTCCATCTCATTTTAGGATGTGATACCAAACATTTAGGAAATTCAAATTTGAACCAAAACACTAAAACCAGTGATGAATGACCATTAAAAACTTTTTGTGAACCACAAAAGTTTTGGACCAACCTGATATCTGTATTTTACCTTCATCAAGGTCTCCTTGACATTATCTAGAGTTGTACACGAGCCAAGGTAGCCCGGTTAGCTCGCTCGGCTCAGCTCAAACCATCTCGATTTGGCTTGATTCGAAGGTTAGGTTCGAACCAAGCCGAGCCATTTTTCCAAGCTCGAAATGATTTTCAAGCTAAGCTCGAGCTAACCCAAGCTCGTTTCGACTCAACTCAAAGTTCGGCTCGAATCAACTTGACTTGGCTGACTTGGTTGGAAAGGTATGTTTTTTTGTCTCACATCAAAAGTGAGCAAGGAAATGAGAGGTAAAACTCTCTATAAAAATAAGTGGAGGGATGTAAATGGGCTTTGGGTTGCCTTTGGGCTCGAATTTTAATAGTTTTAGGCTAGGCTTTGGGTTGGACCTATTTAAAATTTTATTTTTTCTCATGCTCGAACTCAACTCAAATTGGGCTCGAACTCAGCTCGAAAGCTCAGTCGAGCTAGCTCGAACATGTTAGTCCAGCCCGAAGGGAGTTGAGCCAAACACAAGCCAGGGTGGTCATTGAACAAGCCTAGCTCGAACAGGGCAAAGCTCGGCTCGACTCAACTCGTGTACAGCTCTAACATTATCAAGAGGTTGGATGGCAAATAAACATCACAAAAAAACCTTACGATGGGCCCTCTGGAATTTTTAATGGTCAGACACTCAATACCACTATTTCTTGTGGTGTGGTCCACATGAGAGTTTTATCTTCTTAAACTTTGGAAACACATCCTAAAATGGTCCGGAGAAACAGTTGGACGGTGTGGATATACAAAGGTAGGCCCTATGGTAAGGGTAACACCCACTAAGCTGCTACCTGGGTACGTAACACCTAATCCGCTCCCCACTAGGACATAGCTAGAGACGAAGGTCCTGTTAGGGGATCTGTGGGGCCCACCATTATCCATGCCTTCCATTCAATTTGACAGATCATTTTAGGCCATGAGCCCAAAAAAGAAGCAGATTGAAAGCTTAAATGGACCACAACACAGGAAGTAGTAGGGATTGGATTCCTACGGTTGAAAGCTTCCCAATGCCCACCATGATGTTTATTTGCCATCCAACTTGTTCATAAGGTCACATAGACCTCTATAAAGTGAAAACATAAATATCAGCTCGATCCAAATCTACTGTGTCCCCCAATAAGTTTTCAATGGTTGCTTTCAATTAGAGGCCATAAACACTCCAAAGCCTTGTACATGCAAAGCACATCTGAGTACATCTAAGTGCATTTAGGTGCATCTAATGTGTGTTTAAATACAACTTATAAGTATGTGTAAGTACATTTAAGTGAAACATACTTCAGTGGACTTAGACCACACTTAGATGGAGCTTTGAAATCTGGCCTCATTCAATTAATAATAGACATCCAATGTGGGGTGAATGTGGGAAAAACAAAGGCGGCGTGGTTTATTTTGATAGGTATCACTCTGAAACATGGCAATGTGTGAAAGTGGGAAAAAGTAAAGGTGGCTTGGTTTGTCTTGATAGGCATCATTGTTGGAACGTGAGCAATGTGTGAAAGTGGGAGAAAAAACAAAGGTGTCTTGGTCCCTGCCCTACCTCTAGTGCTTCCCCCACTTCCTTGGTCCCCTTTTATTTGGGGGGGGGGGGGGGGGGGGTACTCCGAACACCTGGAGAGGGATTGAACCCCCGGGCTGGGAGCCGTGCCAGCTCCAATCCATACATCAACCATACCACATGTATCATAGAGAGATTGTCTATTCAATGCTAAGGACAACTTTTTCAATATTATGTAAGTAATTTTGAAATGCAATAAAGGTAATTCTTTTTTCAAAATTTGTATTTAATATTAATCTGACACAGGGAGGACATGGTAGGTCGATCACCGTCTTCCTAACCGAAAGTTTCTCGAATCCACGAGAAGAAATAAAAGATAAAAAGAGAAAATAATTAAATTCCAAATAATTGCTTTATTGATGATTGAATGAATAAAAATGAAATTACAATGCATATAAATAGGAAACTAAACCCTATGCAAAGTATCAGACTCCAACTCCAACTTAAACTCCTAGAAAACGTAACTTACTATTTATAGAAGTCGTTCAATCCTACTAGAACTCTTGGTTTTCGGTCAAAAATAGAAAGTTATCAAACGGCCTTAACCACGTTGTTCTACGAAATATTCTAAGTCCTTTTCATGTTGGGCACTAACTCTAAAACCCTACAGATGCAAAGTTATGATCGAATTAAAACTTACTATAAATAGTAAAACTGAAAAAAAAAAAAAAAAACTAGCCTAATGACCGTCGATACCGGTCGAATCTCGCGATTTCGGCTTGGGCAACCCGGCGTAGCGGGGTTGGTTGGCTAAAGTAGCTCGAGCTACCCCAAATTGATATATTATACGTCCCGTAACTCATTCCGAATTGTGAGATACGATCGATTTACGGTCTTGACGGTCCGGATCACTTTCAACTCCGTCCGGTCTTCTTTTGCTCCATCTGGGCCATGAAATAATCAGCGACCCGTTCTACATCATAATCATAGCTTCCCATCCAGATGTGATGTAGAGCGGCCCACAAACCTATTCTTGGCGGAAATGAACAGAAAGAAGATTGAACAAAACCGGACATAATCTATCAAATTTGAGCCCAGTTCTATGTGGGGCATGACGTAACAGGGCATCAGGCATGTCTGGATCAAAGAGATTCATACTGGATAGAGAGAAATTGCCGTTCGAAGTGCGAATCATAAATTAGCCATAACTTTTGATCTAAGTACCATTACATGACTCACAACTTATGAATTTTGACTGTAACAGGCCATCTGGAGCGAATTGACCATCATAATGAGGTCATGTCGGTCTGTTTCGTGAAAAAACGACTCATTCCAATTCAAAATTATAATTTTATGAAAAACTTACTATATTTAGTAGTTTTCAATTTGAACATCTCTTTTGTTTCAAAGTTTCAATATATGTTGTCTTCTTAGGAGTTGTTTCTAATTGAATTCAGGAATGATCCTGCATGATTAAATGAAGTGACTTATCTGCGGTGAGTTCCATGACGATTAGTTTGAGTTTATTATCCTGTGTGTGGTCTCTGAGTACATGAGTATCAAGCATTATATGTACCAGAGCATTGAATACATTCTCTTCTAAAAATGGTTGCATCAGCTAACACATGCGGGTGTTTTCCTCCGAGACAAATTATGAGATACCTGCATCCAAGTCATTGTAAGTGGGTTTGTAGTTTTGAAAAGTGGGGCCCATTATTTAGTAATCCTAACCATTGGTCTCTTCCATTCCCACCTAGATGGATCCATTGGTCACTTTCATCCCGCCCCAGTAATCCCCACCTATATGGGCTATCAAGTGTGGTTAGGATCGTTCATTTTGATAGCCTTTCAAGGTATATCTTCCATCCGGGATAGGGAAGGTCAATGCTGATGGGATGTTTCCTCCTCAGTCAGAGGAGTGAGAAAGTGGACCCTGGGTATGGCCGGGGGCCCGACCCACAATGTGTCTGGGCGCCCGAAATTCCACAGATGGAGGCCTTTATTGCTGGCTTGTTTTGACAACGGGCGGGCGCCCGGCTGTCTAGTGACCGGGCGCCCGACCATGTTGGTTCGAGCGTCCGAAATTGCATTTTTCCTCTATTTTTCTCGCTGGATGTTTTTCGGCCTCGCTGGGCACCCGACGGTCTGGTGACCAGGCGCCCGACTCGGCGCGGACTGCTTATATGCAGTTTCCTATTTGGCTCTAATTCCTCCATTTTCTTACTTAAGGAGTTCCAAAACTGAGATTAGGGTATCCCATTAGAGTGTTTACATGTCCAACGTGAGAGAGAGAGAGAGAGAAATAGAAAGAGAAAAAGAGAAGAGAGAGAAAGAGGAAGCTTGTAGAAGGGAGAAGTTGCTTGAAGAGGGATTCTTCTGCGCAACCGTCGTCTCAGCGCTTCTACATCCTCGGGATCGGTGAGATCGCTCTATTTTTGCTATTCTCTTATTGTTTATCCACTCCTACGTGAGTGAGGAAGGTTTGATCCAAGCGGTGTATGCTTGAGATCGGTTGTAACATGTTTACGTCGATTTTTGTAACAGGATCCTCCGAAAGTTTACCTTCTCTCCAAGAGATTTCTTCCTTGGATCTGAAAAGAAACAGAAAACAACTAAGGGTGGCTGGCATCCAGTCGTTAGCCCTCCTATGCTTAAATTAGACAGGATGAGGTTGAAAAGAGAAGGAATGATCAATCGGTGTTAAAGATTGAGTATTGTGTACCTTTATCATCAATAAAGTCATCTATTTATACAGATCTCAATGATCCAATCCGCTACGCAAGCTGTTAAGATTAGCACTGATTTCATGGGATAAGGAACTTATCTCACTTAATCCTTGAATAAAGATGTAGCATCCTAGACGTCTAGCTGATTACGGTCTCTGGATATTCGGAGCTAAGAATAGATATGAACCAAAACTGGCCTATACGGGCTGCTGGTACTAGTAGACGAAGGCCTTCCACGCCAGAAACCAGGAACCACGATCACTCAGATGGCGGGAGCTGCTCATATCTAGAGTGCTCGCATTTAGCATACGAAATGCGACCCCTTTCGTCGAGCCCTGAGCTGGGCTGCTCGCATTCTAGATGTGCGACCCCTTTCGTCGAGCCCGATCTGGACTGCTCGCATTCTGGATGTGCGATCGCTTTCGTCGAGCCCGAGCTGGGCTGCTCGCATTCTGGATGTGCGACCCCTTTCGTCGAGCCTGAGCTGGGCTGCTCGCATTCTCCAAATACGAGCGCGATTCCTCACATTCCTTTTACACGCCAAACTTATCTACAACAGATGCCCCCCAAAACCCTTGGCGTTAAGAAGTTATGCTAAGGGTTTTGTTTGTATGTGTAGCTGGCGGCTGGGAGAGAGTGCGCATGATCCCGCATTTATGATAGCCAGCTTTACACAGCCTTTTCTGCCGCAAGGAATGAGACGTCGGTCACCACGTGTCTCCGTATTTAATGCTCGTGCCTGTTCGTATATCGTGCCGGATGAGAGGCTGCCGCGTGTCCACCAAATCAAACGGAATGATTGCGTATAAATATAAAATCCTGCAGAAACTCTTCCATTTTCGAATTCTATCTGCTGCGGAGCTTTCCTTCTTTCTCCTTCTTTGTTTTGGAGCAAAAACCTCTTTGCAGAGGTATTCTTCCTTCCTATTTCCTTCTCCCATCTAACTTTTTCTTTGTAATGGCGGAGGTCTCTGATGAAGAGATTGTTCCTCTAGGAGACGAAACCCCGGATTCTTCTGAATCCAACAATGCCAGAGTACCTGCTGGGAGATATTCCGCCACTGGTTACTCCTCCATATTGACGGAGGAAAGGCTTTCTAGCCTTAGAGAAACATATCGGGTCCCAGACTCTGTTTCATTCAGATTACTTGGGAGAGGGGAGACAGTCGATACACCACCACCAGGGTGCGTGGCTTTTTATGAGTATTTTTTCAAAGTGGGCTTGTGTCTTCCCCTCCACCCTTTCATACGAAATTTCATCCGTCTCTACAAGATTGCCCCGGGCCAACTAATAGTTAATGGTTGGCGGGTGCTTCTAAGCGCTTTTGTCCTCTGGAAGCAAGCGGGTAACAATGAGTTAAACGCTGAGGAGTTTTTAAAGTTATTCCAACTGAAGAAGGCGCCAGCTATGCTTCTGGCACCGGAATAACTTTATCTTGGGAAACCCTTCTTCCAACTGCCCGGGGTGGAGAAAAAAGTGGTTCTATGTCTCCGGCAACTGGGAGTCCGAAATGGGCTCCGACCCCAAAGGCCATAACGTTAATCGCCATTTTGGCGAAGGTGGGTTAAATGTTTATTTATCTGTCTGAAAGAAACAATGCCTTTGCTCCATGACGATTTAATGTGCCTTCTTTTTTTTTCTCGTAGGGATCCCAACTGGTGTGAAGCCAAACTTGCGAGGAGGACTCAACGAGAAGTTAGTTAGAGTCTACAAGCTCCCCGCGGCTACACGCCACGTCAACGTTGCATTAGAACCTCGTTATCTCTGTGCGGCGGGTCTCATCTTCCGAGAAGAGATGACAAACGTTGGAGATAAGAGAGGTGCACTGGGGGTACTTCCCCGTTTGAAGGGTACGGCCTCGAAGAGGCAAAAGAAGACCACGGGGGGTCCTTCAAATGCTCTTGCTCCAGCAGAGGGGTCTGCTCGCAGCACACAATCGCGTGTGGCTGCACCAGGAGGGGTCGCTACGACCTCTTGTACGACCGCGACCCCTCCGGTGAACGCGACCCCTCCAACCTCTGCGACCCTTCCGGCTAACATTCATGGTCAGCCAATTATCGAAGTTGTCGATAACTCGCCGAAGGGCGATCGAAGAGGAGGAGGACTCCCTCCAAGGGGAGCTTCGTGCGAGCCTGCTGTTGCTTGTGAATTGCTGACACCCGCTTTGGGTACAGCGAGTGCTCGCGAGGCGGGCTCGAAGGAGATGGTTGTGGCCCAACCTTCTGGGTCGGGAACTTTTGTCATCCCACCGCACTTGCATCCCATATGCGAGTTCATGTTTGACAAAATATCTCCTAACTCTTTCGGAGGTCCTCCCAGAACCGAGCCCAGAAGCTCTCTCCACCGATATCGGGGTGAGATTGCTACAGGTAACCAACCTTATACCGTCTTTCATTATTTTTTTTCATTACTAATATGGCGGGCTGCTCTGATTTTTCTCCTCTTCCCTTTTTTTATAGAGCCTGGATCTCACGCTTCGAGTCAGACGTGACATCGAAGCAGCCCGCCGCAGCGTGGAGGATGCGGAGAAGAAGAAGAAGACGATGGAAGCCGAGGTCCAAGGGCGGGAACCGTTTGGTGAAGGCTTTGGAAGCCCAAATCGCCAAGCTGGACAAAGAAAAACGGATTCTCCTTGTCAAAATTCAATCCATGACTGATCGCTTCCAGTCACTAGATCTCCAACTCGTGAAGCTTCAAGAACTTCATACTAAGAGCGAGAGAGAGAGAGGGAGATCTTCCGCCAAGACAAGATCCAGCTTGAAGAGCAGCTCAAGGACGCTCGGACCAAGCTCGAGGAGGCCCAGCGGAGACTTAACCAGCTGAAGGATGACTCCATCCACTGGAAAGAGGAGCGGGTGGCTCTCGTCCAGATGGTATCTGACGAGGGCCCTCGCGCAGTCCAGGAATTTCGAACCTCTCAACTTTATGACGAGGAACGATATGAAGCATATATCGTTGGTCGCGATTTTGCGGTCAGAGTTATGTAGCAGATCGCTCCGACCTTTAATGTTGAGGAGTTTGACAGGGTGGCTTTCGAGGTTACAGCTAGAGAACGGGTTGCCGCTGAGAATGAAGTCACCGGAGCTACAGATGTTGCTCCTGCTCCCGAGACTGGTCCTGAGGCTGAGAGTCGCGAGCCTGCTCAAGAGGGGGATGACCAACCTTGACTTTGTTGCCTTCCTTCGTCTATCGTGTATTTTTTATATCTTTTTTTTATATACTCTTGAGAAGAAATTTGTATGTAATGACTTCACCTTTTGGTCCATTATAATGAACATCTATTTCTTCAATGTTGTGTATTTTTCCTAGTTTTTATTTTGCCTTGGGTCAATCATATACTGACTCATTAGGGGATGCGACCCCTTACTTCGAGCATGAGCTGAGCTACTCGCATCTAGGAGATGTGACCCCTTAATTCGAGCACGAGCTGAGCTGCTCGCGTCTAACTCATGAAAAATTGAATTAGACTCAATCCGGGGGTCGTATGACCAGTGTCCGCGTTGAGATAGACTGGTCTATCGATTGAGATTTTGATTCCACCAAGGGCAGAAGATTGGTCAAGAGAGCACGTATGCTCTCTTCGGGGCTATTTTTGATCCATAGAATGGAGAAGCAACCAACTAGTAATAATTTCAACCCTACCAAGGGTAGGCAATTGGCCAAGAGAATGTATATATTCTCTTCGGAGCTATTCGAGTCCAAGTAAATGGAGTAGCGACCAAAAGATGGTTTTAACCCTACCAAAGGTAGGCGATTGGCCAAGAGAATGTATGTATTCTCTTCGGCGCTATTCGAGTCCAAGTAAATGGAGTAGCGACCAAAAGATGTCTTCAACCCTTAATTCATTCGAATATCGTTAAGAGTTACATCGCATCAAGGAAAGTATTGCAACAAGTGTTCCACATGCCAAGGGCGACGTGCAGGTCTTCCTTACATATCTTCAAGATAGTAAGTGTCGGGTCGCACAATTTTGATGACTCGATATGGGCCTTCCCAATTTGGATCAAGTGATCGAGCAGGGACCCCAAGGTTTTATCTGAGAACCAAATCACCTAGTTGGAAAGCTCTAGGCCGAACTTTAGCGTTACGACAGCGAGCAATGCGATGCTGATATGCTGCTGCTCGCATCTGAGAGGCAATCCTTCGTTCTTCCGAGAGATCGAGGTGAAGTCGAAGATTCTCTTGGTTACAAGTGGGATCGTACTGCTCGACCCGGTACAAGGGTATTTGAATCTCAACTAGTACTACCGCATCGGTACGGAACGCCAAGGAGAAGGGGGTTTCGTCCGTAGACGTACGAGCCATAGTCCTATATGCCCATAAGACTTCTGGCAAGAGTTCTGGCCACATGCCCTTACACTCACCGAGCTTGGTTTTCAAATGATGCTTGATGATTTTATTCACTGCCTCGACTTGCCCATTTGCCTGAGGATGATACGGAGAGGTGCGGAGGTTACGTATCTTCCACTTTTCACAAAATTCGTCAAAGGCTGCGTTGTCGAATTGCGTTCCGTTGTCGGTAATTATAGTGTGGGGGAGTCCATAACAGCATATGATATTTCTCCATATGAACTTAGTAGTTTGTTTCTCAGTAATCTTGGCTAATGGTTCTGCCTCGGCCCATTTGGTGAAGTAATCGACCCCCACTATCGCAAACCTGTTTTGTCCTTTTCCAGTAGGCAAGGGCCCGATGATATCGACCCCCCATTGCGCGAAAGGCCAAGGCTATCAACTGGAGTCATTTGCTCGGACGGTACGTGAGGTATAGGAGAGTATCGCTGGCACTTGTCACATTTTTTAGAGAGTTCAATCGCGTCTGCCTTCATAGTGGGCCAATAGTATCCTTGCCTCATCGCTTTATACGCTAGGGATCGCCCCCTTGGGTGATTACCACATGCCCCTCGGTGTATTTCATCCAGAACATGATGTGCTTCTTCTGGGTGAAGACACCTTAAATAAGGCAAAGAAAAACTTTTACGTAATAGGATCCCATTCTGTAAAGTGTACCTGGCAGATCGATATCGGATTTGTCGTGCGGATTTTTTGTCGTCTGGAAGAACTCCATCTCTGAGATAAAGGGTGATGGGATCCATCCAACATGGAGACGGATGTATTACAACCACCTGCTCGAGAGTGGCTTGGTCAATACTTGAATTTTGAAGATACTCAATAGGAATCGAATATGGTAACTCAGATTCTGTTGCAGAGGTGAGCTTTGCCAGCGAATCAGCGAGTTTAGTCTCCTCGCGGGGGATGCGGATTATTTTGTAATTCTTCAGTTTTGCGAGCAAAATGAGAACTTGAGATTTGTACAAGGCCATCCTTTCTTCTTTAGCCTCGAATTCACCGAGAACCTGATTGACAATAAGCTGAGAATCGCTGTGAATGAGTAGATTTTGAATCGAGAGGACGTTTGCTAGTTCGAGGCTAACGATCAGGGCTCATACTCTGCTTCATTATTTGAGATGTGGGAATCGAAGCGTAATGCATATTGAAAATGCGACTCGTCTGGGGCGACTAGAATAAGGCCCACTCCACTACCCGTGGCCCGTGAGGACCCGTCCACGAAGAGTGACCAGGAAGGCTGGTCACTGATCGCGGTACTTTCATCGGAAGAAGAATATGTGAATTCGTCGATAAAGTCAGCTACGGCCTGGCCCTTGATTGCAGTCCTGGGGCAGAACGATATGTCGTGCTCGCTAAGCTCGACCGCCCATTTAGTTAATCGTCCGGAAGCTTCAGGTTTCTGAAGGATCTGCTGTAGCGAATGATTCGTTGGTACTAAAATTGCGTGAGCTTGAAAGTATGGTCGCAACTTTCGAACTGCCGTGACTAGAGCCAGAGCCAGCTTTTCCATATTAGAGTACCGAGTTTCAGCATCTACCATTGCTCGACTGATATAATAAACGGGCCTTTGTATCCCGGAATCTTCTCTTATTAATGCGGCGCTAACGGCCGTGGAGGATACAGATAAATCAAGGATAAGTTGTTCGTGCAACACAGGTTTAGATAAAAGGGGGGGGGGGGTCATATATTGTTTAAGTTGTTGAAAAGCTTCTTCGCATTGCGATGTCCATTCCCAATCAGACTTGGATGTGGCATAGAGGAGCTTGAAGAAGGGTAAACACTTGTCAGATGCTCGCGAGATGAACCTATTTAGTGACGCAATGCGACCAGCCAGACGTTGGACGTCCTTAAGGGTGGTTGGGGATTTCATCTCTATCAATGCTTTTATTTTTTCAGGATTTGCCTCAATTCCTCATTGGCCGACCATAAACCCAAGAAATTTTCCAGCAGACACTCCGAACGCACATTTTTCTGGGTTCAGCTTCATCTGATATTTCCTCATCAGGCCGAAGGCTTCTCGAAGATTTGACAGGTGATCGTCTTCTGCGACACTTTTCACGAGCATGTCGTCTACATATACTTTCATATTCCTGCCAATTTACGCAGCGAATATCTTGTTGACGAGACGCTGATAAGTGACCCCTGCATTTTTAAGACCAAACGGCATTACCTGGTAGCAATATAGACCTCGGTCGGTGATGAAGGCAGTATGTTGGCTATCGGGCGGATACATCATGATCTGGTTATAACTAGAATAAGCGTCCATAAAACTGAGCAGAGCATGTCCGACTGTTGAATCAACCAACTGATCGATTCGCTGGGTCGGAAAGCTATCTTTGGGGTACGCTTTGTTCAGATCTGAATAATCGACGCACATTCTCCATTTGCCATTGGATTTTCGAACGAGAACTACATTTGCGACCCATTCTGGGTAGTCCGCTTCTTTTATGAAATTAACTGTAAGCAGCTTCTCGACTTCGGCCTTGATTGCCATTTGCCTTTCCGCAGTGAAGGGACGTCGGTGCTGGTGGATAGGCTTAAACTTCAGGTCAATGTTCAGACGGTGTGCAATGACACTAGGGTCAATGCCAGGCATGTCTCGGTGAGACCAGGCAAACACATCTTGATATTCAGTGAGAAGGCGGATTAAATCTTCTCGAATGGCATTTCTCAAAGAGGATCCCATGAAGACAACTTTGGATGGGTCATCTCCATTTAAGCGAATTGCTACTGTCTCTTCCCCGGGAGTTCCTGATTGGAGAGCATCCTCTCTTGGATCCAGCGAGGTATCCGTTGGGGGGTTGGATGAAGTTTGTGTCACCATCATAACCGACGTTGCTTGTGCTTTCTTCCTATCTTGTAGGGCTATTTCGTAACAAGACCGAGCTTCTTTTTTATTTCCTCGTACGACCCCAACGCCATTCGACGTAGGAAATTTGACGCACAAATACAACGGATGTAAAGCTGCCCCAACCCTATTGAGAGATGGTCGCCCTAAAATGGCATTGTATGCTGATCTTCGATCCACCACGAGGAAGTTTATGAAGATGGTCGTCTTGGCTGGACTCTCTCCAAAGGTGACTGGATGGTCAATGCTTCCTTCAGGTGTCACGACTTCGCCCCCGAAGCCGATGAGGGGGGTTGTGACTGCCTTGAGTAGACTTCTGGTAAGTGCTATTTTGTTAAAAGCCTCCAGGTATAAAATATCAGCAGAGCTACCTGTATCCACCATAATACGATGAATCAAATAATTTGATACATTTAGTACGACCACGATGGAGTCTTCGTGAGGGAAGTGAAGTCCCTCAGCGTCTTCGAGGGAGAAGGAAATTGGAGGGTGACTAGTTCTTGATGCGTTGGACGTTTGTTCTAGCCAATAAATATGTTGGGGCTTCTTGGACGCCTTACGAGTGTATGCCTTTCTTGAAGCTCGAGAATCTCCCCCACAAGCCGGTCCCCCGGTGATGGTCCGTATCTCCCCGGTGGGCTCAGTGTCTTCTTGCGAAGTACGTCGATGAGGTGATTTCTTCTGTTGTTGCGAGGCTTCCCCCCTTTTTGGGGAGCGACCTTACCGGGCAACATAATCTTGAAGATGACCTTTCTTAATAAGAGCCTCGATGTGGTCACGTAGGGTTATACAGTCTTGGGTAGTGTGCCCATGATCTTTATGAAAATAACAAAACTTGCTCTTGTCTCTTTTCTCAGGATCAGATTTTATTTTTGCGGGCCACTTTACATATGGTTTATACTTAATCTCCATTAGCACCTTTTCTAGAGGCCGGTTAAGATGGGTGTAGTTATGGTACTTACCGGAGAAAACTTTCTTGGGAGAGCGATCTCGCCGATCGCGCCTATACTTCTTATCTGAAGAAGAGACTTCTTCCGGCTTGCGTTTCTTGCCTTGTATACCATGACGTGCTAATGCTACCTCTTCAGCATTGATATACTTCTGAGCTTTAGCTTGGAATTCTGTCATAGTTTTGGGAGGATTCTTATCCAGAGCGAATCTGAATTTTTCGCTGGTGATTCCAGCTATTAGGGCAGTGAGGCCCTTCTCTTCAGTATACCCTTCGGTTTGGACTGCTTCAGTTGTGAACCGCACTGTAAACTTCTTTATTGTTTCCCCATCTTGTTGTTTCAAATCCATTAGGTGAGACGTCGGTTTTTTGGTACGGATGCTTCCTATGAATTGGGAAAGGAATAGCTCCGATAATTGTGAAAAGGATCCGATAGATCGAGGTTTCAATCCCCGGAACCAAGTACGGGCTGCTTCTTTTAAAGTTAGGGAGAAGGCCCTACAAATAATTTCTGACCCATGTCCCTCCAGCTCCATAAGAGACCTATAGGTTTCCAAATGTTCGAGAGGATCGCCGGTACCCGTATATGGGGTGATGACAGGGTGTACGATACTTTCTTGGTAGAGGTGCTTCCATGACTTCGTTGGTGAAAGGGGACTCGAAAGATGTATCGACACCACGGCGGATGATGGTCGATTTGCCTGATATCGTTGCTCCATATCATCAAAACGATCATGGATCTTTTTTAGATCTCCTTCCCATGGTAGAGTATAACCGGAAGCTTCAATGGTGGAATCATGAGATTGTTGTTGGCGAGAGGTACTGGAATGTACGGAATGTGGGGATAATACGGGGGGTTGGTTGCCAATCGGCACTTGGTTCGATGGAGGATGATTTGGTTGAACCTGTGGTTCGTCCACAGAGTGTCTGGAAGCCATCGGTATGGGCTGTGCCGGCAACCCCCCCGAAGGTGGCTTTTGAGGTTCCAGGAAATGTTGATCAAGCCGGTTAGACAGGGCTTGAAACCCAGCATTGAGAGTTAGAAGGGTGTTGCTCAGGAAACGCATGACATCTTCTTGACTTCCGGAAGCCTCAAGTAACGGGTTCGGCAATGGCACGCTTGGAGCTCCTTGAGGGATGTTTATTGAAACGGTTTGAGGAACAGGAACTGATTCCGTCACATCAGGTGTAGGTAATGTTTGTCTTGATGTGGAAGGATGAACTACCTTCTTAGGAGGCATGGTGGAAAGATTCTGATCAGTGGTAGAACGATTGATTGTGATAATCAAATCGATTCCCACAGACGACGCCAAACTGTTTACGTCGATTTTTGTAACAGGATCCTCCGAAAGGTTACCTTCTCTCCAAGAGATTTCTTCCTTGGATCTGAAAAGAAACAGAAAACAACTAAGGGTGGCTGGCGTCCAGCCGTTAGCCCTCCGATGCTTAAATTAGACAGGATGAGGTTGAAAAGAGAAGGAATGATCAATCGGTGTTAAAGATTGAGTATTGTGTACCTTTATCATCAATAAAGTCATCTATTTATACAGATCTCAATGATCCAATCTGCTACGCAAGCTGTTAAGATTAACACTGATTTCATGGGATAAGGAGCTTATCTCGCTTAATCCTTGAATAAAGATGTAGTCAAAGCATCCTAGACGTCTAGCTGATTACGTCTCTGGATATTCGGAGCTAAGAATAGATATGAACCAAAACCGGCCTATACGAGTTGCTGGTATTAGTAGACGAAGGCCTTCCACGCTAGAAACCAGGAATCACGATCACTCAGATGGCGGGAGCTGCTCATATCTAGAGTGCTCGCATTTAGCATACGAAATGCGACCCCTTTCGTCGAGCCCGAGCTGGGCTGCTCGCATTCTGGATGTGCGACTCCTTTCGTCGAGCCCGAGCTGGGCTGCTCGCATTCTGGATGTACGACCCCTTTCGTCGAGCTCGAGTTGGGCTGCTCGCATTCTGGATGTGCGACCCCTTTCGTCGAGCTCGAGCTGGGATGCTTGCATTCTGAATGTGCAACCCCTTTCGTCGAGCCCGAGCTGGGCTGCTCGCATTCTTCAAATACGAGCGCTGATTCCTCACATTCCTTTTACACGCCAAACTTATCTACAACATAACAGTTCCCTGAGATAGTGGATTGTTGATCGGGACTAGGTCCCGTGGTTTTTACCTCTTTAGAGGTTTTCCACGTAAAAACTCCTTGTATTGTGTGATTGATGTTTATTCTTGATTATTGCATTATCGTTGTCCATAATTCTAGTGTATTGGGGGGCGAGATCCGAAGGTTTGTGTGAAACGCACCCAACAAATGGTATAGATTTGTTAACCTTGGACCCAATGAGAAATTTCTGTGCAGCATGAAAGACGTGAGTTGCATGCACGTCGTGTAATTCCTCCACCCTTGCCCAATATACTCCCATGCAGAGTTCTACCCGACATGTGCAGAAAGTGTTAAAGTCCCTTAATATGCATTGATACATCATCCTTCGGCAACTTAAGCTTTTAGATCAAGTGGTTATTTGACATATATAATGGCAGTGGCCTCAATTATGTTTGTTTTTAGTTAGTCATACAACACACCCACCCTGTTAGCTATGCAATGCACCCACATCGTTAGTCACAAAATGCACCTACCCACCGTGGGGTTAGTGTGTCTCCTTATAGCATTCAATCCTGATACCTGCTATTGAAACGTGGAGGCATCTTCTAGCTGGGCTAGCATGCGAGATACAGTGTTTTTATTTTTTCATAATTGTGCTTAAAATTGTGGCACACCTACTACATGAAACATTATGCCACATTTAGGTCATTCTCGATGAGGGATATTATAAACATGTCCCATCCTAACCACGATCCCTTCCACTGTTCAAGCGGGCTGCATGTGTATAAAAGAATTAAATGATAATAACAAAGGTTCACTGGTATTTTTTCTTTTTAAATGTAACCAAAGTTTTATTGCCATACATGCAAAGTGGGCCAGAGCCCAAAACTAAGACAAAAGGGTACATAACATGGGATTCGCTTGTATCTGATCAGCTCTCTGATTAGCTCTCTTTTCCATGGAAAGTCGTGTATTCCCTCAGTGGGGCTCAAGGTGTAATCCAGAGCCTTTTTATTGGACCATGTCATCATATGGGCGTGCAACTATGTTACATTATCAGCACAACCTGGTCACACCTCAGCACAACCTGATCACATTGACATCATGCATGCAGTGTGATGTGGACCAATGAAAAGGCTCCAAGCAGAATTTTTCTGCTTGGCAGCCAACCAAGGATCTGGATTCCCCAAAGTGATGTCCGTGTGAAATTTGCTAATTTGTTCACCACTTCCACTAGTTCATCCTGGGATGAGAGTCCAAAAATCAAGCAAATCCACCCACAAGTGGCCACACCAGAGGAATTAGTGGGAATTAAACTCATACCATTGGAACCCTATTGGGGCCCACAGAAGTTTTGGGTCACGCTGATATCTGCACTTATCCTTATTCCCAGTGGGAATGACCTTATGAAAAGGTTGAATGGCATATAAATACCACGGTGAGCCCAAAGCAAGTTTCAACGGTGAGCGTTTCCATCTCCACTATTTCCCATGGTGTGGCTCATTTGAGTCTTGGATCTGGCTCATTTTTAGGATCTCATCCTTACATGAGCTGATGAAATTGATGAATAGAGTATATTTCAAATGGACATTACGTTGGACCTCAAAAAGCTTTGGGCTATAGGAACTCCCTACAGAAGATATCACAGCAAATAAAACGGGACAAGAATTTCTGTTGTTCCAAAAAGTTCCTGCAACATGAACCTTGTGCCTCATTGGGAATTGAACACTTACCGTTAAAAATTTCTTTATGCCTGGGAAGTTTTCAATCCAGTCGATATTTGTGTTGTCCCTTATTCCATGTTTGTGTCAACTTATAAACAAGTTGGATCTCATATAAACATCATGGTGGCCCTAGGAAGGTTTCAACAGTGGGCGTCACTGTCCCGCTGTTTTCTATGGTGGGGTCCACTTGAGCTTTGGATCTGCCTCCTTCTTTGGCTCATGCCATAAAACGATCTCTCCAAATGCACACATTTTTTAATTCCCAAAATGCTATAAGTTTATTTAAAATGTATTTTCGTATCCCCTAAACACTCAAAGTTATCAGCTTTCGGAAACTAATTTGAGAGGCAAAAATGTCTGGGGTTATTTCAGCTATAAGAGAGCTGTAAATTTATTTATTTATTTATGAGTGTGCGCCTAGCGACGATCCAATAGAGTGGACTTCATGGTAAGTCACCAGGCAGTTGAATTATTCAGCCCTGGCCTAATGTATGTATGATGTTCCGGCCGATCATGAAGATGTGTACCACATGTTAAGCCCAGTGCTCAAAAATCAAGCCGATCCGTGAATTAGGTAGGCCACAGCACAGGGAAACGGTTGTGAGGGGATGATACCCATGATCTGCACCGGGGCTCAGCTGAGCTTTTGCCACACACACACACTGGGATTGAAAGTGATGCAACTATAACAGTGGCATCACCATGCTGGTGACCCTATGCAATTAACCATTCCCTGTATGCATGTATGTGTACAACTAATTTGCGTGTGGAGCCACTATACCATGTGTATGGCATCCAACCTGGCCGCAGAGCCCAAACCGGCCGGGTGAATCAACACTTAAAAGGCCATTTTGTTACAACCGTCAAATCGGCCACATCTTAACCGTCTATCAGGATGACCCACCTTGAGAACCGATTGCCTCTGGTACACATTCAGCCACATCTGCGTATGGCCCACCAGAAGAGATCACTTTTTTTTTATAGTCTTCCTGATGGGGCCCACCTTATTCGATGCCCCACAAAATTGGCAGGCTGGCATGTTTGGTGAAGGTGCATATGAGACAAGCAAAACCACCCACGAAATTACCCATATAATGGTACAACTAACAATAATAGGTGGTAAGAAGAAAGATATAAAGATAAAATAAATAAATAAATAATACTAAATTGATGGACTCGTGTTTCACGTGGAAAGCCCAAACGTCTATATAACAAGACTCAAAACCGAGTGCTTTCCATAGCCCATTCTCTCTCTCTCTCTCTCTCTCTCTCTCTCTCTCTCTCTCTCAATCCCAAAATGGGTTCCCAAAAATCTCCTGGGTACATGATCTTTCACCCTGAGAAAGCAGGATTGTTTGAAATACTTAGCCTCTGTCTCTTCAAGAGAAATCTATCAGATTGCAGTTTCATAGAAACATCTCATGAAACCAAGCTCAAGCTTGAGAATGTTAGAGTTAATTGGTTGCTAGTTGGACTCACCTTTCTCTTCCAAAAGATACTGTCGTTGATTGAAAAGCCCTTAGCTTTGTTTGGTGCATTCATCGAGTTCACATTGAACTTGTTCTCTCTTAATGGCGGCTTCTTTGGCCTCATTTCTCATCTTCTTACAGGTTACGCACCACATTACTGACCCACAGTCCATTTTTTTTCAAGAAGAAAAAAAAGAAATTTCTTAAGATGGAGAAGAGAGAGAGAGAGAGAGAGAGAGAGAGAGAGAGTATCTGCATGACCTAGCTCAATCATTTTAATTTCATGCACGTTGATTCTTATATTTGTACGTGTGCGTCTCTAAATATGCGATCACATCCTCACATACTTGCCTTTACAACTCAAGGTCGCACATGAGTTCTTGGTTGGTACATGTGGGGCCCATGGTTCAGTGATCCACACCATTGGCATTCCGGTACCCACGTGGAAGGAACATGCCCTAAGAAATTCTTAGATTGGAGACTACAAATACAAACCATAGATTTCATATTTTGGATATTTATTGGGCATGGCCCATCCACGGGGACCATCAGATCACAGGTCTAATCACGGATCAAGGGCCCCACATGTATCCAAACTCGAAGACGAGTATAGCCTCCATATCCTCGGTCGAGGATCTTCTAATTCCACCAGACCCGGAATTTCGAAGAGCTCGACTTCACAGGGAATGTGAGGCGCAAGGTTCGGTGATCCAGACCATTGATCTGACTTTGGGCACCCTATCCAAGTGGATCCCATGAATCAACGATCTTGATCACCATATCGTAGCCCTCACAGACGCAGTGTTGCGAGCCGTATCAAACACCCCCTATAATTCCTCTCCGTGGTTCACGCCCTCAGTTCAGCAACGGTTAACATTCAACCGAAAAACTGACGGCTAAGATCTTCTAATCTATTAGTTTTCGGGCCCGTTCCATCCATGGTGTGATGCAACATACCAATGGTCTGGATTACGAAACCATGAACCCTATTCGTCAGAATTCAAAACTGTGAGTATCGGCTTATGGCCATCTATCAACATGGTAGCCCACTGGATCAACGCTCCAGATCACCATAAATGTTTGCCACGTCTACCATGACGATGGAAGCTGCAGTGAACTTTTATGCACATGATCTGCATGCCACTGTTCTTAATATAATCACTTGATGAATGACGTAGTTAAATGAGCACTGATAGCTTATCTGGACCAGCCATTAAATCCGGGCCACTTTTATTCCGTTACTGAGCAAATAATATCAATGGGTTGGTCCTAAACATAAACAACTGGACCTATCTTCTGAGACTGATCTTGTTTATCGATCATTTTTTCATGCCACTTACTCTACGGTTTGGATCATCTAATCAGTATGTGTTTTAGCACATGAGGAGTGCCTCAGGCAAGATGGACAGTCTCCAGATCGATGATAAGGATTGTCCAACTGCAGTAGAATGCAGAATCCAGATCCTCTGCTCATATTGAGCAGAGAACCTCTTCTGCTAGCTCTCTTATTGGTCCAGCTGAGGTGGACTGTGTCAGAGCTGGACTAATTAGAGAGGTGAAAAGCAGGATTTCTCTGCTGGGTATAACATAGTCAACTGGACAGTCAACTGGACTGGACCAATTAGAGAGGTGAGACGAAGGATTTCTTTGAGCAGAGGATCCAGGCACTAGAATGCATGGGAAAGTTATAATGCAATATGCCCACTTGATCATTTCTCAATGATCTCTATGTTTTCATCGTCCATCTTCTACTAATGGTGTGAACTTGAATTTACCTAGGTTGGTTTATTTATTTTTGTTACATATCCATGTATGTGAGAAAAAGAGACATACATACACATTTTGATGGATGTGCCATGTACATGACAGTATAACACACATGTTATGAATGTGTCTAAATGATGACCTTCAAGAACATACACATGCATATGGGCATACATGACAGAATGTGGTTGTTTGGGTGTATTAATGTAGCTTTTCTTTTCAATCATGAAATGGGTTTTCATAGGTCATTGGTTTCTCTCAACAGGGTCCCTCGTGATTCCCAAAAAGGACTCAGCAGATTACAGATCAGCAATCGGCTTCCTTGATGGACGGTTGGATCTGTACAAAACCTCCTCCTTGCTGAGTTATCTACCCCAGATGGGTCCCATAGACAGTGCCAACGATATCAAGCTCTTGGATCTTTGCATGATGGCTGCTAAGGTAGTGTATGAGAATGAAGCCTACGCGAAGAATGCGGTCAACAACCACTGGCAGGTATTATCTTGAAATCCCAATTTGAAAAGGACAAAGTACAACAACCACTACATTTAAAAGTTTCATGCCAAAAATGGAAACACAGGACAGAAAATTAATTTATTCAAATACCATTGTTTTCCTCATTTGTGAAAAACAAGAGGATGGAGAAAATCAACAATTTTTTTTGTCAGATCTCTTTATAAAGTAGTTACTTTATCTTCTTCTCTAAAACCTAAGAAATAAAGATCCTCAAGAGGTAATTCCTTCCTAAGAAATGCTAGGTGAGATTTGAGGAACTTCATGAGAACTTTTAGGGCTTGTTTAATTGGAGGTAAAAGAATGTAAATTGTGGTAAAAGTATAATGAGGATTTTTACCACCCATTTGATAGAGGGATGGAAATCCACCTCCAAATTGATGCAAATTTCATCTCTTTTCAAAGCAAAACTCTGTGCATCCCACCATGTGATGTATATATTATATCTACACAGCTCATTTATCATTTCAAATCATTTTAGGACATGAGTCCAAAAATGAGACAAATCCAAAGATCAATAGACCACACCATAGATATTTGTACGTTCAATGGTAGACGTAATTAGTCTTATTGTGGGCCACTTGAACTTTGGATCTTCTTTTTCATTTTTTAACTTACACACTAAAATGATTTGAGAAAATGAATGTACCGCATGGATATAACACATATATCATGGTAGGGCCCACATGATTTTGGTACACAGCATTATAACCAATGTAATACTTTTTGGATAATGCATCATTTCCAAGGAAATGTAGAATTAATCATTGCTTATTCATCACCATCAATTACTTTCATTTCTCATTTATCAAACTGCCCTTAACACATAATGTGGGCACAAAATTTGGACGGTTTCATAGATGAGCTACCTTATGAAATACCTTAATTAGGCTAAAATCTAACCGTCCAATGCCCAAAATTAGATTGATTGGTGGACATTTTTTTAAATTTTTTATTCTGAACTGGTTTTTCATTTAAAGCGTCTATCAGATGTCCACCAATCATTCAGGTTTGCCATAATTATTGGGTCATTAAGGGCCCGTTTGGATACCACCAAATAAGGTACTTTTTCTATTTACAATGGTAGATAAGTAACTTATTTCAGATAAGTAAGTCTGGGTAATGATTAGTAATAAGTAACTTTTTTACTTGAAAGTATATGATCACTTTAGCTAATTTTTTTTAGCTTTTTAGCTTTTCTAGAGAGATGAAAGAGAGGAAAAGCGTATAAGTATGTTGTTAGCCAAACATATTTATTTTCTTAGTAAGTAAAAACTAAGATAAGCTACTTGTAGCATAAGTAACTTATCTTAAGCAACTTACAATCCAAACGGGCCCTAATCATCTAAAGTGAGGTCTTTCAACATGGACGGTTTAATATGTTTGATAAGTGTACAAATTCTGAGTGCACGAGTATGAACTGTCATACGCAGCTAGAGCATCTCAGTCTATTCTTCTCTATAGATTGAGCCTTCGTGAATCGTGATGTGTCTAAATTACGCTTATGTCCTGACGCAGATGCAGTTCGTGGGATTCTACAATTGCTGGAATGGTAAGATTCATCGAGGGACTGAAATACCCTACGTTTTTCGAATGACAAAAATACCCTTCGTTTTACTCAGACTTGCTGTTTTTACTCACGCCAAGTTAGTTGCCTTATGAGCTTGGCTAGCTAATACCTTTCGAATCGTTCAATGACTCAAGCGAGTTAGCTGGGTGACTAGCGAGTCATATCATTTGGGCTCGGCTGATTAACCAAGAATATGGAAAATGGTCTTGTAAAGTCCACCTTTACATTACAGTAAGGTCAAGCTCTATGTGGGCCCCACCATGATGTGTGTTCGACATGCAGACCATCCGATTAATGGCCTCCTATTTTAGAGGACTCTGCTAATTTTGATCTCGATCGTACTAATTACATCTCATGATTTCCATTGGAATATGTGAATGTACAAGATGTAGACCACTTATCAGGCAGGCCACACCATCTATGAACCATGGTCCATTAATCAGCCCAGTGGGACAATCTAAAATGCTTGATCTGAAGGAAAAGATTCCCCGGTCCATTTTTTTATCCTATTCTGGCTGAGGATTAGGATAGTCTTGCCTCCCTCATTTTTGGACCATGCTCCATTTTGTGGTGGGTCCTTCCAGGTTATCAGTTCGGATTCCGCATGTGTCCACCACATATTTCCAAAGCAACAAATTGGTGCAATTTGCTTTCTTTTTTGTTTTTTCACCACATATCATGACTCACTGAGTTGACTCGGTAGCTTCCCAAGTTGACTCAGCAATTTTTCAAACTCACTCCAGCATTACTGATAAACCACAACTTACAGTTTTCGACAAGGTTAAAGGCACCCAGGCCTTCATCTTCTGCGACAAGCCAGAGGACGCCGGCATGATCGTCGTGGCCTTCCGCGGCACTGAACCGTTCAATGCCAAGGACTGGTCGACCGACGTCGACCTTTCCTTTATAAGCATGGGCAAAATGGGAAATGCCCATTTGGGCTTCATGAAAGGTCTGGGCCTCCAAGATGAGAAGGACTACCAAAAGGGGTGGCCCAAGGACTACCAAGGGGAGAAAGACCAGCCCTTGGCCTACTACATCATAAGGGACACACTTAAGTCATTGCTCCAAAAGCACAAGAATGCTAAGATAGTCGTCACAGGGCATAGCTTAGGTGGTGCACTCGCAGCTATCTTTCCTTCTATACTAATCTTACATGAGGAGACTACCATTTTCAATAGCCTGTGGGGCATCATCACTTTTGGGCAGCCAAGGGTTGGGGATGAGACATTTGCTTCCTACGTTGAAACGCAGCTGAATTCAAAGTCGTGTTATAGGGTGGTGTACAGGTATGATGTGGTCCCTCGAGTGCCCTTTGATTGTCCATCCTTTGAATACAAGCACTATGGATGGTGCATCTACTTCGATGGCTGGTATGATGGAAAGGTAAGATCTTCTTTTTATTTTCTAAATTAATCAACGGATAGATTAAGAGGATATGTTCCTTTTGCTAGGCTGAATATATATACTGTCAATGTAATGGGCCCAATTTAATATGTGATCTGAACCATTCTTATGGTAGGTCGGAAACTCAGAAATCTCCTTCATTGGATGATCCTAGAGATTTGAGTGGGCCTGCTATACCGGTACAGTCGATTATAAGTGTCCATTTTCATTAGGGATGGAAATGGACTTGGGCCGGCACGCAGCAAAATTTGAGTCTAAATTGCCCATGTTGGGAATAAGAACACCGGCAGCAGAAGCGAAAGCTGAACAACACATAGTAAAATATTTGAATCAAACGAGAAACACAATGCAATCACATCACAAAAGCATTTAACAACAAAAGACAATCCGATTTTACATGGAAAAACTCCTCAATGGGTAAAAAACCACGGCACAAAGCGATCCACTATGATTCTAGAATATTATAGAGATTGACAGCCCACAAGGAAAAAATAGAGAAAAGACAAGCTCTTTTTCTCTCTCTCAAAACACTCTCCCATCGTCCTAACACACTTAGTAAACTTTGGACACATTAGGATTACATCTAAGTTCGGATTCATGCCATATATATAACAAAAAATGCCAATTTAGAAACATCTTACATACAATCGTGTAACAGCGTAAGAAAATACGTGTGCAGCTGACCGGTTGGAGTTAAAACAAAAAACATTCAGAGGAAAAAAAATAAGAAAAAAAAATAAATACAAAATTCGCACATCTGCCTCACAACTGACGAGTCTGAGCCCTGTAAACCGGTTGCCCGACAGGTCTAAGAAGCATGAAATATGTACAGCACCTTGCTGTGCATTTGAGCCTAAAGCAGTCAGACCAGGCCGACCGCTCTAAGCACCCAAACAATGCACAGTTTGAAGGCTACTCCAACAGCCCAAACCTATGGTTCAAATTTCAAAGGTCGGACGCGATCAAACCCGGGCCAGGTTGTTGGCACGCCTAATTTTTGTTGGATGGCTGTGATGAGGAGAATTTAACCCAATCCTGGTTGCACATATGGATCACCACCGCATCAATGGCTCAGGTTACTTGTAGGTGGGCCCAAATTGTACTGCATGTGGTTTTCAGGCATCGAGTTATGTGGTAAAATATAGAAACATGGTATGATGGTCTGTTAGTCTGACTGTTAATGGCCCAGGAAGAATCACAGCCTCGGGCCCAGCCCATGGACAGCCCTAGGTACGAGCTTTGGTCTGTACCATCGCTTGTCGTGGCATGTTGTGGTGGGATCACTCGAGCAATTGATAACAGATGAATTGAATGGCTAAGATTTTATACATAAAATTAAAGTAGGTCCAGTCAGCCATTTGAACCATTTAATTATTGGGGCCCATCATGGATCGCCTATAGTTCTAAAGAGCACTTTGATCATGCAATCCTAACCGTCCCATCCATGGCACGGAACACGTGTGACTATAATAATAAAAAAAAGGATAATTTACAAATCGAATGCACCGTCCAATGGTTATGATTTTTGTATGGTACACTATGAAATGTGTGCTGGACTTGATGGACAGTCCAGATCAAAAGATCGGACTGTCCAAGTGTCCAGATGCAACTCTGTTAAAACTTCATTTGTATTTGTATTGATGTGTATTCATTTCGGTGCAACAATAGGTGATGAGGGAGGAGCCCAACAAGAACTACTTCAATCCCAAATACATGCTGTCAAAGTACTACCATGCATGGTCAGATCTGATCAAGTCCCTCTTCTTATGGAAAACTCAGGGCCCAGATTTCAAGGAAAGTGGGACTTCTACTGCTTTTAGGTTGGTGGGCCTGATCATTCCTGGCCTTGCCTCCCACAGCCCAAGGGACTATGTGAATGCTGCAAGGCTTGGGAAAATAACCACGTCAGAGAAAGAAATGGTATGAAGGGTGAGGGGTATTTCTGTCTTTTCAATATAGGAAGCCTGATAGCTCTTGTATGGGTTCCTCTTCCTGCAAAATAAAATAAGCCACTGTGCATCTTTATCTATTTTATGAAATTCCAAAGTTGCCCTTCCTTATGTGTGACATCTCCTCGCATAGTGTTTTTTTTTTTTTAGGGCCTATCTGTATTACAGGCAGAAGGATGGACAGTTCAGATTACCGTGCAGCCCTCACCTTTGAAATTGAGATGGGCCACTATTGGGATGTTTTTCTTTTAATTACTTGCGATTGATGCCATGGCTAGAGCTTTTAGAGAAAGTGATTGTTTGATATTTCATTTAACAATGTAATTCATGGTAAATACGGAATAATTATTTACCCATGTAATTATAGCAGCGCTCCAGAGGTTAACATTGATAGCGAAACTTGTTTGCAAAGCTTCCCTACAACACGTATTTGAATTCGTGCCATTTTCACGTGTAAAAATTGATGGGCTGACCATGATGTTTGCATCTTACCTATATCGTCCATCCATTTCGCCAGCTTATTTGAAGGGATGAGCTAAAAAATGATGCAAATTCAAAGCTCAAGTGGACCACACATTACGAAACTTAAGAGGTTTAGTTTGAATTCATTATTCTGTGTACTGAGACCACTACTTGGATGATCCAGACCATCAATACATGTCTATCAAAGCTGCATTGGATGAATCACACTTCCATTTTATAAGCGGTGGTGACCAATCACATCGTCTGGTGTTGGTGTTTGTATTATTAACTTTTTTTCAACTCACACCGATCATTGTCTACCTTATCATATATGTACCTTGGGTTGATAAGACTTTCGGAGATTCTAAACCGAACTTCCTCGAATCCATAAAAGAAAAAAGATAACAGAAAAAATAATTTCTAAAAAATTTGTAATAATTTATTAAATGCCAAATAACATAATTACAATTCTTTAAATAATAAACTAAACCTAAGAAAAAAAAATATTATAGTCCAATGCAAACTAAAACACTTAGAAAACCCTAGGAAAATTGCTATTTCTAAATGTCTCTCATTCTTATTAGATTTGATGGTTTTTTTTGCCAAAAATAAAAAGTTTTCAAATCAGCCTAACCATGTAATCCTACACACTATTCTAAGCCCTTTTTTATGTTGGACACAACTTTTAAAACCTTGCTGATCAAATGATCAAAACAAAACTTATAGACGTCTCTCATTCTCACTAGGAACTCATGATTTTTTGTAAAAAAATAAAATGATTTCAAATCAGCCCAATCACGCGATTCTACACGCTATTCTAAGCCATATTCATATTAGGCACAACTTTCTAAAACCCTAGGGATCAACTGTGGTCAAAATAAAACTTAAAAATAGTAAAATTAAAATAAAATTAAGTTAATGAGCGACAATCGGGTCGAATCTCGCAATTTTGACGTGGGCAACTTGGCATAGTGGGTTGGTTGACTTTACTAACTCAAGCTAACTATTTTACGGTCCCGAAGGTCCAAATCACTTCCGACCCCGATTGGTCTTCTTTTAGTCAATCTTAGCCATGAAATAGTCAGCGACTCACTCTACATCAACTATAAATGTCATTGATCCAAAACAAAACTCAAGAGTTGATCATTCGCCATGACTATCTGACCGGAGGTCTTCTAAGGACTATATATATATGAATGGTTAAAACCATAAACAGCCAAGTGGTCCACCACTGTAAAATGGTTCAACCATCGGATGGTCATCAATGTAAGATCAATGTAATTTTTTAGACAACGCCCATATGCTCGTTCCAAAATAGAATTTTTTGGATATCCTCCCTCCCCGACAAAGTACTTTACTAGTTAGTTCAGGTGATAATGGGGCCCTTCGGCCCAGTCATGAGTCCATTCTGAGTCGAGTCACAACTCACCCGAGTTAGGGGGGTTTGAAACTTTGAATATTGGAAGAGGGCGGTTCCTCTACGCGTCCTTGCATGATGAGTTATTCTGCTGGCGCTGAGAATGAGGCCCACTGGGGTGTGTGCTTTGGCATCCAACCCGTTCACCACTGGGTTAGCAACACTACTAGAGTTGGGCGTCCCAAAAATAGACCAATCGAACGATATGTGGACCACCATGTGAGTTTGGAGGGTTTTGGATGGTTATTTATTGTTTTCTATGGTGGGGCCCACCGTGTTGTGTATATGCAGTCAAACACTTGCATGGCGTGATCTTCATCACAATGATGAGGTGCCCCTAAAATCAGGTCCATAAAAAATATATGGCCTACACTATAATTAAGCAACCGATGGACATTCATTCAATTACCTCAAAACTCAAATTCAAGTGGTAGTCCACATGACTGTTGGATTGGACGATTTTTGGGGCCTCCCAACTTTTATTCTGGGGCAACTCTGCTGGACAGTTTGAATTCCATACGTACACCCCGGTGGGCCCCACGCAGAATATTGGAAAGCAAAAGTGTTAACACTTTCAACGAAAGCAGATTGCATCCTAGCACCACCAGCACGGACTCGGTCTAGGCAGGGGCTCTATGGGACCCACCGTGATATATGGGTTTTATCCACTCCATCCAACCATTTTTTAATTTTTTTTCCAGAGATCAATGAAGGGTGTAATCTCAAAACTGAGGCAGATCCAAGGCTCAAGTGGACCAGCAACATAGGAAGCAGCAATGATAAAAACGCCCACCTAAGATGTGGGATTTGGTCATTTTTGGATTTGCTGTAAGTATCCCTGGTTCAGAAGATGCACAACCATGGATATATGTTGCCCATGAAGGTCAGTCCAGCACATGTGTTAGAGAAGGATCCAAGCTTGTTTACGCTGAAAAGTCCTCATGCTCATTTGCAACCACAGATATAGTTGTAAGGCTTAGGCATTAGTCTCAGATAACGGACAAAGTCCCGGGAGTAAAAAGATGAAGAAACTAGCGACACACCTAGCGACGATCAAACAAAAATCGGACGAATCCTTGAAAGACTTTATAATTCATTTCACATAGGCTTGATTGCCTTTCTCAGTGGAGTCAGGGACAAGGAGTTCCAGTTCACCCCCGACAAGTCCACTCCCATGACAATGGAGGAACTTTGAGCCAAGGCTCAGAAGGCATCAATGTTGAGGAGTCAGCAAGGGCCTAACGAGAGTCTGAGGCCGGTTCCAACGACAAGAGGAAAAAAAAAAAAAAAAAAGACTGAGGAGGCCTCATCCTCAGATAAAAAGAAAAGAAAGGAGGATTGGTGAGACCGATTCCCGAGGAGGGCAGGTCCCCCTAAGGGTCGGTACTCAGAGCATATCCCTCTGAACACTACACAGGAAAAGGCGTTCATGCACATCATGTACCAAAAATACATGAGGTGTCCGCCAAAGATGAAGACCGAACCCGAGAAGAGGGACAAAAGAAATACTATCGATTCCATCGAGACTATGTCCACGACACAGAGAACTGCATCTCCCTCAAAGATGAGATCGAGACTCTCATCAGGAAGGGTTATCTCCACAGCTATATAGAGCAGCAAGGCCACTCCTCCAAAAGACACGACAGATCCCTTTGTCCGCAAGACTGACCACAGCGGGACCGATCGCCTTAGCGGCAGGAGCAACAGACGCAAGAAGATTCTAAGCCTACTAACGATCTGAAATCAGAATCATCTTAGGAAAGCCCATGTGAGGAAGGCCCAATCTAGGCCTCAGCCAATATACTCGACCGAAAGGCCTGGAAAGCAGCCTAGACTACAACCCCAAGTCATCACCTTCTCCAAGGAGGATGTGAAGGGAATCCACTTTCCTCATGATGACGCCATCGTGGTGACACTGAAGGTGCCGAATTACAAGACCCACAGGATACTGTTGGACACCGAATCAACTTCATCGAATGTCCTGTATGCACAGGATAATGCTAGACACCGAAAGTTCAGCAAATGTCCAGTACACTGCTGCTTACGATCAGATGAATCTATCGAGAAGTCTCATCCACCCGATAAAGCCCCTGCTAGTTGGAATTGGGGGAGAAGTCGCGGATCCATAAGGTTGGATTTAAAAAAAAAAAACCATTAAGAAAACATTATGATGAGCCCTTTGGAATTTTTAATGGTGAGGCACTCAATCACTACTGTTCTCTGTGGTGTGGTCCACCTGAGATTTGGATCTGCATAAAATTTGGTACCCCATCCTAAAATGGTAAGGAGAAATGGATGGACGGTGTGGATATACAAAAAAACCTCAAGGTGGGCCCCACAATGGGGGTAACACCTACTGAGCTGTTACCTGGGTAACACCTAATTCACTCCCATAAGAGGCGAAAGGCAAGATACAAGGACACGACCTAGCAGTGATCCAGAACCAGCCATGTGGGTGGAACCCTGACCGTGGGGCCTATATATATATATATATATATATATATATATATATATATATATATATATATATATATATATATATATAATCTGTATTTGCTGGATCATTTCATGGAATGAGCCTAAAAATTAAGCAGACCCAAATCTCAAGTGGACCACACCACAAGAAACAGTTCCATCCATTTGTTCTGACAGATCATTTTATGGCATAGGCACAAAAATGAAGCAGATCCAAATCTCACGTTGGCCCACCACAATAAACAGTGGTGAAGGACCATGCCATAAAATGATCCGGCAAATCGGATGGACAACATAGATATACAACACAGACATCGAGGTGGGCTCCACGTCCCAACCAAATCACTAGTTCCGGATTCGAGGGTAAGTCAGGTCCAAGGCATAAAGGGCATGGACGGATATTTCTTGTATGGTTGGGTAATTTTGGCCGAGTATGCAAGACTCAGATGCCCTCCATCACTGACCACTGAAACTCAACGGTCAGGCTTTCTGTAACTCCCCATATACGGTTCAAAGATGTTCACAACCGTTGGATTAATTAACGGATGGGCAGGGGCGGAGCAAGGATTTTCTCTCGGTGGGCGCCATGTCCCCATTGTTTTCTATGGTGGGTCCACTTGAGCTTTAGATATGCTTAATTTGTTCTTTGGCTGGTGCCTTAAAATGATATATCCAAATGGATGGACAATGTGGATACAATACATACAACATGGTAGGCCCTATAAAACCTAATGACATCACTTCACGCTGTCAGTTGCTAATCCGCATCTGAGATTTACTGCAGACAAATTTCCTGCCAAAGCCGTCTGCAGGAAGTTCTTGCACTGAAAATTTACATAGGCCCACTGTGATGCTTTCAATTAATCTATATCGTTCATCCGTTTTTCGTGCTTATTTCAGGTCAAGAACAAAAAAATGAGGTAGATCCAAAACCACACTAATAGAGAAGAGGGAAAAGAAATCTCACTGTTTAAAACTTCCTGGGTCCTGTCAAAGGACTTGTGGGGCCCACTCTGATCTATATGTTTTATCCACGCTATACATCTATTTTGACGTATCATTTTAGGACTTGAGCTAAAAAGAATAGATCAATAGCTCAACTGAACTACACCACATGAACCAGCCAGGATTGAACTCTTACTGTTGAAAAGTCAGGGGCACCTCTACATGGCTCCGCCCGTGCGGATGGGTAGGATGGAGTTTAACGTAAAAAGATAAAAGAACTACCCAGCTTGGTGCTTCCCCGACTGTGGGACCAACTATGATGCATGTGTTTTATATTAGCACTATATTTCCATTTTGCTAGCTTATGTTATGGCATAATCCTAAAAATGAAGCAGGTCTACATCTCAAGTGGATGCACGTGATGAATTAGGTGAAATATTTGTATAGCCCTTTCATTCCGATGAGAAACGTTGTGAACGAATTTGATACCATATAAACAAATCTAGGAAAGTTCCAATGGTAGGTCTCGCCTGCTAGCGCAACTGGAAGACGCTTAGGCATTTCAACAGCAGGTCTCAAGTTCAAGTGCTAAGGAGATGCACTCACCAACCTTCGTTGGACCTGGATGTGTTGATGTGTTGGGCACTATAGGGCCCAATATATTGCATGTGATTTATATCCACGCTGTCCATCCATTGTTTACACGCATCGTTGAAACCTTTCTTAAGGCCTACTACAATGTTTATTTGTCATCTAACCTCTTGATAAGATCACTCTGACCTGGATGAACGGAAAACACAAATATCGGCCTGATACAAAACCTTTGCGGCCCAAAGAAGTTTCTAATGATGGGCACTCGATCACAACTGTTTCCTGCAATACGGTCCATTTGAGCTTCCAATCTACTTCACAATCACAACTGTTTCCTGCAATACGGTCCATTTGAGCTTCCAATCTACTTCATTTTTTTATTTCATGCCCCCAAAATAAAGGGGGCAAAACAGATGGACGGCAGGATATAAAACACATACATCACATTTGGCCCCACAGTGCCCAACACATCGACACACCACAGCTGCGGGTGGAAGCGAATTAGCTTACCTGGGAACATCTTAGTGGGTGTTACCCTAACCTCGTGGGCCTTAATGTATTTTTTGTATATCCACGCCCTATATTTATTTTTGCCATTTTATTTTAGGATGGGATCCCAAACCTCAAGAATGTCCAAATCTCAGGTGGACCATGCCACTAGAAAATTTGATGAAGAACCATTAATAACTTTTTGTGAGCTACAAAATTTTTGGATCAATATGATATTTGTATTGTACCTTCATCCAGATATTCTTTACGTTGTCAACAGGTTGGATTTTAAATAAACATTAATAAAACGTTACTATAGGCCCTTTGGAATTTTTAATGGTGTGGCACTCAATCACCACTTTTTCCTGTGGTGTGGTCCACCTGAGATTTGGATCTTCATAATTTTTTGAACCCCATCCTGAAATGGTATGTAGAAATGGATGGACGGTGTAGATATACAGAAAATCATCAAGGTGGCCCTCACAGTAGGGGTAACACCCACTAAGTTGTTACCCAGGTAACACATAATTCACACTTGCGAGGGGTTAACGACTAAAGTGGACCTAACCGTTAACTGGGTCAACAAAAGGGCGCTACTGTAGCAGAAAGATAAAAGTTAGGCCTTGGATCACGGTTCACCAGATGCTTTGAATCATTTTATCCCTCTTGTCCCTTTTCAAACGATACAAAAGTTGAGTGACCCGTAAGCCAAAATCGATTTCAACCCAATTGAGGGAGTGGGTCCCAACAAATAGTGAAATGGTCTCCCAGGCAAGATCAGATTGTTCATTTGAACCGACCACCCTTGAAACCCTAAGTGGGACCTTATAGGATTACCATGCAACCCCTCGATGGCCCACAAAAGTACCAACAGTCTCCATTAATTTCGATGATGTTTTCTTCACCGTGGTCCACTTGTGTTGAGTTTCGCCCTCAATTTTTTGTTCATGCCATAAAATTAAAACCTCCATCCTTTAGATGTAGTGGATCTTCCTTCAGACTAGTAATAAGCCACACAAAAGCCAACTAAGGCACTTACCGGATGTGGGGCCTCCCGCATTAGTCGAGAAAGAGCTTTTTATTTCCTTTTCTTTTCTTCCTTCTATCTTCTTCTAAGTAACACACTTAAGCACAGGAGGGATACCCCCACTAATCGGAGCTGGGGGTCTAGGGGGGCGGCATCGATGGAGGTCAGCAAGAGGGAGAGAGATAATTATCAATGAGGGAAAGAGAGATAGTTTAGTGAGATCCAATGATCGCAGATGGATCGTAGCTGGGTGACATAAATCATAGCTGGTAACTGTGGATCACGGATGTATGAAGAGGATTGCACATCAGTGGAGTGGATCATAGATGTGTGAAGTGGATCGCAGATCAATGAGTATTTGCGATCCACAGGAGGATATGCAATCCAGGGTGATTTTGACCCACTTTTGAGCAACTAAATTGTGTCCAAATTAAGTGATTCAAAGTCATTTGAAATGTTATTCAAATAAATTTCTAATAAGTATAAGGTCACCCAAATCGAACATATAATGAGGGAGTTATGCCGTTTTATGGGACAAAGTGAGAATTTATGATCCACAATTCAAATCAACAATTTAAGATAATTAGGATCCACGCTTGAACAACTAAATGGTATCAAAATGAGGTGATTCTAAATTCATTTGAAATATTATTCAAATAACTTTCAAATAAGTATAATATTACCCAAATTCGACATGTAACGAGGGAGTTATGGCCGTCTTCATGGGACATGGTGAGAATCTACGATCCACAGTTCAAATCAGCGATCTAAGGTGATTTGGACCCACTTTTGAGCAACTAAGAGGATTTCAAATGAGTTAATTCTAATCCATTTAACATATTATTCAAATAGCATTCCAACAAGTACAAGATCACCCAAATCGGACATGTAACGAGGGAGTTATGGACGTTTTCGTGAGACAGTGAGAATCTGTGATCCACAGTTCAAATTAGCAATCTAAGGTGATTCGGACCCACTTTTGAGAAATTAAATAATGTCCAAATGAGGTGACTCTAAATCCAATTGAAAGATTATTCAAATAGCTTTCCAACAAGTACAAGATCACGCAAATCGAATATGTAACGAGGGAGTTATATATGGCCGTTTTCATTGGGACCATGACCACGACATAGAGAACTGCATCGCCCTCAAGGATGAGATTGAGACTCTTATCAGGAAGGGTCATCTCCGCAGCTATATAGAGTGGCAAGGCAGCTCCCCTAGAAGACGCAACAGATCCCCTCATCGGCAAGACTGACCACAGTGAGTCTGATCACCTCAACAACATGAGCAACAAATGCAAGAAGATTACGAGCCTGCTGGCGAAATCAGAATCATCTAAGGAAGGCCCACGTGAGAGGAATGCCCAGTCTAAGCTTCAGCCGATATACTCGACGGAAAGGCCTGGGAAGCAACTTAGACTGAAACCCCAAGTCATCACCTTCTCCGAGAAGGATGCGAAGGGAATCCACTTCCCTCACGACGACGCCATCATGGTGACACTGAGAGCATCGAATTACAAGACCCATAGGATAATGTTGGAATCGGAAGTTTAGCAGATGTCTTGTATGTATAGGATAATGCTAGACATCGGAAGTTCATTGGATGTCATGTACGCTGCTGCTTACGATCGGATGAATCTGTCGAAAAGTCTCCTCCACCCGGTGAAGACCTCGCTAGTTGGATTCGAGAGAGAAGTCGTCGATCCAGAAGGGAGCATCGACCTCCCAGTCATTTTTGGTGAAGCACCAAACAAAATCAATCTTATGATCAACTTTCTAGTGGTGGACCGCAAGTCGACTGTAGACACCCCACCTTCGGCTACACTGTTGGTAGAGACAGCTGGTTGAACGGAGGACCATACCCCCAAATCCCAAGTCCAAACTCAGCCAAACCCACCCTTGTAAGCCCCATTCCATAGCCCAGTTCAAGCCTGAACCCAGTCAACCCAGTCCTAAACACCACCCTGAAAAATCCCCCATAAAAAAGTCCAGTCAAAAAGACCCAAAAAAAAGTCAAACTCACTGAGTCAACTCGCTGAGTTAACCCGCTGAGTCAACCCGTCGAGTCAACCCGTCGAGTCAAAACACCGAGTCAACCCGTCGAGTCAACCCGTCGAGTCAACCCGTCGAGTCAAACCACCGAGTCGACCCGCTGAGTCAACTCACTGAGTCGACCAGCGAGTCCAACAGCAGCCCCGAGGGAACGGCCGTACTCGCTGGAAACCGAGGAGCGGCCGTACGGGCGGCCCATGGCAGGCCGCCCGGACAAAATTACGACTTCTGCCACTCTCTGCTGCTATAAATACCCCCCTCCCCTTCTCATTTCAACAATCCATTCGAAGCCCTTCAAGTCCAGCCAGTCCGGGTGCGGTCCGAGTCCTCATCCACCCCTTAGCCCATTTTTCCACCAAGGAGAGCCCGAGTGAGGAGAGCCTAGCCCTGGTCCAGCCCAGCCTGACCACTGGTCCAAGCCTCTCAAGCCACCCAAGTCTTGATCCAGCCACTCGAAGCCAACCCTTGCGACACCTCCGTCCACCCAGCTACTCATTTTCCAGCATCATCTCATTTGCATCTAGCATAAGTGCAACATTTACTTTCATTCCAACCCCCCTGCTTCACTACAAGCACCTTGATTACTCAAGCACACATGCATATGTCTTTATATTAAGCACCTGTCAGTTCGAGCGTATGCTCTGGGCTTGCCCGTTGTTGGAACCTGCCCATCAGAAACTCTTACTGTTCAGACCTGCATTCACGCTTCACCATAAAACACCTTGATCATTCAAGCACACTGCATACGTCTTATATTAAGCACCTGTCAGTTCGAGCGTACGCTCTGGGCTTGCCCGTTGTTGGAACCTGCCCATCAGAAACTCTTACTGTTCAGACCCGCATTCATGCATCATGTCATCCATGAGAATATACGAGGATTAAATTAGACTTTCAAGTATTCGATCGATTCTGTGAAGTAGAGACCGTACTTCGGTACGGGCAGTGTGTGGGGTGCTTAACCTCTTCCCACCCTGTAACCGTGATCCCTTACCTTGAATCTCTGACCGCAGATCAACAGGAGTCATTTTAGAGGAAGGAATCTTCGGATTCCCTTCTCTAACGTTTCTACGGGGTCTAGCCGACTGTAGATTCGAAGTAACTGGCTAGTGGCGACTCTGGTCTTATATAAATTCACTTAAACACATCCAGCTCAATACGACAACCAAACGAAGCCCTCGAGAACGAGGCAAGCCAGTGGCACAAACGGCGATTTCGCACTCACGCATCCTCATCTCCTTCTTTTCCGAAAGGAAAGGGAAAGGGAGAACGACGTCGTGTGGGAGCGCGGAGAAATCGGCGAGGGTCCACAGAATGGCGACTCCACTGGGGATGAGCTAGTCCCACTAGTTGTGATCCGACTTGAAAAACAGAATCCTTCCCGTACTTGAAAGTCACTAATCCTCATACAATCTCATCTGCATAGCATTCTACCCAAAACCCAAAACAAACAAAAAAATAGAAAAATCCCTAAACCAAGAAAAAAAAATTGAAAATCCCACAAAAAGAGTAGAGTACAGTCCTCACCATTGCGCCTCCTCGGGCTCAACGTACGCGGAGACAACTTCCCTTCCGCAGCATAATCCGCACTCGGGCTCAGCAAGCCATGTCCGACCACGAAGAAGAAACTCATCACTTCCCTGCTCTCGAAATGACCGAAGCTCAACCTCCAGCGTAACAGCCCGTCGACAATATGCCAATCATACAAGAATTGGCACAAGGAATGAGAGCAATGCAAGAAATGCTCTTGCAATTCATGCAAGCACAAACCACCGCAGCAGCCAACAATCAGGTTGGCCCAGTTCAGCAAGCTCAGCAGCCATGCCGGGTCCTCCCGGCCTCCAGTTCAAATCAAGCACAACCATCGGAGTCTGCCCAAGACTACCGACAGCAGTCCATCTCAGCCCTTCGCTGTGGGGCATCCTTCTCAATATCTTCCTGCGACGACAAGGCCATCTCAGAGCACCTCCGTTGCAGGAACATCCAGTCAGCTTCCAGTCAATCTTGCAAACAACAATCTCAGTAGATCTCAGCATGTCCCCGCCGATGGGACACCTTTTCAATTCCAGCACATCCCCGCCGATGGGATTTCAATTCAATTTCCAGCAACAGGGACAGCACTGGCGAATGCCCACAATGGGGGTCAGTGTCAAGCCCACATCAATCAGCGGACAGTGGCGAATACCCAACAAGGGGGTCACTTCCCAGCATCTCAGCCTCCTGCAAACAGGAGCACTTTTCAATTCCAGCACATCCCCGCCGATGGGATTCCAGTTAATTTCCAGCAATCTTCAATTCAGCAAAATCCAGTTAATTTCCAGCAATCTTCAATTCAGCAAAATCCAGTTAATTTCCAGCAAGTTCCAGTTCAACCTGCAGTACAGTCTCCAGTTCAGTTACCATCAGTTCAAGCTCAAGTTCATCAGAATCCAGTTCAATCATCAAACCAATTTCAGCAACCCGCGGTTGCTTTTCAGCAAGCCCATAGGGTCGAAGACATCGACCACTATGCCGAAGAAGAACGTGCCTTATTCCAGGAGGCACCAGTCGCTCGAACAGATCACTCAGGACTGGACGAGTTGCGGGAGCAGTTCCAGATCTTGCAAAATCAGCTTCAGCGACAGCAAGGAATCGACTTACCTTCGACCAAGTTCAGAGACTTGTGTCCTTTCCCAGATGCTCAGGTACCTCAAAACTTTGAGGTTCCAAAGTTCAAAAGATACGACGGCAGCGGTTGTCCCACAGCACATCTCAAGGCCTTCTGTGGAGAGCTGAGTGCAATCTCAGGAAACGAAGGGGCCCTCATTCGATTGTTCCAAAAATCTCTGAAGGGCGATGCCCTAGATTGGTACACTTCATTGGACTGCCACCGCATCAGAACATGGGAACAGCTCTCCCAGGCTTTCGTCGACAGATTCGCATATAATCTCAACATGGCACCCAGAAGAGCCGACCTCGCAGCACTCAGGCAAAGGAGTGATGAAACACTATGAGCTTATGTGGGACGTTGGCGAGCTATGGCAGCCAGAATGCGGACACCCATCGACAATGAAGAACAAATCTCCATGATTGTTCATTCAACATACCCAGGCATATCCGGGTATCTCATCTCGCATCCGTATGCGAACTTCTCGCAGCTAATCCGTGCTGGAGAGCAAGTCGAAGCAGGAATCCGTGCCGGGACGATTTCCCCATGGCCTCATCAAGCCACTCCAGTCAAGAGGAACAGAGTGGAAGGAAGACCTATCGGGCACGGGAATGGAAACCGCAGTGGTTCTCCTCCCCGCCCAACAGAGGTAAACAACATCAACACCACTGCTCAAGGAAATCAACGTGCTCCCCCACAAGGACGTCAACAGTATCAGCAGAATCAAGTTCAGCATCAGCCTCAGCGATATCAGCCACAACCGAATCCTCAGCCACAGCCACCTCGACAACAGCAGCAGTTCAGGGGAAATGGCCAATACTCATACCAGAACAGGCAGAATTACAGGGAGTTCAGGAAGTTCACTCCACTCAGTCAACCACTTAGTCAAATCATGACTACGCTGGTACAAAAGCAGTTACTCACTCTAATGACACCTAGGCCTCCGCCTCATCCTCTGCCTCCAAACTACCGAGAAAATGAGTACTGTGCCTACCATCAAGGACGTGGCCACGCCACTGATCGATGTTATACTTTGAAGAATGCCATACAAGACCTGATTGATGACCGCAAGATCGTCATCTCGGTCCCTGGAACTTCTCCAGCAGCTTCCACCAACATCCTTCAGAATCCTCTGCCTCAGCATCCAACGGACCCCAGTTCGTCTCGTGGCCCTGCCAGTCAATAGTATAGAAGAAGGGGACCATATCGATCGCTTCTTCTCCCCTATTCAGTCCATTCATGCCTACACCTATGAGCCAACAAATCCTCCTCCAGTCTTGCAAGGGGCAAGTCCCTTTCTTCCTTCAATCTCCGAGCCAGTAGTGCTTGAAGGAGCACCTCCATACGATATACCAGCTGTTCAAGGGGCACCTTACAACCATTCAAGATGGGAACCAGTCGTCCTGGAAGGAGCACAATCATACATTGAGCCCACATACGAACCTGTCATCTTGCAAGGGGCAACTCCAGAACAATCCAATCCGCAATGGAAGGATTACACTCATCAGCAGCAAGAGCCCGTTGTCTTGGAAGGATCTCTTCCAGTCAAGCCTGTCATATTGCAAGGGGCAAGTCCCGGAGGCATATCAATCACGCTACGGCAGCTCGGACGAACAGAGAAACCTCCTGCCATATCAAGAGGACCAGTATTCATTCCATGGGAGCCTCCTGCCCCAGGAACAGTCAAGCCAGGACCACGACCTTATGTGGTCTATGAAGACAAGCCTCGATACTACCCCTTCAGCACAGGCAACAATGTAGTCCTCAAGGCAAAAGCTCCATATGAGGAAGATCTGGTACCCACAACAGCACCGTTGCAAGAACCGGTGGTCCTAGAAGGCAAAAGGGAGGAAAACTACAAAGAGGTTCCATGGCACTATCCAGAATGTGCAGAAGTGGGGAACATGAATCCCAATGGGCGTTGCATCCGAAGAGATAATCAGAATAGAGGAGATACCAAAGGCGCTCTCTCAGGCCTCGGCAACAAAAATGAAGCCGCATACGATGTAGCAACTCAGCTCAAGTCAATCCCTGCACAAATCTCAGTATGGGAGCTACTCTGCACATCTCGCATACACCGAGAAATGTTTGCCAAAACCTTGAACGATGCTCATGTCCCCTCCGATACGGCACCAGAGATGATAGCATTGATGATTGGACAACTCCTGGCTCCACGTGCCATCACCTTCACTGATAATGAGTTGCCACCAGAAGGACGCGATCATGGCCGATCCCTCAACATAGCCTTACGATACAAAGACCTCTGTGTTCCGCTGGTCCTTATCGATAATGGCTCAAGCTTAAATGTCTGCCCACTCAAGACTGCGGAACGTTTGGGAATCAGTCCCTCTTCATTTCGACCCAGCACCATATGTGTCAGAGCATTCGACAACACCCGCCGATCAGTGGAAGGGGAAGTCGACATAGAGGTACAGATAGGCCCGGAAGTCTCCACCATCACATTCCAAATCTTGGATATATCAGCCTCTTTCAACATGTTGCTCGGACGGCCGTGGCTGCACAAGGTTGGAGCTGTGCCATCAACCTTACATCAACGGGTGAAGTACATCTGTGGAAATCAAGTGATCTCTATCCACGCAGAGAAGGAGCTCATCATTCCTTCCAATGCTGCTGCCACTGAACCAGACATCCCGGTCATCGATATCCAACACTCTAAAGAAGACATCCCATTTCACAGTTTCGAATTTGAGACTGTGAACTCTATCGCCAATCCAGAACCAACAAGGGTGGACCGTGTCTTCTCACCGGCAGAGCGTCTGAGCCTCAAATACCGAATGAAGAATCACTTCAAGTCCAGAAAGGTACCACTGGTATATAACCAACGCAAATGGGGACTCGGATACAGGGCAACCTTCATGGACAAGAGAAGGAAGAAATTTCGGTGCTCACCCATCCAATTCGTCAAGCCAGGAGAACCTTGCAAAGATCCAGGAGGGAATCAACCGACTGCACTACACAAAGGCCTCCCGATGAGCCTAGTTTGGGCCACGTGGCCCCCCATTCGATGGGATCAGATTCTCGAACCCTCTAAGCCTCCAGAAGAAGGAGGAAATGATGAAGACGAAGAAGGAAGACAAATACAGCAGCTTTAGGACCAGGTTACTCTGACACCTGCTCCCAACCAGGGGCACAACTTGCCCACTTCTCTCAACCAGGGGCACAACCTGCCCACTTCAATCAACCAGGGGCACAACTTGCCCACTTCTCTCAACCAGGGGCACAACCTGCCCACTTCAATCAGCCAGGGGCACAACCTGCCCACTTCAATCAGCAAGGGGCACGACTCGCCCATCTCATCACCAATTAGCAAGGGGCACGACTTGCCCATCTCTGCAAAGTCAACATCATCAATCATCAGCCAGGGGCAGAAGCAGCCCATCCATTGGACCAAGAAAGGGAAGTGGCCAGCCCTAGATTGGTCTGATGTCCAGGTTCCAAACTTGTGTCTAGCTGTGGAACCAGACGAACTGCAATGCGAGGTAAGTGACCCGGGAGGGACTGAGTACGACTCAGATCTCGAACCTGACCAGCAAGAAGTCATGGTCATTGGGCCAGATCGTGACTCTTCGCCCAAATCATCAACCCCCACCTCTTCAGGGGAGGAAGTGTGGGGTCCTGAATGGTCATCTGTTCCCCTCACTTTTGAATCAGCCAAAGAGCCATCTGAGGGCTCTGGCTTCCAAAAAAAAACGCCTGTTTAGGCAGCGACCGGAACTTTGGAACAAGTTGGGATCAATCATGGTCTGCAATGCCCGCTTGTTCAAAGTCCCGCGAATTTCGAAAAGCCAAAAAAATCAAAAACTTTCAAAAACCAAAAACATCTAGCATCTCAATTTCAGAAAAATCTCAAAAATCAAAAAATATTTCTTTCCCTGCATTCAATAGTGTGCCAAGTTCGTCTAAAGAGTCGCATGAGTTTGAAGTCGAATCATATGATTTCGACATCGAATTAGACTTTGAGCTCATGGGTCTGGACGAAGCTCGGGACGAGGAAGATGATGATCCTGCTCCCGAACTTGAGGATCTCCTCAAAAAGTTTGAATCTAAAGCCAATGTTGTAGCCGATGATTTCGAGATAGTAAACTTGGGGACGCCTGAGATCCCTAGGGAAGTACGCATTGGAAAATCGTTGCCACCTGAGATGAAACAGAAAATGATAGAGTTCCTAGCTCCAAGATTGTCCAACTTCGCGTTCTCATATGAAGACATGCCGGGGCTCGATGAAGAGCTCGTTGTACACCATCTGCCAACCAAGGCAGATATGAAGCCAGTGAAGCAAAAACTTCGAAGAATGAAGCCAGAATGGGCTCTGAAAGCCCGAGACGAAGTCATCAAGCAGTACAACGCGGGATTCTTGGTAGTCTTCAACTACCCTGAATGGCTCGCCAACATCGTGCCAGTACCGAAGAAGGATGGCAAGGTTCGAATGTGCATCGACTTCCGAGATCTCAACAAGGCCAGTCCTAAAGATGACTTCCCTTTGCCACATATCGACACTCTGGTCGACAACACCGCTGGATACAAGATCTTCTCATTCATGGATGGGTTCTCAGGTTACAATCAGATCAAGATGGCCGTCGAAGATCGCGAGAAGACAGCATTTATCACTCCCTGGGGAACCTTCTGTTACAGGGTAATGCCGTTCGGTCTGAAGAACGCAGGAGCAACATATCAGCGAGCAATGACAGCACTATTCCACGACATGATGAACAAAGAGCTCGAAGTATATGTGGACGACATGATCGTCAAATCTCGCACAATTGAAGGACACTTTGAAGATCTGAAGAAGTTATTCAACAGATTAGAAAAGTACAAGCTTCGCCTCAACCCTCAGAAATGTGTCTTCGGTGCAATGGGAGGTAAGCTCCTCGGCTTTATGGTGAGCGAGGATGGCATCAGGGTCGACGAGACCAAAACCAGAGCAATCATCGAGATGCCCCCTCCTAGAACAGAGAAAGAAATTCGTGGCTTCCTCGGCAGAATTCAATACATCAGTCGCTTCATCGCACAGCTCACACCTATCTGTGAGCCCATATTCAAGCTCCTTCGGAAGAACGTCCCAAAAGAATGGAATGACGATTGCCAAGTCGCCTTCAACCGCATCAAGAAATATCTCATGAATCCTCCAGTCCTAGTGCCTCCCACTCCCGGACGACCACTATTGTTATACATCTCGGTAGCAGCAGAAGCCATTGGCTGTGTCCTCGGCCAACACGACGAAACCGGGAAGAAAGAACAAGCAACATACTATTTGAGTCAAAAGTTCACCGACTACGAGACCAGGTACTCCCCGATCGAGAAGACTTGCCTCGCCCTAGTCTGGGCAACTCAGCGACTCCGTCAATACATGATTGCATTCCCTATTCTCCTTCTCGCTCACATGGATCCGCTCAAATACCTGTTCGAGAAACCGGCACTCACTGGAAGGATAGCTAAATGGCAGCTACTCTTGTCTGAGTTCGACATCACCTATGTCACTCAAAAGGCAATCAAGGGACAGGCCCTCGCCGATCATCTTGCGGCTCACTCTCTCCTGGACTATCAGCCGCTCAAGACATTCTTCCCTGATGAAGATCTCTTGCTCATTGAAGAGGAAGAAAAGAAGAAAAAAGATGAATGGACGTTATTCTTCGACGGCGCAGCAAATTCTAAAGGGAGTGGTATTGGAGCAATCCTCTACTCTCCAGATGATGTCCCTATTCCTATCTCGAGACGCATCGCATTCGAGTGCACCAACAACATGGCAGAGTACGAAGCATGCATCGCTGGCTTAAGGGAAGCCATAATCTTGGGCGTCAAGAAGCTACGAGTATTTGGAGACTCACAGCTTATCATCAATCAGACCAATGGCGAATGGAAGACCAAAGACGAGAAGTTGATACCATATCATGTGTATCTTGACAATCTGATCGAAGAATTCAAGGAAATCACCTTCTCATACATGCCCAGAGCCAAGAACCAGTTTGCAGATGCTCTCGCCACGCTCGCATCAATGCTCGAGATCCCAAAAGGAGCTTCAGAATGGGAGCTCACAGTCGAAATTCAAGAAGAACCTGCTTTTTGCCTGCAAATAGAAGAAGCCGAAGCTGTCCCTGACAAACCCTGGTATGCCGACATCAAGCAATATCTCGAAACCCAGGAGTATCCAGAATCAGCAACAGCAACAGCAACAGATCGCCGAACCATCCAACGTTTGGCCGGCCAGTTCACCATCAGTGGCGAAGTTCTCTACAAGCGATCCTATAATCACATCCTCCTCCGATGCGTCGATGAAACAGAAGCTGCAAAGATCATGAAAGAAATACACGAAGGAATCTGTGGCCCACACATGAATGGGCACATGATGGCAAAGAAGATTCTACGACTCGGCTACTACTGGCTCACCATGGAGACAGACTGCTGCAAACACGTCAGAAAATGCTTCAAGTATCAAGAGCATGCGAATCAAATCCATGCCCCATCATCAGAGTTATACAACCTGACCACCCCCTGGCCCTTCTCCATGTGGGGACTCGACATCATCGGCAAGATCAGTCCCAAAGCATCAAATGGTCACGAGTACATACTTGTGGCAGTCGACTACTTCACCAAGTGGGTAGAGGCAGCCTCATACACCACGATTGCAGCATCTCAGGTGATCAAATTCGTGAAGAACAACATCATATGCCGGTATGGAATCCCCAATGCTATCATCACAGATAATGGAACCCCGTTCGTCAACAAGAAGATGGATGACTTCCTCAGCAAGTTCAAGATCCAACGTCATCGTTCAAGCCCCTACCGTCCCCAGATGAATGGTGGGGTAGAAGCCGCAAACAAGACAATCGTCAGGATACTCGAGAAGATGGTCGTGACCTATCGAGATTGGTCAGATATGCTCCCATATGCACTTTGGGCCTATCGAACGTCTGTACGGTCTGCTACGGGCGTTACTCCTTTCGAGCTTACTTATGGAATGGAAGCAGTTCTACCAGTCGAAGTGGAAATACCATCACTTCGGGTGTTATTAGAAAGCGGAATTGAAGAAGGAGAATGGCAACGGGCCAGATTCGATCAGTTGCAGCTAGCAGATGAAAAGCGCATGCGTGCACTAAGTCATTCACAATGTTATCAGAAAAGGATCGCTCGGGCTTACAACAAGAGAGTCCGAAAAAGAAGTTTCAAGGTAGGCGACATGGTCATGAAGAAGATTCTACCGTCGCACCTTCCAGATCCCAGAGGAAAGTTCAAACCCTCGTGGGACGGGCCGCTGATCGTCAGAGAAGTACTTCCCGGAGGCGCCCTCAGACTCACCAGCATGAGAGGGGTGGATCTTCCTGAGCCAACCAACGCCGACAACGTGAAAATCTTTCACGGGTAAGTCATTCTGACCTTATCAAGAGTTACTTTAATAGAGCTGAAGTCAAGAGGTCGAAGCTAAGACCTCTGAGAAATCGTTCCTGTCCACCAACAAGTGTTTCAAATAAGGGGACTCCAAAAGAGAAAAATACAAAAAAAAAAAAGAGGGGGGGATTCAAAAAGAGACAAAAAAAAAGAGAGAGAAAAAGAATGCAAAAGAAAAAGAAAAAGAAAAGAAAAGAAGAAAAGAGAAAGAAAAAGGGAAGCCAAAGCAAGGCACCCAAGAAAAAAATCAACCCAAGAAGAAACACAGTCATCCATCCATTCATCTCAGAGGGGTCTTTAGCAAAGACAGACAGCTCTATTATCGTAACTCAGGATAAGGGCTGAAAGACTGCCATCGGCCGGCAACGACGGATTTCCGACCTCTAGCCGCCGCAGTTATCCAAGGATGCCGAAAAAGAAAAAGAAAAAAAAAAGAGAAAAAGAAAATGTGTGCCTAAACAAAGAGGGCGGAGTGAAAACCCGAAAGGGCGCTCCGAGTAAAAACAGTGGGCATACAGCGGACTTGGTGAAAACCTGAAAGGGCGCCAAGGGTAAAAACAGCATAGCTGCCAAGGGGCAGGCAAGACCAAATACCCGGGACGTGGTGAAAACCCGAAAGGGCGCCACGGGCAAAAATGACGGGAAAAAGCCGGCTGTGGTGAAAACTCGAAAGAGCACTGTAGGCAAAAATGGCTCAAATGAAAAAAAGAAAAAATAAAAGTGCAGGTACCAAGAAATCAGACAGTCCAGATCGGTTCAAGCAGTGAAAGTGCAAGAACAAGAGGAAGTACAGTCAGGAGCAAAGAACTCTACAAACTCTGACAATCTCAGGAAGCAAGAGTTTCCGTTACCTACATCTCTAGGGAACCAAAGGATCAAGCAAGTCAAATCTCGAGATATCGGTCAAATCATTGACCGAGCCCCAGTTCTGATTCCTATATCCCGACACAAAATCCAGACACACTCACAAGACAACTCATGGCACAGTAGATTTTCAAACAGTTTTTTTCTCTTTTCAATTAAATGCATTATATTTCTCTTACACATATCATCTTTTTCAAAAATACAAAAAAAATGCATCATCATCAATCATATATGCAAAAATCAGTGTGCAGGTGGCCAACACAATCAATCTCTACCCTCCTCCTCGGCCACATCAGGTGAGTCCTCTGACTCATAAAAAGATAGTCTCGCTCTCAACCTGCTCACCTCCATACGCAGGTAATGCGCCTCATCGCGCTCAAGGGTACGGATCGCTGTCTCCTCATCAGACAATCTCTGATCGGCAGCCAATCTCCTCGACATCATCTCGCAATGATACCGAAGTGCAGAGATCTCAGACAGCAGATGGCCATGAGTGGCCAAAAGGAAGCCAGGATCGACAAAAGGGCGCTTCTCAAAAGGTTCATATGAACCAGATGAAGAGCCAGCATCTCCAAGAATATCCTGCTCATCCTCATCAGCAGTCTGGTGCCAACAAGGGATACGTCGATACAAAGACTGCTCCGCAACCCAGTACTGATATGGGGCGGTCGCCATCGGAAAAGTCCGCAGCTCAAATCCCAACAAATCAGCTGTCAAATAACTCGCCCAAGAACAATCAATCCGGGTCCTGAAGTCAGAGGATCTAGGTGGAAGTGCCCGACGCCCGATACCCGTAAAAGCGAAAAGAGGAACATCCTGCTCATACCCAAACTGCCGCAGGAACCGAATGGGATGGTAAGAGAAGAAAGATCGAAAGCCTACCAACATCAGAGGAAGGCGGTGTGCATCGCAAAGCACTGGAAGAAGTGAAAGCCAAGATGACTCCCAACGAACATTCCAGTCACGAAGTTCAGCGAACATCCTGCGATACAAGGGCTCGCTCATCCTAGCCGTATGCGGAAGGAACTCCAGGATATAACGCATGATGTCAGAGCTAGGGATGCCAGGAAGAGGTACAGAAACAGTCAGAGAAAGGCGCTCCCATAGCCAGACCTGATCACAGAAAACGAAAGAAGTTCAGCTAAAGCAAAGCAATCCCCAACAAAGCAAAAAAAAAAAGGTGTAGAAAGAATACCTGCAGGAAGGCACAGCAGCCGCGAAGAACACGAGTACGACCAAGGGCGCAGTCAGTCAGCCCATCAAATAGCTCGGCCAAAATGAGAGAAATGATCCCCTGCCGACGGACAGCTCGGCTCATCACCTCGAAAAGCAAAGGAGTCTGAGACCTGCGTCATCCCGAGAACAGCACCTCAGCAATCAAGCAAAACATCAGTGCGTTCCGAGCAAAGGTAGAACCAGCCGTACTCTGGGGACCCGAAAAAAGATCATACAGCAGGTCCAAAGAGAACACTACAGCATCCTGGCCACTAGCTGCAGGCCGAACAAGATAAGGGATCCCAAACCAGTTCTGCGGTGTAGCAGTCTTCGGCGATGTCTTCGGCGAGAAGTACTGAGCATAATCCCAGGGTAAGCCTGTCAAGCGTGCAAGCTCCTCCAAAGAAGGCCCCATCTCCATATCGTTGAACGCAAACAAGTTCAACGAAGGGACCCAGTCAATCAAGGCAGCTCCGAGCATCCTCCAGTCAATGTCAACTCTAGCCATATGAATCAGACTGCTAATGTCACGCCCTGAAATTCGGAACCCGAGTACAATAACCCAAAGCCCGAGTTCCAGGGTGTGAATTTTAAAATTCGAGCACAGATTCCTTGAAATTCCATTCCACACATCGTATAACTAAAATAAATCCCAAGTATAACGCTTCTTTTCCACTAATATCTTATTACATTGAATTTTATAAGATAAAATAAATTAAATACAATTGGCGTTTGAGTAACACGTGCCCATCTGAATACTCTACTCTGTCTACGTCTTTTCCTTCTTGAAAACCTACAAGAACTGTGGTGATTTTGGTGAGCTAAAAGCCCAGTGAGGTCATTTCCATCACAGGTAATATTCCAGTTAATAGAAGATATGACGGAAATCATCAACGGATAGAATTGTATGAAATATACGAGAATAAGGTTGTGATTAATATACTGATGTTTTATTATGAATGGAATATGATGTCATGTATGTCATGATACGTGTGAGAGCAACAAACGTCTAGGAACTCGTTGCCACTGAACATTAGGAACCTGTCGCAAATCAACCATGCTCACCTAACCTGTACAACGAGGCGACAAATCAACCATGCACGCCAGTGGGCAAATCAACCATGCACCACTGATCCAACCGAGCAAATCAACCATGCTCAATAAGTGAAACGACCAGAACTCGCTGCCACTGAACATTAGGAACCTGTCGCAAATCAACCATGCTCACCTAACCGGTACAGCGAGGCGGCAAATCAACCATGCACGCCAGGAGTCAAATCAACCATGCTCCTGTCCTGTCGCAGTGTATAAATGTATGCACATGTATGTATTTATGGAAGCAGTCATCAAGCATACAATGCGTATCAAAATTCAAGTCCAATCACGCCATGCATGTGTTTACTTTATTCAAGTAATTCTTTAACTCAATTTAGTTATTGTCAATCGAGGAATTTAAGAAGATCATCGCGTAAGGTTTAGTGTTACGAATAACTAAGGTTGTTCTAAGAGTTATGTATTGTACATTATCTAAACTTAAGTTGTTGTTGATTAAGAAGTTTAAAAATAATGTCACGTGGAATCTTGAGAATACTACGTGTATCTAGGGGTACATGTTGGCGACATCACCTGTATGAAATCCTACATTGAATTGTCGTGGAATTCTGACATGTGCATTAAAAAGGAAAACTTGATAAAATTAATTCAATAAGAAAAGGATAATTGGCAGGTGAAATTTAAGGATATAAATCGGAGGTGGATGGATCCCTTACCTAGGATCAAGTTTATGACTTTACGTTAAAGTTAAAAAGAGATCGATGGATGGATCGTTACCTACGAACCATGTTGAAGGATAACATGAAAATTGGACATCATACTTGGGAAGAAAATAAATTAAATAGAAGAAACATTAACTAGAAATTTTTATAATGAATCACTCACTGATATGACGATCTCTAGGCTCCAAACAAGCCCAAACTTGAATCTGAGTTGGCTCAGCGAGTCGACTCGGTTTAGAGAAGAAGTTTCTTCTTCTTTCTTCTTCTTTTCTTTTTCTTCCTTTCTCTTTCTTCTTTTCTTCTTCTTCTCTTTCTTTCTTCCTCTTTCTCTGATTGATCTATGAAGGAGGGGAGGGAAACGGATGGACGGTTTTATAACTCACCTCAGTGGGTGGAAAAACGTGGTGCGGACGAAAGTTAATTTCTCGGTTCGAGTGGGAGATGTAAAAGAATAGTGACTCGGCATTATTATACAAAATAAACCGTTGAGAAGTTAGGTGGGGTCCACATGGTGTTTTGGGAGAGGTTTGGACCGTCCATGCAAAACGACGAGTGGGATCTTGATTTCCTTGTGTTTGGACGGTGGTTTGGAATGGGCTGAACTATTAATGAAGCAAAACCAAACTTGGTCGGACAAGGTTTAGAATGGGCTTGGATGTAATGGACGGAATAGATTGGGTGTGGGATCATGTTGATGGATGGCTTGAAGGCCACCAACAAGGGCAACAGGCGGACGTTGTTACGTAGAAGATGATGAAGAAGAATCGTGCTTGGATTCTTCTTCCTTATTTTTATTTTTATTTTACGTGCACGTGTAATACACTTTTTATGCTCCACTTGTAAGTGGGGGTCCACTTGTAGTGAATTTAGCTAGTTTCCTCCGTCCAACTAATGACCAACATAAAGTTAACCGTCGATGAGAAAAATGAGGCAGATCCGAGTTGAGGTGGAGATGTGCATGATGTGGATCTTGGCGTTCTTGGTTTTAAACGGTTGATTGAAGTGGATCATAAGATCAACTTTTAGGACCAAGGTTTAAAATTAATAAGTTTATGAGGAGGAGAAGATGGATGGACAGCTTGGATCAGCAAAGTGGGGTTCAAAAAAATGGATAGTGTGAGCTGCATGGATCCTCAGTAACGGACGCTGCGCAAAAAGACTTCTTCCTTTTTTTTTCTTATATCACGTAAACACCTTGAATACCGCTTCCTTCACAAGTGGGGTCCATTTCAGGTGGATCGGGACCACCCGATCCGTTCAACAGGCCAGCAACCTATATTTAACCATTGACGTGAAAGGTGGAATGGATCCGAATTAAGGTGGGCCACTTATGGCTCGATTTCTAATTAGGACATTTGTAGGATGATTGGATGGATGAAATTCGACGTGTACAGTTAAATTATGTACTAGAACTAGTGTATGAAGTTTCGTGTGAAAGTGAACGTTAGAAATTATAATACTTAAAAACGGAGGTGTAACTTAAGTTTGACTGATGGCATTTTCGTAATTATTGTAAATTTGTAAGTTTTTTGGAATCTAACATTTCTACACTATTACAGGGTTTATTTTGAGCAACTTTAATAAAGGGACCATACTAAAATTCCATACGGATTATTTAATATTAATTTACTAATATTAAAGTTATTTAATTTATTAAATAATTAACTAAATTATAACTTAAATGATTCTAAAATTCTAGAGTTTTATAAACATGCCTGATGAGTTTCATAGGGTTGAAAAATCAATGATCTAAGAAAATACTTGGTGACGGTCAAGATATTTGAATCAGATTTATGGACAGACATGTGTATAGGACGGTGTGAAGATCGTACGGCGAATTTATATTGATCGTAGAATTCGAAATCGAAGTGGATGGTTAGATCATTCAATCTAGCAACGATAAATCATTTTAATAGACAGTCTATTGACTTAACTAAGTACGCCAAGTTTTTCAGAGGTCTGAAATGTATCAGATTACGTATAAAAAGTGTGACGTGTGTGTATGCGTATGAACGACGCGTCCTAAAATTTAAATTCTTACTTGTGAACTGTAACACTCGTGTACCTACTCGCGTACTAAATTTTCGGGGTATTACATTCTACCACCCTTGCACAGAATTTCGTCCTCGAAATTCGATCCACCTACTAAACTAACTAATAAAGATATTTTCCCTAGAGTGTCTTACATGATTTATGAATATAACGTTTGAGGGCATACAAGTATGTCTACTTGCTAACAAGAATGTCGGTTCTTACAGCTAAAGCCATAAGACTCCAAATCTCGAATCTCATAAGCTGACAAGCTATCAAGCCAAGCAAGCAGTCGTGGCGAGCAGGAAGAACGAGGAAGCAGCTGACAAGTCCTCAACGGTATCCCCTCCAGCACAAAAGGCCCAGAAATCGAGGACAACTCATCAAGGATCGGAAGGTCAACAGGCGAAGGAGAAGGAAAAGCTGGAACCTCTGCCGACTCGACAACCCCTGATTGGCCCTCAGTGGCGGCTATGTCTGATATAGTCGCATCGCCATCTGAAACTGTCATAATCTCAGCTGCATGAGAAGACTCGCCCACCTCATGAACAGAATGCGCAAAGGGCCAATGACCAAAGGAAGGACAATGCTCCCAACCAAAAGGACTATCAGTGAAGATCACACTGCACATCGTGGCATCCTGACCAATCTGACCGTCAAAGAATACATCTGAACCATCCAAAAGGGTCTCGGTTACCCCGATCGAAGAATCAACTGCCAGATCCGGACCTGCGGCCCTCTCCAGTAGGAGATCATGAATCCAATCATCATCCTGGCCGATCAAAGGGATCATCGAGGCATCCACACCGTCCATCATCAAGGGGACATCATCAATGATCACATCAAGTCCACCCAAACAAGTGTGCCGCACATCCTGGCCCTCATCCAGAGCATCCAAACCATCAAAGGTACCATCTGAGCCATCCATACCATCCAGACATGAGATCAGCCCATCTATGTCTCTCATAGTCCCATCATCAACGTCCATCACATCATCCATGGGACCTACACTCAAGGGATGCATAGCCTCACCTATGTCCCATCCCATCATCTCATCCATACCATCCATTCCTCCCATAATGAGGGGCCCATTCAAATCAGAAAATCCAGCCATCCCACCATTAATGGAGCTATTCAAAGCTCCACCAACTCCATTCCCTAACCCCTCATCAATGCTTCCATTCAATGCACCATCTATACCCTCCATTAAAGGAATCCCTCCATCATTAAAGCCCTCACCAAGTGCTGGAGTGTGGGACCCACCGACCTCTCCCACTATGGCCCACAAGTCATCATCCAGAGCTGCCCAAGAAAGGACAAAATGGGAAGAGGACAAGATGAAGAGAAAAGACAAAGGGAAGAGAAGATTCATGGCTGAATCGAAAAAACAGGCACAGAGAATGTGGGGGACAGGAAAAAGGGACAGCAGAGGATGTCCGAACCAGGGCCAGCCCAGGCCGCTCAAGAGGCGAGCCTTGGGCGGCCTGCCCTGGGCCGCCCGTACGGACGCAGATCCCCTCTCTCCGCAGGATTGGCTCCAGGGCTTTTGGTAGGTGAGGCTGACAGTCCACGTCAGCAGATGGCGCTCCGTGGGCCGCCCAAGGCTCCGGTCCACTCCAGATTTCGACTGAAGATGATCAAGATCATACAAAAGGTGCCCCACTGGTCCAATCATGAAGCAATGTGACCGGAATAGGGCTGATCAAGCCAAAGAGAAGGAAAGGTGATCAAGTGGGGGCCACAAGCAATCCAAGCCATTCAAAGACTAGATCATCACGATCTAAACCATTGAAGAACCTACATGAGCCGTCAAACAACAAGATCAAAGGTTTGATCATCACAAGAAGGGCCAGAATCCAAGATCTAATCATCAAGTGGGCCCACAAAGCCAAATCAAGCGATCAGAGACGTTCAAGCCATCATCCACACCATGAGAAGCATTCCTAGCCTCACAAATCATCAAAAGAGATGCCCCAAAGTAAAACCAAGGTTTCAAATGGGCCCACAGGGCCGAATCTATCAATCTAAACCATTCAAGGGCTAGATCATCAGGATCCAAACCATTGGAAAGCTTACACAAGTCATGGAGCAGCAAGATCAAAGGTTCGATCATCAAAAGAAGGGCCAAAATCCAAGATCTAAACATCAAGTGGGCCCACAAGGCCTGATCAAGCAATCTGAACCATTCAAGTCATCACCCATGCAACTAAGCAGTCTCAAATCATGAAGGAATGAGTCAAGAGTCAAAGCATCCAGACATCACCAAGGAATTTGGGAGAAATCAAAGCCTGTATATTCATCCAAAAGAGCTTGATACAAAAGGGGACAAAAACAAAAGTACAAGGCCATATAAAGCAGAGCCAGCTACAAGTCACCAACATAATCATCATCGCCCCTCCTCACGTCCCGCTCCCGACGATAAAGATCCATCAAAGGAGCAGTCACTGAACCTCCAGCATACCTGCGACGGCCACCTGGAACGTAAAGCGAAGGAAGCAAAGGCCCCTGGCCAAATAGCAGATACCACTCGTCATAATCACGATCCTGGATCGTGAAACGGAAGCCAGGCTGGCCCACCAGAGCCTCAACTCTCTCATCAGCTGGCATCCGAGCAGCTGGAGGAGGTGCAGAACAGGGGACCCGAGCTACCCCAGTGACTTGCCGAAGCAATCTCTCTCCCAAGTACCATTGGAAGGACTCAGCGTCAGAAAGCATAATACGGAGACATGAAGCATCATATGCCTCCACGCGCTGGGGTGTGTAGTAGAGAGGGAAACTAGCGTACGGCATCCGGGCAAACTGCAGCAGAAGAGGTTACCACGATCAGTTACAAGTACAGTACAAGGACAAAGACAAGCAAGATACTTACGTCCTCAACGGTCAGCCCGTCTATATCAGCACGCCAATTGTCCCCGGGAACTCGGGAGTTCCGCTGACGATTCTGCTGATGCCAGTACATGTGGCGATACTGAGCGGGTTCAATGTCATCTCGCATCCTCGGCGCAAGATGCGAAAAATGGTCATAAAAACAGGTCTGGATGAAAGTACATTTAATGATCAGAGAGAGAAAGGAGGCAAACGGCTCCAAAGAGGATGAAAGAAGAGGTACCTTAACAACAGGCCAGAAGCCTGTGAAGGACCGGCTATGCCGACAGGTCTTGTCCAGACCTTGAAAGAGACGGGTCAGGATGGCCCCATTCCAGTTATAGGGGTGATGAAGGTCCTCGACTAAACGAAGAAATTTAGGATCAACTCTCTCATTCGCATGGCAAAAAAGAAAGGATCCAAAAGCATAAGTGATCATGGCCCGCGCTTTGTGGAGGGCCTCTCGCTCGGTGGTAGGGACGACAGAAGCAAAATTGTTATAAAACCATCGCATCTTCACTTGATGGCCTTGGAATTCACCCTCAGGAGGGACGTCACCAACAAGCCGTAGCCAATCAGTGGAAGAGAGGGGAGCTAGAGAGCTCACTTGAGGGACAATTGCCCCATGAAAAGGGAAGCCTATCTGCATGTAAATATCCAAGGGGGTTATTCCCCACTCCCCACAAGGGAGTTGAAAGGTGTGGGTCTCATCCCGCCACCTCTCACAAAGGGCCGCAAGCATCATACGGTTGGCGTCGTTATTATGGAAGCGTAGGGTGAGGAGGCCAGCAAAAGGAGTACCATCTAGTACTCGCTCAAGCAAGGGCTGTGGCTCCTTCATCCAATTGTCCCAGCGATCCCTGGTACCTCGACCCTTGATAGCAGGAAGAGGTTGATGCTCCATAGCTAGGGAACACATGTGGTCCCCTCGGCGGACAATGAAAGCAGGATCATCCTCGTCAACCACTTGGTGGCCCCTAGTACCATCCGCCATGGAATCCTACAAGCTTGGCAAGGTAAGTCCCTATCCTTTACCCATTAAAATCCAAATTCTCATCCAAGAAACCCATGGGATTGGACTCACATTCAAATGCAAAATCTAAAGTCCAACTCCATGTGTCACTTAGGATATGTGTTGGACCCATTGGAAAAAGTAAGGCCTGCCTTAAAGAAGGTGGCATGGCATGCCTCAGGTAAGAAAAGTCCATCATCCAAGGACACATTTTGGACAACAAGTGCACTCAAGTGCCATGAGATCAACTAAGGATGAGAGTCCTACTGCACATGAGAAGTTCCTCTTCAAAGTCCACATGTGGCCAAGGATTGACTCACTTTTATGCCAAGGTCATGATTCTCACTTAGGATGTCTCCATCTTTTTACACATATGCATGGACAAGTGGGGAATAGAAAGGAAACGGGTCCCCAAGAGCAACCCAAATGCCTCATCTCAATGGATTGGAGAGAGCACATAGCCCACTTGAAGAACATGAGGACCCATTCATGGGTTAACCATGGGCAACCTTATGTGCCTCATCTTGATGAAAATTTTGACCACGAAAATGCAACAAGGAGGTCTACCCACAAACATATGAATCAAAGAAGCTAAGGGTAGAAAGTCGATGCACATAGCCCACATGAAGAATCAAAGTTGAAAATGCCCATGAAAAGGCAAGTTTGGGCAACTTATGTGCACCAACTTTTTCACCAAAAGGGAGACCATTTGAGCACAAAAGAGCATGGCTTGATGAGTCACCCAACCATCATGAAAATGGATAAGAATGGTACACATAGCCCACTTGAAGATCAAAATCCAAAATGTCCCAAGGCATGGGACAAAAATGGGTAACTTATGGGTACCATTCCTGCTCACAAATGGAAGAAGAAATCACTCATATTTGAATGATGATGGGTGATCCACCAAGCCCCCATAGAAAAGTTCAAAGAGCTATGGTTGTATGGACACTCACTCGAGGATCATCCAGTTGAGGTTGATAACATTAAAGGGAAACTCTTGAGAATCACATTCCTACCACAAAGGAAGCCATTTGAACTTAGTGAGATTGTGGGAACAACTCACTCATGGGACTTGTAGATGGTCAAGTAACTCAAGTCCTCCATCCATCAAGAGAGAAAGCATGAAAAGAAAAAGCCTACATGAACAAAGTGTAGTGGGGCACACATGGTTCAAAGAAGTACCCAAGTTTCAATGAAGGCCCAAAAGCCCATCCACATGAAAAACTCCAAGGAGCCCACCACACTTTGTGCAAAGATGTACATCATAATCAAAGAAATAGTGGAAGACTTGGGCTACTTGTCCATATAAGCCCACCTAGGAAAACTAGCCCACTTGAGATCCAAAATGAAGAATGGGCTAGCCACCTTGATCCATACACATGTAAAGAAAGATGGGGTCACCCAAAGTGAGCCCCATGAGCCCAAAACTTGAGATGGGCCCTACCATGCCCATGGGCCCAAATCTTGAAAAGAAGAGGGAAAAGAAAGGATAGTTCCAAAGGAAAAATGACAAAGGCAAGAAAGCATGAGGGAGCCCAAAATGAAGCATTGGGCCCATCAAACACACCAAGGGCCATGACTTCACTTTGAGCCCATTTGATACACATGAAAAGAGGCCCAACTCCCATGAAAAAGATAGAGTATTTTGCCATGCACACTTGATGACATGGCAAAATTACTCCTTACATGCACATGGAGGGAGTGTGAAAAAGGAAAAAATGATGAAGTGGAGAGCTTGCAATGTCCTTCTCCATGCATCACCTTTGAAAGACTTGAGATCTAAGAAAAGATCAAGAATGCTTGGGCCCACCTTCACACCCCTTTGAATAGCTACATGAAAAAGAAAAAGGATCATGAGAAGAGACAATGAAGATGGAAAAGGACAAGAAAGAGAAAGGAAGTGGTCCATACCTTTACCACTCACCAAAGAAGGACCACCTTGCTGTCCCAAGATTTCTCTAAGGCCCACCACTTGAAAAGAGCAAAGGACCACCAAAGAAGAGAGAGGAAACTTGAAGAAAGAAAGAGTATGAGAGAGAGAAGAGAGAGATTGCACGTTTGAGGGGGGGAGGGTGCCCCATGTTATATAGAAAAGGGGAGGGGACCCTTTTACCCAGCCCCCTGAAGAGACCAGGAGGCACAGACCGGTCGGGCGGCCCATGGGAGGCCGTCCTAGCCTCTACCTAGGTGAAACGACCTCCCTCTCCCTCTCCTTGGGAAGAACTCCCCCTTGGGAAGGGTGGTTGCAAGTGAATCTTGTACCTTCATGTAAGAATGAAGTGATGGAAGAGAATGGTGAGAAAAAAGAGAAAATCTCACCAAAATCTCATCTCATGAGAAATGGGTGGGAAATTGGGTGGATGATGTGGAAAAGTTCCATGGAATTTCCAAGAAAAAGAAAGAAGAATTTGACTTGGTCAAACAATGATCTCAACCATCCAAAGGCATGACCAGATGATCCAAACCATTCCAAGAAGAATCCCAAGAATCTCCGCCCTTGATTACTGTTCACATGTATGAATTGTGGTCCGAAGACCTTAAACTACGTCGGGATCAAGATCCCGAGGGATTGTCAATAAAACCGGCATCAGTCTTCTTCAAGATCTGGTGGCTCCGGACATTTTCAGAAAACCAAAAAAATATATACATCACTTGTACAGTTTCTGGTCCGAAGACCTTAAACTACGTCGGGATCAAGATCCCGAGGGATTTTTAATAAAAATGGGTATCGATCTCGACCATCAAAATCAGAATCGATGACCCAGAATATTTTTCAAAAAAAGAAAAAAAAATGCCTTTCCTCTTTTAAAGTCTGGGTCCAAAGACCTTAAACTACGTCGGGATTCACATCCCGAGAGATTTTCAATAAAAGCCGGTATTGGTCTTGATTGCTCGAATCAAGATCCGACGACACCGGGTATTTTCGAAAACCACAAAAATATATTTATGCATTTCCAACACTTATTTGTACATGTTTTGGGTCCGAAGACCTTAAACTACGTCGGGATCAACGTCCCGAGAGATTTTTAATAAAAACCAGCATCGATCCCAACCTTTCAGGCCAAGATCTGATGATCTGGATCATTTCGAAAAATAAAAAATGTGTTTGCCCCCTCTTGTACATGTTTTGGGTCCGAAGACCTTAAACTACGTCGGGATCAACATCCCGAGAGATTTTCAATAAAAGCCGGCGTCGGTCTTGTTTGCTCACATCAAGATCAATGACTCCGGACATTTTCAAAAATCATAAAAATGTATTACCAGCCCCGCTTTTAAAGTTTTGGTCCGAAGACCTTAAACTACGTCGGGATCGACATCCCGAGAGATTTTCAATAAAAACCGGCATCAGTCTGGATTGTCCATCCGCTGACACCGGACATTTTTCCAAAAAAAAAAAAAAAAAAATATATATATATATATATATATATATATATATATATATATATATATATATATATATATATATAATGTTTGCCCCTCTTTTGTACAGTTTCATGGTCCGAAGACCTTAAACTACACTGGGATTAATTTCTCGGGGGACCTTTCTCGCTTTCAACCAAAAACCGGCATCGGCCTCGACCGTTGGGATCATGGTTCGATAACCCGGATCATCTCAAAAATACCAAAAATATTTTAAAGCTTTCCATAAAAACCAGTGTCAATCTCGATTACTCGAGTTGAAGTCTGGAACTTTTTCAAAACAGAAAAAAATATATACAAAATAAAACAAAAAAGTTTTCATCACCAGTTTTGATCCACCAATTTATCCCCAGTGGTCCGAAGACCTAAAACTACACTGGGATTAACTTCTCGGGGGCTTTCTTTCCTAACATGTTCCAGACATGGCTGACACTTGATCGTACGGGTGTCTGGAATCTTTTAAACAGGTAAAGGCTGAGGCGGGCAGAACTCCGCAATCCTGTTCGTGTTGAACGCACCGTGATAGACAACCTTGAGTTGGAAGTCGCTGTTGAAGCTGACGGATGTTCCCCGTTCCTAGAACTCATGAAGGGGATTAAGGCTGTTGGGAAGTGAAGCTCACCCTCACGGAATTGTGAGCAACGTAAGACCCCAAACTGGATTGACTAAGGGAAATGTGAGGATGTGGCTCATCTTGTGGCCGAAGGAGTCCGTCGGACGATACGTGGTCTATGTGCATTGCACATGAGGAACAGGCAACTTTGTGGGTGTGTTGACTGAAAACCCTCAAAATCCCCTCATCCGAAGATGTAAAACTACGGCACTTAACTGTGTGAGACTCGTCTTGCTCGCTGACCTAAAATGGATCGGGTGCCTTACCAGCAGTAGAAGCTGGAAGTGGATGGAAATTCCATATCTTTTCCCTGCATTTCAGAAAAATCACAAAATACAAAAACATTGCAAAATCATCTCTTCAAAAATCACAAAAATATTTCCATCAAATATCTGCAAAAATCACAAAAATATTTCCCTTGCTTTCAATCAAAATATTTCAAAAATCACAAAAATATTTCCTGTGTTTTCAATAACCAATCTCTATCCTGATCGCTCAGGTAAAGATTCGGACCACATATTTACAAAAAAATCACAAAAATTAGCATCCCCAGCACTACAATTCAGGAGTCTTGAACTCCGCTCACTTCACAGTATGGGATGACGGATCCAATCGCCTGCAAATTGGAATCTTGACCAAAACGGGCAACCAAACACCATCTCAATCACATGTATGCCCAGAAGAACATCTTGAAGTCGAATAATATCCTCGTACATTCTCATTAGCAAAGAAACAGCATCTTGGGACGATGGACCTGATCGACCACGGGTCGGGATCTTGACCAACCCGTTGTCCAAACCTCCATATCAAAAAGAAAAATCCCCAAGGGAAGCACAACCCTACAAGCAATAAGCTCAAAGTTCTCTACACCCATAGCAAAAGCAAAATCATCAAACTGAAAGAGAATGAGCCAAAGCCATGCATTCATCATGCATCTCCATGCATCAGCATCCATCGCATCAATCATCATGTTTACCTGCTTTCAAAATAAAAGTCGGTTAGCTAAAGACCCCACAGGCATCCCTAGTGGAGGCACATGCGAACCAGGTTCACATTTCAAAAAGACAAAAAAATATTTCTATTTGCAAATAAAACCCCCACGGAGTATCACTCCCCAGAGTGGGTATCTTTTCAAAAATCCAAAAATATTTTCTCAGTAGAGCGTTCTGCCTCTAACACACCAGGAGATCTTCCATATCTCTGGGTAGGAGCCAACGCAAAAATCAAATAAGATCCAATGTCTCGCGGTTTCCCCGGAGATCATCGGATCCAATGCACTCAAAGTACGGTCGAACCGAACTCCAGTGTCAGTGCGGTCGTACCACATGCCAAGATACAAAAAAGATGAAAGCCAAAAGACTCGGTCACAGAAACCATTTGAACAGGTGAAAACGATGAATTGTAACCCAAGTATCAAAATCAGCAGATTGGGTGGAAAGAGTTCACCCGCACATACCTAGGCGTGGATGCCTGAAGTACCTTGACTGAGTCCAAGTCGGCGTAGTAGAATCCCGTAAGACTATCGGACGCAGGGCGTCTAACCACTTTGACAGTCAAGTGAAACAAGTACTCCTGGAGTGATCTGGAAAAACATCAAACATCACACAATCAGTCTCAGGGTCAGCATCCTCGTAAGACTAACGGACGCAGAGGCTCTGCTGTACCTTTCCGATGTTAGTACCGATCAGGAATGGAAGGGTTGCGATTGGGTACCCAGGTTGCAGCAAACTGCAGGGACAATCGCAACGTTTTCTCCGAACTCTCGCGGTATGTGCGAGTTATCAACTTCCAGACAATCAACTGACTCAGATACAAAGGACAACAAAGATTCCAGACCACAATCAAGGAAAGAATGAATTGCAAACTAAGCACCGAAACCAGCAGATCGGGTGGAAAAGCCCACCGGCACATACCTAGGCATGGATGCCTGAAGTACCTTGACTGAGTCCAAGTCGGCGTAGTAGAATCCCGTAAGACTATCGGACGCAGGGCGTCTAACCACTTTGACAGTCAAGCGAAACAAGTACTCCTGGAGTGATCTGGGAAAACATCAAACATACAATCAATCACAGGGTCAGTAACCTCGTAAGACTGTCGACGCAGAGGCTCTGCTGTACCTTTCCAATGTTAGTACCGGTCGGGAATGGAAGGGTTGCGATTGGGTACCCAGGTTGCAGCAAACTGCAGGGACAATCGCAACGTTTTCTCCAAACTCTCGCGGTATGTGCAAGTGAGCGATCTCCAAACGATCAACTGGCACAGATGCAAAAGCAAGCAAAGATTTCAGACCATGATCTATGAATGACCGGGTCAGAAGTGGGGTGTCCACTCGCTTTGGCATTCGGTTGCATGCAACCTCTGCCAAAGAGGGGCATCTGTAGACACCCCACCTTCGGCTACACTGTTGGTAGAGACAGCTGGTTGAACGGAGGACCATACCCCCAAATCCCAAGTCCAAACTCAGCCAAACCCACCCTTGTAAGCCCCATTCCATAGCCCAGTTCAAGCCTGAACCCAGTCAACCCAGTCCTAAACACCACCCTGAAAAATCCCCCATAAAAAAGTCCAGTCAAAAAGACCCAAAAAAAAGTCAAACTCACTGAGTCAACTCGCTGAGTTAACCCGCTGAGTCAACCCGTCGAGTCAACCCGTCGAGTCAAAACACCGAGTCAACCCGTCGAGTCAACCCGTCGAGTCAAACCACCGAGTCGACCCGCTGAGTCAACTCACTGAGTCGACCAGCGAGTCCAACAGCAGCCCCGAGGGAACGGCCGTACTCGCTGGAAACCGAGGAGCGGCCGTACGGGCGGCCCATGGCAGGCCGCCCGGACAAAATTACGACTTCTGCCACTCTCTGCTGCTATAAATACCCCCCTCCCCTTCTCATTTCAACAATCCATTCGAAGCCCTTCAAGTCCAGCCAGTCCGGGTGCGGTCCGAGTCCTCATCCACCCCTTAGCCCATTTTTCCACCAAGGAGAGCCCGAGTGAGGAGAGCCTAGCCCTGGTCCAGCCCAGCCTGACCACTGGTCCAAGCCTCTCAAGCCACCCAAGTCTTGATCCAGCCACTCGAAGCCAACCCTTGCGACACCTCCGTCCACCCAGCTACTCATTTTCCAGCATCATCTCATTTGCATCTAGCATAAGTGCAACATTTACTTTCATTCCAACCCCCCTGCTTCACTACAAGCACCTTGATTACTCAAGCACACATGCATATGTCTTTATATTAAGCACCTGTCAGTTCGAGCGTATGCTCTGGGCTTGCCCGTTGTTGGAACCTGCCCATCAGAAACTCTTACTGTTCAGACCTGCATTCACGCTTCACCATAAAACACCTTGATCATTCAAGCACACTGCATACGTCTTATATTAAGCACCTGTCAGTTCGAGCGTACGCTCTGGGCTTGCCCGTTGTTGGAACCTGCCCATCAGAAACTCTTACTGTTCAGACCCGCATTCATGCATCATGTCATCCATGAGAATATACGAGGATTAAATTAGACTTTCAAGTATTCGATCGATTCTGTGAAGTAGAGACCGTACTTCGGTACGGGCAGTGTGTGGGGTGCTTAACCTCTTCCCACCCTGTAACCGTGATCCCTTACCTTGAATCTCTGACCGCAGATCAACAGGAGTCATTTTAGAGGAAGGAATCTTCGGATTCCCTTCTCTAACGTTTCTACGGGGTCTAGCCGACTGTAGATTCGAAGTAACTGGCTAGTGGCGACTCTGGTCTTATATAAATTCACTTAAACACATCCAGCTCAATACGACAACCAAACGAAGCCCTCGAGAACGAGGCAAGCCAGTGGCACAAACGGCGATTTCGCACTCACGCATCCTCATCTCATTCTTTTCCGAAAGGAAAGGGAAAGGGAGAACGACGTCGTGTGGGAGCGCGGAGAAATCGGCGAGGGTCCACATCGACGTATAATGCGATCCTCAGACATCCGTCCCTAACAAAACTCGTAGCCACCTTATCCCCTTGCTATCTTTGCATCAAGTTCCCCACTCCAACTGGGGTCGAAGTGGTCATGGGAAATCATACCGAAGCCCGAACATGTTATGATCTAAAGGGTGTCACCCTTATATTTTATTGGACCTACCTTAATGTATTTGTTATATATCCACACCATCCATCTATTTTTGAGACGCCGTCCCAAAATCATAAGAAGATCCAAATCTCAAGTAGACCATACCAATAGAAGGTTGACCATACTAATAGAAATAGTGATGAATAGCCATTAAAAATATTTTGTAGGCCACAAAAGTCTTGGATCAATATGATGTTATGAATTTCCCTTCAACCATATCTTCTTGGCATTATCAACCGGTTGGATTGAAAATAAACATTAAGTGCCCTTGGAATTTTTAATGGTGAGCACTCAATCACCATTGTTTCCTATGGTGTGGTCCACCTGAGATTTGGATTTGCATAAAATTTGGTACCCCATCCTAAAATGGTACAGAGAAACGGATGGGTGGAGTGGATATTGAAAAAATCATCAAGGTGGGCCCCACTAAGCTATTACCTGGGTAACACCTAATTCGCTCTCATAAGAGGCGGCCGAAGGCAAGATATAAGGACGCGACCTAGCAGCCATCCAGAGCCAGCCATGTTGGTGGGACCCTGACCATGGGCCCCACCTCGATATATGCACTATATACCAATGCCATCCATATGTTTTGCTAGATCATTTTACGGAATGGGCCTAAAATTTAAGCAGACCCAAATCTCAAGTGGACCACACCACAAAGAAACAGTTTCATCCATTTGTTTTAACGGATCATTTTATGGCATAGGCACAAAAATGAAGCAGATCCAAATCTCAGGTTGGCCCACCATAATAAACAGTGGTGAAGGACCATGCCATAAAATGATCCGGCAAATCGGATGGACAACATAGATATACAACACAGACATCGAGGTGGGCTCCACGTCCCAACCAAATCACTAGTTCCGGATTCGAGGGTAAGTCAGGTCCAAGGCATAAAGGGCATGGACGGATATTTCTTGTATGGTTGGGTAATTTTGGCCGAGTATGCAAGACTCAGATGCCCTCCATCACTGACCACTGAAACTCAACTGTCAGGCTTTCCATAACTCCCCATATACTGTTCAAAGACGTTCAAAACCGTTGGAATAATTAACAGATGGGTAGGATGCAATTTAACGTAAAAAGATAAAAGAACGACCCAGCTCGATGCTTCCCTGACTGTGTGACCCACTTTGATGCATGTGTTTTATATTAACACTATATTTCCATTTTGCTAGCTTATTTTATGGCGTAAGCCTAAAATGAAGCAGGTGCATATCTCAAGTGGATGCATGTGATGAATCAGGTGAAATATTTGTATATTCCTTTCATTCTGATGAGAATTACGTTATGAAGGGATTTGATACCATGTAAACAAATCCAGGAAAGTTTCCATTGTAGGCCTCGCTTGCTAGACCAGCTGGAAGAAGCTTCGGCGTTTTAACGGCACGTCTCAGGTTCGAGTGAATCACCCAAACTATGTGTACTTCACCCATTAAAATACAGGATGCCGATTAACTAGGTGATGTTGGCGATGATGTGTTGGTGTGTTGGGCACTCATGTAGTGATTCATATCCACACTGTCCATCCTTTTCACACACATCATTGAAACCTTTCTAAGGCCTACTATAATGTTTATTTGTCATCTAAAAATGTTGATAAGATCACGCTGGCCTGGATGAAGGGAAAACACAAATATCAGCCTCATGCAAAACCTTTGCGGCCCCAAGAAGATTTTAATGATGGGCACTCGTAGGGCTGTGCACAAACCAAGCCAGATCGAAAGCTCGGCTTCGGCTTGGATTGGTTCGAATAAAAGTTCAAACCAAACCAAGCCTTGGAGTTAGGCTCATTTAAAAAAACAAACAAAGCTCAAACCAGGGTAGTACCTATTGGAAAATTGACAACGGAAGCGGAAGCCAAACGCGCAAAATAATGTGAGATCAAACGAGAAACAATATGAAATCAAACCACACACAAGCATTCACCACAAGAGAATTCGAATTTACGTGGAAAAACCCCTCAACGATTAAAAAACCACGGCACAAAGCGATCCACTATGAATAACAGAATATTATAGAGATTGACAGCCCACAAATAAGGAATAAACAGAGAAAACCCCAAGTTCTCTCTTACACAACTCTCTCATCTCTTCCTAACAAGATTAGGAAACCTTAGACACCTTAGGATTTTAGCTAAACACGTTTACAACCCACTTCAATAGGTAGAAAACCCAAAATAGCAACCTCTTACGCAATTCCGCCTGTTGCGCAAGAAACCGCGTGCATAGTCGACCGGTCGCTCGACTGATCACACCTTGCACAAAAACAGTCCAGAGGAAATACATCCACGCCTGCCTCACCACCGACCGGGCTGAGCCCCCTGCAGATCGGTCGACCGACCGGTCTAGGGCGCACGAAACTGTCCAGCAGCCTCTCTGTAAAATCTGTCCGAACAGTCAGACTGGTCGCCCAACCGGTTTGAACACTCAACAGATGCCCAGTTTGAAGGCTCTCCATCAATCTCCACCGAGGCTTCAAACGTCGAATCAACACCATCATTGCCATGTCATCTCATCTTCAATCATAGCTCAACCGCTTCTCGTGCCACCATCGACTCTATCATTGCACATTCACGCCCTTTTTCCACTCTTCTCATGTGGCCCTTGGGTACTTGCCAGATACAAGGAACTGTGGATCTCACTACCAATCCCACAGTTCCATCGTGAATTGTGCTTCCGATCAACATGTAAAGATGGCCACACCTCCGTGACTTCATACACATGAATGCCCCTTTCATCACTTCACAACAACGATCGCGGCCGATAAACACGCACCCTTTCGCTTGGAGTGCACCAAGAGAAATCACATTCATTTTCATCTTGGAAACGTGCTTCACATCTTCCAGGACTCGTTCGATCCCATCAAACATCTTGATGTGCACCGTACCAATACCCACAACCTTATGAGCGAATCTATTGCCCACAAACACCGATTCTCCACCATACTCCATGTGTGTCGTGAATGAACTCCGGTCAGGATATATGTGACATGAAACCCCTGAATCTAGGATCCACCCACTACCGTGAGATCTGTTACCAAATACAGTCATAACTTCACAAAGATCGTCGTCGTCCTCTACGGTATTGGCTCCATCTCCAGAAGAATTTCCATACCTCTCTTGCTTCAACCTGGAATTCTGACAATCCCCTCTCATGTGGCCCTCCTGACCACAATTCCAGCACTTCACTTTAGCCTTCCCTTTGCCCTTGGCCTAAGATCCCGATTTCAAATATCCTTTATGTTCAGAACTTCTTCCCCTCATAACCAGTGCCAATGAGGAATAACGGGAAGCCATGTCACCGCTTTTCTTTCTCATCGTCTTCAACTGGAGGGTTGAGATAACAGTCTCGATGCTTATGATTTCCCTTCCTACGCACACAGAGTCCCTGAACGACTCATATGAAGCTGGAAGAGAATTTAACAGGATGCAAGCTTGATATATATTAATCCTTCATCGGTTCATCGATCTCCACCAACTTGCAAACCAACCTATTGAACGTGCTCAAGTAGTCCTCCACTTCCGTTCTCTCAGCCTTCCTCAAGGTGAACAACTGCATCAACAAGTACATGTGATTCTCTAGAGATTTCTTGGCATAAACCTTCTCTAGCTTCGCCATCGTTTCAGCCGCAGTCTTCTCCTTCATAACATAGTAGAGAACATCATCCGTAAGGTTTAACAAAATTGTGGTTCTGGCCTTCTTATCAAGCCTCGTCCACTCATCATCTTTCATAGCCTTGGGTCGCTTTCCAAGAGCTCCATCAAGCCCTTACTGAACTAGGAAGGATTCAACCTTCACCTTCCATAGCTCAAAGTTATTTTTTCCAAAAAAAATTTCTACCTCGAACCTTGCGCCCGATCTCATCTTCTCATCTCAGATCCGAAATCTACTCCACCCCAACTTTAGCTTTGATACCACTTGTTGGGAAAACCGGCAGCAGAAGCGGAAGCCGAACGCACAGAATAATGTGAGATCAAACGAGAAACAATATGAAATGAAACCACACACAAGCATTCACCACAAGAGAATCCTAATTTACGTGGAAAAACCCCTCAACGGGTAAAAGACCACAGCACAAAGTGATCCACCATAAATAACAGAAGATTACAGAGATTGATAACCCACAAGCAAGGAATAAACAGAGAAAACCCCAAGTTCTCTCTCACACAACTCTCTCCCCTCTTCCTAACATGATTAGGAAACCTTAGACACCTTCGGATTTTAGCTAAACACGTTCACAGCCCACTTAAATAGGTAGAAAACCCAAAATAGCAACCTCTTACACAATCCCGCCTGTTGCGCAAGAAACGGTGTGCACAGTCAACCGGTCACATCTTGCACAAAAACAGTCCAGAGGAAATACATCCACGCTGCCTCACCACCGACCGGTTGGAGCCCCCTGCAGACCGGTCAGCCGACTGGTCTAAGGCGCACGAAACTGTCTAACAGCCTCTCTGTACAATCTGTCCGAACAGTCAGACCAGTTGCCCGACCGGTTTGAGCACTCAACAGATGCCTAGTTTGAAGGCTCTCCAACAGTACCGACTTGGTTCGGCTCGAAGCTCAATTTGATTAAGCTTGACTCGGCTTATAGATTGTAAGCAGACTGTTTCCTGTGGTGTGATCCACTTGAGATTTGGATATGATTCAATTTTGAGACCACGTCCTAAAATGATATGTAAAAATGGATGGACGGCGTGGATAATACATATACATGAGGACATGGATAATACATAATACATATACATGAATGCACATGTGTCTTTGCACTTGTAAAGTTATGCTTGTGTACTTTTGTTTGAAAAGGCCCTTCCATGTCTATTTTGAAGTTGCACTCCTCTGGAGGATGTTAAACATCTTGCAATAAGATACTTTTATATATTTTTTTCTATGTTATTTCTAACTTTTTAAATTTTTTTTTCTATTTAAACAAACAAACAAATAAAAGAGCCGCCACCTGTTCAAACTCGACCCGGCTCGGTTCGAAATTTTCAACCAAACCAATCCCAGCCCAAACCAATTTTTTTTTAGAGCAAACCAAACTCGGGCCGCATGGGTCAGCCCAAAATTCAAACCAGACTGATCCACAAACTGGGGTGGCACAAAAACGAGCCAAACCAAACTAGGGTTAACTCGGCCCAGCCGAATCATTGCCCACCTCTAGGCACTCGATCACAATTGTTTCCTGCGATACGGTCCATTTGAGCTTCGAATATACTTCATTTTTTAGTTCATACACTAAAATGAAGGGGCAAAACGGATGGATGGCAGGATATAAAACACATACTATTGCTCTCTCTTTTTTCAGCCACGCATGTGATATATATATATATATATATATATATATATATATATATATATATATATATATATATATATATATATATATATATATAGGGCGTGTCAGAATCGAGGATGTGTAGCTTGATTCAAACCGAACAATGATGACCCCAAACACTAAGATAGGCAGATACATCATAATCGGCCATATATGACCAGGATATGTACAAATCGGCTGCATATTTAGTCACTTGCATAATTATTTTATCAATGATCAGGTGATATTTGGAGGGTGGGGTTCGCCTTCCAAAAATGGATTACTCCTCTACCTTTCGACTGAAAGGACTTTTTCAATAAACAACTAAATAACGTAAGAAAGAAAAAAAGGGAACACTTACAATCTGCCGCTTGGAACAAACTGTAGTTCACATCTTTGCTTCGAGTACGTCATTGGCATGAGTCCAGCATATGAGCATAGACTTCTGTTACAACTATAATTCCTAACTATTGGATTGTTGCTACGAATTTCTGACTATGAAATGTAATAACACAGCTCGCGCTAAGGAATGCAAGTGTCGCAATTACACTAATGATAACGAAACAGTTGATTACACTGAAGAATGTAAACAACAGAACGCCAGAGAACATAATAATTATGGATAATTGAAAGATAATTACAAGATGGTTGATTTGATTTGGTTGGTGCCGAACCCCTTGACCTGTCGATCTCCTTCTACTTTTATAGACTCCATGGATGCAAGGAGCCCTTCTGGATACTCTCATGTTTTTTTTTTTTCCAGTTACTATAACAGTTCCAACACATTGCCTTCGAGAGGCCTCCTTTCCTTTTCCCTTTTACATGTTCTGGTAACTGCCTACTCTCCGGAGACTTCTTTTCTATCTGGACACGTGTCTTATAATTGCTTACAAGGCTTTGCTCTCGCTTGGCTGCACCTGGTATCACTTCACTTGCCCGTTCTTTGTATTACCAACATTGGACGCTCCATGTATCACTAGCGCACATGCCATTTCCTAATTGGCTCTTCTACTAGGTGTCAGAAACTACAATTTGTCGAATTCTGTGTACAGCAAACCATAATCTACCGCATTCTTTGTTGAAAACTTCACTTGGCCACTTGCAAACTATAATCGGCTGCTTCTCACTTGTTGCAAATGCAATCAACCACTATTCCCGAGCTGAAAACTTCAATCAGCCACTTTCAGGTGGTTGCATGCAATGACACGCATCCTACTTTTGATTACTTCTGACAGTACTCTATCAGACAAAGGGTACATCACATGCATCACATTTGGCCCCATAGCACCCAACACTAGAGGTGGGCACAAACCAAACCAGCCCGAAAGCTCGGCTCGAATTGGTTTGAAAAAGCTCAGCTTGGGTTGGTTCAAATAAAAGTTCAAACCAAACCAAATCTCGGAGACAAGTTCATTTGAAAAAACAAATCAAGCTCAAACTAGGGCAACATTGGCTTGGCTCGGTTTGATTCAGCATGATTAGGCTCGTAGATTATAAGCACACTGTTTCCTATGGTGTGATCCACTTGAGCTTTGGATATGATTTCATTTCAGGATCATATCCTAAAATGATATGTAAAAACGGATGAATGGCATGGATAATACATAATGTATATATACATGAATGCACCCTATTTCCTTGCACTTGTAAAATTATTCTTGTATACTTTTGTTTAAAAAGACTTTTACATGTCTATTTTGAAGTTTCACTCCTTTAGAGGATGTTAAACATCTCGTGGTAACATACTTTTGCATTTTTTTCTAAATTCTTTTTTATTTAAACAAATGAACAAAAAAGAAAGCCACCACCTGTTTAAACTCGGCCGGCTCGGTTTGAAATTTTTTACGAAACCAATCCTAGCTCAAACCAGATTTTTCCAGAGCAAACCAAACTCGAGCTGCATGGGCCAGCCCGAAACCCAAACCGGGCAATCCACAAACTCGGGTAGCATAAAAACAAGTCAAACCAAACTAGGGCAATCCACAAACTCGGGTAGCATAAAAACAAGTCAAACCAAACTAGGGCTGGTGGTGTTGGCAACACCACTTGATCCGGGTGCGGATTAGGTGGTCCCCCCTTTGGAGCTCGGGATAGGCTGGGCTCCAATGGGCGTCCATGATGTATGTATTTCATCCACACCATCCATCCTTTTTTCCAAACATTTTAGACTATGAGCCCAAAAATAAAGAAAATCCAAGTCTCAAGTAGACCATACAGCAGGAATTTAATTCCTACCGTCAAAAATTTCTTGAAAACCACAAAAGTTTTCAATGAAGATAATACTTGTTTTTTCACTTCGTCCATGTGTATACGAGTATATCAACATGTTGGATGGCAAATAAACAATGGTGAGCCCTAAGAAGGTTTCAATGGTGAGCGTCCTTAGAGCACTGCCTCCTGTAGTGTGGTCAACTTGAGTTTTATATCTGCCTTATTTTTATTTTTATTTTTTTGGCTAATAATCTAAAATGATATGTAAAAGTGGATGGACGGTGTAGATAAAATCTATACATTAGGATGGCACCTTGGAGCCTCCTTCCGAGAGAGCGGATTACCTGTGACCCCGGGCACAGAGATATCTCTGTGACCGTGGCTGTGTGGGGTTCATAGGGATGTTCTTGAAAAATCCTCTCCATCCATCTGTTTTTAAAGATCACAATAGGACAGGAATAAAAAGATCAGGGAGATCCAAAACTCATGTGGGCCATACTAACAAAGCAGTAGGAACATCAACGTCCACCATTGAAACCTTCCTGAAGCTTACCATGATGTTTATATTCCATCCAAACCGTTCATAGAATTATCACCAATCAATAAACTCTAGGAACAAATATCATCCGGATACAAAACTTCTGTGACCGTCAGGCGTTCAATCCCTACTGTTTCGTGTGGTATGGCCCACATGAGTTTTGGATCTGGCTGATCTTTTCATTCCTGACCTATTGTGATCTTTAAAAACAGATGGAAGAAGTGGATTTTTCAAGAACATCTCTGTGGACCCCACACAGCCACGGGTACAGAGATATCTCTGTGCCGGGGTCACAGGCAATCCGCTCTCTCCTTCCGAGCTCCGAACAGGCAGGGCGAGTACCTAATCCGCGTCCCTGATCATATCCTATCACGTGTGTTGCGTGGATAAATGGCTGTACATTTTCGAGTTACAACAGCCATGCACGTGATTCTCTCCGCAGAAGCGATGGTTATTTCTTTATTCAGTCCTTCTCTCGTTTTCCTTTCGAGAAACATTTTGTTACACCCACGCGTTAGCTACGCCGGGTGTATCAATGGCCCCACCATCATGTATGTGTTGTATCCACGCCGTCCATTCATTTGGTGAGATCATTTTAAGGCATGATACCAAAAAAGAGGCACATACGAAGTTTAAGTTGCACCCAAGAAGTTTTTAATGGTTGGCGTTCAATCCCTACTATTTTCTGTGCTGGGTGTACTTGAGCTTCAGATCTGCCTCAGTTTTTGTTTCATGCTCTAAAATGATCTCTCAAAATGTATGAACGGTGTGGATATAACACAAACATCATGGTTGGGTCATTGCTACACCTGGAGAGTACGCTAATTAAGTGGGCCACTTGTAAATTGAATTTCAACCGTTCGAGATTTTCTAACCGCAGAATTTTCTCAAAAGTGTAATAATATTTTGTGAAAGGCATGTTGAAGGGTTCACTACCTCATGAATGGTCACATGCATGCCACTCAAATGTGGGAACGAGGCCCTGCATGGTACCTGTGACGTGGGACCTGGATCATTTCAAGCCCCATGAAATAAACGGTGGATGAAAAAAAAAAAAAAAAGAAGATTAGAAGCAAGAACAAGTGGGAATAAGAAAGAAACCGTGAAACCGTCCGATGACTGGTGCATTTATCACAGCGTGATCCACCTTGAGAATCGACTGCCACTTTAAGAGAACCGTCAATTACCAGTTTAAGAAAAGTTGCTTTGGGTACAAATTCAGCCACATCAGCTAGTAGGCCCGTCTTAGTGATGAGGCCTACCTTATTCGATGTCCCACAGAATTGGCTGGCTGGCATTTTTGTTGAAGGTGTCGTATGCAACAAGCAAAACCATGCATGCACCGACGAAATTATCCACACAATGGTACAACTAACAGAAGTGGGTGGTAAGGAAAAAGGTTAAAAGAATACTATATTGGTGCGCTCATGTTTCACATGGAAAGCCAAGACGTCTATATAACAAGACCTAAAACCTAGCTTTCCACAACCCATTCTCTCTCTCTCTCTCTCTCTCTCTCTCTGAAAATGGGTTCCCCAAAATCTCCTGGGTACATGATCTTTCGCCCCGAGAAAGCAGGAATTTTGGAAATACTTAGTCTCTGTCTCTTCAAGAGAAGGCTATCAGATTGCAGCTTCATAGAAATCTCTGATGAAACCAATCTCGAGCTTGAGAATCTTAGAACTAATTGGTTTCTCATTGGACTATCCTTACTCCTCGGAAGGATCTTGTGGTTGATTCAAATACCCTTAGGTTGGTTCGGTAAAGCACTCGAGTTCACGTTGAACTTGTTCTCGATTAATGGCGGCTTCTTTGGCTTCATTTGGCATCTTCTTACAGGTTATGCACAAACATATTACTAATCTACCGTCCATTTTTTTCTAGAAAAAAAAAATTTCAAATTCATCACTAGTTATGACTTATGAGGTATTGTGATTAGTTGTTATCATTTATGGTTAAGGAATGATAATGAAAAATGCTAGTTTAGTAATTGGTGAAGGTAGCTCTGGCATGGCTACTTGGTGCATGTGCCATTGTCACATGTCCGTGGGATATTTCAGGTACTCATGGGTATGTTTTGGTGCATTTTTCACACGTGTAGACCACCTGATGACTGGGCCTAGGCTACTTTTCATGCCAAAACACATACACCACTGACCCAACTGATGAACGCACTGATGTTGCACCCGAGTGGCTAGGATTCTCATTGTTGCCAATGCATTTCAGTTGTAGTCATAAATCTGGGGTGCCGGAAGTTGGGTGAATTTACACACACACACAGTTCATGCAATGGTTGATTGATTTTTCATCCAATCAATGCATCTGAGAGCCATTTGTCATGCACGTCGGTTCTTTTGTTCTATGGTGGCTCTGGTGGGTAGAGCTAGGCACAAACCAAGGCAGCTCGAAAGCTCAGCTCATATTGGTTCGAAAAAGCTCAGCTTGGATTGGTTCAAATAGAAGTTCAAACCAACCAAACCAAGCCTTAGAGTCAAGCTCGTTTAAAAAAACAAACCAAGCTGAAACCAGGGTAATACCGGCTCAGCTCGGATCGAAGTTCAGCTTGATTCGGCTCCATTTGATTTGGCTTGATTCGGCTTGTAGATTGTAAGCACACTGTTTCCTGTGGTGTGATCCCCTTGAGCTTTAGATATGATTCAATTTTGATATCATGCCCTAAAATGATACGTAAAAATGGATGGACAGCGTGGATAATACATATACATGATGACGTGGATAATACATAATACATATACATGCATGCACACTATTTCCTTGAACTTGGAAAGTTTTGCTTGTGTGCTTTTGTTTGGAAAAGATACTTTTACATGTCTATTTTGAAGTTGCACTCCTCCTTTGGAGGATGTTAAACATCATGTGTAAGATACTTCAGCATTTTTTTGTGTTATCTCTAACTTTTTTAATTCTTTTCTATTTAAACAAATAAAAAAACAGAGCCACCAGCTATTGAATTCGGCTTAGCCCGGTTCGAAATTTTCGACCAACCTGATCCCGGCTCAAACCCTTTTTTTTTTGGAGCGAACCAAACTCAGGCCGCATGGGTCGGCCCGAAACCCAAACCGGGCCAATCAACAAACTAAGGTGGCACAAAAACAAGCCAAACCAAACTAGAGCTAACTCGGCCAGCCCGAATCGTTGCCCACCTCTAGTGGTAGGTAGCACGATGGGTTCTGGGTTGGCACAGCTGAGGCACATGGCTCAGTGATTTGGCGTTCCGGTACCACCCAAGAAACTCTTAGATCGGAGACTACAAATACAAACCTTAAATTTCACATAGAGGATGTTTCTTGGGCATGGTCCATCCGTGGGGACCAGCAGATCACTAGTCTAATCACAGAATCAGGGACCCCACATGTATCCAAACTCGGAAGTAGTCGAGTATAGTTTCCACACCGGACTCGCAATTTCAAGAGCTTGAGTTCACGAGGACTGTAAGGCTCAAGTTTCGGCAATCCAGACCGTTAATCTGACTTGAGGCACCCCATCCAAGTGGGTCCCACGAAACAACAATCTTGATTACTATCTTTTATGTGGTGGGCCCTTAAATCTATATAGGAAATGAAATCATACAGCTATTTCTCAGAATTAAAAAAGTTAATTACACCAGTGTGCTCCCACCTTTCTATAAAAAAATAAAAAAAATAAAAAAAAAACAGATATCCAATGGTATGCATTTGACGTGTGTGCATATACTTCTAACCTGATGACGGGTAGATCATTCTATACCTTGAGCTGTTTCAGATCCTATCAAATGTGCACCCCACCCACCCACCCACCCACCTCTGGGCTCTTGATTCCTGGTCTCAGTGTTGAAACAATAGTCTGTCTACAACTGAGAACCATGGAGCCGGACCCATCTGGTTTTGTTAGGTTATCGACGGCAACTTATTGATAGAAATGAGTAAATATTTTGAAAATTCAGATCCAAGAATCTTTCTTCTAATTAAGCTGCCTGACCGGGTGTTTTCATTGCAAGATTTCATTCATTTTCCATCTTTTCCTCGTTTGCTGTTATGTTGGATACTTCTAATGTCCAGGTTGGAACGTGGGGGGCGGTTTGGCTAGTGACGCTTCCAATGTATTTTATCCACCCGTCCATTCATTTTTCCACGTCATTTTAGGAATATATCCAAAAAATGAGGCAGATCTAAATCTCAGGTGGACCACACCACAGGAAAACAGATGTCCACTATTAAAAACCTCGCCTAGGGCCCACTGTAATGTTTATTTGACATCCAACCTGTTAATTAGGTCATACAGACCTAGATGAAGGGAAAAAACAAATATCAGGTTGATCCAAAACTGTTGTGGCTCCCAAAAATTTTTTAATGGTGGGAGTTTTATCAAAACTCTTTCCTGCGATGTGGTTCACTTGAGACTTAGATCTACCGTATTTTTGGGCTCATTTCATAAAATGATCTGGAAAAATGTATGGACGGAATGGATGAAACACATGAATCATGTTGGGGTCCACAGAGCACCGACCACTAGCCAATCTGCGTCCTGAACGCCCACCATCATCCCTGTCTTGTGCCCGCCGTTGTGGGTATTTGCAATCCACTTCTTTTCTTTCTTTTCTTTTTATATACCGAAATATAGGAAAATACAACCTCTACCCGATCATCGATTTAATGGGTCCTACGTGGATGGCAAAGTTTCTAAAACAACATGATTGGAAAATCCTGGCCATTGCTTTCCATTAATGCTTACGGTGGAGTGTGGACCATTAAACACCACTACCACCATTCATTTGGAGGCCAGTAGTAGAGAAAGAGGGATCAACATGTTTGTGGTATTTTTTAACCATGGGTCATCGATAGTAGACTCCACAGGGTGAACCGTTCCGATCAGCTATTCCTCCTGCTCCTGCCACGTGTATGGTAGATAGATAGGGTCCTCCATCACCATGCTATGGATGTGTCTAAATGATTACGACAAGAACATTCACATACATACGGCCATACATGAGAAAACATGTGAATGTTGTCATATTCTAGTGTCCTTTTTTTTTTTAAACCATGAAATGGGTTTTCATTAGTCGTACTTTCTCTCAACTGTTCTAGTGTCCTTTTTTTTTTTTTTTAACCATGAAATGGGTTTTCATTAGTAGTACTTTCTCTCAACAGCATCCCTCAAGATTCCCAAAAAGGACTCAGAAGATTACAGATCAGTTATTGGCCACATTGATGGACGGTTGGATCTATACAAAACCTCCTCCTTACTCACTTATGTACCCCAAATGGGTCCCATCGACAGCAACGACGATATCAAGCTCTTGGATCTTTGCATGATGGCTTCTAAGGTAGCTTACGAGAATGAAGCCTACGTCAAGAATGCGGTCACCAACCACTGGAAGGTATTATGTCTGACTTAAATTTTAGGCCCAGTGGTGTCAACATGACTAAATGCTCATTTCATTGACAGCCTAATACAAAACCTACGGGTGCACACACCAGGTAGGGATGCATAACATCTTATATATATACACATATGTATGTATGTACACACACAAAAGCTAGGGATGCATCGCATGGCACATATAATATATATATATATATATATATATATATATATATATATATATATATATATGTGTGTGTGTGTGTGTGTGTGTGTGTGTGTGTGTGTGTGTGAGAGAGAGAGAGAGAGAGAGAGAGATGGTCTCAAGTCTAACTAGTTGGACCAGAAGTTAGGGTCCTCCCGGCTGACAACTACCCACCTATAAAGTGCATGCGACATTCAATCTTCGTGTCTTGCCTACTAGCCCGGCTGGAAGATGCCGGGGCATTTCAACAGCAGGTTCTAGGTTCGAATGTTAAGGAGACACATTAACACCACCTCTGGGTGGGTGAGTCATGTGACTAACTAATTGGGCGGGTGCCTTGCATGACTAACAAAAGCCAGAGGTCATGGCTTCAAACGAAGCCATTGCATAAGGCTTGATTGGCGAATGATGGCCTTGTGGGGCGAACCCCATGCAGTCCATGGCTCACAGCTCGCTCAATGAAGCGGGGTAGGTGCCTGACCTGACCAAGATAAACCATGAGGATCACCCAGTGCAAAAATCACTCATATCCACTTATAGAGTAGGTCACACTCCTATTTTTCTATTTATCAATAGCTAAACATTATTTTCTATAGTGTGGCCCACTTGATGAGTGGATAAGGCTGATTTTTTTTCCAACGTGATGCTCATGGTTGGGCCAAGTGGATGGGTTGGATGTTACATGCACTTAATAGGTCAAAAATTACCATCTGGTTGGACTGTTAACTTGTGGTCCAACCGGCGTGAGACCCTCTCTCTCTCTCTTTCTCTGAAGTGAGGTCTTCCCCATGGAAGATAGCTGTACAATTTCTGAGTACGCGAGTATAAAATTCCGTATGCCGGTAGAATATGTTAGCATTTTCTAGATTGAGTCCTCGTGATGTGTCTAATCACACTTTTGTCCCTATGCAGATGAACTTCGTGGGATTCTACAATTGTTGGAATGGTAAGGGCTTGTTTGAAATGGTTTAGTTACATGTATTTTCTGTCATATCTTCAATGAATGCATGCACCATTGTATTTGAAAGTGAGGAGTACTTACTTTCATGACATGACATAGAATTCAAAGCAAAAACTTTGTGGCCCCACCATGAAATGTGTCTTTTATTCATATGTCATTCATTCCATTAGTAGAGATTATTCTAGGGCATGGGCCAAAAAATGAAGTAGATTTAAAGCTCAAGTGGACCACATTATCAAAAAATGTGAAAATTGAAGGTAACCATTTAAATGTGCTTCTTGTGATGTGGTCCATTTGAGCTTTGGATCCGTGTCATTTTTTTGAGACATACCATGGAATGATATGGTCAAATGAATGGACTGGCATGGAATGTCGAAAATACCTTTGTATAACCCGTGCTGTTCTTTTTTCCTCACACCGAGTTAGTTCCTTACTATAAGCATGCCTACCCGGTTTCAACTCGTTCCATTACTCAAGCGAGTTAACTGGCTGAGTCGCAAGTCATGTCATTTGGCCTCAGCTGATTAACCAAGAAGGTGGAAATTAATGCTCTTTCATGGTCAACCTTTAAGCTACACTACGTTCAAGGCATATTGGGCCTAGCATAATGTGTGTCCAACATCCACCCAAAACATTAGATATGCATTGCCCGCTTTAGGTCTAGAGCTCAAAATCCAGCCAGATCCATAAACTATGTAGGCCACATGATAGGAAACAATTGTGACCATGCCAGTGGATGCCCATGCCCATTAAAACCTTCCTATTGTTTGTGGGGTCCACTGAGATGTGATTCAGATATCTAACTTATCTAGTGTGTCCTTACTGGATGTGGTGCCCCACCAAATTTCAGGCTATTCCTAAATTTAAGTGGACCCTATAAAAACAATTTTAGATGTTTTAGGCATAATTTTATTGGGAGAGAGATCAACAAATGCTGGCACAAATTATGGTGGAGCCGCAGAGCTCAACCTTACCATAAGTTACATTAATAAGGCCAACCTTGTGAGAATATTTTTGAAAATTCTACAAGAATAATAGCCTTCTATATTATGGGACTCTGCTAATTTCGGTCTAATTATTTCTTGTTGATTTTCATTGGAATATGTGAATGTACAAGATCTAGACTACTTATCAAGCGGGCCACACCATTTATGAAACATGGTTCGACACGGTGGGACAATCCAAAACACTCAATCTGAACGAAAAGTGTCCATGGTCCACTTTTTAACCTTATTCAGATTGAGGATTAGGATAATCTTGTCTCCCTTATTTTTGGACCATACCACATTTGTGGAGGGTCCTGCAAGTTTAGATCTTGTATGCACCTTTTTTTCTTTTTTCCACCACATCTCATGACTCATTGAGTTGACTCGGTAGCTGCCTGAGTTAACTCAGCAATTCTTCGAACTCACTTCAACCCCACTGATAAAACTACGCATTGCAGTGTTTGAGAAGGTCAATGGCACCCAAGCCTTCATCTTCACCGACAAGTCGGAGGATGCTAGCATGATCGTCGTCGTGTTCCGCGGCACTGAGGCCTTCAATGCTAAGGATTGGATGACTGATGTGGATCTTTCTTATATTAGCATGGGCAAAATGGGAAATGCCCATCTGGGGTTCATGAAAGGTCTGGGCCTCCAAGATGAGAAGGACTACCAAAAGGGGTGGCCCAAGGACTATCAAGTGGAGAATGACAAGCCCTTGGCCTACTACATCATAAGGGACACACTCAAGTCATTGCTTCAAAAGCACAAGAATGCTAAGATAATAGTCACAGGGCATAGCTTAGGTGGTGCACTCACGGCTATCTTTCCTTCTATACTCATTTTACATGAGGAGACTACCATTTTGAATAGCCTGTGGGGTATCGTGACCTTTGGGCAGCCTAGGGTTGGAGATGAGAACTTTGCTTACTATGTGGAAACAAACCTGTGTCTAAAGCAGAGTTATAGGGTTGTGTACAGGTATGACGCAGTCCCTCGAGTTCCCTTGGATAATGCGGCCTTTCAATACAAGCACTTTGGATGGTGCATCTACTTCAACGGCTGGTATGATGGAAAGGTAAGATCTTCCTTTTATTTTCTAAAATCAACGATTAGATCAAGAGGAAAATGTACCTTTTGCTTGGCCCAACAAGCTATGAATTTGATGGGCCCAGTTTAATGTGATCTGAACCATTCTTGTCAACGATTGGAACCCCAAAAATCTCCCTCATTGGATGATCCAAGTGATTCCACAGGGCTCGTTATATGGGTACGGTTGATTCTAAGGGCCCGTTTGGATACTACCGAATAAGTAATTTTTTGTACTTGTAATAGTAGATAAGTAACTTATTTCAGATAAGTAAGTTTGCTTTATGATTAGTAGTAACTTTTGTTCTTAAAAGAACATAATCACTTCGGTTAAACTTTTAGCATTTTTACTTTTCATGAGTTGTTGAAGAAAGGAATAGGAGAGATAAAAGAGAAGAAAAGCTAGTAAATATGTTGTTTACCCAGTAATTTTTTGTACTTGTAATAGTAGATAAGTAACTTATCTTAAGCAACTTATGACCCAAACGGGCCCTAAGTGTCCATTTTCATTAGGGATGGCAATGGGCTATGTAGCAATATCTGGTTGAATTGGCCCAGACCAATCAACCATTTGAGCCATTTAATTGTTGGGGCAACATGGATGGCCTATGGTTCTAAAGGATCACTTGAATCAGGCAATCCTAACCATCCCATCCATGGTGAGGAACACGTGCAATAATATAAAAAGGACAACTTACAAATGGAATGCACCATCGATCTAATGGGCATGATTTGTGCACAATAGACCATGAAATGTGTGCTGGACTTAATGAACAGTCCAGATCAAGCGATCGGATTGTCCAATAATTACAATTTATTTGTATTGATGTGTATTCATTTTTGTGAAACAACAGGTGGTGAGGGAGGCACCCAACAAGAACTACCTCAATCCCATATATGTTCTGTCAAAGTACTACAATGCCTGGGCAGATCTGATAAAGTCCCTCTTCTTGGGCAGAACACAGGGCAAAGATTTCAAGGAAAGTGGGACTTCAATTGGTTTCAGAATGTTGGGCCTGATCATTCCTGGCCTTGCCTCCCACAGCCCAAGGGACTATCTGAATGCTACAAGGCTTGGGAAAATAACCGTCTCTGAGAAGGAGAAATGGTTTGAAGTGTGAGGGGTATTACTGTCTTTTTAGTAAGAAGCCCGTTAGCTTTTGTGTGGTTTCCCTTTCATGCAGAATAAAATATGCCATTGTGCATGACTATTATAAAATATAATACCAAAGTTGCCCTTCTTTACATGGACCATCTCTCTTTGGGTTTTTTTTTTTTTTTTTTTTTTTTTTTGCCACTGGGGCCTTTTTGCATTTCAGGTATAAGGATAGACGGTTTAGATCACCATGCACTCCTTATATCTGAGATGGGCCATCGTTTGATTGTTTTTCAGGTAGAAGGATAGACGGTTTAGATCACCGTGCACTCCTTATATCTGAGATGGGCCATCGTTTGGTTGTTTTTCTTCTTATTACTTGGGATCCATGCACATCATGGGTGCCTTCATGCAAAGGACGTGAGTTTGATGGGGTTCGTTGGTTTTTTATATATCTACATCTAAACCGTCTATACAACCAATTACTGTAGGAGTTTAGTTGTTGGATCTAGTGACATATTTCAATAATCCAGACCGTTTATATGACAAGCCTCACTTGGATGGAGATATCCAGAAAACCATAACTCTTAATTTGTAATATTTTAACCACTTGATCATGTTGATTCTTTCTCTTTGAATATGGACAATCCTCTTATCCTTTGAATGAGGAAAGGTAATCCAAGAGCGTTCTTTATCCCATCTAGGGTGGGCCTATCTTTTAAACGGTTTAGATCACTGCAAAGCACCTTCATCCAGAAGCCTAGCTAGGTCCTGATTGTACGAATTATGTAATGCCTCCCTTGGAAATTAATAAAATTCAAATATGAAAGTGAGATTTTTGAAAGAAAAATTAAAAATTAAAAAAGATGGGGAGTCATGGATGCTCTCGCAGAGCGTGATGATTGATACTCAGACACTTGGATATTGTACAAGTTAGTACACCTTAATTCAATATAATTGTCCAAACTACAAGGCCACTATAGATAAGTGATCATCCATAAATGGATTTGAGTGAACGGTTCTATCCTCCCATTAATTGACATTCGTTCACTGTCATTGATCAAGTAGCATTTCAATCATCAGCTAAATGTCTATCAATAGTCAATTTAAAAATAGAGCCAGTGTAGTCCCATTGTTTGGACGGTTTACTTTGAGTTCCTTATGTGCTACGGGCTAGGAAACTACACAACTTTCCCTCTATTATATACAAATTAATGGGATTAATAATATAAAATATGTAGTAGATGAAAATCGCTTCTAAGACAAACAAGCAAATCATCGAACATGTAAGATGCAAGAAACACCAAGAATTTCATGTAGGAAAACCTCTAATGTGAAGGAAAAAATCATGAAACTTGGTTCGGCAACAATCCACTATAATAATAATTAATGATAAAAGTACAAACATCAAGAGAGTTCTCTTGGATACCCATAATTCATCACCCAAAGGTAAGATTACAAGCAACAATATGAAAGAAAATAATTTTTCACCAACTAGGAATTGTAAAATCCCAACACAATTTTTAAAGAAGACAATAAAAGAAACCATCATTATAAATGGACCATCATGAATCTAGATGCGAAAATTTCTATGGTAGAAGCCTATTGATCTTTTTCTTCTACAAAATTGCATTTTCCCCTATCTCCAAGAGAAAAATTCATTTGAGTTGTTATAAGTCTCTTGAAGCAAAAGATTCTTTTTTCCTTATTTTACTTGCTTGGCCCAAAGACCTAAATACCCCCACACATGTAGGTCCCACCTCCACATGAAGAGGGGACGCGAATTAGCCATTGTCATCGTCGATAGCCTATCTCGCTAATGAAGTGACGTCACCAACTTCTGTGGGTCCCACCATGATGTATGTGTTACATCCACATTGTCCATCCATTTGGAGAGATCATTTTAAGGCATGAGCTAAAGAATGAGGTGGACCCAAAGCTCAAGTGGACCCCACTAGAGAAAACAAGTGGGGATTGAACCCTACCATTAAAAGTTTCTTAAGGGCTATAGAAGTTTTCGAAGTTGATATTTGTGTATTCCCTTCATCCACGCCTGTGTTAACTTATGAACAGGTTAGATCTCAAATAAACATCATGGTGGACCCTAAGAAGGTTTCAATGGTGGTATCACTGTCCCCATTGTTTTTTGTGGTGGGGTCCACTTGAGCTTTGGATTTGCCTCATTCTTTAGCTCATGCCCTAAAATGATCTCTCCAAATAGATGGATAGTGTGGATACAACACATATATCATGTGGGGCCCACAGAACTTGGTGACGTCACTTCACTAGAAAAACTTGTTGCTCAACCCATCAGTAGCTAATCCATCCATGAAGAGGGAGCCTCAAGACCACGTATGTTATTGTTAATGCATGCGTAGCAACCATCATGCTCATCATGCTATGCTCCATCAAAGACCTAATTGCTTGAGGCGCGCTCAAGCATTAGCTTGATCCTCCATTGCTTCTCTTTCTAAAGATTTGATATGATCCGTCTTGACCCTATTTCTACATGATGCATGTAGAGGATAGTCACTGGTTTTTCAGCATTGCGATGAAAGAAATACATCATATGGTCATTGAATTGATTAGTTTGGATTGAGTAGATATACCACCATGAGACCACTTAATTAAGACATCGTATATGATAGAGATGGAAGAAGTGATAAGTACAAACTCACAGTCCTTCTTTAGCCCCAACTCAATTACTGAACGGCTCCAATGGAATGTAGCACCTATGGGTTGTTGAAAACAGATGCCTCAAATCTATGTTTCACAGGGTTGTCAATCGATCGACCAAAGCGGATTTTATACAACGAATTCTCTGGACATTTTGTACAGTTTCGATCGAAACTGTATTGTCGATCGATCGATGCCTATCGTGAGGGTGGTGGATCCCCCTCGCATCTTCCTCTGTGAAGGTGATAGAACATGATTCTATCTTAAGCTCTTTCCCAGGTCAACTGGTGAGGTTCATTGGTGGACCTCATTGGTAAGCTTTGCACTCTAAGCATGAGCTCGGCGTACGCTCTTTTTGAATCTCCTTCGCCGGCAGGGTCCTTCGAAGATGGTACAGATCTCCCCCACCATCTCATTGTTATTGTGCTCTTCTCACCACTCTTGTCGGGGATGTGGTCGATCTTTCTTGCGCCTCGCGATGAACTCGCGTATATAGCCCCTTTGGATGAGGGACTCAATCTCCTTCTTGAAGTCGAAGCAATCGATCGTGACGTGACCGTGATCTCAATGAAAGTGGCAATATTTTAACATGTCTATATTTTTCAGAGTGGCCCTCATCTTGTTCAGCCACTTTAAAATTCTCGTCTCTGACCTCCATGAGCACCTGCTCAAGCGTCGTGTTCAATGGAGTATATTGGCAGAACCAGATCTCTGAAACTCGGGGAGCCTAGAGAGCACCACCCTGATTATCCTCTATTTTTCTTTTGGGGTCAGCATTGGGTCCCTCCTTGGCCCCATTTCTCTTTTTATGTCACGCCACAAATTCAGTTCTCAGCGTTATTTGTTGTAACTCAAATCTGGAGGTGACAGCCTCCGTACTACCCCGATTTTGGCTCCTAACTCACACACGCCAAGTTCCGAAAGTGAGATCCCACAAGGAGGATTTAGAAACAACTATAAAACTAAGCATAACCCAAAGAATTTCATAAGTACATCTCCACTAAAAAGTTTAAGATACAATGCTGATAAAGAAAATATATGATATAATAAAATCTAAGGAGCAAACGCATGCTCCAACTTCAATACTACTGATACACTCCAGCTTAACCTGCAGCGTAAACAAACAGCGTATAATCTTCCTACAAAAGCTTAGTAACGTGCATGTGTTCGTGCACAATGCATATGACAAATATAACATATTAATATCAATATCATAATAAAGAGAAAAGGTAGAAGGCTACCAAGGCCAATGTCCATGCGTGTACCAAGCTATACTAAGGCTATGTATATATGCGATGAGATACAATATAAGCATAAGTATATCTACCAACTAGACATATTATCATGGAAGCATATTATGATATAAGGGAAAAAGAGCACATGATGAATGATTGAGTCGTAGTTTGTAGTATCGTGCACCGGTAGGAGCCTCACACTCAGGGTTACAACAGATGTTAGTCCCATACCAAACATGTGAAGTAATTCTAGGATGATAGACTCCCGATCCCAAATAGTCGCATACCTATTTGGAATCATGGCCTACGTTTATGTGGCACTTAGATTGTATTTACGCATCCACAAACTCGAACATATGAATGACATACGCGATGCAACATAACAATCCTAATGTCTAATCCACATCTCAGTATGGTTCCCTATCTGAAAACATCGAGGTTTAGTGCACTTTAACACTGGCTTGTCGCCCCATCGCACACATGGCCCAACAAGTGGAAGAGATCTCACTATCCGCCTTGTTAGTGGTATATCAAAATCCACATGGCCCATCAATAACGAACTCATTTAACGAGCTTGTCAGATTCAACCTAGCATATAGCCACATTCACTCGGGCGGGTAAGGTCACACCCCCTTCCAACCGACCTCGACATAGTAGAAGACACAACCTATTGGTATTCGGCCCTCATGCGCTCATAAATTCACTCGGCCAAGACATTGGAGCATCCTACGTCCACAGGATTTAGAGACTTTCACCCAAGGACATCTTAATGCCCAAGTGTTTGAACATATTTTCGATGTCCATACCTACCAACCAAGATGTGTCTGTGGTGGCTACAACCTTGATGTCGTTAAGGTGTAGATGCAAATAAGTAAATCCATCATCTCAACCATGTAGGTACCACCTTGGCTATGGACCATCCATCATGTGGGGCCCAACCTTCAATATGGGTCATTCATCGTGTGGTCCCACATTTAATCCAGACCGTCCAAAATAATCTTTCCAACTGTGGATCGATAAAGAACTGAAAATTTACGTCGACAATGTTATACTGACGATTGAATTCTTCCCTCTAATTTGGACCACACACTATTTTGGTTTATATCAATTGGATGATTGTGATTTCTTGATCAGCTTTATTTTAAAGATATGATCCATTCACAGTGGGCCCCATAATTTAGAGGGTCTGAATAGATGTACGTCAGTGGCACATGTGAGGAGGACGAGGCACCATCACTTTTCAAACGGTGCAAAACTAAGACAAGAGTCTAACTCATAATTTTGTATTCATTACATTCAGATGGATAGGTCTTGTAGTTTGAGGACTATTAAAGCGATTTCGTAGCCCACCCTCTGGGCCCGGCATGTACGATCGGAACTTTTCAAGAGGTATGTCAATCCATCAATATGAAATAGGCCACAAACAGTCAGTCATTTCCATTGGATCTACGAAAATATGTTGAAATCATAGAATAATCAACTGTTTGGATTTGATTCGGGTTACCGAATGGTTAGGATCGTCTTTAAAATAGAAAAGAGATTTTCAATGGTCAATCAATAGTGGGGCCTATCTTCCGAAGTGTTGATCACACCAAGTCACATGGCCCAGCTAGTGGACTACAGTTTCACTTCATTAGTCTTAGCTCTTACCCTCAGGTATACCAGCAAAGGGCACAGCAATGTACCCATCCACACCATTCCCTAATCCTGAAATAGTGTCAAGGTGATCTGAATTGTTCATCGGACTGGCCACACTACTGATCGACCATGACGTAAAAAGTTGCATGGATTATTACATCCTTTAACTTATTTATGGTCACCCTTTTACCTGAAGATACGGTGGCAGATTGTATAAGCAGAAATTTCTGAAAAGAAAGACAAAAAGGGTTAAATGTTCAATAAAATATTTATTCTACACATGCTTCTGCTTCTCTGTTCTCCCCTAATTTTATTTTCTGTTAACCGCGACTCAGGGTCTCCAGAATGCGTAGCCCCATGGGGCCCACATACAGAAATGGTCGGATTATCGGAACCGTCCATCGTCCGAGCACTAGAATTAGGATTCTTGGAACTGATTTTTTGCAATGAATCTGAACCGCTGAAAATGAAGAAAACACATTCTCAACGGTCCAAACTCATCAAAACTTTTAGATCGTCAGAACCCCACATTCAAATTGATATTTTTAATTTGGTCCATTCACGATATCACCTATAAAATGAATGGTCCCGATCATGCGATCATTTCTACATGGGTCATTTAAGTCGTTAATTATGCGAAGGAACAAGCTAACTCAGAAGAAGAATCTATTTACATGCATAACAGTTAGGGGTTTGGGCCCCACCTTTCTCTCGATGACGCATGTCACACGCGCTTCGGCTTCGGTCATGGACATGACCTATTGTTGGTCAAGTTCGTATTCCGTGCATAATCCCCAAAAAAAGAAATTAAGAAATTATCGTTTTAATGCCGAAAATACCCATGACATTCACTTAAATGACATGTCCATCTCCTCTGATTTGATGAAAATATTCAATGGTTTGATGGTAATTATAGTAACTTCAGCTAGGCTTCGGTGATCTCTAGTTGTTCTTTCGTTCTCTGAATTTCCAGCTCCAGACTCTAAGAGTTAATTAAGAAAAATCGTTAAAAGAAATTAAGAAGGGAAAAATGACTTTTTTTTTAAGGAAGGTGATTGAGGCTAAATAACTTATTTACCTGTGTGCTAAATTGAATTGGCCCAGACCAATCAACCATTCGAGCCATTTAATTGTTGGGGCCAACATGGATGGCCTATGGTTCTAAAGGATCACTTGAATCAGACAATCCTAACCATCCCATCCATGGTGAGGAACACATGTGCAATAATATAAAAAGGACAACTTACAAATGGAATGCACCATCCAATGGGAATTGTTTTTCATCACCCAAAGGTAAGATTACAAGCAACAATATAAAAGAAAATAATTTTTCACCAACTAGGAATTGTAAAATCCCAACACAATTCTTGAAGAAGACAATAAAAGAAATCATCATTGTACATGGACCATCATTGTTAGAACTAAAAAAATCGTGCTCGTCAGCGGTCTTTTTCCTGTGTTTCATTATTCTGGGGGAATTCTGAGTATAGAGACATTCATAGACAAATCATAAGCAATCACAAAGAATATACGAGAAAGCATCGCGAGGTGAATTTTATTCCAGAGATTCTGAGATCTTTTACATTCCGGGCTGTGAACTGGTCACGAACCCTTGATTACATCAACGGATGATCACCCTTGATTAAATGAGACGATATAGAGAATGTACAAAAATTCTTTTGAAAGCCATGCTTCCTCAAATACGTATCAATTTTTGCATACCATACTCGAGGTGCTTGCTTCAAACCAGCCTTCTTCAATCTATAAATTTTTCTTTCCTAACCTTTTTTTTTCTATAATTTATAGATTGTTCAATATTATAGGCTTTTTCTTCAAATACATACTTGATTCAAGAAACAAATCTAACATCAATATGATAAATTGTCCATCCATTATAAGCGTTAAAGAAACAATCATCCAAATGATATCAAATCCTGCAAGCAGAGAAAAAACTTCAAAATAATTAATATCTAGTTTTTGCAACTAATCTGGCTTTCAGTCTTTCTACATCATAGTCTATCTTGTAATTGATTTTAAGAAACATATTTAACATCAATCGGCTTCTTTCACCCATCTTTTATCATTTGTTGCATCTTTATAAATTATGAAATCACAATAAATAAACAATGCAAAATTTATCAACTCTTCTTTGGACACCTCATTGCTATCACCAACCACGTAATCATGCAAACAAGCTAATAAGATGCAGGAGTGTTTACGACAAAGGTTCTTCTTGAGTTGTAGATGAAGAAAGTAAAGAAAAACACCTAAATGAAGGAGACTCATGGTGGGAATAAGGACGCTGGCAGCGGAAGCGAAAGCCGAACAACATACACAGCAGAATATATGATCAAACAAGAAACACAATGCAATCACACCACACAAGCATTCAACCACAAAAGACAATCCAATTTTACATGGAAAAACCCCTCAACGGGTAAAAAATCACGGCACAAAGCGATCCACTATGATTCCAAAAGATTACAGAGATTGACAGCCCACAAGCAAGGAAAAACAGAGAAAACTCAAGCTCTCTCTCTCTCTCTCTCTCTCTCTCTCTCTCTCAAAACACTCTCCCCTCTTCCTAACACACTTAGGAAACCTTGGACACCTTAGGATTACATCTAAATTCGGATAAATGCCATATTTATAGCAAATAATCCCAATTTAGAAACATCTTACACACAACCGCGTAATAGCGTTAGAAAACCCATGCGCAGTCGACCAGTCAGAGCTAACACAAAAAATGTCCAGAGAAAAAATCATAAAATATTCTACACGCTGCCTCACCACCGACTGGTCGAAGCCCCCTACAGACCGGTCGCCCGATCGGTCTGGGATGCATGAAAATCATCCAGTAACTTGTTGTGCGTCTGGGCCAAACACACAGACCGGTCGCCTGACCGGTCTGAGCACCCAAGATGTGCACAGTTTGAAGGCTACTCCAACAATTCACTAGAAGAATCATTTAGTTGTCGTCATTCTTCTATATGCTTTTCAACATTAATATTGGTTCTGAGTTGTTTCTTCATTTTAATTGTCCGCGTCCATGCTTCATCTTCCACAAAAGTAACATCTCTGCTCAATTTTATCTTGTGTATCTCTGGATTATACAACTTATATATACCCTAATTCACATCATTGTAATACAACTTATACCCTAATTCACATCATTGTAACTAATGAATATACACTTACCATTTTTATCTTCGAATTTCTTTCTTTTCTCATTAAATATATGGGGATATCTAAGACACCCAAATACCCTCAAATCCAAGACATTTGGCATCTTTCTACCCCATACTTCTTCAAGAGTCATATAGGGACACTCTTTACACCTAGGTCCATGGCTCAAGTGGCAGACTAAGTGAAGATAGCCTCGTTTCAACACAGAGGTCATGGTACATAGTGGGGGTGGCTAACATTGTGATGTGACTAATAGGGATGGGTGGGTGTACTAACAATGGGTGTGTGAACTAACCCATAAATATATATATATATATATACACTCTTTCTAGGGCACCTATTTAGATCATCTACTGCACATGCAACAGCATCGGCCTAAAACTGCTTTGGTGGAGTTGTTTGCGGTGCCAATCTACTGAGGTGAATAACAATTTGTGAATTGATGCTTTATCCCATATTCTTTATTATGCTTATGAATCATTTATTGTGCTCATGGAACCATTTCTTTTATCAATGTGTATCCATTGTTTTCTACAATGTGGCCCTTGTAATGAGTGGAATGGGTTGAGTTTTGCATGAACTGATATTTATGGTAGCGCCAACCTATTCGATGGTTTGGATTTCACAGATATATGAAAGGTTGGAACTCGTCTACTGCCGGACAGTGACTAAACATCCAACAGGTTGGATGTGAGCATCTCTCCTTTTTCAGTTTGAACTGTTAGGTTTGATTCATAAGCTCCGATGGGCCTCTATTTTTCATTTCTCTTGTAATTTTAATTGAATTTGTGTAAAAAAGATAGTCTGCTCATTGAGTGGGCCACACATGTAAAAGGAAATTGACTAACCATCCATTTTTAATATATACATTTATCAAAATTATTTTCTAGCTAGGTTTGTTCATGGTCAATTGCAACTAATAAATGTCTCATATTTCACGTACATGTGCTATGTTGGCACATGTGCCTAAAAATGCCTAAAAATCTTCCTTTCATCTCATGTGATGAGATGAGAGTACAATGTCTTCTATACAAAGGCATTTTTATCATTTAAGATAAAAATGAGACTTAACCCAAGAGAAATGAGAGAAAACCAACCAAAACTACCATACCATACTAAATTAATTAATTTGGTAGCTTAATGAAAAGTTCATTTAATTAGGCACTTGAATATAAATACAAAATTAATGAGGTATTAATACATAAAAATCTCTATAAATAAAGAAGGTAACATTATTCTAATTTAATAGTCCCTATATCATTGTAACTTTTACACCCTGGCCCATCCATGGAACGACCATTCTCCCGGCCCCATGGGGCTAGGACTTGGGCCCCTCGACTCGGCCCCAAGGTCGGACCTAGGTTTCAAATCTATGATTAATGGCCGGTCCAAATTATACAAAAAAAGGGGACGATTTAACGATGCTGGTGAGCAATTCTCATAATCTTAAATTCTGTATGTTTCAATTATCAAAATTATTTATGTCGGTTGGCTGATAGTCAGTCTAAAGACATCATATCGTGGTAGTTACGTGTCATAGATCCTTGTTAAAGTGTATAGGGCCATTGGGTTAGCCTACTTAGTCCATTGGCCCATTAGGGTTAGGGTTTTAGGTTTTCTCTGTAAATAAGCAATAAGAAAGGTGAATACATTACCTCATTCTCTGCTGTTCAACAATCCTAATGTGCTATGGAAGATGGATTAGAGAACCATTTTTGTGCTATTGAGATTATTTTCAAGTATTGGACCGATAAAGATAGTTGATCAACCGAATTAGCTCCAAAAGTATCCAGAGACCAACCTTCCAATCCGAGGCAATTTCGAGCAACTGATATTATGCACTCGGTTAACCGAAAAGGTCCAAAATTGTCCAATAAGCTTTTTAACTTTCTGGCATAATTTCGGTCAACCGACTAGATCGGTCGATTAACCGAACTATGTTAATTTTTGGCAATTTCACTTGGCCTCCTTCCTTCGCTCCATTTGAGTCATGAATGCATCTGCAGCCCGTTTTACATCGTCGGTCGCCCAAAAAGTTCTAAAAGTATCCAATAAGCTTTTGGACTTTCTGGCGTAATTTCGATCAATCGAACTATGCTGACTTCTGACGATTTCTCTTTGCCTCCTTCGGTCCATTTGAGCTATGAATGCATCCACGACTTGTTCTAAATCAGTTCCCTCCACTTCAAAAGAACTCATCCTCGAGTTATCTTTTGGAGTTGGCTCATGATACTCATATAGGTCTGCGATGTTGAACGTGCGTGAGATCTACATGTCGTCCGAAAGATCAACAACATAAGCATTGTCATTAATCATATGGAGGATAGGCACCGGCTCAATCTTCTTATTCTTCATCGCGCATCCTACTTGGAAATCTCTCTTTGCGTAGATGAATCATGACGTTGTCGCCCACTTCGAACACCTTCGGCCGCCAATGCTTGTGAACCATCTCCTTGTATTGGTCATTAAAAGCTTGTAGCTTGGATTGAACATCCGCGTGAATTCCCATGATTCAGTTCGCCATATGCTCTGGAGCCACACTCACGCCCGGAAGCTTAGGCAAAGGAACCAAATCGAATGTATGTCGGGGCACTCGTCCATATACAATCTCAAACGACGATTGTCAGTGGAACGGTTCAACATGTTATTAAAGGAAAATTTCTCCCAAGCTAAGGCCAAATTCCACTGCTTGCGGCTTATCTCAAGATATGCACCGAATGAGAATCTCAAGCGTGCGATTTACCACCTCAGTCTGCCCATCCGTCTGTGGGTGATATGCACTGCTGAACTAAATTTGGGTGTCGAATCGTTTCCACAAAGTCCTCCAAAAGTAGCTGAGGAACTTCGTACCATGGTCAGATGTGATGGATTTTAGAACATCGTGTAGTTGCACTACCTCTCAAAAGAACATATTTACAATGTGTGTCGCATCAAGAGTCTTTTTGCATGGGATGAAGTACGCTATCTTCAAAAAAAATTCAACCACCATGAATACAGAATCCATACCATGCTAGGTCTGCAGAAGATCAAGCACGAAGTCCATGAACAAGTCTTCCCAAAGGTCGTTAGGTACAAGAAATGGAGTGTAGAGACCCATGTTCTGAGACTGTCCCTTAGAAGACTAGCATATGTGGCATCTCTATACCGCCTTTTCCACATATCGCCTCAGCTACCACAAAAAATAATATTCCTCTACAAGAGCTATGGTCTTGTCTCATCCTATGTGACCGCCAAGTCCACCTCTATGTAGCTCTTGGATGATGCGCTCCCTCAAGGAGCTTCGTGGGATGTATAACTGATTTCCCTTGAATAAAAAACCATCCTGAATATGTAGGTCATTGGGCTGCACCATTGCATGTCATGGCATGTTGTGGTGTGATCACTCATATAGGTCCAATCAACCATTTAAGCCATTTAATTGTTGGGGGCCATCATAGATCACCTATATATAGTTCTAAAGAATCATTTTAATTAGACAATCTTAACCATCCGATCCATGGCATGGAACACATGTGCAATATTATAAAATAAAATAAAAAATGACAACTTACAAATGGAATGCACCATCCAATGGGCATGATTTGTACATGGTAGACCATGAAATGTTTGTTGGACTTATGAACAGTTCAGATCAAGAGATTGGATAGTCCAACAGTTAGAATTCGTTTGTATTGATGTGTATTCATTTGTGTGAAACAAAATGTAGTGTGTATTCATTTGCCTGTGACCCTATGGCTCAGTGGTAGACTCACATAGTGTTTCAACATGAGGTCATGGGTTCGAGCACCCATTGTGGTGTGAGTGCGCAAGAGTGTGAGTGTGTGTGATAAAAAATAAAAAAAAGAGGGAGGAGCCCAACAAGAACGGTAAAATAAAACGGTAAAATAAAATTTGAAATTAACGCGTGATTATGGGCCATACAACGGTAAATAAAAATTAAATGACTCTTCTAGGGTTCATGGCTATCTGAATAAAATGGACAAGTCAGATCAGTCGAGGAGTGGACCCACGCATTGTTTTGATGGGGCCCACTCCCCTCTCACAAAAGCACCCATCAACTTTCATGTTCTGCTGCGCCGTATGATGGGATGGTTGGACAAATGAGCAATTTCGTTTGGCAAAAGGCCAAACAGGGCCTGAAGGATGTCATTAATCAAAAGCTATTTCAACTACTATCCCCCTCCGGTCGAATTAAGTCCCTACGCCGTGAGAGAAAGTAGCTACTGCATGGTGCTCTGTGGGCCCACAATGATTTATTTATTTTATCCATATCATCCATCCATTTTGGATAATTATTTTAGGGTACGAGGTCAAAAAAATAAAATAATAAAAAAAGAGGCAGATCCAATTCTCAAATGGACCACACCACTTGAAAACAGTGGTGATTGAACTCCTCCTATAAAAAAATTCATAGGGCCAACTGTAATGTTTATTTGCCATCCAACCTATTTCTTAGATCACGCGGACATGGACAAAGGGAAAAGACATACCAGCTTGAACAAAACTCATATGGCCCCAAGAATTTTTCAACGACAGACGTTCAATTCACACTATTTTCTGTGGTGTGGTCCACTTGAGCTTTGGAGATGCTTATTTTTTGGATAAGCCATAAAATTATCTGGTAAAATAGGTGGACTGAGGGGGATAAAATGCATAAATCATGGTGGCCCCACAAAGCGTACTAAGTTACGAATTTGGTTCCGATCTTAGTGGCACGGTGTTGGTGTATCCCGTGATTCACGAGAGGATGTGTATTTTCTTTACATTCACACCGTCCATTCATTTTGATAGCGTTTTAGGGTAAAATAAATTAAGAAGATCCAAATCTTATGTGGACCAAAGGAAATGGGCATTATCGAGTTCACACCATTAAAAAACTTCATGGAGGCTTGGAATATTTATTTTCAATCCAACCCATTGATAAAGTCAAAAGGACCTGGATGAAGAGACCACACAAATATCAGCTTGATCCAAATCTTTTCTGGCCCTCAAAAAGTTTTTTGATGACTGATTACCACTGTTTCTTATACTACGGTCCAACTGAGGTTTCGATCTGTTTATTTTTTTTAAATTGTACCCTAATATGAATTTTCAAAGTGGTTGGACGGCGTAGATGTAAGGAAAATACATCTAAGTGGCCCCACATTCAAAACAAGACCGTGTTCGATGAGACAGAAGCCGCACCAATCCGGGCGCGACTTGGGTGAGACCCCGGAACCAGCGATGTCGGTGGGACCCTAACCGTAGGAGTCGACCTCTATATATAAATTGTATATCCATGCTGTTCATCTTCTTTTTCGGCTTATTTTATGCAATGGTACGAAAAATAAAGCAGATCCAAATTTCAGGTGGAGCACACCATAAGAAAAACTGGTTAATGACCATTAAAAACCTTTTGTGGGCCACAAAAGTTTTCTATCAACCTGATATTTATTTTTTCCTTTCATCCTTGCCTACGTGACCTAATCAACAGATTGGATGGTCAATAAACATTACGGAGGACTTCAGGAAGTTTTTAATGGTAACAGTTCAATGAGAACTGCGTCCTGTGATGTGGTCCACCTAAAATTTTCATGTGCTTCATTTTTGCGACTTAGGCGTAAAATAATATGAAGAAACAGATGGACGACATGGATATACAACGAATACATTGAGGTGGGCCCTAGGTTCAGGGTCCCACCCACATCGCTGGTTCCGGGATCTCACCCTAGTCGCGCCCCACTAATCCACTCCTCGTCTCTCTCTCTCCCATCCGGGCGCGGATTTCCTGCGAAAGCCTTGCGCAGGAAGTTCCTGCGCTGGGAAACAAGGTGGGCCCACATGTGATTTTTTTGATAAATCCACTCCGTCCATCCGTTTTGGGAGCTCATTTTAGGAAATGAAAACAAAAATGAACCGGATCCAAGACTCAAGTAGGCCGAAAACGGTGATGATTAAACGTCCACAGTTGAAATATTTGTGGAGCCACTTGAGTCTTGGATCCGGTTCATTTTTTCTATCATGACCTAAAATGAGTTCCCCAAACGGATGGACGGGGTGGATTTATCAAAAAACATCACTGTGGGCCTCAACTTGTTTCCCAGCGCAGGGAACTTCCTGCGCAAGGCTTTCGCAGGAAATCCGCGCCCCATCCATCCCAGCTGTGATGCGACGTTTAAATGTCATATCTGATCCAACCATACGCAGGGCCCACCATGATGTTTGGGAGATATCCACTCCATTCATCCGTTTTAGGAGACTATTTTAAGAAATGAGACCAAACCTCAGGGAGATATGAAACTCAAGTGGCCCACACAAGTGGAAACAATGGAAAGGGGCTTCTTACGGTTCAAATCTTTTTGGGGTCAACCATGATGTTTATATGCCATCCAAACCATTTATAAAGTGTCTCAATTGTTCATAAGGTCCTTACCACTGTGATGAATTGAAAGAATAAAAATATTAGTCTAATCCAAAGCTTCCTACCGTGATTTTATTGTGTGGCCCACTTTAGCTTTGGATCTAACTCATTTTTTGGGCTCATGCCATACAATCATTTGGAAAAATATGTGAACTAGGGCTATAAATGGTCGGGTTCAGGAGCGGGTTTAGCCAAAACCAGACCACCCCATTTACTAAACGGGTCCGGGTCTAAATTTTAGACCCAAACCCTTTTGCTAAATGGGCCTGATAAAGGTCGGGTCCTGAGTCAACCCATCAGATCCATTTATAAATGGGTCCGGGTCTGGTAGCGGGAGATCCACCCAGACCCATTTATAAATGGGTCAGGTCTAATGGGTCCGAGTCTAGATCAACTATGCAAGCATTTTTACAAAGCTTAAAACCGGGTTTGGACGGGTCTAGGCTTGACGGGTCCCTTAAAACATAAACCAAACCCGCCCACTTACTAAATGAGTTTGGGTTGAGTCAAGTCGGGCCTAATATAAAGGAAACCAGACCTAGACCCGTTTAGCAACTGGGTCTATTCTTGTACCAGACCTGTAACATTAACAAATGGGTCAGGTATATGTCGGGTCTAAATGGGTTGGGTCCAGGTACCCCATCGGGTCCACTGACCCATTTACAGCCCTAATGTGAACCTGTTGGATTTCTCACAGACACCATGGTGGGCCCGGCTTAGTTTGGGATCAAGAACATTTATGCCACTTCCTCTCTGCATTAGTTGGCAGGTTTTTTTAATTTCAAGAAAAAGTAGGCAAATTTTAGTAAATGGCTCTTTGAAAAATCAATAACTGTCTAAGCCGTCGTGCTCATTTAATGCTTTTACATTGAAAAGTCTTGCATGTTGAAATTTTTTCATAGGTCTATAGAGTAGGTTTGGCGTACATTTAAATCCAGACGGTGAGAGTTGCCCTACGGTAGGTGGAGAGCGGATTGCCTGTGACCCACATAGATATCTCTGTAGCCGGGGCTGTGTAGGGTCCACAGGGATGTCCGTGATAAATCCACTATGTCCATCTTTTTTCAAAGACAAAATTAGATCAGGAATATAAAAATTAGGGATATTTAAAACTCAGGTGGGCCACACTAACAAAACAGTAGGAACACCAACGTCCACCATTGAAACCTTCCTGTAGCTGACCATGATGTTTATATGCCATCCAAACTGTTCACAGAATTATTAACACTCAGACATACGGTAAGAAAAAAAATATCATCCTGATGCAAAACTTTGTCACCGCTAAGTGTCCAGTACCCACTGTTTTTTGTGGTATGGCCCGCCTGAATTTTGTATCTGCATTATTTTTAGAATCCTATCCTAAATTGTTCTTCCAAAACAGATGGACGGAGTGGATTTATCACAGATATCCCTTTGGACCCTACACAACTTCGGCTATATCTCTGTGCCCGATTGCCTGTGAAACCGGGCACAGCGATATCTCTATTGCCTATGAACCTGGGCACAGCGATATCTCTATTGCTGGGGCTGCGTAGGGTCGATGTCCGTGATAAATCCAGGGATGCGTAGGGTCGATGTCCTTGATATATCCACTACGTCCGAGATATCTCTGTGCCCGGGTTCACAAGCAATCTGCTCTCCGATAGGTGAGGCCACAACCATGTTTCTGACAAATCCATCTGTCCATCTGTTTTCCCACCATAAATAAATAAAAAAAAATAAAAAAAAAAAAAAAAAAAAAAAGAAGAGGACTCCTAGATTGGTGGGATCGTGTTTCACGTGGAAAAGCCCAAACGTCTATATAACAAGACCCAAAACAGCTAGTTTTCCATAATACTCTCTCTCTCTCTCTCCAACAAAAAATGGCTTTCCAAAGCTCTCCTGGGTATATGATCTTTCGCCCAGAGAAAGCAGGATGGCTTGAAATACTGAAGCTCGGTCTGTTCAAGAGAAGGCTATCAGATTGCAACTTCGTAGAAATGTCTCACGAAACAACCAACCTCGAGTTTGAGAATTCTAGAACTAATTTGTTGCTTGTTGGAATCTACTTGCTCTTCCTAAAGATCTTGTTGTTGATTGAAAAGCCTTCAGCTCGGTTCATCAAATTCCTTGAGTACACCTTGAACTTGTGCTCTGCTAAAGGCGGATTCTTTAACCTCATTTCTCATTTTCTTTCTACAGGTTATTCACAACATTACTGATCCACCGTCCATTTTTTTTAAAGACAAAAAAAAAAAAATCAATTTCAAATGTATCACTAGTTATGACTTATGAGGTATTGTGATTTGTCACTGTCATTTACGGCCGGACCCAGGATTAACTCAGCACTTTAGTGTGCTAAGTAAACTATGTGGAGCCCACCGTGATGTATGGATCTTATCTACACCATCCATCCATTTTTCTAGATCATTTTAGGGCATGTGCACAAAATTGAAGCTTATCCAAAGTTCAAGTCGACTACACCACAGGCAAAGGTGGGGATGATGACATCCACCATTGAAACCTTTTTAATGCATAAGCCCAAAAATGAAATATATCAAAATCTCAGGTGGATCATATCATAGGAAACAGTAGTGTGATTGATCATTAAAAACATTTTTGCAGGCCACAAATGGTTTGGATCAAGTTGATATTTATGTTTTCCATTCATCCATATCTGTGTGACCATATCAACAAGTTGGATGGAAATTACATTATGGTGGGGCCTAAGAAGTTTTTAATGGTGGGTGCTCAATCACCACTGTTTTCTTTGTTGTGGTCCACCTGAGATTTGGACCTGCTTGGTTTTTAGGTTTATGCCCTAAAATGAGCCGGAAAAAAAAAAGTGTGGACTGCATGGATACATGAGAGGAATGACAGTATATAACACCCACATGTTATGGATGTGTCTAAATGATGACGGCAAGAACATGCACATGCATATGGTATTGTTGTCGTGATTTATTGTCATTTTTTTATTTATTTTTTAATATATATCATGAAATGGGTTTTCATGAGTCGTTAGCTTCTCTGGATAGGGTCTTTCGACAAGCTCGACACGGAGTCAGCAGATTACAGATCAATTGTTGACTTACTTGATGGACGGTTGAATCTATATGACAAAACCACCCCCTTAATTATCAGTTACCCACCCCATGTGGATCCCATGTATGGTCCCGACGATATCAAGTCCTACTTGCATCTTTGCATCATGGCTTCTAAGATAGCCTACGAGAACGCCGACCGCATCAAAGACACAGTCAACAACTGCTGGAAGGTATACACCCACGGATACCTCTCTATATATATATATATATATATATATATATATATATATATATATATATATATATAAGCCCTTCATGGAATGATGCATCTGACTGATGGGGCAGATGTTTGACACACATCAAAGTGGCCCACACAGCTTGACCTCATGGAAACTTCCCATGAGGTCGACCTCATAGTAACCATTTTCCTTATGTGTGTAGTCCAAATCCACAACTTACCGTCCACTAAGTTGATGGCTTTCAACCTTTTATTTGTGTGCAACATCTAATCTATTACAGAAGTTGGGCCAACTGTGAGAATTTCTTTATGCAAAAATCAGCCCCATCCACTTATTGAGCGGGCAACAATTGTATTTTCTTATTTATTAATGGATACTATTATTTTTATTTGTTGTGACCCATTCGATGAGCAGATGTGGCTTAATTTTGTACCACATGATCCTAATGGCCGGCGGACCCAACCAATTACAAGGGTTGGATTTCATATTCACTCAATAATTTGGAAATTATCTTCTAGGTGGACCTTAAAATGTGGTCCAACCGGTTGGATTCTCTCTCTCTCTCTCTCTCTCTCTCTCTGGTAAATGGTAATATGAGGTCGAGGTCGAGGTCTGTGGGCCCCACCCTGAGGTCGAGGTCTGTGCCCCCCCCCCCCCCCCCCAAGGGACATCCATCCCATTGATTAGATACACCATTCCATGTTGAGTTGATGTCCTTCCCATTGATTAGATACAACCCTTCCGTGTTGAGCTATGGGTCAAAAAGTAAGGCCAGCTTCGGTAGGCCACACCACAAACAACATTTGAGAGTAGATGCCTGCACAATAAAATCTTCCTGACTGTGCATAGGCCCTACTGAGATGTGGTTTTGACATCTGGCCCATCCATTGTGTATCCCACTTGGATAAGGAGTTACACCAAACTCTAGGCCATTCCAAAACTCAGGTGGGCCCCACCAAGTGCCCAACCAAGTGCTTTTAAATGTTTTAGGCAAAAAAAAAAAAAATATTTTTTGTTTTAAGGTGGTATGGTCTACTTGAATTTCGAAATACAGATTATTTTTGGCGTCCCACAGCTTAAAAGGAACCTACCAAATGCAGAGTATAATGTCTATCACACATCATGGTGGAACCCACAGAAGTCGACCTCATGGGAGCTTCCCATGATGTGTTTCATTTTTCAGAAAATGTCATAAAATAATCTGGGAAATGGACGATACATAATTCATACATCAAGATAGGCCCCACGGTAAGGGCTGCACCGTCTTGGGTGAGGCTGGGGTCTCACCCAATCTGCTCTCAAGTCCTGGACATGGACGGTTCAATGTATCCGATAATTTGTAAAGATGTAGTGCGTGTGTATAAACTATCATACACTGCTAGAGTATTGTAGTTATTTCTTCTCTTGCATCTATAGCTATACATTTGAGTCCGCGAGATGCGTGTAATTTACTCTTTTTTGTCCTTGTGCAGATGCAGTTCGAAGAATTCTACAGTTGTCCGAACGGTAAGATTTTTCTACGTACCAAAATACCCCCGAAGCACCCTAGCTTTACTGAATTACTCTTTTTTCTTGGGCCTACTTGTCAAGTGCCTGGTAGCCTGGCTGGTTGACGCCTTGCTGTTTCAAACAGCAGGTCTCAGGTTCCATACATACTAACTGCACCAGTGGGTGCCCTGACAGGGTGGGTGCGTTGGATGACAAACAGAATAAAAGAACCACCTTTCAAAAAATAAAAACTTAAGCCTTTTTTTTTTTTTTTTTTTTTTTTCCTCCTTCAATGCACACACACCCTTACACCCACACAAACTAGAATGGGTGCTAGAACCCATGACCTGTTTGGCAGAGAGGATAAGAGTGTATTAGATGGTGTTGGCAGATAATCCACAGTCACACATGTAATGATTTTTTTTTTTTTTCAAATTTCATACCATCAATTTTTCAAACTTATAGCCGTTTGGATTAGAAGAGGGTCATAGGTGCTCAGCAATACATCCGACATCTGCAACGTTTGGAGCTACAACCAGGAAGTATCCTTCTATCCAAGACTGTGAGTAAGCTTTGGGCCCCGCTATGATGTATGTGTTATATCAACGCCATCCATCCTCTTTACGAGAGCATTTTAGGGCTTGGGCCCAAAAACGAGGTAGATCCAAAGCTCAAGTGGACCACATCACAGAAAGTAGTGGAGATTGAAGGCCTACCATTGAAAACTTCTTCGGGGGCATAGAAGTTTTGGATCCAACTGATATTTGTGTTTTCCCTTCATCCATGTCTATGTGACCTTATGAACAGGTTGGATGGAAAATAAACATCATGGTGGGCCCTAGGAAGGTTTCAACGACGGTCATTATTATCCCTACTTCTTTCTATGGTGTGGTCCACTTGAGTTTTGTATGTACCTCATTTTTGTCCCCATGCCCTAAAATAATCTCAAAAAATGGATGGATGGTGTAGATATAACACATACATCATGGTGGGCCCTGCAAAACTTAGTGGTGTGAGAGAGATAGGTGGTGTGCACCCCACGCTGGATTTGGGCGGATATGAAGAGGAACTACTAAAATACTCCTCGTACAGGTACATTTTCTAATGACAAAAATTAAAGCAAGTGGGGGAGAGGAAACACGGACCTAACTTTAAAATGTGGTATTTAAAATACAATATCACTTAATTTCATCTAATCCTGTGAACCAAACAGGCCTTAGTGTTAAAGAAGAACATAAAAGAAAAACATAAAAGAAGAATAAGATTTGAACAATATTTTTGGAGGGAAAGTATTTTGTGGGCAAAATTTTGTAACACCCTTTTTAAAACCATTTTAAAAATGCAATAGAAATCATCAGTGGAGATGTTAAGCACAAATCATGGCGGGACTGCAGAGCTTGACCATACAGTAAGCTACAATAAGGACAACCTTGTGAAAACATTTTTTTTGAGAAGATACACTTTAAAAAGAATAAAGTTTCATTGCCTACCAAACTATACATTCTATATTAGAGGCCTGCTAATTTTTCTCTAGTTACATCTAGGCCCGGCAACAGTCGTGTTGAACCGTGTTCGTGCCGTGTTGTATTCATGTCGTGTCAAAAATGCCCTAACTTAAACCCGACACGTTAACTAATTGGTCAAAATTTGGAAACTCAAAGTCATTCATTAATTTAACGAGTTACTCGCAACCCAACTCGTTTAACCCATTAAATAAACGGTCGTGCTTTTGTGGGCAAAGAGATGAGAAAGGGGCTCGATTCCACAGAGATTTTGGAGCATGGCCATGTGGGGCCGTGGTTAGCAAGATGGAGAAAACTTACAACTGTGTGTGTGTGTGTGTGTGTGTGTGAGAGAGAGAGAGAGAGAGAGTCTTATTGGCCATCTTAGCTTTTTAGGGATTTCTCACCGCACTAAAAATAATTATCAAAATACCTCACTAATAAACAGGTTTTGCAGGTGAAATACTAACCCGACCCGTTATCTTAACAGGTCTTGATGGGTTAATCCGTTAGTGACCCAACACGGTAAGGCCAAACACGAACACTAAATTTTCACCATAAACAGCCCCCCGTGGGAGAATATATTACCGGTGGCATATTTGCTACTTCCGAGATTTGAATATAGGACATTTCGCTCTGATACCATGTCAAACAACCACTTTCTCTAAAAGCTCGAACTTTTAGAGGATGATGTATCAATGTATATCAAGGGAATCTAACATTATGAAAACCATGGAGGATTGAAAACTCTCAATATGATGGAAGAGTGTCTGCAGTGGCCATTTTTCAACCCTAATATGCTTGAGGATTAGAATCGTCGTATCTCCCTTATTTTTGGACCATACCCCAATTGTGGCAGCCGGGTCCTGCCAAGTAATCAGTTCAGATTTCATATGCACCTAACACATTTCCACACTAACAAATTGGGTGCAATTTGTTTTCTCTTTCACCACATATCATTACTCATTGAGTTGACTCGGTACGTAGCTGCCTGAGTGAAGTCAGAAATTCTTCGAACTCACTCCAACCCCACTAATAAAACCACGCCTTGCAGCGTTCGAGAACGACAAAATCACCCAAGCCTTCATCTTCTGCGACAAGCCGGAGGACGCCAACCAGATTGTTGTGGCCTTCCGCGGCACCGAGACGAACAATTGGGAGGACTGGAGCACCGATTTCAACTTTTCCTGGATCCGCATGGGCGAAATGGGAAGAGCCCATCTGGGCTTCATGAAAGCTCTGGGCCTCCAAGATGAGAAGGACTACCAAAAAGGGTGGCCCAAGGACTACAAAGGGGAGAAAGACAAGCCCTTGGCCTACTACATCATAAGGGAAAAACTCAAGTCATTGCTTCAAAAGCACGAGAATGCTAAGATAACGATCACAGGGCATAGCTTAGGTGGTGCACTCTCGGCTATCTTTCCTTCTATACTCACTCTACATAACGAGACTACCATTTTGAATAGCCTGAGTGGCATCGTGACCTTTGGGCAGCCTAGGGTTGGAGATAAGGACTTTGCTTCCACTGTGAAAAACCAGCTCAGTTCAAAGTGGTATCGTAGAGTGGTTTACAGATATGATTTGGTCCCTCGAGTGCCCTTTGATTGTCCACTTTTAGATTGTCCCTGTTTAGCATACAAGCACTCTGGATTGTGCATCTACTTCAACGGCTGGTATTATGAAAAGGTAAGATCTTCTTTTTATTTTCTAAACCAACGGATAGAATGTAGTCCAATTCTGGTTGCAAGTATGGAACCCCACTACATCAACGGCTCAGATTGAAATATAGAAACATGGTGTAATGGTCTGAGAGTATGACTGTCAATGGGCCGGGCACCCAGTCCATGGACAGCCCTAGGTAAGACTACGAGCCATTGCTTGCCGTGGTGAGCAATTGATAACTGATGAAATGGAGGATCAAGATTTTTGTCAACCATCTGAGCCATTTAATTATTGGGGCCCATCATGGATCGCCTATAGTTCTAAGGAATCACTTGAATCAGGCAATCCTAACCATCCCATCCATGGCACAGAATACGTGTGACTATAATAAAAAAAAAGGAAAACTTAAAAATGGAATGAACCGTCCAATGGGCATGAATTGTGCATGGTAAACCATGAAATGTGGGCTGGATTTGATGGACATTCCAGATCAAGAGATTGGATTGTCCAAGTATCTATCTGGGTGCTATTGATGTGTATTCATTTGTGTGGAACAACAGGAGGTGTGGAAGCTGCCCAACAAGAACTACTTCAATCCCCTATGCAGTCCGTTCATGCACTTCTATGCATGGTTAGATCTGATTATGGCCATCTACTTGCACATAAAAAAGGACCCAGATTTCACTGAAAGTTGGGCTTCAACTGCTTACAGGTTGGTGGGTCTGATCTGTCCTGGCATTGCCTCCCACAGCACAACCGACTATGTCAATGCTGTGAGGCTTTGTGAAAATATGCATGTTTGAGAAGTGAGGGGTATTTCTGTCTTTTTAGTAGGAAGCCTGTTGGCTCTTGTTTGCTTTCCCTATCCTGCAAAATAAAATAAAATAAAATATGCCATTGTGCATCCCTGACTATTTTATCAAATACCAAAGTTGCCCCTCTTTGTGTACCATATCTCTCTCTCTCTCTCTCGCACTAAGGTCTGTCTGTATTGCAGGCAGAGGGATGGATGGTTCAGATCATCGTGCACCCCTCAAATTGAAATGGGCCACCATTTGGTTGTTTTCGCTGGTTTTCATATCTCTACATTCAAACTTTCTATACAGACAATTGCTGTAGGACAACTTCAGTCTTTGGATCTATTTCCATATTTCATTAATCCAAGCCGTTTTGGGTTACTACACACCCGATGCCAAGACCTCTAGTGTTGAAATGAGGTTATCTTCATTCAGTCTACCACTTGAGCTATGTATCAATGTGTCAACCTTTGAATAAGAAAAGGTTAAAGAATGCCCGAGTGCAGGTCGTCTGTGTTGAAGGCACAGGAATTTTCAGTGTCCACGCCATTTCTGATTACTCCAGATAGTTTGGGTTTGGCTCCTTTTTGTGCCACCTCAATTTGTGGATCAGCCCAATTTGAATTTCAAACCTGTTGTGTGGTCCACCTGAGATTTGGATCTTCCTTATTTTTTAGCTCATGCCCTAAAATGACCTGACAAAATGGATAAACAACATGGATAAAATAGATACATCATGATGGGGCCTCCAGAGCCTTGACACCAGCTGGCTGGTTGGTGTCAGGGTCACTAGGCAAACTGCTTCCAGGGAAGTGAGAGAAAACCAACTGAAGGTACTGATGTCAGAATATAGTTAATTAATTTTGTATCTTAATGAAAAGTTCATTTAATTAAGTACCTGAATATAAATATAAAATTAATAAGGTATTAATACATAAAAATCCATATAAATAAAGAAGGTAGCCTTATTTTAGTTTAACAGTCAGTCCCTGTATCAATGTTACTTTTACACCATTGTTCATCTAGGTGCTTGGGTGTGGCTATTCACAGGGCTAGGACTTGGGCCCCTAGACTAGGCCCAAGTGCCGAACTTGGGTTTGAAATCTATGATATGGCCAGTCCAAGTCATACAAAAATAAAAAGTAAACTATTTAAAGATGCTATTGGGCAATTCTCATTCAGCGTTTAAAAGCAATCTTGGATTCAGTATGTTTCAATTATCAAAACCATTTATATGATTGGACTTGTCATAGATGGACAGAAAAGCCTTAAAATTTGCTTAGATTAAATTATTATAAGCATTCGATCATTTCACACTTTTCCTTACTGTGTGGCCTGTGGGGTCGGGCCAAGGAAAAGACCCTTTTAGGGCCAAAGCTTAGGGGGACTATGAGCAGGCCAGGGCTAAGTCCAACCTATTGCTATTCCTAATGGTGTAGATAGAATGGGGACAGATCACAAATTAGTGGTTAGTGGAATCTCCTCTTCAATCTACCTCGCGAGGTAGGCATTGGATTTCACATATTTTGGGTACTTTTCAGCAAATCATTGGCTTCTGATGAGCTGTTGACGCATTTTTTAGAGGTTCTTGCCTCATTTATAGGGTCTAACATTGTTGCAGCCATAGGGATCAATTTTCATACATTCTTCCATTTTAGGTGATGATTATAACCACTTGTCGTGGAATTTACTGCGGTTGGCTGGTAGTCAGTGTCAACACATCATATCATGGTGGTTACATGACATTGATCCTTGTTAAAGTGTATAGGTCCATTGGGTTGGCCTATTTAATCCATTGGCCCATTAGGGTTAGGGTTTTAGGTTATTCTTGTTAATAAGCAATGAGAAGGTGAATTCCTTACCTCAGTCCTTGATATTCAAAAATCCAAATGTGCCATGAAATGTGCTATAAACTTCATCTTTTTATTTTTCTTCATTTTTGCACTAGTTGCATGAGTATCTTTATTGTACCATTAAACTTCTGACAAACCTTTGAGTGCTATAGAATATGGACTAGACAACTATTTTAGAGTTACTGAGAATTATTATTTTTTAAGCATTTAACTAAAGTTTTGGATGTTGTAGACACCTCATAAGCTATGAACCCTCATTTGGTTTATGCTGGGAATGGTGTGTTTGTTAAACGTACTATCAAACCAATAAATTGACTCTTTGAATGGCATTGATTAATTAAAATCATTAATCATGGTCTTGGAAACCTGATTTGCTACTATGAGAATACTTGCATATGATTTGGTATGTTTTGGGCACTTTGAATAATCTTGGATCAAAATTTGAATAGAGCTAGCCCATCTAGCCTGGCCCCAAGTTATCAATGGGCCAGGGATTAGCCAAGCAATATCAAACTTTGAATAGAACTAGCCCATCTAGCCTGGCCCAAGAAAAATCATTTTTTATGTAGGACACGCCCAATTGGCCAAGCCCCTTTGTCTGGCCCAAGGCTCCCTTCGCTAGGCCCATTGACAACCCAGAGAGAGAGAGAGAGAGAGAGAGATGTGCCCAAGTGCATATGCTCAGGAATATGTATTATTAAAGAATGAAGTCCCAACCCCCGTCGTGGCCCACCAAAGCATCAGCCAATGAATGCTTACCACGTTTGTGGTACTGCATAGAGCTACGCAACTACTACATATTGGCATTCCTCTTTATTTCTCGTACTAACGTAATTTAAAGCTAGGCTAAGCTCACATGCATGTATAAGAAAGCCCATCTACACACCACATCACGTACCAAATCGACAGACCTGTTTTAAATCCAAGCAATCCATTAGATGGGCCCCACAACAAACATGGCATTTACCAAAGATGAGCTGTCACTCGGTACTTGACCCACATTTCAGAAAGAAATTTAGCCAGGTTTTCTAAGCCGTCCATTTGTAATTTCTATTACGATGGAAGTGGCATGATGTTTTGTACCAGGGCATCTACAGGGTGGGACCTACCTTACGAACAGCTTGGATATCACACATTCGCACATGGAGTTGTGTGTAGATGGGTCTGTCCAATGGTGCATGTGAGCTTACCAAAACACCACAGTTCTGTTGGCTCCAAGCCAACTTCAGCTGTTGAGTCGGTCCTTTTCAATGACCCAAAACGTTCAAGCAATGTGCTGCACACCAGACAAATTTCGGCAGTTGAAATAGTTCAACCTTGATCACTTAATATTCAAGAAAATCATCCATTTTTAAAAGAAAAATAGTACTAACGCAAGCGATATTAACCATCTTTTGTTTTATCATACCAACTCTAAACTCTTGTCTGCCAATGTTTTTATATTTCTATATTTCATACGGCAAGATGAATGTGTGTATATATAAAATAAAAATTTTGAATTATTACAACATAAGATTTTTTTTTTTTTTTTTTTTTTTTTTTGAAAGGTGACTCTTTTATTCTGTTAGTCATGCAACGCACCCACCCTGTCAGTCACTATGGAGTGAATTAGGTGTTATTGGGAACCAGAGCTACACACGAGCCGAGCTTGGCCCTGTTCGAGCTAGGCTCATTCAATGACCATCCTGGCTCATGTTCAGCTTGGTTCAGCCTTGGAGTTGAACTTATATGTTCGAGCTGGCTCGACCGACCTTTCAAGCCGAGTTCAAGCCTAGAAAATAGAAAAACTCAAAAGTCCAGCCTAAAACTTTTTAAAATCAAGCTCAAAGGTGGCCCCAAAGCCCATTGACGCCTCCCACTTACTTTTATAGAGAGTTTCAACTCTCATTTCTTTGCTCAGCTAATATGTGGGACTGAAAAATATACTTTTTCAATTGAGTTATCCTCGTTGAAACGAGTCAAGCCAAATTGAGCTTCTATTGAGCCGAGCTAAATCGGGCTTGAGTTAGCTCGAGCTCGGCTTGAAAATCATTTCGAGCTTAAAAAAATGGCTCGGCTTGGTTCAAACCAAGCCTTCAAATCGAGCTGGTTCAAGCCGAGTTGAGCGAGCTAACCGAGCTAGCTTGGCTTCGTGTACAGCTCTACTGGGACAGCTTAGTGGGTGTTACACCTATTGTGGCCCACATGGATGATATTTTGTATATCCACACCATCCATCCTTTTCTACAGCCAATTTGAGGGTGGGTCTCCAAAAAATATCTAGATCAAAATCTCAAGTGGACCATACCATTGGAAACAGTGGTGATTGAGTGCCCCACCATTAAAAAATCCAAAGAGCCTATCGTAAGGTTTTAGTAATGTTTATTTGCAATCCAAGCTCTTGATGATGTCAAGAAGATACGGATGAAGATAAACTATAAATATTAGCTTGATTAAAAACTTTTGTGGCCGATAAAAAGTTTTTAATGGCCATTCATCACTGTTTCTAATGATATGATCCACCTAAGATTTGGATCTTCTTAAGGCCTAGTACCTTAGTACTAAAATGAGATGTAAAAACAGATGGATGGCATAGATATATAAAAAAAAAAAAAAAAATACAGATAGGCCCCACATGATTAGTGTAACACCCACTAAGCTATTTCCCGACAACTGGTGTTGTTAGCATGTCTTGAACCTGATACCTACGGTTTGAAACAACCAGCTAGGCTACGAGGCACTTGACCCTTCCAGTACTAAGGTTGGTGCTATGGGCCCCACAATGATGTATGTGTTTTACCATGCCGCCCATTAATTTGTCTGCTCACTCGAGGGCATTATAAAGAAAGATGAGGCAAATCCAAATCTTTAGTGGATTAAACCACAGGAAACAGTGGTGATTGAGCGACCCATTAAAAGCTTCTAAGGGGCTGCCCAACAAGAACTACTTCAATCCCCTATGCAGTCCGTTCATGCACTTCTATGCATGGTTAGATCTGATTATGGCCATCTACTTGGCCATAAAAAGGACCCAGATTTCACTGAAAGTTGGACTTCAACTGCATTACAGGTTGGTGGGTCTGATCTTTCCTGGCATTGCCTCCCACAGCACAACCGACTATGTCGATGCTGTAAGGCTTTGTGAAAATATGCATGTTTGAGAAGTGAGGGGTATTTCTGTCTTTTTAGTAGGAAGCCTGTTGGCTCTTGTTTGCTTTCCCTATCCTGAAAATAAAATAAAATATGCCATTGTGCATCTCTGACTATTTTATCAAATACCAAAGTTGCCCCTCTTTGTGTACCATCTCTCTCTCTCTCTCTCTCTCTCTCTCTCTCTCGCACTAAGGTCTGTCTGTATTGCAGGCAGAGGGACGGATGGTTCAGATCATCGTGCACCCCTCAAATTGAAATGGGCCACCATTTGGTTGTTTTCGCTGGTTTTCATCTCTACATTCAAACTTTCTATACAGGCAATTGCTGTAGGACGACTTTAGTCTTTGGATCTATTTCCATATTTCAATCATCCAAGCCGTTTTGGGTTAGTACACACCCGATGCGAAGACCTACTAGTGTTGAAATGAGGTTATCTTCATTCAGTCTACCACTTGAGCTATGTATCAGTGTGTCAACCTTTGAATAAGAAAAGGTTAAAGAATACCCGGGTGCAGGTCGTCTGTGTTGAAGGCACAGGAATTTTCAGTGTCCACGCCATTTTTATTACTCCAGATAGTTTGGGTTTGGCTCGTTTTTGTGCCACCTCAGTTTGTGGATCAGCCCAATTTGAATTTCAAGCCTGTTGTGTGGTCCACTTGAGATTTGGATCTTCCTTATTTTTTAGCTTATGCCCTAAAATAATCTGGCAAAATGAATGTCCAATATGAATAAAACATATACATCATGATGGGGCCCGAAGAGCTTTGACACCGCTGGCTGGCTGCTGTTGGGGTCACTAGGCAACGTCCAGAGAAGTGAGAGAAAACCAACTTGAAGGTACTGATATCAGAATAAAGTTAATTAATTTTGTATCTTAATGAAAAGTTCATTTAATTAGGTACCTGAATATAAATATAAAATTAATGAGATATTAATACATAAAAATCCATATAAATAAAGCAGGTAGCCTTATTTTAGTTTAATAGTCCGTCCCTGCATCAATGTTACTTTTACACCATTGCTTATCCAGGTGCTTGGGCCCCTAGACTCGGCCCAAGTTCTATTCACAGGGCTAGGACTTGGGCCCCTAGACTCGGCCCAAGTGCTGCACTTGGGTTTGAAATCTATGATATGGCCAGTCCAAGTCATACAAAAATAAAAAGGTAACTATTTAAAGATGCTATTGAGCAATTCTCTCTTAAAAGCAATCTTGGATTCAATATGTTTCAATTATCAAAACTATTTATATGATGAGACTTGTCATAGATGGACAAAAAAGCCTTAAAATTTTCTTAGATTAAATTATTATAAGCATTCGATCATTTCACACTTTTCCTTACCGTGTGGCCTGTGGGGTCAGGCCAAGGAAAAGACCCTTTTAGGGCCAAAGCTTAGGGGGACTATGAGCAGGCCAGGGCTAAGTCCAACCTATTGCTATTCCTAATGGTGTAGATAGAATGGGGACATATCACAAATTAGTGGTTAGTGGAATCTCCTCTTCAATCTACCTCACGAGGGAGGCATTGGATTTCGCATATTTTGAGTACTTTTCAGCAAATCATTGGCTTCTGATGAGCTGTTGACGCAGTTTTTTAGAGCTTCTTGCCTCATTTATAGGGTCTGACATTGTTGTAGCCATAGGGATCAATTTTCATACATTCTTCCATTTTAGGTGATAATTATAACCACTTGTCGTGGAAATTACTGCGGTTGGCTGGTAGTCAGTGTCAACACATCATATCATGGTGGTTTTGTGTCATTGATCCTTATTAAAGTGAATAGGTCCATTGGGTTGGCCTATTTAATCCATTGGTCCATTAGGGTTAGGGTTTTAGGTTCTTCCTGTAAATAAGCAAGGAAAAAGGTGAATACCTTACCTCAGTCTTTGATATTTAACAATCCAAATGTGCTATAAACTTCATCTTTTTCTTTTTCTTCATTTTTGCACTTGAGTGCTATAGAATATGGACTAGAGAACTATTTTAGTGTTAGTGAGAATTATTTTTTTTTTAAGCATTTAACTAGAGTTTTGGATGTTGTAGACACCTCATGAGCTATGAACCTTCATTTGGCTTATGCTGGGAATGGTATGTTTGTTAAACGTACTATCAAACCATTAAATTGACGATTTGAATGGCATTGATTAATTAAAATCATTAATCAGTGGTCTTGGAAACTTGATTTGCTACTGTGAGAATACTTGCATATGATTTGGTATGCTTTGGGCACTTTGAATAATCTCGGATCAAAATTTGAATAGAGCTAGCCCATCTAGCCTGGCCCAAGTTATCAATGGGCCAGGGCTTAGCGAATCAATATCAAAATTTGAATAGAGCCAGCCCATCTAGCCTGGCCCAAAAAAATCATTTTTTATGTAGGACACACCCAATTGGCCAAGCCCCTTTGTCTGGCCCAAGGCTCCCTTAGCTAGGCCCATTAACAACCCAGAGATATATATATATATATATATATATATATATATATATATATATATATATATATATATATATATATATATATATATATATATGTGCCCAAGTACGTATGCTAAGGAATATGTATTATTAAAGAATGAAGCAGGTCGTGGCCCACCAAAGCATCAGCCAATGAAGGCTTACCACGTTTATGGTGAGGAGTCAACTGCATAGAGCTACGCAACTACTGCATATTGGCATTCCTCTTATTTCTCATACTAACGTAATTTAAAGCTCGGCTAAGCTTACATGCATGTATAAGAAAGCCCATCTACACACCACATCACGTACCAAATCGACAGACCTGTTTTAAATCCAAGCAATCCATTAGATGGGCCCCAAAACAAACATGGCATTTACCAAAGATGAGCTGTCACTGGCTACTTGACCCACATTTCATAAAGAAATTTAGCCAGGTTTTCTAAGCCGTACATTTGTAATTTCTATCACGATGGAAGTGGCATGATGTTTTGGACCGGGGCATCTACACGGTGGGACCTACCTTATGAACAGCTTGGATATCACACATTGGCACATGGAGTTGTGTGTATATGGGTCTGTCCAATGGTGCATGTGAGCTTACCAAAACACCACAGTTCTGTTGGCTCCAAGCGAACTTCAGCTGTTGAGTCGGTCCTTTTCAATGACCCAAAACGTTCAAGCAATGTGCTGCACACCAGACAAATTTCTGCAGTTGAAATATTTCAACCTTGATTACTTAATATTCAAGAAAATCATCCATTTTTAAAAGAAAAATAGTACGAACGCAAGCGGTATTAACCCTCTTTTGTTTTATCATACCAATCTCTAAAATCTTATCTGTCATTGTTTTTATATTGCTATATTTCATACAGCAAGATGAATGTGTCCTCCCAAACTAGCTTTTTGTGTGTGCGCTAGTTTTTTGTGTATGTGTAATAAAAATTCTGAATTATTGTAACATAAGAGTTTTTTTTTTTTTTTTTTTTTTTTTTTTTTTTTTTTTTTTTTGTTGAAAGGTGGCTCTTTTATTCTGTTAGTCATGCAACACACCCACCCTGTTAGTCACTATGCGGCGAATTAGGTGTTACTGGAAACCAAAGCTGCACACGAGCCGAGTTGAGCTAAGCTTGGCCCTGTTTGAGCTAGGCTCGTTCAATGACCACCCTGGCTCGTGTTCAGCTCGGTTCAGCCTTCGAGTTGGACTTATATGTTCGAGCTGGCTTGACCAAGCTTTTGAGCCAAGTTCGAGCCTAGAAAAGACAAAAGCTCAAAAGCCCAACCTAAAACTTTTTAAAATTAGGCTCAAAGGCGGCCCAAAGCCCATTGACACCTCCCACTTACTTTTACAGAGAGTTTCAACTCTCATTTCTTTGCTCACTTACGATGTGGGACTGAAAAATATATTTTTTCAATTGAGTTATCTTAGTTGAGCCGAGTCAAGCCAAATCGAGCTACTATCGAGCCGAGCCGAATTAGGCTTGGGTTAGCTTGAGCTCGACTTGAAAATCATTTCAAGCTTAAAAAAATGGCTCGGCTTGGTTCGAACCAAGCCTTCAAATCAAGCCGAATCGAGCTGGTTGAAGAGCCGACTTGAGCGAGCTAACCGAGCTAGCTTGGCTCGTGTATAGCTCTATTGGGAACAGCTTAGTGGGTGTTGCACCTACTGTGTGGCCCACATGGATGATATTTTGTATATCCACACCATCCATCCATTTCTACAGCCAATTTGAGGGTGGGTCTCCAAAAAATATGTAGATCAAAATCTCAAGTGGACCATACCACTGGAAACAGTGGTGATTGAGTGCCCCACCATTAAAAATTCCAAAGAGCCTATAGTAAGGTTTTAGTAATGTTTATTTGCAATCCAAGCTGTTGATGATGTCAAGAAGATAAGGATGAAGATAAAATATAAATATTAGCTTGATTCGAAACTTATGTGGCTCACAAAAAGTTTTTAATGATCATTTATCACTGTTTCTAATGGTATGATCCACCTAAGATTTGGATCTTCTTAGGGCCTAGTATCTGAAATCTAAAATGAGATGTAAAAACAAATGGATGGACATAGATTTAAAAAAAAAAAAAAAAATACATCAAGATAGAACCCACATGGTTAGTGTAACACCCACTAAGCTATTCCCCAATAACCGGTACACTTAATATGTCTCGAACGTGATACCTGTTGTTTGAAACAACCAGCTAGGCCACGGGGCACTTGACCCTTCCATTACCAAGGTTGGTGCTATGGGCCCCAAAATGATGCATGTGTTTTACCATGCCGCCCATTAATTTTGTCTGCTCAGGGGATTATATAGAAAAATGAGGCAAATCCAAATCTTTAGTGGATTAAACCACAGGAAACAGTGGTGATTGAGCGACCCCATTAAAAGCTTCTAAGGGGCTCTACTGGTCTTGGATCATGTTCATATTTGTGTTTTGCCATCATCCAAGCCTATGTGACCGAATTAACAACCGGATGTTAAATAAACACTATAATGGACCCTAGAAAGTTTTGAATGATGGGCATTCCGATCATTATTGTTCCTCGTGGTTTGATCCACCTTAGATTTGGACCTGGGATGATACCTTAAAACGAGTTGGTAAAATTGATAGACGGCATGGATAAAACACATATATCATTGTGAGGCCCACAGGATTGACCTCAGAACCAGAGGGACCACTACCGAATCCAAAGTCCTCACATTAGATGGGATGACCGGAAGTTTTTAATGGTGCCCGTTCAATTAATATTTAGATCTCCTACTCAAAAAAAATATTTGGATCTATGTCATTTTTGGATTTACCAGTTAAAATGAGCTCAAAAATTAAATGGATGGCATGGATAAAATACATACATCATAGTGGAGCCCATGGAACTTTTTCAGCACTGACCAGTACCAGATCTTGTCGTCGAGGGGTCATTACGAATCACTAATGTCAGACCCACGTAGGTTTAGATCATTCAAACATGTCCCCAAATCCAAAGGCTAAAGTCATCTGGATGTATTGATGCGAATCTCAGTCAACAATAGAAATCGGACGTTTGAAAGGGTAAATGCAACTAACACTATAATAGCGTGAAAAATCTCTTCCACCAACATCCTAACTACTTGGATTTTCGTTGTTTGTCTTATGGCTATCAGTATTAGTGACTAGTCATATTATAATACACGGCCCTGCCTCTTTCTTACGAGCTGTGGCCCCAATCATCCATATCAAACAAACAGACCAGGAAATCTACGGTTGGGATGTGTCCACCTGCTCACCTAATATGTTTTCTCTGATGTGATGGGTTCTTTTTATATGAGTTAGATAATGGTAGCACTCCACGGCCTTTTTCAAAATGGTGGTGACTCATCCCTTCGGGAGCGGATTAGGTGAGAACCGCGAATCCTCCCAGGTGGGTGGGACCCCTGGGACCCCTGACAGTGGGGCTCACGGTGATGTATACGTCTTAAATCCACACCGTCCAACCATTTTGAAAGCTCATTTTAGGTTATGATCCCAAAAATGAAGCTGACTAAAGTCTTAAGTGGACCACACCACAGCAACAGTCGTGATTGAATCCTCACCATTAAAGACTTCATGGATTCCACTGGAATGTTTATTTTCCATCCAACCTGTTTATAACGTCACAAACACTTAAATGAAGAGACCACATAAATATCATCTTGATCTGAAGATTTTGTGGCCCACGGGGAAGTTTTTAATGGTCAATCACCACTGTTTCCTGTACTATGGCCCATCTGGGATTTGGAACTGCTTCATTTTTTGGATCATGCACTAAAATGAACTTCCAATACGGATGGATGGCGTGGATGCAGTCACATACATCACAGTGGACCCACAGTCAGGGGTCCCACCCACCTCGGTAGGATCCGGGGTCTCACCTAATCCGCTCCCCAGTCACCAAGTGGACACTTGGAATTGTTGGATCTGCCTCGTTTTGCCACTATAAGCCCCCAGGTTTGGTTTGGACGTCCTAGATTTAAACGTGGAAGATAGATGCCACGTGTACAGTCATTCTTCACCACCTTTTTAAAATGTCAGTGAAAATCACGGTGCAATTATCACATACAACAATAGGATGCTGACCTGTCATGCTATCATGTCATGGGTACAAAACATCCCGTTCACCGAAATTGTAGGGCCCACCTTGAATATTACTGGACACAAAAATCAGGAATATCCACTCATTCATGTGGACCACACTCGTTTGGGTATCCATTGTATCTACTGGTTGTCCATTTCTTTCTATTGAGTGGACACCAGATGAATTGATGGAACTGACATATGCACCCCAAAGATCTTCAAGGTGGGCCTGACTTTTCAGTGGCTTGGATTCGATATATATACCTTACACTTTGGCTGTTTGCACTCATTGGACGGTAACCTTGTGGACAGTTGAGAACATTCCTCATCATGTCGACACACGGGATTTCCACATGAGGGACCCATGTTTCAGTGATCCAAGCCGTTAATCTAGTGTCTCATATGACGGATTCATAGAAATCTCTCAGATCGGAGGATCCGGGCTCTTCCACGTGGCTTTTTCATTAAAGGTGAACTGTACCATCTCGCTAATAGAAGGTTGGGATCATCTTAATTATTTACACCAGATCTGCCACTGTCAGATCCAACGAATGAGAAGCTGCCACGTGTCAGCACCTTGTCCGTAATATCAGAAAAAGATACTTGCGTAGATTGATATAAGGAGATCCTGAGGATCCATAGACATCTCTATCAGGGGCAGGTGTCACACATTAGGTAAATCAAGTGGCCATGACCCTTATAATAGCTTGGAAAATGTATCGCAAACACAACTGAAACTCGAGAACCTGTTATTTTTCCAGCAACATATAGAAGAGAGGTATAAGCTGCGCATACATGGAACTTTTAGAAGAATGCACAAATAAACGCAACAATACATAATGAGACATGGCCAAATGCCTTTTGAAACTAGTCGATGGTGTAGAGAGAGAAAAGTCGTCGGGAATTAGAATCATAGTAAGCTAAGACTATTAATTGATTGGCTGATTAATCCCGTTAGGTTAAGTAAATCATTCATAAAACCATTAATAAAGAATGAAGAGCTCAAGCTCTCGCCAAACCCAGTACATCTCTTATTTAGCACAATATTGTCTATTTTATTTTTTCCATCTCATATAGATGCTTATTTTAATTTAGCTTAATTTAGTATCTCTACCTATGTCTAGCACAATACTATAGTAAGTTCAAATCGATTAGCATAGTTTTAGTTTATTTTCTATATGCTTTTGTCTAGCACATCATTGCAATAAGTTTGGATTAATTTAGCTCTTTGTCACTGGATATCAAATTCTTAAGCTTTTACTTAGCAATTTTAATAGGCCATGATCATTTAGCCAAACTACAACTCTCTCACAACCATAAAGGTTCACGCTACTATTAATCATCCACAGTTTTTTTTCCTCACTGTAGCTGTCATTGGTAATGTTTCTTTTTTCCCTTGCTTTTATTTATTTACTGATTATACTACATTTTTCATCAATTTAATAAGATAGACATTTACCTTATTTTTTTACTTTTTAATATTACATTGTTGTTAAATGATACAAGTTATCACCGATGTAATAGAAAATTCTTACTTCCAAGATAAAATAAATTCATTTGAAAAATTAACCCTCCCTTTTTCAAATCGTCTAATTCCTTATAATAGGTAGCTAGGTAGATAGCTGATTTTTTTTAGATTTGGTCTTGATATGTCTCTTTCAATGCCTAGAGTTACAAGTGGTTCGATTCAATTCAAGTTGTAATCGGCTCTAGCATGCTTAGGATATAAAGACATAACAACACGTGATTGAATTTCACCTAGACAAAACATATGTAGTTAGGGCTGCACACAATTCAATTTATGATCAATCTATTGATTGAATCGAATCGAATCGAATCATTCTCCAAGATCAATTCAATACAATTTTAAAAAAAAAATTTCAATTTCAATTTTCGATTCCGATTGATCGAATCGAATCGAAAATCGAACTGAATCGATTGATCAAATTGAATATATATATATATATATATATATATATATATATATATATATATATATATATATATATATATATATAGGACGGTATGTATGAAATAGATACATCATAGTGTGTTTTATCTATGCCGTCCATACATTTTTACATCTAAATTTAAGGAAAAACTTCAAAAATTAGAAAGATATATATCTCAGATTACCATACTACAACAAAACAATGGGAATTGAACGTCTACCATTAAATTCTTCTTAGGGCCCATTGTAATGTTTATTTGCCATCCAACCTATTGATAAGGTCACATAGACCTAAAGGAAGGGAAAAAATAAATATTAGCTTGATTCCAAACTTCTAAGCCCCCAAAAAATTTTCAATAATAAGCGTCAATCCCCCACTATTTTCTTGTGGTGTGGTCCACTTGAGATTTGGAGATGTCTCATTTTTGGAATAATGTTTTAGAATCAGATGGAAAAATGGATGGATGGCCTAGATAAAGCTCATACACCATGGTGGGGGCCATAGAGCTTTGAAACCACCCTTCTGCATATCCGTGCCCACTCAAGAGTCCAAGACGAATCAGATTGCATACTTAGTAACTCAATGCACTTGGCATACTAAGTAAATTCTGTAGGGTCCATGGTGATTTATTCGTTTTATCCACTCCTTTCATCCACTTTAAAAAGATAATTTTATGGCTCGAGCCAAAAATTGAAGCATATACAAAGCTCAAGTGGCACACAACAGGAAACAGTGTGAATTGAACCTCTACCATTGAAAAATTATTTGTGTTTTTCATTCATACATGTCTACTTAATCTTACGAATAGGTTGGATGACAAATAAACGTTACTATGGGCCCTAAGAAGGTTTCAACAGTGGAAATTATTATTCCCACTGTTTCATGTGGCATAGTCTACCCAAGTTTCGAATATACTTCAATTTTGGGCTCAATGGCTAAAATGAGCAGGCAAAACAAATGGACGGTGTGGTAAACCAAATGCATTCAAAGTAAGCCCAATTCAGTTTAATCAGTACGACAAAAGCGTACTAACTTAGTATGCAATCTCTAAAGTTCGCCCAAGAATGAATTAAGTGTTACGTTGGTAACAACTTAGTAGGTGTTACCCCTACCGTGTGGGGCCTACCTTGATGTATTTTTTGTATATCCATTATGTCCATCTAATTTTATATCTCATTTTAAGACATGATCCAAAATTATAAGAAGATCAAATCTCAAGTGGACCATACCAAGAAAAAGAGTGATGAATAACCATTAAAAATATTTTTCGGGACTCTAAAGCTTTGGATCAATACAATCTTTCTAATTTTCATGTATGGACTAGTTATTATGCATATGCTTTTTAGACGTATTTCTACTAATATTACTATTTGAGGTACTATAAAATCCAAGCCTACAAAACTTATAAGTTTTCAATTTACAATGTGTGAAAAATCGAATCGAATTAAATAAAAAAATTCATCAATTTAATCTTAATTCAATTAAAAAAATTGGGTCGATTCAATTTCAATTCGAAATTTTAAAATTAAAATCAATTCAATTTCAATTTCAATTTCAAAAATTTTAAATCAATTCAATTTCAATTTCATCCAAAATCAAATTGATTGAATCGATGTGCAACCCTACATGTAGTTGCACAGCCGAATCGAAGAAGCACATAGAGGCATGACATTTTCATATCTCCATATTGTATATACCATACACATGTACATATATATTGATTCGAACTAAGTATCCCAAAAGATCCCTGCTGTTGACCAGCGACTAAATGAACATCTCCTTACCTCTGAGACTTACGGTTGAAATACCTACGCGTCTTCCAGCTGGGCTAGCAGGCAAGACGCATGGCCCCTCGCTGTTGAAATATTAAATTAACCGTTTAGATATTGTTCGTTCGTGCCCCAATGTGTAAAAATAACATGGAGGCCCACAAATGCTGGACGTAAATGCATGGTGACTCAAGCCCAGGAATGTGTGGTCCACCGTGACGTGTGTGTTTTTCATTTAGGGCAAAACTGATGCATATCTAAAGATCAAGTGGACCACATCATATGAAACAGTGAGAATTAACCACATCCACCGTCGAAACCTTACTAGGGCCTACAATGATGTTTATTTGTCATCCAACCTGTTCATAAAGTCGTATAGCCGTGGATTTATGAAAAACACAAATATCATCTTGATCCAAAACTCCCATGGCCCCCAATAAGTTTTGAGCATTCAATCAAAATGTTTCCAACTTTGTAATCTACTTGAGTTTGAATATACTTCAGTTTTGGTTCATGCCCTTAAATGAGTTAGCAAGATATATGGACCAGGTGGATAAAACACATATATCACAATGGGCCCCATAAAGTTCTAACACCACATGACCATGCGGTGACATCATGATAAAGCCCGAGTAATGACTTAGTGGGTCAGGGCTTGGCCATGAGCCTACCTTTGATGCATGTGCTGTACATTAGTGTTATCGATGGCCTACCTTTGATGCATGTGTTGTACATTAGTGTTGTCCATCAAATTTTCAAACTCATTTTAGGACGTGATAAAAAAATATGAAGCATATCCAAATCTCAAGTGGACAACACGAATTGAATGCCCACCATTAAAAACTTCATAAGGGCCACACACAAAATATTGTATCAAGCATATATTTGTGTTTTTCCTTTATCTAGGTTTGTGTGATCTTATTAACAAGTTGAATGACAAATAAACATTATAATGAGCCTTAGGAATTTTTAAATAGTGGTCGTTGTTTCTTATGATGTGGTCTACTTAACATTTGGATTTACTTTATTTTTAAGATCATGCCCTAAAATGAATTGAAAAAAATAAATGGGCAACGCAGGTATACAAGACATACATCCAACGCATATATACAACACATACATCTAGGTGAGCCCCCACGTTCTGGGCCTCACCTAACTGCAAGGGGTGCAGGTAGGTGAGGCAAGAGAGGAGAGGCAAGGGTCACAGCTTAGTATGTGAGGTCTACCTTAATGTATGTATTACATATGCATGTGTAGATCCGTCTGTCCATCTTATTTTAGAGCATGGTCTAACATATGCATGTGTAGATCTGTCTGTCCATCTTATTTTAGAGCATGGTCTAAAAAGCACGGTAGATCTGAATCTCAGGTGGACCACCTAGTAGGGATTGAATTCCTACCATAAAAACTTTTTCGAGGGCACAAAAGTTTTGGATCAGGTTGCTATTTATGTTTCCCTTCATGTGACCTTATCAACAAGTTGGATGGCAAATAAACATGGTAGTAGGGGGTAGGAAGTTTTTAATAGCGGTCATTCAATCACCACTGTTTTCTTCTTGTGTGGTCTTCCTGAGATCTTGATCTATCTAATATTTGAGACCATGCCTAAAATAATGTGTAAAAATGGATGGATGGACGGCGTGGATATGCAACATATACATCTAAGTGCACCCCATGGTCAAGGTACACCCACTAAGCTGGTATCCTGCCTCACATAATTGGCACCCGGGTAGGAGTGTCAATGGGCTTGGCCGGCATCGGGCCGGGTTTGGACTGAAATATCTAGCCCAAGGGCCGGGCTCGGGCTTAACTTTCAAGCCCGATACTTAATCGGGCTGAGTATGGACTAAGGCATCTAATAGCCATAGCCCGGCCCGGCCCTGCTAACATTTGAAATAGTAGAGCTGGAACAGGCAGGGAAGAGTTGCAGGCTACGGTAAGCTCTATAATAGTGTTTATTTGAAATCCATCCAGGTACAGGTGTGTCACCCTACGTTGGTCCCAAGGCCTAAAATTTAGCCTCGTCCATCTTTTAGGTGGGCCACACTATTGGAAAGCATGTACAAGGAAATCCTCACCCTCAAAACTGTTTCCCTCCGTGTGGCCCACGGGAATGATAAATTGGCCGGACATTTGGGCCCCAGATCTAATTTTTAGTTTGGTATTTAATGGGTGAAGTGGATTTTATATAGTAATTATGGTGAGCACCGTAAATATCAAAGGTGGATGTCACTCTCCCAATTGTTTTCCTTACTGTGGCACACATGGACCACAAAACATACTGATTTTTTTCTCCATAGACATAAAATTGGATTACACATCTAATGGACAGATTGGATCTTACATAGGCATCAACATATGTACCTTTAAAAAATAAACCACCTATGGGGAGGTGAATTATTTGGTATTTGCATGACAGGACACATAATAGACCATCACAGAGGGTGTGCGTCTCGAGGAAGACAAGTCTATCTGATTTTTTTTGGGAAATTAGTCCCAGTAATCCGGATCCTCTGTTCCAAGCGGAAACCCTCCTTTGAGCCTTTTTATTGGACCACGTAATCACACAGGTTTGCAATGCTGTCACATCCCACAGCAACCTAGTCACACCTCAGTCCAACCTAAGCATACCAACATCATACAGTATGATGTGGACCAATTAAAAGGCCCCCAAGCAGAATTTTCATGCTTGGAAGCCAACAGAGGATCCGGACTCAGGCCGAAATCAGGTCTATCAGTATTAGAAATGGGCCACAAAATTTGAAAATATACGTAGAACAATGGTCACCCACTAAAAGTTTTTCCTTCCCTTAATGTGGCCCGCATGAAGAAGGATGGCTGTGAACACTGGGCCCCTGCTTTAATCCTTGTGGGGAATCTAATAGTTAGAATGGATTTTATATAATCATCACGGTGGTCCCTGTGAGAATCAAGGGTGGACGTATTTGTGGCCCACCCAAATAACAGATTATCCTAATATTTTGGTCCTTATTTTAAAGTGGAATTATATATCAAATACTCATAGTAGATCTTGGTGTGGGCCCCATAAAAATTAAGTGTTTGTCCTCCTGGTTTTTTTTTAATAGGAAACCTTTAAACAGGGAGCAGAGAGCGGATGACGTGTGTCCCCATCCTCACCCAAGATGGCACGGCCTCCATTGATGCATGTATTCAAAATCCACGCCGTCCATCTATTTTTGCATATCATCATATGACATTATCCCAAAACTGAAGGCAGATCCCATCTCAGGTGGACCATACTATAGGAAACTGACGCCCTATCATTAAAAGCTTCCTAGGGTCCACCGTAATGTTTATTTGCAATCCAACTATTGATAAGGTAACACAAACCTGGATGGAGGTAAAGGAAAAAATAAATAAATAAAATAAAATAACAAATATCAGCTTCATTAAAAAATTGTGGCCTAGAAGGAGCTTTTAGTGGTCAATCACCACTATTTAGCATAATATGGTCCACCTAAGATTTGGATCTGCTCGATTTTTGGGTTCATGCTCTTGAAAATGGATGAATGGCATGGGTGTAGAATACATGCATTGATATGCGCCTCACGTCAAGGGCTGCACCGTCTTCGATGAGGCCAAGGCCGCACTTTATTCACTCCATTTTTAATGGATGGGAGAAGTAAGCCCACACTTGAATTTTTATGTGGCCCACCCTAATATGGCATGTGGAATCTACTCCAACCATTCGATGAGTAATTTTATGCTATGATTATGGAAAAAAAAAAAAAAAAAACATCATATGGTCCCGTGATTAAGGTGGGCCACACTAAGGGAAAATCATTGGGAGAGAGACGTCCACACTTCATATTTACAGGGCCCACCATGATGATTATATAAAATCCAATCAAACCACTAGATACCATACCGAAACTTAGGCCTTATACCAAAACATCAGTCCCATCCATTATTCAAGTGAGTCACATGAAGGGAAACAGATTGGAGGGTGATTATTGCCATGTACATGGTTTCTAATTGTGTGGTCCACCTGAAATACGGACAAGGCTGATTTTTTGCCCTATGCTTAACATGGGTTGACAAACCTAGTTGTAGGGGTGGATTTTACGTAAACACAATGATGGGCCCACCCAAGCCGTCAATCTCAGCCGAATGGGTATTATAAAAGAAATATTAAAAATCTGTGCCTCCACCAGCTTCTGTCTCTCTGCATTATTCTCATGTTTGTCTATCTCTAATATCCAACCCACTATTCTCATGCCCATGCATCTCCCATGTCCATGTGCAACCAACTCCTCCAACCTTTGTACTTACGCTCCAGCTGACCACCTTTGAAGCAGACACATCCTTCCTCTTTGGTCATCGTTAAAGCTGTACATTAGTCGAGTAAGCTTAAAAAACTCGCTCGACTTGCTTGGAAGCTGCTCGACTCGGCTCAGATCGGAAGTGAGTTTGAGCCAAGCCGAGCCAAAATTATGATACTTGATTAGGTTCGAGCGAGCTTCGAACAGAACCATGCTCGATTTGGCTCGACTTGTTTGTTAACTCGAACTCGGCTTGATTTGATTCGACTCGGCTTGGCTCGGAGCCATAGTATATATATAAGATTTTTTTTTTTTAATCCTAAATAATTTTTTACTCTCTACCTTTTACCGCTCGAGCGCCCCCCTTTTGGCATTTTCAAATCCTAACCCTAACTCACCCGGCCGGCCGACAACCTTCAGTCGCTCACCCCCCTCACTTGTCACCAGCCACTCTGTCCGCTCGTCGCCGGCCACCCTCATTCTGCCCGCACAACGCCCGCTCATCGCCGGCCTCCCCTGGTTGAGAAGTTGTCTGCCCGCTCGTTGATGGCCACCCGGGTAATCCCCTTCCTCCCTCCAAAATTCTCATGAAAATGCTAGTGACCCCTATCAAACTTGAACTCGAACTCAGCTCGAAAACTTGAAATCAACTCAAACTCGCTCGGTCTGCTGATCGAGTAGGGGCCTGCTCGACTCGGCCGAGTCGAGCCGAGTAACAAGCAGGGGTATGTGGGTTCAAATCGAGCACCGAGCAAGGTGATGCTTGATTCGACTCAACTCGTGTACAGCTCTAGTCATCGCAACAGGCCAAAAGAATCTGGATCCTTCGAGCCAAGCAGAAACCCTCCTTCGAGCCTTTTTATTGGACCACATAATCACACAGGTTTGCAACCCTGTCTCATCCCACTGCAACCTGGTCACACCTCAGTCCAACCAATTATACTAACATCATGCAATTTATTGGACCACGTCATCATATAGGTTTGCAACCCTGTCACATCCCACTGCAACCTAGTCATACCTCAGTCCAACCTAATCATACTAACATCGTACAGTATGATGTGGACCAATTAAAAGGCCCCAAGCAGAATTTTCCTGCTTGGAAGCCAACAGAGGATCCGGACTCAGGCCGAAATCAGGTCTATCAGTATTAGAAATGGGCCACACAATTTGAAAAAATACGTAGAACAATGGTCACCCACTAAAAGTTTTCCCTTCCCTTAATGTGGCCCACATGAAGAAGGATGGTTGTGAACACTGGGCCCGTGCTTTAATCTTTGTGAGGAATCTAATAGTTAGAATGGACTTTATATAATCATCACGGTGGTCCCTGTGAGAATCAAGGGTGGACGTATTTGTGGCCCAACCAAATAACAGATTATCCTAATATTTTGGTCCTTATTTTAAAGTGGAATTATATATTAAATACTTATAGTAGATCTTGGTGTGGGCCCCATAAAAATTAAGTGTTTGTCCTCCTGGTTTTTTTTTTAATAGGAAACCTTTAAACAGGGAGCAGAGAGCGGATGACGTGTGTCCCCATCCTCACCCAAGATGGCACGGCCTCCATTGATGCATGTATTCAAAATCCACGCCGTCCATCTATTTTTGCATATCATCATATGACATTATCCCAAAACTGAAGGCAGATCCCATCTCAGGTGGACCATACTATAGGAAACAATGGTAACTGAAGCCCTATCATTAAAAGCTTCCTAAGGTCCACCGTAATGTTTATGTGCAATCCAACTGTTGATAAGGTAACACAAACCTGGATGGAGGTGAAGGAAAAAAATAATAATAAGATAAAATAAAATAACAAATATCAGCTTCATTAAAAAATTGTGGCCTAGAAGGAGCTTTTAGTGGTCAATCACCACTATTTAGCATAATATGGTCCACCTAAGATTTGGATCTACTCGATTTTTGGGTTCATGTTCTTGAAAATGGATGAATGGCGTGGGTGTAGAATACATACATTGATATGCGCCTACGTTAAGGGTTGCGCCGTCTTCGATGAGGCCAAGGCTGCACTTTATTCACTCCATTTTTAATGGATGGGAGAAGTAAGCCCACACTTAAATTTTTATGTGGCCCACCCTAATATGGCATGTGGAATCTACTCCAACCATTCGATGAGTAATTTTATGCTATGATTATGGAAAAAAAAAAAAAACATCATATGGTCCCGTGATTAAGGTGGGCCACACTAAGGGAAAATCATTGGGAGAGAGACGTCCACACTTCATATTTACAGGGCCCACCATGATGATTATATAAAATCCAATCAAACCACTAGATACCATACCGAAACTTAGGCCTTATACCAAAACATCAGTCCCATCCATTATTCAAGTGAGTCACATGAAGGGAAACAGATTGGAGGGTGATTATTGCCATGTACATGGTTTCTAATTGTGTGGTCCACCTGAAATACGGACAAGGCTGATTTTTTGCCCTATGCTTAACATGGGGTGACAAACCTAGTTGTAGGGGTGGATTTTACGTAAACACAATGATGGGCCCACCCAAGCCGTCAATCTCAACGGAATGGGCTTTATAAAAGAAATATTAAAAATGTGTGCCTCCACCACCCTATGTCTCTCTGCATTATTCTCATGTTTGTCTATCTTTAATATCCAACCCACGGTTCTCATGTCCATGCATCTCCCATGTCCATGTGCAACCAACTCCTCCAACCTTTTTACTTGCGCTCCAACCGACCACCTTTGAAGCAGACACATCCTTCCTCTTTGGTCATCGCTAGAGCTGTACACAAGTCGAGTAAGTTCGAAAAACTCGCTCGACTCGGCTCAGATTGAAAGTGAGTTTGAGCCGAGCTGAGTCAAAATTCTGATACTCGATTGAGTTCGAGTGATCTTCGAGCAGAGCCATGCTCGATTCGGCTCGACTCGTTTGTTAGCTCGAATTCGGCTCGACTCGGAGCCATAGTATATATATATAAGATTTTTTTTTTAAACCCTAATTATTTTTTTACTTTCTACCTTTTACCGCTCAAGCACCCCTCTTTTGGCATTTTCAAATCCTAACCCTAACCCACCCGGCCGGCCGGCAACCCTCAGTCCCTCACCCCCCTCACTCGTTGTCGGCCACCCTGTCCGCTTGTCACCGGCCACCCTCATTATGCCCGCACGACGCCCTTTCGTCGCCGGCCACCCCTGGTTGAGAAGCTGCCTGCCCGCTCGTCGATAGCCACTCAGGTAATCCCCTTCCCCCCTTCAAAATTCTCATGAAAATGCAAGCGACTCTTATCAAACTCGAACTTGAACTCGGCTCGGAAACTTGAAATCGACTCGAACTCACTCAATCTGCTAATCGAACAGGGGCCTGCTCGACTCGCCGAGTCAAGCCAAGTAACGAGCAGGGATATGTGGGTTCAAATCGAGCACCGAGCAGGGTGATGCTCGATTCGACTCAACTCGTGTACAGCTCTAATCATCGCAATAGGTTAGCTTTTCTTTATTATTCTCTCTTTTCTCCACATGTCCCACCAAAATAAACAAATGTGATATCGTAAGCCGGAGGTAGGTGTGGGACCACCAAAATGTCAATGTATTTTACCTGATTTCTTACGGGTTTGGGTTTGGATGGGCTTCTGCCGGGCCTTATATAAGCATTTTGAGCTGAACTCGGGCTAGACTATTTTGGCCCATAACCGGGCCGGGCGGGGTTTGGACGTAAATTAAATAATGCGGGCCGGGCTTGGACACAGCTTGGCCCGGCCCATTGACACCCGCCGATACCCGGACCTGAAAACACTGCCATGAAGTTGTGGGAAATGATACGGTAGAGCCGGTAGAATATTCTAAAGCAATCGCTCATCAGCAAACATGCTGAGGTGAAGCATCAATCTGGACCGTCCAAGTCCATCATAAATGGCTCATATCTGAATGATCACAACTTTTGGAGAACCCTTTACATAATTTTCAGTCTCTTACTCGCAAGGAATGTCGACCAATATGTTTTCCACCGTTGCTTTCAAGGCCATTGATTAATGGCTAAGATCTTCCAAACAATCTATAATTTGAATCATTTACCATCCACACTACTTTCAACTATATGGATGCTCCCAGAGAGGAATTAACACTTCCATCTGTAATTATGGGGAAATGGTTCTAACAGATTCCAGTGCTACTGACTCTACCGTGCGATCTAAACGATAAATAGAGAGAAACACTTGATACTCTGCAGAGTGTGATGGATAATACGCATGCAGTTGAAAATTGAACAGAAATTTCTTACATAAAACATAAATCATTCCAGTGCTACTGAGTGCCTGCGTATCAAGCGTCATACGTGGCCGGAGTATCAAATAACTCTCATCAGTAGGACTCACATGAAAGGAAAAGAAAAGGACAATTTACCTTTTAGGGCATTTCTTTATTATTATTTACAATTTTGACATCATTGAATCGGAACTCTGTGAATATTTTTATGTGTGGACAACTATACATTGCGAATATGCCTATGACTTCTAAGATTCTGTCCCATCCCTGTCAACCTGAAATAGGTAGACTATGGTGCGCGTTTGCCACATGGTGTTAGATTGTGATGGCGCCAGTAAACACGTGGCATGCATGTTTGATGTGTCAGCTTGTCCTAATTTACGGTCCACTTTGGCTGGTGAATACCCAAAAATAGCAACCATTGAATAATCCTAATGATCATTTCTGTGGTCATTAAATCGACGGCTAAAAATAAAAACATTTGTCGTTCAAGCTAAAAGGCAAAACAAGATAGTTGAGCTAATTTTCATTGGTATGATCTCCTCCGTCAATGCCCCATCTACTTGGGGTCACACTATCTGGTCGGCCTAGATTGACTTACATGTATCGCATGGGTCATATGGATGAATCACCACCACCAATACGTTGTGCGCCGCACATAAATCGCATACACTGGAATGGGCGCGGATTTCCTGCGAAAGCCGAACTATAAGGAAAAGGTAGCTAAGTAAATCACTACCGTTGAAACCTTCCCCTGGGATCCACAGTGATGTTTATATGACATCCATACCGTTCATAACGTCACTAATACTGGTATGAACTGGAAACACATATATTATCCTGATTCGAAACTCCTGTGGCTCTACAAATATTTCAACTGTGGACGTTCAATCCTTACTTTTTCGGCCCACTTGAGTCTTGGATCCGATTCATTTTTGTTCTCATGTCCTAAAACAAGCTCCCAAACGGATGGACGGGGTGGATTTATCAAAAAAATCACTGTGGGCCCCATCTTGGTTCCCAGCGCAGGAACTTCCTGTGCAAGGCTTTGCAGGAAATCCGCGCCCGGAATGGGTTGCTCGGGAATGCCGGTGTTGCTCGGGAATGATCACATGCATTCGACGTACGGTAACTACCATACATCCGCGCTGTTTGGAGCCTACCATGATTACAATGTGGAATCCAAACCGTGAATCTGGTGCGTATCATCATCTTCACTGTAATTTCAAATAATCACCCAGTTTCAAAATTCATATGAGACACGCTACAGCGAAAAATGTACAGTCACGACTAAAATCTGTATATACATTTTTTTTTAGTGTACTTGAGTTTTGGAACGTATTGTTTTATGTTTGAACATTTTTCCTGTTAAGGGCCACCTGATGAATGGACTGGATGACATATAAACAATACAGTGGATCTCAAATTCAATCCGGCAGGCGTACCCCTCCCTAATATCCCCCATTATTCAATTCTTTGTGATTCACCCAGATGAATTTTGGAAAATAGGCGTCATACAGTTGGTTCCATATGATGCACGGGTTGGATAGAATTAAGGTAGGCCCCACACAACTAGAACGTATGGGAATTACCATTGTCGTCAATTTCTCGGCGTTGCTTTCATCAATTCAAAGCTGATGAAGTCAAAGAAAACGCCACCGACAGATCTCAAATTACGAACGCGGATTCGGTGAGGCCTGGGAAACACCGACTTCGGTGAGGCCGTGATTATGGGGTCCACTTGTAGATCCACGCCGTCCATCCGTTTTTATAGAATGGTTTACGGCATAAATACAAAAATGAAGCCGATTCAGTTCTCCAATGGACCACACAACAGGAAACTGTGTTGATTGAATGCTCACCATTAAAAACTTATTGTGGGCCACAAAAATTTTCGATCAAGCTGATATTTGTGTTTTCCCTTCGTATAGGCCTGTGTGATCTTATCAACATGTCGGATGGTAAATAAACATTACGGTGGGCCGTAGAAACAATTAATGGTGGTCATTCAATCACCACTGTTTTCCTTTGGTTTGGTCTACATGAGATCTGGATCTGCTTCATTTTTTTGGATTATGATATAAAATGAGATGGAAAAACGGATGGACGGCGTGGATATATACAACACACATCAAAGTGGGCCGAAGGTTACAGCATTACCGAAGTCATTGTTTTGCCGGCCCCACCAAATCCGCGTTCATTACACAGCTGTGTGACACGTGGCACCCGGAGTGGCGTCCCACGACGTGTGATAGTGGACACCCTCATTACTGCAAGGTAGTAGTCGTTCTGCATAATATAGTTAGGAAATTGAAGAGGTACGGACACCAAATTAGTGGGTCCACCTATCTCCTTTGTCTAGTGGGCCCACAAATCAATTTGACATTTGATTCCCCATAAAGTGCTTTCACTAACCCTTGATTAACGGATACGCCACGTGGACACCACAAAGTAGGTGCCTGAATCATTGTACCATCCGTTGATTGTGGCCCACTATGAAAATGATTGATCCTAGCCATCCGTGGCTTGCAAACATGGGAGTAATTATCAGCTGGTCGCTGTGATTTCTGCACTTCGGCTGATCAATGGTATGCGTCTGGAACCTAGTCATCATAGTTGTCAATGCAGTGAAAAGGATCACCAATGAGACGCCTACCATTCAAACCCTCACATCTGGTGGCGTGGAGAGCAGATTAAGTACAACTTGGTAGGGCTCTCAATGGGACGGATCCAGCTCCAAGCCTGAATATGTGTAGCTGGATTCAGATCCAAATCCGGATCCGGATCTTACTTAAATCCAAAAGGTGATATCTATATCCAATCTACTTATAAAAAGTCAAATCCATTTCTGATCCAAAAATTCATATAAACACCATATTAAGTTGGATCTAGGTCCGACCGATATTTCAATTGTGGACATTCAATCTTTACATTTTTTGCTCACTTGAGTCTTAGATCTGACTCATTTTTTGCCGCATGTCTTGAAAGTGAAACGAGCTCACAAAAAGGGTGGATTTCTCACAAACATCGTGGTGGCCCCACCTAAGTTCCTCATCAGACCTTCCCCCCCCTCTCTCTCTCTCTCTCTCTCTCTCCTTCTAAGGAAATCTGCGTCCATTGCCACATGTTACTCGGGGAGTAGGGGAACAACCTAGTGGGTATTATCCCTATCGTGTGGGCCATGTGAGTGATATTTTATATTTCGACATCGTCCATCCGTTTCTTTAGCCTATTTTAGGATGGGATTTTAAAATTATACAAATCCAAATCTCAGGTGGACCATACCATGGATTGAGTATCTCACAATTAAAAACTTAAAAGAGCACATCATAAGGTTTTAGTAGTGTCTATTTGCAATCCAACCTCTTGATAATGTCTAGAAGATCTAGATGAAGGGAAAATATAAATATTAGCTTGATAAAAAACTTTTGCAGCCCACCAAAAGTCTTTAATAGTCGTTCATCACTATTTCTAGTGGTATGGTCCACCTGGGATTTGGATCTTCTTAGGGTTTGGTAGCACATCCTAAAATGAGATGGAAAAACATATGGATGGTGTAGATATATATAAAATGCATCAATATGGCGCAGCACGGTTAGGGTACCACCCAGTAAGATATAGTTGCGTCGTTGCTTACTAGTTTTCATTTTAGGAAGAGTTTTTTGAGAAATTTTTGAAAGAAGGAGACAGGAGTGGAGCTCACTCTCTTTGAATTAAAATCTCCTCAAGAGATATGGGAGTATTGAAGTCTGAAGTGGGGATCCAATCAGATTTTACTACTAGATTTAGATCTGACCATAATATAATTCGAATTTATTTTTGTGAACTTGAATTTAATTCATTTAACTAATCGGATCTATTTTAAGATCCAACTCTGCATTATACAAATTCGGAGCAAATCAGATTTCGGATCTGACCTGCTCCATTTTGAGCCCTACAACTCAACCTTACCCAATAAAGTGCGGTCGTAAATGTTGGGTCCACCTCGATGCACGTATATATATTCGCGTCATCCATTCATTTTTCGAGCTCATTTTAGGGCTTGAGAAAACAAATGCAGAATATTCAATACTCGGGTGGGCCACACCATAGGAAATAGTGATTGAACATTAAAAATTGCTTGTGGGCCCACAAAAGCTTTGAATTGAGTTGATATTGGTTTTTTTCACCTACCCATCCAGATGTTAAATACATTATGGCTCCGCTGAGTCACAACCAAATCACCACTTGCTCTAAAAGCTTGAGCCTCTCAATGTATGTGCAGGTGGTACACTTGCTCTAAAAGCTTGAGCCTCTCAATGTATGTGCAGGTGGTACTCTTATACAAAATGTATTGGACAAGTGTGGAAGGACACTCACACTATAAACAAGTGAGGCTTTGATACCATGTGAAATCACTGCTTGCTCTGAAAGCTCAGGCAGTTAAGAGTATGGTGTATCAATGTATCAAGGGACTTTAAGAGTCACTAATAAATGGACACATGCACGGTGGCTCGTTGCTTTTTCACAACGTGTGGTTAGGATCATCCTGCATAAGATGCGTGATCTATTGTTATATTCTTATATGGTGACCGTTTCCCCGAATAGATTAAGAGCGTTTCTAAGCTTCCTATTAGCATGCATTGTACATGACAATTCGGCATACACGTGCAAGATCTAAGCTTTCTTCAGATGGGCAACATTTTTAGATTTAGAGTGTGGCCCACCTGATCAAAGCTACGACTATGTGCTCTAGACAGCATCATAGACACGTGCTAATATGCCACAGGTCTGCTTTATCAAGGTTTTCATCTGATGAGATGAAACAGGAGCTGGATTGAGTTCCATGAGGCCTTGACATGATGAGATTTGATTTGATCACGGGTCGTGGTGCAATCACATACTGTTGTTAGAAATAAAGCTACTGAAAGCATGTTTGAAAGTGATTCAGTTGAGTGAGTTAAGTCTGATCTGACAATACTTGGTGCTATTCTATAACAATAATCAGATCCTTTTCTTTTTCTTAATAACTATGTTTCTTGTAAATTTTTTTCTAGCCATTGAATTGCTTCGTCTGCTTTAGCCCACCCAAATAGTGAAAATAAATAACCTAAATTTTAGAGCAAAACATCAAACAACGAGCCCCATCTAATTGAAAGCTTTGATCATATACTTGAGTGACTTTCTGTGGATGATTCCGCTCACATGTGGGCTTTACAAGTCTCTAAATTTGTTACATTATTGTCATGACATACACATATGGTGCTTTTTCCCTAATGCCTTAGGTGTCCCGATCCAATGATGTGCCACTCCGAGAGCGATGCACTCCATCCATTGTTGCGTCATATGGGTGGATTATGCGTGTACCGACAATGAAAAAGTTAAAACTCCATGAACAAAATGACAATTTTGCCCTTTTAATGTGGATCCCATGTCAGTACACGCACAATTGATGCTTTTTCAGCTGCATCCAGCGCCACTTGGCTGCTCATCCATCAGGACTAGGGCTGTCAACCGCCGGGGTAGGTCTTAGCCCGGATTTTGAATTGTTTCGGTTCAGGCAGCCCGAGCACAGCCCATTGACACCCCTAATAAGGACACCAAAGAAGTATGCCTCTTGATACTTTGACAATAAATTATACCGATGAGATACATCAACTTAAATGAAAGCCAGTGTACCTAAGGAGGCATTTGGATAATAAGCCACTTATGCCTTAAGCAGATTATCTTAATTTCTACTTATTAAACTAAAGTGATTAAATAACTTTAAATAAAAAGAATACTTATAATTGATCGTAAGCCACTGTAGGTAGAAAAAGTAATTTATTTGGTGGTATCCAAACGGGCCCTAAGTCATGCTAGTAAATTCAGTTGGTTGAGGATATAAGCTCTGATTCATGAATGCTTGTTTGTTGAAAGGGGACCACCGGATGCTTTTCTTCTTAAACCATCTAAATCAATGTCTGCCAATTTAGTAGTCAGTGAATAAGAAAAAACTTCTGTTTCACAGTACATTTGGACTGAGACCCATAACTTGGACAGTTTAATTTTAATAATTTTCACCCCATGTGTGTAACTTCTTTTCAATTTTCATGTACCTGAGTATCAAGCATCACACTTTTCCAGAGTATCCAAGCTTTTCTCTCAAAACAAGAAAGCACAATACCTCATTACCCTGCAAATTCGTATGTGGGACCCAACACGAGGGAAGCTGATTGGTAGCACACCGAGTAAACTCTGTGAGGCCCACCATAGATGTACGTGTCTCATCCAGGCTGTCCATTTATTTTTCCAGCTCGTTTTAAGGCATGAGCCCAAAATCGAAGACTATCCAGAGCTCAAGTGGACCACACCACAGGAAATAGTGGGAATAACGACACCCACCGTTGAAACCTTCCTAGGACGGGCCCACAGTAATGTTTATTTGTCATCAAACCTATTCACAAGGTCACACAGACATGGATGAAGGGAAAAGACAAATATCAGCTTCATCCAAAATTACTGTGGCCCAAGAAGCTTTTAACGGCAGGCGTTCAATTCACACCGTTTCTTGTGGTGTGGTCCATTTGAGCGTTGGATATGCTTCAATTTTTGGATCTTGCCCTGAAAAGAGCTGGTAAAACGGATGGACGGTACGCAATCTGCTTATGGATACGAGTTCTCACCACGGAAATCTCCCAAATTGGATGATCGTGGCCGGTCGAGTCAGTGCCTGACATGCAAGAGTAAATCTGGTCCTACCGTCCATTTTCTCAGACCACTTAGGATCCAATGGCTCAATGCGATGATTAAAGGTGGGCCTAATTGGGCCCCACTTGGACTATTGCTCTTGCGACACCTGCCTTTTTCCTCTAAAGAGAAACTTTGATACTCTGGCATTGTGCAATGAATGATACGTCAGCACTTAGAAATTACTTCAAGATTGTATAAATGGTATAAAATTAATTAAAAACAAACCGTTCAGATTATGTGTAGTAGTTTACATGTGCCATGAACTAAAAATTACATTTTTTGTTATATCAATGGCTAAAATTTATTGGACGGTTAAAACGAAACATATCCAATGGTCTTATTCCAATAGAGAAGTGAACCCGAATCAGATGTTAGAACAATTCAACTAATCTGATTTTTGGATTTTAACTTATAGATAGTGAATTCCACAATTCAGTCGGTTAGATTTGAGTTGATATTTGCCACGTGTACCATCTCCAAGTGGATGTACATGAAGCATTGTACGCAATCAGAGTATCAATTAGCTTCCCTTTTACCCTTCATAATGAAGAAGATGCTTTACGTGATCAGAATTTTCAATATCATTATGGGCCGAGAATCGCATTTTTTTACAGAAAAACCACTGCAATTCGAAGTAAGAGACACGTCCCTTCCCTTTTTAACGAATCACTAACATTACGTAAGAAGAGGTGAAAGTGGTGAGCAGATGGGTGTTTGCCACGTAACACGTTAGCAGATGTTTTCCTGACCATGGGGCCCACATTGATGTATGTGTTGTATATCTATGTTTTTCATCAATTTTTCTTGATCATTTCAGGACACTGTCACACAAATGAAGTAGATCCAATTCTATGTTGGGTTTGTCCCACATTGGTTAGAGGATGGGGAGATTACTGGGCTATATATTAGGAAGAGTCCCCTTAACAATGACTAGTCATTTTGAGGTGGAACCGGCCCAACAAGTGGTATCAGATTTGATGAGACGTTTCTTCCTCAAAAGGCAGAGGAGAGAGAGTGTTTGAATTTGGGACTTTTTTTGGCTTCAGCTGGGCACCTGATGACTTGGCCGGGCGCCCGACCATGTTGGTCCAGGCGCTCGAAATTGGTTTTTTCCAATGTTTTTCTCACTGGAAGTTTTTTGGATTTGCCGGGCGCCCGACCCGACGCGGACTGCTTAGACGCAGTTTTCTATTTGGGCTCTAATTGCTCTGTTTTTCTTACTTAAGAATTCTAAAACGGGATTAAGGCATCCCATTGTATTGTTTGCACGTCCAAAGTGAGAAAGAGAGAAAAAGAGGAAGATAGAAAGAGAAGAGAGAGAAAGAGGAAGCTTGTAGAAGGGAGAAGTTACTTGAAGAGGGATTTTTCTGCGCAACCGTCGTCTCAGCGCTTCTACGTCCTCGGGATCGGTGAGATCACTCCTCCTTTATTATTCTCTTGTTGTTTATCCATCCCAAGTGGGTGAAGAAGGTTTGATCTAAGCGGTGTGTGCTTGAGATCGGTTGTAATAGTTCCCTGAAATAGTAGATTGTTGATCTGGACTAGGTCCCGTGGTTTTTACCTCTTTTGAGGGTTTTCCACGTAAAAACTCTTTGTGTCGTATGGTTGATGTTTATTCTTGATTATTGCATTAGCATAGTCCATAATTCTAGTGTATTGGGGGGCGAGATCCGAAGGTTTGTGTGAAACGCACCCAACATTCTGAAGTAGACCGCACCACAAGAAGCTGTTGTCATTAAACGCCCACTATTAAAAACGTTTTACCAACTAATGTAATTTTCATTTGTCATCCAACCTGCAGATAAGATCACACAGACATAGATGAAGGGAAAACACAAATATCAGCTTGATCCAAAACTTTTATGGCTCCCAAGAAGTTTTTAACGGTGGGAATTCAATCCATACTTTGTGATCCAATTGATATTTGGACATGGTACGATGGATTGTGTGGATATAAAACATATACATAAAGGAGGGCCCTGTAATCAGCGAAACACCCACTAACCGTGTTACCCCTAATCCGCTCCCCATGAAAGGGAAATCTGAAGTGAGAATCGAGATTCCGGATTTATTTTGGTTTTTTTAGTTGAGTTATTTGATACTCTGGTGGTATGACACATGATATGCAGGCACTTAGAAATGGTACACATGGAAAATATTAGTTGGAACTAACCGATTGAATTGTGTAACACACAGTGTCAGAGCTACAGGCTAAAAATCAGCTTGTTTGGGCCATACTAACCTCTGATTCATGGACGTATGTATCTTAAAAATAAGAACATTTGATACTACTAAGTTTTGACCGTTCAATAAATGTCCATCAATATAATTGTTAGATAACTTATAGGAATTTTCGGTTAATTATACATCTAAAATGGTACCTATAATTTAGACTGTTTATTTTGAATTATTTGTTTTCCGAGCATGCAATCGTTCAGTAATTTCTAACTGCCTTCGTATCATCCATCATGCTCTGCCAGAGTATTAAAGCATTGCCCTTTTGATTTGCCTCTGTCGGCTGCTCTTTGAAATTGTACAAAGCCTATAATGTCAATGCTCAGCTCAGGTAAAAGCCGGTAGAAGGGTGGACCCCACACGATCGTGACCTCTCATGTGTTATATCATGCCTCTGAGGCTTCCACTCTTAAAAATAAAAAATAAAAAATAAAAAATAAAAAAACCGTACAATCTACGTATGAGTAATCTGGAGCGCAGAATCTGGGGCCCAATCGCTATTGAATTGATACTAGACCCAGCATCATGTCCGTCTATGTACGAGAAAACCGTGGACGCTTTAACACCGGTGCCACCACAACTTGACGTGGTGTCGGACAGCTATGAGGTCCATGTCAGCTGTGTATCAGATCCACCCCGTCTACCCTTCGATGGTCATCCATGTGGTAAATATCAGGCCGTTCCAAATGCTAGGTGGGCCACACCATGTGAATTTAGAGGTCATAGGCATGATTTTACATTGTGCTCTATGTCATGGCCCACCTAAGCATTTTTAATTGCCTAATTTTTTGTTTCTACGGTGAGCATATGTGGGAGAACGCAATAGACGAGGTAGATGGTATGCAAAGTTAATATGGGCCTCACAGCATCATGGTATTAGAACCCCTCTCAAAATCCCGGTATGGGTTGGGAAATTGAGATTTTTCAGCTCAGGGTCCATTGAGCTTAACCCCAGTGTTATGGGTGAAATACGAGTTGACATGACCAACTACGCACCGACCTGAAGACAGGTTAGTATCACCCGACTTGATGTGGATACATTTCTAGATGCCTACATAGAACCGACCTCGGCCTTACGACAAGCTCGATTCTCCAACAACAATTCTGTGATCTTAGGCTTGCGTCGAGATAATAGGAGAAATGTTCGAAGAATTATCAATTGATGCGTAAATGTCTCCACCGACTACAGAGCAACCCGAAGATCTCGAAGATCCAAGATTTTCTCTACGGTAATTACGTTTCCTCATAGAGGTATAACTCCAAAACTTAAGTCTATAAAAAAGGGCTTCTCCTTCTGGTGGAGGGGACCAAAAAATAAAATCTCTACTGAACAAAAAAGAAGAGACCCTTTCTTCTTTCTCGGAAGTTTGGACTGACTTAAGCATCGGAGGATTAACGGCTGGTCCCCGGCCCCTCATTTAGCCATCGTTTCATCCTTATAGATTCCGAAGGAAGATCTTGACCTCATCTCATCTGTTGACCAATTCTCAACATCAACGCCTAGCATCACGAAATCCTATCCACATAATTCAATTTTCCTTCTGGATATATACATGTGTGTGTTTGTGTGAATAGTAGCCACCAGTCATGCGCAATTGCTGCTAGTTTACAAGGTTACTTGAGTGTTGATGGGACTAGAAGGTCTAATTAATGACTAAAAACAAGCTTACTTGAGTGTTGATGGGACTAGAAGGTCTAATTAATGACTAAAATTTATGAGTGATTAATGTGTTTATTTAGAGCTCAATATCTTTCTTAGGGTTCCACGAGACAATCATCCGTTGAAGGATCTAGTACAAAATCTAGATAATGATCTTGCTTATATAATTGCTGAGATTTTTGGATTTGAAGTTTGAACATTGCTTAAAGGTATTTAGGCATGTCTTTCCTCTCTACCTACTATTTGGTATGATAATATTAGTGTGACCTCATTCACCTCCAATATAATTTTTTTAAATGCTTGTACAAAATATATTGAAATCTGACAACCATTTCATTTTGAAGATAGTCATATGAAAGAATATGGGCAATCATTACATATTCTTTCAAAATCAAATCCAGACCATTCAAGATAATGGTATGTGATTATCCCATCAATTTGCAAGAGAATATTAGACCATCTTCTAAATTCAATATATCATACAATTCACAATCCATTCTAATTGGCTAATTATCTTTTTGATTGATTCATATTAGAGTTAGACACCGAGTCAAGTAGAGTTGAGCTTGGCACAACTCAGCTCGGTTTGCCCAATGTCTTACTTCAGCTTGAGTTCCGCTCGGCTCAGTTCTCAAGTCTAGCTAGTTATCTCAGCTTGGTTTAAACAGTAGCTCGAGCCAACTCAAGCCAAATTTGAGCTTTCAACTTTTGAGCCGAGTGTGAGTTTGAGATTGTAAGTCAAATTGAAGTCAGGCATTTCTTTTTTAATTTTTATATGAGTAAACCTTTTTTTCTTATATTATAAATAATATAAAATATAATATATTAATTAATTTATAACTTGAGCCGAGCTAAACTGAGTCAAGTTTAGGCTTAGCTTCGAGTCGAGTTGAGTCGAGCTCGAGCAAGGTCCACTCAAAATTCTTCCAAATTAAAAAAAAATAAAAAAATCAGCTTGGTTAGGCTTGAATCCAACTTTCGAGTCAAGCTGAGTCAAGCTTATTTGAGCTGAGTTGAGTCGAGCTGAGCTAAGCGAGCTAACTAAGCTAGCTCGATTCGTGTCCAGCTCTAATTCAAATAATCAATTCCTATAATTAAAAGATTTTTTCTTAATCTACTGGCATACGATGTACCATCGATGTATATAATTCACTTATATAGAAAATTACCTATGAGGAAATCTTTACTTCAAACGTTTTCTTCATGCTGCAAGCGAACAATACAACCCAAAATTGCTATTTTTCCCCCACTGCGTAGAGGCAAAATATAGGGTAATTTTGGAACAATCCAGCTTGGCTATAATAAACCTATGTGATAGTCTACTTCACTGAGAGTTTTACACTCTCATTGCACATCTACTGTTGGATAAATGAAGAGAATTGCGTAAAGTTGGCATCATCAATCCGTACAATATGATTTCCAAATCCATTTATTTGGGATAGAGAGGGTTGGATAGAGAGTGTGGGTCCGCTCCCACTTCTCTTCTAATGGTGTGAAGGGACCCACCCACTCCGCCCCATCAAATAAACAATTTGGATCTTGCAACATGAGCCAGGTCCAAAAGTTACGGTTGGGATGCAAGATCTGAGCCGCTTGTCACCTGATTCCCACTAAGGAATAGACGTGTAGCTTTTGGGCCTTACTATTGAGAAATTGCATATCAACAGTGGGGATCGCCTGATGATCGGCTCAGATCTTGCATCTGTGTGCCGCTTCTCCACGTGTGAAGTGAGTGCATTTACTACTAATTGCAATCGCTTTAGCAGCATTTCTCTCGCGTAAAGGAAAAAGAAGCGTATCTCACGGGAAGGTAGACTCGAAAGTGAAATTCGTGTCGGGTTCTTGATTTTGTTTTGGTCTGGAAAGGTAAGATTACCGCATTATCTACGAGATTTCAGGTAGAATCCGTGAAATCTTAGCCGTAAAGGAAACGATGGCCCACTTCGCCCCGGTAAATGCCGCAAATCTCGTCCTAACTGGATGCGGAATTCAATATTGAAAATGTCAGGACCGACCTCGCCCCTGGTCAGTGCTCTGTTGTGGGGCTCACTATGATGTATGTGTTTTATTGAGGCCGTCCATCCATTCTTCCAGCTCATTTTAAGGCATAAAATTTAAAAAAAAAAATGAGTCAGATTCAAGTCTCAGTTGATTGAACGCCCACTGTTTCCTGTGATCTGGTAAACCTGAGATTTGGATCTGTTTCAGTTTGTTAGGTTCACAAGCTAGAATGATCTGGAAGAATGAATGGACGGCGTGGATAAAACACATACATCGTAGTGGGCCCACAGAGCACTGATCAGTGGTGACGCCGGTATGTGCAGGGTAAGTATCGAATCTGCGTCCGTTCCAACGATAGTTGAGGTAGGGCTGTAAATGGGTCAGTGGACCGATGGGGTACCCGGACCTAACTCATTTAGACCCTACCCAAATCTAACCCATTTGTTAAATGGAAAGGGTCTGGGTCAAAGAGCAGACCAGTTGCTAAACAAGTTTGGGTTTGATTTCATTTAAATTAGGCTCGACCCAACCTGCACCCATTTAGTAAGTGGGCGTGTTTGGTCTATGCTTCAAGGGACTGCCTAGTCCAGACTAATCCAAACTTGATTTTAAGCCTCGTAAAATGCTTATATGCTTGATCTAGAATCGGACCCATTAGACCCGGCTTATTTATAAATGGATTTGGGTGCATCTCCCTCTACCAGACTCGGATAATGGGTATGATGGGTTGACTTGGTCCCAACTTGGACCGACTCATTTAGTAAAAGCGCGTGGGTCTAAAATTTGGACTCGTTTAGTAAATGACGGGTCTGGTTTTTGGCTAAACCCGCCCGAACCCGACCATCTACAGCCCTAAGTCGCGGTAAGCTTAAGCAGAAATCTCATTGACAACTGTAGATGTGAATCGCACGCGTAGATATCGAAAAGGATATCCATCGCAAAGGTGCTGACGTGGTACACATATGATAGATCCGGCACGTTCATTGGATGGGTGGCAGCCAAACTTTCTGAAACAGAAAATAGGACTCCTCATGTCGGAGCACATGTGCATTGATAATGACCGTTGGTTTTGCTTTTTGCACCGTCCATCTTTTCTTATGCATATGAGGCATAACGGATGATTGGATAGGCCTTATTTTCGCCGAGGGATATATACAGTGGGCCCCACCAGATGACCGGTTAGTGTTATGTGTGTGTTTTAAAGTTCGTACGTGTGATGCCAATCTCCATTTCAATAATTCCTCGTGCGAGTTTCCCTGTACTTCTCAGCCGGAAAAATTTCGGTCGGAATGGATGAGATCTTACCGTACGATCCGTGAAATCTACGGTGACAAAAGTCACGGCCAGTAAAACACCCAAGCTCTGCGGGGCCCACCAGTTGTAAACGTATAATCCACTCCGTCCATCTGGTTCTATCCTTGATTTTAAACGCTAAGAAAAAAAGTTCAGCTAAATCCACAACTCAGATGAGCTATGAAAAGAAACAAATGGGGATAGAATGGAAACTATAGGTTTGTATGTGGTCCCACCATGGTGTATATTTTTCATCAAACCCGTTAATTAATGGAAAATCACCTGGATGAAGTGAAGATGCAAAAACCAACTTGATTCAAAACTTAGGTGGACCACACTGCATGAACGTAGGATTTATGAGTAATTTTACATTTTTTTTCCATTATGCATATGTTTTATCCGTGCCGTCCATCTATTTTGAAAGACCATCTATTTTGAAAGATCATTTTAGGGCGTTAAAGGAGGCAGATTGAAGGCTCAAGTGAACAATACCATGGGAAGCGGTGGGGATTGAACTCCAACCGTTGAAAACTTCCAAGGGCTCATCGTGATGCTTATTTTCCATCCAACCTACTCGTAAAGTCAAATAGAGCTAGGATGAAGGGAAGTCATAAATATCAGCTTGATCTAAAACTTCAGTGGCGTGAGTAAGTTTTCAACGGCCAGATTCCAATCCCACTGCTTCCCGTAACGTAGTCCACTTGAGCTTTCAATCTGCCTCTTTTTGGGCTCGTTCCCTAACAAACATTCAGACCGTCCGTCTGGATTACATAGTTAGTACGCTTGAGTAAGCTCTGTTAGGCCCACCGTGCATGTATGTGATTTATCTACGCCGTCCATCTGCTTTTCCAGCTCATTTTTGGGGCTGAGCCGAAATTTGAAGCATATCCAAAGCTCAGGTGTACCATACCACATAAAACAGATGAAATAATGATTTCCACCGTTGAAACCTTCATAGGGCCCACAGTAATGTTTATTTGTCATCCAAAATGTTCATAAGATAAAAAAGAGATGGACGAATGGAAATCATAAATATTAGCTTGATCCATAACTTCTGTGCCCCCAAGAATTTTTCAACGGTAGACGTTCAATTCACACCATTTCCTGTGGTGTGGTCCATTTTAGCTTTGGATATGCTTTATTTTTTAGATAAAGCCCAAAAAATCTGTTAAACTAGATGGACGGACTGGATAAAATATATAAATTACGGTGGGGCCCACAGAGTTTACTCAGTGCGCAGTCCGCTTCCGTCCATCTCTATCTAGGTCCAAAAACCAACTTGATTTCGGACACGTTGCATAGGCGCATGCACCAATAAGCAGTCCTGGATTAGCGTGCCCATGTGGCCCCGATAATAGGATGATCCTCAACGTTCAATTGCGGACTATCAAATGGACGGTTAAAAGGGTCCGTGGTCGCAACCTAACAGCCGAATTCACATTGCCACGGTTGTTCAACCATTATAATTTTTTGCTTTGACCATCCAAAATAGGGCCCACAAATTGGAAGGTCCAAAATCAGCTAGCGTGTAATGCCACGTATGCAAGGGATGGTGGCGGCACCGTGGTGAAGTCCAGCTGGCCTACAGCAACAAGGCCAGCAACAAAATGCTGGAAAAAGTCCACGTGGCACTAAATGGTTTGTCCCACCATCAATTACGCCAATCTGATTACTAGAATCATCTGCTGCCAGATACTTGCACGCCATTCCCATCCATAACGAGGCCCACCAGATGGACGGCGTGGAAAATACTCAATTTCCAATGCTCTGCAAAAGAGTCGGATGCATGGGGAACAAGGGTCCATAATCAATGTACACGTGTAGCCCATCAGATGATCAAATCATTCTGAAGTTAGGAGCTTTGTATATATATAGTGAGGCCCACCTAGTGAACGGTCCGGATCTCTCATACACATGCCACGTTAACACGCATGGCGAGACCATCAAGAGTCGCCTCAGCACTGTTCGGCCTCGGCGCAGTATTCGCCAACAGCTAGCTGGATGCGGATCGCGTACTGAGTAAACTCTGCAGGGTCCACCTTGATTTATGTATTTCATCCACTCCGTTCATCCATTTTAAAATATAATTTTATGGATGGAAAAAAAATTCAAGATATAAAAAGATTAAGTGGACCACACCACAGGAAACAATATGCATTGAACCTGCACCGTTGAAAAATTCTCGGGGGCCGTGAAAGTTTTGGATCAAGCTGATATTTTTTTTTTCCGCTTCATCAATTTCTTTTTGATCTTGTGAACAGGTTGGATGACAAATAAACATCACTGCAGACCCTAGAAGGGTTTTAACGGTGGAAATCATTTTACCCACTGTTTCTTGTGGTATGGTCCACATGAGTTTTTAATATGCTTAAATTTTGGTTTCAACCCCTTAAATAATCTTTAAAAGCGGATGGACAGTGTAGATAAACTACATAAATTTACAGTGGGCCCAACTGAGTTTACTCAGTACGATAAGAGCGTACTGAGTAACTCAGGACGCAATCCGATTTCCAGCTAGCTCTCCCTTTCAACCACGAGAGCGGATTGCCTGTGACCCCGGGCACAGAGATATCTCTGTGCCCGTGGCTGTGTGGGGTCCACAGAAATGTTCTTGAAAAATCCACTCCGTCCATCTGTTTTTAAAGATCACAATAGGATATGACTGAAAAGATTAGGTAGATCCAAAACCCATGTGGGCCATACCGCACGAAAAAGTAGGGATTAAACGCCTGACGGTCACAGAAGTTTTGTATGCAGATGATATTTGTTCCTAGAGTTTATCTGATTGGTGATAATTCTATGAACGGTTTGGATGGAATATAAACATTATTGTAAGCTTCAGGAAGGTTTCAATGGTGGAGGTTGATGTTCCCACTGTTTTGTTAGTATGGCCCACCTGAGTTTTGGATCTGCTCGATTTTTATCATACTGTCCTATTGTGATCTTTAAAAACAGTTGGACGAATTGGATTTTTCAATAACATCTCTGTGGGCCCCACACAGCCACGGGCACAGAGATATCTCTGTGACCGGAGTCACAGGTAATCCGCTCTCTTCAACCACAGGTGCACGAGGAGCTATTCGATACTCTGGCAGAGCATGTTTATCTATACGCATGCACATTCCAAGAGTACACGTGGTATACATTTACGTACCTGAAGTTAAACCACCCAAGTAGTGGTACCTGCTTTAGGTGGGTCATGGGCCAAAAACGAGATAGATCAGATAATGATGGCCTCAGAATAGAGAAAACTTGCTCGTCGAATCTGAACCGTTGACTACTTTCTGTCTTATCTGATGTCCACCAATCAGCCGGTTAAGATCATACACTCATTCGATTTGTGGAGTATAAAATTTAAAGTGGGTCCCACAGTTTGGGTGGTTCAATCTAAGTACATGCATGGCACGTGCTACGGAACACCGCACTCTTATCTCCCGCACCAGGGGAAAAAATGCCTCGGGCATGAAGAAATCGACGCCGTCCGATCTCGGACGTTAAATGGATTCCATCTCTTTTAAGGCAAAATGATTTAAGAAAAACAAGCCCTTTTGAGCCCTAATAATCGCATTATCGACCCAAGGATCTATCTGTCAAATCTCAATCCAACGGCTAATACTCGTTCAACGGGCGCGGCTTCGGTGGATCCCCGGATTCTCTGAGGTGGGTGGATCCCTGACTGTGAGGACCACCTTGATGTATGTACATTACATCCACGCCGTCCATCCGTTTTTAAAGAAGATCATTTTAGGTCAAGGTCCCAAAAATGATGTAGATCATGTCTAAAGTGGACCACACCACATGAAACAGTGGTTATGAACCATTAAAAACTTTTTATGGGCCACAACAGTTTTGGATCAAGCTGATATTGATTTAGGCCATTCATACAGTTCTTTGTTACCTTATCAACAGGTTGGATGGAAAATAAACATTCCAGTGGGCCCCAAGGAGTTTTTAATGGTGGGTATTCAATCCCCACCGGTTCCTGCGGTGTAGTTAACCTATAATTGGTATCTGATTCATTTTGAGGACCATGAACTAAAATAAGCTTTCAAAACGTATGGACCGTGTGGATTTAATAAAAATACATTAAGGTAGGCCCCACAGTCAGGGATCCACCCACCGGATCCACGGAAGCCGCGCCCTCGTTCAACGACCCAACTGGCTCTTTTTCCCGTGAAACGCTCGTGAGCCGTTATTGTCGCCGTTACGTAACGCCGTTACACAGATTTTCCTTCCTTTGATTGCTCGCAGCTGGACAAACACTGGAAAGTAATCTTCCGTAGTGAAAGAAGAGAGAGAGAGAGAGAAATAAAAAAATCGCTAAAATAATCAGTAAAAAGCCCGTCGTTTTTTTTTGTTATTTAGTAGCTTTCTGTGGTTTTGGATTATTCTCTCATTTTCGTGTCAGCTTTTCCTCGCCTCCGCTGTCTAAAATCGGCGAGGAAAAAGAGCTCAGCTTCGTCTCCTTCTCCGAGAGAGAGAGAGAGAGAGAGATGTTGGAGGTTTTGGTGCTCCTCGTGTGCATTTTGATTTGTAGTACGAGTTCTGTCAATGGAGCCACAGATCCAACTCAAGGTACGGTTTTTTTTCTTTCTTTTGATGAAGCTGATATTTAGACCCCTGTTTTTTTTTTTATACAAACACTCTTTTCTTGCTTTATCTTCTTTCAAAAGTATGTGTTTACTGGAAGGAATTAAGTGTCGGTATAAAAACGACGGGAGATTTTTCTTTTTCATTTTTTCTTTGTTATTGTTGTTTTTATGGAGATCTCAGTAAGATCTGCATTGCATTGTATTGGAAGATTTTTTTTTTTTTGTTAATTTGTTTTTATGTGCATGTATTTGAAATTTTCTATTGATGGGGATTTTTTTTATATTTTTTTTGGAATTTGATTCTTAATGGTTTTTGATGAGTGGGTTTTGATTTGGGGATTAAAAAAGGCTGGTAATGATTTTTTTGTAATTATTATTGATTTTTATATTCGGATTTTTTGGAAATGGGTAGTTTTCTCTGTTATTTTTATTATATATATTTGCATTTTAATGGTTTTGGGGTGAGGAGATTTTAAGAGAACGGAAATGGGTTTTGATTTATGGATTTATGTGGGGTTTTTGTTTCTTAGGATTGGTTTTAGAAAGTGGTTTTGCAAAATGGCATGAAGCTAAAGTCTCTTCCTTTATTTTATTTTATTTTTTTTGGATTTTTTTCTTAGTAAAAGTTGCTTGAGTTCAGATCTTTTACTTATTTTTCTGAAAGAGTGATTTTATTTATTTATTATTTTTATTTGTTTTTGTTTTTTTGTTTTAATGGTTCTGAGAGTGGAGGTTATAGGAATATTGAAATGGGTTTTTGATTTATGGATAGATAGAATAGTAGATAGAAAAGTAATGGGATTCGATTGCTGAGGAGGTGGTTTTTGATTTATGGATAGATGGAAAAGTAATGGGATTCGATTGCAAAGACTGATCTGGAAGGTTGATGGTTTTCTTCTTATCTTTGGTAGAACAATGTCAAGCTAAAAGAATTTATTTATATATTTATTCTTTCTTTCCTAGTGCAAGTAATGGTGCGATAATGAATATCGTTTTTTTCTGGAATTTTCTTGTATGATGAATTTTATTAGGTTGGGATTCGCATTGATTTGGATGCATCCAAGTCAGTTGCGGGTGCCCAAATCATCGACCCAATTGCAGATTGGAGTATATAGCATGGAAGTTACCCTTTTTCCGATGATAACCGTCCCATTGGTCAATAGTCCAAATTTAACTGTCAAATCGGATCATCGAATCAGCGTGATTTTCAGTCTATGCTTTATTCACAACAGAGCTCTTGGCAGCCCAAAATTAGTGTCCACGCATAGCCTGTGTGCTGATGAGTTTTTAATGGATTCTACAAATTTTGAAGTGTTTTTTTGGTTCTTCTGATCGATGGACTTAAAAAATGATATTCTAAAGAAGATTGATCTCAGGAAACTTTTGTTCTCATCTCTTGAAAATGATGTTATTCGTTTCGTTTTTCTCTATTCTAAATTCTCCCCATGTAATGAATGCAAACTCATTTGTTTTCTAAACTTGCCCCTGGTATGAATTGGACAATTCTCATGGAATAAGAAAGAGAGCACCTCTTAAATTCGCATGTTATGAGTAATGTGTAGTAGTAGTAGTTGTGATCTTTGGAAACCTTATTTTGGCCCATGAAACTAACACGTATCAAGTAAGATTATCGTGGTTTCAAGACAGTAATCTTTTCGAGGAAAAGTTAGCTTTGGAGTTTTTTTGGCAGGACTATCTTGATTCTTGACCTTCATCTTTTGGCTTGTTCAATCCACAGCTTCTGCTCTCAGGGTCATGTTCTCCAGCCTAAATTCACCTCCTCAGCTGACTGGCTGGAGCTCAACTGGTGATGATCCATGTGGGCAGTCTTGGAAAGGTGTAACATGCTCGGGTTCGTCGGTTACAGAAATGTGAGGTTTTTTATCCTGATCCTTTGAATGCTTAGCATAACACTAAATGCTTAATTTTCTGATTTGGGTTTTATTTTCAGCAAATTATCAGGTCTGCAGCTTAGTGGGTCAATAGGCTACCAGCTTGATTCTCTTACTTCATTAACCAATTTGTGAGTTTTTTTTTTTCTTTCTTTCTTCTATTCTTCTTCTTGTCCATTATTTTTCTTCATGTTTTATTTTTACATTTGGGGTGTGATTTGTTGAATTCATACAGCGACGTGAGCAATAACAATATTGGAAACTTACCTTATCAACTTCCTCCAAACCTCCAACGACTGTAAGTTACTCGAATGCGTATTTCTCACAACATTGTAAGATTTGGTGGTGACAGTTGAATATCTCATCTGCAGAAATCTGGCTGGGAATAGCTTCAATGCACAGCTCCCTTATTCAGTTTCCCAGATGACTTCTCTTAAATACCTGTAAGTTTGGCACCTTTTTTGTTTAATTCTGTTGTGAATTTATATCAGAAACCTGAGAATTAAACGGTGGTATTGTTGCTGAATGTAGAAATGTGAGTCACAATCAATTTCAGGGTGCATTGGGTGGCCAATTTGGTGAAAAACTAACTGGTCTCTCCACATTGTGAGTTAATCCTCTCTTCTCATTAAAATACCAACAATTGCTAGCCGCTGTAGCATCATGGGAATTTTTTTTTCTCATCATTCTATTTTTGACAATGAGTGAAGTTGCTTGCACCTTGCACACTGTGTTGACAGGGTTTTCATCATGGTTTTTAGACTCGGAGTCTCGGATCAACTCTTTTGGTCTCGAGTCGGGCCGTGATGGGCCTGAATTGGGGGTGACTCTTTTTGTTCAGAGCAAGAAACATATATAGTAAAAGAATTAAAGATGTGAGAGTGAGTTGAACTTGTAGGCTTGTAGCCTGCTAGAAACATAGATGAATGTTATATTCTTCAGGGTTCCTTTGTTTTATTGAAATTGGTTTTGGGTTGCAAAAAGAAGTATTTCTGATTTTCCATGTTTGCTATTCAGTAGTCGAGTGCAATTATTAATTTCTTGCACTGAAAATAGTGATGACTGGACTTATCTTTTATCTATTTATTGATAGTCTATGCTCCTTTTTCCCGGTGTTAGTGAAATAGTATTCTGTCATATAGAATTTGTTTTGAACTCATTGTTCAACTGGTATCCTGGATGCTCTATCCAGAGAGTCTTCTCCCTGAATTTGTAACAGCTAGTTTTGCTGAGACAATCTCTCCTCTCTCTTTTTTTTCTCTCGTTAAGCTTTGATGTTCTTGTTGGGTTTATTAGCTTCAAATAAGGTATTTTTCCAATTTCACTGCAGGGATCTCTCTTTCAATATGTTTACGGGTAACCTTCCTGGGGCTTTTAGCTCCCTTTCAAGCATGAACTCAATGTAAGGAACCTAATATATAACCTGCAAGTGATTTAACACTTAGTGTTGAGTCATGATTCCTTCATCAGTTATCTTATTTACCATCTTGCAGGTTTTTGCAAAACAACCAATTTACGGGTCCCATTGACGTCCTTGCTGATCTCCCCCTTCAAAATTTGTGAGTGGCAATATTAATTAATTTGGAAACTAAGCTTTTTTTTACCTGTTGAACCTCATTTAATAATTCACATCTGCTGTGTTGCCAGAAATGTCGCAAATAACCGTTTTAATGGTTGGGTTCCTGCCCAGTTGAGAAAATTAAACAACAATCTCCAGTGAGTATTTTAAAACTGATCATGCTCTTCTTCTAAGCTAAGGATATTCATCATAATTTGGTTTTGTGTTTTCCTTATTAAAGGATCGATGGTAACTCATGGACCACCGGCCCTGCACCTCCTCCACCTCCATTTACGCCACCACCAGCAAACAGACGAACCAGTCCAGGTCAAAGATCTGGTGGCAACAATAACAGCCCATCAGACAATGGTGGAGGTGGGAAGAAATCAGGAATTGGTGGTGGAGGCATAGCTGGAATAGTGATATCTGTTTTGGTTGTCGGAGCGATAGTAGCATTCTTTTTGCTAAAGAGGAAATCCAAACGCTCCTTGGATGAGGAAAAGCTTAGCTATGACCGACCCTTCACCCCTCTTGCTTCGAACGAAGTTAAAGGTAATTGATTTTCATTATGTAGTGTTCGTGTATGTAAATTTCTCTTGTTGAGCTTTAGAAGTCATGTCTGCATTTGGTTCTTAATGCGGTTTCATTTGATTTTATTGTCCTCTTCTTCATAGTTATGCTAGAAACTATCTTTCAAAAGAAAAAAAAAAGTCCCAGACAATTCTTGCATTTTTTTTTTTTTTTTTGCATAACAGACCAGTTCACCCCCTAACCTAGTGGTGATTGATATGGTTAGGTAACATCTGATTTGCCCTTAAAGTAACTGATACTGAAAACCATGAGTGTGTGATGCTAGAGAGAGTTCAATTGCTAAATTGGAGGTTTGGGATAAGCCAGCCTTTCGAGCTTTAGGCTTTTAAAAAGTAGCATGCCAAGATAGATTCTTTTATATGCAACTTCATTTGCGGGTTAAAAAATTACAAAGGCGAGGCTTTTGTTAAAATCAGTGCCTGAGAGATCCTCCAAAGCAATCCATTTTGTTACCTTGGCTCTGTTTTTCAAAAGGATGGGGGGGTGGATGAGGATGTCTCTTGTAGAACTAGAGCTGGGTGAATGGAGGTGTTCCCTTGGGGTATTGTATGATCATGGCATGCCGATGAAACTTGGGAGTTTTATAAGATTGTTGTTCAATCAATGATGCTACATGGGATGGGGTAAAGCGTTGGGCAGTTAGAAGGCAGCATGAGTAGAGATTGAAATGTTGCATAAAATGAGGATGTTAAGCAGTTCATCATGTGTGATCGCAAAAGCGATTATGCGATCGCATACCATGGCTCAGATCACTTATGCCATGGTCACATATGCCATGATTATGTTATGGCATAATCGCATAATCATGGCATACTGGCATAAAGGCCAACAGTCAAGTTTCTTGTAGATTGTAATAAGTTGTAATTTGTAACTTGTATTGTATGCATCAACTCATCACGATTCAAGTTATCAATATAATTTCTATGTTTGTAGTTTTCAATAATTAATTCTTTCTCAGCGTAACTTGTTGATTATTTAAATTTGTTTGTTATTTATAATATTATATAACTCAACATATAGATGGCTTAATAGTCAAACTACAATGAAATAGGTAAATAAACCCAATCCAATCACTTGTAGTAATTAAACATAGTTTTTCTTAATTTTTTTAGAAATTTTTAGATTTTTTTTTTCGATTTTGTTTTTAAATTTTCAAAAACGAAGAAGAAGCCATCAACCTAAGTGGCTGCTTATGAGATTATGCGCTGGCATGAGCGATCATCCCAGGCTGATGGCTTATGTGATTTTATGCGATTTGACAGCACTGATTTAAAATGGATGCTTGGAAAGGCAACAAAGGATACACTGTATATTGAAGTAATCCAAGCAGCCTAGAAGTGCTCCAAATAAGAGAGTGATGGAATGCATGTTAAGATGTCTAGGTCTCATCTGCAAGGAAAACTAGAGATCTCCAGTAAGGAGGGGAACATTGATTAGCATTGAAGGACTTGAAAAGAGACTGGAAGGAAGACCTGAAAGGAATTGGATTGAGGTGGCGGGAATGAATACAAATGCTTCTTCACTTACCAAGAAAAGGGCCTTCAATAGGATTTATTGGTAAGATTTGTAATTGTAGACCACAAATAGCTGGGTCAAGGTTGTGAATCTTGTGATGATGGTGGTGGTGATTATAAACCCGCCCTCCAACCCAAGGAAAGAATTTGATCTATAATTCATACATTGGTAATCATCGTCAATTTTTTGTCCATCGAAACATAACTTCCACAATTTCTGCTATCAATTGCCAAACTGCATAATACACCCTTTGACTTGCATGCATGCGCTATTTGCATGCTTGAGTTTTTGTGTGTGAAAACCCTGACTTCAACTCAATCACAACTGCCTCTACTAAATCTACCCTTACCTGATCTTAATTGCAACCACCTCTATTAAACCTCAGGCCTAGATCATCCCCGAAACCAATGAATTCTGTAGCAGTGAGCCCTTAGTGCATTCTTTAGCATTACTGTAGCAGATTGCTTTGAAGAGTACTTCAGTACACCCCTATTCATTCTTTGAACTTAAACGTCATGTTCAGTACGAGTGGACATGGGCTTTAGGACTCACAGTCCTACAGTTTCGATCTTTGGGACCTACATTTTCATTTCAATCTTCTTTTCATCTTCTTGGATTGCATTACATGTCTTCTTTATCGAAGAGTATATACTGCATAAGAGCTTTGCTAGGCGCACGTGTGCGCAATAAAGCTCATGTACATGCCACACATGCCAGCATGGCATACATATATGGGAGATCTAATCTATTAATCAGCTTGGTCATGTACATGCCACACATGTGCCAGCATGGCATACACATATGGGAGATCTAATCTATTTATCAGCCTGGTCCGATCTTCTACATGTTTTCTTCGAAATAAAATCAGGTACAATCAGTATGTGGGCCCCAATTTTGAAACAGTTGGATGGGTTAGAAAAATTCAGCCAAGTTTTTGAGAGCTATGCATTTGTTTTGCAAAATGTGGCCCACCTGACCAGTGAATCAACCTGATTCTTGGGTTAAGGCATCAATATAGTGGTTCTGTTCTGATTGATTGATTGTATCTTGGACTGATTGTGCCATGCCAGCACATGTGTGGCATGTACATGAGCTTGCACACGCGTGTGCGCTTAGTGAAGCTCGCTGCATGAAGTAATGTTTTGTGACCTGCCAAATGAATCAGATATATTACGCAAGCAGTGTGGCTAATGAGGCTCATTCCAAGTGAATATTCTCAAGCATCGCTGTATGGAGCATCTACTGGATGCCTTTCATATCACAATATTTGTGTATTGACCTACACAGATGGTTAATTTGTTTATGATTGTGTTCTCTATTTTGCAGAAATGAAGTCTGTTCAAACTTCATCATCAGTTAACACAAAGACCCTCGAAACATCTCTTTCAATAAATCTGAAACCGCCACCTATTGATCGTCACAAGTCATTTGATGAAGATGATTTTTCAAACAAGCCTGTTGTCAAAAGAACTAATACAGCTCCGATAAACGCTACAATATTTTCAGTAGCAGACCTGCAGATGGCTACAGGCAGCTTCAGTGTGGAAAACCTCATTGGTGAGGGATCCATGGGTCGTGTCTATAGGGCCCAGTTTGATGATGGCAAGGTATATGCTTTTTTGTGTAGGAGCAGGTTGTTTTTGTCCATTTGCAAATGATTCTGATGAACCTGTTGAAATAGCATCTTCATGCATCTTTCTCTTTGCAACTTCCAATACCTGAAATGTACTCAGAAAGTTCAGCACCAACTTTGGCGTGACAACTAAAAACGATTTATAAAGAACTAAGGCTCTTCTTGGAATTGGCTCTTTCAAGTTTTGAGTTGAGGCTATCCAAAGTGGTCTATTGTCAATTGTCCATTTTGATAGGCTGAATGGAAGTAAGAGATGCTCTTTCAAACGGCTCGTCCTCCAGGGGTACCACCATATCCAGCTAGATGTGTGGCCCACGTGATGTTTGAACATCAACTCATCCATCAGATGTGTGACCTCAAAAAGCCCCAAGGCCCAATACTCAGTCCGATCCAAAACTGAAGCGGGCCACAGGCCCACAGCAAAAGAAACAAGCTGAGAGGAAAGACGCACTCTTGAATTTCACAGGGAAACCTGCATCGAAAACTGCCTGATTGTTGGCTTGATGCTTCATCTGGCCTCGGTGAAGGGTCTAATGACTCTGAATGGACTGGATTCTATACTTACAACACAGTAGGTTCCCCACTCCAATAAATGGTGGGCATTCCCTCTCAACTTGTTCCATGTGCTATTCTGCGATTTTATTATTTTTTTTTGGTTTTTGAGGTGAGTCATACGATGGATGGATTGGATTCCATGAACACATCACTGGGCCCCACATCTTTCTGGTACCACTGGAGTGTGCCCCATTTCAAATCGTTGCTTTTGATGAATGAAAATCTTTAGTTCCATAGCAGCCGTTTCTCATTGGCCGTTCTTTTCGAAGTCATTGTTTCATAGCTGCATTGGCATTAATTATCTGATTGTATTCTCAATAGGTTCTGGCTGTGAAAAAAATAAATTCGTCTGCTGTACCCAACCAATCACCTGAAGATTTCTTGGAGGTGGTTTCAAGTGTCTCCCAGTTACATCATCCTAATGTGACTGAGCTAGTAGGTTACTGTTGCGAGCATGGGCAATACCTTCTGGTTTACGAGTTTCACAAGAATGGATCGCTGCACGATTACCTCCACCTCTCTGATGAATACAGCAAACCATTGACATGGAGCACACGTGTCAAGATTGCTCTTGGCACTGCACGGGCACTTGAGTAAGTTCATTTCAGATGAATGGAGAGCCTGGTCAAAGGAAAATGATTTTATGACAAATCAGCTAAGAGCCTAAGACCAAGCTCTGGGTCCATGACCTTTTTATGCATTGTGTTTTTTTTACTTATGAACATAGTGATGAATCTCGTTCTTGGCAATTTTTTGGCCTGGAAATTTCTCAGGAGATTTTAAAATTTTGACGTTTTTCTTGGGAAAATCTTGCCAAAAAAAAATATTATTTAAAATCATATTTATACATAACAAATCCCTCAAGGTTTTTACCTTTTCTTGATAATATTGCAATATTTTAAAATCTGCCGATATTTTGAAAATCTTGCGATAATATCATTGATAATATTGTGTATTTTTCGCGATATATCACAAGAATTTCAAAATCTCAGCGATATTTGTCACACTTCCTCAACATTGTTTGTTAGTGATTATATCACAAGATTTTCAAAATCATGGCGATATTTGTCACACTTCCTCGACATTCTTTGTTAGTTGGTGATTGCTCATGAATGGGGAATCTACTGTCAGGTACTTGCATGAAGTTTGCTCCCCATCTGTTGTACACAAGAATTTCAAGTCAGCCAACATTTTACTAGATGTGGAGCTCAATCCTCACCTTTCTGAATGTGGGCTGGGTAGCTTTGTCCCGGATACGGAGCATGAGGTAATATTGTGCACTCTAAATTGCGATTTCAAGTTCACATGAAGAGCATTTTAATGCAAGCAGAGTACCAAATAGAGATTAGTGCTTGACATTTTTCTTATATTCTATTTCTTTTGGGCAGTTTCTTTTTTAACCTTGTCATGGTGCCTTTATAACGAATTCGGGCATTTTGAAATTGATTAATTGCGCAATTTAGTTGTTAGGTTAAAATTCAAGAACATCTGGTACTGCCCCTGCAAATATTGCCAGTTGCCTGTTTTAATTCCTCGTCTTGTCTCTGTGGATGACAGACTGCCTGCAATAGAGATGCTACTTGTGTCAATAAGGTACCCTAAAATCTGGACGCAGATTGCCTGTAACAGGGGTTACAGGGGATTCCTGTAACCCTGGATGTGGCCCAATGATGACGCACTGCGTGCGCCTGTCAGATGCAGGCCCTGCAGTGAAAAGCAAATTCCCGTGCCGAATGATGATTTTGTCCTTCTCACTGCAGAGGGTCCGGCATCTGATAGGCGCACGCTGCGCGTTATCATTGGGCCACATCAGGGGTTACCCAGGGACCCGTTACAGGCAATCCGTGCCTGTTAAATCTCGGTGGCAAGTAGACTGATTATGGTAGAATCTCAATGGAATTTTTGGCATTCTGCATGGGTTGCTTGGTTCTTGGATATCTTGGCAGTTGTTTTCATTTTTATGACCTATTTTTTTATTATTGCTGCTTGAAACTGCTGAAAAATTAATCCATGAAAGTGACAAACTGCTCTGGCATTTTGATATTTACAGGCCTCAAACCAAAACACTGGGTCTGGATACACTGCTCCTGAAGTTGTCATGTCCGGTCAATATACGCTCAAGAGCGATGTGTACAGCTTTGGTGTAGTCATGTTGGAGCTTCTTACTGGTCGCAAACCATTTGATAGGTACTCTTCAACTATCTGGTATTGAAAGATCACTAATTTCTGATGGTTATACTCCCAAAGAATTCAGACCAAAAAATATTTAAAATTTTTTTATTTTGCGTAGTCGTAATAGGGAATACTAGGATGATTTCTGTTCTTTCTGATGGTTATGACAATGCTCGTCACAGCTCGAGACCAAGATCTGAGCAATCTTTAGTTCGATGGGCAACACCTCAGCTCCACGACATCGACGCGCTGGCTAAGATGGTCGATCCGGCACTCAAGGGACTCTATCCTGCCAAATCCCTATCTCGATTTGCCGATGTGGTTGCTCTCTGCGTTCAGGTAAATCTAGCATATAAAAGAAATGAAATGTTGTAGTTGGTCAACACCATCTTTTAGAAGTCACACTTGTCAGATAAACATCTTAGATGCGCCAGAGACATGAATATCACTATTCAGATGACATCAAGTGCTCATGTGTGTGCGTGTGCGTGCATGTGCATGTGATTTGAGTGCGTGGGTGTGCATCTGTGTGTTTTGTTGTATTCATGCCTGTCTAAATCATCCTTTTCTGTATTTGTGCTTAGAGCTTTAGTAAGCCCACATGCTTGTGCAATAAAGCTTATTTAAATGTTACACGTGCTAGAATGGCACGATAGGTCTGAGATCCAATTTACCCATCAGAAAGCCACCCCTATATTGATTCCGTAGCCTGAGAATCAGGTTGATCCACTGGTCAGGTGGGCCACAGTTTGCAAAATGAACATATGGCTCTGAAATACATGGCTGAAGTTTTCTAACTCATCCACATGTTTCCAATACTGGGGTTCACATGCTGATTGGACCAGATTTATTTTTGGAAAAACATGTTCAAGGTTGGACCAACCTGATGATGGATGGATTAGATCTCGCATCTATGTGCCTTGCTGGCACATGTGTGGCGTCTTCTCGAGCTTTATAGCCTTTACTGCCCATGTGTGTGCCCTTAGCAAAGTTCTTACATCTGAGCTAATATCTATAATCACTTATCAGCATTCATATGGGAGTCCTATTTTTCAATATTATCATTACGGCATGTACGATGTGAGCATGTTGATTTGTCATGGGTCTGAATTGGTCTGTAATTAAAATCTCGGCCACTCGATTTTGAGTAGCTGTTGTATCAGCCACAAACGTTAAGGGGGCATTTGGATGGTAATTTACTTTAGATAAGCTACTTATGGTTTAAGTAGCTTATCTTCTTATCAACTTAATCAGTTAAGTGGGAAAAGTTAATGACTTAAAAATAAGTTAAAAAGTAACATATTTGATGGTATCCAAACAGGCCCTAAGAGATGCTGCCCCCTTCAATCTCCAAAATACCTGTGTACATTTTCCATATTCTAGAAGTGCATAAATTAGTATTTTTGAAAGGGGACAACTAAAAGTATAGAATTTACATTACACTATGATGAAAAGGCATGTCTTTCCATGTCAACCCGATGGCCAAACGGACATTATTTCTGCATTGGGTTTTCCTAAATTACCATGTTTGATGCCTTAGTGTAGTGTCTAGCACCAATACATGTTATGATTTTAAGATTCAGACAAATAAGATGCGACTCATCTGAGTTGACTCAGACTCAGCTGGACCCTATCTGGTTCAATACCACGATTCACCCCCTACTCTAGCAAGTTGTGACTTGACTCTGGCTTAGGGCCGATCGAGTCATGGAGTCTCTAAACCATGATATCTATAATCTATATCTTCATCGGAATCTAACACATGTTAGTTGTAACATTAAGGGGCCGTTTGGATTGCAAATAGCATCACTAATGTACTGTAAAAGCTCCACCATTACAATTTTACAGCGTAATTCGGTGGTCAAATGCAGATTTAAAATAGGACAGCTAAAAGAATTTGCAATCGTTACAATTTTACATCGTATCGCAGAAAAGATCTCCTATCCAAATACGCACATCCTTGTATTTTTCGCCATGATTTGACATTTAAGTAACATTGAAGTAATTGTGATTTTACCACACCTATCCAAAACGGGAGTTGTTGGTCAAATTGCCTGTTTTTACAGCAAATTACTGATATAGTTCACAATCCAAACTGTCCTAAGGAAATAGGCTCCTAGTAGTTTTGAATTTCTAACACCCTTTTTGTACCATGATAATTGGACAGCCGGAGCCAGAATTCCGTCCACCTATGTCAGAAGTTGTGCAAGCACTGGTACGGTTGGTGCAGCGAGCGAACATGAGCAAGAGAACAACCGGAGGAGAGGAGCACCGATCCACTCCAAGAGCCGATGACTCCGACATACAAGAGCACATGTTTTGAGCCATGCATGCAGCTGATGTGGTTGTGTGTTTTCTTTCTTTCTTTCTTTCTTTTTTTTTTTGGTGATGATGTGCAGAGGACTAGTATTTATGATGGATACATATAGAGTAAGTGGGGGTTATGTCCTTTCACTTGAGGTTTGTGGACATGTTATCTAATGGTTCAGATTTCTCAGAGAAGTGTCCCACTCAAACCCATGCTCACATTTCATTGGATCTCTTGTTATGATGAAAGAAAAGAAGAACACCTCTTTAATTTGTATTTTCTTAGGCTCCCTTGATTTATAGGGTATGTATATGCATGAGGATTGCTAACATTCCCCATAGCCTTTAAAACAAATATTTGGGATGGAGCCAATAACATGAAAATCACGCTGATCCGATCGGTTGATGCTAACAGTCTGATCAACAGCATGAAAATGGACGGTTGGGATTTGTCTCGGAAACAAAAATATCCAATCATCATTTTGTAATGTCTATTTAGTAGGTCCCACTTTGGGGAAAAGGGGGGCACTGTTTTGAGGATGGGTACATTACTATACATTCTATCGGAATGCTCCTCTGTTCTTTTTCAAATGATCCTGACCATCCATCCTATGGATAGACGGCCTACATCTGACCATTCATCCACAACAGTCTTACATAATTTACAGGAATGCCTTGTGTTAGTATCATGGATGGCTCCCGGTTCAAAATCACAATGGTTTGCCAATCCTAGCAGTCAAATAAATGAACGAGCCACATTAGGATTATGAATTTGAAGTGGTACATTCACAACAGCCTAATGGACGAACCAGATCATCCAACAAGAGGACAACTGATGTGTGCCATGTATTTTCACATGGCATGGTGGATGTGAATGGGATCAGCTCATCTAATCAGATCATCCAAACCATTCGTGCGGCCCACTTTGAGCATGATGTGGGTGTATCTAGCCCGTTCATTCATCAGATCTCAGGCCATTGGTCAAATCTTTTTATTTTTTATTTTTTATCATACTGGTGCTATGAGTGGATCAGCCTAATTTTGGGCTTGTCACATATGCTTGGACGGAGAGATCCGTTGAGGCCCCACCAGTCATGTGCCATTCGATGAAGGTGATTAGGACAATGAACATCATCCACTTATCATGTCAGCCACAAGTCAGACAGCCGTTAGATTTTTCTTTTCTTTTTTTTTCTTTTTTTCTTACCACTATCAGTCATCCGATGAATGTCTAATCCGGCCAGCTAAATCAATCACCACGATCATCTAAAGGTTTATCCCTGCTCGAGAAGAAGAAAGATTAGGGGAGATGGCATAGTAGGAAACTTCCACGCGTGCACCAACACTATCCATTGTAGTGGCTAAAACCATTGTTGACTACTTGATGTGACTAGAATCGTTGTCCAAGCAACATGCTATCAAAATCAAGCACCATTTTATTTCAATGACACAAAAAATATGCAATGATTGCGTATAATAAATAAAAAGAAGATAATTGAGAAAAATTCAAAATCATAAACCACGAAAGAACATGAAATATATAGTTTTCACTAAAGCTACATTTATAGGCAATTCACAAAAAAAAATTCACTATATCAAGGAAAGATTACAAAAAATAAAGAATAGAGCAACTTTTTAAAAAATACAAAAAAACACTCTTTTGAATCCAAGTTGGAAAAAAAAAATCCCTCTACCATTATAATGCTAGTAATAGATTTTCTCACCTTGGATAACTTGAGAAGAAACCTTGAAATCTTGAACATTGCATCGAAGAAACTCATTCTAAAACCCTCGTACAAAAGAAAATCCTTCTTTCACTCTCTAAAATCGCTACTCTCACTTAGCTCCCACATAACTTATCTTAAAATCCACATTTTTTATAAGGAAAATGTTAAAAATACCGTTCCAATGGTCTATTAATAATTGGCCTTGCTATCTTCAGGGTCATTTAGATGCTTATAAAGTTTTAAGTTGTAAACATTTTGCGCCTAAAAAGAGTTTCAAGTGTAAATGGTTTACATGCTACTTTGTTTGACTTTAAGTGGTACTTTGCTTATTGGCAAATAAATTATGTGTTTGACTAATTTCTCAAGTGTTTATAATGGATAAAGTTAGTATTCATGCCATAGAGCTTTGGTAGTAAAACCTTCCAAAATTTGCAAATCATATGAAAATGACTTCTTCTTCTTCTTCTTCTTCTTCTTCTTCTTTTTTTTTTGTTTTTTTTGTTTTCCTTGAGCCTTAAGAGAGCATTAAAACATACACACACTAGATAAATTGGATATCTTCTACCCATCATAATATGCCCCAAGCGCAATTTATAGGTTTTTAATGGTGGACATCCCATCATTCTCTCATGTGGTCCATTTGATAATCAGTGAGTTTTTTTTAGGGCAATAAGAGAGCATCAAGGGAAGCACACGATGGATAGATTGGATGTAACATACACATTATGGTGGGCCCCACATTCATTAGTGTATATCAACTATTGTGTTCTACTACGTATAATGGCTTTTTAGCTGTAAAGACTTTACCGGTAACTTGAACCATGACTTTTTGCTAGGTTTTACATTATAAGATTATAGTTTGTAAAGCCTTTACAAGCAACTACTGACATCTAAACTACCTTTGTAATGCAATCACCTATAAACCTTTTACGACCTAAGGATTTTACCGTCATCCAAATGACCTCATATATGAGACATGGGTCAAATGCTTAAAAAGTGGCTAAGCCCGTAGTGATTTTAGTGTCACTATTTTAAAACCCACGCATAAATGCGAAGTTAACTGCTTGGTAACTAAATCACTAGCTGTTGAATTTAATTAAGCCATATGCCACTGCCAGAGATGTACTCGAGTGACGCCGGACTTAATCAAATCCTGCCACACCTCTTTTAGTAATTCGATGCCCTCATCACCCAACAATCTTCTTCCTTGCAAATGAAGGCCAACGTCCAAGCCAAATTGCCTACAGCACATATCATTGGTTGTAAGACGAGGCCTAAGCCCTATAGGGGTTGATTATGATTTATGAGTTTTATCAATTTGATCATCCAATTTGTTAAATTATTTTAGAAAATGAGCTAAAAAATGAAGTAGAATCATACCACAAGCAGATGACATCATAGAAAACAGTGGGATGGTGATGCCAATTGTTGAAACAAATTAAAGCCCATTGCCACGCTTATTTGCCATCTTACTTATTAATAAGGCCGCTGGATTGGAATGGATGAAGCTGAAAACACGGGCATCAACTTAGTCTAAGGGCTTGTTTGGGAGCATGGATTTGGAATCCCCTGGATTTGAAATACCTGTTTGGCACCTTCGATTTGGAATCCCTTATAATCTAAGTAGCTGTGCATAATATATTTTACAGGGGTTTAAGTGTAATTATTAAATCAACTTTAATATCTAAAATGATGAAATTCTAAATCTCGGATGGGCCACAAGCATAAGATCACAACCAAGAAACCAACAATTTTGTACTGTTGATTTACATAGACAATGTTTGGACTGTGCAAATCATCCTATTAAAAGTATTTTTAGCGATGTAGTTGATTATCTGATTGTTTGAGATATCATCATTAGGGCACATACTCAATAAATTAGTAGCCTAGTGATACACATGCGACTCATGGGAGGATTTTGGATATAATCCTAAGGGCCCGTTTGACACCATAGATTTGGGGGGATTTGAGGGGGTTGCGTTTGGCACATAAAGCAACTGGGGTTTCAAATCCCCTCGATGAGGGGGTTTGCAATCCAAGGTAAGAGCTTAGATTATATCTAAAATCCTTCCAAGAGTCACATATGTAACATGTGCTTTACTAGGCTACTAATCTATTGGGCACATGACATATTGATGATACCCCAAAATAATTAGATTATCAACTGCATCACTAAAATTACTTTAATATGATGATTTGCGTGTCCAAACATTGTCCAAAAAAATCAATGGTTAAAATTCGTAGGTTAGTCACTTGGATGTGATCCTGTGCTTGTGGCCCATTTGAGACTTGGAATTTTATCATTTTTTGCCAAAGTATATATTTCAACAGGCTTATTACAACCAGTGTGTCAAACATTGTATGCTTATACTAATTAGAGATATTAAAGTTGATTTAGTAATAAATTTAAACCCTTGTAAATATTATACATTTGGACTACAAGGGATTCCAAATCTAGGGTGTCAAACACAACTAGGGGGTTTCAAATCCAGGGGGTTTTGAATCCAGGGGATTCCAAATCCATGCTCCAAACAAGCCCTAACTATCACCTTGGATTTCAAATCCTCGAAAAATCCCCCTGGATTTGAAACCCCCAATTACTTTATGGTGCCAAATAGAATGGGGATTTGAAATCCCTTCAAATCCCTCTAAATTCATGGTGCCAAAGACCTAAAACTTTTATAGCATCAAGAAATTTTCAATGGTGGGTGTTCAAGCCCCACTTTTTTCCAGTGTATTGTAGTTGAGCTTTCATATACTTTGGAGATGTGTTTTATCATATCTACATCGTCCATCTATTTTGGCATATCATGTTAGGATTAGGATGTAAGCCTACAAGGGTCAAGTGGACTAGATAGTGGGTATTAAACAATGGAAACTTTTTAAGAGCTACAAAAGTTTTGGATCAAGTTAATATTTGTCTTTTACTTTAGTCTACGTCTAGATGACCTTATCAGTAGGTCGAATGACAAATAAACACTACTATTGGCCTTAAGAAGGTTTCAACTGCGGTGATTTTTGTGTTGTGGTCCATGTGAGCTTTGGATGGGCCATGCCTTAAAATAAGCTGAAAAAATTAGAAGTGGATTTCTTCCAGCCCATCTCTAACAAGGAACGGGTAGATCTGTGCAGGGGCCACCATGATGTATTTGTTTATCCCTACCGTCCAGCACTTCTCTCGTATAATTTTAAGGCATGAGCCTAAAGTGGACCACACTAAATATTAAGCTCAAGTTGCCTTAAATGCAAATTGCTTAAAATGATCTGGGAGAAGGGATGAACGGCATGGATAAACAGACATATCACATTAGGCCCCCATGCAGATCTACCCGTTCCTTGCTAGAAACGGCGGGGCCAGACGCAATCCGCCTAGCGGAAAACGGATGGATGGTAGGGATAAAACACATACATCAAGGTAGGCCCCATGAAGCCCTGTCAGGCGGGGCGCAGTTTGGATGGATCCCCGGATCCACTGGGCGCGGCTTCGCTGGATCCCCATAGCCACCGAGGTGGGTGGATCCCTTACCATGCCATCCACTCTGTGATGTGTATGTATTACATCCATGCCGTCCATTCATTTTGAAAACTCATTTTAGAGCATGATTCAAAAAATGAAGTAGATCCAAATCTCAGGTGGACCATAATTCAGTAAACAATGGTACTCAACCATTAAAAGCTTACTGTGGGTTACAAAAGTTTTGAGTCAAGCTGATATTTGTTTAGTATCTTCATCCAGGTCTTTGTGACCTTTTCAACAGGTTGGATGGAAAATAAACATTCCAGTGGGCCCCATGAAGTTTTTAATGGTGGGGATTCAATCACTACTATTTTATGTGGTATGCTCCACCTAAGATTTAGATATGCTTCATTTTTGAGATAATGCCTTGAAATGAGCTTTCAAAATGCATGAACAGTGTAAATGTAAAGTACATACATAACATGTGGCCTCACAGTTGGGGATCCACCGACCTCAATGGATCCGAGGATCCACCAAACTGCTCCACGGATCCACTGAGGTCGGTGGATCCCCAACCGTGGGGCCACTGTGATGTATGTACCTTACCTCTACACCGTCCATGAATTTTGAAAGCTCATTTTGGGCATTATCCCAAAATGAAGCAAATTCAAATCTGATGCATACATATCACATGAAATAGTAGAAAGTGAATCCACACCATTAAAAATGATTATTTCCATCCAACCTGTTGAAAAGGTCACAAAGACCTGGACGAAGATACCAAACAAATATCAGCTTGACCCAAAACTTTTGTGACCCCCGAGAAGCTTTTAATGGTTAGGTACCATTGTTTACTGTATTATGGTCCACCTGAGATCTGGATCTATTTTATTTTTTGCATCATGCTCTAAAATGAGTTTTCAAAATGAATGTACGGTGTGAAATGTGAATGTAATAGACACACATCACACAACGGCTCGGTAAGGGGATCCACCGAGGTGGGTGGATCCAGGGATCCAGCGAAGCCGCGCCCGCCAGGGGCGCGACTTGGGTGAGACCCCGGAACAGCGATGTGGCTGGGGCCCTGAACATAGGGCCAACTTGGATGTATTCTTTGTAGATCCATCCCGTCCATCTGTTTCTTCATATTATTTTAGGATACAGTCCCAAAAATGAAACAGATTCAAAGTTTAGGTGGACCACAACCCAAGAAACAGTTATCATTCAACTGTGACCATTAAAAACTTCCTAGAGTCCACCGTAATGTTTATTGACCATCCAATCTGTTGATAAGGTTTTTAATATGACGTTGATATTAAAAAACAAATATCACGTTGGTAGAAAACTTTTGTAGCTCACAAAAGGTTTTTAATGGTCATTAACCAGTGTTTCTTATGTTGTAGTCCACCCAAATTTTTATCTTCTTCATTTTTGGCACCATAGTACAAAATAATCTGGAAAAGCAGATCAATGGCATGGATCTACAAGGAATACATCCACGTGGGCCCTATGTTCAGGGTCCCACCCACATCGTTGTTCCGGGGTCTCACCCAAGTCGCGCCCATCATGGAGTACCATGATTGTACGAACGGTCCTAAGAAGATTAAAGCTCTCTGACCCCAAAATGATGTATTTAGTATATCCACACAGTTCATTCATTTGGCAATATCATTTTAAAGTATGATGACTGAAATAAGTCATATACAAAGTTTAAGTGGACCACATCACAAAAGGCAGTGGGGACAATAATTCTCACCGTTAAAACATACCTAGGCCCACCATGATCTTTTTTTTCCATCCAAACTGTTAATAAGGGTAAAAACAAATATCAGACAACTTATGGGACCCAAAAAGGTTTTAATGGTATTAATTAAATCTCCCACTGCTTTCTGCAGTATGGTCTACTGGACTTTGGATCTGTCTTTTTTTTTTTTTTTTTAATGCTCCAGCCTTATAATGATCTCAAAAAATGGACGGACGGTTTGGATATAACACGTACCTCAGGTGGGACCCATATAACTTGATGACGTCACTACACCAGCGACTTGGCTGGTGTGCGGTACACCAGCCAATCCGCTTCGGGCGCGGATTTCCTGCGAAAGCCTTGCGCAGGAATTTCCTGCGCTGGGAACCAAGGTGGGCCCACAGTGATGTTTTTTGATAAATCCACACCGTCCATCCGTTTTGGGAGCTTATTTTAGGATATTAAAACAAAAATAAACCGGATCCAAGACTCAAGTGGGCCGAAAACGTGAGATTTGAACGTTCACAGTTGAAATATTTATGGAGCCACATGAGTTTCGAATCAGGATATTATTTGTTTTTCCAGTTCATCCCAGTAGTAGTGACGTTATGAACGGTATGGATGTCATATAAACATCACTGTGGACCCTAGGGAGGTTTCAACGGTAGTAATTTACCTACCCACCTTTTCCTTTAGTGAGGCCCACTTGAGTCTTGGATCCGGTTCGTTTTTGTTTTTATGTTCTAAAATGAGTTCCCAAAACGGATGGACGGGGTGGATTCATCAAAAAATATCACTGTGGGCCCCACCTTGGTTCCCAGCGCAGGAAATTCCTGCGCAAGGCTTTCGCAGGAAATCCGCGCCCATCCGCTTCCGGTTTAGGGGCATTTTGGAGAATTTCACCACCCCCTCCGTTCGTTTTACATCCGCGCTCTCTTTCTCCAACCCCTACTTAAACAACTCCTCATCAGTCGCAGTAGCTTCCAGCTCTCTAAAACCCTAGAAAATGGAGCGAGGAGAAGACATGAGGAGCAGCAGCAGCAGAAAGGAGAAGAAGAAGAAGAAAAGAAAGCGATCTGATGTTGAGATCGAGACCTTCTCCGAAGATACTCCTGCTGAGACGGAGATTATCCCCGAAACCGATGGAAACATCGCTCCTTCCGTTGGATTATCCGTCAAGATGGAGAGCTTCCGCGAATCCAGTGACAAGATTGCCCCCATCGTCGGGTATTTTCCTTCTGGTTTCGACCCGTCGAAACATCGGATGTCCAATGAAGCAGGTGATGATCCGAAGATTAGGGTTTTCAGGAATAAGCAGTTTTCAAATCGCCTCCAGGTTGTCGTCAGCCCGAAGGAGTCTAAGGTTGAGTACGTTGGCACGAGTTTTTTGGGCGAAGCTTCCGCCCCTCAGGTCTGCACCTACGCCCTTGGTGTCTTGGATAAGGAGACAAAGAGGCTGAAGATCGTCCCAATTACCGCTAACAAGGTAATTTCCCTTTTTTTTAAAAATTTTCTCAGTGTTCGTCAGTTGTTGAATGCAATGATGTCACAACATATATGCTCATTACTCTTAATTAGTTGATAATCAGTAATTGATGATTACTAATAATGTTTAGCACTTAGATAATTAATTCACAATACGATGGAAAAGAGGTTGGGTCCTCTGCTACACTTTGCATGTGGTGCCCAGACGATATATGTTGTGTGGATGCCATCCAACCCGTCTAATAAATTTGTTCCTTGATGAAAGTGGGGCACCTCATCTTGAACAAATGTAGTTACTCATTGATTGTAATCAACCTATGTAATAGACTATTACATTCCGCCTGTGGGGGTTTTGTGTTCTAATTGTTGGTCCCCAGCCGGATAAAGTGAGGGTTGCGTTAGGTTGTTAGCCAGCGTCATCCTTATGCCATAATTGACTTGGATGGGTGTCATGTGCAACAGAGACCAAGAACCGTGCCCGTTAGAAGGAGTGAGTTGCTAAAGGCTCTAAAAGGGTAAGGGGAAGGTCCAAAAGGACATTGGTGGAGGTAGGAAGAAAATACTTGATGACCTACCGTCATCTAACTGAAGGTCCGGCCCTTGATAGAGTGGAATGGTGGAACTGGATTCATGTAGTCGACCCCAATTAATTGGGATAAGGCTTAGATGATGATGATGCTACGATGGTGTTTTTTTTTTTTTTTTAATAATGTTTTAAAGAAAAGCCCACAAAATTGAATCTTTTAAGCCAATGGTTTGGTGTCTTTTTTTTTTTTTTTTTTCTTTCTTTTTCTGGAAATTTGAAATCAGAAATGTGTACCCTATACTCTAGTGGGTGCCCAACACCCAAATGGGTACAGCATGGTTGCCCATTTCTGGTGGACACGGGCATGGGTATGGATCTAATCCCCATTGGTGGGTGTTGGTGTGGTTACCTCTGTAGCGACCTGTACCCTGCCCATTGCCACCCCTAGTTTAATTCTTTTGCAGGGCTAGACTCCTATCATTGTTCATTACCTTCTAAACAATTGCAGTCACTTCTCAACTGTTCACGTGGCATAGTTGTACCACAATCCAGACCACTCAAATCGCTGAACCAATTGTGGATGGAGAATAATCCAAAAATTACCACGAGAAGATTGCAGTGACCTCCTGATTGTGCCCTTAGAATTTAGGCTACTTGCTATCTTACTTTTGATAATCCATGATCCTTTTGATATCCGCTGATTGGATGGTTAGGATTGCTTGGTCATTGTGATTTTTATACATATGCCCCATCCGCAATGTGCCCTACAGATTGGATGGTGTCTGCGTAGTCGTAAATGAGTGTCACATTTGAGGAGTATGTGTTACCATTGTAGTGAATTCTTATATGAGTCTAGCCCTCTTTTGAATTATGATATACTTCTAAGAGTTAGAAGTTTTAGATATCTTGGAATGTGCAGTTTTGGATATCTTGCATGTAAAAATGATTTTGTTTTTCTTTTTGTTTCAAAATGTGTAAGATATTGGGATACGTAGCTCGATGAACTGCAATTGAATATTTGTTGGGTTTTGCTTTTTATTTGCAATTTGAAAGTTCTACTGATAAGGGTAGGATTTTTCAGTGGGGTTCTCTATGGTGTGTGTTTTGGTAATGTTTACTGTACACGTGGAGGACAAGTATGTCAATCCAACTTGTACTTGTGGGATCCGTTGTGGGTGGAGCATATCCTGGAAGTTGCACTGAGTAGATGATCTTAACCATCTGAGTCCTTGTTGAATCTTGGCTTGGATCATTTTTTTATCCCTCCATTTGGACTTTAAGGAATTAGGATTGTCCAATCATTGTGAATATTTGTTATGCTCCATTCAAACATGTGGGATTCTTTTACATGCATGCAATGCATATGTTGTATGGGTTGCCACCATGTGATAATTAGTGACGAGTGCATACCACAGTCAGTTTATAATATGTAGATGAAATTACAGTTGGGAAGGCTTATGGGATTTTCTATTTATTGAGAACTCCTGTATTTAGCTTCCTGTTAGTCTAGGAATGATTTGATTCGGTATCATTTTTTTTTTTTAGAATTTAGAATTTTGTTACAGCAGCCAGGCAAAACGAAGGAAAACAAACGAAAGGGAACAAAAGACCTCCAAAACGATCCAGAGGCATCGTAAAATGATCAGCAGCGTTAGATGCTAATGATGCCTCTCTTGGAAGAAGGCCCCCTGCATGCCACACCCCAAAAACAGATTCTCCATGGAGCTTGGCATTGCCCAAGGTACCTTGAAAGGGCAACTTAGAAAAAGATGCATCACTGATTCCTCATCCTTTTTGCATAAGAGGTAGATATTGGGAATGGTCATTCCTCTCTTGTGGAGTTTATGCACCGTGAAAATCCTGTTTCTGCCGGCAAGCCATGCAAACGCAGCCACCTTTGGAGGAGCGTGGTATCGCCAAATAAACCTAAGTATGCGAGCAGCTGGACCCAGGGCGAGACTCGCAAATGACCTTGAGAAAGGACTGAACTGAAAACCCCCCTGATTTATCCCTTAACCAGGCAGTAAGGAACATCCGGAACAGCCGTTCCTGTTTCTGATTTGATAAGGAACATCTGGAATAGCTGTCCATTAACCAGCAAGGAACATCCAGAACCCCCTAATTTGGTATCATATTCCATAGAGCCTACTATACGGGCACTGGCCATCACTGTTCCTTTCTTCTTCTTCTTTTCTCTCTCTATCTCTTTTCTTTTTCTTTTGTGCTATTTTGTTCTGGACTATCTTTGTTTCATAAGAAGCAACCGCAATTAGTGATTTCGCATCAGTTTTTGAGCTAGAGGTTATTGCAGATCTTCAGGTTGGAACCAAGAGTGAGAGGAGTTCCCCAGGTGTTGAATGAAGAGGACCTTACTGAAGAAAAGAAGGTGAACAGAGTGGTTGATCTCACCAACGTCTTTGGAACAAAGGAGGCTAAAAGAAGGGTATGATATCGATTCCACTTTGTTTCTTCAGTTGTCGTGGGTCGCTGCACGGAATGTGTAATTAATGCATTGCTGTGAACACATTCATCTGCATTGTTAGCTTTAATAGCATCACATATGCTGATGCTGAATTAAAGTTTCTAAAATCTGACTGAGCATCTTAAGAGGGATGATGCTGGAGGCACATTGGGGCATATATTTATTTATTTTTTCTTTTTATTTCATTATAGTCTTCAGCTGGGCAGAACAAATTTGGAATGAGAAGTGACATCTCGTTAACTTGATGAGCTTTTTGAGTCTTTTTTCAAATGACAAGTCATGTATTCGTCCATCTTTTACCTTTTTTTTTTTGAAGGGTATCTATCTTTTACTTTTAATGATCTTTTTTCTATTCCTCTACGAGAGAGGCGAGACTGAGAAGGATGCTGGCCATAGAATTCAAGCTGGGTTGAAGAAATGGAGATGTGACTCTAGAGTTTTGTGTGATTGCCATGTGCCCCTCAAACAGAAAGGGTAAATTTATAGGATAGCTACAAGACCAGCCAAGCTTTATGGGACAGAATGTTGGGCAATTAAGTAACATCATGTTCATAGTACGAATGTAGCTAAAATTAGGATATTGAGATGGATGAGTGGCAAGATGATGAATGATATACCCGCACGGGGTTTGGGTGAATGGCAAGCATCATGGGTGTGCTCCCCACAGACGCGAGTTCGATTCCCCTCCCCGGGATTACCCGATGCATGTAGTTTGTGGGTGATTGCTTGCATCCGCAGGGAATAGTCTCACCTCAAAATGGGGCAGGGACACCCTGACGTCATGAAAAAAGAAAAAGATGATGAATGATATAATTAGAAATGAATGCATTCGAGGGAACTTAGCAGTAGCACCAATATGTAATAAGATGAGGAAAAGTAGACTTCAATGGTTTGTTCATGTGCAATAGAGACTAAGAACTATGACAGTTAGGAGTGAGTTAGTCCAGGTTGAACCTCTAAAAGGTCAAGGGGATGGCAAAAGGATGTGGATGGAGGTAATAAGAGAAGATGTGATGGCCTATGGTCTAGCTGAAGGTATGGTCCTTGATAGAGTGGAATGGTGGAAAAGGATTCATGTAGTTGACCCCAATTAATTAGGATAAGGCTTAGATGACGATGACAATGCACGATTTCTTCAAATCCGTTTGGTTTATCAAATCAAAAGCACTGCCTACTTTAAAAAAGAGTACTTATAAGACAGCAGCGTAGGACAAGTAGTAGAGAAATATATTTTATTTGAAGATGGCGAAACAATACACTTCTGAGGTAGTTACTCTTTTGTATGTAGGATTCTTCCATTGAGGCCGTTGTCTGTACATGGGACAATCTTTTTGTGATCAACTAACAGAAGTCACTTAAATGGTCATGAGCTTTTCTAAGCGCACACACGTGCAATGAAACTCATGCACACACCATGCATTTGCCAGCATGGCACATACTGGCAAGATATAACCCATCCATGAGGATGGTCTATCTCTTACATGTTTTTCCCCCAAAAAACCTGGTTCAGTCAGTGAGTGGGCCTCAATAATGGAAACAGGTGGATGGGTTAGAAAACTTCAGCCAAGTTTTTCAGAGCGGGAAGTTTGTTTTAAAAACTGTGTCCCACCTGACCAGTGGATCGACCTGATTCTTAGGCTAGGGCATCAATATAGTGCTGGTTCTGATGAATAGATTGGACCCCAAACCTATCATGCCATGCTGGCACATGTGTGGTGTGTACATGAGTTTACTGCACATGCATGTGGGCTTAACAAAGCTCAGTAGTTATATTACGTGTTTATATGGTATAGAAAAGGGTGTGTGGTCTTTTGCGTTTTCTCTGCTTCGCTGTTCTAAAGTTCCCTTTTTGGGTTAAAAAACTCTCCAATGTCAATATTTTATCATGTTTATGAAAGTTGATTCTTCATTGGAAATTGTATATTAGATGACACAATTTGAGATGTAATAAAAAGATTTTGAGAGCTTAGCTAGTAAGGGTTTGCAGACTGATTAGCATTACTGATATGCCATATTCGCAATGTTTCTGTTGAATAATTAAGAAACTAAGTATGCTTTTTAATTTTACAGGTTCGTAAATGGGAAGTCCTGCGACGGAAAGAAGTTGATCCTGAGGTGCAGAGAGAAATAGAAAGTAAAATTGAGGATGTTGAAATAAACAAGGAGGCCCTTGAAAGCGTTAGCGCAGAAGTTGGTAACATCCCACCACACGACACGACTGCCACTACACCAGAAAAAGCTTATCCATTGGACAAGATTATTCTCAAGGGGGAGTGGGATCTCCTTTCAGATGTTATGGAGCTTATGCAATCTGGTGCAAATACAGCTTCAGTAGTCAAGTTTTGGCGAGAGGGCACTTATCCGTCTTTTGTTTGCAACCGCATACATAAGTTGGGGGAGATTAAGGTATGGTTTAGTCACGCTGGTTTTATTTAATGCATTGATCTGTTTCATCATGAGCCATAATGGTTTCATGGGCTTAGGGGGAGGTCTTTTCATTCCTCTTCTCTAAATAAAGAGTTTTTCTTTTATTATTGATAACTTGCATAAGTATTGTTATTGTGACTTCATTAAAACGTGAGCAATTCTGTACAAACTGACTAGAATTAGATCTATTGATGCACGATTCTGTTCTTGTAGATTATAGCTGTGCTATTCTTTAGTGCTTTGGCCTTGCCCCCAAGTGTCTCATTGTGGATATATTTCTTCTTCACATTAGGTGTGGCAGTCATTATTACCTATAGCATTTTTTCAGTTGTTGACACTTATTTCTTCCTTGTGGTTCAACTTTTACTAGCCTTTCATCCCTTGCCACCTTGCTTTGATCCTTAGACCCTTCTTTTCACCTTGGGCCAGTCCCTCTTTTACCTTAACGGATTTTGATTGGTGCTATTGTCCTTAAAACCAGAAAGCAAATGCCGTGTTGCCAGCTGCTATGGCAGTCATCCCTAACTACCATGATAACCTGTGCTGATAAGATTGCAAAATATATCAAGGTGCCAATGGTTCTCTCAGTCACTGTACTACAAACTGCAACTGTACATGAGTTGTTTACATGGCTGAGATCTGGTCCTCCAGGTGGCCCTCGCCAACTGCTTCTGTGGCTTCCAGAATGTTCAATTGTTAGGCATTGCCTGTTTTCTATGGCTTCAGTCTTTTTTCATGGCTTGTGGAGCATGTTATCCACTGGGCCACGAGTCAAATTATGTGCCTCATAGGGCCCCCGATGTGAAGCACATAACTGCACCTTCTGCTCAAGGAAACAAGCAGACATGCAAAAAAGGAAAGAACGTAGAGATACACTGATAAGCTTAATGGATTTCTTTCTTTTTTTGGAAGGTATGGCGAGAAGTAGAATGGCTTTCATTAATGAAATATTTGGTTACATGCTTACATTAACGTGGTAATGGTCAGGCATCAGAAAGAACATGTCCATTGATGCCACTCACGAGATAGCCATTCCTTCAGTTTAGACATTCTCTATGATTATGCCAAATCAACATGTCAAACTGAGGCCTGATTGATGCCACTCACGAGATATGAAGGCTGTATGTTTCCAGAATAATCCAATAAACAAACCCCATCTCCAAAACAAAAACATTGGTGTAATGTGCAACCAATGTTATCAAATCGTAAATCGTTTTCTTGTCTGAATCGTATCATATCGTAAATTGTAAGATTTTTTTTCAGATTTTCATAAAAATATCATAAAAAATAGAAAACAATTATATGTAGATAAGAAAAATTAAAAAATATATCAATCATCCATTTTCTCATGAATATGCTAAAAACACAATTTAACCATGACATTAATCTAGTGAACAAAATTATAATGTATGATGTATGTTGTATGAAAAGATATAAGTAAATCAGAAAAGATTAAGAACTCTTGTAACGCCCTGATTTTCATTACTCGGGTGTTGAGCCCGAGTTCTGAAAACCCGAGTGTAAACATTCAAAGATCCGCTTTACGGTATATATATATTTTTATTTAAATCGCAATGGAAGCAAATTAAGACATGCAATGTCCAACATATATTAAACTATACAAGGGGCGCCCATAGAGCTTATACAAATCAAATGTCTCAAAACTAAATTACAATACATAAATGAATTATAACTCTAAATGGTCTTGGACTTATAAAATTCATCCAGCTCCCCATCCAGAGACACCTACATCAACTGATATGGTTTGATAGCGTTAAAACGCTATTATAGTGAAGTAAACCCTCCAAGATTACCAAACATGATAACAATTAGGCAATGATTAATTAAAGATAACAAATTATGATTTATACAAGTTCTAAAATTCTAGGAGATAATATATCGCATGGCCAAATGTAAAATTACAGGTAACATTAACTAAAGGTAACAATTACAATTAGATAAAGAGATAATGAAGATAACAAATTATATAATGACAAATTTAAAAATTCTAAAATGCATTTAATATAATCAAATGTAATATTCCATCCACATCATAAACAACACAGCATTCGCCAATTCATTCCACACATATTAACATTGATCTTTTAAATATATGGATGCATGCACATGTTCATCAGCATAGGGATGCACATCCAGCTAGCGAATTTCAAACCGACAGTAACATGGCTCTTCACCAATATTACCCGCAATGCAATGCATATCAAACCGACAGTAATGTGGCTTGTCACTAACATTACCCGCAAATGCCATGTATGTATGATTAGCCAGCTTTCATTATTCCGGTTTACCTGACTAATAATAAAAATACTCATGGCCACTATGGGGGATGCGCGCAAACCGGCATAGGCCGACGGCTCGGACATAGTGGCCCATTTCACCATTCCCGGCTCATGAGGTGTTCCAAAGAATTTATTCTAATACAAATAAGCCAATTCCACTTCTATGATATTTTACAACTAGAGGTCATTCATAATTTATAATTAAAACTTACCATCCTAAGTTCATCCCAACTTTTTCCAACAAAAGGATTTTATTCCCAAACAAAGCCACATGGGCAACAAGTCCATTTATGGACACCAACAAAAATGGTATTCCCAACAAAAGCCACATGGGCACCAAGTCCAATCAAGGACACTACAAGATAAATTCCACTCTACAACTCCAAATGACAAACACGCCAACCTCTAAAATATATTAAATATCGTTTCTTAACCAAATCTCCAAAGGATATGAAAATCACATAGAAACAATTTCATTATCCACATAACATCAAAGATAATCTATTTAGAAATAAATCATTCCATAAACAATTAAGATCACAAAATAATTATAATGAGATGATTACTTAGGAGTAAATATTCATATGAATAAAGCAATTATTGTAAACAAGTAATGAAAGTAGAGAAACATATAAACAAAAGAAATGAAAAGCTTGAAGGGTGAGAACCTCACCTTAACCTCATATTTCCTTTACAAGAAGATAACAGGATGAATGCAAGATTGGGGAAAACCCCCAATTCCTCAATTTGAAAGGACTTAGGTTCAATTCAAATTCTTCACTCTAATCTCACCAAAGAACGATGCTAATACTCAAGTTCTAATTCGTTCCGAGTATAAAAGAAAGCTTGTAGTTTTGAGAATAATTAGTCCTAAAAAGAATCAGCTTAGATTCGAGGTGAGGCTTGAACCAAGTTCAGCAAGAACTCAACCTATAACATGAATCCCCAATTAGTATCATCAAAGCAACGATTTAGTACCCACTTGAGGCAAAAACAGGTGCACATCAGATCTTTAGACTCGGTGAGTTTCATCTGAGTAAATTCACCAAGTCTCTCATGAATATTAACTCAGATTGGAACACATTGGAGAATCTGAATTCAAATGGCCCATTTCCAGTTGTAGAATTACTTCGATGCCTAATCAGGTTACCTCTAACTTAACCCACATAGCTTTAAAAGGAGTTAAAACTACAAACTGTACTAAAACAGCTTCAGTTAAGGAATTCAATCTGCTAGATTCCATCACCAAACTGAGTTTGATGATAACTTTGGATTTAAACAGAAATAAATTTCATTGAGAAACCCTACCTGATTACAACAGTTAAAAATGGTCGAAGCTCTCCCACAGATCTAGATTTGTTCTTCTGAAGACACCAGACTAGCAACAACACCACTACTCAATACTGATCAGATCACTCGACTTGAACTGGAGCAACACCATAACTCAAGCTACAACCGGCTATCCTCGGGTTTGAGGAGATAAATGATGGTTCTGCAATCAAATGACCAAGCAGATAATGCAGAGGACGCGAGCTTCCTAGATCTGCTCAGCTTCAGCCACAACAACAGCTTGTTGAAGAAGAAGAAGACTTGGTCTTCAATGGTGGGGCACCACTCGTCAGCCCTTTCTTTAATCCAATAGGTGAGGAGGCGAAGAGGCTATCTAGAAGACTAGGAGAACGAAGAAATGGGAGAGATGGAAGGCTAGATCTAGGGTTTTTAGGTGAAGTGGTTTGCCAAACAAAAGGTTGTATTAAGAAATCCTAACTGATATATACCCAGTTGTCGATCCATGGGAGTTGAAATACATGATTGAGATTGCTTTAGAACAGGTTGTTTTAGACTATAATGGACGGTTTAGGAGCTTTGAGAAACAACAAGGGCGGATTGCCAGCTTAGCAATTTCGTTTTTGGAAACACAAGGTAAATAACTGAACTTTTGGTGAAGATTTATTTGCAATCGATGGCCCCCATCAAAGGAGGCTAACATGGTTTGATAGAGACCCTAGCCCTCTACAAAGTAGACGGTTTGGATTGTCCAAAGGTGGTCCATAATAATCACAATCTACAAATTACATGGTTGCTGGAAAACACAAACTAAATTTAACAGACCGCCTTCGGCTTTGAGTTGTGCACACCACTCAATACTGAAACATTGCAAACCACTTAGGTTTTGGTCTACCCTATGCTGAAAACCAGATGGACGGATTGGATCAGTCGGACCAGGGCCTTAAAGTGGGCCGCACCACCACCCAAGTTGGGAAACAAAAAGAAAAAAAAACAGCAAAAGAATAAAAGGAAAGAAGGAGATTTCCTTCTTCAGGAAATCCCTACCAAAAGCGGTTGACCGGTCTGGTGTACAGCATGTGCACCCTCGTTGGTGCACATGCTCCAAAAACTCGGGGGTCCACCAACCTGTTTTGTGAAATCCACTTCGTCCACTCTACTTGAATTACTTGAATGGTCCAAGCTGATGTATGGATCCAATAATGAGACAAACTTAAATCACAAGTGGGCCATGCACAATGATTTGGCCAATGATCAAGGTGTTTTACGCAATCTAACAGTTGGGCCTACTCTAAACTAATTATCAATGGCTAAAAGTGTCTTGGGGCTAGTATAGTCTATTCCAAGACAAATAATTACCAAAATTACTATTAATATTCCTTTAACCACCAATACTAATTTAATTATTATTACTATAACTATTATTATTATTATTGATTTAATTCACAGTGTAGGACCTATGGTGATGTTTATATAAAATCTACTCCATTCATTTGATTTTAGAGGTCCATATGAAACACATGACCAAAGATGAGGCAGATCCCTAACCTAAACATCCACATTAAGTAAACTTTTATATTTAACTAACAAATCCCATGGTTGGATTTATACCGAACTCGTTTTGGACGTTTAAAAATCCAAGAGGCTTAACCTGGCCTTCGGCTCTAGGTGTAATGCCCCAATCACAGTTACATTGTCTTCTATAATAGTCCAAATACAAATTTACGGTTATTATTATCATTATTTTGATTAAATTGTAGTGGCCAAATGTACACACACATATATGTGATCAAATTACAATTTTCGTAGTAACACCCGAGTACCAAAAGTATGGAGTGTTACAATCTACCCCCCTTAAAACGAATTTCGTCCCCGAAATTCATTATCTCTATATGAATGCAAGGAAGATGCTTCACATCACAATGCCTAAACTTCCATTGTTATCTTAGTGAGGTAATTCTTTGTGTACTAGTGAGTCTTAAGTGCATGCAACTGGCTAAATGAACTGGGGTTATGACAATCTACCATAAACAAAAATAAAAATAACCTATTTTTTAGTATTTTTAGTCATTCATTATTTTTCTTGTGAAGTAGATTTGTATATAGGAGGGTACATAATTAGTTACCTAAACTGGAGTTGCTACAACCTACCCCCGTAAAGAAATCTCGCCCTCGAGATTTTCCTCTACAACTAAGCACATGAATCATGTCATTTAAAATTCATCATAACAATTTAACGAGAGGATGATGTATGAGTTAAATTATACTACATCTAGATATAACAACCTCCACCTCCCTTAAAAATTTTAGTGTTCATCAAACACGAAAGAACGGTTGTAGTAGATTTGAGCTCGATACTTTGATCTCCAATCTAAAGTTGGGCACGAACTGAGATAACTCGTTTAACTCGGCTCGAATTAACTCGAATTGGCTCGACTGATGTCCAACCCTGCTTTTGTCTGGTCAAGACAGTGAGTTCACTAGTATCATTTCTCAATCCTGGTGAATCCGGTCTTTTGCTTGATCAGGGCATTGAGTCTATTGGACATCGCCAGGATTCAGAAATCGACTCAAACCATGTATTCATTACTTAAATGTTGTTCCATAAATCCGTGGTCCCGTTCATTCTAACTTTTAGGAAAAAGTCATTTAATATTACATTTTCATGAGAAATAGGCCCAAATGACTCATCATACGTCCAATGGGCACTTTGGCTATTTGTGCATGATTCCAAATTTTTCAAAACTAAATTTTCATATAAGATCGTATGTTATCGGGAGTTCACCCAAAGGCATATTATAAGAAGTTTCCATATTAAAATTTGTTAATTCCATCTAAATTTTCATCTATAGACTCATTTACAAATATCCTTAGTTTATGAAAATATTCATCAATTGATCAATCTCTGACTAAACTTAGGTTTGAGTGAATTAATTATGCAAAAGATGAAGGTGCCAATCTTTCACTCAAATATATATATATATATATATATATATATATATATATATATATATATATATATATATATATATATATATATATATATACTAAAATTTGAAACTTAATTCCCTCATACCTGATAGCATCACAATATAAATATTCAATGAGCGACTTTTACATTTAACTAAAGTTTTCTTATGATAAATCAGATTTCAATCCTTGGCTTGTGGGTTATGGGCCCACAGCTGCGCACTTAATTATTTTAATTTATAAACAGTCTGAAACGAATGTTATTTTTAGGGAGGATGTTCGGGAAAACTCAATTAAATTCTAGATTCTAACGATTGTTCATCAAGGTCCAGTTCAAAGCATGTTCTTGTTTGCTCTTATGTACATCATGGTGGGAATTTTTCTCACATGGTACCAAAGTATAGTTTCTAAATTCAAATGGCTATCCTGACATTTTTCAGGGGCCTAAATGTGGGTCTCTAATTCACAATCCTCCTCGAGTCTAAGGGAGATTCACCTGAGTTTAAGTTTCGAATTTCCATCAACCTAAATTCAACTCTATTTATTCAACAACCTAATTTGAGACATTTGAATTTGTATAAGTTCCTCCTCACACCAGGTTTCATTTATTAAAATTTCTATCTTTGATACTATCTTATAAGAAATATATACAAAATGGTATCAGAGATAGAAATTTTGATAAATGAAACCTGGTATGATGAGAAATTTATACAAATTTAAATGTCTCAAGTTAGGTTGCTTGAAAACTAGAGACATGAACATAGGTGAATTTCCCCATTAAAAATAAGGGTGAATTGGGAACTAGAAACACAAATTTAGGCTCCCTAAAAAAAAAATGTCAGGATAGCCATCTGAGCTTCGAAACTAAGCTTAGGTCCCGTGGGAAAATTATTTCCCACCAGAATGTGCATGAAATTTCAAACAGGAACATTCTTTGAACTTGACCCCCCAAAAGATAGTTTTGTAAGATTTAGGAATTGAAAATTTTAAACTTTCCCTTAGTTACAAATAACATTGTCTCAATTCCACCAAAAGGAAACATTAGAGTTGTGCAACTGTGGGCCTAAACCCACAGGTCCAGGACTAAACCTGGCTTTTAAAAAGAAAAATCATGATTAAATGTAGAATTAAAATGTTTTTGAATGTTTTTGGTAATGATGCTACATGTAGACAAAGAACTTGAGTAAAAAAAAAAAAGGACTTAACAAATTTCAACCTCAAAATTTCTTGTAATATGCCTTTGGATCCCTAACAGACGTAAAATTTTATAATAAAGTGAATGATGGAAAAATTCCATGTAAACTCCCAACAATATACATAATCCTACGTGAAAATTTAGTTTTTGAAAAATTTAGAATGTTGAACAGATAATCAAAGTGCTTATTGGACGTATGATGGGTCATTTGGGCCTATTTCTCATGAAAATGTAATATTACATGACTTTTCACTAAAGGTTAGAATGAACGAGATCAAAGATTTATAAAATTATATTTAAGCAATGAATGTATGATTTGATTCGATTTTTGAATCCTCGCGATGTCCAGTGGACTCAATGCCTTGATCAAGCAGAAGATTGGTTTCACCTGGATTTAGAAATGATACTAATGAACTCACTGTCTTGGCTAGACAGATGTAGAGTTGGACTTTAGTCGAGCCAAGTCGAATTAATTCGAGCCGAGTTAAACGAGTTGTCTCGGTTCGTGCCCAATTTTAGATTGGAGATCAAAGTATCGAGCTCAGATCTACTATAACCGTTCTTCCGTGTGTACTGAACATTAATTTTTTTTAAGGGGGGTAGAGGTTGTAATATTGAGAAGTAGTATAATTTAATTCATATATTTGTTCTCTCGTTAAATTGCCATGATGAATTTTGAATGATATGATTCATGTGCATAGTTGTGGAGGAAAATCTCGGGGGCGAGATTTCTTTAAGGGGGGTAGGTTGTCACAACCCTATTTTATTTAGCTAGTTGCATGCATTTAGATACACTAGTAAACACAAATTTATCTCACAAAGATGATAGTGGAAAGTTAAACATAGTCGAGTTAATTATTTCATTACATTCACGTAGAAATATTGAATTTCGGGGACGAAATTTGTTTTAAGGGGGGTAGATTGTAAAACCCCGTAATTTTAGTACTTGGGTGTTACAATGATTTGGTATTGCATGTTAATATGTGAAAAATTTTAGGTAATAAGTTAGATCCATAAATGATCCCTATGACTCGATTCAATGCAATGCAACCGTTAGATTGACGATATTGACACTTAGAATCAAGAAAGAAATAATAATAATAATAATAATAATATATATATATATATATATATATATATATATATATATATATATATATATATATATATATATATATATATATAACTTGCACATTAAATGTACCATTGAAATAAACCCCATAACAATATGGATCGTTGATGCTCAAACTCCAATCAATCCGACCATTGATTTGATAGAAATTAACATACAAGGCACTTAATTTAATCTTAAGGATAATTTTAATTTCATCAAATTGTCACTTAATCGAATACTTCAGCTATTGAATGATAAAGGAAATTAATAAAACCACTCTAATATGGACCAGAAACCATTAGATATGCTAAGGATTAGATTTGGAAACAATATGACTGTTTGGTCAATGGTAATCCTAAAATAAACATTAGATTCTAAAGTGGGGCCCACCTAAGCTTTGGATATGTATCATAGTTGGAATAGTGTCTTAGTTAGACTAGTAGAGTTGTATGGACAGCGTGGATTTCATTCCACATCATTGTGGACCCACTTTTGGGAGTGTGTGTACACCAACTGGGTGCACTCGCGGTGCACTAGACCGTTCAGATTGGTCAGCGTTGCTGACTTGTTAGAAATGGAAAAAGGGGAACTCCCTTTCTCATCTCTGGCAGAGCTCCTGCCCGTTCGGGTGTTTGGATTTGGACGGGCGGACAGGTGTCCGTTTTGGGTGGAAGTATGGCCCACCTTTGGGTCCCATTCGGGTGATCCAAACCATCCATCATGTGTGGACGTAAAGGCTGACCATAATATAGGTGGTGATCTCCGTAGTTGCTCGTCAAAGGATTCAAAGATTGAAGCTAAAGTCTGGTTGTTGAAAATCGTTTTGTGTTTTCAGCAGCCTACAGATCGATGGATGGGGATTTCTGTGGCCCACATTTGTATGATCAGAACTGTCTATCTTATAGAACGTGTGGTTCTTTATAAAACCCTGTTGGTCCGCACGTGTGAGGATAGTCATGCATGTGTTGGGTCGTGTTGGAATCGCCGCATGTGATTTATTTTCCAAAAACAGGAACTGTTTTGATTCCGCTTCAAACAACGATCCGTGTTCTTGCAATTGCAGCAATTTGGACCGTTCATATTAATGTTAGAATAACTATTGAGGAGAATTCTCAACCGTTCATTCTCAATTCTCACGGATTAAGGTTTTCATTTAGAAGCTATTGTCTGTTAAACGAAACTTCTAGATACCAGATACTTGTGACCATCCAGGCCCTATGTTTTCAATCCAACAGATCTGGGTGAATTAGGGCTATGCTATAAGAGCTTTGAAATCGAGATTCAAAGCTTCTCTTCTCCGTTTCTTTTATAGAAACACTAGAAAATCACCGTTTCCATTCTCCCCCGAACTCTCGCCCAAAGAGCTACAGACCTTCGATTCTACACATTCAGGAGCTCCATGAGGTCTATTTGGACTGTTCAGAAGAAAGAGGATGAAAGTAGAAGCCAAGATTCCAGATCCGCCATTTGCAGAGGTCTACCTCCCCGAAACTGCCAGCTATTGATCTCAGTTTGGGCCCTATTTTCGGATCTGAAATGCTTAGCTGGTAGGCCATCCATTTTCATTCCCCAGCATTTATCTAGGCCTATTGTTTCTCCAAGCTTAGCAGAAGGTGAACTCCATCTAGATGTCTTCCGATCATTCTGTCCACATCAGTGGAAGAATCCCTATTCAGCATTTTCTGAGGTAAAAATTCTAGGTTATTGTGGGTATTGTAATAGTCTTTGTTACACTAGGTTAGCTCAGCTGGGGCTGAGTTGCAATCAGTCCATGAGTAGAAGTGAACCTGTTTCGTTGAGTGGTATTTGACTAGTTGAGTTATGATTCAACAGATGAATCTGCTACTCATCTTCAACTAAGTTCAGTTTCGTTCTGAGATAGATTGGGTTTGTCAGAATGGAACAAATCGATCTGAGTTTGTTGATCAGATCTGTTGCAGTTATTGAGTTTTGTTGTTGATTTGGCAGCGTAATTCAAGTATGATTATACCTTAGTTAATTTCACTATGTTAAACATCCTTAGGATTCTAAATTGGGTTGTTTTATTCCAGCCATATAGCTATGACGATAGAGATTGTGTCTCAATTGAATCGAGTTGATCAAGTTGAGGTTGTGGCCACATTGAGTTGGGTGGAGCCGAGTCAAAATGTTGGGAATAACTTAACAAACTGAGTTTTTGTTATCGATGTTGAAATAGGTCTAGGTTTGAGACCAATTGTTCTTCCTTAGCATTTTATCTTACATCAGGTCACGACCGAGTTAAGTTTGTGCCAAGTTGAGTTGTGTTGTGTAAGTTGGTTTAGAGTTGCATCAATTAGGCTGCACCACTAATTGAGTTAAATCCTTATGTAGTAGCATTTTAGATTAATTTAAATTAATGAATCTTGATTTTAAGACAAATGTCTATGTTCTCCAAATATCTCTTCTAGTTTCTTAATCAAGAGGGATTTGTGCAAGTTGGGATAATTCGAGATAAATCTATTTCAAATTGTTTTTCAGGTGAGGTTCTCACCCTTCAAGTTTTCCATTCTTTGTTTATATATTTCTTTACTTGTTTACAATAATTGCTTTATTCATATGAATATTTACTCATAAATAATCATCGCATGATAGTTGTTTTGTAATTTTAATTGTTTATGGAATAATTTATTTCTAAATATATCATCTTTGATGTCATGTGAATAATGAAATTATTTCTATGTGATTTTGATATCTTTTGGAGATTTGGGTGAGAAACGATATTTAATATATTTTAGAGGTTCGCGTGTTTGCCATTTGGAGTTGTAGAATTGAATTTATCTTATGGTGTCCTTGATTGGACTTGGTGCTCATGTGGCTTTTGTTGGGAATACCATTTTTTGTTGGTGTCCATAAATGGACTTGTTGCTCATGTGGCTTTGTTTGGGAAGAAAATCCTTTTGTTGGAAAAAGTTGGGATGCACTTAGGATGGTAAGTTTTAATTATAAATTATGAATGACCCCTAATTATAAAATATCATAGAAGTGGAATTGGCTTATTCGTATTAGAATGAATTCTGTGGAGCACCTCATGAGCTGGGGATGGTGGTATGAGCCACTATGTCCGAGCTGTCGGCCTATGCCGGGTTGCGCGCGCCCCCCATAGTGACCATGAGTATTTTTATTATTAGTATGGTAAACGGGAATAATGAAGGTTGACCAATCATATATACATGGCATTTGTGGGTGATGTTGGTGACAAGCCATATTACTGTTGGTTTAATATGCATTGTATTGCGGGTAACATTGGTGACGAGCTATTTTACTGTCGGTTTGAAATTCGCTAGCTGGATATGCACCCCCAGGCTGATGAACATCTGCATACATCCATATATTTAAAAAATCAATGTTAATATGTGTGGAATGAATTAGGCAAATGCTGTGTTGTTTGTGATGTGGATGGAATATTACATTTGATTATATTAAATGCATTTTAGAATTTTTAAATTTGTCATTATATGATTTGTTATCTTTATTGTCTTTTTATCTAATTGTAGTTGTTACTTTTAGTTAATGTTATCTGTAATTTTACATTTGGCCATGATGTATATTATCTCCTAGAATTTTAGAACTTGTGTAAATCGTAATCTGTTATCTTTAATTAATCATTGCTTAACTGTTATCACGTTTGGTAATCTTGGAGGGTTTACCTCACTATGATAGCGTTTTAACACTATCGAACCATATCAGTTGATGCAGGTGTCTCTGGATGGGGAGTTGGATGAATTTTACAAGTCCAAGACCATTTAGAGTTGTAATTCATTTATGTATTGTAATTTAGTTTTGAGACATTTGATTTGTATAAGCCCTATGGGCGCCACTTGTACAGTTTGATTTATATTAGACATTTCATGTCTTGATCTGCTTCCATTGCGATTTAAATGAAAAAAAATTATTACACTGTAAAGTAGGCTATTTTTTAATGTTTACACCCGGGTTTTCAGAACGCAAGCTCAACACCTGAGTAACGAAAACCGGGGCGTTACAAGATGGTATCAGAGATGGATTCCATAAAAGAAACCTCTGCTTTGTGGAGGAACTTATACAAATTCCAATGTTTTATAAATACTTAAGTGAAAATCCCTTTTTAGATTCAGAATAACGTGTGAATTAGAGACCAAAATTCTTGCCCCTTAAACTTATAGGATAGCCACTTGAACATAGAAATTGAAATTATAGGTATGAGCACTAATGGCTCATTGGAGTTCTCTTTACAATATTTTTACACAAATTATTCTAATATATCATACTAACTTGTAAGAGAAAAATTTTAGTATATTTTTTTGAAATTTATGAATTCGAGTTATAATTGTTAGGAGTACCATGTGCAAATATGGAAATAAGTTGTAAGATGATATAAAATGGACCATAACAATCCTATTTTGATAGGATTATGGCTCCAAGAATCTCTCGCCACTCTAAGTCAAAGTCGGTCTATATGCTGGCACCACCTGAGGAATATGTTCAGGATGGGAGACCTGAGCTTGATCCAGAATCGTCAGTTAGGCCTGGAGGATCTACTGCTGGACAGAAGACTCATTCTGTTGCACCTCCACCGCCTCCAATTCATGTGAGTACTCCACCGGGTAGTACGCAACAGCGAATGCCGCCATATGAGATGAGGCATTTCGCGACTATGATACAACAACAACATGTGGCATTCACTGCGATGCTAGAGAGTGTTCAGCACACTATCCGCTCATCTATTCCTCGTCACGAGGTTACACCTCAGCGGAACGTGCCTGTGCCGACTCCACGTTTTGATGATATTCATGACGTAGAGATATTCGAGAGATTTCAGCGACAGTACTTACACTTTCAGAAGAGGGTGCGAAATATGTGGTGTACAGTGATGCATCTAGAACAGGGTTAGGTTGTGTTTTGATGCAAAACAGAAAGGTTATTGCTTACGCTTCGAGACAGTCGAAGAAACACGAAGAAAATTTTCCGACGCACAACCTGGAACTTGCTGCGGTGGTGTTTGCTTTGAAAATATGGCGTCATTATTTGTATGGCGAGAAATTTGAATTATTATGTGATCATCAAAGTTTAAAGTATATCTTTACACAGAAGGACTTGAATATGCGACTGCGAAGATGGATAGAAGCGATGAAGGACTTTAATTTTGAAGTGTCTTACCACCTGGGTAAGGCTAATCTTGTGGCTGATGCTTTGAGTCGGAAAAAGGAACATGTAGTGATGGCCTCCTTAATGGTTAAGGAGTGGGAAATGATAGAATTTGTACAAGATTTTTATGCACTTGCGGGAAATTTGTTAGTGGAATCCACTCTGGTTCGTCAAGTCATTGAGGCACAGGATCTAGACGAGGAATGCAAAAAGAAGAAAGAAAAATGTAGAACTGAGAAAGATTATGAGTGGCGAATTGGTAAAGATGGTGAGCTTCGGTATTAAGGCCGGTTATGTGTGTCAAATAATTCAAAATTGAAGCGAGAAATTTTGGATGAAGCTCATAAATCCAGAATGGTTATTCATTCAGATAGTACTATGATGTACAGAGATGTGAAACGTCGGTATTGGTGGAGAAATATGAAGCGAGAGATAGCAACTTATGTGGCAAGGTGTCTTACATGTCAACAGGTGAAAGCCGAACATCGTAGATCGCCAGGATTGTTACAGCCGTTACCGTTGGTAGAGTGGAAATGTGATTGTATCACCATGGATTTTATTTTTAGGTTTCCAAGGACTCAGAAGAAGCATGACTCTATATGGGTGATTGTCGACAGATTGACGAAAACTGCACGATTTTTACCGATTCGTATATCTGACTCGGCGGATGATTTGGCAAAGTTATATATTCAGGAGGCCGTCCAATCATTTGGGGTTCCGCGTGAGATTATTTTTGATCGAGATTCTAGATTTACGTTTGCTTTCTGGAGGAGACTACATGAAGAGTTGGGCACAAATCTGAAGTACAATACAACTTTCCACCCTCAGACGGATGGTCAGACAGAAAGGGTCAATCAAATTCTTGAAGACATGTTGAGGGCTTGTGTATTGGATTTCAGAGGGAATTGGGATGATCATTTGGCTCTTGCAAAGTTCGCTTATAACAATAGTTATCAAACGAGTATTGGTATGGCTCCATTTGAAGCACTATGGTCGACCATGCAGAGCACTGCACTGTTGGGCCGAGATTGGTGAGAGGAGTTTATTGGGACTTGAGCTTATTCAGGTTACATCTGAAAAGATTGATGTGATTCGAAAACATCTCCGGGTGGCACAAAGTAGACAGAAGAGCTATGCAGACAATCGTTGCCGAGACTTAGAGTTTGTAGTCAAGGACCATGTGTTTCTGAAAGTTTCGCCTATGAAGGGTGTTATACGTTTTGGGAAGAAGGGAAAGCTTTCCCCTCGGTATATTGGACCCGTAGAGATCTTGGAACGTGTGGGTGTAGTTGCATATCGTTTGGCATTACCTCCAAACTTGGCTTATATTCATGATGTATTTTATGTCTCGATGTTGAGGAAGTATGAGTCTGATCCTTCGCACATTATACATTGGGAGCATGTTGAGTTGAGAGATGATGCCACTTATGTGGAGGAACCAGTTCGAATATTAGATCGTAAAGAGCAAGTTCTCCGGACCAAGGTTATTCCTCTGGTCAAAATATTATGGTCCTGCCATGGGGCAGATGAAGCAACTTGGGAAAGAGAAGTCGAGATGAAGGAAAAATATCCGCAATTATTTTGATATCACCATGTAGGTAATTTCGAGGATGGAATTTTTGTTAGGGGGGTAGACTGTAATACCCCGTATCTAGCATGCATTTTGATGTCATTTAGAAGTCAACGAATTATGTTAGAAATCGCTAAACTGCGACTATTATGGCCCACCTTTGGACAATCCGAACCGTCCATTTTGTAGAGCTGGTTCTTTTCCATCTAACCATTATGGTTTCCACGAGTGGGGACCACCAAATGTGTGTGTATTGCGAGTAGAAGTCGGGTTCGGTGGGAACTACATTTCCAAAAATAGAAACCATTGTGTTTTGTTTTAAGGGCGATCCGTGTTTGGATGCTTCCAGCCATCTGGATCGTCCACAGCATCGAAATGAACCCTGTTGTAGAGCAATCTCGGCCGTCCAAAGCTATTCCACGCTGATTAGGGCTTCATATCCAAATAGAGCTGCCGTGTCGAGAATCTTTCCGTTGCGAGCTGTTATAGAGTTAGTTGCAATTAGGACCGTCTGTTTTCAATCCAATGGTCCTGGGAGAGTTAGGAATGCTATAAATAAGGAGGAGCTCAAATCAGAAACATTTTCTCTTCTATTTTTATGAAAACCCTAGATCTAAGACATTCGAGCATTCCTCCCATCTCTTCCATCATTTCAGTAAGGCCTGAGATTCATTCCAGCCGCCGGATCGACCTCTTCTACCTCCAACGGTGGTGTACTGATATTCGAGTATTCGACCGATTCCTTGCAACTTTGATCTACCGGAAGATCTGGAAGGAGACTTCCATTGCTGTCTTCTTCAAGCTTCCTTGAGATCTAGGATGTCCGAAAGAACCAGATAGCAGATAGATGCAATGGTTTCCAAGACGCCATTAATGATGGTCTGCTTCTCCGCCGACCGCTCACAAGTGTGGCTGCAATTACAACTATTGATTCCAAATCTGGTTCGTTCTTCGGGGGGGGGGGGGGGGGGATTAGTGTTCAGGAATCAATCAATGAAGTTTTAGGCCAGATTTGTAACTGAGGATAGGTCTTGATTTGCAGTTCTGAGTATTGCTGTTTGAAGTTGTGTGTGTATGTTGATATTCCTTCAAGTCGTTTCAACTTGAATCGCTGGTGAATATTCGTCGATTTGTTCGTTTGCCATTGTTGTAGGGTAAGTAGCCCTTGAACTCTCTTTTTGTTTCATATCAAGAGTCACCAGTTAAGTCCAATTCAGATCTGATTATCAATTGGAGTTAAAGTCTTGTTAGGAGTGAGTTTGGATTCGGTTTTGTGTACCCAGTTGGGTTGCTGATCACAACCAAGTTGCAATTTGGTGTGTGGTTTTTGAGATTCTTCCTTATGTTTATTAGTAGGTGTCAGTTAGTTTGGATTTGAGGTTAGAGTTGGTAGGCCGAGTTAGCTCTATTAATATTGAGTCATTAAGTCAGGTTAGTGTACTCAGTTGAGAGGTGAGTTGCAAACAGATTTTGGGTGGAAACAAATTTGGATGACTGAGTGGTGTTCAAACTGAGTTCACTAAGTCGATTTGAGTGGGCGGAGTTGAATCAGATTTTCACAAGTCACCTATTGTATTAGTTTGGGATAGGCTAGGTTGCCTGCTAAGTATTTATTCAATTTTAGGTATCCCCAGTTCGTTTGGGGTTAGATCTAGCTGTAATTTCAGTTTGGGGTTGATTTGATTGTAGGAATCCATTTATTTTCCCAATTCATGCTTCAAGGTATAGATCTCTTGAATCAATTGGTTTAGAGCCAAGTTGTTTAGCTTGGATTTGAGTTGATTCAGCCCGTGCTTTAATCAACTCGAATCAACTCTGAATCAACTATAAAGAACCCAAATTAGAGTCCACTCTGAATCAACTCGAATCCATGGTCAATCCATGTGTCAAGGTTAGACATGACCACTCCTGCAAGTGAATACCTGGTCAATCCATGCTGTTCCAATTGAAGACGCCTTTTTATGCTTAGATTATTTGTGAAGTACACACTTTAACAGATAGTGTCGCCCTAGGGATGCTGTTGGCTGTTGTGGGGCCAGTGTCATTTGAATCCCTTGAATCATATGATTCTGTGTGTTCCTTACATAATTAAGAACTTCCTAACTTATGCAAAATGCAATCAGTCTTCTTTTTACTTTTATTTCCTGGCTTTGTATATGTAGGTTCTGCTTCTGCTGTTTAACTAAAGCACATCTCTTTTACAGGATGAGGATGAGAAGAAGAAACTGGCTTGCATATTTTCATACATAACTCAACTTATTCGGTTTAGGAATCTGTCAAAGCGTCAGTTGAAATCCGTTCCAGTGGTCCCCAATACCTCTGCAGAGTACCATAACATACCCATTGCTTTATTTGACAGGTTCATTAGGATGTTTGCAGATACTGAAGCAGACAGACTGCCAAAGGAGAAGCGCAATCTTCTCATCAGCTACATCTTAGTACTCACACTTTATGCAGATGGATTCGTGACAGATATTACTGACATTGCCAAGGACTTGAAGATGGCGCCCAGTGATCTACGGCTACACTATGTACACCTGGGCTGCAGGGCTGCAGAAGGAGTGAAGTCATTTAAGAAGTCCATGGTAGTTGCTCTTCGCATTCCTCTGCAACTCCCAAAGTTGAAGATGAAGTATAGGAGATAGTCAGGTGCCATTGCTTTGAGGTATGATTTACATGGATATGCATCCATGCACTTAGGTGCCGTTTGGTTAACTGAAAATAAGTGCTGAAAATTAATTTAAGTGCATAAAGCTTAAAAGTGCTTAATTTTAGTAATTATAAGTACTGAAAAATCTGTTTGGTAATATATGTAAAAAAAGTCTAAATGTCTGAAAATAAACAATTTTTTTGCAGAAACTTGTTTGGTAAAAGTTAATCACAAATGTCTGAAAATTGGGAATTTGTCACATTTACCCATGTTGCCCTAATTCCTACTTTTTGTTGAATATGAATGTAACCTATTATTATCATTCCTCCAAATTTGCTACGTCAACACTACATACATGTGTGCTATGTTATAGACGGGCTCATATTTGTAGTGACAGCCTGCACCCACTTTGGTACTAGTCGTGCAAGAAAAGATATGTGGGACCCACCGTGATGCACGTGTTTTATCCAGTCCGCCCATCCATTTTCCGAACTAATATCAGGGTATGAGCTAAAAAATGAGGCAGATCCAAATCTCAGGTGGACCACACCACAAGAAATAGTGTTGATGGAATGCCACCATTAAAAACCTCTTAGGACCCTCTGTAGTTTTTTTTTTCCATGCAACCTATTGATTAGGTCATGTAAACCTGGGCAAAGAGAAAACACAAATATCTGCTTCATCCAAACTTTTATGGCCCTAAAAGAGTTTTTAATGGTTGGCATTCAAGCACTACTGGATCCTATGGTATGGTCCACTTGAAATTTGGATTTAAGTTCATTTTAGGGACCATACCCTCGAATGATTCAGAAAAATTGATGGATGACTTAGATATGCAATACATATATCAAGGTGGGCCTATGGTGAGGGCAACACCCACTAACATGTTATCTTGTAACTACGGCTACTCCCTTTTTACTCGGAATGCGCACCATACCAATTTGTATCATGTTGAAAGGGCGAAGTTTTGTGGGCTAACCATGATGTATGTGCTATATCTATGTCGTCCATCTATTTTTTCCGGCCATTTTAGGGCATGAATCAAAAAATGAAGTAGCTTCAAATCTCAAGTGGACCACACCACACGAAACAGTAGCGATTGAATACCCACCATTAAAAGCTTCTTAGGGTCCTATGTAATGTTTATTTGTCATCCAACCTTATGTAATTTTTATTTGTCATCCAACTTGTTGATTAGGTCACACGAACTTGGGTGAAGGGAAAACACAAATATTAACTTCATCGAAAACTTTTATGGCCCTCAACAAGTTTTTGATGGTGGGCGGTTAATCACCATTGTTTCCTATGGTGTGGTCCACTTGAGATTTGGATCTACTTCATTTTTTGGATCATGTCTTAGAATGATCTAGAAACACTAATGGACAGGTTGGATATATATCACATACACCTAAGTGGATTCCCACAGTTAGGGCAACACCAACTAACGTCTAGCCAGGTAATGCCTCATCGCTCATTTTTACTAGGATTATGTTACGTAAAACACGGCACATCCATCTTACCTACTTAACTTGGTAGAATTCTATGGGCCCCACCATGATGTATGTGTGATATCTGCACCATTCATCCATTTTTTCAGGTCATTTTAAGATATGAAACTAAAAATGATGCAGATCCAAATTTCAAATGGTCCATGCCACAAAAAACAGTGGCAATGGAACATCTACCATTTAAAACTTCTTGGGCCCACAAAAGTTTTGGATCAAACTGATATTTAGGTTTTTCCTTTTTCTAGGTCCATGTGACCTTATGAAGAGGTTGGATGTAAAATAAACATCACGGTGGGCCCTAAGAAGGTTTTAACGGTGGGTGTCATTGTCCCCATTACTTTTTGGTGTGGCCCACTTGATCTTTGGATCTGCCTCATTTTTTGGCTCATACACTAGAGTGATCTAAAAAAATGGATGAATAGTGTGGATATAATGCATATATCATGGTAGGGCTTATAGAACTTTCCCACGTCACGTTGCAATGCACTTGGAAGTGAAAGGATAATAATGTCTTTTCAAAATATTGACAGGGATAATTTTGTCCGCTATCCTTAAAAACTTTAAAGCAAAATCACTTACCGCATTCAGCGACAAGTAATAAGCCAAAAGCCTATGACTGAAAAAAAATCCACCTATTTTAAGTGATTTTTAACATTAAGGGTGCGTTTGGTAAAACTTAATTCCACAACTTATCACTGAAAAATGATATTTTCAGTGATTTTAGTAATTCAGACTGTTTGGTAACTAAAAAAATTTAAGTGCTTAATTGAAAAAATCACTTAAATTAAGTGGATTATTTTAAGTCATGACAACTTGACTTAAAGCTTATAGCTGAATGCGGTAAGTGGTTTCTCTTTAAATTTTTAGATAAAAATTGACAAAAGTATCCCTATTAACATTTAAAAATGACAAGATTACCTTTCTTTGTTTACTTTCCCATCTATGAAACCATCCCACTCAAGTACTTGAAGTCACCCAATTCTATAAGCCCCAACATAATGTATGTATTATATCTACATAGTTTATCCATTTGGAGAGATGATTTTAAGGCATGAGCCCAAAAATGAGATAGGTCCAGACCTCAGGTGGACCATACCACTGAAAGCAATGGGGACAATGATGCCCACCATTGAAACCTTACTAGGGCCCACCATGATGTTTATTTACCATCAACCCTGTTCATAAGAACACAAAGACCTGGATTAAGGGAAAACACAAATATTAGCTTGATCCAAAACTTTTGTGGCTGTGATAAGTTCTCAATGGTAGTTTTCAGATAAATTACCAAACAGATTTTTCAGTTTTTATAAGTACTTAAATTAAGCACTTTAAGTTTTCAGTACTTAAATTAATTTTCAGGCTTAATTTTTCAGTTTACCAAACAGCACCTAAGTGCTTAAGCTTTTGTTTTTATCAAACAGTCTAAATTTGCAAAATCACTGAAAATGAGAATTTTCAGTGGTAAGTGGTGTAATTAAGTTTTACCAAACAGCACCTTAGATAGGCACTCTGACATGCATCCATACCTAAGTTTAAAAAAGCTGGTCGCTTCCTTCTTTAATGGGTTTCACTTAACCCAGGTTGTCACTGAGTCAACTCATTGAATTTTTCAAGCACTAGGTCAGAATTTAGTACACCTCAACACACTTATCGACTCTGGTCCGAATTGGGATTTCACCATATACGGGGTTGGTTTTGTACAGCTCAACACACTTATTGACTCTGAAGACTCAACTGCTCTCGTCCAGGAGCCTTTCAAAAAAAGAAAAAAGAAAAAAACTGCTCGTCTAGGGATTCAATCACTATCAAAGTCCAAAAGCAGACAAGTTTGTCAACATCTTGGACACGTCAAACTCATAAATTTGAATGACTGATTTCCAATCTTGCTGAGGTCAATGTCTGATCTTCACCACGTACGTGGTTGATTTTATAATTTTACTTCTCCGAATCTGCCCCTGTGTTTGAAGGCACACTGATCGACCCTGAACTCAGTAGAGTCGGCTTCTCTTGTCCAGGTTCAAAATCCCAACAAGTTCCCCATCAGCTTGGCCATGTCAAACTCGGAATTTAAATGACTAATTCCAATCTTGCCCGAGTTTGACTTGGTTGCACCTTGGGATTTCAGCTGAAATCAATATTCTCAGATACCTGTGGGCAGGGCATCATCACGGGATATCTGATTACTGACAAGGACAGGGTATACCTGTCCTTTGGCCAACTGCGATCTGTGTTCCGTTGCAGACTTGCTGGAGCAGTTATGGAGCATAGATCAGTGTGGAGGAATGCCCTGCTCTGTTTTACTTACAAGCTCAAATGTCTACGGACAGGAAGAGAATAGTGGTCCTTGCCTAACATGGTTGAAGTTAAGAAAGCCCCACATGTAGGAATCTTCCAATCCGGAATGTGAAGATGTGTTGGTGCAGGGGTCTTTGAGAAATTCTTCCAAAATATCATGGGAGGATGAAGACTACAGAGTTAGGGCCTGTTTGGACACATTTCCTTATAAGGGTATTTCCAAGAAATGGTTCTTTCAAGCCAGCTTTTTCAGTTGACTAAGGCAAAAACCAACCCAGCATTTTAGCCCCAAAATGGTGTATCACCCTCAAAAGCCCCTATGGTGGGTGCGTCCAAACGGGCGCTTATGGTCATCTGTTAGGAGAAGGTTTTGGTGCACAAGTGAAATGAATTGCTAATTTTGTTGACAAAAGGAATTATTTTTCCTAGTATTTTAATCCAAGCGCACCCTCAATGTTGTTGGCTTGTTCCCCTTACGTTGAAATTTCATTTGGCTTTGCAGAGGAGGAAGCTGGGTTACTGATTCATGGGATTATATGGGGTTTGTCATCACAGCTTTCAAGCACCAGCATGCTGTTGAACCATACAGACTTGGAAATTTGGGTTTGCAGGAGAGGCATGTTGCTTTATATCAGTTGATTTTGGAGGGATTTGTATTTTACTTCTCCATACTGTAGAAAGAACATGCAGGCCCATGATTTTGCTAGTCCATTCCTTATTTGTTTCACGTTCTTGTTTCACACACATCCTTGCTTTTGGCTTTAGATCACATACCCAAAGCCCCACCTAATCAATCGTCCCAATTTTCCACGCATCCATGGTTCTCCTGTTAACCCAAGAAATTATCCGTTGTTTCTAACAAATATTAGGGATGTGGATTTTCCACTAGGTAGATCAAAGATCTGGGTCCATCTGACCATTTCTTTAAACATGACCATCCACTCGGCGAGATGATACGATTTTTACTGTACATGGCCCCCTGGTTGGGTAGTTTTCAATGATGATCTGCGGATCAAATATCTAACCGGCGTTCCCCTTATTTGGAAAGAACGAGGAAGTACGGAGAGTAGGCCTGTCCTAATACATTTGGTGTAAATGCGGTGCCCCATTGGGCCCACATACTGGGATGGTCTGATGAATTGAACTGCCCAAGTTTCAAGTACTGTCATTTGTGATGATTTTCTAATTATCAATGTAGTGTTAGTCTGGACCTTTGATTTTTAGTGTTGAGTGTGAGGCATTGAAAGCTTAGTCCAGTGTTCTAAATTCATCAACACATGATGTTGGTTAGGATCGTCTGTTCAGTGAAAGTTTCTTATGCTAGCCCGTGAAGCACGGTCCAAATATGAACAGTTCATATCATCAGACCATCCCAGCATGTGGACCCAAACGGTGGCTCATGCTGGGTTTCTGAAAACTATGCTACTGGCAGGAACAGCACTAGCTTACCTCAGTCACACAAGCTACCTACCTGGTTTACTTTGGCAAAATTTTGCGAATTGTGTGTTTTATCCACCCGTTCAGATCCAAATCTCAGGTGGGCCACATCACAGGAAACCGAGGTGATTGAATGCCCACCATTAAAAACTTCTTGGGGCCACGAAAGTTTTGGATCAAGCTGATATTTGTGTTTTCCCTTCATTCAGGTCTGTGCGACCTAATCAACAGCTTAGATCAACTGCTTAGATGCCAAATAGACATTACAGTGGGCCTTAGGAAGTTTTTAATAGTCAGTGTTCAATTGCCTTAGTTTTCCTGTGGTGTGGTCCACCTGAGATTTGGATCTGACTCAAGTTTGGTCTCACGCCCTAAAATGATCTGGGAAAATGAATGGACAGCGTGGATAAAACACATACATCGTGGTGGGGCCCACAAAACACCAACTAGGTTTAACTCTTAACCTAACCTTCGAAATTGCTGGCTAGGTAATTGAGATGGACGATAAATGGACGGTAGGGATTTTATGCTCACCCGCGGCACTGGGAGTTGGGAGGAAGAATGTTTCAGTCAGGCTAGCGGCATCCATACACATACACGGGGTGCATGTATTCTAATGACTCAGCGTGGGGCGCTACTTTCGCTGATGTGGACTAACGACTTCATGAGGACGAAATACATCCCGTCCATCAGTTGAGCCGCCCCGTGATTCAACCCTCATTGGGGCATGCCTAGGGCTGTACATCGAGCCGAGTCGAGTCGAGGTGGGCCAAGCTTGGCTTGACTCGTCTGTGCTCTCCTCGAGTTCGACCTCGAGCTCACCCTCGAGCTTATCATTGGAGCTTGCCTTGTTTGCTAAAACTTTCGAGGCGAGCTAGTGGATGGAGTCGACGCGAGCTTACCTCGAGTCGAGTCGAGGTTGCTCCCACCTTAATTTATTATTTTTTTACTACAAAATACAAATTAAAAGTCAACAACATTAAGTTCAAGAAGTTATACATGTATTAGGGGAGAAAAGTATTTTTACAGGTAGGATCCCACCATTAAAACGACCTAGCTTTGATCGGTTTTTTCTTTGGTCAAGGTCACACATGCATTGAATGCAGACCACTAGTAATATTTTCTGAACCATAATTAACACAGTACATGCATAGCTCACCACATGAATGGACTGCCCTGATTATTGTGTGGACCATCTTCATGATGAGGCTTAGCTGATTCATGGATCAGATGCATCACCTCTCTCGTAAAATTGCAATCAATAGCCTCATATGGTGTTTGGTCTTACCATAGCCCCTATTTTATAGATATGTAATCCATCAGATATGCTCAACAAGGAATGTTCTTACCTAAACAAAACGGTAGGATTAGGAAACCCCCCCAACGTGTGAGGGTTTTATGTCTTAAGCTTGGACCCCAATGTGTGTGGGGGGGGGAGACGGGAGAAAGAACCAAGAAATAAGAAGATTAGGTTTTTTTTTTTAACAAATATCTATATGAAACGAGTCGAGTCGAGCTCGAGCCGAGTCGAGCTTGAATTGAGTCGAGTTTTGAGTCGAGTCGAGTCGAGTGACCCAATGGTCGAACTTGACTCGATTTCTGACTCGAGCTCCTAAATAAAGCTTGGCTTGACTTGTTCTACTCAGTCGAGTCGAGCCGAGGCGAGCTTTTTCAAGTCGAGTCGATCGAGTTTCTCGAGCTGACTCGGCTCATGACCAGCCCTAGGCATGCCATGCGAAACAATTGAGATGGGAAGCCCCACCATTAAAATCGTCCAAATTACGCGTGGGGTCCACTGTCGTGTGTATATATCATCCAATCCACTCATCTGAAGTTCCAGACCAGGATGAATGGAAAATTAGGACATTTCAAGACGTCGTATGGCCATGCCACGTGAATTTAAGCATGATTTACACGGACGCGGTTTGGGTAATGACCCCAACTGGGCCCCACAATATGTGTTTTATCCACGCTGTTCATCCATTTTCAGGCTCATCTTAGGGTATGATGCAAAAAATGAGGCAGATCAAAAGATTGGGCGAATGATGTACACCGTTGAAACCTTGCTAAGGTTCACAGTGATGCTTATTTGTCATCCAACCTGTTCACAAGGTCATACAGACCTGGATGGAGGGAAACACAAATATCATCTTGATCGAAAACTTTTGCGGCCCAAGAAGTTTTCAACGGTAAATGTTCCGATCTCCACTGTTTCGTGGTGTAATCTACCTCATTTTTGGACTCATGCCCTAAAATGATCTAGAAAAATGGATGGACGGAGTGGATAAAACATATACATCATGGTGGGGCCTACAGAGCTTTGACACCAGCTTGCTGGATGGTGTTTGGGTCACCGGCCAAACCTTTTCCTCTGTTTCACACGCAAAAGAGAGAGAGAGAGAGAGAGAGAGTGGGACGACAGGAAAGAGTAGAGCGGACGACAGGAAGAGAGAGAGAGAGAAAGTGAGAGAGAGGAACGATGGCGCCCGAAATTGAAGATGGAGATATTAACAATGAGAAAAACCCTCCTCCTTTGGATGAAGACGACATTGCACTCCTCAAAACCTACGTACGCTTCCCAAACCCTAATCTTTTCATCGTCTTTGTAATCTCGTTCTCTAATCTTTCGATCGTCTTTGAAATATTGCTCTCCTGTTAGTTTTAAGGTTAGGGTTGGGTTTTCTTCTCTCCCGAATCATGAAACTTTGATTTACTTATTAGAATTCATACTTATTGTTGTTTTCGAAATTAAGCATTGTCGATCTTAACCGATCTGATATTAGCCCTTGATCTGTTTTAGACTGCGGAATCCTGGCTGTAGGTTCTTGTTTTCGCAGAGATGGATTTAGATTGTAGAAATTCTGGTGATTTTGCTTGTTCTTCTTGGCAGCATCATTTTGGAGTAGAAATTTCTTCAGTTTTTCCTCTTATTGATCTGTATTGATATTGATTGTGGCCTCAGAATGAAATCTTTAAAGAAATAATAACTTGAGTTTTGGATGGTGGATTCTATCTGTTTCTGGATTGTGCATTTTTTTTTTTTTTTTTAAAAATTAAAACAAGACAGGAAAGAACTAATATCTATCAAGGCAATGGACGAGGTTTTGGCATGCAGTGCCTGTCTAAGGACATATTTTGCCGAAATTTCCGTGAACAAATTGGCTTCCGTGAGTAACATGTCTAACCGATTCTGAAAAGATTCCATTTTAGGTGATATCATGAATAATGGAATCACACTTCATGGAACGGTTGTGCTGCCTTTAGCCCATGCCACAGATGATCTAGATTCTGCCTCGGCAACTAGAGGGCCCTCAAAATGTCACTAGGTGATCTGGACTTTGATTCCCATGAGCTCCGTGTAACTAGAATTACCATCTATCACCAGTCTGGAAAAGACAGATGTAGATCTCGCCTTTGAATGAAACCACTTTGCTTGAATGGGGCCTTCCACCGACCCATCGTAAGGAGTTGGCCCAATTGGGCAATACCCATGACAACTTGAGTAAATGGAAAAAGAAGCTCAAATTTCCCAAGCTGTCTCACAATTAATAAAGATATGATCAACTGACTCAATATCCTTTTGATTGTGCCCAACTCATTAACCCCTTTTTTTTGAAAGATGAAGCAATTTATGAGGCAAAGCCAAAAAGGAAAACTATACAAAGAAAGGAAAAACTATACAAAAGAAGAAAAAAGAAAAAAGAAAAAAAAGAAAACAGGAAGCTCAAATACAACAGACCCAGACAACAGACTGGGCATATCCCCAAAGAGAAAAACCAACTACATCCAATCCCTAACCCTATAAGTTAGTGGGAAGTCTTTATTGTCTGGGAACTTACTTTGTTGGATGTGGTATCGCTGCAAAGCCAGCCTAATGATGGGGTATGTCATGGATGGACCAGTGGCCAAATATTCCAGTCACTGGATGTTTCTACTATTCAGTTGGTCATTAGCTGGTTATGGATTTTGAAAGAAATGGTAGTTGTAGTTGTCCTTAAAGGGCATTTCAGCTTATGCTGTATTTGAAGAATTTCTTCCATGTAAGCACACCGAATCCAGTTTAATTTCTTGTGGGGAAAGGGTGACCACAACAGCTTGCTGCTGGGGCCCTAAGTGTCACCCTTGCATTGCACTACGACATGGGCCTGGCACACCCCTCATTAAAAAGAAAATACTTAATACAGTTTCCAGTTTCCACAGAATCTATTGTTGTTAGATTTGGATCTTGTCACATCGACTCGTAATGGCTTTTTATTCCAGTTTCAAACGCATTGAGCTTTTGCTTCTCTCTCTTTCACTTTGTTGCTTGTGTGGGTTAATGGTGTTGTGTTTAGTGTTCAATAGGGGCCTGCATCATGTTTTGTGATATTTGGAATTGTTTGATGGCAGGGTTTGGGACCTTACTCTGCCAGCATAAAGAAAGCGGAGAAGGAAATCAAGGAAATGGCCAAGAAAGTCAATGATTTGTGTGGTACGTTGCTTGGTTTTATTTTCGGCACCTTTTTTTTTTTTATATTATTAATGACATTAGAATGGTTAGGGAACATGGAAGATCATTATGTAGTTAGTTTGTGATTAAGGCATTTCATCATGTCAGTTGATATCATGAAGTTTCACTACAAGTTGTTTTAGGAGGCACTTCTCCTTGTTGAGATCATAATGGGCTTTTCTCAGCATCTGCCCTCTATCTGCATCATAACACTTTTTTAATAGGAAGATTTTGTTTCATTTGAACAATAGGAATAAAAGAGTCAGACACTGGGTTAGCTGCACCCAGTCAGTGGGATCTTGTTTCGGATAAACAAATGATGCAGGAGGAGCAACCTCTTCAGGTAATCTTTAAGAGTGCTGCCTGTTGTTGTGGTTATGGATACATGGCATGTTGTTCGACCGTACATGTATGTTCATTCATGTTTTGAGCAGGTTGCAAGATGCACAAAAATAATAAACCAGAATTCTGAGGATGCAAAGTATGTAATAAATGTTAAGCAAATCGCCAAGGTATATTTCTATGCAATGTTTTGTTATTTTAGGTTGGTATGACTTAAGAAACTTGGCACATTTTGATGGACGTAATTCTTTCTGGTAACTGCAGTTTGTCGTTGGTTTGGGCGATAAAGTTTCACCAACAGATATTGAAGAAGGCATGCGTGTCGGGTAAGTTAAATTTTCCACTTTATAGTTTTCTTTCTTTTCTTCTTTGACCTTATTTTCTTTTCTTTTTTTTTCTTTTCGTTTGTTTCTTTTTCTTTTCTTTTTCTTGTTTCTTTTTTGGAAATGGCTTTCCAATGTTTTGTTCACCCTAAATTTAATTAGGATGTTTCATTCATGATAAGACGTGCGATTGCAATTGACATGACCTTTACTCTTTTACCCTTGCTTTGGGACCAGCCATGGTAGAAGCACACATTGACATCACTCGCAGCACAAGCCCCCACTTTTCTTTTGAAAGATAACAAGAAACTTTCATCGAAAGGCATTGAGGTGGTGCCAAAAAAACATACACAAGTCAAACAAGGCAAGAAGCACTAGCCACCACTTCTAATCACAAAAGCATAATCCTAGTGTGAAAACATAAAACCACACCAAAAATGAAAAATCAAGGTGAATGCATCTCGTGAAGTTTTGCTTTATCTAGAGTAGAATTAGATAAAAAAGTGATGACAAAAATCAACTCATCATTACAAAAAAAAATAATAAATAAATAAATAATAAAAAAAATAAAAAAATCAGTTAGTGCTTTCAAAGTAGAAATTACATTACACTGTTTTGGATATTGGACTTCCTTTGGTTAAGCAGATGATAGCTGACTTTTTCAATTACTATCATTTATCAGTTGTTCGCAATGACAATAGATTGTCATTGATTGATTACTGGACTGCCCTATTCTTTTTTTTTCTTTTTTCTTTTTCCTTTTTTATGTGTGTGAATGGTTCTTGTTTTGATAATCCTCTGTTGTATCTGATGATTGTGTTTTATGTTGCAGTGTTGATCGAAATAAATATCAAATTCAAATTCCCTTGCCTCCGAAGATTGATCCCAGTGTTACCATGATGACAGTGGAAGAAAAACCGGATGTTACATACAATGATGTTGGTGGATGCAAGGAGCAGATTGAAAAGATGCGAGAAGTGAGTAATGAGTATTTTAATTCTTATATAAGAATGCTTTTGTATAAGCTTTTTACCCATTCTAGGATAAGCACCTGGTGGACCGATTGCTGTAAGTGTAATAGAGCATTCACATTCACAACCAAGGATATTTGTGCATGTGTTTTTTTTAGATCCATGCATGCATACCAAGACATATTCAATGTTTTATGTAAAACATTGTGTATGGCCTGCTAGCCCAGCTGGAAGACGCTTAGGCGTTTCAACAACTGGTCTCAGGTTTGAAATGCCAAGGAGACACACTAACCCCACCGTTGGGTGGGTGCATCGTGTGACTAACTGAGTGGGTGCGTTGCTCAGCTAACAGGGTGGGTGTGTTGCATGACTAACAAAAAAAAATGTAAAACATCAATGATCAATAATATTTGTTGTGTCGCCAATTGATGTGTCAGTGATTGAACTAGTCATGGTGTTCCCAAGTCAAACTGATAACTTGAACTAACATATTAACATTCATCCTTTTGGTCCGGGCTTCCAGCTACATTTGAGGGCATAAAACATGATTCTTTTGCACCTTTTTTTTTCTGTTTGTACCAAAATATCTTGATTTGGAATCTGCTAATTGTAGCACTAAGATAATCAATGTCAAAATATTATTTTCCTTTTCAATGTCTTTGTTGGAACTTCATTTTAAAAAGTTATGGATGTTGGTGCTCTAATGATGCTCACTGGCACAAGTCTTCCTATGAGGTGCAACATTTTTACCTACAGGAATTGAGCCACTAGTACTACACACAATCTTGTCAGTCTGCAGAAAAGATCAGATAGTTCACTTTGAAGTAATCAAGTATTCTCATGTTCAAAAAGGATTTGATGTGTGAAGTTTAACATGAAGATTTTTTTTTCCCCCATTTATGTTTAGCATGGAGATTATAAGAAGAATAATTCACAACCGGGGCCTAAGACACACCCAAGTCAACTATACCCAGTCACTTGGATAATCTTAATTAAAATATTCTTTTCATCTTCAATATCTCTTTTGTGAATTTTCTTTAAAGATCATGGGTGTTGAGAGCATTTATCTAGCTCAAAAGATGGCCACTAGTACAAATTTTCCTTTGAGATGTTCTGGACAAGATTTTAATGTACGGGAATTAAGACGCTATTACTGCACAGAATTTTGTATTTCTTAAGAAAAGAGCAAATAATACACTTTTATGTAATCGAGTAATCTCATGCACAAATGATTTGATGCGGAAAGTTGACATGAAGATTACTGAAAAAAGCATAGTTCTCAAACCGGGCTGGTCAATCTCACCCTAGTTTTCCATATCCATACTACCTGGTCATTGACTGGCTGGGCCAGGTAACCACCCATTCCTAGTTCAGGGCAAGTTTCACCCTAGTTTTCCATGTCCATGCCTGGTTTAGGATCAGAATCACTCCAGATTCCTGAGACCTGGGGAAGAAGAAGAATTACAATTCCGTTTGATGTTCAAAGTTAGTGCAACAGTTTGATAGCAAGATATGAGCTTCCGTTTGTTAACATATAGAGTCAGAAATCAGTGAGCTCCCAGTGGGTTAAGGGGTGCATTTGGTCATTACTCCCCAATTTTGAAAAGGAACAAATTTTGAATGAATTTTTTCTCACCCTGGTTTTGTTGCTAGACAACATGAAAATTTTAGTGTGGTTGTCTTTACCAGGGTATATTTTCCTTGAAATGATCAAGCAGCCAATAATTTTTTTTATAGATACCACTCCAGGTGTACTTTGCCAACCCCAATTAGTTGGGATAAGGCTTAGATGATGATGATGACTCCAGGTACACGTTATTGTACTTACGTTTCCTTCTTGTTGTGACGGTCTTCTTTTTTTTTTAGGTAGTGGAACTCCCCATGCTCCATCCAGAGAAATTTGTGAAGCTTGGCATTGATCCTCCAAAGGGGGTGCTCTGCTATGGTCCTCCAGGAACGGGCAAAACTTTACTAGCTAGAGCTGTAGCCAACAGAACTGATGCCTGCTTTATCCGGGTTATTGGAAGTGAGCTTGTTCAGAAATATGTTGGAGAGGGGGCCCGGATGGTTCGTGAGCTTTTCCAGGTAGCTACTATGACATTTAATGAATTTATTTAACAGAGATTAGAAGGTTTTCTTACAGTTAGTTCTATTCAGATTCTCTTCTAGTTGTTACCATTGACCAATCTTTTTTATGTTCTGTAGATGGCACGTTCGAAAAAGGCTTGCATCGTGTTCTTTGATGAGGTGGATGCGATAGGTGGTGCTCGGTTTGATGATGGTGTGGGTGGAGACAATGAGGTCCAGCGTACAATGCTTGAAATCGTGAATCAGCTCGATGGCTTTGATGCTCGAGGAAACATCAAAGTTTTGATGGCAACAAACAGGTTAGCAACATTAGTTGTCACATAGCCTGCTACTTGTTTGTTCACATGTTTGCCTAGATCACATATTATTTCTACTCTATCTGTCAACCGTGCAAGTACTTTGTCAAATTTCTGATGTGTGCCCAACACTGATGCTGAAGTGTGCATCTGCTGTCTCTCTTTCCAATGGCAAGTTTTTTTTTTTCAGTACGAGTATGTTTCTGCATTAGCTGTTTCCCATAATGCCATGTGTTTCTACAATTTCTCAAGTACTGTAACCTTTTTGTTAAGAGTCAAGGTAATCTGTTGTAAATTAAGGTTCTTGGATGGAGCTGACTCTAGCCCAATTGAGGAAGAAAACTGGAAATTCATATTCTGAGTTTATAATAGGATCTTGGAATGACTTATAGAGTCCGAATTCTGATTAATGCTAAATTAAAATCATAAGTTTCTCTATGATCTGCAGGCTGATGATGCATCTCACCTATTTGCCTTTTGTTTTCTCTATGCATTTCAGGCCTGACACACTGGATCCAGCATTGTTGCGTCCTGGACGACTAGACCGTAAGGTTGAGTTTGGTCTGCCTGATCTGGAGAGCAGGACACAAATATTCAAGATCCACACGCGGACAATGAATTGCGAGAGGGACATCCGGTTTGAGCTTCTTGCTCGCCTCTGCCCCAACTCAACTGGTAAGCAAATGATGCTGAGAGCCCCTCTTATTCTATTCAGCCATGCTACTATTTTATAAAATCTTTTCAACAAAACAATGTTATGTTGTATGCCTCGACCTATTTGCATTGGACAACTCCTTGACCTCTTGCTACTTATCAATTCATCAAATGCATTATCTTGTTTACCCTATCTAAGGGTATCTTTAGACTTATTTTGTTGTGCATTCGGTGTATCTTTCACTACAAAACTCTTCCCAAAACCTTCTATGAATGCATTGGGTGTGAGTTTGATCCTTGTATTACACGCTTTTGTACTTTTCAATCCAGACTATCCAAATCACTGACCCAACTATAGGTGGAGCGTAACATAAAAATATCGCTGAGAAGATAATATTAACCATCTGATTTTCCCTTTTAATTTTAATCATCCACTTAACAGCCATTAATTGGGTGGTTAGCATTGCTTGGTCAACGTGATTTTGGACATTAATTGGGTGGTTAGCAATGCTTGGTCAATGTGATTTTAGAGATATGCTCCATCCTCAATGGCACCCATATTTTGGATGGTCTGGATAGCTGTGCATCAGAGTGCCACCATTAGAAATAGGCATAAATATTGAGGATTTCCTGCACCATTGAAAGTACTGGATGGCCTTTGGAGTATCAGCAAGTACATGCAACTCCCCTGAATAATAGTTTTAGCTCAACTAAAAATCTTCCATTTTCAACTCTGGAAATTGCATCAATTGGGTCTTACATTCCTGTGCCCGCAATTTTAGATCTGAAGACTTGAGAATTGCATTCATCCATCAAATAAATAAATAAAAAATCAATAATAAAACAACCTCATAGAAGACACTTGCATTTACGGAATGCTAAAAGGTAGAAACGGGGACTAATGATCCTTGTATTTACATGTGGGTAGTGTTGCTACCCATCTGGGCGCACACAAAATTCCCTGCTCTGCTTTCATCCCCATCCCATTTAAGCCAACACTTTTGTCTTCCATGTGTTATCTGTGAGAGAACGCATGCAGTTGTCAATCTTGTTACCTCCTATTTCCAGTCTTTCTTTCAGTCTTCTATTGCACAAAGGCTCAATGCGCATCTTCAGGTGTTCATGAAAATTTCCTGCATTCTGGGCCCTCACTGACTGCCAAATTTCATGTCTGCTTTGGTTATGGATTTGTTTAGGGGCAGACATCAGGAGTGTATGCACTGAGGCGGGAATGTATGCTATCCGAGCGAGGAGAAAGACGGTGACGGAGAAAGATTTCCTCGATGCGGTCAACAAGGTTATCAAAGGCTATCAGAAATTTAGTGCGACTCCCAAGTACATGGTCTACAACTGACTGAGGCCATTTACTTCCTTCCCCTGGCCTTTCATGACTTGGTCCTGTTCGGGCAATGTGCTGGCAGCCATTCATCGGTTGCCACGTGGGTTATTTGTAACACAATATTCCAATATTTTTCTACAAGGCAAGAGGGGCCTCTCTTTTGGTTGGTTACATAATTTCTTCATTATGGTTCTAAAGGAAATGGAACTTTGGTCTGCCTCTGAACTGGCAACCGCAAGTTTATAAAGGTTGAAAGAACTTAAAAGAGGTATTTGTTTTTCCTGGATAGTCGAATCTATCATCTGCATTGTCAAATTGGTCGCCATGGCCATCAAGCAAGGCAATTTGATCACTAAGCCAGCAAAATTGCATGGATACGATGATGCCTCAGAGCAGTATGTTTTTTTATTGCCTGTTTCTGGATGGTCGGCACAATTTTCTAGCAGCTTTCTACATGTAAATTGTGAAACCCAGATAGAGGCGTTTGGTTCATGCACCTATTGGGCTTTGGCCCACCCAAGAATGCTTCTGCAACTGCCTGATGCTTGAATTTTTCCATTTTAAGAAATTAAACTGAGAAGAAGAGTATTTAGCGGACTAATAATTGTTGTGGAAGATGGAGACGGCATTGCTTTCAGATATTGAAGAGCTCAGCTGCCAGCAATAAAGAACTTTGACACTGGGTGAGTGATGAATTATGTCTCAGTTCACATGTATCATGAACAAAAGTCTCAGTGGCCAGCATGGTTTGTTTATTTCATCAAACCAGTTCAACAGGTGCGACTCACCAGGATGAAGGGAATATACAAACATCATCCTGATCCAAAATGAACTAACAGGTTTTAAGCGCAATATTTTGCAGTTTTTCCATCAGTGGGGTCCATCTGAATTTATTGGTTGGGCTGTTATCTTTTATGTATGGGGAACAAAAGGATTATCATCTGCTTGTGGGAGGACTTCACATGTACAACATGGTAGCCCAAAGAGTTTGGGTGTTTAACACCACCTAAAAGAACCCAACACCCGTAGAGGAAAAACTAGGCTAGCAACAGTACATTGATATTGGGCCATTTGCCTGACAGGGAACCACAATGAATGCTGGTGCCATAATATCTTGCCCATTGAGAATCTCACACCTGTGTTTTCGGCAGTTATTTGCCAAATTGTAAAGAAAATTTCCTGCCTTTGACATTCAAATGGATTGCACCATGACGAAAAGCATTGCACACAAACACAATCATCGGCCTCACAGAATACACGTATAGATATCTGAATATCTTAGAACATAAATATTTCATTTCTCTTCCACATTCATTGATTTAACAACAGAGATCCCAACTGTCCATACAAAGGCGAGTTAAACAACAGTCTAGATTGAACCACCTGCAGTGGGCCTTCTAGACAAATTGCTCGGATCATCGCTCAGTCATGAATTTTGACTTCAATGAAATCCTCAAGTCATGGAAATCAAGCATCGAGGAAGCTTCCTTTGATGAACAGTCCAACCGAGCACTTCCAGAAAAAAAGATGAGACCACGAAATGCCGTCTCAAAGCATTCCTACTTTTCCACCATCAATGCACAGGCCCACTCAGGATACCAAAAAAAAGGTATGTGAGAATGGATGAAACCCAGTGCAAAAACCATTATAGACTCTCCCACCCAGCGACCAATTGCAGCAGGATGGCTTTTTGTTGCAGATATAAGAATTTGGTGGGACAGATTTCCGATTGAAGAAGAATTACAGAAACTGTCTCGATAGTGTTTGGTGGGACAGATTTCCGATTGAAGAAGAATTACAGAACCTGTCTCGAGAGTGAAATAAGTAACGATCTCATGCATCCTGCATTATAATAGCACATGAATCAGTAATGACGAACCCTGTGCAGCATACTAATTGCATAAGAAACATCACTCGTTAAGGGTGCATTGGATTAACTATTGAATTGAATTGGCAATTGTAGTCTAATAAATGCAGAGATAACGGAATTGTAATTGCCTTGCATGGGATTCAAGGCCATTACAATCCCCCCCAGGGCAATTATGCATAGAATGCTGCTTCTATTCTAGAGTATACATGAAATGCAATTCCTTCTATTCTAAATTATGTATAGAATGCAATTGATCCAAAGTTCGGTATTCAGCTACATCTGCAGCTCTATAAAGAAATGTCATTCTGAATTTAGCCAATATCACTGCAGCCACTCTTTTGCAGTTCAGTAAAGAAACATCATTCTGAATTTAGCCAATATCACTGCGACCACTCTTTGGCAGTAGCGCTCTCAGCACCCTTAGCACATAGCTTCATGAGAGTTGAGTTGAGTCGATCAAGATCCAACCTTTTAAACGTACAGATATAGTGGCAAGAGATCCAAGCCCTGAGCATGCTTAGAGTCCCAAGGGAGAAAACTTCCAACATTAAAGGCTTCGAAGTAAGAAAATATAGTCACCATTAGACTTTTGAGTGGAGTAGATGATTCAGTCGGGTCCTAACCAAGACTCAAATGTCAAGACACGGTAATATGTAATACCTGAAGTATAGTATTACCGAGGTTATGGTAAGTCGAGTCAAATCTTGATGAATTGACGTGAGTTCTAACAAGTTGAGTCAATTGGATCTTGGTGAGTGTTGGCCAAATGAGTTTTTGTAGAGTCCAAGGATTAAGTCAAATTTTATTTTATTTTTTTGTTCCCCGAGTTCTTGAGCTATGGAACACATCTTATAAATGTGGAGAATGTTAATCAACATCTTTAAGATCTTAGAAGCAAACCAAGAACAAGAAATACAACAAGAACCAGAAATCAAGCATGGATAATCTGTACCTGCATATTAAAACACTAATTTTGTGTGGCGTAGTATTGTGGAGCCAACTCAGGTAGCCACAGCGGGTCGATTCTTGTTATGTTACGAACATAATTATGATTTGTTCGCACCAATTCATTGAAAATGATACATTCTGATTTTGTACGAAATAAAACTGAAGAAGGGTGGATTTGAACTAGCTGACTGCTTGCCACAGCCCTGAAAAGTAATAAGACAGATTTGAGAATGGAAAAGATGAATTCACTCCACAAGCTAGCATTACATTGGTATCTATAAAATCCAGATCAAATAGAAATATTAACATGCATAAATTTACAAAGAAGGAAAAAAACAGTAATAACTAACATCTAACAACACATACTCTAGAAATAGTGAATGAATGGTATTGTTCTATGGAAGGCTTTCTTTTTTCTTTTTTCTTTTTCTTTTTTTTGTTTTTTTAGTGGTATGGCTATTTTATTGACACTTTCAAAAGAAGGAAGAAAATAACATTGTGCAACTTTTTTTTTTTAACTCGATGCCTTCAAACCTGTTCTTTTCTCCATTCTGTTTATTTTGCCAGAATAAGCAGACTCCCAAAAGTTGATGGATATTTTAGAAGGAATGCAGATCCTATTTCTCTTCACTCTCCTTACTACTACACAACCCTTCTCTGCCTCTTCAAACCCTTTCTTTTGCCTTCATGATAGTCCGCTTTCTTTTCATTTCAAAAATAAAGATTTACATTGTATCAATTTCTTTTATAACCCATACTTCTGATTTCCTCTTGGAATGACTGTGCCGGAGGATATATTTTGAGCATTTCCAGTTTGGACATAGAAGCTGAACATAGCCTCTCTTTTTTCTCACAGAGAGAGGCTCGTGATTTTCTGTTACATATGCCGTGGTACTTATAATTAAAATGAACTAAAGCCTAGAGTGTGTGAGAGGCACTATGAATGGTTTCTTTAGCAGCAAGAGAATGGAGACAAACTTGAGGACAAAGAAATTTTATATCTGACCAAAAAATAAATACATCAATATATATATATATATATATATATATATATATATATATATATAGAGAGAGAGAGAGAGAGAGAGAGAGAGAGAGAGAGAGGGAGGGATGCTCACCAGCGCACCAGTTCTCACGAGAACTCATGAGCACTTTTTGAGAACTCATCACACGTGATGTAAGCCCAAAATCTGAACCATCCACATGATGCGGCACCCAAAAAAACCCCCTGGGCCCAACTTTCAACCTGATCCAAAACTTTGGTGGGCCATAGCAGAGAGAGAGAGAGGCAAATCAAGGGAGGAAACTGTTTCCTTTTTCCATGGCCCACCAAAGTTCTAGATCAGGGTAAAAGTTAGTCCCTGGGGGTTTTTGGGGTGCTGCATCACGTGTACGGTTCAGATTTTGGGCTCACATCACATGTGATGAGTTCTCAAAAAGTGCTCACGAGTTCTCGTGAGAACTGTGCGAAGGTGAGCATTCCTCTCTCTCTCTCTCTCTCTCTCTTAGATGAAAGGAGAACTTTATAGACGATGTTTGCCATCTCACTTAAAAGTGTCCCACCAATGGCATTTATCAACAAGAAGATTAGGACACTGTGTCCATTCGGATTATGAAATGTTGTGTCAAGGAGACATCTTTTCCAGCACAGCAAAAACCAAAAAGAAGTGTTCAGGTGATACTGCTCCACATGCTTTCTTTTAATAATGAAGTTGAGTATTCACAAATAAAAAAGACATGAGGGATTATCTAGCATTAGCAGATTCAACATCTGCAAATCCGTGAAGGGTACAATGATTGGCTCATTACTCTCTGTAAAAAAGTGATAGTAGTTTAAAGCAATACTGGGCCAGTTTCTTAGTGTTTGAAAATTTTGGATTTGACGGCACTGTTTTCATCAGACATTAGGAGCAAGAATGATGTCTTCAAATCTGAAAATTACAGAAATGGGCCACGTGCTTTTATTTTAACAGATGACAACCATTCCACTATTCTAACATCCTCGTCTTTTCCAAAACTGCAAAACACTTCAACTAACAGCATGAACACTTCTTTCTTAAGACAAGCAGTATAACTCTTTTTTTTTTTTATTATTAGCCTCCAATTCCACACAAACACAACCCTCACTAAAACAAACAAGATACAAAGAGCACATAAGATTCAGATTTTCTCCCCCCATAATCCTACAGTTCCATACCTGTATGATCCATCAGGCTGTTTCAAAGCAGCATTTAGGAAAAAAGATGCAGCAAGGCATCTGCGGAACTGAACCATATCATCCCCACATGAAGAAATATGCAGACCCAATTGTTTGGCATGCCCTTGAATTTGGCTGCAAGAAGGCAGATATACAAGATAAGAAAAAAGAAAAAATCGCTCAGATACAGGCATACATTTCGGTGTCAGCACAAAATGTCCGGCATAGGACATTGTCGCTCAGCTAACAAAATTTTCTTCTCAATAAGGAAAAGAATCAATCATGCTGTATACAGTGCGAACTGCATGAAGAAATGTGCATTTCCATTTGTAAAGAAACAAAGATTTGCAAAGAAACTCAGATTATGATCTGCAATGCCTACACGAGTTAATTTCAAATGAGAAAATATAGGGTCCTGAGCATTAACAAGCATATAGTTTGCTTATGTGCAGATACCATTTATGTGGAGCCCATGTTCAGTGTCCAAACCATCAATCTTATGGGCTCCAATGCAGATTGGGGCTGCCCCAGAAATCCCCAACACCAGATGATCCTCCCCCTCTGATGTTTTACCATTTTTCCATGGCATGTGGACCAATGTCATAAATTTTCTTTTAAGCATCTGTTTATAGGTCACCTATTCAGGTGTGGATATCTTCGAATATGTGATATTACCACAGCACCTGCCACCACAGTGGGCCCATCGGATCAAGAGGTCAGATCACCACGGCCTGGGTGCCGCATGTACAGGTCCAGCATGTCAGGAAACTACGTGTTTGCTTGTGCGCAGAACCCTCAAATTCCTCTTTTCAAATACCCACTGGATTCCTTTGAGCTACCAATATTGGCAGCACTATGGAAAAACTGAACGAAATACAATGCCCCGAAAACATGTCAGAGATCTTGACAGACACACTTCAAGACAGCTATTTCACAAAACCTTATCTTTGTTCACACAAAACAATTTATTGGTGACAAGGAAAACTATGTTAGAGGCAAATCATGACCAATACAAATATCATGATTTATTAATAGCAGCTATAAATTATATAGTATTGATATACATTTAAATATTGTAATCCTACACATACTGTACTTAAACTAAGATGTACGTTATAGATAATCTGACAACATGATCAAATGTTTAAATAGTATGGATGTGTTAGCAAGTGTATCCAATGGTTGTGAATTGCAAAGTCAGATAACTCATGTGAGCATGCATGACTAGGATGTCAACAGGTCAGGTTCAGGTCAGATATTGGTGTACCTGTATCCGAAGTGAAAAGACTAGCATTCAGGTCCTGTTCGGGTTCAAATATTGGTATTAAATCTGAATCTGATGATTTGAGTAAATTTGTCAGGTCCTGTACAATACAATTTTGAGCAGGGAATATGATTTGTTATGGATCCAGGCGATCTGATTCAGTCAAGGACCAATCTTGGTCCTTATTTAGTGGCTAATTGTGCGATCAAGCCCATCAAAGGGTTCAAATTCCAGATCCAGCCCAGAAGAGGTCTACAGAATACTCCAGACATTGCCTTCCCAACTGTTCAGGTTGAAAATCAGGCTATCCCACCGTCGATGTTGAGCTGATTGATGATCTGGACCAGGTCAAGAGCTTCAATGACATATTAGGGCCAATTCAATGGTCTAATGGGATTGTGGAACCAACATATACAATCATATAGCCCTAATTGACGACCAGTTGTATTGCAGCTGCAGGGCCTCTAGTCCCAACCAAAAAACCATAGAAGCCCTATATTGGTGTTTTAAAGCCAAGACTGGATGGGACAGTTGGTTTGTATCAGAACCAGCCACCAAAAAGGGCTGGGAATCCTGGGAATCATTGAAAATGCACGGCAGCACACCCATCAAAGCTGGAACCCACATATTCTACCGGAAAATCAAAGGCTCTAACCACTATGATAGAAACAGATTGCTTCTTAATTCCCTTTTGTTTTCATAATTACAGATCAAGTATATTTTAGGGCTGAAACAACCCAGGGTGGGTCTGACCAGTTGGGCCCGTGGTTGAATTGAAATGCCCACAGAAACAGGTCAGGATCCGATCCGGAGTTTAAAATATTGCACTATATACAAACCATGTGGCCTCTTTTGAGGCTTCTTTTTTTGTCCATGGTGCCGATAGCATATATATATATATATATATATATATATATATATATATATATATATATTAGTTGGTCTTTGACAAACAGATAAGAACAATGTAAATAGTATATAGATTATACCAAAAAACAAGAAAAATGTGGCTTTATATTGAAAATATCTTTTTATTAATTATAAAAAGGCAAGAAAAGTAGCTACTAATAGCATGTTAATTCTGCACCCATTACAGCGAAGTTTCACAGATATGTGACCTTGTTACTAGAATTTAAAAAGAAAAAAAAGCATAAATAAACCAGCAAAGGACAAGTACATATCATAGATTCTTCATATCAGTCATTGATACGTCGATGAACATCACACACAAAGAAAATCACATAGGATGCTTTTAGCAAGACTCTGTTAGCCCAACCTGTGAATGTCTCTGGCATGCCTCAGGGAACGGCTATTGATGAAATTTTCCCTGCACCATTTGTTCATGCGTTTCTCAGTTGTTTTCTCTTTACTGTTTGCCAACTTGCTCTTCTCCAAGCACTCTGCAGATGCCCGATATACATTAACCAATGTGACGTGATCTCCCTCTAGACTAGAAAAAAGCTTCCTCGCAGCTCTTGCCTGATTTCAAGGGAAAGTGGTCATCACCAATAAAAATATGATTGTCAAACAAAAAGGAAAGCAATACAAATGTATTGAGATAAGTATCCTCAAATAGGATGCAAATGCAATATTATGCAACTGGACACGTGAACTCGCCAACAACAGTATTTTTCAAACCTGTCATTTGCACGGGCTGAAGGAATGGATGCCATATGGCTGAGGATTATACAAAGTAATTGAATGTTTAACAAACTGATTCAGTGATTCATAAACAGTAATGGCGGCACAAGCCATATGCTAATACCTAAAGCTTTTAGCAATAGGAAAAATGTATTCTTAAGTTGACAAAATCTGACAAAATATTGAAAATACTGCAACTTCATGAATAATCTATCATGTAGATATAGTAAAGGATTGGTCCATTTCAACGATATTTTGGTCATAGTGAGGCAAGTTTGTCCTCCAAGATACTTCATGTTTGTGTCCAACAACACCACAGGTTCCATGAATAGTGTGTGCACACATGTGATAGGACCAGATATGCATACCTCTTCCAACTTTTCCCGAGGGGTGTAAAAGATCGATTCCACGGAGAGCATCGCAACAGTGATCAACATTTCTTCCAAGCAGTTGAATTCACTAGCTAAGATGAGTGCCTTTGAGTACATGGGGTCCAAGGGCAAGCTGGCCATTTGACGCCCAACTGGTTCTGATAGTTTATAATCATCGGTCAGAGCCCCTAGTACAAATAACTGCTCCAAAGATTTCACAATAGCTATCCTGTTCACATCGTCAGAGTCTCAGATGTTGCGATAAGTTATTTAAATGACTTGAGAGTGCATGGTGATTGCTGAAAAACTATTTTACAAGATTGTGAGGCTAAAGCTAGGCATTGACTGCAGAAAATTTCCAAAACATCCGCGGAACATTTGAAGTTCTTCTAAAGATAGCCAAATTTTACTATGCTTCTTGACAGAGGACCTAAGCGATTCAAAGCGAATGGCCATGAAAGTCTTCTTCTCCAGAACAAGTTATAAATAAAAAATAAAGAAAAAACTACCCATAAACTTCAGGCATATGAGATCAAATCATCATCGAATCCTTATCACAACTAATTGGGGTCAGCTACATGAATCTTGTTCTGCCATTCCACTCTATCAAGAGATTTACAAATATCATCTAGTCTCTGGTTGTTTGAAGGATCCCAGTTCCATAGGCTTAAACAGTAACAATGCCACGAAATCTCACATTTCACCAATTCAAATAACAGAAACATTGCTAGGGTATTTACTGCAACTTAATGTTCCAAACAGAACAAAAGGGTCATCGTCGTCATCATAGCCTTGTCCCGGCCATTTGTGATCAACTCACAAGCCCTAATCACCAAGGATTGCCTTCATAAATATTGCATATGCCTTCACATCTAGGGCTATTCTTGCACTGGGTACCAAGTATCGCAGGTTCTTCATGAAAGACAGACTTTTTGAGCTCCCCTGGGATTTTTTCAGTATTTACCCTTAGAATTATTGGGAACTTATAAACAAGTTAAATCTATTTCCTCATTGCCAACCCCAATTAATGAGATAAGGCTTAGATGATGACGATGAAATCTACTTTCTCCAGCGAGAAAAAAAGTGTCATTCCAGCTAAACTCTCTTATAGTTCATGAATTCAAAGTTATTTGGGTTGTCATAAAAGAACATTAGTCATCTAAATGTAATCCATCACTGATGTGCTGGCCAAAGAATGGGTTTCAAAGACGGCGATTTTTATTAGCAATCCCTATCCACTGTCTTGATGGCTTTTTAATTTTTTTCCCCTCTTTATTCATGATTGAATGTTCGTGTTTCTGATAAAAGGAACAATAAAGAAACGAAAAGAACATTGCAAGTAATCTTTTTTTATTCAACTACCATCCATAAACAGGATTTTGTTTTCACCTCGAAGGCTTTTCCATGAAGTCAAACCCGATAATATCATGAATGCCAAGAGCCTTAAGCTGTAGTACAACATTTGAGAGGTTGCACCGCTTGATCTCTGGAACAGTGGAATCCACGAGTTTACTAAATTCACTCTCAGGATATAATCGATAACACTTCCCAGGTCCTTCACGTCCTGCACGACCACTGCATTAAACATGCATGAATCTTCTGTTCAGGAATAGAGGATAAGATCTCAGACAATATGCACAATTAGATAAGCATTGGCTGAAGAAACCATATTTATTATAACTGAAAGTATCAATAATTGTTGGCCTGGTGCTTGGCAAGTAAAAAGAGGCTCAAATGATGCATGGGATCATAAGCATAGGCATATAACAGTTCATTGTGCTGAATGGAAGGGGAGAAAAAACAAGTTCGACATGGTTTCTCAGAAAGCACAGGGAAACAAAAATTGGAAATGAGATGTTCTGTTTATACACCAAACTGCTTGCTATAATGTAAGTATCTGCCAGGAAAGTTTAAATAAATAAATCAATAATGCATGAGATCACAACCGTAGATGAATGGGTGGAATGGGAGCAAAAACAGGTAATATGTGTGTGTGTGTGTGTGTGTGTGTGTGTGTGTGGGAGCTGGAATGGGAGCAAAAACAGGTAATATGTGTGTGTGTGTGTGGGCGTGTGCATGTGCGTGTGTGCGTGTGCGTGTGTGCAGTGTGCACAAAGAGATGCTCTACTGGGAACTGGTTCTCATGGGAACTTCGTGAGAACTTTTGACACATGATGTGGGAACAAAATCCGTTTTTATGGGAACTTCATAAGAACTATTGACATGTGACGTGGGAACAAAATCCAGACAGTCCATTAGCAGAGTCATCTCATGAAACCCCCGGACAGTCCATTAGCTGAGTCACCTCATGCAAGATACGACCATCCACCAATTCATCATGCAATAGATTCTCTTACATTTAACGACTAACTGAAACTTACGGAATCAGAAACCTAATTTAATTATGGAAGAAAACTGACTTGAGAGAAACTCGACTGGTGACTTAAAGAACTCAATCAAGTACTGAAGAAATCGAAAAGTTGCACACAACATAAGAGTTTAGATTCCAAAGCGCCCGCGAGCACGCACAGATCATATGTAGCCTACACGTCCAACACCGTGCAGTGCAAGCACGCACTTACATGGGATATGACCATGTAGTCAAGCTCACCAGGACAAATGGACAAACAATCGCGCGATCTGGACTGTGCAGGTCCAGCAAATATTTCTTAGGCCACCATGCAAACATCATGCCGGTAGGAGGAATCTAACCATATATGTCCAATTGATAATTTGGGCCACTAAATTGTTTGGGCTCATCATGGATATCTTATGTTTCTAAAGAATCACTTTGATCAGATAATCCTAAAGATCCCATCCATGCTTGGAAGATGGAAGAGTACAAAAGAGAAGGCCAACTTATGGATGAACCGGATCATTCGATCGACATGAATTTTAATGCTAGAGCAAGAAATGTATGCCGGACCTAATGGACAGTCTGGATCAATCAAATGGATGTGAAAATACATACATCCAAGTGTCCAGGTGAGCTCACCTACAAGGTAATTTACCATGTAGATTAGTCAACTGCATATGATTATTTGCCAGCATACATACATACATATAGAAGAATGTTTACATAAAATTCTTTGGATGTGAAATTGACATCTAATGAGGACATCTAACCATTCGGAGTGTGCCAGAGGAGGAGGATAGCGACGCAACATTCTTTGTGGCTAGAAGAGTGTTATATGGGGCCCGTGGGGCCCTGATCACATCCCTAGCCATCGTAGAAGACCTCACATGCATGGTTTGTGCATCTTTAAGGCCCCACACTGGAAAGATGCATGTGGGTTGCGTATTGTGGAGTTCTGGACCGTTGGATTGCGCGTATCGAGGTTGTTTGCCCACTTTTGATCGTGACCCGCCTCGATCGTGGATACCTTAAGACTTAGATGTCTTAGTTTTTATTTTTACGTTATTAGGATTTAGTTTATTTTGCGGTTTTATTTTGTTTTATGCATTAAATGACATATACTAGATATTAGGATTTTTTTTTTCAAGAAATCTTTCCTGAGAGCTTTTTTTTTTTTTTTTTTTTTAACGAATTTATGAGACTAGAAAAGAGAAGGGGGGGGGGGGGGGGGGGGGGGGGGGAGCTCTCTCCATGCTATTGCTTCTTAAAAACTTCAAAGTTTCTCTTCTTTCTTTATGTGATTTGAAGGATTCCCCATGTGATTTAGAGATTACGATTGGTTAGAAGCCATTCCTATTCGACAAAAGTACGAGGCTTTCGCTTATCTTCCGTATTCTTCCTTTTTCTCCATCAAATAGGTATTTCTTTCAAGTTTTCACCTTTTCTTCTTCCCCTTTTTCCAAAATCTCTTCCTTTGTTCCTCTTTACATCCTCCCGTATAAATCCAACCCTTAAAGACCCCAAATCCTAGCCAAATTAGCCCACATGTGTGCCCTTACAGCCACACGTGTGAACCCCTATAGTTGGCCATACGGCCCACCCTTCATCCCATTGATTCCTTCTTGCTTCCACATCAAAATCGCCCTTGAACCCCATACCTTAATCCTAACCTAAACCCTAGATTCCTAATTTTCCTAATTGGCCCTAAATTCCAAACATCCAACCATCCAAATCCCCAATTCCCTTCTATTAAGATCCAAAGCCTCAAATACCTTTACCAATTAAGCAACCTAAGCCTTAATTTCACTTTTCCCCAAATCACATGAACCCTGGGTTGGCCTAAACCCTAATTGAGCAAACCCTAGGTAGTATTAGCTTTCTCTTTTTGGAAATTAAACTAATTCCTATGCTAATTGGATGTTCCTACATCCATAAGATCCCATCTTTTAGTATTTAATGATCATGCATTGCGTAGTTTGATATATGTGGCCTGAACTTCTCATAGTTGCATGCTTGATTCTTGATATATTTGATGATTTAGCATAGTTTGTGAATTTTGATCATTTGGATTAAGTTGCTGATTGATCTCGCTTAATTATTTATCTACATGCATGAGTCTTGCATCAACATCCAAACCTAATCATGTGCCCAACACACTCATGTGTATAGGAATTGTGCATAAGGTTGGTCCCACAACGAAGATCGCATGACACAAAAAATGAGACCAGTCCACTCAAGCAGGCCACAAATGTATGATTATATCTTAATAGTCTTTTTTAAGAGGCATATTTAAACATTCCATTGCTTTTGACTTTTCTCAGTGGCCCCAATTGATGAGTGAAACTGGCGATCTGCCTGATTTTCATACTGGGTTATCTTCCTGGAGGGGCCCACCTTATGCATGATTCAGATGTCCTACTGACATTAAATGTGGGAGTATGAGCTGGGTTGGACATAAGTTCATGTCCAACAAATTATATCTGAACATTCATGTTCAGAGATTACGCATAAATATATGGGCAAGATCCCTCCCTGGATAGTTCACCACCATTTTATAAAATGGCAGCGACTCAAAATCCCTCACATGTGGGGAAGAAACAGCAGACGGTTTCAAAATGCGAGAACTTCAGCTTTTGAGGTTTTTAGTAAGACCAGCTCTTTGTTGTGGAATGTGCTTCCTCCGGCAACAGAGTCTTGTAATTTTTCTTTCTCCTTGAGTTGTAGGTTCGTGTTGTGGTTGTTGCGCCATCTTGGCACCTTCTTTTTAATAAAAAACCAGTTATCTTAAAAAGAAGAAAGAAAAAGGGAAAAAAAAAAAAAACCCTCACATGACACACTCATATATGGCGATCCAAACCATCTAAATTATGGGCCTCGTTGTGGATGTAGCATTTGTCAATTCTAACCATCTAATTGATGGCTATCAAATGGATGGTTAAAAGTAAAATAGTGAGTGCTCGAAATTCCATGGGCAAAAAACCAAATGGTTACTATCACCTTCTCAGCATAATTTTTGGGTTGGGTCAGAGACTTGGATGGTTTGGATCATTAAAAGAAAGTGTGTCACGTGTATGTTGAATGAACTATCATAGAAGTCCAGCCCTACATACATACATACATACATACATGTGTGTGTGTCCAGTACACCTACCTCCGCTGAAGAGCTTGTGCTTTTGAGGTTGGGATGATTATCAGTGCTTCCATCCCTGTGAGTGGGTTGTAAGAACGAGCTTTCACCAATCCGGGATCTATGACATACTTGATTCCAGGGATTGTTATTGATGTCTCAGCAATATTTGTTGCCAATATGACCTAACAACCAAGCACATATTAGGCACTGCACCATGTATAGACAATTTAATTTAAGTACATAACAAGGACATGCATTCAGGAAAAGTGCAGAAAGTTGGACATGGTTGGACACATTGTAATTTCTAGTTTTAAGTATTATATGCAAGTTAATGTTTTTCCATTTATCCGAAATTACACATCATCATCATCATCATCTAAGCCTCATTCCAACTAACTGGGTCAGCTACAAGAATCCTTTTCTGCATGTCACTCTATCAAGGGCCATAACTTCAATTAGAACATAAGTCATTAAGTGTTTTCTTCCTACCTCCACCCATGCTCTTCTGGGACTTCCACTTGCCCTTCTAAAGGCTTCAACTTGTACCAACTCACTCCTAACCAGCACAGTTCTTGGTCTCTGTTGCACACGACCAAACCATCTAAGTCTACTTTCCCTCATCTTATTACCTATTGGTGTGCTACTCTAAATTCCCTCGAATGCATTCATTTCTAATTCTATCCTTATCACTCGTCCATCTAAACATCTTCATTTGCAGCTACAACTCATCCTATGGACATGTTGTTCCTTAACTGCCCAAAATCCTGTCCCATCAAGCATGGCTGGTCTTATAAACATCCTATAAAACAGACATACTTGTTTTTTAATGGTTCCAAATAAACATAAGATTGATAAAAAGAAAAGTACCAATCTCAATGCCATAAACACTGCAAGAAATTCCATAAAAACGGATTAAATGTTGGAAGAAATTGTACCTACATGAATTTCATCAGATTGCCAATATGAAAACCAAATACAAATACACAGTATGGGCATGACCTATGGCTTTTACACAATCTTGATGAATTAGATATGAATATGATACACAACCTACTTCAAGTATCTAGGTTAAATCATCGCTCTCCAAAATATCTTAGAACCGACCAAAAGAGTAATAGAAAAAGAAGAAGAGTTGTGACTTTATAGATAGTGAAAGTACTCTCAATCTAGAGAGAGAGAGATAGAGAGTTGACATATAATAAAATACCTACTTCCAGATAAAGAAAATACAAAATACCATGAAATTAGAAGAGGTCCCCTGGTGTATGTTCTTTGTGGATGACATAGTTTTGATTGGCAAGATGAGGGAGGGGTAAACGTGAAGTAAGAACTATAAAGGGATGCTGTAGAATCTAAAGGTTTTAAAATCAGTCAGACTAAAACAGAGAACACGGAATGCAATTTTTAGTAACAATAGAGAAATTAGTTAAGATTGTTGACCAAGAAGTACCCCATATTGACAATTTTCAATATCTTGGGTTGATAATTCATGAGACCGGAGAGATAAAAAAGGGATGTTGCTCATGGAATTAGAGCTAGGTAGATGAAGTGAACATGTCACCGGAGTTAAACGTGATCGTTGTATACCAATCGAGTTGAAGGAGAGATTTTATAGGATAGTTATATGACCAGCCATGCTTTTCGGAATAGAATGCTGGACAGTCAAGGAACAACATACTCATAGGATGAGTCATGTGTAGCTTAAATGAGAATGCTGAGATGAATGAGAAGCACAATGAGGACAGTAAATTGGAAATGAATGCATTTCAGGGAACTTAGAAGTAGCACCGATAGGTAATAAGATGGGGGAAAGTACACTTAGTAGGTTTGGCCATGTGCAACAGAGACCATAAACTACATCCGTCAGATGGAGGGAGTTGGTGCAAGTTGAAGCCTCTAAAAGTGCAAGGGGAGGCCCCAAAGGACATGGGTGTAGCCGTGTAGGTAGTAATGGAAGAAGAAGAAGACATGATTTAACTGAGGATATGGCCATTGATAGAGTGGATTAGCATAACAAGATTCATGTAGCTGACACCAATTAGTTGGTATAAGGCTTAGATGATGACAACAATAACAGCATACAGTGCTAGGATGCCAACATCAGAAGAATACTCTGTCCCCCCCCCCCCCCCCCCCCCCCCCAAAAAAAAAAAAAGAAGCAGAAGTTCATAACACTAAACATATATTTATCCCCCTAATTGTATGCTGCCAGAAAAAGAACAATAAGATATATCAATAAAAAGCTACCTTACGAAATCCAGATGGGGCTGGCCTGAAAACTTGCATTTGCTGCTCTGAAGGAAGAGATGAATATATAGGAACGGTTGAAATCTTTTGACTACCTTCGGGTAATTGTTGCATCCGCTCTTGGACAAGTCTTTCCGCAGATTCAATCTCTTCTTGCCCAGTCAAAAATACAAGTATATCACCGGGACCCTCCTCCAAATGAATCTAACACACAGAAGTAGAAAGGAATGGTCACAACCACCATAAATTTATATAAAGAGTATCACTACCAAATTGCATGGAAACAAGGTTCTAAGAAAACGAACCACAAAGAAAGTTTTGAAAATTGACTGAGTACTCAAAACCTCACCAACTTGACTAGACTTGATCAAGAGTCAAGGGGGAACTCAGTTTTTAAATATCAAGAAATTTTAACTCAAAAAAAAGAAGAAGAAGAAGAAGAAGCAAACTACAACATATTGTTAATGAATTTATAAACTCAAACTTGGGCTCTTGTTGAACCCTAATCAAGTTTTTTTGCCAACTTTCCAAATGTCTGTTTCTTGTGTTACAAAGAGGAGGAAACAGTGGATCATTTGCTAATTCACTGTCCGTTTCCGATGGACATCTGGTGGAGTGTGCTGCGTATGGCGGGTAGTTCCTGAGTGATGCCCTTGTCTTTGGATCCTCTTATGTGCATGTGGCATTCGGATGTGGGGGGGGGGGGGGGCGGGGGGGGGGGGGGGGGGGGGGGCCGAAGAGGAAATGGCGGTCGATCTTTATGGCCGTGATCTAGGCGGTTTGGGCGGAGCGAAACAACCGGGTGTTCAGAAATCAGAGTGCCTCCTCGATCGTCGTTTTGTCCAAAATCCTAGCTTTGTTTCTTGACTGTGCCCCCCCCCCCCCCCTTTTGTATCTGGCTGGTGGGCCCCTTTCCACCCTTGCAATAAATTCTCATCTTTCAAAAACAAAAAACTTTCCTGGGCAATGCAGACAATGTGGAAACTGAATACTAAGTATATGATGGTTATAGAAGACGAAACTGTCAAGTACCTACCTGAAAAATAGTAATTAAGGCTGCATCCAAGTAGTCTGGCTCAGCATGATAAGTATAAAGTATATCTACAGGGTGTTGTCGCCCTTGAATATGAACAGCTCTAGCACCACCAAAATACTCAGAAAAACCTCTTGCATCCAAACTAGCAGACATTATAATCAACTTTAGAGGAGGAACTTTCGGACCCTGGCATGCCTTTAGATGACGAAGGCATCGAGCATTGTCTTCTTTATCAGTCACTCTCCCATTGTGAGCATTCATCTTCCCAGAATTTTTTTGTTGAATGGTAGATCGTGACCTTGCATTTTGTACATTTTTCAACAGGCCTAGCAAAACATCAGTATGGACTGTTCTCTCATGAGCTTCATCAACAATGATGACAGAATACCTAGACAACAAAGGATCCAGTAATGCTTCCCTGCAAAATTTGAAATCATAAATTAGTCAAAAACTAACTTGCAGATCTTCATATTTCAATTGAAAAAGGCTAAAAACCCTAATCATCATGATTCATGACATCTCCATCAAATTGAAAGAGTCAAGAATAATACTGAAATGTTGTTACAACCAGAAATCAGTAGACAATAAGATTTGTGAGAATGCAACAAAATTCATGAGAAAGAAGAAGAAGAAGAAGAAGACGAAAAGAACACTTCATGCCTGACTGATATATTAACTATATATTCAATGTAGAACAATCCAACTTATCTTTCAATAAAATAATAATAACAATAATAATAATCCAACTTCTAAACAATTGGTGTCCAAGGTCCATGATCGGCCAGTTAAAATTGTCACTTGCTGCAATTGTCAATAACTAAAGAAAATTGCCAGCAACCACCACGCCAATGATCAACCTACAGGATTTCTGATAAACTTTCCTGCCCTTTTGATGTATGGTATCCTCGGAGTTAAAGGACCCAATAATCATCCCATATGACCCAATTGGGACTGCATCAATTCCTGCTAGTTAGGAAAAACTCGTGCTCAAGTTTGGATCTCGGTACACATCCACTGGCACAGACAACCTTTGTAACGTGTCACTTTTGGCTTTTGCTAGAAATTGATGATGCAGGCCCACCCATCGACTTTGCTGGAAGCTGATGATGCAGGCCTACCCATGATCCCATATCATACCACATTGTTACTGCCTTGATCTTCATCTTCTCATGAGCCGAATATGTTGTCTTGTCCTTCACCCAACTTTAATTTTCAATTGTTTGTTCCATCCATCATTGAGTGATTGATGTGTCCACATCTGCTTCAATGTACACCTTATTGACCATCATTGATCCATTGTTGACAAATCCATTGATCCACTCATCATCCTCATCATCTATTAATCATCTTCATTTGTGATGTCATCTTAGACACTACTAACAATGGATCTTTGATTTGTTCTTTGAAATTCTTAAATTTTTAGGAGCCGCAAAAAATCTTCTCATCACTGATGCTAAAGAACAGACAATGCAGGCAATCTGAAGATCCATCCATCAATTCTTCAGTTAGCAATATCACTGCAAGAACACAACTGGAAGAAAACAAAAATGATTACATCTGTTTACCATCTAATCTTCTTGTTTCGCATCAGCCATTGACTGATCTGCTAATTTGTTGAAGTTATTTTGGACCATGAGGGGCAAGAAATGGAGATATTGCTCGTAATTTTCGAGGAAAGAAATATCTCATCTCCCCCATCTTCTTCCGACTTTCCAATTTCTTTTCCCAAGGCACTCACAGGACTTCTAGAGCTGTATCAACCATAGAAGCGCATGCCCAAGCAATCCAGTCGCTACAAGGTCCAGCATCTTATTCCATTAAAGGGATTGACCAACATTCACCAACAAACGAATGAAATTCTCCAGATGCAGATCCCCTTAAAACTCAGCCATTTTAATTTTTACCCCTTCAGTAGAGTCACGACTAACAACTCAAGATCCTCCAACCAGTCACCTCTTCTGCCAAGGTGGTGATCAAATGGAACACCATAAAAGATCGTAATCCTCAAATTCCATACACTTGCCTTTTCCTGGTCCACGAGGAGGCTCTCCTTGGTGTTTTATCGATGGTGCCAACTTATTCAATCTATTCAATATTTCTTTAGTTAACTCCTAAAACTTGATCTTGCCTTCTACTCCATTGTATTTCTCTCTATCTCAGCCATAGATGACAAAGATGCCCATGGATAAACTTGCTCTTATGGAATATGATGTAGGGTAGTAGGGTGTTTGTTGGAAGAGAGAACAGAAGATAGATCAGATTTCTGCATTCCCAACAAAGAATTCAAGAGATTGATGATTTCTAAGATTTTCCCCTCTACAAGAGTAGTTCTACATGAGGGGAAAAAACTCAAATTTGATTCAGTATTTCATGCCATATGGCATCTATAAAACCATACCCTAACCTAAATTGATTCTTAGCCACTAAACTCTAGTAAATCTCAACCTTGATTATCCCTTAAAATGATCCTATTTGTAGGTTACTATAAATTGTTGTAGCAACTAATCAAGCATTTTTCCAGTGATGCCAAAAAGAGTAAAAGAATCATTACAGATTGATGCCCCTGACACCAATTTGACTAGATTTCTGTTATCCTAATTGTGCCCCTAAATACATTATGAATGAACTACAAGAATTTGTTAAAGCTACGTGTTTTTTGTTCATATCTACTCTTGAAATATATTAACAAAAACATGTCCAAATACCCACCATATCTACAGAAACCTCTTACCCTTCTACCACCATTATTGTCCTCACAAGAACTCTTATTGATTCTACTATACAAGTCTTTCCCCACCCATCTTACTCTTTTCTCCTCCCCGTAACACTAGCTCTTTGATCATTTCACTCTCTACATCTACCATTTCCCCTTTACCCTTGTCCCACCTAATAGTCATTGTGTTCCATGTATCCTAATTTACTTCAATTTGTCAATATACTTTACCATTTTCTAATAAATAACTCAGCCGATTTCTGCATTGACTCAATTTAGTAGTCTTGCCCAGGCCTTCTGTCTATCTAAGAGGCAGCTTTTTAGTATTGACACATAAATGCTGAGAGTACCATCAACAATAGATTAGATAAAGCTTTAAAGTTCATGAAATGTATAAGTAGATCTATAGTGTAATCATTTCATAAGATCACCTTAGTAAAAGCCCATCAGTCATGTACTTGATCCTTGTGGAGCTGGAAGTTACATCATCAAATCTAATTGAATACCCAATTTTTTGGCCTAACTCCACTCCGCATTCTTCTGCTACGCGTTTTGCAACAGTAACAGCGGCAACCCGACGTGGTTGCGTGATCCCAATAACTCTTCCATCATGACAGAAACCCCCATTGCATAAAAATTGTGGCAATTCTGCAGGGAACATAATCGAAATGAGCAATACTCATGTATCATAATTTCCAATACATTGTCAAGATTCCATATGGAGAAAAAGAGGTCAAATAAGGTGAATTAGAGGAATGCCCACCATATTTCTTTTCTTTTCTTTTCTTTTTTCTATAAATAAAGAATGCTTGTGAGACGGGTTGTAATTTGCACATGTTTTTTGTCTACCTTTTCTAGAATGCCACTTAGGTGGCTTAGAATTTCACTGCAGGAACACAACTGGAAGAAAAAAATTGGAAAAATATACTTTCATAGGATGTTTATCTTTCAAAAAAAAAATATATATATCATAGGATGTTTATCAGTAATCTAAATATGCAGTTTAGGATGTCTTTGGAGTTTGGACATACACTCCAACAACTTATCTAGCCAAGAAAGTTTTGAGGCCATTCACCACTGCAAAAGGCAATGTATTTGGAAAGGCACAGAAAGCCTCAATGTCATAGGGTGGTAGACCGCTTTTCCACCCTAAATCAATCTGCATGTTTCATGTAGGAGATGAAACAATCAAGATATCAATTTTGGGTGGAACACATTCTCAAGGCACCCAAGCGCAGCGTTAAGGTTTTGAATGGTCTAGAAAGCTTAAAATTCAGTGAATGTTAGCGAGAGAAAATCAAAAGGTTCTAGGTAAGCTCTAGGTAAGCATGATGTGAGTGAATGTTAGGACGTGTTTGGTTGACACTGAAAAAATCATTTTAATGGGTTTTTTTCTGATGGGTGTGACAGGTGTTGTCAAAACCTGTCGGAATTTCTACCAATAGTTCAGCTTGCATACACTTCTGCAGCCCAACTGTTTTTCTGATGGGCCGGATTATCCAGTTGAGGCCCTTTAACATGATGGTGCTTCCTATGGACAGTTCGGATCCCACACACGTGTTAGTCTGTGACACATTCATAAACGTTAGAGAGGTAGAAAAGCACTACCTCCCCCTAAGGATTTTTGCAAAAACACCAGGAAAACTCTTGTTCTCGCATAGCAGTTGTGTGACTAGAGATAAACCCAACTATCTTCGGGTGTCACCCGAAGATGCCCTTAGGGAACTTATAAGTTGCTTTCGCAAGGATTATCTCAAAGGATGAAATTGGAGGTGATTGCTACTCATGTGGTGAAAGGGACTCAATAAACATGAACAAGCTTGGGCGTTCTTTCTTTCAAAATCACATTATAATTCATTTCATTTTATTTTTCTTCATTTTCATTTGATAAGGAAATGAAAGCTAAGATCACTAAGAAGCATAATTTCATCACATGTCATACAAAACCATCGTTCTTTTACACCACTGAACCTTCTAGGAAACCACCGCAACAATACAAACAACAGATTCGTGAGTCATAACAGTTATTCTACTCAAACATGGCTGAATTTTTAAAGGGACAAGATCAAAAGGTACAACGAATGGTGGATGTACACACTAGAAAGCATAGAAAACTTACGTGTCGTTTTCCCGCTTCCCGTTTCACCAACTATTATTAGAATGTCATTCTTCCTCACTTCCTCCACAATTCTTTTCTCAACTGAAGAGAACCAACAATTAAAATTTTGTCACTTAAACAATGAAGAAACCCCACAAATTCTTTAAAAAAAACACACACATTTAAACATCCATTCAATTAGTAGAAGTACAAGAAGTAGCTATCGTTGTGTAAATTATCATCAGTGGGACTTGTCTGTCACAAACATACAAGTAAAAACTTTGAGCCCAACATTCGAAACCACATGCATGGTAGGTGCTGATGAGATCTGGACCATTCATTGGGTGGACCCTGCAATGCAGGGCCCATACCTCAAGAATGAAACTGCCGGGCAATCCTAACCATCTACTCGTTGCCCTACAAATGAGCACTAAACGCACACAAAAAAGTACACGGGCATATAAGCATGTAAGCAACAGTCCATAATCAACGGACCAAAATTTTTTGTTTAGAGGGATGCAATCATCTGAAAGGTGTGATTTTCTAGCTTTGGACAATCCACTGTAAAGCCAGCATGATGAATGATTCGGACCTCGTACAAGTTCACCTCGTTCAGGTTTTTGGAGCTCAGACATGATTCCAATGTCTCTGTTGCAGATTGACAATCGTTGTGCCCATTATTTAGTATTTACTCTCCATGAATGGTAATAATACAAGTAAAAAGGGAAAAGGGTGCATCTATCAACCAGAATGGGTGTAGATATCAATTCCATTGTCATGTACTCAAATGATTTGCAACATATACACATACCTGACGCAATTGGCAGTGATTTCTTCTGTTGGGCGATCAGCTGCTTCCTGGGAAGCAGCAAAAATTCAAAGTAAAGTTCAGAACAGAATTAACAGAATTGTAAGTGTGCTTTGCTCACTAGAGATGGACAGAGGCTTCTCAGCCCATCCGGTCCGTTCATTGGGCAGAGCATGCTTTGAGCATGCACTTGGACCAAATATCTGGCCCATCCACTCATCAGACAGGCCGGACTTGCACGAAGAAAAAAGGGACCATCGGGAGAAAGAACGACGATCGGCCTATATCTAACATACACGTGTGGCCTAACCGATGAGCTGACTGGTCGGATTCTTTGGGGCCAGGTCATGCTAATAGAACGTGCCCTACACGATGGACGGCCAAGATCAAGCGAATGAGCACCGCAGGGAGTAAACACTACAGAAAAATACGAAAAAAAGGAAACCCTAGAAAAGAGTGGAGACTCCAGCAATGAGATGAGATGAGGTTTTGAGGTTTTTTTTTTTTTTTCGTATACCTTCGGAGAGAATCGTCTCTGAAGTCGGCTTGGGACTTTTTGCCGAGGTGAGGGAGTTGGGAAGAAGGAGAAGAAGCCATGGAAGGCATCTTCTACTGAGAGGCGAGAGTGAGAAAGGGCCGACTACTTGCTGACTATGAATAGAGGAGCGAGGGAAGCGGATTGCGTACTGAGTAAGCGTGCGGAGTAAACTCTGTGGGGCCCACAGTGATTTACGTATTTTATCCACTCCGTCCATCCATCTTAACAGAGCATTTTAGGTATGATGCCAAAAAATGAAGCATATAAAAATCTAAAGTGGACCACACCACAAGAAATGTGTAAACTGAATGTCTACCATTGAAAAATTCTCGGAGGACACAGAAGTTTTGGATCAAGCTGATATTTGTGTTTTCCCTTCATCCATATCCATGTGATCTTATGAACAGGTTGGATGACAAATAAACATCACTGTAGGCCTGGGAAGGTTTCAACGGTGGAAATCATTATTCCCACTGTTTTCCGTGGCATGGTCCACTTGAGATTTGGATATAATTAAATTTTGGGCTCAACCACTAAAATGAGCTGAAAAAACATATGGACGGAATAGATAAAGCACATACATTCTAGGTGGGCCCAACAGAGTTTACTCCGCACGATAAGAGCGTGCGGAGTTACTCCGCACGCAATCCGATTCCGTGCGTGTTCGAGTTGTAAACGAAAGCGGACGGCGCGACATGGGTGAGACCCCGGAACCAGCGATGTGGGTGGGACCTGAACCTATAGCCCACCTGGATGTGTTCTTTGTAAATACATGCCGTCCATCTGCTTTTCTATATTATTTTTTACTATGGTACCAAAATTGAAGAAGATGAAAATTTTGGGTGGACTACAACATAAGAAACACTGATTAATGACCATTAAAAACCTTTTGTGAACCACAAAAGTTTTCTATCAACCTGATGTTTATCTTTTCTTTTCATCCCTGTCTACGTGACCTTATCAACAGATTGGATGGTCAATAAACATTACGGTGGACTTCAAAAAGTTTTCAATGGTCAAGGTTGAATGAGAACTGTTTCTTGGGGTGTGGTCCACCTAAAATTTTCATCTACTTCATTTTTGGGAATGCATCCTAAAATAACATAAAGAAATAGATGGACGGCATGGATTTACAAAGAACACATCCAGGTGGGCCCTATGTTCAGGGTCCCACCCACATCGCTGGTTCGAGTCTCACCCAAGTCGCGCCCGAAAGCGGTGTGACTGCCGCACCCGCCATCGGGGATATCCCGGCGGCACGACCCCATGGGGCCCACCACGATATTTGTGTGTTATCCACACCGTCCATCCATTTTTCCAGTTCATTTTAGGGCATGACCCCAGAAATGAAGCAGATCCAAAGCTGAAGTGGACCACAGCAAAGGAAAGGTTACACAAATCGAAAGGGTAAACACAAATAGGCCCGCGGTAGCTGACCTTAAGTTACGAGGAAAACCCATAGTCCAACGAGCCTAGGTACAGTTCCTCAAATCTGACTTGAGATTGGAACTGACAACCTCTAGGACGACCTGACGACCTGCCGAGATCTTAGGCTTCAACAAAGAAAATAGGCGAAAGATCTAGAGAATCGTCGGGGAATATAGGAACATCTCCCATAACTACGGAACGGCCCAAGAATCGTACTGATCCGAGAATCCCTCCTCCGAAATCACGACTTCAAAAAGGGAATACAACTCCACAACCTAAGTCTATAAATGGATGCGTTCTCTTCATTATTAAGGTACTATACAAAAACTGATCTAAAAAGAGATATTTAATCTTTCAAGATCCAACTAACTTAGGCATCGGAGGGCTAACGGCTGGACCCCAGCCACCCCCTTTAGCCTTTCCTTTGTGCTCTACAGGATCTATGAAACCTTCAGTTCAGATCCAGACCGCATACCTGCAGGAGATCAATTGCATCCATCTGTCCAAGTTGGAGGTCACCTCATTTCATCTGTTGACTAGTTGGAGGTCACCTCATCTCGTCTGTTGACCAGTTTTCAGCATCAACAGGTACTACCAGACCCTATGTAGAGCTCATGACCGGCTAATGTGTGGCTAGTGCTGAATGGTATAGAGTAGACGTGACAAGCTTGCGTCAAGCTTGCTAATGTGGCAAATATCTTCTGAATGCAGATTGGCCAGTGACCCCAACACCAGCCCTAGGGCTGGTGTCAAAGTTGTGTGGGCCCCACCATGATGTATATGTTTTATCCACGTTGTCCATATATTTTTCCACCTCATTTTAGGGCATGGGCCCAAAAATGAGGCAGATCCAAATCTCAGGTGGACCACACCATAGGAAACAGTGGGAATTGAATTCTCACAGTTGAAAACTTCTTGGAGGTCATTGAAGTTTTGGATCAAGCTGATATTTGTGTTTTCACTTCATCCAAGTTTGTGTGACCTTATCAACAGGTTGGATGGCAAATAAACATCACGGTTGGCCCTGGGAAGTTTTTAAGGGTGGACATTCAATCAACATTGTTTTCCTGGAGTGCGGTCCACCTGAGATTTGGATCTGCCTCAATTTTGGGCCCATGCCCTAAAATGAGGTGGAACAATGGATGGACAGCGTGGATAAAACACATACACCATGGTGGGGCCCACACAACTTTGACAACAGCCCCGCGGCTGGTGTTGGGGTCACTAGTTAATCCGTGTCCATATCTTCTAACAAGGTGTTCTGCACAGACATGACACAGTAACTTCCACATCAAGCCTGTCCCAAGCTTTGCACAAGTTCAGGTAATACCTAATCCGTGTCCACACAAATATCAGCTTGATCCAATACTTCTCCCACTTAAGCAAGCTTTCAACCGTAGGCATTCAATCCCACTGTTTTCAAATAGTAAGTTAAAGATTTGGAGCCCCACGTGGATGTATGTCTTATCCACACCATCCATCAGTTTTCTAGGTCATTTTTAGGGATGAGTCCAAAATTGAACCCTTCCTAGGTCACCATTGAAGCCTTCCCAAGCCCCTGATGTTTATTTTTCATCCAACGTGTCCATAAGGTCACAAATTTCAGCTTGATCAAAACCTACTATGATCCCCAAAAAGTTTTCAATAACATGACTAGAGTAAAAGCCACAGTGGCATCCTAGGGTGAAACACAAATAACACGGTGATTGCATGGAGAAAAAAAAAGTTCATCATCTTACACCTATTGATAATCCTTGATTAGACCAAAGTAGACTTTATGAGTTTCACCATCAATGTCATGAGTCTAGGGCCCATTGTGTTGTGTACCAAAAAAATGAAAGAAAGAAAAAAAGAATGAAAAAAAGGAAAAAAAGAAAAAAAAAAAGATGATGGTTGGGGTGTCTAGCACATGCGGCGTGTACAACAGCTTTATTGCGCATGCATGCATGTTTAGCAAAACTTTCTAGCCAAACACATTAGTTACATAATTATGTAGTTTTTCAAAAGTTAAATGCTCTAAAAATCTTATAAATTAGCAAATCCAAACAAGCCATTAGATAGCAAAAGCTCGAGTCCTGATTAACACAATTAAAAGCCACTGCACATGTGGAACTAGCCGGCTTACCGTCGCCATGGTTATGAACTTTGAAGATTGGTAATCATTGGTGGGCCATGCACGAGTATGCTCGAACGACTGAATATGATCTTCCTTTTTTTTTTTTTTTTGTCACCAAGCAAGAGCTATTGAAAATTTTACCAGATTAAAGAGATGTGCTCAAACACATTTAGTTATGAGTTCAACTAATTGGTGAGTGGGGCTGACTATGGTGATTGTATGACATCCCACCTATTAGAGAAGGTTTTCCCACTGAAAATTGGAAGCCTGGAAAATCAGGTTGATCCAATGATGAAGATGAAAAATACCACATGAATGTGGAGTTTTTTCCTTTACGGCCTATTTGAAATGTGGGATTACGTGGCATTAGGTGGTATGGAATTGCATTTGGTATTGTACAAATTCCATCTGGCATTTGGAATTGACAGGTATGATTGGATTATTCCAAGTATCATATATTGCGTCCCAAAAGTAGATACTAGGCAGAGTTTCAATGAATTTTGAAATCCACTACATTGGTGGGCCGTACATTGATGCTTGTGTTTTATCCATGCCGTCCATCTACATATGCCCTTTACATGTAACATTCGAGTTGCATATGCGTATTGGTGACTGACATCAAGCGTGAATGTTTTTCTCGAAGAAAGATTTTAATTGCAAACTTGAGACTAGACCATCAAAATACCATATTATTTCCAGACATGCAATCACTGTGCAATAATAGTGCTAATTCCAGCTAATGCAATTCCATTCCATTTAATCCAGTCAGCCAAACAGACCTATAGTTGCTCATGGTTTTCCATGTTGCACCCAACCTGATAGTTGGACTGACCTGATTTTTGGGACAAACCATTTTCATGATGGGACAACTTTGTTGGACAGCTAGGTGTCATACAAACTCCATGGTAGTTGCTTCCGCCAGCAAGTTGCGGAGTACAACTAGCGTGTGAGTATTTCTCAAACCTAAACACATCTCAAGATAGTGGTTTTACGATGATCCTTGCAGCTTGGTAGCCCATTTATCATAGAGCCACCAACATGGACCACCGTTTTTATGCCTAATTAGCAGAGGCCTGCCAAATCTAGATAGATCTATTATGATTGCTAATCCATGCAGAGTGTGAACTAAAATTTTATTTCAGAAAACATCCGAATTACACAGGGAAGAGAAAAAGAAGCAAGACTACACTCTGCTGCCCACACCATGTGTGGGAATTTGGCAAGAAGACTTGCCATGTCAACCGCTTGTTGGAGAGTCTGACGGATACCACTTGGAATCACCTTATTTGGACACTAATTGATTGCCCAAAAGTGGGCTCAAATTCATTGTCGTTCATCTATACTCTGTCATTTGCAAATCCGATGAAAATAATTATAATCCCCTCGTTATACGTCTAATTTGGGTGATCTTGCATTTATTGAAAATGTAATTTGATGAACTTTTAGATGGCTTTGGAATCACCTCATTTGGAAATCATTTGATTGCCCAAAAGTGAACTTCATTTTCGTGGGATCCACAACTTTCATGGAGTTATGGCAGTTAAAAAATACTCAGAAGCTCGCTGAAATGGAGGGAATGACGTCGAATACATATCAGAAGCTTGTCAAAGTGGATCCCACAGATGTGGCAATGCTCCTAGCAACCAAATGGTCTCCTCATGAGAAAAAAGAAAGAAAGAAAATGTCAAATGGCCTTTCTTGCAGAAGGGACCCGTCTATTGAACTAATCCCATGTCTTATGTGAGGTCCATTGGATAGTCTTGGAGTAAATCTAAGCCATCTACATGAAAGATGTTTTAATTTCATGCCATCTGTTCAAGTTTGAGGGCAAAACTCATCATGGATGGACCACATTAGAAAAAATAGTTAAGAATTAACTTACAATGTTATCGCAGGTGTGGGCCACATAAAGCTCCAAATTTTTTTTTTTTTTTTTAAATGACCCACTTGTGGGTTCACGGATGTTCAATTAAAGTGAACGGGCTAGATCGACTGAGGGGTGGCCCCAACAATCGATTTTGTGGGGCCCACACCCAATTCTCAAAAGGCCCTCCCTTGAGTTTCGCAAAAAGTTGTTGATGTACGAGATGTATGGTAGAGGGGCATTTTGGCTAAGTGAAAATTCAAACAGTACTTAGGAGGCTAGATAAATAAAAAGCTCTGACAAGGGGGTCAACGTCACAAATGACATCATAAATTAGGGCTTTTTCAACTATTGACCCACATTCGTCCATCTTGTGCCACTCGAGAAGGACGTTGTCTATTTTACATCCATGCAGTCCATTTAAATTCACCAGCTGATTTTAGGAATGAGCCTAAAACATGAGGTAGATTGGAGGCCAACTGCCTGTGCCAGTGAAAGTTTGTGGTCCGCCTAAGATTTGGATTTGCCTCATTTTCTGGACCATGCCCTAAAATGAGCTGCTAAAACGGATGAACGACGTTGATATACAATGAGATGGCCCCATGATCCGAGCCTTGCCCACTAAGTTGTTACCCTGCTGCACCTAATCCTGCCACAAGAACTACCTTTGTAAATAATAGCGTGCTTTGGCAAACCCTGGGCATGATACTCTAGCCCAAGTAGAGCTAGGCACAGGTTGAGTCAAATCGGCCGAACCGTTCAGACTTGATTCGAAACTGTCTGATGGTCTGAGTTGGCTAGGGTCAAGTATTAAATCTTGTATCTGAATCTTACTCGAGTCGGTCCCGAATTATCTTTAAACCCGATCGACTCGACCAGGATTTGAACCGAACCTACCCGAAACCAGACCCGATTCGGTATCGGGTATATAAGTAACTTAAAAAAAAAAACACCAGCCCATATTTACCCAAACCCATTTACCCTACGACCCTACTCGAGCTGTGCTTGCTCCCTCCTCTCCTCTGGTTGTTATCGTTCGCACCCAGCTCCCATTCCGGTGTCATCCTGCACCCGTTCCAGCATCGTCCGCACTTGTTCCAACATCGTCTGCTCAATGGTGATGCTCGATAGCCATTGGCTCTCCAAATCCCACTAATCAAAGGTATTTTTGTGGCCCACCCAACTCTATTTCATGCTTTTCATATATTATTGTGAAATAAATTTGGGGGTTTTGTAAAATTGTTATCGAATAGGGTTTTTGTATAAATTTGGGGGGGGGGGGGGGGGGGGGGGGGGGGGTTGGAATGGATCGAGTGCTTGTATGGTTGGAATGGGTCGGGTTGTTGACTATGGTCAGATTGTCTAGACTAGCTATGGTCAGATCGTCCAAGCTGGCTCAAGTTGAGCCATTTATAGACCCTTGAACCCTTTATAAGCTCGCTCGGGATGAACCATTTTTAAATCCCTAAACCCTAAACAGGGTTGGCTCAGGATGTGACCTGGCTAGCTTGGGCTGAACCATTTCTAGACCCTTAAACCATTTACAAGGCATGCCTGGCTAAGCAATTTTTAAATCCCTGAACCCTAAACAGGGTTAGCTGGGGTGCGGCTTCGTTGGCTTCGGCTGAGCCATTTCTAAACCCCTAAACCCTAAATAAGGATGTTTTGGGCTGAGCCATTTCTAAACTCAAAACCCTAAATAGGGTTGGATCGGGTGCGTCCTAGCTACCTAACTTGGACTAAGCCATTTCTAAACCTCTAAACCTAAACCCTAAACCTTAACCCTAATCCTAATCCAGAACCCTAAACTAAAACTAAATCTCTAAACCTAAACCTAAACCCTAAATTAAAACTAAATCCCAAATTTAAACTTAAACCTTAAAAATAAATTCTAAACCAAACCAACTTGGACTCATCTCATAGTTCTTCTGTAGTCTAAAAGGTAAAAAGAGAACCGAATGATGATTCGGGCGATGAAGGTGGAAGCAGGGATTACTATTATGGACATGAATACTTAGGTTACACTCCACAAGACATTCATCATACGGAGGATATTATTGAATGAATTAATGCATAATAAAATATGCTTAGTAATTTGTATAAATTATATTAGCAACTTAGGTTGAGTCTCTGGCTTTTCGAACAAATTTAATGATTTAGGTATTTGTGTGAATATATGCTTGAGTGGTGAATTAATAGGTGAACTCAACTTGATTAGATTTTGTAAATAAATGAATATTTGTATATTACTTATTTAGTCATTCTAGTGAATGAATTGATGGATGTAATTTTATTTTATTTTATTTTTTTTTTTTATGTTCTTACATTTTAATTTATTTATTTTTAGATCTTTTTAAATTTGTAGATGGACCCAACCCAACTTGGATCTTACTCGATCCAACTTGGTCTCTGTGACCAGGCCGGACATGGATCGAAATAGGCCAGGCCATGAATGGTTCAGATCGGTTTAAGCCTGGCTGACGCGGTGTCGTATCTGATTTGAGTCGGTACAGTCCCTTCCCTTGAACGGTTAGGATCGGGTCAGCCCAAACTCGGTCTGACCCAACCCGATGCCCACCTCTAAGCCCAAGCCCTGCCTAAGGCAGCCAACCAGGGCCATCGACCCCCCAGCCAATGGAACTTCCTTAGTAAACCACAGGGCTCCAGTCGGTAGGCTGTTAAGAGTAGTCCAAGCACAGACGTTGGGCCTGATATTCCAGCCCAAGCTCGGCCTGAGGCTGGCCAGGCCCAAAAGCCCGACGGGTCAACTCGGGCCATCGACATCCCTGCCATATTATGTAACATAAACGTGTCACACACGTGTACGATGATCTGAACAACACGTACAGTCGTCTCTACAGTTGAACCGCCCGTTATAAAAACTTGTAGTTTGATCGAACTATATTAGCCATCTAATAAATGGACCTTTTTCTCACTGAATCTGAGCCATTGTTGACTTTGTTTGCTTGGTCACCACCTATCAAAATCCTAGCCTCGTCCAAGCATTCTGATTTCTGGGCCAAAACCCACTAACCACTAGAAATACCGAATGAACGTTTGGAACTACACCCAACATAATGTCAGGTTCTGTTAGTTCAACTCACTGAGTCACTGTGTACATTTTACCAAGCTCCGCAGGACGCGGATTCACTGTGCCCCTCCACGGGAAGTTTCTTCGGTGGGAAGCTATGTAGGGCTCACATAGATGTGAGTGACAGATCCACTCCGTCCATCATTTTCTAAAGGCCACGATAGGAGAGGACTCATAACACACAAAGCAGCGGGGATTGAATGCTCACGGTTGGAAAATTTTCGAGGGCCACAGAAGTTCCGATATTTTATCTGTATGGTAAAAAACCTATGAACGGTTTAGATGGCATATAAACATCATGTAGGCTCCAGGAAGTTTTCAACGGTGGACGTTTCTATTCTTACTGTTTCGTATGGTGTTAGTGTGGTCGATATGAGTCTTTGATCTATCTGATTTTTGGAATCGTACACTATTGTGGCCTTTAGAAACTTATGGACGGAGTGGATTTGTCACAATAATATCATATATGTGGGGACCACATTGCATCCAACCACAGTCCTGTGGCCTGGGGCACAAGCAATTCTCTGACTGTGGAACCCACTTCCAGCTCGGCACTGAAATTCCAGATACCGTGTGCAGACTACGCAGAGCATGAGTCTTCGTAAACAGGCACTAAGAAACCGTACACGTGGCATACATGAATCCAAACGAAACCAACTAGACTGTGATGGCGACGGGCGCGACTTGGGTGAGACCCCGGAACCAGCCATGTGGGTGGGACCCTGAACCTAGGGCCCACCTGGATGTATTCATTGCATATCCATGCCGTCCATCTGTTTCTTCAGATTACTTTAGAATGCTGTTCCAAAAATAAAGCAGATGCCAATTTTAGGTGGACCACACCACAGGAAACGGTGCTCACTAAACACCTACCATTAAAAACTTCCTGGCGTCCACCGTAATGTTTATTGACCATCCAATCTGTTGATAAGGTCACGCAGACCAGGATGAAATGAAAAAACAAATATCAGGTTCATAGAAAAAATTTGTGGCCCACAAGAGATTTTTAATGGTCATTAACCAGTGTTTCTAATATTGTGGTCCATCCGAAATTTGCATATGCTTCAATTTTTCTATCTTGACATCAAATAAGCCGGAAAAGCAAATGAACGGAATGGATATATAATTCATGCATCCAGGTGGGCTCCTACGGTCAGGGTCCCACCCACATAGCTGGTTCCGGGGTCTCACCCAAGTCGCGCCCGATGGCGACGAAGAGAGGGCGAGGGTGATGGGGGCGACGGAGAGGGCAAGGGTGAGGGCGACGGAGAGAGGGAGAGGGCAAGGGTGAGGAAGAGGGCGCGGAGGGGTTCTTTTCATTTGGGGGAGAGAGGGCGAGGGTGATGGCTAGGGTAAGAGGGAGAGGGCAAGGGTGAGGAAGAGGGCGCGGGAGGGGTTCTTTTCGTTTGGAGGAGAGAACGAGGGTGATGGCGAGGGTGATGGCGACGGAGAGAGAGAGAGGGCAAGGGTGAGGAAGAGGGCAAGGGAGGGGTTCTTTTCGTTTGCGGGGAAATGGTGTGGGGAGAACATTTTGGGGACTGCGTGCGGGCCACAGGCGGACAGTCCTATGAGTCCTGTTAGTGACTCATGGGGCCCACCGTGATGTATGTGGTTTATCAACTCCGTCCACAAATTTTGAATTATAATTTTAGGGTAGAATCCCAAAAATGAGCCAAACAAAAGGCCTAAATGGACCACAAAAATTTTCAATGGCACACACTTAATATCCACAGTTTTTTATGGTGTGGTCCACTTGAGCCTTCAATCTGCCTCTTTATTTAGGCTCATGCCTTAAAATGAGCTGTAAAAATGGATGGACGGCTTAGATAAAACATAAACATTACGGTGGAACCTAGAGAGCCCCTTTATGGGACAATCAAACTAGAGGTACGGGTTGATGAGGGTACACAAGGGTAAATCCATGGACCATAGTAGATTTACTACGGATTAAATCCGAAGTTAAAAGTCCCCATAGTCCGTAGCCTCTAGTTATTTTTTTGCACTAAGATAGGTAGATACATCATAATTGGCCATATATGACCAGGATATGTACAAATCGGCCACATATTTAGCCGCTTGCATGATTATTTTATCAATGATCAGGTGATATTTGGAGGGTGGGGTTCGTCCTCCAAAAATGGATTACTCCTCTGCCTTCCGACTGAAAGGACTTTTTCAGTAAAGAACTAAATAACGTATAAGAAAGAAAAAAAAGGGAACACTCACAATCTGCCGCTTGGAACAAACTGTAGTTCACATCTTTGCTTCGAGTACGCCATTGGCATGAGTCCAGCATATGAGCATAGACTTCTATTACAACTATGATTGCTAACTATTAGATTGTTGCTACGAATTTCTAACTATGAAATGTAATAACACAGCTCACGCTAAGGAATGCAAGCGTTGCAATTAGACTAATGATAACGAAACAGTTGATTACACTAAGGAATGTAAACAACAAAACGTTAAAGAATATAATAACTATGGATAATTGAAAGATAATTGCAAGATGGTTGATTTGATTTGGTTCGTGCCGGACCCCTTGACTTGCTAATCTCCTTCTACTTTTATAGATTTCATGGATGCAAGGAGCCCTTCTGAATACTCTCATGTTTTTTTTTTTTTTTTTTCTAGTTATTAAAACCGTTCCAACACATCGCCTTCGAGAGGCTTCCTTTCTTTTTCCTTTTTACACATCCTGGTAACTGCGTACTCTCCAGAGACTTCTTTTCTATCTGGACACACGTCTTATAACTGCTTAGAAGGCTTTGCTCATCCCATCACTTGGCCGCACCTGGTATCACTCCACTTGCCCGTTCTTTGTATCAGCAACATTAGACGCTCCCTGTATCACTAGTGCACATGTCGTTTCCTAATTGGCTCTTCTAGTAGCTGTCAGAAACTACAATTTGTCACATTCTGTGTACAGCAAACCACGATCTACCGCATTCTTTGTTGAAAACTTCACTTGGCCACTTGCAAACTGCAATCGGCCACTCGTTGCAAATGCAATCGACCGCTATTCCCGAGCTGAAAACTTCAATCAGCCGCTTTCGGGTGGTTGCATGTAATGACACGCATCTTGCTTTTGATTACTTCTGACAGTACTCTATCAGACAAAGGGTACATCACATGCATCACATTTGGCCCCATATCACCCAACACTAGAGGTGGGAACAAACCAAGCCAGCTCGAAAGCTCGGCCCATATTGGTTTGAAAAAGCTCGGTTTGGATTGGTTCGAATAGAAGTTCAAACCAAACCAAACCTCGGAGACAAGTTCGTTTGAAAAAACAAACCAAGCTCAAACTAGGGCAACATCGGCTTGGCTTGGCTTGAAGCCCGATTTGATTCAACTCGGTTTGATTCAGCTTGATTAGGCTCGTAGATTATAAGCACACTCTTTCCTTTGGTGTGATCCACTTGAGCTTTGGATTGGATTCCATTTCGAGATCATGTCCTAAAATGATATGTAAAAAACCGATGAATGGCATGGATAATATATATATATATATATATATATATATATATATATATATATATATATATAATGCACACTATTTCCTTGCACTTGTAAAATCATTCTTGTGTACTTTTGTAGGCTCTTACATGTCTATTTTGAAGTTGCACTCGTTTAGAGGTTGTTAAACCTCTCGTAGTAAAATACTTTTGCATTTTTTTTTTTTTAACTTTTTAAGTTCTTTTTTATTTAAACAAATGAACAAAAAAGAGAGCCACCACTTGTTCGAACTCGGCCCGGCTTGGTTTGCAATTTTTTACCAAACCAATCCTGACTCAAACTAGATTTTTCTGGAGCAAACCAAACTCGGGCTGCATGGGTCGGCCCGAAACCCAAACTAGGCCGATCCACAAACTTGGGTGGCACAAAAACAAGTCAAACCAAACTAGGGCTAACTCGGCTCGGCTCGGATCATTGCCCACCTCTACCCAACACATCAACACACCGTACCCGGTGGCGTGTTGGCAACACCACTTGATCTGGGTGCGGATTAGGTGGTCCCCCCTACCGAGCTCGGGATAGGCTAGGCTCCAAGGGGCGTCCATGTTGTATGTATTTCATCCACACCGTCCATCCATTTTTCCAAACATTTTAAACTATGAGCCCAAAAATAAGGAAAATGGAAGTCTCAAGTAGACCACACAGCGGGAATCTAATTCCTCCCGTTGAAAATTTCTTGAAGACTACATAAGTTTTCGGTGAAGATAATATTTGTTTTTTCACTTCGTCCATGTGTATACGACTATGTCAACATGTTGGATGGCAAATAAACAACATGGTGGGCCCGAGGAAGGTTTCAATGGTGAGCGTCCTTAGAGCACTGCTTACTGTGGTGTGGTCAACTTGAGTCATATACCTGTTTTTTTTTTTTTGGCTAATAATCTAAAATGATATGTAAAAGTGGATGGACGGTGTAGATAAAATCCATACATTACGGTGGCACTTTGGAGCCTCCTCCCGAGCTCCGAACAGGCAGGGCTAGTAAGGATGCAGATTGCGTCCGACCCCTGGTCGGACCTTTAAACGTCCGACCATATCTGTGGGGGAGCTCTCCTTGATATATCTGTTTATCCACGCCGTCCATCCCCCTTGTAAGATCATGTTAAGGCGTGGACCTAAAAATGATGCAGATTCAAGGGTCTAGTGGACCACACTAAATAGTATACTTGGGTTGCATTAAATACGCATTAAATGCAAAACAAATAATACAAGTTGCATTAAATGCAAGAGTCATCTATGATGTGGTTCACTAAACCATTAGATCTGCCTCATTTTAGGACCTGCACCTTAATATGATCTTACAAGAGGGATGGACGGTGTAGATAAACAGATACATCACAGAGGGCTCTCATACAGATCTGGTTGGACGCTTAAAGGTCCGACCAGGGGTCGGACGCAATCCACGTCCGGCTAGTAACTAATCCGCGTCCCTGATCATATCCTATCACGTGTGTTGGGTGGGTAAATGGCCGTACATTTTCGAGTTACAACAGCCATGCACGTGAGTCTCTTCGCAGAAGCGATCGTTATTATTATTTTTTTTTATTCCTTTTCTCGTTTTCCTTTGGAGAAACATTTTGTTACACCCACGCGTTAGCTACGCCGGGTGTAGCAAGGGCCCCACCATCATGTATGTCTTGTATCCACGCCGTCCATTCATTTGGTGAGATCATTTTAGGGCATGATACAAAAAATGAGGCAGATACTAAGGTTAAGTTGCCCCCAAGAAGTTTTTAATGGTTGGCGTTCAATCCCTACTATTTTCTGTGCTGGGTGTACTTGAGCTTCAAATCTTCCTCATATTTTGTTTCATGCCTTAAAATGATCTCTCAAAATGGATGAACGGTGTGGATATAACACAAACATCATGGCTGGGTCATTGCTACACCCGGCCAGTACGCTCATTAAGTGGGCCACTTGTACATTGAATTTCAACCGTTCGAGATTTTTCTAACCGCGGAATTTTCTCAACTAGTGTAATAGTACTTTGTGAAAGGCATGTTGAAGGGTTCACTACCTCATGAATGGTCACATTCATGCCACTCAAATGTGGGAACGAGGCCCTGCATGGTACCTGTGACGTGGGACCCGGATCATTTCAAGCCCCTTGAAATAAACGGTGGGTGAAAAAAAGAAAAATAGAAAAAAAGATTAGAAGCAAGAACAAGTGGGAATAAGAAAGAAACCGAGAAAACCGTCCGATGACTGGTGCATTTATCACAGCATGACCCACCTTGAGAATCGACTGCCACTTTAAGAGAACCGTCAATTACCAGTTTAAGAAAAGTTGCCTTGGGTACACATTCAGCCACATCTGCTAGTAGGCCCGTCTTCGTGATGAGGCTTACCTTATTCAATGTCCCACAGAATTGAAGGTGTCGTATGCGACAATCAAAACCATGCACCCACGAAATTATCCATACAATGGTACAACTAACAGAAAAGGTTAAAAGAATACTATATTGGTGCGCTCGTGTTTCACACGGAAAGCCAAGGCGTCTATATAACAAGACCTAGAACCTAGCTTTCCACAACCCATTCTCTCTCTCTCTCTCTCTCTCTCTCTCTCTGAAAATGGGTTCCCCAAAATCTCCTGGGTACATGATCTTTCACCCTGAGAAAGCAGGAATTTTGGAAATACTTAGTCTCTGTCTCTTCAAGAGAAGGCTATCAGATTGCAGCTTCATAGAAATCTCTGATGAAACCAATCTCGAGCTTGAGAATCTTAGAACCAATTGGTTTCTCGTTGGACTATCCTTACTCCTCGGAAGGATCTTGTGGTTGATTCAAATACCCTTAGGTTGGTTCGGTACAGCACTCGAGTTCACGTTGAACTTGTTCTCGATTAATGGCGGCTTCTTTGGCTTCATTTGGCATCTTCTTACAGGTTATGCACAAACATATTACTGATCTACCGTCCATTTTTTTCTAGAAAAAAAAATTCAAATGCATCACTAGTTATGACTTATGATTGTGATTAGTTATTATCATTAATTTATGGTTAAGGAATGATAATGAAAAATGCTAGTTTAGTAATTGGGGAAGGTAGCTCTGGTATGGCTACTTGGTGCATGTGCCATTGTCACACGTCTGTGGGATATTTCAGGTATTCATGGGAATGTTTTGGTGCATTTTTCACATGTGTAGACCACCTGATGACTGGGCTAGGCTACTTTTCATGCCAAAACACATTCACCACTGACCCAACTGATGAACGCACTGATGTTGCACCCGAGTGGCTAGGATTCTCATTGTTGCCACTGCATTTCAGTTGTAGTCATAAATCTGGGGTGCCGGAAGTTGGGTGAATTCACACACACACACACAGGGCATGACCTAGTTCATGCAGAAATCGGATTGCGTACTGAGTTACTCGTTATGCTTTTATCGTACTGAGTAAACTCAGTTGGGCCCACTGTGAATGTATGTTGTTTATCAACGCCGTCTATACGTTTTTATAGCTCATTCTAGGCGTTGATCCAAAAATTGAAGCATATCCAAAGCTCAAGTGGACCATACCACAGGAAACAGTGTGTTGAAACTTTTCTAGGGCCCACAGTGATCTTTATTTCTCATCCAACCTATTCACAAGATAACAAACACATGGATGAAGGGAAAACAAAAATATCATCCAAAACCTCTGTCGCCCCAAGAATTTTTCAATGGTAGACATTCAATTCACACTATTTCCTGTGGTGTGGTCCACTTGAGCATTGGTTATGCTTCATTTTGTGATAAAGCCCTAAAATTGTCTTGTAAAATGGATGGACGGCGTGGATAAAATACATAAATCATGGTGGACCCCATCCGCTTCCGTTCATGCAATTGTTGATTGATTTTTCATCTAGTCGATGCATCTGATACTCATTTGTTATGCACGTCAGGTTCTTTTGTTCTCTGGTAGGTAGCACGATGGGTTCTGGGTTGGCTCAGCTGAGGCACATGGCTCAGTAATTTGGTAGATCGGAGACTACAAATACAAACCTTACATTTCACATAGAGAATGTTTCTTGGGCATGGCCCATCTGTGGGGGCCAGCAGATCATTAGTCTAATCACAGAATCGGGGGCCCACATGTATCCAAACTCGGAAGTAGTCGAGTATAGTTTCCGCACCGGACTCGCAATTTCGAAGAGCTTGAGTTCACGAGGACTGTAAGGCTCAAGTTTCGGTAATCCAGACTGTTAATCTGAGAGGCACCCCATCCAAGTGGGTCCCACGAAAGGACAATCTTCGATTACTATCTTTTATGTGGTGGGCCCTTAAATCTATATAGGAAATGAAATCATACAGCTATTTCTCAGAATTAAAAAAGTTAATTACACCCGTGTGTGCATATACTTCTAACCTGATGACGTGTAGATCATTCTATCCCTTGAGCTGTTTCAGATCCTATCAAATGTGCACCCCACCCACCCACACCAACTCTGAGCACTTGATCCCTGATCTCAGTGTTGAAACAATAGTCTGTCTACAACTGAGAACCATGGAACCGGATCCATCTGGTTTTGTTATGTTATGGACGGCAACTTATTGATAGAAATGAGTAAATATTTTGAAAATTAAGATCCAAGAATCTTTCTTCTAATTAAGCTGCCTGACCGGGTGTTTTCATTGCAAGATTTCATTCATTTTCCATCTTTTCCTCGTTTGCTGTTATGTTGAAATATCCAATTTGGATACTTCTAATGTCCAAGTTGAAACGTGGGGGCGGTTTGGCTAGTGACGCTTCCAATGTATTTTATCCACCGTCCATTCATTTTTCCACGTCATTTGAGGGCTCAAAAAATGAGGCAGATCTAAATCTCAGGTGGACCACACCACAGGAAAACAGTAGTGAGATGACCACTATTAAAAACCTCGCCTAGGGCCCACTGTAATGTTTATTTGACACCCAACCCGTTAATTAGGTCATACAGACCTGGATGAAGGGAAAAAGCAAATATCAGCTTGATCCAAAACTGTTGTGGCTCCCAAAAAGTTTTTAATGGTGGGAGTTCTATCAAAACTCTTTCCTGCGATGTGGTCCACTTGAGACTTAGATCTACCGTATTTTTGGGCTCATGTCATAAAATGATCTGGAAAAATGTATGGACGGCATGGATGAAACACATGCATCATGTTAGGGTCCATAGAGCACCGACCACTAGCCAATCTGCGTCCTGAACGCCCACCATCATCCCTGTCTTGTGCCCGCCGTTGTGGGTATTTGCAATCCACTTCTTTTCTTTCTTTTCTTTTTATAAACCGAAATATAAGAAAATACAACCTCTACCCGATCATCGATTTAATGGGTCCTACGTGGATGGCAAAGTTTCTAAAACAACATGATTGGAAAATCCTGGCCATTGCTTTCCCTTAATGCTTACGGTGGAGTGTGGACCATTAAACACCACTACTACCATTCATTTGGAGGCCAGTAGTAGGGAAAGAGGGATCACCATGTTTGTGGTATTTTTTAAACATGGGTCATCGATAGTAGACTCCACAGGGTGAACCGTTCCGATCAGCTAGTCCTCCTGCTCCTGCCACGTGTATGGTAGATAGATAGGGTCCTCCATCACCATGCTATGGATGTGTCTAAATGATTACGACAAGAACATTCACATGCATACGGCCAAACATGAGAAAACATGTGATGGTTGTCGTGTTCTAGTGTCCTTTTTTTTTTTAACCATGAAATGGGTTTTCATTAGTGGTACTTTCTGTCAACAGTGTCCCTCAAGATTCCCAAAAAGGACTCAGCAGATTACAGATTAGTTATTGGCCACATTGATGGACGGTTGGATCTATACAAAACCTTCTCCTTACCCACTTATGTACCCCAAATGGGTCCCATCGACAGCAACGGCGATAGCAAGCTCTTGGATCTTTGCATGATGGCTTCTAAGGTAGCCTACGAGAATGAGGCCTACGTCAAGAATGTGGTCACCAACCACTCGAAGGTATTATGTCTGACTTAAATTTTAGGCCCAGTGGTGTCAACATGCCTAAATTAAAGCTCATCTCATTGACAGCCTAATACAAAACCTACGGGTGCACACACCAAGTAGGGATGCATAACATCTGATATATATATATACACATATGTATGTATGTACACACACAAAAGCTAGGGATGCATCGCATGGCACATATAATATACATACATACATATGTGTGTATATGTGAGGTGGTCTCAAGTCTAACCAGTTGGACCAGAAGTCAGGGTCCACCCGGCTGATAACTACCCACCTATAAAGTGCATGGGACATTCAATCAACGTGTGCCGCCTGCTAGCCCAGCTGGAAGACGCCTCGGCATTTCAACAGCAGGTCTTAGGTTCAAATGTTAAGGAGACACACTAACTCCACCTCTGGGTGAGTGCGTCATGTGACTAAGTGGGCGGTGCCTTGCACGACTAACAAAAGCTAGAGGTCATGGCTTCAAACGAAGCCATTGCATAAGACTTGATTGGAGAATGATGGCCTTGTGGGGCGAACCCCATGCAGTCCAGGGCTCACAGCTCGCTCAATGAATCGGGGTAGGTGCCTAGCCTGACCAAGATAAACCATGAGGATCACCCAGTGCAAAAATCACTAATATCCACTTATAGAGTAGGTCACACTTGTATTTTTCTATTTATCAATAGCTAAATATTATTTTCTATAGTGTGGCTCACTTGATGAGTGGATAAGGCTGATTTTTTTTTTTCTAACGTGATACTCATGGTTGGGCCAAGTGGATGGGTTGGATGTTACATGCACTTAATAGGTCAAAAATTACCAGTTGGTTGGACTGTTAACTTGTGGTCCAACCGGCGTGAGACCCTCTCTTTCTCTCTCTCTCTTTCTCTGAAGTGAGGTCTTCCACATGGAATGATAGCTGTACAATTTCTGAGTACACGAGTATAAACTTCCGTATGCCGGTAGAATATGTTAGCATTTTCTAGATTGAGTCCTCGTGATGTGTCTAATTACACTTTTGTCCCTGCGCATATGAACTTCGTGGGATTCTACAATTGTTGGAATGGTAAGGGCTTGTTTGAAATGGTGTAGTGCCATGTATTTTCTGTCATATCTTGCATGCACTACTGTGTTTGAAAGTGAGGAGTATGCTTTCATGACATGACATGACATGACCTGGAATTCAAAGCAAGAACTTTGTGACCCCACCATGAAATATGTCTTTTATTCATATGCCATCCATTCCATTAGTAGAGATTATTCTAGGGCATGGGCTAAAAAATAAGTAGATTTAAAGCTCAAATGAACCACGCTACAAAAAAAAAAGGTGAAAATTGAAGGTAACCAGTTAAATGTTCTTCCTATGATGTGGTCCACTTGAGCTTTGGATCCGTGTTATTTTTTTGAGACATACCATGGAATGATATGGTCAAATGAATGGACGGCATGGAATGATGAAAACACCCTTGCATAACCCGTGGTGTTCTTTTTTCCTCACTCCGAGTTAGTTCCTTACTGTAAGCATGCCTAACCGGTTTCAACTCGTTCCATTACTCAAGCGAGTTAACTGGCTGACTCGCAAGTCATGTCATTTGGCTTCGGCTGATTAACCAAGAAGGTGGAAATTAATGCTCTTTCAAGGTCGACCCTTAAGCTACAGTAAGTTTGAGGCATATGGGCCCCAGCATAATGTGTGTCCTACATCCACCCAAAACATTACATATGCATTGCCCGCTTTAGGTCTAGAGCTCAAAATCCAGCAAGATCCATAAACTATGTAGGCCACATGATAGGAAACAATTGTAACCATGCCGGTGGATGCCCATGCCCATTAAAACCTTCCTATTATTTGTGGGGTCCACTGAGATGTGATTCAGATATCTAACTTATCTAGTGTATCCTTACTGGATGTGGTGCCCCACCAAATTTCAGGCTATTCCTAAACTTAAGTGGACCCTATAAAAACAATTTTAGATGTTTTAGGCATAATTTTCATTGGGAGAGAGATCAACAAATGCAGGTGTGTGGCACAAATCATGGTGGAACCGCAGAGCTCAACCTTACCATAAGTTACATTTATAAGGCCAACCTTGTGAGAATATTTTTGAAAATTCTACAAGAATAATAGCCTTCTATATTATGGGACTCTGCTAATTTAGGTCTAATTATTTCTTGTTGATTTTCATTGGAATATGTGAATGTACAAGATCTAGACCACTTATCAAGCGGGCCGCACCATTTATGAAACATGGTTCGACACGGTGGGACAATCCAAAACTACTCAATCTGAACGAAAAGTGTCCATGGTCCACTTTTTAACCTTATTCAGATTGAGGATTAGGATAATCTTGTCTCCCTTATTTTTTGACCATACCCCATTTGTGGAGTGTCCTGCAAGTTTAGATCTTGTATGCACCTTTTTTTCTTTTTTCCACCACATCTCATGACTCACTGAGTTGACTCGGTAGCTGCCTGAGTTAACTCAGCAATTCTTCGAACTCACTTCAACCCCACTGATAAAACTACGCATTGCAGTGTTTGAGAAAGTCAAAGGCACCCAAGCCTTCATCTTCACCGACAAGCCGGAGGACGCTAGCATGATCGTCGTCGTGTTCCGCGGCACCGAGGCTTTCAATGCTAAGGACTGGATGACTGATGTGGATCTTTCTTATATCAGCATGGGCAAAATGGGAAATGTCCACTGGGGTTCATTCTGGGCCTCCAAGATGAGAAGGACTATCAAAAGGGGTGGCCCAAGGACTACCAAGTGGAGAATGACAAGCCCTTGGCCTACTACATCATAAGGGACACACTCAAGTCATTGCTTCAAAAGCACAAGAATGCTAAGATAATAGTCACAGGGCATAGCTTAGGTGGTGCACTCATGGCTATCTTTCCTTCTATACTCATTTTACATGAGGAGACTACCATTTTGAATAGCCTGTGGGGTATCGTGACCTATGGGCAGCCTAGGGTTGGAGATGAGAACTTTGCTTACTACGTGGAAACAAACCTGTCTCTAAAGAAGAGTTATAGGATTGTGTACAGGTATGACGTAGTCCCTCGAGTTCCCTTGGATAATGCGGCCTTTCAATACAAGCACTTTGGATGGTGCATCTACTTCAACGGTTGGTATGATGGAAAGGTAAGATCTTCCTTTTATTTTCTAAATCAACGGTTAGATCAAGAGGAAAATGTACCTTTTGCTTGGCCCAACAAGCTATAAATTTGATGGGCCCAGTCTAATGTGATCTGAACCATTCTTGTCAGCAATTGGAACCCCAAAAATCTTCCTCATTGGGTGATCCAAGCGATTCGACTGGGCTCGTTATATGGGTACGGTTGATTGTAAGGGTCCGTTTGGATACTACCAAATAAGTAACTTTTTCTACTTATAACATTAGATAAGTAACTTATTTCAAATAAGTAAGTTTGCTTTATGATTAGTAGTAACTTTTTTACGTAAAAAGTACATAATCACTTTAGTTAAACTTTTTATCCTTTTTACTTTCCATAAGTAGCTAAAGAGAGGAATAGGAGAGATGAAAGAGAGGATAAGGGCCGTTTGGTTGCAGAACTCATATTCTAGAGAAAATCTAAATTCCACTGTCGGAATCTAAACTTGCAGAAACTAGAGTGGAACCCACAGGTTTCATCCGTAACTTGCTGTTTGGTTGAAAACTATGCAATCCAGATTGCGTTCCAACCATTGCTTGTCGCATGGCCTACTTGGGCTTCAGATCCACCTCAGAAGCTTACCCCTGGCTTATTATAGTCCCGCAAGACAGATGGCCAGGTTGGATGGCGAATAAACATTATCGTGGCCCTAGGAAGTTTTAATGGTGGACGTTCAATCAACACTGTTTTCCTGTGGTGTGGCCCACTTGAGATTTAGATCTGCCTCATTTTTTGTCCAATGCCCTTAATTGAGATTTCAAAACTAATGGACCATGGAGATATAAAACATATGCAACATAGATGTGCAATGCATACATGGAGGTGGTGACACTCACTTCCGGCCTCTTTTCCCTTCTGTAGAAACGATCATCCACACCGTTTCCACTAATCCCAGTTCCACTCAATTTAGGTATCCAGACAGAATCCTCTTTGGCCCACCAAACGCCCCAATTAAAATCGAATTCTGCTGGAATCCAGATTTTAAGTTAGAAACGGTTTCCAGATGCCAACCAAATGCGCCCAAAGTGTTGTTTACCAAACATACTTATCTTCTTAATAAGTAGAAATTAAGATAAGTTACTTGTGGCATAAGTAACTTATCTTAAGCAACTTATGATCCAAACGGGCCCTAAGTGTCCATTTTTGTTAGGGATGTCAATGGGCTGTGTAGCAATATCTGGTTGAATTGGCCCAGACCAATCAACCATTTGAGCCATTTAATTGTTGGGGCCATCATGGATGGCCTATGGTTCTAAAGAATCACTTGAATCAGGCAATCCTAACCATCCCATCCATGGTGAGGAACACATGTGCAATCATATAAAAAGGACAACTTACAAATGGAATGCACCATCCAATGGGCATGATTTGTGCACAATAGACCATGAAATGTGTGCTGGACATGATGAACAGTCTAGATCAAGCGATCGGATTGTCCAATAATTACAATTCATTTGTATTGATGCGTATTCATTTTCGTGAAACAACAGGTGGTGAGGGAGGAACCCAACAAGAACTACCTCAATCCCATATACCTTCTGTCAAAGTACTACAATGCACGGGCAGATCTGATTAAGTCCCTCTTCTTGGGCAGAACGCAGGGTAAAGATTTCAAGGAAAGTGGGACTTCAATTGGTTTCAGAATGTTGGGCCTGATCATTCCTGGCCTTGCCTCCCACAGCCCAAGGGACTATCTGAATGCTACAAGGCTTGGGAAAATAACCGTCTCTGAGAAGGAGAAATGGTTTGAAGTGTGAGGGGTATTACTGTCTTTTTAGTAAGAAGCCCGTTAGCTTTTGTGTGGTTTCCCTTTCCTGCAGAATAAAATATGCCATTGTGCATGACTATTATAAAATATAATACCAAAGTTGCCCTTCTTTACATGGACCATCTCTCTTTAGGGTTTTTTTATTTTGCCACTGGGGCCTTTTTGCATTTCAGGTAAAAGGATAGACGGTTTAGTTCACCATGCACTCCTTATATCTGAGATGGGTCATCATTTGGTTGTTTTTCAGGTAGAAGGATAGACGGTTTAGATCACCGTGCACTCCTTATATCTGAGATGGGCCATCGTTTGGTTGTTTTTCTTCTTATTACTTGGGATCCATGCACATCATGGGTGCCTTCATGCAAAGGACGTGAGTTTGATGGGGTTCGTTGGTTTTTTATATATCTACATCTAAACCGTCTATACAACCAATTACTGTAGGAGTTTAGTTTTTGGATCTAGTGACATATTTCAATAATCCAGACCGTTTATATGACAAGCCTCACTTGGATGGAGATATCCAGAAAACCATAACTCTTAATTTGCAATATTTTAACCACTTGATCATGTTGACTCTTTCTCTTTGAATATGGACAATCTTCTTATCCTTTGAATGAGGAAAGGTAATGCAAGAGCGCTCTTTATCCCATCTAGGGTGGGTCCATCTTTTAAACGGTTTAGATCACTGCAAAGCACCTTCATCCAGAAGCCTAGCTAGATCCTGATTGTACGAATTATGTAATGCCTCCCTAGGAAATTAATAAAATTCAAATATGAAAGTGAGATTTTTGAAAGAAAAATTAAAAATTAAAAAAGATGGGGAGTCATGGATGCTCTCGCAGAGTGTGATGATTGATACTCATACACTTGGATATTGTACAAGTTTGTACACCTTAATTCAATATAATTGTCCAAACTGCTAGTCCACTATAGGTAAGTGATCATCCAAAAATAGATTGAGTGAACGGTTTTATCCTCCTATTAATTGACATCCTCTCATTAATTGACATTCGTTCACTGTCATTGATCAATTAGCATTTCAATCATCAGCTAAATGTCTATCAATAGTCAATTTAAAAAATAGAGCCAGTGTAGTCCCATTGTTTGGACGGTTTACTTTGAGTTCCTTATGTGCTACGTGCTAGGAAACTACACAACTTTCCCTCTATTATATACAAATTAATGGGATTAATAATATAAAATATGTAGTAGATGAAAATCACTTCTAATACGAACAAGCAAATCATCGAACATGTAATATGCAAGAAACACCAAGATTTTCATGTAGAAAAACCTCTAATGTGAAGGGAAAAACCATGAAACTTGGTTCGAAAACAATCCACTATAATAATAATTAATGATAAAAGTACAAACATCAAGAGAGTTCTCTTGGATACCCATAATTCATCACCCAAAGATAAGATTACAAGCAACAATATGAAAGAAAATAAATTTTCACCAACTAGGAATTGTAAAATCCCAACACAATTCTTGAAGAAGACAATAAAAAAAACCATCGTTGTTGTTGGGGTCCCAAAAGTGAGGATCCCCGAAATGATGATTCCGAATGCCAAAACCATCACGCGGTCAGATTTAGGGTCAGTGCATCGAAAATTGCGGCACGAATCACGACACACGCATCAGATTTGCCTCAAGCGTGAAATTGGACCGGTAGTGGACCCCACCGGACACCGTGACCAAAACTGTCCAAAATTGGGAAGATACCTCAATTATGAAGAAATAGGGACAGTGCATCGGCATTCATCGCGAGACGGACCCCGCAAACCCCCCAATTTGCAAAACCCAAGTTTGTAGGACACGAATACGTCCAGAGCGTCCAAAAAATGAATTTAAGGGCGCACTGCGTCCAGCGTATCCAAAAAAATGAATTTAAGGGCGCACTGCGTCCAGCGCATCCAAAAAATGAATTTAGGGGCGCACTGCGTCCAGCGCATCCAAAAAATGAATTTAAGGGCGCACTGCGTCCAGCGCATCCAAAAATTCACCCAGCGCATCCAAAAAATCAGTTAATTTCAGGACGCACTGGCAGCTGGCGCGTCCTGCAAACCAACTTCTGGACTCCGATCATTTCGCGACGCGCCGAGCGCATTTAACGACGCGCCGACCCAATTTCTCGACGCGCTAGACGTGTCGACCGCCTATTGGGCGACTTTACCTATAAATACCCCGCCCACCACCTCATTTGCATCATTCAGCAAGAGCGAGAGATGACCTCATCGCCGGAAAACCTTTGCCGATCGCCGGAATCCTTCTCCGACCGCCGGAACCCCTCGCCGGAAATCGCACCTCCGATCATACCAGGTCTGGAGGAATGACTAAGTCATCTTTTTTCGATGCGCCGGTCCTAGCGCATCATGAAAGTGACCTGGCGCATCAGGAAAATCCTCGGCGGATTACGCAAACCATCAATCGTGGCATTTTAAGGACGCACTGGCCCCAGCGCGTCGTAAAATAGCCCAGCGGATCAGAAAAAATACAAGTTTTCGAGTCAAAGCTATTTTATGGACGCACTGGCCCCAGCGCGTCGCAAAATAGCCCAGCACATCAGGAAATTACAATTTTAGGACGCACTATCCCCAGCGCGTCGCAAAATAGGCCAGCGGATCGAAAAATTAGATTTTAAGGACGCACTGGCTCCAGCGCGTCATAAAATTACCCAGCGCATCATGAAAATCATTTATGGACGCACTGGCCCCAGCGCGTCAATAAAATCAGGCCAGCGGATCGCAAAAATCAGCACTTTGCACATTCATTCCAGCACCTTTAAATCCTCATTTTATAACATTTTTAAGCCCCGTTTGAGCCTATTTTGGGTATTTCGAGCGTTCCGGACGCAACGGAGCAGTCAAACGACCCATCCGGGCTACCCAATGAGCAGAACGCAAGCCTTCGGAGTCCGATCCGACCCAACGAGCTGAATGGAACAATTCTCCCGAAAAGAGGCCGCCGGCGCCCAGAATCATACTGATGCATCATCATTACGTGTACTATCATAATATGACCCGAATCCAGGTCTGGACTAAGCAAAGGGGACTATGGTTAACACGATAAACCACACCAGGAGAGTTCTGAACTATCACACACAATCTGTTAAAAACTGATATTCCAAGAACAGTCGATGCCCTACCCATCCAAACGGCATCCGCTGGTTGAGCTGCGCAGGTACACACAACTGTAGAATGGACTTCCCGAGGTCACCTGTCCCTACATTGACAGGCGCGGGCCCAGAGTCGTCCATCTCAGCCATAAACCCTGACAGTCTCAGCCCGGATCTCCAGTCAAAACATGGGACATAGACATTCGACTCGTACAAATGTGGATCAGTCTATAACAAATACAAGTCTCCGCGACCATACAAATACAGGTCTCCGCGACCATACAAACACAGGTCTCCGCGACCATACAAATACAGGTCTCCGCGACCACACAAAAACACAGGTCTCCATGACCCTGAACTCTGAAACCATAGTCCCTGCTGACTAGTCTTTTGCCTTTTAATCAAGGGTCATCAATCATTCGATGTAATTAAGGGCTCGTGCCAGATCACGGCCTGGAATGTACAAGATCTCAGAATCTCTGGAATAAAATTCGCCTTGCGATACCTCTTCTCTTGTGTATTTTGGTGAATGCTTGTGATTGTCTACGAATGTTTCTATATTCAGAACCCCAGATCAGCAAAACACCACATTCCAGAGGATGTTCATTTCTCTAGTTCTAACAGTTGTAAATGGACCATTATGAATCTAGATGCGAAAATTTCTATGGTAGAAGCCTATTGATCTTCTTCCTCTACAAAATCGCATTTTCCCCTTTCTCCAAGAGAAAAATTCATTTGAGTTGCTATAAGGCTCTCCAAGCAAAAGATTCTTTTTTTCTTATTTTACTTGCTTGGCCAAAAGACCTAAATGTTAGTGCACTTTTCCGTGGCATACTAGTGCACCTTGTTTGTCAATCACTTACGTCAGTGAGTCTAGTGTCGGTTGAGCCCAATGAAGACGAAGACCGAAGACTCAGATGGCCTCGCTGCATCAAGGAAGAAGAATCAGGTAAAAGTGATGCCTTGGTGCCTTAACCTTGACCAAAACCCAACCCCTTAACCTCTTTGATGGCCTTGACCATATTAGGGAACCTTTAGTCATCATAGTTTGGCCCTAGGTGTCCCAAAAGAGCACCCATACCTTGGCCAAAACAAGAGGGTTGGAGAATAGACGGGTCAGCAAAAATCAGGCTGAACCCAGGCCTGACCGACCGGTCGGCTGGACTGGACCGACCGGTCACGACCGGTCGGGCAGGCCCAGTCCAGAAGACGGCAAGGTTGCTGTGTTGTGCAGGCTAAGGACCGACCGGTCGGCTGGGCTGGTTCGACCGGTCGCGGTCGGACAGACCCCCCTCAGACAGTTAGTTCACTGTCTTGCTTGGCTCTTTGGCCGACCGGTCGGGACCGGTCGGAACAGGTCGGCAGAGCCGTTTTTTGCCCGTTTTATGACCGTTGGAGCTCATTTTTCCTATATAAGGAGCTCAGTTTTTGGGCATATGCGAGAGGGTTTTGAGAGCCTATTCCCCACATCATTTGTACATCATATGAGGCCTCAAAGAGGAGGGTTTCAAGTCATATCCCTTGTGGTTGAAACACAAGTGTGGGCATTCAAATGTAATATAAAGATGACTTGATTCCTCTCTCAAATCTAGAGGTGAGACACTATTCCATATAGGCATATCCCTTTTCCAAGACCTCTAGAAGACCCTCTAGGTGAATCTCCTAGTTAGAACAAGCTACATATCCCATGTAGGAGATTCAACCATCCTCCCATCACCTTTGGCATCTCAAAGGCATCACATGCAAGGTGTTTGATCGAGTGTGGCTGAGGCATTGGCGACGCAACGGCGACAGGATCGTGGGAGCAAGGGAAGCTGATTAAAGCACGGGAGAGCGGAGATCAAGCAACCCGAACCGGCGCTAAACAAGGGGCTCATCCGAAAAGTAAGGTTGTCCTTTTTAAGAGTCCATTTAGAGTTTGTTTGTCGAACTCAACCTAGGGATGTTAGTCGTTCCTTGGCCCGTTAGCCGGGCCTAAACTTAGTCTCCAAGGGGGAGCCTCCAACACGAGAGAGAACGTGCGTCGGGTTGAGAGTTAGCCTATGTCCAAAACTCCGTTTGGGTTGAGAGTTAGCCCTTTGTCCAAAACTCCGGTTACGGCTGAGAGGTGAACCGGTAAAACCTCCATGTAAAGGTTGAGAGGTGAACCTCATTTAAAACCTCCGATAGTGAATGCCGGTGTGCTCAAAGGAGTTGAGTACTTGAACCGGGAGTGGAGTAGACCCAAAGTCGAACCACTATACATGCTTGTGTTTGTAATTGTATTGAGCACATTAATATCTTAGCATTGGTTGTTTAATTGTTTAATTATGAATGCTTGATAGGAATGTATGCTAGGCACTAATTAGGCACATCCACACACAAGATGTACTTTCACTAGTTGTGTAGACTTGAGCTCATTGATCCATTCTCATACGTCTACATAGGTTGCATAGGTTAGGAGCTTGATTAGTTAAATCATTTGATTACCTATGCATGCTTTAGACTAGGATGTTTATTGCTTAAACCATTTGCTAGTCATATGATTGGACCCACTTAGGCTTGGAAGCCGAAGTGTTCTCGCTTACGTAGTTTAATTTGTTGAATCTTGTAAGTAGGTGAAAAGAATTTTAAAAAAGGTCCTAATCACCCCCTCCTATAGGTTTAGCCATAATTCTAGTTGCTCTTTAAGCTTCTGCACGTGTATGTATAGGGTGTCGTGTTAGACTACCCGACGCAATTTCACTAAATACCCCCACGCATGTAGGTCCCGCCTCCACATGAAGAGGGGACGCGGATTAGCTACTGTCATTGTCGATAGCCTATCTCACTAATGAAATGACGTCACCAACTTCTGTGGGTCCCACCATGATGTATGTGTTACATCCACATTGTCCATCCATTTGGAGAGATCATTTTAAGGCATGAGCTAAAGAATGAGGCAAACCCAAAGCTCAAGTGGACCTCACCAGAGAAAACAAGTGGGGATTGAACCCTACCATTAAAAGTTCCGTAAGGGCTACAGAAGTTTTCGAAGTTGATATTTGTGTTTTCCCTTCATCCACGCCTGTGTTAACTTATGAACAGGTTAGATCTCAAATAAACATCATGGTGGACCCTAAGAAGGTTTCAATGGTGGTATCACTGTCCCCATTGTTTTTTGTGGTGGGGTCCACTTGAGCTTTGGATTTGCCTCATTCTTTAGCTCATGCCCTAAAATGATCTCTCCAAATAGATGGATAGTGTTGATACAACACATACATCATGGTGGGGCCCACAGAACTTGGTGACGTCACTTCAGTAGCAAAACTTGTTGCTCAACCCATCAGTAGCTAATCCATCCATGAAGAGGGAGCCTCAAGACTACGTAAGTTATTATTAATGCATGCGTAGCAACCATCATGCTCATCATGCTATGCTCCATCAAAGACCTAACTGCTTAAGGCTCGCTCAAGCATTAGCTTGATCCTCCATTGCTTCTCTTTCTAGAGATTTGATATGATGCGTCTCGACCCTATTTCTACATGATGCGTGTAGAGGATAGTCACTGGTTTTTCAGCATTGTGATGAAAGAATTACATCATATGGTCATTGAATTGAATGGTTTGGATTGAGTAGATATGCCTACCATGAGACAACTTAATTAAGACATCATATGTGATAGAGATGGAATAAGTGATAAGTACAAACTCATAGTCCTTCTTTAGCCCTAACTTAACGCAGAGAGGACGTGGTAGGTCGATCACCGTCTCCCTAACCGAGTGTTTCTCGAATCCACGAGAAGAAATAAAAGAATAAAAAGAGGAAATTAATTTTAAATAATGTTTTTTTGATAATTGAATGAATAATAAACGGAATTACAATGCATATAAATAGGAAATTAAACCCTAGGTAAAGTATTAGACTCCAACTCAAACTCAAATTCCTAGAAAATGCAACTTACTATAAATAGTAAACTTACTATTTATAGAAGTCGTTCAATCCTACTAGAACTCTTGGTTTTCGGCCAAAAATAGAAAGTTATCAAACGGGCCCAACCATGTTGTTTTACTAAATATTCTAAGCCCTTTCTATGTTGGGCACTAACTCTAAAACCCTACAGATCCAAAGTTATGATCGAATTAAAACTTACTATAAATAGTAAAACTGAAAATAAACTAGCCTAATGATCGTCGATACGGTCGAATCTCAAGATTCCGGTATGGGCAACCCGACGTAGTGGGGTTGGTTGGCTAAAGTAGCTCGAGCTACCCCAAAACGATATATTATATGTCCTGAAACTCATTCCGGATTGCGAGATACGGTCGATTTACGGTCCTGACGATCTGGATCACTTTCGACCCCGACCGGTCTTCTTTTGGTCCATCAGGGCCATGAAATAATCAGCGACCCGTTCTACATCATAACTCAATTACTCAATGGCTCCAATGGAATGCAGCACCTATGGGTAACAGATGCCTCAAATCTATGTTTCATAGGGTTGTCGATCGATCGACCAAAGCGGATTTTATACAACGAACTCTCTGGACATTTTGTACAGTTTCGATCGAAACTGTATTGTCGATCGACCGACCGATCGATCGATGCCTATCGTGGGGGTGGTGGATCCCCCTCGTATCTTCCTCTATGAAGGTGATAGCACATGATTCTATCTTGAGCTCTTTCCCAGGTCAACTGGTGAGGTTCACTTGGTGGACCTCGTTGGTAAGCTTTGGACTTTGAGCATGAGCTCGACGTACGCTCTGTTCGAATCTCCTCCGCCGGCGGGTCCTCCGAAGATGGTACAGATCTCCCCCATCATCTCATTGTTATTGTACTCTTCTCACCACTCCTGTCGGGGATGTGGTCGATCTTTCTTGCGCCTCGCGATGAACTCGCGTATACAGCCCCTTTGGATGAGGGACTCAATCTCCTCCTTGAAGTCGAAGCAATCGGTCGTGACGTGACCGTGATCTCGATGAAAGTGGCAATATTTTAACATGTCTATATTTTTCGAAGTGGCCCTCATCTTGTTCGGCCACTTTAAGATTCTCTTGTCTCTGACCTCCATGAGCACCTGCTTAGGCGTCGTGTTTAATGGAGTATATCGGCAAAACCAGATCTCTGAAACTCGGGGAGCCTAGGGAGCACCACTCTGATTATCCTCTATTTTTCTTTTGGGGTCAGCATTGGGTCCCTCTTTGGCCACCTTTCTCTTTTTATGTCACGCCACAAATTCAGTTCTCACGCTATTTGTCGTAACTCAAATTTGGAGGTGACAGCCTCTGTAGTATCCCAATTTTTGCTCCTAACTCACACACGCCAAGTTCCGAAAGCGAGATCCCACAAGGAGGATTTAAAAAAAACTATAAAACTAAGCATAACCCAAAGAATTTCATAAGTAACATACATCTCCACTAAAAGGTTTAAGATACAATGTTGATAAAGAAAATATATGATATAATAAAATCTAAGGAGCAATCGCATGCTCCAGCTTCAATACTATTGATACGCTCCAGCTTAACCTGCAGCGTAAACAAATGCACATATTCTTCCTACAAAACTTAGTAGAGTGCATGTATTCGTGTGCAATGCATATGACAGATATGACGTATTAATATCAATATCGGAATAAAGAGTAAAGGTAGAAGGCTAACAAGGCCAATGTCCATGCGTGTACCAAGCTATACTAAGGCTATGTATATATGTGATGAGATACAACATAAGCATAAGTATATCTACCAACTCGACATATTATCATGGAAGCATATTATGATATAAGGGAAAAAGAACACATGATGAATGATCGAGTCGTAGTTTGTAGTATCGTGCACCGGTAGGGGCCTCACACTCAGGGTTACAACACATGTTAGTCCTATACCAAACATGTGAAGTAATTATAGGATGATAGACTCCCAATCCCAAATAGTCCCATACCTATTTGGAATCATGGTCCACAAACTCGATTGTATGAATGACATACGTGTTGCAACATAACAGTTCTAATGTCTAATCCACATCTCAGTATGGTTCCCGTCTGAAAACATCAAGGTTTAGTACACTTTAACACTGGCTTGTCGCCCCATCGTGCACATGGCCCAACAAGTGGAAGAGATCTCACTATCCGCCTTGTCAGTGGTATGTCAAAATCCACCTGGCTCGTCAATAATGAACTCATTTAACGAGCTTGTCAGACTCAACCTAGCATATAGCCACATTCACTCGGGCGGGTAAGGTCACACCCCCTTCCAACCGACATCGACACAGTAGAAGACGCGACCTACTGGTATTCGGCCCTTTTGCGCTCATAAATCCACTCGGCCAAGACATTGGAGCATCCTACGTCCACAGGATTTAAAGACTTTCACCCAAGGACATCTTAACGTCGAAGTGTTAGAACATATTTCCGATGTCCATACCTGCCAACCACGATGTGTCTGTGGTGGCTACAACCCTGATGTCGATAGGGTGTAGATGCAAATGCGTAAATCCATCATCTCAACCATGTAGGTACCACCTTGGCTATGGACCATCCATCATGTGGGGCCCGACCTTCAATATGGGTCATTCATCGTGTGGTCCCACATTTAATGCCAATCTTCCATCATGTGGTCCCACATTCAATGTTCACCGTCCATCCTATGGGTCCCACCTTTGCTATGAATCGTCCATCATATGGGGCCCACTTGATGTGGATAGTCCATCCATCATGTTGGGCCACATTTTAATGTGGGTCATCCATCATGTGGGACCCACCTTTAGTGTTCACCGTCAATCATGTGGGGTCCAACCTTCAATATGGTTTATTCATCATGTGGGCCTACCTTTGATGTCAACCTTCCATCATGTGATCCCACCTTCAATGTCCCTCATCCATCATGTAGGTCCCACCTTTGATGTGGGCGTTCATGATCATGTGGGGCCCACCTTTGATGTGACCATGCATTATGTGAGCCCACCTTAGAAATATTCTAAAGAAGAGAAGAGGGAAAGATGGGAATTACTTAAAAAGTTTAAGGACAAGCTTGTCTAAAAATTAATTAAAAATGTCTACCCGCTTAAGCTAAATAAGCTCTTAAAGAAAAAGTGACTTCTCTATCACTTATTATTTAAGAGCTTTTTAGGTAGTTTATAAAAAAAAAAAGTTCTAAAATGAAAGCTTTACCAAATGGTCTATTTTCATAATAAAAGCTTATTTTTTTAGAATAAACAAATAAGCTCTTATTAATAGATATGCCAAACGCCCCCCTAAATGTCTATAATCAACCAGTTTAAAAACAGAGCCAGTGTAAATTTTCTTTTGTCGGCTTTCTAAATAGGGTTTCATTGCTTGGATGGTTTTTTAAGTTACTCATGTGCTACATGTGCAGTTTTTAATGCTCATGTAGCAAACATCATGCAATGCTTTGTCAGAAACATAATGGCTCTAGGCACGCTCAAGCATTGGCTCGGGCCTCCATTGCTTGTCCATTTTTCCAAAGGTCTACTATAATGTGTTTTGCTACAAGATACGTGCGAACAATAACCATTGGATTTAGGTCAACCCCCCCCCTCCCCCCCCAATTTATAATTTCTCTAAAATAACAAGTTAAAGAAAATAGATGCCAACTTGAACTCGAACCTAAAATGAACTTGTAAAAGAAGCAAAATAACAGCTAATTCTAATCCTAGTTATACAAAAGATTTGGAAATCAAGCTTATTTAACTTGTGACAACCTTGTTAATGTTAGGGCGGATGTGCAAAACCTCAGAATCTCGCACCCCAATTACCGTGAATTATGGGATATGATAATGCGGAAACACAAGCTAAACAATCAAACAACACGACATAGAGTTTTTATATGAAAAACCCTCAAACAGAGGTAAAATCCACAGGACCTCGTCCAGACAAACAAATCCACTATGTAAGAAGGTATTACACAGCGATTACAAGCACAACAAGCTCGGATCCGATTTTCTTCACCCCCAAACAGCGGATTAATAAAACTAGAGAGATTTCACCGATCCGAGGATTTTGAAGAGGCTTTAAATGTGCCTGCGCTATGGATGAATCGTCACGAGCTCGGATGCTTCTCTCTCTCTCTCTCTCTCTCTCAAACTCTTCTTTTTTTCTCTCCTTGGACATGTATAGTCTCTATTTCAATACCCTAATCCTGATTTGCATGTGCTTAAATAGCACTTTGAGAGAATTAGAGCCAAATTAGAAAATTGCGTAACGCAGCGTGCACGGTCGTTAGTTGCCAACCCGACACTGTTGGGCGCCCAATAATGGCCCAAACTATCTAAAGAGCAAATTGAGAAAAATGCCAAGTTTTGGCCACCCAAACTTCCTCCTTTGGTCACCCAATCTGGGCCTCGGTCGCCCGATCACCAATCTGTCGGTCACTCGAGACTATCTGAAAATAGTCCAACAACAAACTACCTCATCCGGGGTAGTTTCCGCCGCCCAACCCAACACGCGCCCTATGATCTCTGAGTTGCGTTATCTCCTCTGCTCCTAAGGAGGAACACCCCATCAGTTAAATCTTGACTTTGTCTCATTTTCATCATAATTTTTAACTTAAGAAAATCTACTACATTTATTGCCTTTATAAAAATATATGCCACCTGAACTTCAAAACTCAAGCTCCATTGATTTTATCTTCTTTCACAAAAGTATGTATGCAATGATAGGTGATGCCAATGTATTTGCTTTCTATCATGAAAGATTGAATTCTTCATTAATGCAATTACCCACTTACTTCACACATGATCTTCGCAAGATGCTCCTGCTTGTAATTATCTTCGCTAAGCATCATTCTCAATCAAACCATCTATAATGGACTATAAGCAATTGCAATATGCTCTGCTTCTCTAATTAAGAGTACAACTATTTATTGTTTCTTTGACAACCATGAGAACACACTTGAACCAAGTTGAAATGCAAATTCAATAGTACTCTTCCTCTTCTCAACACCACACGCCCAATCATTATCTGCATACCCCAATTGAAAAGGGATGCATAAAATATACCATGATTTTCAAATCTTTAGCATCATGGCATTTTCATGAATCTATTAATAAGTCTTACTTTTTTTTTTAATAAATCATCATCTATACACAATATCATGCTTAATAGAAAACAAAGACTACCTACTAAACTCTTAAAGTGAGTGAGAGTTATATATGTGTCATTGTTGCCTTGCTTTTCTAGATTAATTATACTTTAACTGAAGTATGAATCGACTTGTGAGATTTTGTCTTAAACTTTTCTAAAATACGATTAGCATACTTTTTCTGTAGTAGAAATATATCATCATTTCGATATGAAATTTCAAAATCAAGAAAATAGAACATAAGTCTCATGTATATCATCTCAAACTAGCTAACTATAGCCTCCTTGAATTCATCGAACATCTTCACGTTATTTCCTCTAAACACTAAATACTGACTTGTAATTGTTTTATTGTTTTGGAATATTAGTTCTATACCTTATTGAGTCATCATGGAACTTCGTCGAGTCAGCTAGAATTGGTCCGAGTCGAGTTAGCTCACTCTAACTAAGACTCGGCGGACAATACATCATGACTCGGTGAGTTGAATGGGTCGACTCAATTGAGTCTTGTGTTCTTCAAGAAAGCTACTAAAATTTAAGAAAATAAAATAAAGTTCTTCTACAAGTTATTAAAGTACCATTTGCATACTATCAAACTATATTTATAATTTTAGAAGAAACCAAATTGTCATCATCGTAGTCTAAGCCTATCCCATCTAAGCTACTAAAATTTAAGAACATAAACAAGGTTCTTTAAAAGATAAAACCGAATCGTCATCATCGTCATCTAAACCTAATCCCAACTAGCTGGGGTCAGCTACATGAATCCTATTCTACCATCCCACTCTATCAAGGGCTCAATTCATTTAGGCGATATGTCAAAGAGCCTTTTTCTTACTACCTCCACTCATATCCTTTCGACCTTTATTTTATTTTATTTTTAAACCTTCAACTTACATGAACTCGGTCCTTCTAATTGGCGTAGTTCTTGGTCTCCGTTGCACATGAAAAATCCATCCGTCTACTTTTCCTCATCTTGTTACCTATTGGTGCTGCTCTTATTCTTGCACTGGGTACCAAGTATCGCAGGTTCTTCATGAAAGACAGACTTTTTGAGCTCCCCTGCGATTTTTTATCAGTATTTACCCTTAGAATTCTTGGGAACTTATAAACAAGTTAAATCTATTTCCTCATTGCCAACCCTAATTAATGAGATAAGGCTTAGATGATGACGATGAAATCTACTTTCTCCAGAGAGAAAAGAAGTGTCATTCCAGCAAAACTCTATTATTGTTCATGAATTCAAAGTTATTTGGGTTGTCATAAAAGAACATTAGTCATCTAAATGTAATCCATCACTGATGTGCTGGCCAAAGAATGGGTTTCAAAGACGGCGATTTTTATTAGCAATCCCTATCCACTGTCTTGATGGCTTTTTAATTTTTTCCCCCTTTTTATTCATGATTGAATGTTCGTGTTTCTGATAAAAGGAACAATAAAGAAACGAAAAGAACATTACAAGTAATTTTTTTTTATTCAACTACCATCCATAAACAGGATTTTGTTTTCACCTCGAAGGCTTTTCCATGAAGTCAAACCCGATAATATCATGAATGCCAAGAGCCTTAAGCTGTAGTACAACATTTGAGAGGTTGCACCGCTTGATCTCCGGAACAGTGGAATCCACGAGTTTACTAAATTCGCTCTCAGGATATAATCGATAACACTTCCCAGGTCCTTCACGTCCTGCACGACCACTGCATTAAACATGCATGAATCTTCTGTTCAGGAATAGAGGATAAGATCTCATACAATATGCACAATTAGATAAGCATTGGCTGAAGAAACCATATTTATTACAACTGAAAGTACCAATAATTGTTGGCCTGGTGCTTGGCAAGTAAAAAGAGGCTCAAATGATGCATGGGATCATAAGCATAGGCATATAACAGTTCATTGTGCTGAATGGAAGGGGAGAAAAAACAAGTTCGACATGGTTTCTCAGAAAGCACAGGGAAACAAAAATTGGAAATGAGATGTTCTGTTTATACACCAAACTGCTTGCTACAATGTAAGTATCTGCCAGGAAAGTTTAAATAAATAAATAAATAATGCATGAGATCATAACCGTAGATGAATGGGTGGAATGGGAGCAAAAACAGGTAGTGAGTGAGTGAGTGAGTGTGTTTTTCAAAAAGTGCAACTTATTGCCATTTCATTTGAAGCTATGATCAAAGTACATAGAAGCTATGAACCGTAGTCAAGCAATATGATTTCAAATGTGTATAAGCGAAACATGTGAAGAAACCATATAAAAGATCACAGGCACTACAAGAAATATGACTTTTACCGAGGAAATTTTTCCTGGCTAAATGTCATAATTACCTCAGTAAAACTTACTCCCAACGAAAATGTTCGTCGCTGTTTTCGTCGAAATATCACCCTCGGGAAAAAGATATACCGATGAAATTAAATTTTTTGTCGGTAAATAGTTGACCATTTCCAACAAAAAATTTCCTCGATAAAAGTCAACAATATCGTAGCTATTGTTTAATTCGTCGGTAATTATGCGACTTTTACTGAGGAAAATTTTCCTTGGAAAAACTCTATGACCAAGGAAATGTTTCCTTGGAAAAGGTAGTAAAATTACCTTTTCATTGCCAACGAAATATTTCTTTGGAACATCCACTATCCCTGCCACCTGAAAGCATTCAATATCCCTGCCACCTGAAAGCATTTGATATTCAATATCCTAATCACCTGATAGAACATTCAATATTCAATATACCAATCAAAATGACCATTCAACCGTAATAATGCTTTAAATAAAATCGAAATGTCAATCCCACCCATACATACAACCAACAAAAAAAAAAAAAAAAACAATCAGCACGAACATCCCTGCTATCACCAACTGCAAAATAAAATAAAATACAATATTAGTAATTAATAACTTACAAATAAAACATGCAGTTAGGTGTTCATTTTTCTTTTTCAAATCACATTATGAAACTAAATACAACTTGAATTGAAGATTAAGACCATGTAGGCATGACCATATGCAATTTCAACAGTTGGGGGCCCACCATTGATACCCCATGGACGTCACACCTCTACTGCAAAGACAATTCTATTAATTCAAAGATACTTTGGAGCTAGTTCATCACAACGAACCATCATACGGTCTTATAGATCATTTACCAGTATTAATATTCTATTTTTTTTAAAGGTGACTCTGGGTGTTGTACTTATCTTTCATTCTTTGCAACCCGAGTACATAACAGCCTAGACCATCACCTGGGACATGAGTCTACTGTTTGATGCTTGGACAATGTTCTTGGTTGACTAATAGTTCCAAAGAAATTTATTTCTCTAGACTGATTTCTTATGTGCAGAAAGCCCACTTTTTTTCTTGAAAAATACTTCTATGCTGTGCATATATATACTCTACTCAATTCGTGGCTGGGTTTCTTAGAATCCTTTACCATGCTTTGATATGTATGAATCTTGGAAATTGCCATTCTATCCTAAAATGAATCCAAATGATCATTGGTGATGTTTGGACAATTTTAGTAGTGAGCTAGCTTTTATGCTATGACTCAATTCCCATAGGGGTTTCATCCCATTTAGGAAGTGGGTCCAAAATATTAGAAGGAAAGGAGGAAAACTCACCATCCCATTTCAAGGCTCCTTCATCAACACATTAGAATACTTTATGCAAGGACTGAATGATACACATGGATTCTCTGCATTTCAACAGCTTTAAAAGGACAGCCAAAAAGCAGGTATGGAAGATTAAAAATCAACATTACATGAGTCTCCATGCATCTCAACCAAATGATATAAGAAGAAAGATACATGTTTGCTTGTTGGAAGAAATAGTGAAATAAAGGTGTTATCTGCGCATTTGGAGAACACAAAAGCAAATACCTTCTTCTGGATTTGGTTTCTTGCCTATGTTTTGAGCACAAGCCATAGCTAACCTAACAGACCTTGCCTTAAATGCCTCCAATATGATGTCAGGTTTTGACCAATTCTCAGCTGCATTAAAAAAATAAGAAGAAGAAAACATCGCTCAGATGAATGGATCTTCCACAAAGATGACACTCAGCCTCATGTGAGAAAGCACGCATAGCAATTGTCCTTCAACTTTGATATTAGTAAGCTTTAAGAAACAAATTATTTGGCTGCAAAAAATGCCTCTTACAAAACATGCACCCTTCTAAAGGAAAATGTTGCATGCCTATTGGTAATTCCAGATCATCTTATAAGAAGAAGATTTTAGAAACATTATACTGAAAACCATTCTTTCATTCCAATGAGCAAAATTCAAGAATTGCCGACTTATCTGCAGGTAATTGGAGACAAAACACATGAGCTAAATTCAAGCATCACTGTCTTTTCCATTTTTTCATGGAGAGAACACTAAAAGTTCATATTGTCTTCTTTTTTTTTCTCCTCTAGAGGCCCAAATGTTGATAGTTTTCTTTTTGCCTAGAGAAAGAACAGAACTCATCAACTCTCAAGGACCATTCTCCTAAAGACGGACATGGAGACGTAAGCCCCGCATTGCCAAGAATTGTCACAATCAAGAAGCATTTCTTATTTGTTTACATTATGCTAAATGGCATACAAGCATAAATGCAAATGAGCTTATTAAGAAAGAACGTAGAAGCTACCTTATTAGGAGTAATGTTTATCGTCCTCCCAGCCAGACGACACACATCCATTGTTTCCTGCAAACAAGGAACTTCTCAGTTTTTCAGATCGTGTTGTTTTTTACAGTCTCACTTACAGGCCATTGAATAGTGATAAATGCTATTGGTGTGCTTCCAAACTGGGATGCCACATGCCACATCTTTACTACTTTCAATTTTGTATGTTTTCTTTGAAACAGGTCCCTTTCATTCATGAAGGTTTCCAACAAACAACCTGTGATGGTAGAGAGCAGAGAACACAAATCTGAGTTTTCACTTGCCATCAAAGAGCAAACAGAATTGTGGTACACTGGTACTCTAAAGTGGTTTGGACATTTCACCAATAAGCTTTGTGTGTTTATTGTGTGAAATAGGAAAGGTGTGCCAAGGCCATCTGGTGGGTTTGGCTGCCACTTGTGAATCACAACATGTGCAACTGGAGCATTTTCATCAACAACTATAACAGAGTCCATTAATGCAAAAATAGTATCAACAGGCATATTGCATCACTCTAGATTTGGAACTATGTAATATCCCATCCTAAGGTATACGTAAAACAACAGTTTTGGAACCAGAACACATCAGCACCCAAGTAAGCATGGTGATGCAAAAAACTTTTAGGAACTAGAATATAAAAGTACTTACTAGTTCGGGACTGAGCTCAAAGATGTTAAAATAACTACATGGGATCGTTTCACAGAAAAGCTAAGGTCTTGTTTGGTAGACACCTAAAAATGAGTATGTCCCAAATGGACATTTGGTCAAGCAGTTACTGTGCAGGTATGGGCAAATTATCAGCTATGTTCCAAATGGACATTTGGTCGAGCAGTTGCTGTGCGAGTATGGGCAGATCATCAGCTATATCCTAAATGGACATTTGGTCGAGCAGTTGCTGTGCGGGTATGGAAAATCATCAGTAGAAATTTTAGGGTACCTAAATCGAGTCTAGATCCAGACTCCGGTCGGTACCGGATGCGTGGGCGTTAAAACCACCTGCCAAAAAAAAAATTTCCACAAAAAACCCAGAAATTTGATAGACAACACAATCCAAAGCCAATCCCAAGGTATAAACCACACCTCCTTGAATCGAATTATATTAGGATGGCGAAATGATCTGTGATTTATAATCTCCCTCGCCACGTTCTCGTCAATCTGCAAAAATAAAAATAAAAACTAATATTTCTCATAACAGAAAATCGATTAACAAGACAGAAACAAAATTACCAAATTGCGACGAGCTCTCTCGTCTCCTTATTTCTCATAAGCCGGGAGACGTTGAAATTTCCAGATCCGATGTCTCACCACCGTAGAAGCAGGACTATGTGAGGTGTAAATACAGCTCCATCCCAAACTCATGTGGACGAGGTTATCCAATCGCATTTTTAACTATATGAAAAGAATTAAAACCCCAACAACAAAGAGCTTCACAAAATGCCATTTCAAACCCTAATCTTCCACAAGATTTCACAGAAAACAATAAATAAAAGAAAAAGAAAAAGAAAAAGAAAAGAGGAAGAGAAAAAAATACCTTGGGAGATCTGGTGATGCTCCTCGACAATCGGAGCCACGGCGAGAGGATGCTCCTCGACAATCGGAGCCACGGCGAGAGAGAGAGAGAGAGAGAGAGAGAGAGAGAGAGATTTGGAGCGATGGCCGTGAGGGTGAGGGTGAGGGTGAGGGAGAGGGAGAGATCTGGCGTGAGAGGAGAGAGAATGAAAGGTTTTTGAGGGGGAGAGCGAAAGAGGGGTTTCTTTTTAGAGGGAGAACGAAAGAGGGAAAATGTGGTTTCGTTTGGGGGGACGCGGTTTGGCTATTAACGCTGTGGGCCCCACCGTGATGTGTATGTTATATCCACACCACCGTACATCCATTCGGAGAGATCATCCACCGTGATGTGATCCACGTGTGCCACGTGTGCAATGCCTGTATGCATGTGTATAAATGGTCAATGTCTCTTATGAGGTTTGCTAATCCCACACGCGTGTCCACCACTACACATCACCCAAAGGCACGTGCAAATGTTAAACACGTGTGTGATCTGAGCCTTCCATAAGGTTGGAAATCATCCTTAGATACTCTGCTTCAAACAGACAAAATGTACAGCTCACGAACTTACAAAGTAAATCGACGGTCAGATATCCTTTTTTTCTTGCTATTCATTTGTTTTGGTATGTTGTGGCCCACCTGAGTTGTGAAATGGCCTGATTTTAGCTCACCTGATGGAAAACTCAAATCTCTCACACGTGTCTTACTGAAGGTCTCTCACACACGTATGGAATCAGCAAACAATTACTTTTGCAATATGCTATTGAAGGAGGAAGAAAATGGGGTCCACCTCTTCTGATCTCATTTAGAAAGAGGATACACGACCGTGGACTGTTAATTATGACAAGTGGACCACATCTTTAGGTAATTTGGACCATTGGTATGTTGCATCCTACTATCAGACCAATCTTGTGACACTTTTCAGTTGAAAGTATACAGTTGCTGTTTTTCTCAACCGTCTATATGCGGGCCCAAAACTATCACAAGATCCAAGGCTCAGCCCAAAGCAAGCCGGACTTTAGTGGACCAAAACAGCATAGCCCGACTGTCACGGAGCTTGGATAACGAGCTTTTGGAGGTGGGCGTGTATGGGAACCTTCACATACACCTGTTGCAGATTGATCTGGACCGTCCATTTAGCTTGACCCACTTTTCACGGTCTGCCTTGAAAACACCATACTGATGGGATGATCCAAACCGTCCAGTCAGCAGCATCCAAAAACTGATGAACAAGATTGTTCATAGAATATAGGTTCGATTATGAATGTTCAGGACCATCCAATTACGATGATTTAAACAGCAGCAGCAAATACCATTTCCGTTTCCGCAAAATGCAGATGGACTAGATTGCATTGGACCCCATTCCCAATTTAGGGTATATCGAAGGGTCGTTTGGATGCAGGTAATGTTTGGACCACACCTTACATCCATTCGGAGAGACCATCCACCGTGATGTGTATGTTAAAAGTAACTTTTGCTAAGGACAAATTTTCCGAGAAAGTGAGAATTATCAACCAACTTTCCTCGGTGTCTGAGGGCTTTTAGTGGTGATTTATTTTCCTTAGAAAAACTAAGTTAAAACTATTGCATTTTTTGCTACGAAATAACTTTTCATCTATTGACGCAATTTAAATTTCGTCGTCATTTATAACTTTTACCAAGAAAAAGTTTCGTATGTAAAGGTTCCTGTTTTATCGAGAAAAATAATCCTTGGTAAAATTCGTACTTACCTAAGAAATGTGCATTTCATTGGTGATTTACTCTTTTACCGATGAAGTTTCTCCTTGGAAAAAAATTTGCTTTTACCCAGGAAAACTTTCCTCGGTAAAATGGACAATCACCAACGAAATCACCAACGAAATTACAAATTCTTGGGTAATTGGAGCTTTTAACTAGGAATATTTTCCTCGATAAAAGTAAGCTAAAACCGATCTTCTTAGCCACGAAATAATTCCATCTTTACCCAGGAAATTTTAATTTCGTCGATATTTAGCCCTTTTACTAAGGAAAAGTTTCCTTGGTAAAAGCAAATGAGTATTTACCTACGAAATTTTATTTTCGTCGGTAAAAACATACTATTACCCAGGAAATTTGCTTCCTTGGTAAAAATTTCCTGGGTAAAGGTGATTTTTCTTGTAGTGAGGTGAATGTATTTTTTTCAAAAATCGCAACCGTGCGTGCGTGCGTGCGTGTGTGTGTCCACACAGAGATGCTCTACTAGGAACTGGTTCTCATGGGAATTTCGTGAGAACTTTTGACACATGATGTGGGAATAAAAAAATCCGTTTTTATGGGAACAAAATCCAGACAGTCCATTAGCTGAGTCACCTCATGAAACCCCCAGACAGTCCATTAGCTGAGTCACCTCATGCAAGATACGACCATCCACCAATTCATCATGCAATAGATTCTCTTACATTTAACGACTTACTGAAACTTACGGAATCAGAAACCTAATTTAATTATGGAAGAAAGCTGATTTGAGAGAAACTCGACTGGTGACTTAAAGAACTCAATCAAGTACTAAAGAAATTGAAAAGTTGCACACAACAAAAGAGTTTAGATTCCAAAGTGCCCGCAAGCACGCACAGATCATATGTAGTCTACACGTCCAACACCGTGCAATGCAAGCACGCACTTACATGGGATATGACCATGTAGTCAAGCTCACCAGGACAAATGGACAAACAATCGAGCGATCTGGACTGTGCAGGTCCAGCAAATATTTCTTAGGCCACCATGCAAACATCATGCCGCTAGGAGCAATCTAACCATATAAATGTCCAATTGATAATTTGGGCCACTTAATTGTTTGGGCTCATCATGGATATCTTATGTTTCTAAAGAATCACTTTGATCAGAAAATCCTAAAGATCCCATCCATGCTTGGAAGATGGAAGAGTACAAAAGAGAAGGCCAACTTATGGATGAACCGGATCATTCGATCGACATGATTTTTAATACTAGAGCAAGAAATGTATGCCGGACCTAATGGATAGTCTGGATCAGTCAAATGGATGTGAAAATACATACATCCAAGTGTCCAGGTGAGCTCACCTACAAGGTAATTTACCATGTAGATTAGTCAACTGCATATGATTATTTGCCAGCATACATACATACATATAGAAGATTGTTTACATAAAATTCTTTGGATGTGAAATTGACATCTGATGAGGACATCCGACCGTTCGGAGTGTACCAGAAGAGGAGGATAGTGACGCAACATTCTTTGTGGCTAGACGAGTGTTATATGGGGCTCGTGGGGCCCAAATCACATCCCTAGCCATTCTAGAAGACCTCACATGCATGGTTTGTGCATCTTTAAGGCCCCACACTGGAAAGATGCACGTGGGTTGCGTATTGCGGAGTTCTGAACCGTTGGATCGCGCATATCAGGCCGTTTGCACATTTTTTATCGTGACCCGCCTTGACCGTGGATACCTTAAGACTTAGATGTCTTAGTTTTTATTTTTACGTTGTTAGGATTTAGTTTATTTTGCGGTTTTATTTTGTTTTATGCATTAAATGACATATTTTGGATATTAGGGTTTTTTTTTTAAAGAAATCTTATCCCGAGAGCTTTTTTTTTTTTTTTTTTTAAACGAATTTCTAAGACTAGAAAAGAGGGGGGGGGGGGGGGGGAAGCTCTCTCTATGCTATTGTTTCTTAAAAACTTCAAAGTTTCTCTTCTTTCTTCATGTGATTTGAAGGATTCTGCATGTGATTTAGAGATTACGATTGGTTAGAGGCCATTCCTATTCGACAAAAGTACGAGGCTTTCACTTATCTTCTGTATTCTTCCTTTTTCTCCATCAAATAGGTATTTCTTTCAAGTTTTCACCTTTTCTTCTTCCTCTTTTTCCAAAATCTCTTCCTTTGTTCCTCTTTACATCCCCCCGTATAAATCCAACCCTTAAGACCCCAAATCCTAGCCAAAATAGCCCACATGTGTGCCCTTGCAGCCACACGTGTGAACCCCTATAGTTGGCCATACGGCCCACCCTTTGTCCCATTGATTCCTTCTTGCTTCCACATCAAAATCCCCCTTGAATCCCATACCTTAATCCTAACCTAAACCCTAGATTCCTAATTTCCCTAATTGGCCCTAAATTCCAAACATCCAACCATCCAAATCCCCGATTCCCTTCTATTAAGATCCAAAGCCTCAAATCCCTTTACCAATTAAGCAACCTAAGCCTTAATTTCACTTTTCCCCAAATCCCATGAACCCTAGGTTGGCCTAAACCCTAATTGAGCAAACCCTAGGAAGTATTAGCTTTCTCTTTTTAGAAATTAAACTAATTCCTATGCTAATTGGATGTTCCTACATCCATAAGATCCCATCTTTTAGTATTTAATGGTCATGCATTGCGTAGTTTGATATATGTGGCCTGAACTTCTCATAGTTGCATGCTTGATTCTTGATATATTTGATGATTTAGCATAGTTTGTGAATTTTGATCATTTGGATTAAGTTGCTGATTGATCTCGCTTAATTATTTATCTACATGCATGAGTCCTGCATCAACATGTAAACCTAATCATGTGCCCAACACACTCATGTGTATAGGACTTGTGCATAAGGTTGGTCCCACAACGAAGATCGCATGACACAAAAAATGAGGCCAGTCCACTCAAGCAGGCCACAAATGTACGATTATATCTTAATCGTCTTTTTTAAGAGGCATATTTAAACATTCCATTGCTTTTGACTTTTCTCAGTGGCCCCAATTGATGAGTGGATCTGGCGATCTACCTGATTTTCATACTGGGTTATCTTCCTGGAGGGGCCCACCTTATGCATGATTCAGATGTCTTACTGACATTAAATGTGGGAGTATGAGCTGGGTTGGACATAAGTTCATGTCCAACAAATTATATATGAACATTCATGTTCAGAGATTACGCATAAATACATGGGCAAGATCCCTCCTCGGATAGTTCACCACCATTTTATAAAATGGTGGCGACTCAAAATCCCTCACATATGGGGAAGAAACAGCAGACGGTTTCAAAATACGATAACTTCAGCTTTTGAGGTTTTTAGTAAGACCAGCTCTTTGTTGTGGAATGTGCTTCCTCCGTGAAGGCAACAGAGTCTTGTAATTTTTCTTTCTTCTTGGGTTGTAGGTTCGTGTTGTGGTTGCTGCGCCATCTTGGCACCTTCTTTTTAATAAAAAATCAGTTATCTTAAAAAGAAAAAAGAAAAAAGAAAAAAAAAAAACCCTCACATGACACACTCATATATGGCGATCCAAACCATCCAAATTATGGGCCTCGTTGTGGATGTAGCATTTGTCAATTCTAACCATCTAATTGATGGCTATCAAATGGATGGTTAAAAGTAAAATAGTGAGTGCTCCAAATTCCATGGGCAAAAAACCAAATGGTTACTATCACCTTCTCAGCATAATTTTTGGGTTGGGTCAGAGACTTGGATGGTTTGGATCATTAAAAGAAAGTGTGTCACGTGCATGTTGAATGAACTATCATAGGAGTCCAGCCCTACATACATACATACATGTGTGTGTGTCCAGTACACCTACCTCCGCTGAAGAGCTTGTGCTTTTGAGGTTGGGATGATTATCAATGCTTCCATCCCTGTGAGTGGGTTGTAAGAACGAGCTTTCACCAATCGGGATCTATGACATACTTGATTCCAGGGATTGTTATTGATGTCTCAGCAATATTTGTTGCCAATATGACCTAACAACCCAGCACATATTAGGCACTGCACCATGTATAGACAGTTTAATTTAAGTACATAACAAGGACATGCATTCAGGAAAAGTGCAGAAAGTTGGACATGGTTGGACACATTGTAATTTCTAGTTTTAAGTATTATATGTATGTTAATGTTTTTCCATTTATCCGAAATTACACATCATCATCATCATCATCTAAGCCTCATCCCAACTAACTAGGGTTGGCTACAAGAATCCTTTTCTGCATGTTACTCTACAAGGGCCATAACTTCAATTAGAACATAGGTCATTAGGTGTTTTCTTACTACCTCCACCCACGTTATTCTGGGACTTCCCCTTGCCCTTCTAAAGGCTTCAACTTGTACCAACTCACTCCTAACCAGCACAATTCTTGGTCTCTGTTGCACACGACCAAACCATCTAAGTCTACTTTCCCTCATCTTGTTACCTATTGGTGTGCTACTCTAAATTCCCTCGAATGCATTCATTTCTAATTCTATCCTTATCACTTGTCCATCTCAACATCTTCATTTGCAGCTACAACGCATCCTTAACTGCCCAAAATCCTGTCCCATCAAGTATGGCTGGTCTTATAAACATCCTATAAAACAGACATACTTGTTTTTTAATGGTTCCAAATAAACATAAGATTGATAAAAAGAAAAGTACCAATCTCCATGCCATAAACACTGCAAGAAATTCCATAAAAACGGATTAAACGTTGGAAGAAATTGTACCTACATGAATTTCATCAGATTGCCAATATGAAAACCAAATACAAATACACAGTATGGGCATGACCTATGGCTTTTACACAATCTTGATGAATTAGATATGAATATGATACACAACCTACTTCAAGTATCTAGGTTAAATCATCACTCTCCAAAATATTTTAGAACCCACCAAAAGAGTAATAGAAAAAGAAGAAGAGTTGTGACTTTATAGATAGTGAAAGTACTCTCAATCTAGAGAGAGAGAGAGAGAGAGAGAGAGAGAGAGTTGACATATATTAAAATACCTACTTCCAGATAAAGAAAATACAAAATACCATGAAATTAGAAGAGGTCCCCTGGTGTATGTTCTTTGTGGATGACATAGTTTTGATTGACAAGATGAGGGAGGGGTAAACGTGAAGTAAGAACTATAAAGGGATGCTTTAGAATCTAAAGGTTTTAAAATCAGTCAGACTAAAACAGAGTACACGGAATGCAATTTTAGTAACAATAGAGAAATTAGTTAAGATTGTTGACCAAGTACCCCATATTGACAATTTTCAATATCTTGGGTTGATAATTCATGAGACCGGAAAGATAAAAAAGGGATGTTGCTCATAGAATTAGAGCTAGGTAGATGAAGTGAACATGTCACCGGAGTTAAACGTGATCATTGTATACCAATCGAGTTGAAGGAGAGATTTTATAGGATAGTTATATGACCAGCCATGCTTTTCGGAATAGAATGCTGGACAGTCAAGGAACAACATACTCATAGGATGAGTCATGAGTGTAGCTTAAATGAGAATGCTGAGATGAATCAGAAGCACGATGAGGAAGGTAAATTGGAAATAAATGCATTTGAGGGAACTTAGAAGTAGCACCGATAGGTAATAAGATGGGGGAAAGTACACTTAGTAGGTTTGGCCATGTGCAACAGAGACCATAAACCCCCATTACATAAAAATTGTGGCAATTCTGGAGGGAAAATAATCGAAATGAGCAATACTCATGTATCATAATTTCCAATACATTGTCAAGATTCCATATGGAGAAAAAGAGGTCAAATAAGGTGAATTAGAGGAATGCCCACCATATTTCTTTTCTTTTCTTTTTTCTATAAATAAAGAATGCTTGTGAGACGGGTTGTAATTTCCACATGTTTTTTGTCTGCCTTTTCTAGAATGCCACTTAGGTGGCTTAGAATTTCACTGCAGGAACACAACTGGAAGAAAAAAATTGGACAAATATACTTTCACAGGATGTTTATCTTTCAAAAAAATATATATCATAGGACGTTTATTGGTGATCTAAATATGCAGTTTAGGATGTCTTTGGAGTTTGGACATACACTCCAACAACTTATAGCCAAGAAAGTTTTGAGGCCATTCACCACTGCAAAAGGCAATGTATTTGGAAAGGCACAGAAAGCCTCAATGTCATAGGGTGGTAGACCGCTTTTCCACCCTAAATCAATCTGCATGTTTCATGTAGGAGATGAAACAATCAAGATATCAATTTTGGGTGGAACACGTTCTCAAGGCACCCAAGCGCAGCGTTAGGGTTTTGAATGGTCTAGAAAGCTTAAAATTCAGTGAATGTTAGAGAGAGAAAATCAAAAGGTTCTAGGTAAGCTCTAGGTAAGCATGATGCGAGTGAATGTTAGGGCGTGTTTGGTTGACACTGAAAAAATCATTTTAATGGGTTTTTTTTCTGATGGGTGTGACAGGTGTTGTCAAAACCTGTCGGAATTTCTACCAATAGTTCAGCTTGCATACACTTCTGCTGCCCAACTGTTTTTCTGTTGGGCCGGATTATCCAGTTGAGGCCCTTTAACATGATGGTGCTTCCTATGGACAGTTCGGATCCCACACACATGTAAGTCTGTGACACATTCATAAACGTTAGAGAGGTAGTAAATCACTGCCTCCCCCTAAGGATTTTTGCAAAAACACCAGGAAAACTCTTGTTCTCACATAGCAGTTGTGTGACAGAGATGCAACCCAACCATCTTCGGGTGTCACCCGAAGATGCCCTTAGGGAACTTATAAGTTGCTTTCGCAAGGATTATCTCAAAGGATGAAATTGGAGGTGATTGCTACTCATGTGGTGAAAAGGACTCAATAAACATGAACAAGCTTGGGCCTTCTTTCTTTCAAAATCACATTATAATTCATTTCATTTTATTTTTCTTCATTTTCATTTGATAAGGAAATGAAAGCTAAGATCACTAAGAAGCATAATTTCATCACATGTCATACAAAACCATCGTTCTTTTACACCACTGAGCCTTCTAGGAAACCACCGCAACAATACAAACAACAGATTCGTGAGTCATAACAGTTATTCTACTCAAACATGGCTGAATTTTTAAAGGGACAAGATCAAAAGGTACAACGAATGGTGGATGTACACACTAGAAAGCATAGAAAACTTACGTGTCGTTTTCCCGCTTCCCGTTTCACCAACTATTATTAGAATGTCATTCTTCCTTACTTCCTCCACAATTCTTTTCTCAACTGAAGATAACCAACAATTAAAATTTTGTCACTTACACAATGAAGAAACCCCACAAATTCTTTAAAAAAAACACACACATTTAAACATCCATTCAATTAGTAGAAGTACAAGAAGTAGCTATCGTTGTGTAAATTATCATTGGTGGGACTTGTCTGTCACAAACATACAAGTAAAAACTTCGAGCCCAACATTCGAAACCACATGCATGGTAGGCGCTGATGAGATCTGGACCATTCATTGGGTGGACCCTGCAATGCAGGGCCCAAACCTCAAGAATGAAACTGCCGGGCAATCCTAACCATCTACTCGTTGCCCTACAAATGAGCACTAAACGCACACAAAAAAGTACACGGGCATATAAGCATGCTAGCAACAGTCCATAATCAACAGACCAGAGTTTTTTGTTTAGAGGGATGCAATCATCTGAAAGGTGTGATTTTCTAGCTTTGGATAATCCACTGTAAAGCCAGCATGATGAATGATACGGACCTCATACAAGTTCACCTTGTTCAGGATTTTGGAGCTCAGACATTATTCCAATGTCTGTGTTGCAGATTCACAATCGTTGTTCCCATTATTTAGTATTTACTCTCCATGAATGGTAATAATACAAGTAAAAAGGGAAAAGGGTGCATCTATCAACCAGCATGGGTGTACATATCAATTCCATTGTCATGTACTCAAATGATTTGCAACATATACACATACCTGACGAAATTGGCAGTGATTTCTTCTGTTGGGCAATCAGCTGCTTCCTGGGAACAGCAAAAATTTAAAATAAAGTTCAGAACAGAATTGTAAGTGTGCTTTGCTCACTAGAGATGGACAGAGGCTTCTCAGCCCATCCGGTCCGTTCATTGGGCAGAGCATGCTTTGAGCATGCACTTGGACCAAATATCTGGCCCATCCACTCATCAGACAGGCCAGACTGGCCAGACTTGCACGAGGGAAAAAAGGGACCATCGGGAGGGAGAAAGAACGACGATCGGCCTATATCTAACATACACGTGTGGCCTACCCGATGAGCTGACTGGTCCGATTCTTTGGGGCCAGGTCATGCTAAGAGAACGTGCCCTACACGATGGACGGCCAAGATCAAGCGAATGGGCACCGCGAGGGAGTAAACACTACATAGAAATACGAAAAAAGATGGAGGAGTAGATAAGTGTACGGAAACCAGAGTGGAGACTCCAGCAATGAGAAGGAACGAGGGTTTTTTTTTTTTCGTATACCTTCGGATAGAATAGTCTCTGAAGTCGGCTTGGGAATTCTTGCCCTTGCCGTTGGGTTGTGGATTTTGATGAGAGTTTTTTATGTGAGGGAGTTGGGAAGAAGAAGAAGAAGCAGCATGGAAGGCATCTTTGACTGAGAAGGCAAAAGAGGAGCGAAAACGCAGTGTCTCTCGCTCGCTATGTGCGTGTTCGAGTTGTAAACGAAAGCGGAGTTACTGCCGCACCCGCCATCGGGGATATCCCAGGCGGCACGACCCCATGGGGACCACCACGATATTTGTCTGTTATCCACACCGTCCATCCATTTTTCCAGTTCATTTTAGGGCATAACCCCAGAAATGAAGCAGATCCAAAGCTGAAGTGGACCACAGTACGGTTTCTAAACATGGTGGCCTCGTTAAATAAATGAGGGCATTGTTGACCTTGATGGTGGTGTCTCCTTGGGAGGACCATATGAGTTCCTGGATTTTAACATTGTGGGACTTGTTCTGCAAATCATATATATATTGATCAAGGTCAGTGTTCAAAATATCAATATCACTGCAAGTTTCATTTGGGATATGGAAATAATATTGATATCATTGATTTTAAAAAATGCAGGAAAATATTAAAGAAATATGGGGAAAATGATGAAATTTCTCAATAAAATTTCAGGAGATGCTAAAATATATATATTTGCATATTTAGGAATAAAAAAATGCAAAAAGAATATATACATAATAAATTTTTATTTAATAGAGCCTAAAAGTATGTGTTGTCATAAGAAATCAGTCCAATAATAACATAACAATTACTTAAATATTGTTAAACCAACATAACGAGAAAACAAACATGCATACTGCATTCATATACATCAATGCATAAATAAGCGTATAAACACAATATATGTGCATGATGATCCAACTATCAATCCATCTAAGCCTCCCTCCATCCCATCCATCCATCCATCCACCCAACTATTTATCCATCCAACCATCCCATCCATCCATCCCAACTATCTATCAAAACATCTATCCATCCAACCATCCTATCCCATCCATCAATACAAACATTTTTTAATAAATAGACTTTTGGCAATATTGATACTTGGTGATATTATCGACACTGCCGATGCACTGGCGATACAAGTAACATCTAGAATTTACGTAATTAAAAATATTAGCAATACATTAACGATGCAAGCAACACTTGGAATTTACATAGTTGAAAAATATTGACGATACATTGGCAATATTGATACACCGATGATACTCAGTAATATATTGCCGATACTTAGAATTTCTAATACTATTAATATTATCGGTATTGTTATTAGTGTTATTGGTATCGCCAAGCTAGAGATATGGATAATATCAAAGATATCATTATAATATCAGGGATAATTTAAATAATGATCAAGATTGATGCAGTGGGGTTGTAGAGCTTTAAGCAGTAGGAACTAAGTCATAGACTTGGGGAGGGAGGAGAGATGGGAGTGATTGGATGACCATGAAAGGGGTAAGAAAGGAGCTTGTGGACTTCCAACCCATCATTCTTGGATTGGAAGAAGAAGAGAATGTGGAGGAAAAGAAGGAAAACAAGAAGGATTGCAATCTTCTCCACTTTTATTTTGTAGAAGAGAGTGACAATCTTCCACTTTCTTGAGGAGAAGTAAAATGAGAAGGATTTCCTTCCATTTATCATCTATTCACACCAATTCACATAAAACTTGAGTGATTTTAAAACACACCAAAATACAACTTTTCATTAACCATCGGCTCCATTTCACACTGATTTCATGTCACACTATTCACACCAACCAAGCAACTTTACCTTTTCCAATGCACACTTATTCACACCAATTCACCCCTTCCAAATGACCCCTTTCTGTTTTTCAAAGAGAACAAGAATCTTGAAAAGAATGTGAAGGAAGGTCAAATAAGAAGAAAACCGTTTCTCTTTTCTAAAAAGAGTGAATGAAAATCGTCTCAGTGAAGAAGAGACTGTAGGAAGGTGAAACAAGAAGATTGCAGCATATGTTGTTTTTTTTTTTTTTTTTTTTTTAAAATTTTATTTAATAGTGGCAATCCGTATATGCATTTAGTTTTCAGTAATGGTGTGTGTGGCCCACATTGATGTATGGCCACGTCCAATGCACGCGGATTGACTACGACTTGAAGCTAGGTGGGGCTCACTATGATGTATGTAGGCATAGAAGCTTTATGAAAGATGAAGGGTTTTTTATCTGGTGGACCCCAATCTTCAAAAAGGGTTTGTAGAAAAAGACATCTTACAAGCAATTAATGTAGCTTTGCTGTGCCTACAACCGTATCCAAGCCTAAGACCACCAATGTCTCTTCTAATCTAGCGAATTTTTTTAATTTTGTAGGCATAGTTTCAATGAAAAGGCAGAGACGCCCGGAGACCAAAACTAAAACTGACCTTCACGATCCATACCTAATCCCCAACACGGTTCTCCGAGACATGATCACAGTAGTGGTGCAATGCACAGATTCAACCACCAGCCCATGTTGATGAGGCCCACAATGACGAAATGATATCTTCTGAGCCAATGTCTAAACCAAAAATGTTAATAGGAGAGCTCTGAAATGGGTCGGATCTGGATTGGATCCAACTCCAAGTCTGTATATCCGTAGATAGATTGGAATTGGATTCATATCTAACTCGGATCTAAAAGGTGATATCCATATCTGATTCATTTATAAATTGTTACATCCATTTCCAATCCAAAATCTATATAACCATCGGATTCAGGTCGGATCTAGGTCTGAATCCAGGTCCGAATCCAACCCATTACAAGTCTAAAAAAATATATGATATAGAATATATAATATAATATATTTAATTTAGTAGAAAAATGATGCAAATCCCACTATTTACGATGGTATGGTCGACATGGCCTAAAATAATTTGTAAAAGAGATGGCTAGCATGAATATAACATATACAATAAGGTGACAATGAGTTGGATCTTAATCGGATTCGGATCAAACTTGGATATATTCCTGTGAATCCATATTTGGTCCATTTAAGTAATTGGACCCATTTTAAGATCCAAATCTGGTCCATTTAACTAATGGGACCTATTTTAAGATCCAAATCCGCATTATACGGATTTGGAGCGAATCAGATCTTGGATCTGACCTGCTCCATTGAGAGCCCTAGTCCCAAGCTCTACACAAGCTCAAGTAATACCTAATCCATGTCCACACAAATATCAGCTTGATCCAATACTTCTCCCACTTGAGCAAGCTTTCAACCGTAGGCATTCAATCCCACTGTTTTCAAATAGTAAGTTAAACATTTGGAGCCCCACGGGAATGTATGTCTTATCCACACCATCCATCAGTTTTCTAGATCATTTTTAGGGATGAGTCCAAAATTGAACCCTTCCTAAGTCACCATTGAAGCCTTCCCAAGCCCCTTATGTTTATTTTTCATCCAACTTGTTCATAAGGTCACAAATTTCAGCTTGATCCAAAACTCCTATGATCCCCAAAAAGTTTTCAATGGTTGGTCTTCAATTCAAATTGTTTCCTGAGATGTAATTCAATTGAGCTTTGGATATGTTTCAATTTTGGCTTCATGTTATAACATGAGCTGGTAAAAGGGATGGACAGCAAGGAAACAACACATACTTCACAGTGGGCCCACAGAGTTTGCTCAGAATGCCATAGGATTTGGTGAGTGAGACCCCGGATCACTGGTGGGTGGGACCCCTGACTGTTGGGTCACAGTGATGTATGTGTCTTAAATCCATATTGTCCAACAATTTTGGCAGCTCATTTTAGTGCACGATTCCAAAAGTGCAGCTGTTATTAGATTGTAAAAATCTGTAAATATTCCATATTTAGTAAATAGGATTTTCTTCTTGATTTCTATACAGCTAGCTAATAGCCAAAAATAGGTTGTAAAACGATTATAAGAGGATTGCTCATTCCTCCAATGAATATACAGAAAATTTCCACAACTTTACAGCTGACTCAAATCTTAGGTGGACCACACCACAGTAAACAGTCAGTGACTAAATCTCACCATTAAAAACTTCATGAATTCCACTGCAATGTTTATTTTCCATCCAACCTGTTGATAAGGTAAAAACAAAAAGAGAAAAAGAAAAACTAGATGAAGAGACACAAATTTCATCTTGATCCAAAGCTTTCGTGGCCCGTAATAAGTTTTTAATGGTTAATCACCACTGTTTCATGTACTAGGGTCCATCTGGGATTTGGATCTGCTTCGTGTTTTGGATCATACCCTAAAATGAGCTTTCAAAACAGATGGACGGTGTGGAATGTAGTCAAATACATCACAGTGGTCCCCACAGTCATGGGTCCCACCTACCTGGGTGGATCTGGGGTCTCAGTTAATCCGCTCCCAGCTGAGTTACTCCGTAAACTGCATGAATCCTGGTGGTTTAGGAGCTTAGCCTAACGCATTCTATAGATTCCGGAGCTTTTAGTGCATTGGTTAGGTTCCTAGCAGTTGATATCAAGGCCAACAACATCAACAACATGCGCAATTGGAGTGCTAGAGGAGGCACCAGTGAAAAATGCGTGTCCTTGGTAGATCCCCACATCCACCGATGGTGTGGATCCCTGACTTTGGGGCCCACTGTGATGTATATGCCTTACATTCACACTGTCCATCCGTTTTGACAGTCATTTTAGGGCATGATAAAAAAATGAAATAGATCAAAACTTCAAGTGGACCCACCACGAGATATAGTGGTGATTGAATATACATCATTAAAAATTTCTTGGGGGCCACTGCAATGTTTATTGCCATCCAACTTGTTGATAAGGTCAATGAAGGGATCACACAAATATCAGCTTTGATCCAAAACTTTTCTATCTCATAAGAAGTTTTTAATGGTCAATCACTACTGATTTGAATCTGCTTCATTTTTAGCATATTCTAAAATGAACTGCCAAAATGGATGGACAGCTTGGATGTAAGGCACATACATCACAATTGTCCATAGTCAGGATCCATAGAAGCGGTGGTAGGAGAAAAGAGTAACCTCACTGGAGTAAAAGCCACAGTGGCATCCTAGAGTGAAACATAAGAAACATGGCCAGTACATGGAGAAAAAGAAGTTCATCATCTTGCCCCTACTAATAATCCTTGATTCGGCCAAAGTAGACTTTATGAGTTTCGCCATTAACGTCATGAGTTTGAGGAGCCATTGTGGTGTGTACTAAAAAAAACAAAGAAAGATGATGGTTGGGTGTGTCTGGGTCAGATTGCATCATTCCGAGCCAACCGTATCTGTTTATCCACTCCGTCCATTCCGTTTCTAAGATCATGCCGACCATATGAAACAAAGAATGAGGCAGGTCCAACGGTCAGATTGACCACACCAGAAATAACTTTTGCATTTAATGCAACTTGCATTTAATGCAACCCAAGCTCAGAATTTGGTGTGGTAGACCTGACCGTTGGACCTGCTCATTCTTGGTCTCATGTGGTCAGCTAGATCATAGAAATGGAATGAACGGAGTGGATGAACAGATACGTCACGGTGGGCCCCCCACAGCTCAGTTCCATACCGAGGAAGGACACATTACCACACCGGTGTCTGGTACACCAGCTTTATCGCACATGCATGTATGCTTAGCAAAACTTGCAAGCCAAACACATTAATTACATAATTATGTAGTTTTTCAAAGTTAAATGCTCTAAAAATCTTCTACATAAGCAAATCCAAACAAGCCCTTAGATAACAAACGCTCAAGTCCTGATCAACACAATTAAAAGCCACTGCATATGTGGAACTAGCCGGCTTACTGTCGCCATGGTTATGAACTTTGAAGATTGATAATCATTGGTGGGCCATGCACGAGTATGCTCGAACGACTGAATATGATCTTCCTTTTTTCTTTTTTGTTTCCAAGCAAGAGCTATTGAAAAATTTACCAAATTAAAGAGGTGCTCAAACACATATAGTTATGAGTTCAACTAATTGGTGAGTTGGGCTGACTATGGTGATTGTATGACATCTCACCTATTAGACAAGGTTTTCCCACTGAAAATAGGAAGCCTGGAAAATCAGGTTCATCAGGTTGATCCAATGATGAAGATTTAAAATCCCACATGAATGTGGAGTTTTTTTCCTTTACAGCTTTTTTGAAATGTGGAATTAGGTGGCATTAGGTGGTATGGAATTGCATTTGGTATTGTACAAATCCCATTTGGCATTTGGAAATGAAAGGAATGATTGGATTAATCCAAGTATCATATATTCCATCCCAAAAGTAGATACTGCGCAGATTTTCAGTGAATTTTGAAATCTACTACATTAGTGGGCCCTACATTGATGCATGTGTTTTATCCATGCTGTCCATCCGTATGTGCCCTTTACATGTAACATTTGAGTTGCATATGCATTCTGGTGACCGACATCAAGCGTGAATATTTTTCTCAAAGAAAGATTTTAATCCCAAACATGAGACTAGACCATCAAAATACCATACTATACCATACTATTTCCGGACATGCAATCACTGTGCAATAATAGTGCTAATTCCATCTAATGCTATTCCATTCCATTTAATCCAGTCAGCCAAACAGACCTATAGTTGCTCATGGTTTTCTATGTTGCACCCAACCTGATAGTTGGACTGACCTGGTTTTTGGGACAAACCATTTTCATGATGGGACAACTTTGTTGGACAGCTAGATGTCATGCAAACACCATGATAATTGCTTCCACCAGCAAGTTGGGGAGTATAACTAGCGTGTGAGTATTTCTCAAACCCAAACACATCTTAACCGTTTTTATGCCTAATTAGCAGAGGCCTGCCAAATCTAGATAGATCTATTAAGATTGCTAATCCGAATAGAGGGTGAACTAAAATTTTATTTCATAAAACATCCGAATTACACAGGGAAGAAAAAAGAAAGAAGCAAGACTAACTCTGCTGCCCACACCATGTGTGGGAATTTGGCAAGAAGACTTGCCATATCAACTGCTTGTTGGAGAGTCTGACGGATAGCACTTGGAATAACCTTATTTGAATACTAATTGATTGTCCAAAAGTGGGCCCAAAGTCATTATCATTCATTGATACTCCGTCATTAATCTCCTTATTACATGACTGATTTGGGTGATCTTATACTTGTTGGAAATGTAATTTGATGAACTTTTAGATGGCTTTGGAATCACCTCATTTGGACATTATTTGATTACCCAAAAGTGGGCTTCATTTTCATGGGATCTGCAACTTTTATGGAGTTATGTCAGTTAAAAAACATTCAGAAGCTCGCTGGAATAGAGGGAATGACGTCGAATATACATCAGAAGCTCGTCGAAGTGGATCCCACGGAGGTGGCAATGCTCCTAGCAACCAAATGGTCTCCTCATGAGGGAAAAAAAATGTCAAATGACCTTTCCTGCACAAGGGACCCATCTATTGAACTCATCCCACGTCTTATGTGAGGTCTATTAGATAGTCTTAGAGTAAATCCAAGCCATCCATGAAAGAAGTTTTAATTTCATGCCATCTGTTCAAGTTTGAGGGCAAAACTTATCACGGATGGACCACACCAGAAGAAATAATTCAGAATTAACTTATAATATTAACGCAGGTGTGGGTGTGGGCCACATAAAGCTCCAATTTTTTTTTTAAATGACCCACTTGTGGGTTCATGAATGTTCGATTAAAGTGAACGAACTAGATCGGCCGAGGGGTGGCCCCAACAGTCGATTTTGTGGGGCCCACACCCAATTCTCAAAAGGCCCTCTCTAAAGTTCCGCAAAAAGTTGTTGATGTACGAGAGGTGTGGTAGAGGAGCATTTTGGTTAAAGTGAAAATTCAAACAATGCCTAAGAGACTAGATAAATAAAATGCCCTGATAAGGGGGCCAATGTCACAAATGGCATCATAAATTAGGAATTTTTCAACTATTGACTCGCATCCGTCCGTCTCGTGCCACTCGAGAAGGACGTTGTCTATTTTACATCCATGCAGTCCATTTATATTCACTAGCTCATTTTAGGAATGAGCCTAAAACATGAGGTAGATCTGAGGCCAACTGCTTATGGCAACGAAAGTTTATGTGGTTTGCCTAAGATTTGGATTTGCCTCATTTTCTGGACCATGCCCTAAAATGAGCTGCTAAAATGGATGAACAACGTTGATATACAATGAGATGGCCCCATGATTTGAGCCTTGCCCACTAAACTGTTACCCTGCTGCACCTAATCCTGCCACAAGAACTACCTTTGTAAATAATAACGTGCTTTGGCGAACCCTGGGCATGATACTCTAGCCCAAGTAGAGCTGGGCACAGGTCGAGTCAACTTGGCCGAACCGTTCAGACTTGATTCGGAACTGTCCGATGGTTTGAGTCGGCTAGGGTCAAGTATTAAATCTTGTATCCGAATCTTACTCGAGTCGGTCCCGAATTATCTTTAAACCCGATCGACTTGACCAGGACTTGAACCGATCCTACCCAAAACCTAACCCGATTCGATATTAGGTATATAAGCAACTTAAAAAAAAAAAAAAAAAGGCCCATATTTACCCTAACCCATTTACCCTACGGCTAGAGGTGGGCAATGATCCGGGCCGAGCCGAGTTAGCCCTAGCTTGGTTTGGTTTGTTTTTGTGTCACCTCAGTTTGTGGATCGACTTGGTTTGGGTTTTGGGCCGACCCATGCAGCCCAAGTTTGGTTTGCTCTAGAAAAATCTAGTTCGAGCTAGGATCGGTTTGGTTGAAAATTTCGAACCGGCCGGGCTGAGTTCAAACAAATGGCAGGTCCTTTTCTGCTTGTTTATTTAAATAGAAAAGAAATTAAAAAGTGGGGGAAAAAAAAGTACAAACGTATTACTATATGATGTTTAACATCCTCCAAAGGAGTGCAGCTTCAAAATAGACATGTAAGAGCATTTTCCAAACGAAAGTACATGAGCATAATATTACTAGTGTAAGGAAATAGTGTGCATTCATGTATATGTATTATATATTATCCATGTCATCATGTATATGTATTATCCATGCTGTCCATCTATTTTACATATCATTTTAGGACATGATCCCAAAATGGAATCATATCCAAAGCTTAAGTGGATCACACCACAGGAAGTCCATCTGTTTTACATATCATTTTAGGACATGATCCCAAAATAGAATCATATCCAAAGCTCAAGTGGATCACACCACAAGAAACAGTGTGCTTACAATCTACGAGCCGAATCAAGCCAAATCAAACCGAGGTGAATCAAATCGAGCTTCGAGCCGAGCTGAGCCGGTACTGCCCTCGTTTGAGCTTGGTTTTTTTTTTTTTTCAAATGAGCTTGACACCGAGGCTTGGTTTGGTTTGAACTTCCATTCAAACCAATCCAAGCCGAGTTTTTTCAAACCAATCCAAGCCGAGCTTTCGAGCTGGCTTGGTTTGTGCCCACCTCTACCTACGGCCCTAGCTGAGCTGCGCCCGCTCCCTCCTTCTCTCCTCTGGTCGTCATCGTCCACATCTTGCACCCGTTCTGGTGCCATCCTGCACCTGTTCCAGCGTTATCTGCAGCGTCATCCGCACCCGTTCCAATGTCATCTACTCGATGCCGACGCTCGATAGCCATCGGCTCTCCAAATCCCACTAATTAACGGTATTTTTGTGGCCCACTCAACTCTATTTCATGCTTTTCATATATTATTGTGAAATAAATTTGGGGGTTTTTATAAAATTATTATCGGGTAGAGTTTTTGTATAAATTTGCTGGGGGGTTTGGAATGGATCGAGTGCTTGTATGGTTGGAATAGGTCGGGTTGCTGACTATGTTCAGATCGTCTGGACTAGCTATGGTCAGACCGTCCAAGCTGGCTCAGGTTGAGCCATTTCTAGACCCTTGAACCCTTTACAGGCTCACTTGAGATGAGCCATTTTTAAATCCCTAACCCCTAAACAGGGTTGGCTCGGGGTGCAGCCTGGTTAGCTTGGGCTGAGCCATTTCTAGACCCTTAAACCATTTACAGGGTTTGCCTCGCTAAGCAATTTTTAAATCCCTAAACCCTAAATAGGGTTAGCTGGGGTGCGGCTTGGTTGGCTCGGGCTGAGCCATTTCTAAACCCCTAAACCTTAAACAAGGATGTCTCGGGCTGAGCCATTTCTAAACTCAAAACCCTAAACAGGGTTGGATCGGGTGCGTCCTAGCTGCCTAGCTCGGGCTAAGCCATTTCTAAACCTAAATCCTAAACCTTAACCTTAACCCTAAACCTAAACCTAAACCTAAACCTAAATCCTAATCCAAAACCCTAAACTAAAACTAAATCTCTAAACCTTAAACTAAAACTAAATCCCTGAACCTAAACTTAAACCCTAAAAATAAACTCTAAACCAAATCAACTCGTACTCAGCTTATAGTTCTTCTGTAGTCCAAAAGGTAAAAAGAGAACTGAAGGATGATTCGAGTGACGAAGGTGGAGGCGGGGATTACTATTATGGACATGAATACTTAGGTTACGCTCCACAAAGACATTCATCATACAGATGATATTATCTAATGAATTAATGCATAATAGAATATGCTTAGTAATTTGTATAAATTATATTAGCAATTCAGGTTAAGTCTCTGACTTTTCGAACAAATTCGATGATTTAGGTATTTGTGTGAATATATGCTTGAGTGGTGAATGAATAGATGAACTAAACTTGATTAGATTTTCTAAATAAATGAATATATATATATATATATATATATATATATATATATATATATATATATATATATATATATATATATATATATATATATGTTCTTACATTTTAATTTATTTATTTTTAGATCTTTTTGAATTTGTAGATGGACCTGTCCCAACTTGAATCTTACTCGATCCGACTCGGTCCCTATGATCGGACTGTACATGGATCAGAATAGGCCAGGCCATGAATGGTTCAGATCGGTTTAAGCATGGCTGACTCGGTGTCGTATCCGATCCGACTCAGCACAGTCCCTTCCCTTGAACGGTTAGGATCGGGTCAGCCCAAACTCGGTCCGACCCGACCCGATGCCCACCTCTAAGCCCAAGCCCTGCCTAAGGCAGGCCAGGCCTGAAGCCCAACAGGCCAACCCGGGCCATCGAACACCCCGGCCATTGGAACTTCCTTAGTAAACCACAGGGCTCCAGTCGGTAGGCTGTTAATAGTACAAGTACAGACGTTGGGCCTGATATTCCAGCCCAAGCTCGGCCCGAGTCTGGCCAGGCCGAAAAGCCCGACTGGTTAACCCGGGCCATCGACACCCCTGCCAGATTGTGGAACATAAACGTGTCACACACGTGTACGATGATCTGAACAACACGTACAGTCGTCTCTGCAGTTGAACTGCCCGTTATAAAAACTTGTAGTTTGATCGAACTATATTAGCCATCTAATAAATGGACCTTTTTCTCACTGAATCTGAGCCATTGTTGACTTTTGTTTCCGGTGTTCGCTTGGTCACCACCTATCAAAATCCTAGCCTCGTCCAAACATTCTGATTTCTGGGCCAAAACCCACTAACCACTAGAAATACCGAATGAACGTTTGGATCTACACCCAACATCGAGTCAGATTCTGTTAGTTCAACTCACTGAGTCACTGTGTACATTTTACCAAGCTCCGCAGGACGCGGATTCACTGTGCCCCTCCACAGCAAGTTTCTTTGGTGGGAAGCTATGTAGGGCTCACATAGATGTAAGTGACAGATCCAATCCGTCCATCAGTTTCTAAAGGCCACAATAAGATAGGACTCCAAAAATGGGGCAAATCTAAAAATCAAATGGGCCATAACACACGAAGCAGCGGGGAGTGAATGCTCACCGTTGGAAAATTTTCGAGGGCCACAGAAGTTCCGATAGTTTATCTGTATGGTAAAAAACCTATGAACGGTTTAGATGGCATATAAACATCATGTAGGCTCCAGGAAGGTTTCAACGGTGGACGTTTCTATTCTCACTGTTTCGTATGGTGTTAGTGTGGTCGATATGAGTCTTTGATCTATCTGATTTTTGGAATCATACACTAATGTGGCCTTTAGAAACTTATGGACGGAGTGGATTTGTCACAATAACATCATATATGTGGGGACCACATTGCTTCCAACCACAGTCCTGTGGCCTTGGGCACAAGCAATTCTCTGATTGTGGAACCCACTTCCAGCTCGGCACTGAAATTCCAGATACCGTGTGCAGACTACGCAGAGCATGACTCTTCGTAAACAGGCAATAAGAAACCGTACACGTGGCATACATGAACTCAAACGAAACCAACTAGATTGTGGAACCCACTTTCTACAATTCACAGTCCCATAATCCAACGGCTTGAATAATCACAATCTCTGATTCCTGGACACTAAAAGGGGGGCATTCTTCATTTTAATAGGACAATAAATGACCGTCAATCCAATATCTAAATATTCAAATATTATTAAAATTTATTTAATGTTAAATCTAAACTGGGAAAATAATTTTGGACAGTTTATTTTGAGTTATTTTTATCTAATACGTGCAATTTCAAAGTGCCTGCGTATCATCCATCACCCTCCGCCAGAGTATCGAAATTTCTCTCTTTTATAAGCTTCGCGGCTCAATCTGTCGGTTAAAGGGACATTTTCGTCTACCAAACTATATAAACCTCTCACTCACTCTCCTTCTCTCTATAAAAAAATGAAACAGATCTAGATCGACCAGCAGCCCTTCTCTGCCAGTCATTCCAAACCCTTAAAAAACCCATTACTACCTAAAATACACTCGACAGAAGCCTCACATTCCATTCATGCCCATTAGCATTTTTAGCTGAAATCTCCTCTCCTTGAAAGGCGAAATGGAGAGAGATTCGTCCGACGAAGATGACGATCGAGAGAACCTGATCGATGCCAACCATGTCTCGAAGATCCAACGGTCCTCCTTCGAGATCGGCGAATTCCAGTCCCGGATCGGCCGCAGCTTCGCGTTCAACAAGAGGTACGTCATCGCGATCTTCCTCGCGGTCTTCCTGATCATTGTCTTCTTCTCGGTCGATCTCGGCCGTCTGTTCCGTAGCGCCTCAAGCGTCAAGATCTATCCGAAACTCGACCGGATGCGAGAAGCTGAACTGCACGCTCTATATCTGTTAAGAAATCAACAATTAGAGCTTTTGAATATGTGGAATCGAACATCGACTCGTTCAAAACCAGAATCTTTGATACCGAATGTGAATTCCACTTCCTCGAATTCGAGTTCGAATGCGACATTAGTTCCCACATCGAAGCCATTGCCACCATCGATTTCATTTGATGACTTCAGATCCGCATTGTTTGATCAGATCAAGCTCAACAAAGAGATTCAAGAAACCCTGCTGTCGGCGCACAGAGTAGGAAACGTATCAGATCTGGCGGATGACGATGCTGGACCTGCATTTGTTGGGTTTGGCGAGGACACCTGCCGGAAAGTTGACCAGACGGCAACGAGGCGGACGATTGAATGGAAGCCAAAGTCGAACAGGTATCTGTTCGCCATCTGCATCTCTGGCCAGATGTCTAATCATCTGATCTGTTTACAGAAGCACATGTTCTTCGCGGCTCTTCTTGGCCGTGTGCTGGTCCTCCCGAGCCCGAAATTTGACTACCAGTATGACCGGGTAATTGACATTGATCACATAAACCAGTGCTTCGGACGGAAGGTTGTCATCTCCTTTGAAGAATTCTCCGAGAGCAAGAAGGGTCACTTGCACATAGATAAGTTTATTTGTTACATGGCAAAACCGCCTTGCTTTTTGGATGAAGAACAGGTTAAGAGGTTGAAGGCATTGGGGATTTCTATGGGTAAGCTTGAATCAGCATGGCCGGAGGATGCAAAGTTGGCTGAGCCAAAGAAGAGGGTGGTTGATGAGATTATGCCGAAATTTTCTTGCAATGATGAAGTTCTTGCGATCGGGGATATGTTCTATGCTGATGTGGAGGAGGAATGGGTGATGCAGCCAGGTGGGCCGCTTGCTCACAAGTGCAAGACGGTTATCCAACCGAGTCGGCTTATCATACTTACAGCGCAGCGGTTTGTCCAGACTTTCTTGGGAGGGAACTTTGTTGCACTGCACTTCAGAAGACATGGGTTTTTGAAGTTCTGGTATGCTTTCTCTCCTGTCTCTCTCTGTTCTGTAGTTGCATTTTGATGGGGATATGATATTTCCATCCTTGGAAATTGATAGTTTTTTCCCCAAGCGTTATTTCTTTACTAAAGGGATGGATAAAAGACTACATAGAGAGCTTTGTGAGACCCCACTGCACTTGTAGGGGTGGAAATATGAATCTCTATGCGGAATAGAGAAAACTTAATACAGCCCACCAAAAATAAATATAAAGATAAAATAATACGACCAAAGTACAACTGCAATGATGGATCTTCGGGGTGGAATGGGAAGCCATGAAGTGGATCAGTACTCTTCGTTTGAGTTTAGTGGCTATTAAAATTATCTCAGTACCCTAAGTTTTTGTGATGAATTCTAGATTTTGGTACCGCTGCCATTATGGTGATTGTTCCTGCATTTGCGATTTCGTCAGTTCAAAATCTGTGATTGTTCCTGCATTTGTGATTTCATCAGTTCAAAATCTGTGATTGTCCCCGCATTTGCTATATCATCAGTTCAAAATCTTGATTTATGTTGTTCAGTTCATTCAATATCCAGCTCTCTCTCTCTCTCTCTCTTAAAAAAGTGTTGAGCTGGAAGAGTTTCTTCTCTTGATGTTAATTTTGATCTTGGACATTAGTAATTTTGAGAATCGATCTGCCAGATCTGTCTAACTGCAGTTGTGGCCCTTGATAGAGCGGTATGCGGAACAGGATTCATGTACCCAACTCCAATTAGTTGGAATAAGGCTTTTATGATGATGCTGCAACATTAATAATCTGAAGAATTGATCTGCTATCTCGTTTACTCCACTTTCAAACACAAATCATGAATTTTATTAGCCAAAAAAAAGAAAAAGAAAAAAAGGAAAGAAAGAAAGAAAAAAGAAAAAAAGAAAGAAGGAAAAAAGAAAGAATGAAAAAATCCCTCTTCTTCCACCATAATATTTTCTTCTTATGTAGAGGCTCCTGTAGCAACTTGTCTGACAGTTGATGTTTTATCCTCAGCAATGCAAAGAAGGAGAGCTGCTTTTTTCCTGTTCCTCAGGCAGCAGACTGCATTCTTCGGGTTGCAGAAAGGGCCAATGCTCCTGTAATTTATCTGTCTACGGATGCAGCTGAGAGTGAAACGAATCTTCTGCAGTCATTAACCTTGCTGAATGGCAAGATGATCCCCCTTGTCAAAAGGCCAACTCACACGTCAGTGGAGAAGTGGGATGCATTGCTCTACAGAAACCACCTAGGTGGAGATGATCAGGTGAGCCTATGCTTCTCCATTTATTTATAGCATGGAAAAATAAACCAAATAAAAGACCGACATCTTGTTGTGACAAAGTCCAAAAAACTTAATCGAGCACTAAAAAAAACTCAACGATTTGAATTGATTTGAGAATGCCTCAGTTGAAGTTAAGGTCACAATTGGTTTTTGTAAAGTCCATGAAAACTTCACTGACTACTCATAAAACTTGATTGAGTACACATAGAACTCAGAGAATCCATGTACTTGTAAAACCCAGAAGATTGATTTTCAGGGACAAGGGTCAGTTTGGTTTGTCCATAAGATGCAGGTGGGAGAACCTTCCACTGCCCAAAATGAGAATGAGATAAAACAGGTCCAAACTGTTATCCTTCCATTCTCATTTTGGGGGCGCATATCGTGGTTACCAGAATTTAACGCATCCCACTATCATCTTGCATGGCACACGGAATGGCTTGGCACCACTTTCAATTAAATGCACATGTACCCATGTGTATTCTAATTTTGGGGTGCACCCAAACAAGGCTTTAAACCTTTTAAAAGCTTGATCAAATGCTCAATTGAGTTTTGAGGTGATTTGGATCATCATCAAGTCCAGGCCACCACCTGATTTTTTCTTTTCTTTTTTCTTTCTTGACCTTGTTCATAAGTAATTCACTGTTTATTCTATCAGTAGTTTATAATTATAGACTAGTGGGTATGGCACATGCAATGCACCTGGGGAGAGTGAGTGAATTGGATTACATACATTCCAATGTATGGTATTTGTGTGGGTTCACTGTGACATGTGACTGCCATCCCACCCATCTATTGTATGCACCTCTCCAGGTTAAGCCTATATTCCAATAACCAACTTAATCCGTAACTATGGTGTGCCACACCAACAGGAACAGTGGGGAACAGGGGAGGGTGACACCCACCATAAAAACTTTTAGATGGCATGTGGGTGGTGGGCCCACTGTGTTGTGTAGATGTCATCCACCTCATTCATTGAGAGATCCCCACCAGGATGAATGAGCAAACCAAATTGCAGGTCATTGAAAAACAGAGGTGGGCCAAACCACGTGAATATACAGGCTTTAGGAGTAAATAATATATTTCTCCATGGTGTGTCAAAAAAAAAAACAGTAAAAAACCCAGAATCATAACAAAATACAAAATGTCAGAATGACCACAACTTTTGATACATCCATTGTAGGCACATATCACTGAGATCTTGAAAATCTCGCGATACATTCATGGAAAATTCATTAGTTGATATTATTATGATGATATCATGAGAATTTGAAAATATCAGGCTTTTTTATTTTATTTTTGGTGATTTTGTCGAAATAATTATTTAAAAGCCTAAATTAATTCATTTCCCCAAATTTAAAATTATTTATTAACTTATAATAAATATTTTTTTAATATTTAATTTTCAGTGAGATTTTCTTAACAATATCATGAGAAAATACGAAATATGGAAAATCTCCTGAGAGAGTTCCACGCTGAGAAATTGCTAAGAATGAGACTTGTCCCTTTGCATTCATCCCCAGGAGTGGCGTGGGTTTGTCAGATTTTTTATTTGTTTGGTGGTTTGAATGTTGAGCTCCACTTCTTAAGATTGATGCATAATCCCAATCTCATAATCATCTGAACATCAATCCAAAATACATGCAATCTTCCAAAGCTTACATGTTGAATCAGAGCATGGCCAAGTCCTCTTAGCCAAAAAAAAAAAAAAGAAAAAAAAAAAAGAAAGAAAGAAAGAAAGAAAAAGGAAAAGAAAAAGCCAATAATTTACTATGTCTATGTCAATTTCTTTGTAAAATCGGAAAGCTTTTTGGACATTGTTTACATGAAAACTTTGTTTTGTGTGTTTACATGCTGGGGAACATACATCTTCGGGTTCGTTTGGCACCTTGGATTTGGATTTTAACTTACGAATCCAAATCCAGGATTTTCAATTCCTAAGATTTACATTCTATGGGTTGTGTTTAGCCAATTATGGTTGGCAGCTTGGATATCCAATCCCGTGGAATCCAGAAATTGTATTTGCCAGTCTGAATTCAAAAAGGCCACTTCATAAAGAAGAGGAGAGCAGTTATGACAGTTAGAGAAGGATTGAAAATTCTTGATTGTGAATCCCACCTTTTTTGAGAAGTATTAAAAAGGAGTAAAAAAGGATTGAAAATTCTTGGATCACCTTTTTTGAGAAGAACTAAAAAGGAATCCTTTTGAGGATTTTCAATCCTAGCTGGATTTGAAATTCACCAAAATCAAGGTTGCCTAACACAACTTGAATGGAATTTCTTATTATTATTATTAAAAGAAGTTTCAGAAATTTAGTCTAAGCTTAAAAAAAATTCTCTGTTCTCCTAAAGGTTGATGCAATGCTGGACAAGACAATCTGTGCCATGTCGAATGTATTTATAGGAGCATCTGGTTCGACCTTCACAGAGGACATATTGCGGCTCCGAAAGGACTTGGGTTATGCGTCGGTTTGTGATGAGTACTTGTGCCGAGGTGAGCAACCAAATTTCATAGCAGACTCGGAATGAGGGAATGTAGTCATGGTTCTGATTCTTTGGCTTTGCTTTTACTTGTCTTCACATTGTTAGTAGCTCAGCTGCAGATGGGTGCCTGTAAGATTTCAATGTGTAGTTTAGTGTATAGTAAGCATTATATTCTTGAGTAAAATCTGGGCTTTGTTTTCTTTCAGAATCCATGCATTTTCTTGATATCGGTCTCTGTTTCCTTCTCTCCTCTCATGAGCATGGTTGTAACTTGTAATGCTTGGGGACTTGGACTAACTCATTTGGTCCTGAGCCAACTCAACAAGACGAGTTGCCCGCTTTTGCTCAAAACATCATCATCATTATCATCTAAGCCTCATCCCAACTAATTGGGATCGGCTACAAGAATACAGTTCTGCCATTCCACTCTATCAAGGCCGGTATCCCTTTTACTCAACATATGGAAAAGATAAAAAATAATAAAAAACACAACAATTCTATAAAAAAAAAAAAAAAATGGTATATGGGCTAGTTTAAAGATAACATCTAGCCATTGTATGAGCTGGAAATGCAATAAATATCAATTCTGAAGTGTTGAATGGTTAATTGATTCATTTTCTTAAAATGAGAATTTTTAGTATTTTTTTTTATAATAAATTCATAAAGGCTCCCAAATCATCTATAAAGACTTTGATAGCTTAGATCAAGGGTTTGGAGGAGAAAATGTGCAAAAATGAAAAAAAAAATCACAAAAAAAGAAAAGAAGAGAATGCCATTAAGGCTGAGTCACACAGGACTGACTTGGCCACTTGCCTGAGTCTTTAGCGACTAGTCTGATTTGACCTGAGTCACCTCCTGAATAGGATTTGTGGTGCTGAACTGTATCGGTCTAGCACTTACACCTCTAAAGCATGGCATGCAAGCTATATAGAATATGTAGCATATGCTACATGTTACTTCTAAATTTTTAATTAAGGTCGTGCTTGGTTGCACCAAAATATCATGAAATTTGAAATTATTTTAGGATGCATTTGGTTATATCAAATTTAGTGCAACAAAACACATTCCAAAAGAATAAGAAAAATGGGGCAAATATTAAGTATAAAGATAAAGAAATAACAAATAGAACTGATTTAATACTATTACTTGTACTATTTTACTAAAATAAATGAAAAATTGAACTAATTTCTATGGAAAATAGGAAAATGTGACGAAATATTGAAAAACATTAATTCATTCTAATGTTTAGTGAAAAATAACTTGTAGTGTAAGCTACATAGCTATGTAGAATTTAGTGTATGCTAAATTGATAATTAGCATGTATGGTGACCTAAGCTATTTTCATGACTACATACTATGAAGGCTAAGCTATGGTACGTAGTATAAGCTACATGCTAAGTAGCGTAAGCTATTTAAAACACTGGTCTCAACCAGGCCCGAGTTGACTCGGATGAGTTGTCAAACCATGCGCATTAGTAAAAAAAATTGTCAGACTCACGTCATGTCCCAGACTTGGTCCAAATAGGTCAGACACTTCTCTCGCCCAAGGTTTTATTTAAAACTCAGCACTGGTGTCCTGTCTCAGCTGGAAAGATAGCAAAATGGAGTTAACATATTGAAATTTCTGTAATGTTTCATGTATGCAAATGCAAAGGCCTACAAAATGCTTGCCGCTTCTGAAACTTAGTGGCCTCTGCTGAGTCTTGAAACCATGGCTCTCTACATGTAAGCATACATGGTAGTGTCTTTTGAGTCGATCTGATCGTTCGTTTTGCCCAACCGAGCCAAATGTGTCAATGTGAGATGCCCTCACTGCCATGCTAGGGAAGCTGCTAGACTTCAGACACTGGATTTGAACCTTGTTCTGTGCAAGTTGAATGGGTTGTCCATCCTACCCAACAATTTGACGTGTTAATATCTACTGTCCTTTGCTCGGGCTCAGATATCCAACATTTTGATAGGTTAGGCTCTGCAACCCAATGTGTTGGTTGCTAATCCTAACCACTGGATTTGAGGGAAATACATATGGTTAAGAACAGGTTCCATAGTTCATATTCATCCAAGTTATTGTTCGACCAACTTGAGTTATGGGCTATGGCCCATCTATGATGGGGCTGTCATATTAGTGGTCCAGGACCAAACTGCAGGATGGGGCCAAACTGGATCCCAAAGGGAAAGTATCAGAAATCAAAACTGGGCATTGATCCCTGCTCTGTTTATCAGTCTGGCCTAGCGTGTGTGTGTAGCGTTTAGACTCAGGAATGTTGGCCAGTGGGACCGATGATGTATGGCCTAAAAATGGTGGCCTAACTCATAATCTAATTGATGTGGGCATTTTCGAGAAAGAAAAAAAAAAAAAAAAATGGTGTCATTAAGATGATAGCTTCCGGTGTAGGAATATAAATGCCAAGTTGGGTCCACAATCACAGTCATGGTCATTCTCATCATCGTCACCATTGTCGTCAGAATCATCATTGTCATCACTGCTATAACCTCCTCCCAGCTATTGAAGTTGGGTTTTATTAATACTATCTTTTCAACTGCATTTGGAAATAAAAATTCTTGTGATTGGTTAGCCAAAGTTCGGAGTCATAACTAATAGGCTGCTCATCTAATAGGAACCCTCTTCTTTAACCTGAGCCTGGGACGGGACGGTGCCTGGGTGGACCTGTTCACTATGCAGGGTGCTATGAAATGAAGAGAAATGAGTATTAAGGAGCCCTCCGAAAGGGTGTTTGAGGCGTAAACCCCCTTTTGAGCTAAAACGTTTTTTTCCTCGTCTTTTGGGTGTGCTTTATAAATTCCCATTTCACCTTCTGGTTGACAACACAGGTGCTAAATTAGAAACCAACTGGATTAGGCTGAAAAAAGCAGGCTTTAAGCTCACTATTGCGGAAACACCCTTTGGCAAGAGCATCCAGATGGCCCCTAAATGATGGCTGTTGTTGGAGGGGCAATGACTTGGGTAGATCCGTAGGCTAAGTAACCAGCCTGATTAAAGGACAGGTTCAGGTTGAGTTTCTCAGGCTTGGGTCAGGCTCAGGTCAGAACATAGCCCATTTATGTGAACAGGGTTCAAGCTGAACTTGGTGTACCGTGCCAACCAATCTTTTCTGCAAGTGGGCTGTGCTTGAGCTTCAGAATCTGTTCATGGGTTGGGCCCGGTCATCTCGTATCTGGTCATGGGTCAGTTTGGATCGGCCTAACCCGACCCATCAGCATCCTGGTCAATATTTCCGGAATGATAATGGACCACTGTTTAATGGAACAGACACTATTGCCTAGAACTGTTTTTAAATGAAAATGGTGTTATGCTATGCAGTGTTTTCAGCATTGGCATTGACGCATGTAATCGTACCATTGTTTTTTAGTAGTATTGAAAAATTGGTTGAATTTTTCAATGAAACTTTAGGAGAGGTTAAGAAAGACATTATAACACATAAAAATTACAAGATCACGAAAAACAAATACATGAAATAAATTTTCTTTGTATCCATGTGTTATTTAACAAAAGTGAAGCAACTATAATAAAATCAGTTTATTTTTTAGTTTTTGAAAATTTAAAATCATTATATATATATATATATATATATATATATATATATATATATATATATATATATATATATAGAAAACACAACCAATACATTTAAAAGCCAAAATTGTCCTACAGTGTACATTGCATTTATTTTTAAAAAATATGTTTTTAAACTACTTTTAATAAAATTTTAAAATTAAATTTGTTTTTGAAATAAATAAATAGGCATGGTTGATGTTAAGATCAGCATACACTCATAAATACATAAATATAAACCATAAATAATATTTGGTCAATGTAATTTTTTTAACAAAATATTTTTATTTATTTTTTGATATTTTTAACTAAGATATGCTTTTTTTTTCTTTTAATTCTAAAATGTTTCATCAATCTATAATTCAGCCTCCAAGTACTTTACTTATTTTTCCATATTCTAATTGCAAGTTAAAAGGATGAAATTAAAAAAAAATTAGATTTTTTTTTCAAATTTTTCATTTTCTCTAAATTAAAAAATTGAAGGTTAAAATCTATGATTGAACATGTAAAATCATAGACTACTAACTCAATTCCATAAATTCTAAGCAATTTAAGCAATACGAAACATAAGTTAAAATTTTTATTGATTGAGTTTCGGGTATAACATGCTCTCTGATATCAAATTTTGCCTTCAAATCTCATTTTCTCTTCAAACAAATAAAAGTAGTTGGTCGAAATTCCCTCAGCAATGTAATGGCAGCAGAAAAATTCAGTTTTTTGTTTTTGTGAATTTTTCAAAATTTCCAGAAGGGGACCAATACAAGTGTGATATCCTCTATATGTGAGATATGTAGCGATGATAGGAGGGAATGTATAACATCAATGTTTTCTAAATATTGTACTTAGAAACCAACTCAGTGTTGTATTGACACTGTACGATATTGATAATACCGGTCAATATACCATTGATACCTCAATCACTAATGCTATGATAGATGGCTGATGTTGGGCTGTTGTTTAAATCTACCAGTCCTTATAGAATAAGCTTCTCCTATAAGGTTGTGTGGGTCCACCATGTCGTCCAACCTGTTCAAAAGGGCCACCCTAATATGAAATTTTAATGGCCGAACTGATCATCCAACCATCATGTGAGCCATCATGTGAATTTAGAGGTTTTTGAAACATTATCAATTGTTTTTATATGTAGTCCCAACCTAATTACAAAATAGGCTTGGTTTTTGGAGAATCTCATCATCATGGTGAGGCGCACTTAAAGCACGAGTTGAATGGAATGCACACAGCACGGCGGACTCCACACAAGCATAACTTGGTGAATATTCAATCAGCAAGGTTAACAACAATGAATAACTTTTACACTCAGGTGAATCACTTATAGAATATGTTTTAGAGGAACCGACCTTGTTTGCAAGTGAGGGTTCAACTCAGGGTAACTCAACCCTAGCTAGCAAAACTCTATTTTAAACTCTTTATTTACAAACATACAAAACTCCACATTTTTCAGAAGATGAATAAAGAAATTTACTTAAACCCCAATCCATAGCTCAAGTGGTAGATTGAGTGAAGATAACCCCGTTTCAACACTGAGACCTTGGTATCGATTCCCAAGTGGGGGTGGCTAACATTGCAGTATGACTAACAATAGAGGTGAGTGTATTAAGAGTGCGGTGTGTGTACGAACCAAAAAAAAAAAAAAGAGTAAAAGAAGTTTGCTTTTCAAGGCAAACTAAATTAAACGTGTTTTATTTAAAAGATCTTTTGGAGGTGATCTTAAAAATAGAGATTGGTGGTTACCAAAAATTGAGTGGAAGGTGATTTTTTTTAAGGCAATTGGTTTAATTTATACGAGGATTACTTGAAAAGGAAAGATTTAAAGTTGAAAAGAGCACCATTGACTATTTACATAATCCTTCATATATGTAGATGTTTTAATTATTTAAGAGCTCCTATGTTAATGTTATTTATATATAAGAGCATACTCAAGTCCAACCGGTTGGACCACAAGTTATAGTTCACTCCGTCATGGTAAGTGCATGCTTAATCCAACACATCCAATAGCTTAGCGCCTCCATGAACACCACCTTACACAAAAATCAGTCTTATCCACTCATCAAGTAGGCCGCACCATAGAAAACAATGTCAAGCCATTGATAAATAGAAAAAAAAATACAAATATAATCTACTTGATGAGTGGATATGGATGATTTTTGCACTAGGTGATCCTTGTCATAAAGGCCAATCTATTGGATGAGTTGGATGTCACATGAACTTAGTAGGTAGGAAATTATCTACTACATAGACTGTGCCTTATGGTTCAACCAATTGGACTTGAGACCTCTTTATACAATGCATGCACACAAAAATACACATGTATAGCATTTTCTTTGCTTTTATTCTCTGGTCAAAACTATATTAAACTCAAACTTCTCATTCTCTTAAATTTTGATGTTTCCATTAGTTTGCCTGAATTTTGAGTGAAAATTTGACAATCAAGAAATAATTAAACACAAACATTTGCCATGGTGTATTTTCAAGAGTTGCAATTTTGCCAACTATGAGTTCAACAGCCTAGGATCCAACCTAGGAGACTCTTTGTTGACCCAAACGCAAGATTACCTTACCTAATTTTCAACCCAGCCTCACAAGACCCGAAACGATACCTGACCCAAAATTTCCCAAAATTTCAACCTAGCCTCGTCATCCTACGCGCCTAAACCTATTTTCATAGTACTTGGACAAAACCCAATTGATGGTGGCCTGAAGAGGGTTTCAACGGTGGGTGTCCTTGTCCCCATTGTTTCTCATGTGTGTGGCCCACTTGAGCTGCTGCAAACTTCGAAATTAATGTATGGAGTGAATATCACACAAAAATCTCACTAGAGTTTTTTGTTGATGTGCTTCCTTACTATAAGGGGTTGTTTGAATGCTTGCAAAGTCCTTAAGTTGTAAAGGAATTATAGATAATCGGATTATAGGGGATGTTTGCATGCATGCATTTGGCTGTAAAGACTTTACATGCTATAAATGGATTACAACTTCTAGATATGATTTGATACCCGACAAAAAGCCATATTTCAAATTATAGGTTAAGTCTTTACAACTAAAAAGGCATTATACATATTAGAACACAATAGTTAATATACACTCATGATATGTGGGGCCCACCATAATATGTATGGTACATCTAATCTATTCATAATGTGCTTCCCTTGATGCTCTCCTACAATTAAAAAAATAAAAAAGGCCCATTGATGATCAAGTGGACAACATGAGGGAAGGGTGGGACGTTCACCATTAAAATCCTCTAGATTGCATTCGGGGCTCACGGTGATGGGTGGAAGACATCCATTTTGTCTATGCATGTATGTTTTAATATTCTCCTAGGGCCTCTTAAAAAAAATTCAAATCCTTATGTGATTTGTGGATTTTGAAGGTTTACCACCTAAGTTCTATCATATGAATACTTTATCCAGTGTAAACACTTTTAAAGGTTAGCCAAACACATAATCTATTACCACTTAAAAGACAAATGAAATAGCATGAAAACTGTTTACACCTTAAACTCTTTTAAGGTATAATGTATTTACAACTTAAAACTTTATAGGCATCCAAATGACTCGAGTGTTGTAAGAAATTTCCATCCTTCCTTCCTATGCAGCGTATTTATCAACCTAATGAGTGTGAGGAGTGCACGGACATGAAAGTTTCAAGAGTGCACGTTTCTATTCACACTGTCTTATTTGGCGTGGCCCACCTGAGTTTTGAAGCCGCCTGAGTTTTAGATTGCTGTCCTAATGAGGGCTTAAAAAACTGATGGACAGAGTGGATTTGTCACAAGCATCTCTGTGGGCTCCACAAATTCTGACCACGGGCTGAGGAATTTCTCTGTGTCCGGGGGCTGAGGCAATTGGTGTCCAAGAAGAAAAAGAAAAAACAAAAACGTTGTCTCACTTGTTCACTTTCCACGTGTGGGCCACCATGTTTGGTGCATGTGAGCCGCACCTTCACTTTAGACAAAGGTGGGTTCTTAAACAGAGGATAAGATTCCAATGCACCGTGTTAGACCTTCCATTGGACCAGGCTTTCAATAAATTTGAATATTTGAGCTTCTATGGATTTAAGACTCTGCGACTTAGGACCAACTCATCCCGTCTGGAGTTGAGTCCTGGCTCATCTGAGTTAGGGGGTGGATCGGCCAGACTCGCCCAAGTCAAAGGTGACTCTTTGGATCAAACAGGATTTGGTGAAGGGTTTGGCTTCCCTTGGACTAAGCTTTCCAAAAGTTAGAATATTTGGGCTTGTATGGATTTAAGACGGGGCAACGTAGGACCAACTCGTCCAGTTTGGAGTTGAGTCGTGACTCAGCTGAGTTAGGGTGAATCGGCCAGACTCGCTTGAGTCCAAGGTGACTCTTTGGATCAAATGGGATTTGGTAAGGGCTTCCATTGGACGTTGAATACTTGGGCTTGTATGGATTTTAAGACTCAGTAACTTAGGACCAACTTGTCCAGTCTGGAGTTGAGTTGTAATTCAGCTGAGTTAGGGGTGACTCGGCCAAACTTGCCCAAGTAAAAAGCGGCTCTAAGGATCAAACGTGCTTCCATTGGACCAATATTCCAAAAATTTGAATATTGGGCTTGTATGGTTTAAGACGAGTCTTAGGACCAACTTGTCCAACTTAACTTGCATGTTCACATTTTGGAAGGTTTACTACGTACGTTTTATTATATGAATACTTTATCCATTGTAAACACTTTAAAGGCCTAGCCAAACACATAATCTATTTACTTGTAAATAGATTATCACTTCAAAGTGAAATTAAATAGCATGTAAACTATTTACACCTTAAGCTCTTTTAAGGTATAATGTGTTTACAACTTAAGACTTTATAGGCATTCAAACTATTCTTTGAGTGTCGCAAGAAATTTCCATCCTTCCTTCCTATGCAGCACATTTATTAACCTAATAAGTGTGAGGAGTGCACAGACATGAAACGTGCATAAGGTGGACCTCATTGCAGAGATGATGGTTGAAAAAGATCAATTTGATACTTTCATAAGGTAGGTCATCCCTATAAACAAATGGATGGTTAAGAAACCTTGTCATTTGTATTCATTAATATATATATATATATATATATATATATATATATATATATATATATATATATATTAAAAAGAGAAGAAGAAAAAGAAGAGAATCAAATCGCCTATGCCTCGGGGCATAGATATTCTTGTTCCCGTTGTTAAGAGATTCCTGTGAAAAATCCACTCTGTCCATCATTTTTGAAAGATCACAATAAGACATGAATATAAAAATCAGTAAGATCCAAAACTCGTGCACGCCATGCGCCATGAAACAATGGAGATTGTATGCCCACCATTGGAAACTTTGTGAGGGCAACAGAAGTTTTGTATCAGGATAATTATTGAGCCTGCTGTTTATCTGAGTGTTAATAACCCTATGAACGGTTTGGATCGCATGAAAACATAATGGTCAGCTCCATGAAGTTTTCAAGAGTGCACGTTTCTGTTCCCACTGTCTCGTTTGGCGTGACCCACCTGAGTTTTGGAACTGCCTGAGTTTTAAATTGCTGTCCTAATGAGGGCTTAAAAAACTGATGGACGGAGTGGATTTGTCACAAACATCTCTGTGAGCTCCACAGCTTCTTACAACAGAGGGCTGAGGAATATCTGTGTCCGGGGGACTCAGGCATTCCGCGTCCAAGAAGAAGAAGAAAAACAAAAAACGTTGTCTCACTTGTTCACTCTCAACGTGTGGGCCACCATGTTTGGTGCATGTGAGCCGTACCTTCACTTAAGACAAAGGTGGGTTCTTAAACAGAGGAGAAGATTCCGATGCACCGTGTTAGACCTTCCAATTGGACCAGGCTTTCAATAAATTTGAATATTTGAGCTTCCATGAATTTAAGACTCAGCGACCTAGGACCAACTCGTCCGGTCTGGAGTTGAGTCCTGACTTAGCTGAGTTAGGGGTGGATCGGCCAGACTCGCCCAAGTCAAAGGTGACTCTTTGGATCAAGCGATTTGGTGAGGGGCTTCCCTTGGGCTAAGCTTTCCAAAAGTTAGAATATTTGGGCTTGTATGGATTTAAGACTGTGCAACATAGGACCAACTCGTCCAGTCTGGAGTTGAGTCATGACTCAGCTGAGTTAGGGTGAATTGGCCAAACTCACCTGCGTCCAAGGTGACTCTTTGGATCAAATGGGATTTGGTAAGGGCTTCCATTGGACTTTGAGTACTTGGGCTTGTATGGATTTTAAGACTCAGCAACTTAGGACCAATTTGTCCAGTATGGAGTTGAGTCATAATTCAGCTGAATTTTAAGACACGTCTTAGGACCAACTTGTCCAACTTGGCTTGCATGTTCACATTTTCGAACCTGCTTGGTACGAAACCGGATTAGGTACTGAATAAACTTTGATGGGCCCAATGTGAAAGTATATGGTTTATCCACACCGTTCATACGCTTTTCTAGGTCATTTTATGGGTTGAGCCCAAAATTGAAGCAAATCCAAAGCTCAAGTGGACCATACCACAGGAAACAGTGGGAATTATTCCCACAGTTGAAACCTTCATAAGATCACACAGATATGAATGAAGGGAAAACAAAAATATCAGATTGATCCAAAACTTGTGGCCCCCAAGAAATTTTCAATGGTAGACATTTAATTTACACTGTTTCTTATGGTGTGGTCCACCTGATATTTGTATATGCTTCAGTTTTTGGTCCAAGATCTAAAATTATCCGGTAAAATGTATGGACGGAGTGGATAAACTATATAAATCACAGTGGGTCCCACATTTCATGCATGTGTGCTACATTGATAGCACATGTGCCGTGTCTCACTTTGGATGTAGACTTCTCCTTGGGAACTTTCGACCATCCATCCAAATGAATTTGCGTGGGGTCATAAACCATGCAATGACCACCTTTCACTGCTCAGATGTCCCACACACTAGCTCAGTCGGCGTGTGCGACGCGTGGAGGTAGATTGCGTGCTTAGTACTCTTGAGTAAACTGTGGGGACCCCTATGGATGTATATGTCTTATCCATGCCGTTCATCAGTTTTTCCATATCATTTTAGAGCATGAGCCCAAAATTGAAGCATATAGAAAGCTCCAGTGGTCCACACTGTAGGAAACAGTGCAGATAATGACTTCCACCCTTGAAAGTTTCCTAGGAAGTTCCTAGGGCCAGCAGTGCTTCTTATTTGCAGTCCAACCTTTCCACAAGGTCACACAGTCATGGATGAAGGGAAAAAACAAATATCAGCTTGATTCAAAATTCCTATGGCCTTCAGAAAGTTTTCAACGGTAGGCGTTCAATTCACACTGTTTCCTGTGGTGTGGTCCACTTGAGCTTTGGATATGCTTAGATTTTGGGTACGTTTCCTAAAATTATCTGATAAAACAGATGGACAGCGTGGATAAGACACATACATCATGGTGGGCCCCACAGAGTTTACTCAGTGCGCAATCCGTTTCAGTAAAAGTGAATGTGGGCCCCACAACAGTCTTTTCTCATTTTCCCACTGACTTCAAAATCAGCCCCACTCGACTTCATTTTCAACGTTAGACACCTTTACTAATGAAAAATCATTCAAAACAATCACCAATCTTGCATTGACAAACGGCTTTTCTGGTGAATGAGAGAGATAATCACACACGCTCGCTGTATGCCAGGTGTCACAGAAAACTCTTCTTTTCCACCAAGGTGTAACATATATTCATTATCTGAGCCGTCCAAAAGGTGGGAATTACAATGTAGATGATGTGGCGTGAAAATCAGATGGATTAACTTACTAAGTGGGCCACACCTGTACTTTTTGTGACACCATCGGTTTTTAATTGATTTAAACACCGTGCCGCATCCAATGAGTTTATTGGCCTGATTTTTTTCACAAATGATCTTAATGATGTGGCAAGTAATTTACACTGCTCTGATGTCCAACATCTGCTATACATTAGCGGCAAAAGGGCTGTATGGTGAAATTCATTTACACCTGCTGCATGTGATCATTTTCTTTAAATAATAATAAAAAAAGAAAAAAAACCTTGTACGCTTATAATTTAGTTGAAATTTTTGGACTCATTTCTCTTTCCAAAAGCTTTCCTTTTCTAAGGGTCAAATAGCCACACTGCTTGAATGAGTAGATGATGTAGATCTAAAGTCCAACGTGTTGTACCGTAATTTATGGTCCATCCAGTGAATAACTTCTAACCTATCAGGTGTCCGCAAAATCCAACCTTCCAATAAGTTGGCCCCACAATTCAGAAGATATTTTTGAAAAAAATCTCATCCTATCATCAGGTGGGCCGCACTATATATAATAATGTCCAGCTTGATAAATATCAAAATACAAGTGTGGTCCACTTGATGAATGAAAGGTCTTTTTGCCACCTAAAGATGATCTCAATGATATGGAAAGCCAATCGGCTGGGTTGGATTTAGCACGTTCATGGAAAATTGGAAGTTATCTAATGGGTGGACCGAAACTTATGGTCCAACCGGTTGGACTGGAGAATTTTTATTTTTATTTTTTTTCATGTGGCTTGTTGGGAGATCTTAATTATTTCGATTTGAGAGATGATCTACGGTTCCCAGAGCACTATAACTTACAGTACTCGGTTGCAGCTGGATACAGACTAATCGACTGATCTAGGCTGTACATTAGATCCAGCATCATTTCATAGGTTATCATGTGAAAACTACACCGACCGGGGGGCCTCTAATCAACGGCCTATAAATGAACGGTCAAGATCATTAATGAAAAAATAGGCAATGATCAACAATTTGAGCCGTCTATTTATTGGGGCTATCATGTATTGCTTATAGCTCTAAAGAGTCACTTCTATCCGAGAATCCTGACCGTAGCATCCGTGTCTTGGAAATACAGATGGCTATATAAAAAAAAGAGGCCATTTTGTGGATGCACCTTTCCATCTAACCAATTTGATTTTTTTTTTTCACACATTATTTTCGTTGTAAGTGTATGCTGAACCTCATGGACGGTCCAGATTGATCTAATGGCATATCCAAGTGTACACAAGCAACTGGAATACATCCGGACGTGTACACAGGGTCTTGGTAGGGTACGGTGCGCCGTGCAACCTCACTATTGTATAGTGGAGTGATTTCAACCTTAGATTGATCTGAACCGTTCATGTTCTCATTACTAGTGAACATAAGCTATGATCATTTAATCATACGTTATTAATAATCCTCACCGTTGAATCTAGGGTTTGGATATGGGACTTTGAAAAATTAGTTTTCAATGTTCCATATTCATCTCTGTAGACCATCAACCGTTCAGAAGATATTTCTTGCAATGGCCCATTTAGCATAGAATCCAGAACGTGAATGGTTCATATCATCATCTAAGATGATGAAATCAAGGGGTAGGAACCGGCCCGTACATTACCGTGTTAGGTACCCACGTATACTACGTCATGACTCTAGTTATTGGTTCGAGGTCCTTTTCAACGACCTAAACCGTTCATATTATTGGGCTAGCCATGGATTAAGATACCCAAGATCAACTTTCAAATTAAAAATTTCAACTTTTAATTATTTAGAGGCTTAGGAGACGGTCCATTTATAAAGAAAGGTGTCAATTAATCAAAAGGTCAAAATATTCCCACCTAATATATATACGCAATTGAAACTAAGGCCTAACATATAAACGGATTGGATCATTTAAAGAGGACTCAGATCTAAGGTCTAAAGTCTCAATGATGTCATATTTCATTACCTCTAGATGGATTCTAGCAAACCTCCTTGTAAATAGTAGAACCATTTTTTTATACCCACCGTACCAAGGCATACAGATACATCCATCATTTTCACTTTTATTTACAGTACAAAGTTGTATAACCGAAAGTAGAAATGGATGGTCGAGGTTTGCTAAGCTCACAAGCGTGTGGAGCCCTGTCCCACACGTGGCACAAGTATGCAAGATTGGTGCTTTCCATAGGGTGGGCCATACTGATTACTGAGTGCCCTTCTACCTAAAAGTCCAGGCGAATCCACTCATTAGGTGAGCTTTTCAGTGTCGCAGTGGAAAAACGCTGGCTAAAACAATTTTTTTTTCTTCTTCTTCTATCCCACGGTTTGTTTAGGACTGTGTAGCCCACTTGATGGAAAGCTTCATCTCGCACACGAGCGCTAAATTGACATATGTTATTAAATAAGATTGCTGAAAATACGGAGACTATAACAAAAACAGAATTAAAAACAAAAAAACAAAGAAAAACTGCAAAGATAGCTTATAAAATTTAGTTGATTGTGATTTGAAATCACTTGAAGTTGAATTTGTCTTTCTTGGATCACATTTCTCTAGTGTAATAGTAATCTCGAACAATCAACCTCCAAAATATAAGTATAATAATAAGGACACAACGATATACTTGTTATACAGCTCAAAATAGTACTGAGTTAACTTAATTAGGCCCTATTTGTTTAAACAACTGCTGTAGTAGTAATGTAATGCAAATGGGTAATGATTATTGTTATGGGTAAATTTGGCTATGTCATTAATCATGGCCCAGAAGATGTGCAATCGTTGATATGTGACCTATCAAGGCTAGCTCATCATACGTGTTAGCGAAGAATTGAAGCTTGTCAAGGCGAAAAGCCTTGATACACATCTGCAGCTACAGATATAGATTTGAGGCCTCGACATCGGTCTCAAATAATGGACAAAGTCCTAAAGACTCGACTTCAGTCTCAAATAGTGGAATTAAACCTGAAGCTTTAGCTTCGGCCTTAGGTGACGGATATAAAACTGAGGATACTAGGCACCACAAAGAAGAGCAAACATCTTCCCTGTTGTTATCAAACCCCAGACTCCACTGATTCCTCAGCCTCAAGTATTGCAACTATCTCAGCGGCAATCAAGATGTTGAGTGCTGACTAGACGTTCTCGGATCTGAGCATGTTATGCACAACCATACAGAGACAATGATCGACATTGAGATACGCGAGATCCGAACGGAATAAGCATAATCTCTCATAATCCGGAAACATATCTTAGATGAGATCTAATACGGAAATGTATCTTAATAGGAATTTATGAATCCACCACCATCGGCTGTTGTCACGCCCCAAAATCCGGACTCAGAGTGTGCACCCTCCGGCCCAGTTTACGGGGTATAACTGGTGCACTAAGTGCATTTATAACGTTAAACAACTTTAAGAGGCATAAAATGATGAAATACTAAGTTATCATTTATTCATGAAGTATTCAACTATAAACTAAGTCCACCCATTTGGGACTTTATTAAATGTCTACTAATTATTGAAAATAATAAAATAAAAGAAACTAGTCTAAACGTCTTGGTTCAGGGCCGCCACTTCTTCCTCGGTTAAATTAGGCCAATAGTCCTGCGGTTCCTCTAGTGGTCCCATCTCATTATCAGGGGCATTCTCTGAAGGTTCAACGTCCACATCATCTGTATATTTTTAATCCACAACGTCAGCTGGAAAGCCCAGTGAGTAACCCAATACGGTTCACATGCATTTCAATTAAACAGGATAAACACATGTCATCAAATATAGGTAACATATAATTAATGCAATAATGAATGAAATGATGCATCAAGTGGGCATATATTCAGTCTTCCACTTGCTTCGATTGGATCCCATCAATCGGCTCCCCCTTCCTTGTAGGGCGGACTTCCACATATTAGTGGGCTTCCAGGATGGTCCCTGGGTAACCGGGTACTTAAGTACCTACCGGTCTTCCAGAGTCGAACTCCAGGCACAATAATTCATAATGCATGCAATAATTTACAGCCATACAATAATTCACGTCCGTACATTTCATCTCTCATTTTGAGAGGCAATCTTTCATGACATTTATAAATAGAAATTATTTAAATAATATTTAAACAAGCACAAATTAATCAATATCACATATTGCATCCATCACACAACTTACTTAATTAAAATGACTAGGAAACGTGTTGGGATGTACTCACCTGTTGATAGTGGCGATTACTTTGTTAATTGTGTCACGTCCTGAGTAGAATCGGTCCTGAATCTACAATAAATGTAATTTATATTTATAAACCACCAATCTAACCTTAATATACTTATTTTCAATTTGGATTATACTTTATTGAGTTTTGGTTCCTTAATGGACGGTCCAGATTTGATTATTGTGACCCACGTTTCCAAAAGGAATGGCCCCTTTTACAATTTTCTGATGGTACGGCCCACTTGACTGGTGGGTCATCCTATACTTGGTCATAAGTTCCCCAATGGTACACTACCAAATATGATTGATTATATTTTGCAAGGATTTTGTCGTAGGATATCCTAAAATGGTCCATTTATGATAATCCATACCGTGCCTCCCCACTATTTCACTTGGCATGGCCCACCTGAAACTCTGATTGGGCTGATTTTTTGTCACAAGACTAATAATTTATTACTCCAGAGATTGGGTGGATCGGATTTTTCAAAAACTACACAGTGGGGCCCACAAGCTCCTAACCAGTGGACAGGTGTTGTCCCCACTGTTTATCTTGGTATGGCCCACTGGAATATCCTGTACGGGCCATTTTTTGTCCTTAACTAGAAAACTTATTTATTAAGATATTGGACGGATTAGATTTCTTAAAATGTCATCAAATGGGTCCCAAAAGTGGACAGCAATCCAAAATCGGACTGCCTCAACCATGTGTGTTGTTATCATTAATATTTTAAGTGGTGTGGGCCACCTGAGATTCGGATTTATCTGATTTTTGGACCCAAGCTGTAAAACATTATACTAAAACATATGGTCGGCTTGGATCTACTGATTTCATCTCAGTGGGGTCCATGAGTGGACCGCTGTCCACGCCCAGAATTTCTACCTTTTTAAATTTCATTTTTATTTTATAAGTTTTCACCATTAGTTTGTTTCAGATGGTGTGGCCCATTCGGACCTCAGTTTGGGTCCAAATTCGAAGCCCCATCCTAAAATGAAATAGAGAATTAAATGAGCGAAGTGGATGTACAAAATACATCAAGGTGGGTCCCATGAGTGGGGCCCCCACGTCACCCTTGTTTGAAGTCCAACGCTGGACGTCCAGCCACTTTTTCCTTTTTCTTTTCTTTTTTTTTTCTTTTCTTTTTTTTTTCTTTTATTATTATTACTATTAAAAAGTGTATGTGGGGTCTACGAGAGATCTGGTCCGACCATTGGGTCGGCCACCTCATTGTGGCCCAATAATGTTTTGGAATAATATAATTTATCAGAATTAATTTACTAATTAAATAAAACAATAACAAAACAAATTTTAAAGGCTATCATTCATTTAATTGATGTGGCCCATCTAAAGGTCCATTCGATCTGAATTTTGAGGCCCATGTACATTTTGGCCATATGGTCATTATGACCCATCCAGATCGATTTCTGGCCCACCCAAATGGTCCCCACCAATCGTGATCACATATTCAAGGGTTAAGATAAAGATAAGGTCCCTAGATCTGTACAATGAACGGACGGACGATCCGACCCGTTCATTGGCTGGATCTGGCCTACTTAAATAAAATAAAAAGAACACCTACTTGATCTAGCCGCAAGATCCCTCTATTCCTCCTTCCTTCTCTCCTTTCCTTTCCTTTCTTTTACGATGGATGAAAACCATCTCGTTCTTTCTCTTTTTAAAGAGACGTTTGTTGGAAATTTGTTGCGGATAAGATGGGTTGGTTGAGATAAGATAAGATTAATTTTGAATTTCAAAATTCGTATTTAAAGCAAAAAAAGAAAATTAAAATCTTGTTAGTGATAGGACTCAATCCCTGGTTTTCCCTCTCACTTAAGAAGGCTTTAACCAATCAGTCCATGCTTTTCTTTTCTTTATCATCTTAAATTTATTTAGCTAACCCATTTTTGCTCCTAAAAGAAAATTTTCCTACCGAAATTTTGCAGCTACAGATATAGATTTGAGGCCTCGACATCGGTCTCAAATAATGGACAAAGTCCTAAAGACTCGACTTCAGTCTCAAATAGTGGAATTAGACTTGAAGCCTTAGCTTCGGCCTTAGGTGACAGATATAAAACTAAGGATACTAGGCACCACAAAGAAGAGCAAACATCTTCCTTACTGTTATCAAACCCCAGACTCCACTGATTCCTCAGCCTCAAGTATTGCAACTATCTCAGCTGCAATCAAGATGTTGAGTGCTGACTAGACGTTCTCGGATCTGAGCATGTTATGCACAACCATACAGAGACAATGATCGACATTGAGATACGCGAGATCCGAACGGAATAAGCATAATCTCTCATAATCCGGAAACATATCTTAGATGAGATCTAATACGGAAATGTATCTTAATAGGAATTTATGAATCCACCACCATCGGCTGTGGATCACCACCTATAAAAGTACACCTCCACATCACTTCTACGTACACATTCACGCACTATGCAATACACCCTAAAGCTCTTACGCTTAATCATCTCTCTTACTAACTTAACCATTGGAGGGTCCTCCATTGGCATGACTGGCATCCCCTCACGATCTCCTCTTTGTTATTTTAGGTCATACAGTTGACACCGTTCATCATCATGTCCCTACCAAGCGATTAAGATCTACCGTTGATCCTTGATCAACATCTGTTGTTCAATTTCTAACGTTAACAATTATTACTACCATAGCAATTCAAAGTAAAGTTGTATGTAATACCAACACCACTTTGTCAGCTTTAGTTTTTTATATCCATGTAAAGTACTTACCGTGATTAGATATATGCGGATATAAGTTGCCTAATATGTGCTATATCCACATCGTCCATCTATTTTGTAATATTATTTTAGGGTATGACCTCAAACATCAGCTTCATCTAACACTTTTGTGGGTCACATAAAATTGTCACTAGCAGGCGTTCAATCCTACTACTTTTTATGGTGTGGTTAATTTCTACTTTGGATGTGCCTTATTTTTTGTCGATTTCCATAAAAAGATTTTGCAAGATAGATGTACGGTGTGGATATAACACATACATCATGGTGAGGCCCACGAAACTATGCCACCTCAACTCACCTTTGGCCAATCAAGTCAGTGGCAATACTGACAGGTTACCATAATTTGACAGTTAGGTTTATCTAATCAGTTACAAGGTGTAATGATGAGAGTATTACTCCACATTATATGCTGTGTAACTTTGGGAAACTAACATGGCATTAGAAAATGAAAACACTATACTCAAAATGAGAGGTAGATTCACAAGAGTTTCAACACTATGGTCTTGGATTCGAGTATCCATTGTGGGGGTGTTGGGGTATGAGGTTGTGAAAAAGAAAAAAAGAAAAAAAAAATAGAGATTTTAGAACTCAGGCTACACTCAAAACGTCGGTGGCACATACTAAAATTTAGAAGCTCACATTGTTCCTTATGTGGTGGCCCACTTTGAAGTGTTAAATCAACTCAAGTTTAGAGATCAAAATGAATTGTGGGATGAGGTAGCTGATGGACCGGGTGGATCTCACGAGGATCTCATGATAGTTCATCCACTTGGCACTCAGTTGGCAGTAGGCATGCCTTACCTAGCCAATCTCGTATTGACCACACACCTAAGATTTGAAATAGCATGATTTTTGGTGAATGATATTATCAGGATGAGGTAGGTAGGTTGGATGAATGGATTTAACGTGGGGCCCATACATACTAGCGGTGGGTGTTTCATGTCAACTATTTCATATGACGTTGCCTAGCTAGTTTTGGATCCTTGTAATTTTTGAGTTGCAGGTTGAATGAGAAACAGCTTACCAATAAAGGAGTTTGATCTTATAAAAATTCCACCAACGTCACAGTAGGTATGCTTCCCATTATAATTAATGGAGTTACTTCTGTATCACTCCCGACTCTCATCTCTCACCTAGCATCCTTTTGAGGTTCATCCAATCCATCCATCATTTTCCCACCCTAATGTTCTTCTTGATGCTAAAAATTCATGCCAATCAAAAACTCAGGTGTGCCACATTACAAAGAATAGTTTGTGGGGTCGTCCATGTTTTGTATATTCCATTAGCCCATTTATAAGATGGACCAAAAAATTTATGTTTTCCAAAACTCAGGACGATCACCAAACATGGTTTTAAAGGTTTTATTCATGATTAATTACATGGTTCAACCCACCTTAAGTCTTGGAACGACTTGATTTTTAGGATCTAATGAGAATAGGAGTGGGCCCACATGATGGATCGATTTGATGTCATGAAAACACCATGGTGGGCCCAACACATGGTTCTTACATTAAGTCTAATGTAGAAACGTTTGCATTCGATGTCATGAAAACACCCTGCTTACTAAATGACCAATCAATCTCCATCACTTAACCATCCAACAACATTTGGATGATCATACATTTGAATGTGAAAGAACGGAACGTTCATAGGTTTCTTCTCCACCCATTATTAATGCAAGGAAAAGGTAATTCCATCATTTACAAAAATGTCCCACTTAATCAAACTACTGTTAGAAAAATCTTAGCTCAATAAAAATATTTAAAAAAGTACCAAAATGTAATTTCTCTAAAAAAAATTAGTTTTTTTGTAAAATTCTCTCATTCTCTCTTCATTTGATACAAATTCCTCTCGAGGGTGTCCTCTAGAGGGTACTTGTTTTCCGTTTTTCAATTCCTCAAGTGTAAGTACATGCAAATGAATACCTATTCATTACCAATGTTACATGTGGCTCATCCACACCGTCCATTTATTTTGTGAGCTGATTTTGAGGCATGAACTCAGAATTGACACAAATTCAAAGCTCAAGTGAACCACACCACATGAAATAGTGGGTTGGCATGGGCCACTTGAGCTTCAAATCTACCTCATTTATTGGCTCATGCCTTAAGATGTTTTAGTAAAGGGGAGGAGATTACAATAAACAACCACTTGCTCTAAAAGCTCGAGCCACTAAAAGATGGTGCATCAACCTACATCAAGGGACTTTAACATCTATGATAAGGTAAATATTTGCTAAAATAAAATAATAAAAATATTATTATAAATTTAATTTAAAATTTTAAAATATGGATGGTTAAGTTCATTTAAACTTTTAAATGTTTATCCTATTAAAATCATGATAATTTCATGATAAATCACAAAAAAAAAAAAAAAAAAATTAAATACTATTGGAATTATTAATATCTCCTGATAATATCATTTCATGAATATTTTGTAAAAATATTTTGGGATTTTCAAAACCACGTAGATATAAGATTTCCTAACGATTGTACTAATTAAAAATATATTGTTAAAAATAAAAGCATTTAAAAATATTTATTCTAAATTAATAAATGAATTACACAACCACAAGCACATATAACGGATTCCTCGAGTTTCTCACTATTTTTTTTTATAATAATATTGTGATAAAAATATGATATTTTAAAATCTGCCCACATTTAAAAATATCGCAAAATCGTAGTGTATGCTTCAAGATATCATCATGAGATTTTAAAAATTCTCTAATATATTTGCCACACCGAGTGTAAGAGTCATGATTGTAGTATTGCAGGCCTATCATCATTAAAATGTGCTCGCATGGCTGCAGGTGAAAACATAGGGGCCGTCGATATCATTTTCCTATGTTAATCTAAGACTGGGAATGGCTCAAAACCAACATGATTATCTCGTGGGGCCCACTGGCTTGTGATTAGGTCGCATTTTGTTCAAGATGGGGCACTGAATGATGAAGGTCCAGAATCCAATGCTACTGGAGAATATTGGATCCCAGCCCTTGACAATAACATGGATCTACACCGTAGAAGACGGGCCATGATCACAACCGTAGGATTAACTAATGACGTTTTTCATCTGATTGCGTCCTGCCCCCTGGACGGACTTGGTCCAGGGAGGGGATCTGTGGGGCCCATCATGATGTACGTGCTTTATCCACGCCGTCCATCAATTTTGACAGATTATTTTAGGGCATGAGTCCAAAATAGGAGGCAGATTCAAGGCTCAAGTGGACCATACCACAGGAAGCAGTGATGACAGTAACTCCACCGTTGAAATCTTCCTATGGCCCACCGTGTTGTTTATTTGCCACCCAACCTGTTCAAGGCACAAATATCAGCTCGATCAAAACTTCTGTGACTCCCAAGAAGCTTTAATGGTGAGAGTTTAATCCCCACTACCGTGTGGCCTACTTAAGCCTTGGATCTACCGTCCTTTTTTGGGATCATTCACTAAAATGATCTGTCAAAATGGATGGACGGCGTAGATAAAACACATACATCACTGTGGGCCCCACAGATCCTTTGCCTGGACCGAGTCCATCTAGGCGGAGGCAGGACGCAATCCGCATCCTTCCAAAACATCTAGCCGTGTCACTGGGCGGATGATTGGGGTTTTGTTCATCTACATAAGGACCTACAATTTGGACGCTTCAGATTGACATAAACGTGATTAATTGTTTAGGAAAGATGCCAACTATGCTAATCATGCTTTGTTGGTTACAACGATTTTTATCAACCTTAACAAAGTCTTCGGTCTACTCTACCTAAGCCTGTATTTTGAAGTTTTCAGATTTTGTCTTTGACGTGAAATGCTAGACCATTCGAGCGTGTGGAGATTGAAAACGTGAATCGAGCAATACACGTGTATGAATACACACGTGTGAGAGATCCAGGCAATTCATAAGATGAAGGTCAACGGCGAGAATGCTCTGGCCGATAAATCAGCCGAATCACTCATCAAGGAAATTATCAACGGTCCACATTCAGCTTCACGAGCCTGGCCCATCTGATGAGTGGATCCGCTTGGATTTTGTACCGTGGCATGCTCACATGGAGCCCTACCTTCGGACACGTGGCAAGTTGTCACGTGTGTTCCGTGATTCACCTCTTCGATCTCTCTACGTTGGATGAATTTTCAAAGCAGGTGGAAGATTCCCGGACAGAAAATTCAAAACTGAAAACTGCCGCGGACTCTTCTCTCGTTCAGTCGGTCAACGCTTCACACGTGTTTCCCGCGCAGTTAGTTAAATACCTACCCCTGTAATTTCACCATTATTACATTCATGACCAGCTCAAGTCCTGATTGAAATGAAATCAGTGGCCTTAATCAATTAACAGAAGGATTACAAAAGTGCATACTGCATTACCTCTTCATACACAAGCGAACGTGGCACGTGTGCATGTGTGAAATCTGGGTTGTCCATCTGGTGGACCCTACTGCCCAAAAGTACGAAGGTCCATGCAAATCTGAAATAGGTCACCACCACAGTCGTCGCCATTACAGCTAATACTTTTTTACTAGTAGAAAATTCCTTTGTATCCGTATTTAAGGTAGCTATTTAGCCCCAAGTCTTCTCTTCTCAACCCCAACTATGGTCTTGTGGCTGCCATCTGTTTCAACTATTTGAATTTGAATAGTATTCTCCATCATTTCTTCTTCTAGTAGGTCTACTCTTTCAATGTACTTGCTTTTTCGTGATATTCTCACAAGCCAATCTCAACATTTTCTGTGGTGCAATGTCACACGTGTTTTAAAAAATACTAAATATAATACATGTAAGTGAAATAAATAGCCATAGGAAAAGAGTAAAAGTAGGAAACAAGAGATAAAAGGCACAAAGAATCTATGTGTGCTTCTATAATACTACCTATATATATCCACGAGTAGCAAATAACGATTTCTTCTTCACTAAATTAAGAAAAATTATATGGATAATATAATGTTTTTTTCTCTCTCTAAGTCTCATCATACACTAAGATATCTCTTATGCTTAGAGCATATGCATTCCTCGTCATCTCAGAAACTCATATAAAGACCACATGCACATTCATAACATAGCTTTCACTTCACACACAAGGAGCTTTCGATTAGAAATTTGTCAAAAATATACCATAACCATTATACTCATACTGCCTCATTATGATGTAGGACGTGGCAAAGATGCATTCTTAATATGGCTAGACTAAAAAAAGGTCAGATAGTCCGTCAAATCCAGGCCTAGCTCTATGTAAGGCATGACATAATTGGGTCCTAATAATTAAGCGTGTCAGGATCGAAGAAATTAATTTCGAATAAGGATAAATTGTCGTTTAAAGCGTAAATCATAAATCAATCATAACATTTGATTCAAATATCGCTATGAAACACACAACCTGTCGATCTTTGTATAACGAGCCATTTAGGAAAAATGCATGCTTCTAGTTCAAAATCGACATTTTATGAAAAATTTACTATTTTTAAAAATTCTAATTTTTATCGTATTTTCTTATTTTTAGAGTTTTGAATTTTTATTTTTTAGAGATTGACTATAATCATGCAGGAATGTTTTAATGAAGTTAATTTAGGACTTTCTATTTTTGGCAAAACTTACTGTTTCAGGTAAGTACTATTCTAATTGAATTAGGATTTCTATTATACGCTTATAATGTTGCTATTTTGAACAATTTCAAACTAGGGTTTTATTTTTTTTCTTCATTAGAGGGGTAATCGAGAAAAACATATTAAAATTATTTAATAAAATATTCAATTTTTCTCTCTTTTTTTCTTGTGGATTTAAGAAATTATTTTGTAGATTCAAAGCCTTTACTTCTTGAGAAAAATAGTGATATTTCTCATTATTGTTTCATGTTCTTCCCTTTGTCACATCATCAAGGAATTTCAGACTTGATCACTTTATAATTGGGCTTAGTTTCAGCCTTAGACCTAATGCATTGGTATATGGCTTAAATCCAAGTAAAAAAAAGTTGGTTTTGGGTTAGGGTTTAGGTCTAGATAATGAGGATATGAACATGACCCATTTATCTACCATTCGGATTTAGATAATTTTCTATTTAATAAAAGCATTTTTTAAGCATATAATTAGATGTTTGTTTAGGTAGTCCTTTTACATTTGAGTGGATTGCCCTAATGGCAGTAGCCAAAAGGATTCCAAGGGTTTGACCTAGATTGAGCTAAGGTACTAGCCTAGCCTTGTTTTCTTTTGGATAGTACAAATCAAATTACCCATATAAAATTGGACTTAATTCGTGTTGAATTAGGTCAGGCTTAAGAGGTTCCAAAACAACTTATTCGACCATTGATAGTAGTGTTTTGGATCCATACACAAACCTTTTTTTATTACACACGCCACATGGGTACTCAAACCATGATCTCAGTGTTGAAACGTATTGCTTACCACTAAGCCATGGGTTGGATCCCAAGGATCTATACTTGATCTAGTAGGTCTCAAGTCCTATGCATTCATTTTGGCGCCTGTGTTCAATCAAACATTGAGTTGGGTACAACTTTGAAACACTTATACATTATAAACGCATACGAAATCTGAATATAGGCCCTCAATCACAGATGCAGCCTTGTGTTTGACTGAATTGCACAAACACACCCAACTCTAGTTCTGCTAAAAGATGTATGTGTGTGTTCATGTATTTCTCCACTTGTTTATATCAGAGAATGAAGCAATTGATTGTTGATGTGTGAACACAATCAGTGGTTAATAAAATTTGATGAGTGATTCAAATTCAAAGCATATATATATATATATATATATATATATATATATATATATATGTGTGTAGTGTGTGTAGTATGTGTGTGTAGTGTAGTGTGTGTGTGGCCCACCTAATGATTGTACCACCCTTCCTTTCTGATCTACATACAAAACAGACCACCCGATGAACCCTCCGAATCCTTCACACTACTTGCTACATTGGCACGCATGATATAGTACTCATATGGCCACAACATTGCTCAATAATTGTTATTCCAATCGAATTTCACTGACACTACTTAAGCTGGGACACAGGATCCACAAAAATGTAAGAGAAAACTTTGATACTAGGGTAGAGTGTGATGGATGCTACACAGGCACTCAGAAATAAATAAAAATTGCATACGTGGCACGTAAGTGGAATAGGGAACAAGATTCGTACAGCTGACTGATAAGGCCTAGACACTGATGACATACACGTGGCATATAAGTATTAAAATTTCCAAATTATGGTTCTCATGTATCACAAAAAAAAAAAAAAAAAAAAATGCTTATTTGATTATTTGACCATCTAAGTGCTAAACGGTTATTGGACAGTTAAAAATAAAAGTATCCAAATGGCAGGATGGTTCACCAAATCTGATTGTTAGACCGTGATTTAGCCATAATGGGTTTTTTCCAATATAAAGTATTTGTTTTGAGTTAATATACCACATGTGTACCACTTTTATGTGCATGCGTATCAAGTGTCATATGCCCCCAGAGTATCAAACTGGCTGCGTGTAATATCTGTTACCTACTGTTGTTAAGTTACCCTAAAAAATCAGACTGGTTGAACAAGCCTAACCTCTGATTTGTGATACTACTTTTCATTTTAACGGTTGGATGAATGTCCACCAACCTAATTGTCAAAAATCAGATACGCTTATTTTTTTGGCTCATGGTACATGTAAACTGGTCCTCGTGTGACGCAGGGAGGATGTGGTAGGTCGATCACCGTCTCCCTAACCGATAGTTCTCGAATCCACGAGAAGAAAAGGAGGAAATAAATTCCAAATAATTAATTTATTGATAATTGAATGAATAAAAACGGAATTACAATGCATATAAATAGGAAACTAAACCCTAGGTGAAGTATTAGAATCCAACTCCAACTAAAACTCCTAAAAAACGCAGCTTACTATAAATAGTAAACTTACTATTTATAGAAGTCCTTCAATCCTACTAGAACTCTTGGTTTTCGGCCAAAAATAGAAAGTTTTCAAACGGCCTCAACCACGTTGTTCTACTAAATATTCTAAGCCCTTTTCATGTTAGGCACTAACTCTAAAACCATACGGATGCAAAGTTATGATCGAATTAAAACTTACTATAAATAGTAAAATTGAAAATAAACTAGCCTAATGACCGTCGATACGGTCGATTCTCGCGATTCCGGGTTGGGCAACCTGGCGTAGCGGGGTTAGTTGGCTAAAGTAGCTCGAGCTACCCCAAATTGATATATTATACGTCCCGTAACTCATCCCGGATTGTAAGATACGACCGATTTACAGTCCTGACGGTCCGGATCACTTTCGACCCCGAACAGTCTTCTTTTGCTCCATCTGGGCCATGAAATAATCAGCGACCCGTTCTACATCAGTCTCCTCCACTTCGAAAGAATTCGACCCCGAGTTCTCGTCCAGCTTTGGTTCGTGATATTCGTACAGATCTGCCACGTTGAAAGTCCTTGAAATCTCCATGTCATCCGGAAGATCAACAACGTAGGCATTGTCATTGATCTTGCGAATGATCGGTACCGGTCCAATCTTCTTTTGCTTCAACTTGTTGTAGGTCCCGGTAGGAAATCGCTCTTTACGTAGGTGGACCATCACCTGATCACCTATTTCGAACACTTTGGCGCGCCGATGCTTGTCGGCCGCTTCTTTGTACTTTTCGTTCGAAGCCTGTAATTTGTTGCACACGTCTGCATGTATGTCCATGATTCGGTCTGCCATATGTTCAGCTGTAACGCTCATGCCCGGAAGCTTGGGCAGGGGAACCAAATCGAGTGTGTGACGAGGAACGCACCCATAAACAATCTGGAACGGAGATTTTCCTGTCGATCGGTTTACCATGTTGTTGAACGCAAACTCTGCTTGAGCCAGGGCCATGTCCCACTGCTTCAGTTTGTCACCTGAAAGGCAACGGATGAGATTCCCCAATGTGCGGTTGACGACCTCAGTCTGTCCATCTGTTTGTGGATGATAAGCACTGCTGAAGTGAAGTCGTGTACTGAACCGATTCCACAAGGCTCGTCAAAAGTGGCTAACAAACTTTGTGTCCCGGTCTGAAGTGATCGTCTTAGGAATCCCATGTAGTCGCACAACCTCTCTGAAGAAAAGGTTCGCAACGTGTATCGCATCAAAGGTCTTCTTACACGGAATGAAGTGTGCCATCTTAGAGAATCGGTCTACCACCACGAACACTGAGTCCATGCCGCGTTGTGTTCGTGGGAGCCCTAATATAAAATCTATAGATAAATCCTCCCAAGCGGCATCTGTCACGGGTAATGGCGTGTAAAGACCTGTATTTTGAGATTGTCCCTTAGCGGTTTGACAAATATGACATCGTTGTACCGCCCTGCCAACATCACTAGCAAGTTGCGGCCAGTAATACCGCTCTTCCACCATCGCTCGAGTCTTATCTCGTCCTAGATGACCGCCGAGGCCACCTGCTGTGCAGCTCGATAATAATTTTGTCCCGTAACGAACTCTGCGGGATGCAAAGTCGATTTCCTTTGAAGAGGAAACCATCTTGAATTAGAAGGTCACTTGGGTGTCCCTCTTGGCACTTTTTCCACGCATCTGTAAAATTCTCGTCTTCGGCATAAAGTTCCTTGAGACAGTTGAATCCGATCACTTCATTGCTCACTGTAATAAGAAGGGATGCACGTCGGCTTAGTACATTTGCCACCTTGTTTTGCTGCCCTGATTTGTGTTTCAGAACGAACGTGAATTCCTGTAAAAACGAAATCCATCTAGCATGCATACGATTCACATTAGTCTGAGTATTGATAAATTTTAAGGCCTGATGATCAGTGTACAGTATAAATTCCCTTTGAATAAGATAATGGCGCCAATGGCGCAGTGCCTGAACCACTACATATAATTCAAGTTCATAGGTCGACCACTTCTGTCGTGCGTCGCTGAGTTTCTCACTGTAAAAGGCAACCGGCCTGCCCTCCTGAGAAAGGACTCCCCCAATGCCGACAATAGATGCGTCGCATTCTACCTCAAATAGCTTATCGAAATTAGGGAGTACCAGGACCGGGGTAGTGGACAACCGATGTTTAATTTCTGCAAAGCTCTTCTCAGCCCCATCGGTCCATTGAAACGGACCCTTCTTCATACAGTCGGTAATCGGCGCGACGATACTGCTGAAGTTCCGCACAAATCGACGATAGAAGGTCGCCAACCCATGAAAACTTTGACCTCATGAATGTTTGTCGGAGTCGGCCAATCCTGAATAGCTCGAACTTTTTCTTCGTCCACTCGGATACCCGTGGACGACACAATAAACCCCAAAAACAATAATTGATCAGTTAAGAAGCTACACTTTTTCAGATTTAAGTATAGCTTGTTGTCGGCGAACACTTGTAGCACTTTTCTGATGTGGGTCATGTGCTCCGTTTCATCCTGACTGTATATTAGAATGTCGTCAAAGTAAACGACAACGAAACGGCCAATGAACGGCTTCAACACTTGGTTCATTAAACGCATGAAGGTGCTTGGTGCGTTGGTCAAACCGAAAGGCATAACCAGCCACTCATATAGCCCTTCCTTGGTCTTGAAGGCCGTTTTCCACTCGTCACCTGGCCTAATACGGATTTGATGGTATCCACTCCGTAAGTCCAGTTTCGAGAACACCTTGGAGCCCTCGAGCATGTCCAGCATGTCATCCAACCGCGGTATTGGAAATCAATATTTAACTGTTATTTTATTGATCGCGCGGCTATCGATGCACATACGCCATGTTCCGTCCTCTTTGGGGTAAGGAGTGCCGGAACGGCACACGGGCTCATGCTCTCTTTAATAAGACCCTTACGGATCAGTTCCTCCACCTGTCCCTGTAGAATTTTGCACTCTTTCGGACTCATCCGATAGTGCGGTCGGTTGGGTAGACTGGACCCTGGGATAATGTCGATGTGATGTTGTATTTCTCGCATGGGAGACAACTCATCAGGTAACTCTGCAGGCCAAGTACTTCGAAATTCTTCTAACAGCGGTTTAAGGCGTTGAGGAATATTAGAGGATCCTGGCTCCTCGCCTTTTACCATAACAGCATAAATCTCGCCCGTTTCCTTTGATTCCTTAACAAACTCGCGAATGGTAAGGAGAGAGTTCCCCTCCACTTTAGAAGCTTCAGGGTGTTTGTCTGGTGTCATAGGGGCCAAAACAATTTTCCGACCATCCTTGGTGAACATGTATATGTTTTCCCGTCCACTGTGGGTCACATCTCGATCCGATTGCCATGGCCGCCCAAGTAACATGTGGCAGGCTTCCATGTCAACCACATCACAGAGGACCTCGTCCTTATAGCTTTTACCAATGGAAAACGAAATAATGCATTGATGAGTTACCTTGGTTTCGTTCACCTTCTTGATCCAGCCGATAGAGTAAGGGGTAGGGTGCTTTGTCATAGGCAGATGTAACTTATCCACCATAATTCTCGAGACAATATTTTCGCTACTCCCACTGTCTATGATCACGTCACAGACTTTGCCCTGCACGGTGCACTTTGTGCGAAAAATATTATGTCGTTGTGGGTGCACTTCCTTCCTGGGGGCTTAAAGTAATCGTCTTACTACTAGCGATTCCCCATGATCTTCAGTCAGCCAATCGACATCTTCTGTGTCCCCCTCTTCGGCCTGTTCCAATTCAGGGTTATCTTCTGTTGGCTCACCTTCCACGCCGCCTTCATTCGTAGTTAAGTGTGCTGCAGGGCGTTGAGGGCAAGCGTTCGACCAGTGACCTGGTTGGCCACAACGGAGACAATGGTCTGGTCTTGGCCGACCATATGGATTGGGGATCCTGCTGGAACCCGCTGTAGTGGGAGCTGTACGTTGAGGTCTTGAGGAACCGCTTCCCCAGTCCCGGTTTGTGACCGTAGGAGGTTGAGGACGCCCTCCTATAGGCTCCTTGCCTTTGGCCAACGTTGTATCTTGAGTGGGTCCGGTGTTGGGATTTCGTGTTGCCGGATAGGGTCGAGCAGGGGGCCGTGACAACTGTGTTTCTGCTCGAGTGGCCAATTGGTTGACCTCACTCAACGTCCAAACCGGATGCATCTGGACTCGATCCTGGATTGTAAATCGCAACCCACCAATGAATCGTGATACTTGTTGTGCCTCTGATTCCGATAAATTATCCCGTGCAGCCAATCGTTGGAATTCTTCAAGATATTCGGCTACGGTTCTATTTCCCTGATGACAATTTTGGTATTGTTGGAACAAAATTTGTTCATAGTCGTTAGGGATGAATCGAGCTCTAAGAAGCTGTCTCATCCGAGGCCATGTTCGGATGGGTGTCTTATTCTGACTGGTGCGGGAAACCTGTAGGTTTTCCCACCATGCTGAAGCACCGGATTTAAACTTATATGCAACTAGTTTTACCTTCTTGTCGTCCGGCACGTCCATATAGTCGAAGTATCGCTCGACCTCTGCCAGCCAGTCGAGGAACTCCTCTATTCGAAGTAGGCCATTAAAGCTGGGAAGATCAGCTTTGCCCCTATAATCTCGTTCTGCTCGTTCCACACGCTCATTCCCTAGCGCCGGTCGTCGTACGAACATGTCTTCGACCTCGTCATCGCTTGGTTCTGAATCGTCTGGCGTAACCCTACGGTTATCCACCTGAGGTGTTCTACGGACAACAGGATTGTCCCGTATAACAACTGTTGGTGGTTGTTGGTCGCCTTGGGCTTGAAGAGGAGCTAGCGATGCTGCAATCTGGTCGAGGGTCACCTGTATACCTTGCAGGATCAACCGGTTCTCCCGTCGTGCTGCTTCGAATGCTGCCTCGAAGGCTGTCACCGTTAGATAGTCCCTTGGAGCACCGTCCTTAGGATGAGAATCCAACCCTTCATTAGAGGCCATCGTCCTGAGGAAGAAACCTCTCTCGGATACCAATGACGCAGGGAGGACGTGGTAGGTCGATCACCGTCTCCCTAACCGATAGTTCTCGAATCCACGAGAAGAAATAAAAGATAAAAGGAGGAAATAAATTCCAAATAATTAATTTATTGATAATTGAATGAATAAAAACGGAATTACAATGCATATAAATAGGAAACTAAACCCTAGGTGAAGTATTAGAATCCAACTCCAACTAAAACTCCTAAAAAACGCAGCTTACTATAAATAGTAAACTTACTATTTATAGAAGTCCTTCAATCCTACTAGAACTCTTGGTTTTCGGCCAAAAATAGAAAGTTTTCAAACGGCCTCAACCACGTTGTTCTACTAAATATTCTAAGCCCTTTTCATGTTGGGCACTAACTCTAAAACCATACGGATGCAAAGTTATGATCGAATTAAAACTTACTATAAATAGTAAAATTGAAAATAAACTAGCCTAATGACCGTCGATACGGTCGATTCTAGCGATTCCGGGTTGGGCAACCTGGCGTAGCGAGGTTGGTTGGCTAAAGTAGCTCGAGCTACCCCAAATTGATATATTATACGTCCTGTAACTCATCCCGGATTGTGAGATACAATCGATTTACGGTCTTGACGGTCCGGATCACTTTCGACCCCGAACAGTCTTCTTTTGCTCCATCTGGGCCATGAAATAATCAGCGACCCGTTCTACATCATCGTGGCTCATGAACAGTAATTGGAATGAAACGGCCAGACTATCAAAGTATCTAAAAGTGACCGACTGACCGTGTATCATTCATCAGACCAGAGTATCTAAAACTTTTATCTACGTAAAAAGAGATACCTATGCCGTTCCCATTGACCCAATTGACCCGGAAATATAGCTACCTGCAACCCACCTGCGCGTCAAAAAGTGGCAAACAAAAGCGCCTTACACATGCTAGTTGTGCAAGATCCATACCGTTCATCAGTTGGGCCCCAAGTTGAATATATCCTAGTAAAAAAATAGGTGGGTCCACTGGTCAGGTGGGCCACTTATGTGAATTGAACGGTTGTCATTTTATCAGCCAATTTCTGATGATAATTTTTGCTAAGTTATGGATGATGCCATCTGGATTCTTGGAGGCTATATATTCAACTAGGGGCCCACTTCTTTAACGTACAGGATCTCATGCAAGCCAAGCGTAAGCGATTCTCTTTAAAACCTCAAAAGACTTGTCGTGTCAACAAGAAAGCCTTCCTCAAAAAACGACAAGGGAAAGCTCAATCCAATGAAGATGCCAAACGGAAGCACTACGCTGACGACCCTTGGCATGTACTCTTTCGCACACTTGCTGACGTAGCACACGTGCACAAGATCCTGACTGTTCATCAGGGTCCTTCTGAAAGGGTTTGGAGTGTTTTGGTTTTGCATATCACTCATCCATGATGAGGCACATCGTATGAACTGTTTAGATCATTTAAACATGACTATGGCCCACTGCAATGTGCACGTGACATCCACTCCGTCCATCATTCGTGGCATCTCATGTATTAGCCCAAAAATTTAGTAGATCTAACCCTCTAATAGATCACATCAGAGATTACTCTTGCATTTAATACAACTAAGCTTATTATTTGGTGTGGTCATTGGATCGGCCTAATTTATCTAACTTGTTCATTAGGCACATATACCTGTGGATGAAGGGAAAACACAAATAATAGCTTGGTCCATAACTTCTGTGACCAAATAAGTGTTTAATCTCCGTTATGTGGTCCATTCGAGCTTAGCTTTGGAATGCTTTGTTTTTTTTTTTTTGGCCTGTACCCTAGAAGGATAAGAAAAAATGGGTGGACAGTAAGAGCCCATACATCACGGTGGCCTGTAAAAGACCTTGTACGTTACTAGCATGGGATATGCAGGGTGACCGTACAGTCCACAGCTGATTCGGTGGTGTCCCTAACCCCAACGAGCCATCAGCTGTTTCAGCTTATTTTAGACCATGAGCCTAAAAATATATAGTTGATCAAAAGCTGAACTGAAATACAGTGATTGAACGTCCACCATTAAAAACTTCCTGAGTACCCTGATATTTGTGTTTTCCCTTCAGCCAGGTTTGTGTGACCTTATTCACAGATGGGATGGCAAATAAACATTGTGGTGGGCCTTAAGAAGGTTTCATAGCTGGATTTCATCATCCCCATAGTTTTCTCTGTGTGTGGTCCACCTGAGCTTTCTATCTGTTTTATTTTTTAGCTCATGTCATCAAATAAGCCGGCAAAACAGATGGATGGCGTGATATAAAACACATACATCAGCGTGTGCCCCGCAACGTGTTGGGGTCACCACCCAATCCGCTTCCGTTTTGGGGGTTCGTTGTAAGATGAGGTGGCTCATATGATGGACGGGTTTGACGTCAGTCATGCAAGGTGGACCCCACAGGACATTGTAGTTGCACGGGGTCCTCGGAGTAGGGGGTGGGCCTTGCGAGCTGAGGCCGATAGCATCCATCCGTCCAGACTAGAATCCATCTTCGTGATCAACGGCCTGGATCTCGCACGCGCATAAGCTTAGGATAGGAGTCGTACTTGCGCGAGTAGGCATACAAGGCGGTCCTTTGAAGTCTTGGTTGTCCAGAAGAAGAAGAAAGCAGGCCGCCCCCAAGCAGCTACGTCACTGTCAGGCACTTCGTTTCGTTCTCGTCCACCGCTTCCTTTTGAAATCGAGCGAGTCTTTTTTTAGTAGAGTCTTTTTAGTAGCTTTTTAAATACACGGGCAGACTATGATAGTTCATACTCATGTATCTCCAAATTGTGGGGCCCACTTTTGCTACGTTAGAAACTGATAATTTAACTAAATTTATGTAAGGAATGACTGATTGGTTGACAACGATTGGACTGTTCAAAGGGGTTTTTTGACTGTTCAAATGTCTATTGACTAGGGTTTAGGAGCGTTCAATCAATCTAACTTTGGGTATCTTCAGTAGAATCCGTGATTTGTACGGTTTATCTTGAGTTGCATGTATGCCACGTATGCGATACTGAGAGCAAGCGTGTGAAACGTGCAATGAAATAAAGTCTAGTTCTTTGCCATTATAAGAATCCCCTGCTCTTCCTCTCTTCATATCTGCTCTTCTTTTAAAATCTTTCAAAAAATCCACTAAGAGATAGATTTCGTTTTGGGTTTTGATCAGCTCTGGATCCCAGAGAGAGAGAGAAATTCCTTTCTGGGTTCTGCTTAGTTTTGGATTTCAGATCGAGGAAGTGAAAATCTTGCTGTGTTTTTGCTTATAGTTGTAATTTTGAGAGAGAGAGATTCCTTTCTGGGTTCTGCTCAGCTTTGGAATTCAGATCGAGAAAGTGAAAATCTTGCTGGGTTTTTGCCGAGAGAGAGAGAGAGAGAGAGAGAGAGAGCATAGCAACCATGTCAGACCCTGATTCGAACCGGCTCGGAGACTCGAGCGCCATCTCCATCAGCGGCAAGATCATGTTTGCAGCTGTCATCCTTCTCTTCATCACCGTAGTCTTCGTCCTCTTCCTTCATCTCTACGCCAAATGGTTCTGGGGTCGTGAAGCCATGGCCCACTCCCGGAGCCGCCGCCGCCGCCAATTAGCCTTCGCCCCTGCCAACGACTCTGTCCTAGCCCCACGCCGTGGTCTCGAGTCATCTGTGGTCCGATCTCTCCCCGTCGTGATCTTCAATCCCAGTGAATTTAAGGACGGCCTCGAATGTGCAGTCTGCCTCTGCGAAGTGTCCGATGGTGAGAAGGCCCGCCTCCTACCGAAATGCAACCATGGGTTCCATCTGGATTGCATCGACATGTGGTTCCAATCACATTCAACTTGCCCGCTGTGTAGGAACCCGGTGGCACCGGAGTTGTCAGCCCCCAATTCAGGCGAGCAGGAAATTCAGATTCCTGAGGTGAATTTGGCAGATGGGCACACGACGGAATCGCCGAATTACCCAACAAATATCTTGTTTTGGGGTGATCAAAATCAGGTCAGTACCGGCCGTTCATCAGGTTTGGAAGAAGGAACTTCGTCATCATCAGTGGCTAGATCAGAAGGAAATGGAACTTTGGTGATAGACATAACTAGACAGACGATGGAGAGCCTTTCATTGTCCCCATCATCACCGTCGGTTCAGTTTCAAGAGGAGGAACCAAAATCGACCCGCTTAAGGTCACTGAAGAGGCTTTTGAGTAGGGAGAAAAGGGTTGTTCCTTGTAGTCCCAATTCAGGCGATATTGAGCAGGGAGTAGTTGTAGGAGGAAGCATTCAGAGTATGAAAATGCCTTCAGATTCTTGAACAAATTACAGAATCCGAAGTTGATACTATACGAGTCAGTATGAAGATATCACTGTTCGTAGTTGAGGTCGGTTTTAGCAAGGAGAATGGCTATTTACAATCTGACGTATATATGTTTGATGGAGCGGTTCAAAGATGGAGGACTAGATTTCAGGTACTTGGGTTTCTTCCGAGATGCATCGGTATCCGTCGATCACCGGAAGTCAATTTGCTATCTCTCCCTAAATTGGGAGTATCTTTTTTCTTTCATTTTCTTGTTTGTACCAATGTTCTTTGATTCATTTACCGTAATGAAGACAGCAATTGCATCTGTTAGTAGTGATGTTTATATAGGTTAGTCTGTATAACTGTTCTCTACTTGAATTAAGAGTGTATAGAAGGAGTGTAGTTTTTTCTCTACTGAGTGAAATGCAAAAAATCCATTTTATTCTCTAGAAGTTATAGTTGTATGGTCTGCTGAAATTCTTTTCTAGGAGCTATGTATTGCAAATTTGGAATTGTAAATTTGCCGCTAAGGCTGCGTTTGGATGCACAAGTGGATTGATTTGCAAACTTTCAGTTTTAATCAAGAGAAGATTCTATATATATATATATATATATATAATATATATATATATATATATATATATATATATATATATATATATATGTCAATGACGTTTCCTCATATATTTGTAATGGGGATGTGGCCTCAAATTGCTGTTTAAGTTCCCTTCACCCGCTACTTGGAAGTAGCATAGTTGCAATTTTGGGCGTGGCCCTCAATATGGATGGTAAGGATGGAATTGCAATTTGGTTAGCCACATTCTACTACTCTGCTAATTAAAGTTCAATTCAATAGTGCGATACTGCATCCAAACACTTTGTGGGTTTGTCTTAGCTTATGTGATTGATTTGAATTATGCTAATGTGAGCTTGTTTTTATAAAGATTAACAATTGCTCTAGCTTTCTATTCTTTTTGCCTGTCTTTATAAGATACAATGGACTGCATTCTCGGATCCAAAGGCAATCGAATTGCAAATTATAGTCAACTTACCTTGATATGTAGAAATCAAATTCATAGTTTGGACGAGTAAAGGTGCTTACCGGCGCCTGCTGCTAGTGTTGCTGATAGATCTGCTTGCAAAAGAGCTGAATATGTCCCGATGTTCCGCTGATCTCTCCCTCTTGTTGCAAACGTGAGAATGGAAAGGAATTGAAAGATTTTGGAAAGGGATTGGAGATCAAGATTACTGCTAATAGTGGAGACAGTAGAGTCCTGAGTGACCCATTACCTAAGCAAGGACTCGGCATACATGACATAACATGGATTGGGTTTGCTACTTTGCCGTGTTTGATTGATCAGTTAAGTGGGGCTCACCAGATGCTCATGCACTTAATATCCAATGGCTCAGATGACCAGAGTTTATCAAATCAGTGTCCAATGTGTGGCTCACTCATCAGGTAAATGCTAACTGTCTAGTGCCATATTCACTTCTCTGGCTTCTCTCTAACTACTTTAGGTTTCATTTTGATACTTCAAGTGAATTGAATTGTAAACATTCAGTTTGATCAAAGATTAGATGACAATAGCTAGGGATGTTTCCTCTGGGCAGGGAAGTACACTTCAAATTGCAGCTGCATTTCTTTCAAGTCCAACATCAAGTAATGTAGATTGCAACGTGAATGCTAAGGAAATCACAATTTGGTTATTTCCACTTTATTAGAGTAGCAATCGTGATTTAATTCAATGGCTCATCCAAACAGCACATTTTGGTGCCCAAATATCTCAGGTTGCAATTGGTATCTCCTAGACTTGTACCTCTAGGACCATTGGCCATATCGTGCTTCCAGATCAATAAAATTGAAGTTCTTTTCTTTCACTTCTCATTCTAACCTTGAAGGACATTTTGGTCACTTCCCCATCCATCTGTATGTTTATATAGTCGAGGTCTTCTATGGAAAAACTGGGAAATTTTGAGTACTTCTCCTTAAATCTCATGTGGTAAGTTCATGGCTGTTTCTTAATTAGTTAGTTAGGATGTTTGTTGAGAAATATACTTAGGTCCTATTTGGTAGACGCCTAAAAATGAGTTCATCTCATTTTAATTAATCATAATTATGTATTGGAGATTATGAATTTCAGTTATCAAGATTATTTTTATTCTTTAGCAAAAAGAATTATAATCTCTAATATGTAATTGCAATAGACTAAAATGAGATGAACTCAATTTTAAATGAGATGAACTCAATTTTCGGTGTCTGCCAAACAGACCCTCAACTGCTCGAGATCATCATTTTGTGGGAAGCTGGATCAAGTTCTTGAGAGACACCGACATAGCAGTGGCCAGAATTGGGTCAATACAAGATCCTGAGAAATATAGATGTGTCTATGGCAAGAACCAGGTTGATATGTGGGCACATGGGTCTCTTTGACAGTTGAATTTCATCCCCATCTTATTTGTGGGCTTATCTTCGGCATGTTGAGAGACTAAAATTCCCCGTTTGGTTGCCACCCAAAAATGAATTCATTTAGTTTCAGTTAACAATGATTATGTATTAGAGTTTTTGATGAGAATTAAAAATAATATGGATAATCCTTTATGCAATGGTGAATTAGGTTGCACCAAATACCATGAAATTTCATTATATTTTGCACCAAATTAGACTGATTGGTTGTGAAATATCATGATATTTGGTGCGACCAAACGCACCCTTAATTACAATCACTAATGCACTAGAATGAGATGAAATCATTCTTAAGCAGCAACCCAGCAGGGCCTAATTGACATTTTTGTAGGGCCATTTTCTGAGCAGAAAATAGTGGGCTGAGCAGGCATTGGATAGAAAGATCGCCCAGCCGAATAAGTGATACATATGAACTTACATTGCCCGTCGAGGATGAATGATCACTACCTTTTGCATTTGCTTGTGGAGGATGAATCATCACTACTTTTGAACTGCTGCTGAAATATCACACCTATAGCGGAAGAAAAAGATGGTGCGAACTCCACCATCTATATTCTTATACAATAGGCATGGGTTAGAATGGTGAAAGAGGATTCATGTAGCTGACACTAATTACTTGGAATAAGGTTCATGTAGCTGACACTAATTAGTTGGAATAAGGTTTTGATGACAATGGACGACGACGATAGTGACGTTAATGACAATACGCAATGCTTTCCTTCCCACGAACTTGTCTTTCATTCTGTTTTAAGAACATCTGAGCCACCCAAAACATGTGACACCATAAATATCTCTTAAAGCTAAAATCAGACTAATCGGCTCGTTTGGCTAGGCCACAGTATTGTGTTTTGTATGTCTATCGAACGTTGCTGATTTCCATGGTGTAGCTGGCTTGATGAGTGGAAGGTCCTGGTTTCGGCCCAGATGATCTTTCTGGTGTGGCTCGCCCTCTCATGAATTGAATTTTCTATGCAATTAGCATGATGGCATGAAAACAAAGCATTGTATGTGAAAAAAACACTTTGTGTGTTACATTTGAAGGTATTCTTTTTCCTCTTAGGTTACATGTGAAAATTTTCAAGATTTTCTTTTTCCTGTGTTATATGTGAAGATTTTCTTTTTCTTCATGCAATTCCGTCCATGCGGAATTACTCGTTACAAGACACCAAGTCAGCAAACACATAGTTATTCGTTACAAGATGCTTAGTCAGCAAACACATGGTCTGATCATAGGGTAGGAGATTCACTCCAATGGCTGCAACATTACCGGAACTGCTTGAATTTAAGAATGGCCCAAAAAATTTGTTGCTAGGAAACAGAAACCATGGAATTTAAAATTTGAAGAAAAAAAATGACATGAACTTCTCTTTCCTTTTTTTTTTTTTTTTAATTCTTTTTCGGCAAGTAGGAGACTACTCTCGCAAGAAGAATAAGAAGAAGAAGAAGCGTCTTTCACTGCCTAATTGTTATTTATATAATTGGAGTTCCTCCACCTCTAGCAGAGCATGGCGCTTGATATGCATGCACTTAAAAATGTTCGCTTGACAAACACTAACTCAAGTTAAACCAAACAAGGTGTGAAAAGAGAGTGGGATGTTTTCATTTTTAACCGTCTAATAAATGTGCCCCAAACACACTGTTCAAAAAAAAAAAGTCTGCCAAGCAAATAGTTAGATAATTAGATGAATGTTTCTTGTGGATGATAAATCTAAAATGGGAACATAATTTCAAGAGTTCAATTTGAATTAGTTATACGGCACATGTGCAATTTCTAAGTAATTTCCAAGTCATTGCGTCTGCCTTTGTGTCAAAGTTCCTCTCTTCAAAGAAAGTTGAGAAGAAACAATTGGAAATGAATTCTTTACTTGAAATTCGCAAGTCAATAGCAAACCAGGAGCCGTGAAGCAGCCAAAGTTGACCCCTTGACTAGGAAGGAAAGATGCGTGGAGAGAGAAAAGATTGCATGTCCGATTATTAGTTTAAAAACTTAAACAAAAATGAACGAGTGAAGCCCGCCAGAGTTTCGGCGAATGGCTAGCGTCGTGGGTCTACTCCCCACTGACGCGAGTTCAATTCACCTCCCTTTGCTTTACTCGATGCACATGGTTTGCAGGTGGTTGCCTACATTTACAGGGATTAGTCTTGCCTTAAATAAGGGGTGATGACACCCTAACTATGTAAAAAATAAAATTATAAAGTAAAATGAGCACCCCTCATGATAGGAGTAGTTAAAAAAATTAGCTGAAGTGATTATATACTTTTTAGTAAAAAAGTTATTTATTACTTATCATAAACCAAACTTACTTATTTGAAATAAGTTACTTATCTACTGCTGTAAGTAGAAAAAGTAACTTATTTGGTAGTATCCAAAACGGCCCGTAAAGACATGTAAAATACCTAATTACCTTTTTATGTATTCAAAATTTCTTTCAATGTACTTTCAAAAACAAGAGTCCATGAATCGTTAAAGGCTAATTGTGTGGATAAATTACTACAAAGATTTAAAGGAAATTTTATAAATTAAAAAAAAAAAAAAAAACATAGAATTTACATCCCAACCCTTTTTGAAAAAGATTTTCAACGAGTTAACCAATTAGTCTATGTAATTATCATTAGATTACTTTTTTGTTGGATTTCTTAAAAGTTGGGGTTTGTAGCTTATGTGGGCCCTGATGTTTTCGTGAAATCCACTGCAACAATTATTTGTGTTACCTCATATTAGGCCCAGGCTCAAATATCAGCCCCGACCGTGATTCAAATGGACCACATGGAAGTAGTGTATAGGGCAATCCTTACCCTCCAAACTATTTTCCTTTGTGTGGCCCACTTGAATCACAGATGGGGATGGGGATGATGTTTGGGTTGTTGGCCTAAATTTTAGTGTGACATCTAATAGTTGGAGTAGATTTTATACGATCATTGCAGCAGGCCGGTAAAAATCTAGGGTGTATGTTTCTCTCCTAACTACTTTCTTTAGTATGGCCCACATAAACTACCAGCCAACTTTTTTTTTGCCCTGAACCTAATGTGGGAATATACATTTAATGGTCAGAGTGAACCTCATATACCCATCATGGTGGAGCCATAAAAAACCAAGGTCCGGCGTCCCGTGAAAATCCCTTTAAATCTCTAATTTTTTTTAGCAGCTTGCCAGAGGCTGGGTAACCCCAAGTTAGTTACAAGGCTAAAAAATCAGGCTGGCCTGTAATTCAGCAAGCCATATCAAGGAAAAAAGACTTGTGCTTTGGATCTAACTCATTTTTGGGCTTATGACCTAATATGAGCAAGTAAAACTAATGGACGACATGGATCATACACATGGATAATAGTGGGCCCCATAGTTTTTGTTTAGAGTACATTTTCTACCTCGGTTTTAGTGTTAATTTCCACCCGATCATGCTCACTGTCAACCTAAACTTTGATTTTGCTGCTGCAATTACATGGGTAAGTAATGATAACCCATTTACACATTTTCCACATGTAATTGAAAATAAAAAACTTCCTAAGGCGTCATTTGGCAAATTAAAAAATAAGCTTTAAAATTAAATAAAATTGCTGAAAACTTAAAGTGCTAAATTGTAATTTTAAAATAATTTTAGAGATATTTTAATCAAAAGTTAAAAGAAATTTTAATGCACCACTACTTTCATCATCCAGCCTTTAGCATTGAGTGAGGAGAGCGGAGCTGGAAAAAAAAAAAAAAAAGACCCATATTTTTTAAAATTAATTTAATCACTTTAAGTTGAATTAATCAAACAATTTGTACCAATGAAAATCACTAAAAATATCAAAATTTCAGTGATGAGTGCTGATAATAAGTTTTATCAAACAGTTCCTAAGGGCCCATTTGGATACCACCAAATAAATTACTTTTTCTACCTATAACAGTGATAAGTAACTTATTTGAGATAAGTGAATTTGGGTCATGATCAATAATTTTTTTTACTTAAAGTTAATCACTTCAACTTAATAAGTAGAAACCAAGATAAGTTACCTGAGGCATGAGTAGATCTTAAGTAGCTTACAATTCAAACGTCCCCCAAGTCACCAGCCCCAAATCATTGTATATTTCCTTTTCAAACCTTTAATCAATGTCCAACAATTGGATAGCTAGATGACTATAAATAATAATTTTTATTTTATGATATATCTAAACTTTGATAGAATGATTTAAACAGTTTAATCTGAAATACTTGTATACCATGTCTGCAACTCCTAAACAATTTCCAAGTGCCACCTTCGTACTCTGCCCACCATAATGTTTATTTGCCATACAACCTGTTGATAAGGTCACACGGACATTAAATAGAAAAAAAACATAGATATCAACTTGGACCAAAACTTGCTTGAACCATGATAAATTTTTTTTAATGGTAGGCATTCAACCACCACTATTTCATGCGGTGTGGTCAACTTGAGATTTGAAACTGCTTCATTTTTGGGCCATGCCCTAAAATGAGATGGCAAAACGTATGAATGGCATGAATATACAATGCATACATCAAGGTGGGCCCCATAGTCATGGCCTGACTGAACTTGGTGTACCTCAACCTGACCGAATCAGCTCCCTAAGCATGACTTGATGGACACAGATCAGGTGGTGTTGCCAACACCAACCCCAGCAGTGGTGTGTGGATGTGTTGGACACTATAGAGGCCAACCTTGATGTATGTGTTTTATATCCATGGCATTTATCTTTTTTTACCAGTTCATTGTAAATTATGAACCTAAAATGAAGCAGATCTGAAGCTCAAGTGGACCACACAATAGGAAACAGAAGGGACAATGGTATTGACTGCTAAACCTTCCTTTTATTTGCCATCCAACGTATTCATGACAAGGTCAAAAAGACTTAGATGAAGGGAAAATACAAAACTTTTGTTGCCCCCAAGAAGTTTTGTTGCCCCCATTGTTTCAGTAGCGTGGTTCACTTGAGCTTCAAATCTGCTTCATTTTTTGGGTTCATGCCTTAAAATGAGCTGGCAAAATGGATGAATGGTGTGGATATAAAGAACATGCATCAGTCATTTTTGGATTCATGCCTTAAAAAAGAGCCGGTAAAACCGATGAACAACGTGGATATAAAACACATACTCAGGGTGGGCCCTATAGCACCCAACACATTACACACCACCGCTTGGGGGTGGTGTTGGATTTGGAACCGGATTGGGTGGTGACCCCAACACCATTTATATCCCCGAAGACGGGACTGTCGGCCCACTGTGATGTATGTATTTTATCCATGCGTCCATTCATTTTTCCAGCTCATTACAGGGCATGATCCCAAAATTGAAGCATATCCAAAGCTCAAGTGGACCACACCACGGGAAATGAGGCATAGTGATGTCCACCATTGAAACCTTTCCAAGGCCCACCATGATTTTTATTTGCCATCCAACCTGTTGATAAGGTCACAAAAACCTCAATGAAGGAAAAATACAAATAAGTTTTCAACACTAGGCATTCAATCCCCACTGTTTTTTGTGGCATGGTCAACTTGAGGTTTGGATATGCCTTAATTTTGGGGTCATGCCCTAAAATGAGCTCGAAAAACCAATGGGCAGTGTAGATAAAACACATACACCATGGTGGCCCCATAGATACAGGATATGTCAGCGGTGTTGGGTTACCACCCAATCTGCTACCCCGTTTGGGGCTGGTTTCCAGCATAGATCGCATGTGTGTCCGAGATTGTCCATCAGGCAGCGAGCTCTATGAATTTGCCATGTACCAAAAATCAAGGTAGGTCCTTACTCATGGCTTAGTGGTAGACTAACAGGAGTTGCAACACTAAGGTCATGGGTTTGAGTAGCCATTGTGGTGTGGGTGTGTGCATTAGTAATAATAATAAAAAAGAAGAAGAGAGAGAGTAGAATTTGGACTGCTAACTTCTTCCAATAGCACATTGACTTGACTAATTAGCAAATCAACATTATTTTTAGTCCATCTTGAGGGGTCTTTTGGTAGCATGGATTTGGTATGAATTGGAATCTAAATCACAATTAGCATATAATTCATCTAAATTGGAATCCTCATATGATTTTTGGCACTGTGTAGACATCCACTGGAATTGAAAATTTGGGTTTTGAAATAATGTCAGTTATAAATTCTCATACATTGCCCACTCTAATGTTTATGTGAAGTTCACCCCAATTACCAAGTGTGTTACTCCATTTTAGTGGTAGAGCCCAAAATTGAATGAAATATATGATTGAAGGGAGCCATACCAAGGGAAATAGTTGGGAGAGGAATATCCACCCTTGATTTTTTTTTTTCAAGGCTTACTATGAGGATTATACGAAATCCATTCCATGATAGCTAGATGCTGAGCTAAATTTTAGGTTTCAGAACAAAAAATCAAGCACATCTGTGATTCAGGTGGAGCACGCAAAGGAAAGCAATACAAAGGGTAAACACTATCATGTATATCGTTTCTCTTCCTATGGCTCACCTGAATCACATACCAGGCTAGTTTTTGGAGCCTATCATGCATAAGTCACTCACATGAACCCATGAATAAATATAAAAATTCTCATATATGGTCTACCATGATGTAAAATCCACTAGATCACTAGGTGTGTTACCCCCTTTTAGCTGCAACATCTAAAAATCAGCTTGATCCACAATTCAAGTGGGCCATACAAAAGGAAATAGTATATGAGGCAATGTTCACCATCCAAGTTGTTTCCCTTCATGTGGCCCACCTAAATCATGAATGGGCCTGATTTTTTGCTTTGATGCCTTTAACTTGATATTTATTGGTTGGAGTGGATTTCATATAGTCATCATGATGGGGCCCTGAAAACATCAAGGGTGGCATCCCTCTCCAAATTGTTTTCCTTCACATGGCTAACCTAAATCACAAATCGAGCTGATTTTTGGGCCCGGTGGTTAAAATAAGGTGACACACCTAGTGATTAAGGTGGATTTCACTTAAAACATCACAATGAGCCCCCTACTAATTATTGACGTCAAATTCAGGTCATTTTCATACCTAAGTCACTATTAATCTATTAATCAAGCCTCCTCTCGATCACCTTCATGTATCCTACCAAACAAGACCACTTTTACTATTACCACCAAATCTATGCTGCCAAGAAACCTGACTAATTTTGTTTTCCAATGCCACTTTAGTGGACACTGATCATATGGATGAGATTATTAAATAGGAGTAATTCTTAAGACATGAACCATCCATGCTAAGGCCCCTGCACATAGGCTGTCTGATTTTCATATCATCCTGCTACGTATCTTGTAGAAAGATGGCTCTAACATATTACATTTCTTACAGCCCCACTGCATGGTCTTCCCTGAGAGAAATACAAAAATATTGAAACATAATAAAATATAAAGAGGTTTGCTCGAATACATCAAGACACTAGCAGTTGGATTTAGGTTTCTTTTAATAATCCAAACTGTTAATTTGATAGGGCTACCGTTGAATGGTGGATATTCAAAAATATTTCTAGATTGAGTATTTCACTCCTTTGATTATGTGACCATTCATATTCAAAGAAAAAGATCCAAATGATCGAAGGGCTGAACTAATCCAATCAAGATGTGAGACTCGTCATATGAATGGTTTGGATCACTAGAAGATGGCCTAAATTCAAATGCCAAAATTCCAACATATTGCAATACATCGGGATGTATTCAAGCAAATCTCAATCAAAATTCGTGGGGGGAAACATTCCATAAACTATTCATGAAGAAGCTTGCAAGATGCAATATCATTAAGTGAATTCCTGTAAATAAAAGGAGAAAAAAATTGAAATCCTTCTAAAGAAGACAAGCATCCAATTTTCCTTTACATTGGCGGAATTTTTGAAGTCATCAATTTTTCTTAGATATTAATCTTCTTGATTTATCAGATAGATTTTTCTTTTGTTTCTTTGAGGTGCGTTTGGATGCTTGTAAGTTTTTTAAATTCCAAGTAAGTTACTTACCTGTGGAAGTAATAGATAATTCTTTGGATGAAAATTGTAAGTTACTTATAAGTAAGGTAGCTTTTGTGTTTGATAACCTGTAAGTTACTTGCAGGTAAGAAGTTATATATATTCATACCAAATGGAGCTTGGAATAGAGAATTATTCTAAATCAGATTAACACATAATAAAAATTAGTACAAAGTATTTCATTTTGTCAAGTCCCATTTAGATGAATAGTTGAGCTAATTTTAAGGTAAACTAATCATCAGGTGGGGCCCTAAAATGTGCCCATGTATTTAAAATACCCTGTAATGTGAGATGGTAACTTAAATTAAGCAAAAAAAAAAATAAAATTAAAAATTCTCATTTTCAATCTAAATATGTTTACAATACTAGAAAGAAGAGAAACATACAAACAAATCATATCAACAAAAAACTATCTATTTAGGAATTATGTTCTCCAACCATATATGTCTCTTATTAGGGATACAGAATGAAGGAACGTATGGATAAAATTCGGTCGATCCGAAAAGAATTTAAAAGCCTTAAACTATCATGGCCTCATCAATTGTCCTCAGATTCTCCAATTTGTGGTTGTAGTTCTTCTGCCATATTATTTTCCTCAAGCCAACTGCTCAATAGTACACTTGTCATAGCTGTTGCAGCCCTGACATTCAAATCATCGTCAGAATTGAATCCAACATGTCTAAGGTGTGTTTGAATAGACTTTTGAAATTGAATTTCAATCATTAGTCTAATAAAGTGAGAATCTTTCGCAACTATTCAGCGAACAACTTAAAATTTTCAGCAAAAGATCAGGAAAAACAACCAAATCTTGAACTCCCGGGCCAAGCCTCTACTTATATGTGGGATGTAGAACTGTTTTAAAAATATTGCCATGAATTTGATCCAAATGGACAATAACACTGCAAGTAAACGCTACAGTTGATAAAATCAGCATGCATTTGCAGATGGACGGTCCTGTCAGGGCCTCTGTGGGGCCCACCAACATACATCTTGACATATCAATCAATGCATGAGCCCACAATGGAGGCAGATTGAAGGCTCAAGTGGACCACACCACTAGGGATTGAAAGCCTACCGTTGAAAACTTCCTTAGGGGGCCACATAAGTTTTGCAATAAGCCGATATTTATGTTTTCTCTTCATACAGGTCTAAGTGACCTTCTGAACAGGCTACGTTGGGCCTTATGAAGTTTTCAATGGTGGTAGTTCAATCTCCACTGCTTCATGTAGTGTGGTCCACTTGAGCCTTAGATCTGTCTCTTTTTGGGGTCATGCCCTAAAATGATCCGTAAAAATGGATGGATGGCATGGATAAAACATATACATCGCGGTGGACCCCACAGAGCCATTGACATGACCGTCAGCAGATCATACACTGTTTAGAAATTAGTATCCATTTGCTTCCGGATGATGAACTGACATATGCTTGGAGAATAAAACAAACCAACATAAACCGTCCAATCCATTTCATTCCCACCATTTGAAGCATGAAAAAAAAAAAAAAAAATTTGAATAAAAGAAAAATCAATGAAAGAGGGAAATCACTTGTTGAAAAGGGTGCATGGACATAAATAAAATGGACACAAGTCCTCAAATCAACGGCTAGGATATAACAAGTAAAAAAGTATATTAATATATGCTGTCCTCGTTACAAAACCATGGGCCTACTTTGATTCTAGTGTTTTAGGACCAGCAGAAAGGAAAAAGCACAAAATATCAGCCTGATCCAAAACTTCTGTGGCCCACAAGAAATTTTTAACGGTTGCCATTCACTCAAAGCTGTTTCGTACGGTGTGTTCCACTTGAGATTTGGATCGGCTTCATATTTCGGCCCATGCCCTAAAATGAGCTGGCAAAGCAGATGAATGGCGTCGATACAACACATACATCAAAGTAGGCCTACAGTCTGCCTCATCTCTTGCATGTCCAAGCGGTGGTAAGCGGCTTGGATCCAGATTCCGTAGTGACCCACCAGGGGTCTGTGCTGGAAAAGCTCTGTCAGCCTCACTTTGATGTATGTATTTTATCCACACCGTCCATCTTTCTTTTCTTTTCTTTTTTTCAGCTCGCTGTAGGGGATGAGGTGAAAAATGAGGCAGATCCAATCCTCAGGTGGACCACACCACAGGAAACCGTGGTGATTGAACGCCCACCATTAAAAACTCCTTGTAGGCCACAAAAGTTTTAGATCAAGCTGATAATTGTGTTTTCTCTTCATCCAGGTCTCTGTGGCCTTATCAACAGGTTGGATGCCAAATAAACATTACAGTGGGCCCAGGAAGGATTTTTTTATGGTAAATCAAGAATGTTTCCTGTAGTGTTGTCCACCTTAGATTTGGATCTTTCTCATTTTTGGGATCATGCACTAAAATAATGATCCCAAATGGATGGACGGCATGGATAAAACACATACATAATGGTGGGACCCACAGGGTTTGAGTCACATACCTCTCTGCTGGAGCTGGAAGCGCTGGAAGGGAACCTCTCTGCTGTAGCTGGGAGGGAGAGAGAGAGAGAGAGACGCTGCCATATAGAGCTCTTGGCCACCTACCGGCTTCATTGTCTTCGTCAGAGCATCAAGGCCACTTACCGGCTGGTGGTTCCTTAAAGGGCTACCTCAGCTTCTTCGGAAGAGCATCAAAGAGCCTTCATTGCATCTCTGACACGGTAGGTCCTCCTTCAATGGGTGCAGCTACGTTTTACCCCCAAACACCACCTGTAACTAACTTACAGGTAAGTAAGTTGCATTTTACAAAAGTAACTTCGTTACATGTTACTTGTAATATGTAACTTTGTTACTTATAATATATGTAACTTTATTATATGTTAATGACTTATATTCACATTTATTATATGTGGTGATAATGGATACATTTCAACACTCAATTCAAATTGGATTAGGCTTGACTCGATGGACATCATTTTACCAAGCTCATCAAATTTATCATTCAATTGACCATAAAAAGTGAAATATTAGAATTTGAAAGTCATAAAGAACTAATTATAATTAAATTACACCATTGAAAAACACATAATCCATAATAAATGAGTGCTGAGCCTAAATTCATAAGATTAGATCTGATTAAATCGATGCACCGATCATGGTTCAGAATCGTGGGACCAATCCCACTCGAAAGCCCAACGGACAATGGTGGCCCACTATCTAGACACATCACTGCAATATTAGGCCCATCCTTACACAAGATGGATGAATCATATCCAACATATGATATCTGAGACTGGGCTTAAAGGAGAGGCCCAACACATGAACTCGTGGGACCAGTCCCACTCGGCAGCCCAGGTGTACAGGCCTGCTGCTAAAAATACTTATAGTTCTTTAAGCAACTGAATGCTCCTTCATACTTGAGGATATGCACAGTTTGTACGACTAGAATCGTAGTTCGGAGATCCAGACCGTTGATTTGATGGACCTGGTTGGTGTACGATGCCCCCAGAAATATATTGATGGGACAATCTTAACCGTTTGAGTTGGTCGCTTGAACCTGTGTGGTTAAGAAAAGAAACACATCAATGGTCCTCATTCACTGAATAACTGCCAAACATTGGATGGCCTGGATCTTACCAACTTGGGAGCTTTTTGAAGCATGGTCCATCCACAGTGGGTCACTTCAGATCAAAGGTCCGACCTGTACAAACTAAAAATGCGAGATCACATACTTCCTCTGGGAAAATAATGTACCTTTTCATATCAGGTAGCACAAGTTTTGATCGATGACAACTCACGGTATGCTATTGAATGTGTGTGGAGGTCAATTTCAGAGTGTTCTACCCCGAAAAGCATCCTAGTATGCCCGTAGGATCTGATGGTCTACACATTCTTGGAAATTTCACAAAGCTAAAGATGGACGGTGAACCTCTATTAGTCTGCTTAACTACTATGGGGGTAGAGAGGTCTAATCATTCCTTTGATTCTATAGTTAAGATGACCCTAAATTACAATCAGTAGCTTGGATCATATAAGAGATGGGTGAGATGGACAGGATCTATCTCCCCTCTCTTTTCATAGGGAAGGTCAGGAGTTTAGATAAAGTCAGAAGTTATCCAAATTCATCCATCTCACCTTATTTCAATTTTGAGTTTGAAATTGAATTTAAACTTTGAAGAAGGCTTTAAATTCAACTTCAAATTGCGGAAATAAATCATAACGGATAAAAACAGAGAAATTGGTGTGGGACCCACCCATTAGTGGTTTCCCACAAGTGGGCCTCACAAGACAATCCAACATACTCTTGGACTACGAAAACTTGTATCGGTGCAAGACTAGATCTGCGACCTTGCCCCCTCTTGTGAGCAAAGTCATAACTGGCAAGAAGTAGAACAGCAATTAGTCGTATGGATGGTATCATAGATCCCTGAAATGGGTTCTTCTGAAGTTGGTTATCTGCAGAAGTATGATTGATACCCATGCAAATGAGAGGTGGCATCCGAATAGTGACTGCTTCTTCCTGTAAGCTTTCAGACATGACAATGGTTTCAAGCAAGCTTTCAGGCAGTTATTTTACAGCGGGGAAGACCTGAGATCATTCATGATTGGTCACCATGATAGTTCAAAACTCGATGAGAGACTTCACTTCGGTAGATATATTGGAAATCGATGCCTGCAGTTGCTTCACTGTGACATTTTAAATGTCTTTGATTTTTTTTTTTAAGAGAGCCATGCAGTTTTGGATGTGTTTGATTTTCTAGAGAGGAATGCATCAAAGAACTGTTTATCCACACATTATAGGTAGAAGACATCAATACCATCATTTATAGGACCTGTGAGTGTAGTCTTTTAATGTTAATATTGGTTGAAGAAAAAAAAATCGTCGTCGGATACAAGTAGCTACAAAAGGTGTGGAAGAAAATTATCGGGTTTCTGTCAGAAATGCAAATGTGTTTTTTCTAAACCGACACACTGTGGTAAATAGGTATGAGATCCAATCCATCCACTATGCAGCCCAAGAATCAGGTTGGTCTAAGGTTTATTAGAACAACTTCACAACTGAGAAAAACACAAGTGGACCAGCTTTATTTTTGGCAAGAACATGTACGCTTTCAAACCCACCTGATGGATGGTCTGGATATTGCACCTCATCTTCTGTGCTAACCATATGATTGAATGGTGAAAGGCAAACCTTCTTTCTCCTTCAAGTCGTAATCTTGTGGAGATGTCCCAATTTCTACAGCAATCATATCATTGCAGGTCCAGCTTCAATTTACATAGTGACAATTTAGGACTAGTTTATTCACAAATCTAATCTAACTCGGAACATTTCACTCCAATACAAGTTAATCATCGCCATCTTAGTCAGCTATGTGCAAATATGTAACCAATGTGTAAAAGGAATTCAAAAAGGAACATTTCCAAACCAGGTACCAGGATCATGCCCCGACTAGGTTGACTGAATTCTGAGTTGGCTCATGAGACATCGAACATCATCTGAATAGGTCGACTGAGTTCTGAGTTGACTCATGAGACATCGAACATCAGTATTTGGATATTTCTTCTTTTGGGATCTTAAAATAAAATGGCATTCAAGGACATGCTATAGTTGAAAAATCCTCTATTTCCATATCCTATTAGCAAAAAGAGTGTGCATCCATATTACCCTTGCATGAATCCCTTTTGAGCGAGGTGGGTGTGAGTGTGAACACCAGGTCTGAAAATACCATAAGACATGACGGCATTGCCTCAGCCACAACAGATGGAGATGGAGGCATTTTAGAGATGAAGCATCGGATGCAGGAATCGAAGAAGATCCGTTAAACTGACATGTAAATGCATTTGATACAATAACATAACCTACTATTCTGCAAAAACATGTCTATGAGAAATATATATAGGTGAATAGGAATGCACTAAAACAATCTATACAAGAGAGAGAGAGAGAGAGAGAGAGAGAGAGAGAGAGAGAGAGAGAGAGAGAGAGAGAGAGAGAGAGAGACTGTTATGTTCTAATGGTCATTTGAAATATCCAACATGCACGTCTGACAGACTTCTTGCAAACACTGATTATATTATACAATACACACTTCTAGCAAGCACTGATAATTACATAGAATCAGTTCCACATGGTCATTTGATGATGAGGCAACTCTAATGGCTCCTGTATTTTGCTCAATTGCATTCCATCTTCTCCAGCAGCTTGAAACCATAAGCTTCTAAAATATCCAATGCTGCCAAACAAAACAATCCAGCTCAAAAACCACACGCGAAGAAAAGAAATGTTTTCTGGCATTAAAGAGATTCCAGTAACGGAACCAAGTGAGCTACACTTACCCGGTACATAAACTTCAGGTTCTAGAGGCACGACCACACCCCTTGCCTGGATCTTGTTTTCAAGTAATAGCTGCAAAAAATAAATAAAGTAATGCAGATCAGTTTCGAGTTTGATCAGGTCATGATTTGAAAAAAGGGTGTTAAAATGAGTTTTAAGTACCAAAGCTCCTATCGCTGCTGGAATGCCGACTGTGAGAGCCATGGCAGTAGTTGTTTTCCCATCCTTCGTTCTTCCAAACTCCAAGAGAGTGGCATAGTGATTCTCCGTTGGCCGCCCATCTGGGAATTCCACTTCCACTTCGTGATGCAAAAGCACCATGTCCTGTGCCATGAAGTGCGATCAATCACTAGAAACTCAGGACACCATAAAAAGGATGGTCTATTCTTTCAAAGTGAATGGAGAAAAAGCAGCTTTGAGTGCTAAGGAGACACACTAACCCCACCGGAGGGTGGGTGCATCGTGTGACTAACTGTGTGGGTATGTTGCCCAACTAAGAGGGTGGGTGTGTTGCATGACTAACAAAAAAAAAGGGGGAGGGGTTGGGTGGGGGATGTTCTTAAATGCAATGTGTCACCTTCCATTCACCTAGACCTAAAAGATGAAGCATAATTCGTACAGACAGACAGACATACATGCATATATAGAAAAAGATCACAATCAAACGTATATTGTGCACAAAGAGCCAGTGTACACATATCTCCCACCATTTGTGGATGGAGGGAGGTGTGCACCCACTCTTCATGGACACTGCACCAAAGTCAGGCAAAGTGCATTGAGCCCGGCGCTTTCTGTCACAACCTTGAGTGTCTCAGGTTCGTATATGTCGACATATTCATTTTATAATATAAATGCATGCATATACTTAACATGCATGCATGCATAAAAATCTTCATATGGTGCCCAAGAAAGAGATTGTTTCAAAGTGCTTTCATGAGGAGATGAAATTCAAAAGTACAGTGTAGAATTTAAATTGATTTACCTGTTCAAAACCGGAGTAGGCTAATCTCTCTTCCATGCGTAAACAGGCAACATCAAATGCACTCTGACAGGCTGCAGGGATTTCTTCATGCTCATGGAGTCCCAAAAACCTACTCCAATAAAGATGAATGCTTTATTGACTAAAATTTCAGATGGCTAGCATTGGTCTAGTTCTAAAAGCTTCAACTCAATTTACTGAAAGAAAGGGGAAAGAAAAGTATGTAACCCATGTCAAAACTGATGGAATCAATGTTTTGGAAAATCAAATCAAATAGGTAGAACCACAAAATTGTTTAAATATATTTGAAAGATTAATAAAATACAAAGACTAGATTTTTTATTTTTATTTTTTTCTTTGATAGGTAAGCTGGGTTTGACCCCGAGACCTCAATGTTGAAACACAGTCTGTCTATCATTGAGCTAAAAAAGAAAGGAGAAATCAATCATATTCCACAATTCCGTAATTAACTTTAGCCAATTTATAACAATCTATGGCAGTTCGGTTAGTAATGAGCCATATAGAGCACCTTGACTGATCATAAGAAAGAAGTTAGTCTCAGTATGTTACTGGCAACCCCACTGCATCACCCTTCATTTCTCATTAGACGTCAAACTATTAATAATCATGAAACCATATGCTACTCCATTGGTGATGAAACCATACGCTACTCCATTAGTGATGCAATTCTATGATTCATGTATGGTATTTACAAAGAGAAACTGTACAATCATCCTTGGCTGAAGATATGTATGGAAACCATGGGTCTTTAGTTTGTATAGGGTCCTTATCCAAACTGTTGATCTGATGGGCCCGGCCGTGGATGGACTATGTCCCAAAAATTTCATTGATGAGACAACCCTGACCTTACAGTTGGTGGCCTGCAATTAGACAGTCAGGAAAGGAAATACAGCAGTCTACAGTCTAATAAATAGACGAAGATCACATTTTTGGGGCATTTTCCATCCATATTGCCCATCTGATCAACAGTCTGGATCACTAAAAACATGAGCCCCACCTTTGCTATCAGGATGCTTTGGATATCCTCAGGGCGAGGATCCTATATTTCCTCTTATGGAATTAGGATTGAGTAAAGTAATTTGTCATGGGGTTCGACTTGACAGGTATGAATCAATATGCTGTGATTTGGATGAACAACAGCAATGGTAATGAAAGTTGAATTTTAATTATACAAGCGGTAGCAGTCAACCTGATAGCTTTGGCTGTCTTCACTGCAGAAGTTATTTCTTTGCAGTGCCCAAGCGTAACCAACCTTCTTGCCATTTCCTTCTCATCTGTCAAAGATACTTGTGCATTCACACTATCTGACTTCTCACTTGTTTTAATCTTTAAAAGCTCATCTAAGAAGCTTCCGAATGTAGGACTCTTGCCTTCTTTTAGCATAGGATGAACTTCATCATCAAAAAGACCGATCTTCGCAAGACTTCCCATTATTTCACTGAATCCTGCATGGGAAACCAGTTGGTTAATGAATCAAACAATAAAAAGCAGCATCCCCAACCAAGTTCAAGCTCTAATCCCATGCCTTCATAGCGGAGTGTTCCCCGAAAGATGGTTGATGCTTCACTGGAAATTCCATAAAGGTCCCCGCAAACCAAAGAATTACGGTTTGGGAGACACTCCAAGGCAAAAGCTGGAAGATAAGGTATCCGCAATCTCACTGCTGAATCATAAAGTTCATTTCCTGTAAATTTGAATTGTCAGCTGAGTTTATTCTGGAATACTTTGCAAACAAAAACATATCTTTTAAACATCTTCCTCATAAAATATAAGTCAATCTTTCTAATGCAGAAAACTAAGAAAACAGCAAGTTTGTCCGTGATTATCATATGCATATAAGAATCATAATAATAAGAGTAGAAGATGGTTCTCTTGCAAAAATCTGAAGATCCAAAGTTCAAGATAGCAGAAGGGATAGCATTTTTTTTTATGCATTCTTTCTATGGAGAAGAGGACCATTATATTCCTTTTTGCCCGAATTAATCTCAATATTCAAGAAATCACTGATCAACGGAAAACTCGGTTTTAGAAATGGTGGAAGGCAGTTCCTCAAGGTGGCTAGTAGGGCGAAATCTCTTGTGGTTGAATGGGCTCTATCTTCTAAGATCTTAGAGTCCTTTCCAGCTTTTTGGGGGGAGCTTTAGCCTCCCAGTCTTTGTATATTTGTTTTTTGGCTTCGGCCTTTTGTTTATAATATTATCATTGCTTCAAAAAAATAAAATAAAATGGGAAACTCAATTTGGCCAGGCTCTGGTACCAAGTACAACCTACCATTTATATAAAATTGGACAAGTAGGTCATCTGACGATGCCTGTTTATAAAATTGATGAGCTTTTCATTGACTTTACCTAGTCAAACTGTGTGACCAAAAGACCAATTTCCAAGTCAAGACTGACTTTTTGAAAATTGATCAATATGTCTATTCCTATCAGGGAGATAAAATTCTAGCAGTAACCTGTATGTCCTTGAGTGAATCACTATCCTCCAGAGAATAAACAACTCACCATCAACATTTATAGTTTCCCCTTGAAACTTATAAATGGCTGAATTACGCCCGACTCTGATAGCTCCGGCTGGGTTCCAACTGAAATGTGAAATCATTGTGACAATCACTTGAGGATATTTGGAGTAATATCATAATTAACTGCCATTAAACTTCCACAAAGCTAAATGACGACTCATCTAAGACTTTATCATATGAATCAATCAAAAGGAATCCAAAATCTAATCAGTTGTTTACAAAGCAAATATGTCTGATACAAACAAGAGAGCGCCACCCATTTTGAAAAATGATGTTTACACTTAACCATTTGGCACAAACTAAAATGCACGAAACTTTTCGAACTTCAAATACTAACGCAAGCATCGAAACTCATACATGCCTATGTTCGGCTGGAAATGCTAAAACAGATAAAACCATCCATTCAGGTTTCATTTTTGGTGGCTGCCCAAAACGATGGGTCAGTGACGTAGGACGACTAACCACTTGCTCTAAAAGCTCAAAGTGATAGAGCATGGAGAATCAATCCATTTATCTCATAGCCCAGGCTCCTGCTTCAGACAAGCCAGGCGCCAGGCCGAATCCTCCTTCGTGGGCCCCACATCACATGGGTTCTCATCTCACTAGCCACCCGCCTTACACAGGTGGGGCCTACATCACACGAGCCACCCGCATCACACAGGCCGCCCACCCTAAGTGTGTCCCCGCATCACATAGGCCACCCGACTCGAGCCCGATGTTAAAATGCCCCTGCATTAATTACCCCCGGTGAGGAGTGTCGAACATGTGACCTCCCGCTTTGATACCACTTTGACATAGGACGACTAACCACTTGCTCTAAAAGCTCGAACTGATGGAGCATGGTGAATTGATCCCTTTATCTTATAGCCCAGGCTCTTGCTTCACATAGGCTAGGCCCTCGGCCCGGTGTGAAAATGCCCTTGCATTAGTCAGTTGAGGACAGAGTAATTCCATTGACGGATTCAACCAAACTTTGATTTTGGGGGTACTTCCTAATGCTACTATAAGCTTGTTCTTTGTTATAATAACCGTCCTAGCAACTTTTTTTCCTGATGAAATATGGGAAATCCTACCATTAAATCAGAAAAAATAAGCTTTGGCGTTTCAATTCATACCTGAACTTATAGGCTAGTGGGTTGTTTGCAGCAGCTGGTGATGGAAGTCCACCACAGTACGAAGTGAAGGACTTTATTTTCCCATTCTTGACATGTGCCTGGTTGATCATTTTCATTGCCATCATATGATCTGAAGCATGCAAACTAGCAGTTAGCCTTGATCAAAGCATGGTTAGAAATGATTTGCATGTAATCCCTTCCTCATCACAAATTTACTATGATACATCTATTCATGACAACAATTAAAGCTATTTACTTTCACAACTTAATACTGAAGTTATCTGATTTCCCTTTCATGACGACTAGACTATAAAAGAGAGCTCTAGCATATATGACATGAGTCTGCGAGTTTGGCGGGAATACATGCAAGCATGAATACCGTGCAATTCATTTGAAATTTCTAGTTTATTTTTACTTTTAGTGAGTATATACTGCACACAAAAACTTAAATCTAGTACAGAAAACGTGAGCTATTCATGAGTCTTCATGGTTTGTCACTCTACAATTTCAACATGAAAAGATAATAGATAAAGCAGTTCTATAAAAGGTTATCCAGAGGCTTTGAATACTGAAAGTTCTTAAAACATAATTGATTAACAAAGTTATGGTAGTACTTTCTACTTATACCAAAAGCATAAAAAAAGAGGAGCTGAAATCAATTAAAAAAAAAAACCGCTTCATCATACCATGGATTCCAAAAACCCACTTAGTCTTCTTTGAAGTCTTAAAAAGGTATTAATACCCACTACCAATATCAAACAATAACTGCATTCATTGTTTTGACCCCACAAATAAAGGATCTAAAAAGGTAAATGGAGTAGCTCTTTATATGTCTCCTTTTCTCATAGTCAAGAAAACAAAATATATGTTACTGACCGGTTGCGCTAAAAGCTCGAGCTGTTAGGGAACAGTAGAACAATGTAAATCAGGGGGTTTGTTGACGCCTCCAACACCTCCCCTCACATGCGGGCACTATCCTGGGCTCCGCACGTGATACTCTGGGCTTAGATAACACTGGATGCCCATAATACTGAATTTGCAAACCCCAGGACTTGAACACTGGATGTCCTACTCTGATACCATGTTACTGTCCGGTTGCGCTAAAAGCTCGAGCTGTTAGGGAACGGTAGAACAATGTATATCAGGGGGTTTGCTGACACCTCCAACAATATAAGCATGTTTTCAATAAGGTTGACTGACAATAACTTCCAAGTTTAAATTTCAACTGTATCTTGCAAATGTTCAACCCCCTTATCTGCCTCTGTAATCACAAAGAAAGTTGGGTGGTATGCACAACTGATCTTAAGCCATAAAACCAGATTTCTGATCATAGAATAAAATCAGCAAAAGTTGGAGAATAAATTACCTATTCCAGGATCCAGGCCCATTTCACAAAGGATTGCAACACCAGCACTCTTGGCTTCTTCGTCTAACTTTGACATGGTATCACTAACATAGCTGGCAGTGACAAGATGCTTTTTAAGCTGCAGCAGGAAAACAGTCATAAGATCATCACTGGCAATCATTGGCTTGCATATTCGTATTAAGTCAAAGATGTCCATATCCATGTTCATAAAGGCTCCACAGAAAAGGACAGATTGTTTTCCAAAGCCACATATTCAAAGAAATGTAGCTTTATTTCTTAAAGGATTATATGATCCAAGACCTGATGGTATGCAACAACGTTGTTTGGGTCATTATTTTGTTCAAATGGAGCCCATGGTTTGATGATTCGGTTATTGATCTATGTACCCTGGAGTTGATGGATCATGCCTAAAAAGAACTCCTTGATGGAAGAACCTAATGATACAAACAATTGTCCATACTTGACTGAAAAATACAGATAATTTGATCATTATATCTCCTAATCTAGAGATTTTTGGTCCATGGTCTGCCCATGACCAGACCCATCAGCTCTCTGGATCACTGAACTCTGGACCTCACACTTCTACAACCTGAAAACCCGGTCTTCAGGTCAAGGGTCATAATTTTTTGTCTGGAGCACTGAACTGTTAAATAGATACCAGAATTACAAGATGAATTTGTTGCCCAGTTGGTAGTTGGTACTATTCATTAAAGATTCTAAACAAGTAACAAATATACAGTTCAAAATTCAATCCCATTATATCTGGATTCTAGTGTCACAGAAGGGAATCACTTGATTCACTTATCTATCCATTACTCGAGTAATTTGAGTATTTGACATGGGTAATCCATTTTTTTTTTTTTCTGAAGGATCCGAGCATCATAAAGTTCAGTGATGCAGACTGTTCATTGGATATGTTCCACCATGGAATGTCCTAGCCTTCCAACCTCTGGCCTTTTCAGTTGAATGGGAACCATTGCTGTATTCATTGTTAACCATCCATTTGCTGGCCGAAAATCAAGGGTTGGGATTGTCCCATCAAGGAGATCCTTGGGTCAAATTCATTATGGGGCCATCAGATCAGCAATTTGGATCCATGGGCCCTAGTTGTACAGACCCAAGGAACACAACCTCTAGTCAAGGATAACACACTTTCTATTCTGGAGGAATGGGCAGGAATAACGATACTGGAATAGAAATGGGATGCAGTGAGTACCTCAATACATGCATTCGCTATTTGAATATGACAGCTGGGTGGCAACAGACTGATTACAACTTCCACCTGCATAGAAGTGCGGTGTTAGGTGAACAAAACACATTTCATGCTAATGAATGAATGATAAATTCAGAATGGAAGAAATTTGATATTTAATTGAGAGGCTATTGAGGGGAAAAAAAAATAAAAACTAACTGTAAAAGCTTTTTAAAATCTGTAAAATTCAATCAGATGTACTGACATTTTCTGAATGATCCTCGCATTATAATAATTCAAAGCGCTATGTGAACAGTTGTAGGAAGATATAATTAATTAAAAAGTACGATGGGAAAACTCTACCTCTGCAATATACTTACAAAGACTTCCATAATCCATTGCATCAAGCTGAACTGCCACTGCATTTGGAATACCTTCAATAGTCTGCATTAGAAGCACTACATTCAGATTCTTTCAGCTTTAAAATGCGAACAAATTGCAGTGCTTGATCAGTGTAAAATAAATCAAGATGTGTGCCATGGGTTTAAAGACAACTCCCTGAGACAAGCTCTTTTCTAGGCATTCTGGATCTGGTTTGAAAGAGATGCTAACAGATGTATTTAGCACTTTCTTGCTTGGGCACATGTTAATCATTTTCCCTTTTCTACGTTTCTCATCACTCCAATTTTCTCAATTGTTTTGTGTCATGGACAAGTCAACATGGGTATGCATGTCATTCCGGTTTTATACATAATATAAGAAGAGCATGTGTCTCATATATGCCATATATAATATAACTATACAATAGTGATTGACACCTTAATTAGCTAAAGACACTCTATTCTCAGAAGCCATAGGAATGCAGAAAACAACTGTCATTCTCTTCCTTTATAACAAGGACACAACACTTCTTTGAAATTTGCTGTGTTGACGCGAGAATGTGTCTACTCCAACACTCCTGGACATTGCTCGTATAACAAATTAATCATGGGTATTTGCTATTATCTTTTATTTTTAAGATACTTTTTTCACATATAAATAATTCATATTTAGGTTTATTATCATTATTTATTTAATTTTTGGTTTTCTTAGATAACATACTATTAAACTTTAATACGTCATTATTTTTAATATTTGCATCGACTTGTCAGTAGGTCTTACTTTTAAAACCCACAATGTCTGGCAACCTGTATAGGCCCAAAAGGACCTGGGTGGAGGTAGTAAGAAAATTCTTGATGACCTATGGTCTAACTGAAGTTATGGCCCTTGATAGAGTGGAATTGCGGAAAAGGATTCACGTAACCGACCCCAATTAGTTGGGAAAAGATTTAGACGATGGTGGTGGTGCTGGTGGTTTCCGGCACCCTATATCCATCTACAACTCCGACGCATGCAAGTTGCAAAATTTTGTTCCATGTAAAGGAAAAATGGAAGGGATTAATTGGAGAAAATCCCTATAGAAAATCAGACTTAAAAGTGGAAGGTATTTGGAAAAATTCACTTAAGAAAGTTGTTTTGAGAGGAGATTAAGAATATTGATAGAGCAGTTTCATAAGATCACCTCTTCTGCATCCTTTAGGTAGAGAGATGCCACAATAACTTTAACATCTTTGGGTTCTTCAATATCACCCATGCACTTTTTGAACCAACGACGAGATGAAATTTCTCCAAGTGATGCTAAAAATTCGGCAGCTGGTTGGCAGACACGGCCTGCGCCCAGAATTAGAACTGCTGGTGTCTTCTTCGAGTTGTCTCCATTCTCCATTACACATTCACTAACCTTACCAACCTTTAGAGAAAATTTATTTGTTTCTATACTGAATTTCTGGCTTTTATCACTTGGGTTAGCAATAGAGGTTAGGGAATCCATGATTTGATTTAGAACCACAATGTCATCAGCACCAACCTGTAAGAAGACAGCCATAATGCCTTTGAGAAATAGGATTACCAGAACAGCAGAACTTACAATAATCTCTCTAGAATTCACACAAATAAACTATACCACGAAGAAATGATATATGACAGTCACCAAATGTGCACTTACAAATAGGTATCTTTCTCTAGAACCATGCCACTAAACAATCCAACAAAGGAAAGATATATGACAGTCACCACACAAGCACTTATATACTAGAGAAGGAAACTGATATTTACATGCCTTCTTTTTTTTTTTTTGGAAAGATAATGAAATATTATAAAAAGCCAAAGCAACTACAAGCACAAGCAAAAGCAAAAACAAAAGGAAAGAGAGAGGAAAAGCGGCCCAACTAAGCCCAAGAAAATCCACATTACAGCCCTTTAGGAAAGAAACAGGCGGCACATTCAATAATTAAAACTAGCCCTTTGACACGTGCCGTCAATTGATTTCTTGCTATTATCAAAGCCTCTTGCATTTCTCTCTACCTAGACCACCCACCAAATAGCAAGTAACGCCATTCTCCATAGCATATTCTTGAATTTGCCAAGGCTCAAACCATGCCAAGCGAGCAAACATTGACTCACCGACCCTGGGAAGGACCAATCAATATGGAAGCAGTTCATAATGTCCGCCCAAATCGGGTGAAAAAAGGACAATGCATAAATAAATGATCAATGATCTCCTCGTCTTGCATGCACATACTAAAAGTGTTTGGTAAGATCATAGCCCTCTTCCACAGATTGTCAATGGTGAGTACTCTTTTTCTACCAACAAGCCACCTGAAGGCTGCCACCTTGGGAGGGACGTTATAGTACCAAACAAATTGTGTACATCCCACCTCTCCTTGAGGAGCTTTAACATGGACAAGGGAGTAAAAAGATTTAACTGAGAAACTGCCCGATTTATCAACTTTCCAAACCAACTTACCTGAGTCGGACGAGATGGAGACAAATAGATTGATGCGCTCAAGGGCCACAAAATCATCAACTTCCTCATCACGAAGGAAATGATAGTCTGTTGAGCAGCAATCTATTGAGCAGCAATCTACTTTCCCCAAACAAGGGAGAGAGCATAAATACAACCTAAGGGACAATTACAAGAATGCCCTTTCACATAAGAGAAAGACCCAACATGGGTCTAGGGGCAGAAATGGAATAAAATACAATATACAAGAAGGGGTAGGAGCCCCACAAGCACGACCATCCAACCGTACGGCCCATGAGACAGGGCAAGACTAACAGGAAACGCCTACAAGGAGGCTCCCAAACCACCACCCCTCCAATGCAAGAATAACAATTCGCCACCAAAATAGAGGGGTTCGAGGCTAAGCGAAAGATCGAAGGATATTCATCTTTCAGCAAAGAAGAGTCTACCCACGCCCATGTTTTCAATGCATGCATATGTTTCTTTCTATTTTTCGTTTTATAATGGTACCAAAAAGAACTATTCCACCACCAATAGTGAAAATAGGGGGGCATAAAAAAGTGGGAGTGAAAATAATGGTTCCTGTTAGATAGTTTTGCAACACAAAAATGATGTCTAGGCATCTGAATATCACAAAAGACATGACAAAAAACATAGTAAAGAATAAGTTCCACTTCAAAATGTGCTGGAAAACATAAATCCAGTGAGAAGTTGCAAGAGACTTCTTATATTGATGCACTAAAACACATCTTTATTTAATTCTATTTCCAAGTACAAAGGTGTGGAAGCTTCTAGTTAGCATCATGAGAATCGAGCCAACTGATCATAAGGGTGAATATGGAGACTCATGGGATGCATTCACTGAATATGCAGCTGATAATTGGAGATGGCATATTATCACATTGTAAGTAATCACTCACGATAACCAGATGCTTGGTCTGCTCATTGGACTGGTATTGGCACGAGGTGATACTGAAACTGGTGCCAAACACTTGTCAGATACTATCAGGATGGAATCTTTTTTTTTTTCTTGATTCATTGGGGGGGGGGGGGGGGTTTGCAAATCCTCAATTGAACGTCTAACAACCCCCTCCCTTGGAAGAGAATCTGCCTCAGAATTAGCTTCTCCAAAAACACAAGGTAAGCTAAACTGGGATGAATTGCATGGGTTCCAAATTTCGAAATCAATCTGCTAACCTCTAAGGATACTCAGCCAGAGGCCTTTCTTCATCTTAGACGTTCGCCAAATCCCAGTCAATGATAAAAGGGGCAGTGGACTGAAGGTACACTTCTTTCATTCCAACTCAAAGGGATCTGATCTTGGTCTCATTAGAATCAGGGTCCCAGTACAGCCAGAGACTCAGCACTCCTCTCAAAACAATCCCAAAGAATTCCCTCCAGCTCCTGCAGCCTCTAGGTTCCCCAAGAACTATCATTGAAGTTCCTTAGCTTCAGAGAACATACTGGAGGAGCATTTTAACTTCCCAAACGAGAGTCATGGCTTCCCACATCATCTATCACAAGATCCCAAAGGCCCCAAGGACAACTCCTTCCAAAGCAGATCTGCCCAACAAAAACCACAAAGGATTTTCGCTTTGGGATGCTTAAAACCATAATTCTACACACCCTAAAAATGTCAGCAACCATGTTAGACACCCCCAAGCAACACTAAACAAATTTAAGAAAGTTTCCGATGGAGGAATTGGTTATCAACTGTTTCCCCTACCATAATGCAACAATCAGTGACAATTTTCTGCATGCTTCTAAAGATGAAAGATGGTTAAGATTTTATCCAGCCAGCCACCCAACAAGAAGCAATCATTCTAGGAGGGCCCGCATCTTGTTGTATTTTTTTTTTAGATTTGAAGTACGAATGTTTTTTTTTTTTTTAATGTATTTTTGCCATCAAAGCAAGAGTAGAAGGCATGCTGTAAGGAATGTACAGTTAAGACTATAAAATTAAAAAGTTCCATTAGATCGAAATCGGATTGTGTACTGAGTTACTCAGTACCCTTTTATCGTACTGAGTAAATTCTGTTGGGCCCACCGAAAATATATGTTGTTTATCCACGCCTTCCATCCATTTTTCCAGCCCATTTCAGGGGTTGAGCAAAAAATTGAAGCATATCCAAAGCTCAAGTGGATCATACCACAGGAAACAGTGGGAATAATGATTTCCAATGTTGAAACTTTCCTAGGGCCCACCGTGATGTTTATTTGTCATCCAACCTGTTCATAAGATCACACGGACATGTATGAAGAGAAAACACAAATATCATCTTGATCCAAAACTTCTGTGACCTCCAAGAATTTTTCAACGGTAGACGTTCAATTCACACTGTTTCTTGTGGTGTGGTCCACTAGATCTTTGTACATAACTCATTTTTGGGCTTAAGCCCTAAAATTATATGGTAAAATAGACAGACGAAGTGGATAAAATACATAAATCACGGTGGGTCCCACAGAGTTTATTCAGTATTCTTAGCATACCAAGTTACTCAGTACGCAATCCGCTTCCCATTAGATCTAGCTTGTGGATCTGTGTCCTTGATTTCAAGAAATGAGAAGTCTTTCCTATTCCCTATATCATGTCTGTATCAGTAACCCTGTTTGGGCATCATAGCTTGATAATGGAGATTAATGTGTCTTAGTTAGGTCCATCTGCCAAGACAATCAAGTTCCAGTTGTAGGTGAAACATGGTCAAGGACTGTTAATAGAACATTGATTCTTCATATATTTAACCAGCTTAAATGCACTTACTTTCTTGACATCAACAGAACTTAAACGGTCGATATTTATCCATCACTAGACCACTAAAACGAAACATTTTGTCTGCTGTATGATGCATTGACTATGGCTGTGATTCTGGAGGCCAGAGTGTGACATAGAATAAACATCAGGTCACTCTGTAGTTTCAATAAGGTCTTTGCCTATATCTATATATGTAAAAAGAACTCATTTGAAAGATCGGTCCACTTCATTATGTATCGATTAAGCAGATATTGGGAACAATTTCTTCTATTTGCATGCATGGGGAAAAGATTTTTGCGGGAGTTCGTAACTCTCGAGTAAGGTGTGAAGCCTTGCTTGTGTCAAACTTCCGCCTCATATTTAGGGGACATGCTCTGAAAATGAACAAGGGTTCTGAATATCAGTGAAGAAAGTTAAAATGGAACTGGTATCTTTACAAAACCTGAGTGTGCCAAATGTATAGCAAGAAAACTAATTTAGAGATCTTGTTCACTCCTTATAGATGGGTATTCGTATTCAAAATGATCTTCTAATTTTATTTTTACATGTTGTCTCATTATATAAGATGTTTAATAGGAAATGATCACATCCAACAGTTGACGGCAACAGGATGCATAGTTGCATGCTCTGATCTTTTACTAGCATATTACAATTGAAAATCAGAGTTTCCAAATGCCTGGCCTATTAACTATTTCGGTGGATATAAAAATTTTCTTGCAAATATGTGGAGCCATTGGAACTTTCAACAACTGCTGTACAAACATGAACACTTGGGCAAGGCAATCTGTCAACTCAATATACATAAATTGGTGGCAAAAAACTATGGCACATGGTGACTGCTTTTATTTCAAGATGTTCACTTACTTCCAGTTCTGAATATGACATAGCGTTTGCACTTTGACCCACTTCACACCTGATCAAATGAAAAGAGCCACCAGCTGCTTCGATAATATCCAAAGCCTCGTTTATCAGAAACTGATCGAACAAATGACCACTTAGAGATACCTATCAATTTCGGATACAGGCATCAATGTTAACAGGGAAAGAACCTGGAAACTACTGGAAAATGAAATTAATGAGTTATTCATGAACCCACATAATAGGCATATATAGAGCTAATATTACATTATTCACAAAAAGGAAAGGGTTAATCCTAGCTTTGGTATAAGGAAAACAAGAATCCATGAGATGGATCAAAATCTGAAGGTCTTACCAATGTAGTGTATTTCTTCTTGTTTGATGGACCGCCAGCAGGATTTGGTGATGAATCACTGCAAATGGTGGAAAAGAGAAGTTCATACTTGGTACATACTGATGAAAATGCAGCAACACTAATCCACCATTTCAATTCACTGCAATCTGTTACTGTTATAAAGATAGCCACTTGGTTTGACATGAGAGAGACCTTCATCCAATTTTTTCTAACTAAATAGCTTCATTCATTAGGATCAAAAGATAGAAGTCAAAACACTTAAAAAGGAAGAAAGTGGATGGAACAAAAAATTACGATCAAATCAGAATGAGGAAAACCCAATCATGTTTAGTTTCTTTGAAGTAAAACATGAAACAATCATGTTTACATGGTTCGCAAAGGTAGTCATGTTACTCAAAATATCAGTGTTCAAGTTGCTTGAACCCCCGGATCTCAATAAAGGTGCCTGGGTATATTATCATCATAATAGTACTCTTTATTTCTAAAATGTATTTTAACATATTTTTAATATAAAATAATATTCAGCTATGGAAGATCTAAATCCAAAACGGAGACCATACCATCCATTCCGTGTCATATCTAACACATGTACTGAGAGGGATTTTGAAGGATCCAAGTATCATGGACTGCAACCCAAGAATTTCTCCTTTAGAACCTCTAATATTAAAAAATAGAATAAAATAAAATGTTCAAAGAAGAGAAAAAAATCGATGGCTGGGTGGGCACTACATTTGAAGCATGTAAAACAATAACAAAACCAATTATCAAGGAAATTATGGGCTAGAATTTACTGGAATAGAATGAGAGGTCAAAGACTCAAAAGATAATTTTTGTGATTCAACAGACTAAGGTTTATCTGCAAAGAAAAGTGCTCTCTCTAAGGCTGGCATCTAATGAAATCTTTAACATGCAAATGAACAAGAAGAAAAGAATTGAGTTTTTGAACCTTACACTGAATCGGAATTTCTCATACGAGTGATATATTCGTACAAGGATGTAAGTGCTCCTTCATGAGCTATGCAAGCTCTTCTTAAGTGGGATGGTAATTCTGAAATGTCTTTTGTAGAAGCCAAGCTGCCAATAAATTGGGAAAGGATATCTCCAAAATGTTGGGAAGCCTACCCACAGTAAAGAAAGAGTCAGGAACCATGCTCACAAAATGGCAAAGAATTTAACTGCAAAAAATGTTACCTCTCTTGCAAACTCTGTTGGGAGAATATCAACTGCTAGACATATTACACCATCACCCTCCATGTCATCATGGTATGAATCAGTGAAAGGGTTGTATCTAAAAACCACAATCGACCATTTAATAACATTGAAATATGCTCCAAAAGAATATTGCAATAAGAACAATCATAGCTCAAAGACTACTCAAGGGATCTTAAAAGCCAGAGCCAGTGAACTTAAAAAAGGCATATCAAGGGTTACATCATAAATATTGGGGATAATGTCTAGAATTAACATAATAGCATATGGATATAACATAACTCACAAAACACTCCAACTGTCACTTTGAGTTAATCTAATTTAACTGCCTCAAATAACTTCCTAATTCTTCTCAGGCATCGACATTCATGGCATGTATTTTTCCCATCTCCAACTAATGATAGTTTGGTTGAAGTGTTAGTGATCCCAAATCATGCTACTTGAGCAAGTCTTCACTTGTTTTATATGTGTGCAGATTATCTCAATACAGTACTGAAGCAAGAATCGTCATCATCATAGCCCTTTCCCAGCCATAGTGACAACCCTCATTCTGGGAAACTTCTTGGGAGATTTTAAAATTTTGAGGTTTTCCTTGGGATAGTAGCAGGAAAATCATGCTACTTGAGCAAGTCTCCACTTGTTTTATGTGTGCAGATTATCTCAATACAGTACTGTGGCATGAATCGTCATCATCATAGCCCTTTCCCAGCCATAGCAACAAACCTCATTCTGGGGAACTTCTTGGGAGATTTTAAAATTTTGAGGTTTCCTTGGGATAGTAGCGGGAAAATCTCACTAAGAATAAAATTTAAACAGTACTTATTATAAATCGATAAATAATTTAAAGTTTTAAAAATAATTACATAATTAATTATTTAAAAAAATGTTATTATCAGGATAATTTCGCAAAAAAATAAAAATAAAAACTGCCAATATTTTGAAACTTTAACTATGTGACAAGTTCTTGAGAATCATGCTCTTAGTATGGTTGACTTCCTACATGCAAAGCTAGGGCCTAACTTTTATCCCCAAGCATTCCCATACCACAACATAGATTTCTGGCAGGATATCATGTCAAAAGAAGTTAAGAGTCCAAATAAATGAATTCTTCCAATTGATCTTTTTGAAAAACAGCTGGAAAGCATCTCATGAAGTGACAGAAGATCCGAGGTCTGTGATGGAATTAAAGGAAAAATTCTATCGCATCAAATATTCACTTGCTACTGAATCATATGCCCAAATATAATAATAGACAGTTCACGAATTTCCAGGAAATAAAACTACAAGCGGCGTGTTCCGATTCAAAAAATGGAGAAACATGTTATAGAACCAGGCAGGATATTGAATTTCTCTTTTGTTTTCACCATGAAAAACTAGAACAATACCTGAAGAAAGGCCTCTCCAATGAAGTGGTCTGGTTAATAAATTCTATTGAACCTCCAATATCACAAGTTACATCAGATATTCCAACTAGTGGGCTACCTTTCCTCTTTAGTTCTTGCAACTGCTTGGTAGTAAGCAACCGAGGAAACCTTTTCTCCCAATACATGCAATTAACTGCCACAGCCAAAACTAAGTATTATATATGTATAAACAAAAGTTCCAGGCAAATTGGATTGGGAAGGAATAATAGAAGTCATGAGAGGTAACAGGCTGTTACAGTCCTAAAAGTCTAATCCTAGAGAACTTTGATTAAAATGACTAGAAACATAATTGAAGCAAAAAATAAAAAAATAAAATTGCAGAAGGGAATTGGGAAACCAGCTACAGATCCTTGAAAAGGAATAAAGGCTTCCAGTAATCTGTCAACATACCCAAGAAGATGTATAATTAATTGATGCAATACAAGAGCTAGTATCTGTGGAGTAAATTCCATGTTAAAGAAACCAGCCACACACCATCCTATAGATGCACGAAGCATGAAGCAGAGTGGCAACAAATTCGGGCATGGTAATGAGCATAAAGTGGTTTTAAATCATTGAAATGAGCATGTAAATAAGGAACTGGCATGTTCTGTAAAGCCATCTCGCTTAGAAACTACAGTCTTAATTAACTTAAACTGACTACATAGAACTGCATCTGTAGTCTCAATTAACAAAGGAACACCAAGCATAGAACTAAAAAGAATTGATGAAGATTCATAAATAAGATCTATCACGTACCTATTACAGATGCATATGGTGCTATCCTTTCATGGAAAATAGGATTGTAGTGTTCTGGATGTGTGTAATAATCAATCTGCAAATGAGTAGGAGAAACGAGTTTTTATTATTATACTCCATTAGGAAAATCTGATGATTCTTAGTAACTCCAAATAAGCAACTAGTAACCCCCCGCTTACAAGTTTCAAGTGGAAAATGGAAATGGTCTTCATCTAGCAATATAATGTAAAACAAAGACCAATACTACCCTTGTAAAAGGGAATTAAATGGTGATGAATGAATCATTTTAAGTAATAGCACGAACTAAAAGAAAAATGAGATGAAATACTTTGTCAAATCTTTTTGAAGGATCCTTGGGTGAAACCATGTCTTGACAAGTGACAACACAACCATATACTTGGAAGACTCTCCTTGATGTTTGTGATGGGTGACCAACATCTCCAGCCTACAATGAAAATAAATCCTGTCAAACTTCCATGAGCAGAATTACATTACATTTAGCTGAATAGGTCGTCACAAAAGCAACTAGCTAAACATTGAAAAAAAAGAAGGGAGAATATACATCTTGCCCATCTATAGCCCATCTATGTTTAGGACAATGAGTATTTTTGCTTTTGTTTTACTAATGCCATTATTTTGATTGCTAAAAACTGCTTTTTTTTTCTTTTTCTTTTTTTTTTTTGGGGGGGGGGGGGGGGGGGGGGATGGATTGGTTGTTGAACCTAATCTCTCCTTTTCTCTTTTTCCTTCCATTCTTTCTCTTTTTTTCTTCTTCGCTCTCTTTTATCAATCATGCCACATGATATCAGAGTGAAATCAATTTGGGCATTAAGCTCTTTTGTCAACTTCCTCGTTCCCCTCTTTTACTTCTTCTATTTACTTGAGGTGAATTTTTAAACTTGTTAGGGGCTGATCTACATGAATTCGATTCCAACCACCATATGGTGGGCCATATAGTCATGTATCATGAATGCATGTGAGGCCCACTTTCTTATAACACCATTGGGATAGACAAAAGTGGCCCATCATGCATGTGGTCAGATTTCCACATTTGGTCGGATCTGAGATCTAAAGTGTGCGTGCAAGTTGCGTATGGCAAGGATTAGAGAATAAGCGTACTTGTGAAGTTTTTGGATCAAGTGGTGCATTCATTGATATACATGGTTTTTTGGAATACATGTTAGGTAAGTTAAACATTTTTCCCTTGTGTAGTTGATTTCACCTACATCAATGGATGTCAAGAATGAAGCCAAGACTAGTCCTTTATCTCCATTTGATTTAAAGAACTTTCAAAGCAAATTACTTGTGAAGTTCCAATAGGCAACATTGGTAGGGGTTTTCCTTACGGGAAAAAGGAAATTAAAGTATTTGACTTCTTCCAAACCTGAAGAAAGTTCAATGGAATACAAAGATTGGGTGACAAAGGATGCTCACATTATAGTGTTGTTATACAACACTATGGAGCCTCAGATTAGTGCGAATATTATCTTTTTCAAGAGAACAAAGGTAGTTTAAAATAATCCTGAAACAAGGTCTAACTTGAAGGAGTCAACCCTTCATGATATTGTATAGGATAGTGATTAAGAGGATGTTGATGAAGAAATACAAATGGTCTAAGAGAGATGTATTCAAGCGAAAAGAATTTAACTCGAATGCACGAGTTACTGCAAAATATATTCGCTTTCCAACGGGAGATAAGAGTGTCAGAGAGTATTATTTAGCCTTGCGAGGCATATGGGAAGAACTGAACGTATACCAGCCCCTATCTACCGATTAGAGACAATGAGAAGCAAAGAAAGGAATTCAATGTAGCTAAATTCTTCTCTACTCTTTATCGTAAGTTTGTTCCTGTCCGAGCTCAAATCCTTAAAGGTAGTGAGATCCCATCCATCACTGAGACATTCGCTTGTGCTCAACGTGCGGTTAGCGTACAAAGTTCGCCTTCGACAAATCATTATGCATTTGTTTTTACATCCAATAAAGGAGATGGAGGAATTCATGGTGATACTCGTGGTCATTGTGGTCGTTTTGGTAGTAGAGATTCAAGAGGAGGTCACTTTAGAGGTAGAAATAATTGGGAAGGCCATGGTAAAAATTTCAATAGTAGCCACGGTCGTGGTCATGGTAATCAATAGTGGACTCACTATGGTCTTAGTAACTGAACAATTGATAAAAGGGATCATTCAATTCATGCATCATCATCCACGGTTACTCTCACAGAGTTAGGTTTCGTTTGTCTTGCATTGTCTAATATTTCTTGTTGGATCATTGACTCAAGAGCTACTTATATGACTAGTAAGCATAGTGTATTGTCTCAATTAGTACAGTTGCCATCCATACCTTTTCTCACATTAGGAGATGATATCTCAACCTATGCGATTAGGTACCTCTTGTTCTACTCCATTGCTTTCATTGTGATCAATACTTTACATCCCTAAATTTCCTTTGAGCTTACTATATGTGAGTAAGCTAACCAAATCCTTAAATTGTTTTGTTAAATTTTAGCCTTCTTATTGTGAATTCCGGAATCTAAAGGCAGGGAAGATGATTAAAGGAGGGCATGAAGCGAATGGACTCTATTACCACGATAGTTGAATTACTGGAGCTGACCTCAGTGGCATTCTAGGCTTGGTCGTCCCTCCTTAAGTAGTTTGAAGAGTCAAATTCCATCGTTGTTGCATATGTCTAGATTAGAGTGTGAGGCTTACGAATTGAGTAAGTACCATCAGGTATCGTTTCTTCCTTGTATGGATAAGAGAAGTGATAAACCTTTTATATTTAATATATTATGATATTTGAGGTCCAATTCATCTTACTGGTTTATCTAACTTCAAGTACTTTGTTATTTTTGTGGATGATTATTCTCATATAACGAGGTTATATTTGATGAAAGATCTGTTAAAAATGTTTTCTTGTTTTAAAGAATTTTAGAAGGAAGAACAAACTCGATTTAATTTAAGGTTTATGTTCTGCTTTCAGATAATGCTATGAAATATATATCTCGTGACTTTAACTTATATTTTAATTTCATAACATTATTCACCAAACTTCATGTGCACAACACCACAACAAAATAGGGTAATTGAATGTAAGAACCATTACTTACTTAAGGTTGTTTAAGCGTTGTTGTTGAATATGAAGGTTCTGAAGGAAAAAAATGGAATGATGTGGTCTTAACTGCATGCTACCTAATATATCAGATGCCTTCATTGATCCTAAATGGAAAGTCACCTCTATCTTGTGTCCTCGAATTTCTTCCTACTCTGTTTCTCCAAAGGTGCTCAGTTATTATGTTTCATGCATCAGCTTGATCATGTTCATGACAAATTTGAACCAAAGGCTAGAAAGTGTATTTTTCTTAGATACTCCCATACCCGACGAGGATACAAATGTTATAATCCTGTCTCCCAGAGATGTTATGTGTCAATAGATTTCATATTCTTTGAACAAACTCTATATTTATCTGTGGAAAGAAAGTCTTTACATCTTAAAGAGAGCTCCGTAACTACTATTCCCATTGTACCCGAGACTACTACTAGAGTTGGGGAGATGTCTATGCCACATGCAGATCAGCCTTTGCAAGTTTACTCCAGATGTTCCAAACATGGAGATGGAGTACATATGATCATGACTTCTAGCAATCCTCCTAATCCGTCAAAAGATCATCATTCTTCTGAGTCCTTGTCTACAACATCATATGAAGGTAATTTAGCTATTGCTCTTTGTAACGGTATTTGATGGGGACATCACATCACGTGTACCTCTACGCACATATCAGAGGAGGAGGCGGGCCCCAGTCTCTCTATGGCTTGGTGAGTACCCGTTTTGAAGACCCCACATAGCATGTACGCACATTTAGAAGACCCTACACAGGGAAGATGCATGTAGGCTGCTAGAGGAAGACATCTAGACCAGAGAATTTGATGGACACGACGATCGGATCGTCGGATCGCATGAAGGACTTGATCGGACCGTTGATCGTGGGCCATCGTCATCATGGGCCATCATAGATTTTAGGATTTTGCATTACTTTATTATTTTAGTGATTTAGATGACATATGCTATGATTAATTATTTTTATTTTAGGTTTTATTGCATTATGTGTAAGATGGGCCGTAGTCGGAAACATAAAGAACTGAGAGGGTATTTTGGTCTTTATAGCCCAAAATTTATTTTTTTCTATGAAGCATTGAATGAAAGTACAAGTTTTCTCTCTCTTTGAATCTTCTTTGAGATTGCATAGGTATGAAGCCTTCCTTGGTGAATCCAAGGCTACTACGTGGTATTCTTCTCAAATCCTATAAGGTATTCTTCTCAAACCCTAACTTTCTCTCTCTTCTTTCTTCTCTTCTTCTTCTCTACAAAATCCAAGTAAGTGGTTATTCTTTTCATCTAAATTAGAGAACTTTTGATTTTTCTTTGAATCCAAAGTCGAAAACCTACAACCTTGAACCGCTTCATTCGAAATAGGCCTACAACTCTTTTTTCTTAGCTTTTCCTTAAAACCCTAACCTTTTTCTATTCGCTTTCATCAAACCTAACCCAATCCCACACCGTTTCTCAAATCCGATCACCCCCTGTCATGCAAATCCAAATTTTCTCTTTCCCATAACCTAAAACCCTAAATCCCCAATTCCCAAATTATCCAAACCCTAACCCTAACCCTAACCCTAATTCCCCTTAATCCCTAATTTCAGTCATACCCTAGGAACCCTATAGCCCCATCCTTGGATTTTAGAATGGACCCTATGCTTGGACATAAAAATTCTACCTTCCATGGGTCCCGACTTTTGAGATTTTATACTTCTTTTACTATTTGCTTGTAGTTTATGGTCATGGTGCATAGTTTATTGCTTATTTAGAATTCCGCACATGTGATATGAGTACATTTAATTTAATTATTCATTTTTATACATCTCCGCTTTAGTTTCATTCTGCATCATATTGATAGGACCTTTGTCCTGCGTCAAATTTTGGTAGCAAAGCTTAGGTTAACATAGAGTAGTTTCATCTCATACTTAGGGTATAGTTGTTTACCATCATTGCATAGTATAGTTCATCATATTGGGTTGTTTTAGAGTTAGTTATTCCTACATATACACCGCTGAAATTTCTGGTACTAATTATTTAGGGCGTGTTTGGATTTTTGGAAACGGCTGTAAAGGGTAGTAAACGCACAGCTTCCAAAAGGAAGTCTCTTGATTGGATACACAATATCTCACTGATATTTCATTCCTCGGTAATCACACCGTAATGAAGGCCTGTTTTCACCGCTTTCCGCCTAAATATGGCTACGAGGATGAACGGCATGGATGTGAGGTACATACATCAAGGAGGGACCTAGAGTTAGAGATCTACCCATGTGGTTGGATTCAGGATCCACCGAAGCCACTCCTGGTTTGTCCTGCCCTAAATACCATTGATACAGGAAATTGGGATTACGTATCCAATCACCCGATTTACTATTGTAATTGGAATTTGCTTCAACTAAGCCACAACTACTTGAAATGAACTGTATTACGATCTTTTTGTAGAAATCTGGTTGAATACTCTGAAAGACATAATTATTACAGAAATACCAACCATTACAAGGGATTCCACAAATCCAAACAGGCCCTCAGCGATTTATATTGCTGAATTTTCTGGGTACTAGTTATTTCATTGGCTATATTGCTAGAATTTTTGGGGAAATTGTTTCTTTGGTCATATAGAGTCATTTAGGGTCATTTAAAGCTATCTAGGTTCATATAAGGCTATGTAGAGTCTTCCCGATAGGTTCTTCCAATGCATGCCCACGCGATTTGGACATGGATTTGGTCTTCACCCCACGATGAGTCTAGAGTATCTCATTCATCACATTTAGAACTGGTTAGTGCATACATCATATATCTTAGGGTTTCATATTGTTACGTCTAGGTGAGCCTTATCTCTCTTTTCATTATCATTACACCTAGAGTTTAGTTGTTGAGTCTCCCCATAATGAATGGAGTATAGGCACTTGAGATCCTCGGGGTCGTTAAGTATTGTCTTGTGGCCCTCGAGACCCAATGGAAAGCTGAACTTCGATGATTTGGTATATTTTAGTGGCCATATGAAACCACAAACATTCCTTGATTGGCTTAAAGACTTCGAATATTTTTTAGATTGGTATGATATGTCGGAGAGCCGTCGAGTGAGGTTCACCAAGTTGAAATTGGTGGGCCAAGCCAAGTCATTTTGGACGGATTTGGAGAGAAGAATTGAGCAGAAAGGTGGAGCTCCAATATCACAGTGGGGCGAGATGAAAGAGCGTTTAAAAGAGAAGTATCTTCCCATCTCTTACCATCAGAAGCCCTTAGTTCAAAAAAGAGATGTCCTACCTTCTAGTCCAAAAAGAGAACCCATATGGCTACCTTCTTGTAAAGTGGTCAAGTCCGTCACTAAGGAAATCTCGGCTTCTGAGCAACTTGAAGAGTATTTACCACCAATTATATTTCCCTGGGAGCGAGATAATGTCTTGGTGAATGGAAAGATGGAAGGGTTTAAACTTGTTTATGAAGAGGTAGGGTACGTGCCTAAAATCGATAGTAATGAAGAAGAAGAAATTGAGGCGTCATTAATCGTTGCTGAACATGAAGGAGTGGGTGCTAGTGATGAAGAGGTCAAAGAAATTAAGGTCGCACCACTTTCAGTTTTCATGTGTGACTTGAATGGTATGGAGTCCCAATCTAAATCTCTTACCATAATGAAAGCGAACTGAGTTTGAAAAAGAGACTAGTGTGGATTCAATGGTAGATGCCGACATGACTAGTGATGTTATTTTTTATGCTAGCGTAGAGTTATTGTCCGAAGTGATTGTGGACTTGGAAAGGACTTGTAATATCCTACCAGATGACTTACCGGATGAACTTCCACCCGAGCAGGACATTCAACAAGCAATTGATCTTGTCCCTAGGTCGACTCTGTCAAGCTTTCCCCCCTACCAAGTGAACCCCGCGGAGTATGCGAAAATGCAGATGCAATTTAATAAGCTTCTTAGGGAGGAGTTCACTCAGGAGAGTTAGAGTTTGAGTTTTATTCTGTGTGCCCTGCCCGCCCTTTTCACTTCCAAGTACGATGGCACGTGTCGCACATGTGGGCACATTTTGGCTATCCACAAAGTCTCAGTCGAGTGTCCTCAAGTATTGGGATACTTGAACATTATCCTTATTTATAACACGTACGAGGAGCAATACCTCTATCAGTTAGAGCGGGTTTGTGGGATTCTAAAGAATGAGAAATTATGTGTCACCCGCAAGAAGTGTTCTTTGGTTATAATATTTCAAGTTATAGATAATAGAGTTGTTTACTTTGAGTCCATTGCTCTACCGGAGCATCCTATAGTTTCATTCATGTCCGTCTCTCATAAACCATCAAAGTCAGCTGAGTCATTTGTACGGCATATCCATGAATTGCATGATGAAATTAGGAAGCGGATAAATGTGAGTAACAAACAATATAAATTAAATGCCGACTCACATCGCAGGTTGCAGGAATTTCAAGTGGGTGATTACATAATGGTCTGCATAAGACCAGAGCAGTTCCCACAAGGAGCCGTTAAGAAATTACATGCACTGTAATGCGAGCCCTTATAAAATCTTAAAACACTTGGGCACTGATGCGTATATAGTAGATCTTCCACTTGGCATAGGAATTAGTTCTACTTTCAATGTGGAGGATCTAGTGGCTTTTAAGGGTCACCCAGATGACGAATCTACCCAACCTCGTACTCCATGCCCTATCCTTACCCAATCTTCCCAGCCTTTGCTTCTTGTGCCATCAATACCTACTAGACGAGAGGAGATTGAGGAAATCTTGGACCACTAAGTAGTTTCCACACACCAAGGAGGATTTCATAAATTCCTAGTCAACTTGAAGAACATGCTGACTTCAGATAGTACATGGATGATAAAGACGAAGCTTCAGAGCGTCAATCCAGACTTACTTGAGCGATACTGGAGCTTTATTTTGCCAGTGGCGAAATCTTCTCAACTGGCGAGAGTTGATGGGGACGTCACATCACATGCGCCTCTACGCATGTATCAGAGGAGGAGGTGGGCCCCAGTCTCTCTATGGCTTGGCGACTACCCGTTTTGAAGACCCCACATAGGGCTCTTAATGGAGCGGGTCAGATCCGAGATCCTGATTCGCTTCGAATCCATATAATGTGGATTTGGATCTTAAAATAGGTCTGATTAGTTAAATGGACCGGATTTGGATCATAAAATAGGTCCGATTACTTAAATGGAGCGGATATGGATTCGCATGAACATATCCGAGTTCGATCCGAATCCAATTAAGATCCGACTCATTGTCAACTTACTATATATGTTATATTCATGTTGGCCATCCGTTTTACAAATTATTTTAGGCCATGTCGACCAAACCATCGTAAATAGTGGGATTTGCATCATTTTTCTACTAAATTAAATATATTATGTTATATATTTTATATCATATCTTTTTTTAGATTTGTAATAGGGTGGATTTGGACCTAGATCCGACCCGAATCCGATGGTTATATGATTTTGGATCGGAAATGGATCTAACAATTTATAAATGAATCGGATATGGATATCACCTTTTGGATCCGAGTTGGATCCGAATCCGATCCTGAATCCGTCTACAGATATACGGACTTGGAGCCGAATCCAACTGGATCCGATCCAGATCCGATCCATTGAGAGCCCTAACCCCACATAGCATGTATGCGCATCTAGAAGACCATACACTGGGATGCATGTGGGCTGCTAGAGGACATCTAGACCAGAGGATTTGATGGACACGATGATCGGACCATCGGATCGCATGGAAGACTTGATCGGACCGTTAATCGTGGGCCATCGTCATCATGGGCCATCATAAATTTTAGGATTTTGCATCACTTTATTATTTTAGTGGTTTGGATTACAAATACTATGATTAGTTGCTTTTATTTTAGGTTTTATTGCGTTATGTGTGAGATGGGACGTAGATGGACACATAAAGAACGGAGAGGGTATTTTGGTCTTTATAGCTCAAAACGGTTATAAAGCCCCCACATACCCCCTCACCCTTTGTTTTTTTTTTTTTATGAAGCATTGAATGGAAATACAAGTTTTCTCTTTCTCTTTGAATCCTCTTTGAGATTGCATAGGTGTGAAGCCTTCCTTGGTGAATCCAAGGCTACTACATGGTGTGAATCCACAAACTTCTCTCTTCTCATCTTTTACAAGGTATTCTTCTCAAACCCTTTCTCTCTCTCTCTTCTATCTTTCTTCTCTTCTTCTTCTCTACAAAATCTAAGTGATTATTCTTTTCATCCAAAATAGAGAACTTTTGATTTTTCCTGGAATCCAAAGCCGAAAACCTACAACCTTGAACCGTTTCATTCGTAATAGGCCACAACTCATTTTTCTTAGCTTTTCCTTAAAACCCTAACCTTTTTCTATTCGTTTTCATCAAACCTAACTCAATCCCACGCCATTTCTCAAATCCGACCACCCCCTCACATCCAAATCCGAATTTTCCCTTTCCCATAGCCTAAACCCTAAATCCCCTATTCCCAAATTATCCAAACTCTAACCCTAGCTCTCCTTAATCCCTAATTTCAGCCATACCCTAGGAACCCTAGAGCCCCATCCTTGAATTTTAGAATTAACTCTATGCTTGGACATGGAAATTCTACCTTCCATGGGTCCCGGCCTTTGAGATTTTATAGTTCCTTTATTATTTGCTTGTAGTTTATGGTTGTGGTGCATGGTTTATTGCTTATTTAGAATTCCGTACATGTGATTTGAGTAGATTTTCTTTAATTATTCATTGTTATACATCTCTGCTTTAGTTTCATTCCGCATCATATTGATAGGACCTTTGTCCTGCGTCAATATCCGTTTGTATAGTCAGCATCTTATTTCCAACTTTGTTTTGTCTAGTGGTTTATCTCCTTCATTTCAACAATTTGCTTTTTCTCTATCATCTTTGACTATTACACTATTTTTAGGAGGCTTTGAGTTGTGATGGGTGGAAACAAACTATGGAAGAAGAGATTATTGCATTCTATCAGAACCAAGCTTCAATATTAGTTAAATTACCTGCTGGAAATTATACAGTTGGGTGCAGATGAATGTATACGGTAAAATATAATCCTGATGGTTGGATCGTTTAAAAGCCTGGTTAGTTACCAAAGGATATTTTCAAACTCTTTGAGCCAACTATTCGGAGACCCCACATGTGGTAAAGCTTCACTCGGTACGTGTGGTTGTTTCTGTTAAGTCCCTTGATATACAATGATATGCCATCCTCTAACAGCTCAAGCTTTGAGAGCAAGTGGTTATTTGACATGGTATCAGAGCGGAAGGTCAAGCATTTGAATCCTGGGGTAGCAAATATCCCTCCGTAATATATTCTCCCACGGGGGGGCCATCGTTTATGGTGTAAGTGATTGTCTCTCCACCCTTGTCCAGTATGTTCCCATGGGAAGTTCCACCCCGCATGTGCAAGGGAGTGTTAAGTCCCTTGATATACATTGATATGCCATCCTCTAACGGCTCAAGATTTTAGAGCAAGTGGTTATTTGACAGTTTCTATTACTAAAAATTTGGTTTGGTCAATATATTAACTTGATGTGAAGAATGTTTTTCCTCATGGAGATCTGGTTGAAGAAGTTTCAATGGAGCAACCACTTGGGTTTGTTGCTCAGATGGGAGTGTAAAAAGGTATGTCGTCTCAAGAAATCAATTTATAAGTTGAAATAATCTCTAAGAGCTTACTTTAACAAGTTCAGTAAGGTGGTGGTTGAATTTGGGATGAATCATAGCTAGGCTGACCACTTTGTTTTTAGAGGCAAAGTGAGGCAAGCACTATTGTGATAGTTGTATATGTAAATGACATCACATGATAGGTAGTGACAGTACAAGTATTGACAAGTTGAAGAAATTTTTACAACATTATTTTTATATGAAGGATAGAAACTCCCATGAATACAAATAAAAATTTAGTGTAGAATCAAGGTGAATTAGTTGATGATCCAGGGAGACATTGTCAACTTATTGAAAAAGTGATTTATTTAACAATTACCCGACTTGATATTACATATCCTGTCAGCATGGTTAGTCAATTTATGCAGGCTGTGCTTCGTATCCTCCGGTATTTAAAGGGAGCTCCTAGTCATGGTATCCCCTACAAGCAAAATAGTAATCTTCGAGTGGAAAGATTTTCTAATGCAAATTGGATTGGTTCTCCATCTGATAGGCTATCTACATTTGGCTATTGTACTTTTTTAGGTGGCAATCTTGTTACTTGGAAGAGTAAGAGGCAAAGTGTTATGGTTCGTTCAAGAGTTGAGTTCAACTACAGGGCAATGGCCCATGCAACATATGAATTCATGTGGCCAAAGATCCTAATGTGCAGACTTAGGTTTACAGTTGAGGTTCCCATGAGGTTGTATTGTGATGTTCAAGCAACCTCTCATATTGTCACCAACTCTGCCTATCATGAGTGGACCAAACGCATTAAGGTCAACTATCACTTCATCCAAGAGAGTTGCTAGAAAGGAAATTTGCATGTTATTCGTTTAGTCCAAGTTCAACTGGCAGATATGTTCAAGAAAGCTCTGGGTCATACTCAACTAGATTGTCCCTTTGTCAAGATAGCATTTATGATATATATGTTCCAACTTGAGGGGGGAGTGTTATCGGATATGGGCTGTTATGAGCATCCATAGCCCATTTATGTTTAGGACATAATAGGTGTTCTTGCTTTTGTCGCTGATGACATTATAATGATTATTGAAATCCATGTTAATTAATGAGGGTGGGGAGGGGATGGGATGGCACATTCAATTAGAATTTACCAAATCAATTAATCAAGAGAGAAATAGAAATAAAACATGCATTATGAAGATGGAACCATTCGTTAACTATGCCCACAATAACTATAAACAAGGAAGCAACACTGAGAGAGGAATTTGCAACTTAAGGAAAACCACTGGCCATTTAAAAGGGTTCTTCATTCAGTTGTATGTTTGCTCTTTTGATAAATTCCTCCCCCCACTTTGGAATATGTATGACAATTTTTTTTTTCATGTTGGAATTATTTGGGGATTAAGGATAAACAAGACCACAAGAGGAATGGATGAAGCACAAGAATGTAAGAGTATAGAAAAGATATTTAAATTTTAACATCTGCAAGTAGTTTAATGTGATGAATTTGGTCTTATTCAAATAGATAATTGTCCGCTCATATGGTTACCACCTGCCTCAACATTATATGGTTTCTTCTGCTTCAAAATTAGAACTATAGTGTATAAATTAGAGTACAAGTTCCAAATACTTCCACAAAATACTAGAAATGTATAAATTAAAAAAAATTCTAGTATCAAATGCTAAAATGTCAAATTAAAAATCTGGTGACCATTGGCTGATCAGGGATCAATAAAGGATCCTACATTATCATGTGTTACCAACTTAGATAACCCTCCATCCAGTGCTTTATGCATTATAGTATTGAACATTGGAAAAGAAAAGGAAGGATCACTAAAATGGAAATAAGCTAATTATTACCATTCCAAAGAGTTTTGGGAGATTGTTGGGATCCACAAAGGTATGAGGCAAGAGCTTAAATATCTCTTGTGCGCCTTGAGAAACTACCAGAAAAATAAAAGACAGAGAAAACTATATTGAGATAAATGAGAAAAAAAATAAATTTTTTTCAAACAAGTAAAATATAAGAAAACAAATATATGATAAGATGAAGTATAAATTGCAGTATGCATTTTGATGCCATGTAGTTGAAAACATTGGAAAGACTTGCATCTGGATTACTTATTTACTGTCATGCTGCACAGTGCATGGTAGCCTCTCCCAGTCATTTTCAAACAGAACTTAAATTGACAAATGTGCATTTTAGCTGAGATCAAGCACAGTAGCCATTCCTATCAGTTTAATATCTGATAGTGGCCCATCAGACCACATAATATTAGAATAACTTATTGTGGGGGATGGCCCACCACAGTAGCTTGCTGCTGGGGCCATCACATGTGGCCCATGCTTTCCACTAATGCAAGGGCCTGGTGCGCTCCTAAAAGATAATTACTCAAAACCTGTCTTCAGAATAGAATAAGTAACAAAAGAAATCCAGTTTCAACAGTCTTGGGATACCATTTCCAGAGCCAGTGAACACAAAAACTAGTGGAGAAATTCCAGATGGCAGCCCCAATGTGGCTATCTCTTCACCCACAGAAATCACCGCAGCCTTCGCAGCAGCCAGAGAACAATACATATAAGATGCTCCCAATGAGAGGAAAGGAGTTGAATATCCAAGATTCAAATATCCTGAAATTAAATAGATAGAAGTCAAACCATAGACAATCTCGTAGTAAAAACAACATCCTCAATGTGGACACAAAAAGGGGTTGGCAGACGTTGAAAGCAGTGGCTGAGAATAGCAAAATAAAGTAGCTTGCAATCACTCTGTCTGACATTTCCTAAGATGGCACTGAAAGGAAAAAGCTTTTTATGTTTTATTTCTAAACACATGGCAGTTCTCCAATAAAATCAGAATGATAGTCAATTTTAAATTCGGAAAGTTGAGAAAAAGGTCAGATCATTCACATCAATTATATCTTATATCTCATGCCTTTTTGAGATGTAAGTGACTCCACTTGGGAAAGAACTCTAAACATCATGCTATTCTACAATAAAACCAAAAAAAAAAAAAAAAAACAGCTGAATTCAGCGTTGAGAAGGCAGTTTAGTACATACAGCTGATACTTGAGTCTGTAGAGATCAATCGAACTAGTAGTTTTCTTGCAACATTGGTAAAAGTAAAACAGAAAACTTTCAGAGGTGAGAGGCAATTGTCATACTTGTTCCTAGTGCATGTAAGAAGTCTATCAGTCCAGCTCTACCAGCATACTTCCCAAAAGCAAGCATCCTCTTCCCGTTGTCTCCAACAATAAGCTCATAGTCATATAATGAAACCCGTTCAGAAAGAACCTGCAAGTCGAAGAAAATCATTAAAAAAAAATCCACATTTCAATGAATAAAGAATAAAGTGTGGGCAAGTTTTCATGGAGTTTACCTTATCCAACAATGGCATGTTCTCTCTCTGTGCCTTATGGGTATGGGAGAAAAAGGCATACGCCCTATCAGGAAGAATCATCTCCAACTGCATGGGAATCAAACGAAAGTCTCAAACTTCCCCAAGAGCTAGAATATTTGGATAAAAAGTAGATGCATTATATAATATATTTTTATTTCTAAGGCTGTGTTTGGATGTACAACTGAACGGAAATCCAAACATTCAGTTGAATCAAAATGAAATGATCATATTGTAAAGACAGTTCCAAGTATTGATAATGAGGAAGCAATTTTCAAATTGCAGTATTGCTCCTATCAAGTCCAACTTGAAAGTAGGTAATGGCAATTTGGACTCTTATCTCTCAGTAGTCAATATGAATACAAAGGAACATAACTACTATTTTTTTCATTTCAACTTCATTGAACTAATTATTTCAATTCACTCCAGTATGAGTCCCAACGCAACCTAGGGCACAGATCTTAGCACCTTTGGTTGTTTAATTCCCAAAATTAGACCACATTCTGAAAGGTCATCTGATACTTCACAGCCAACATCTTCATACAGAGCATCATGATGAATGCGCTTCGTGGATGGCTGAACAATTATGCGCTCTACTCTGCTTTTATCCTTTCCGCTACGTAGAAGGCGTGCGCAATGTGATGGGCTCAAAGGAGCTCTCCTCTCCCACACATTTGACGACTCAGAAAGGATTCCAACAACTCCATTGCCCAACATAGTGCCAGAGACCTGTCAATCGAGGACCCCAAAGGTCAGAATATGATTAAAAAAACACATCCAACTGAATCATTTGATGATGGGATATTGAATTGAATAGCCATATTAAGTTCTATAAGTGGAAATGACCAAATTACAGCATCCTCCCTCACTATCCAAACCAAGGGACTAGTTTCAAATTTTCAGTTTTGTTACTCTTTAAGTTGAGCTTGAAAAGTGAAAGCAAAGAGACAACAATAAAAGAAGAATCCTCCTTTGGTTCTTGTGTATTGAGAGAACCCCAAAGGGTTGAATATATAGAGATGAATAGCCCTATACAAGGAAAATAATAAAAGACAGAATCAACTATACAAGGTTCTAACAAAAAGAATGCAACTACTATTTGAGGGCAGTCCAGATCCTTATTGCGAATACTGAAGCAATCAATTACAATTTGATTATTTCCTCTACATTGAACTAATTATTACAATCCAATTTTGTAGTGCATCAAACCACAACCTTACATTTCCAAAATAAGAAAAACAATGGGTTTGCTTTATAGAGCATTGCCAGGCCCAACCGTGTGGACAAGTCGGCTAATGCGGATGCCACCACATATGCCAGCATGGCACACATGTGCACTATCCAAGCCATCCATGACAAGGTTACCACTGTATAGATTTCTTATCCCAAGAATCAGGTCGGTCCACTAGTCAGGCGGGCCACGATTAACAGAACAAATGTATGGTTGTAAAAGATCGCCCAAAGTGTTATAAACCATCTACTTATTTCTAATATCATGGTACACCTACTGAGTGGAACATCTTTATCTTTTGGTGGCAGCATCTACACAGTGAGGTCCACATGATGGATGACTTGGATATTTCAATAGTGTGCCATGCCAGCGCATGTGGTGGCATGTGCATTAGCTGACTTGTAGATGCATGTGGGCTTAGCAAACCTCTACTTTGTATGGGAGTTTTTAAAGTTTTTTCCAACCTTAAGAGAGGAATTTTTTTACAACCGTGCAGATAATTTGAAGAGAAAGCTCACAGGAGCCGAGTAGGTTCAACTAAAATTAATGGAAATAGTTCCTCAGTAGAGCTCATACAATATTAGCTCCGATCAGAAAGGTATCTAAATCTAATTTAATCTGAAAACTAATGCAGCTAGATTAAGGAAGAAACTATATGCAATGAAGTTCAACTTACCAAATTGAAAGTTTGGATCACACAAGAGAAAAGATGCAATGACTGCAAGCAAGATCAACAGTCCTCTAGTTTTGTACTAGAGATCGTCATTCTCTCCTCAATAAACTATCAAAGAGAAATAAGAGAACTTGCTCAAAGAAAATATCATTCAACCATCTTATTCCATAGGGGGCCATGTGCTTGTTTATAATGAGTTTTACAAGGTTTCCTCCATGATAAAATCTCTAGTATAATCTAAGGAATCAAAATATAAAATTCCTTTCTAGCCAAGATCTCTAAAATAGGAAAACCCTTAAACATGAAAAATCTAATGATACTTATTTCCTATCATGGAGATATTGAAAGAAAGAAAATTAGAAACAAGCTAAAAAAAGGAAATTGGTCTTTTCTCATACACACATGTGGACCGTGCACGTGTGGGATGTGGTGTGATTGCATCAATTCCCCTAGGCTTGGAAAAACCCAGCTCCATCGAGTTAATAGCAATGCACTCCTTATAGAGCTCCATGTTGATGTGCTTGAAATCATCTGTTGAGATCCACATGCTGTCGGATCTCTATCGGCCCTTCCACTTGACAAGAAACTTTTGATACCCTCCTTGGCGTGTGAAACTATCTCATCATCCAACGCATATTCAATGATTTCTTCGAACTAGCATGGTACCTCGAGTGTTTGGATAACTCGTTCTTTCATGCCTTCACTTTCATGATGTCCAAGATAAACAACAAAGTTTTCCACATTGAAAACGGGGTTACTCTTCATTTCGGGTGGAAGCTTGATCAGGTATACATTATTACCTATCTTCTTCAAAATACGATAAGGACCCACCTTTCTAGAGTGGAGCTTGGTGTAAGAGCCTATTGGAAACCTCTCAGATTTGAGCCGCACCATGACCCTATCCCCTCCTTAAAATTGTGCAAAACACCGTCGAACATCTACATGCCTTTGTAATATTTCTCATTAATAAGTGTGATCTTCTATTTGACTTCCTCATGTATCTCATTAATATGTTATGCAAAAGCTTGGCATCCTAGCTCGATCAAGTCGCAATGGGAAGTGGGACTAAATCGATAAGCTACTAAGATTTTCATACCAGTCATAGTTTCGAAAGGAGAAAGTCACGTATTGAGGTTCAAAAAATTGTTATAGACTAACTCAACTTGTGATAACACAATGTCCCATGAACTGATGCGATCACCAACCGAACATCGAAACAGATTCCCAAGATTGCAGCTGAGGACCTCAGTTTGTCCATCTGTTTGTGAATGATAAGCACAATTCCCATGAGAACGTTAATTTAGTTCCCATCTTAGACCATAAAGTTCACCACAAGTAACTCAAAAACTTAACATCACAATCAAATACAATTGTCTTTGAATAAAACATTGGCAATGTGCAGAGCATTTGATGTTTTCTTTCAAGGGATGAAATGGCCCATCTTAGAAAACTTGTCGACCACAACATAAATAGAGTTATAGCTGATAGGCTGCTGAGAATGAATTTCCCTAACCCAAACGAGGGAGAGAGAGCATATATACAACCAGAGGAAAATACAAGAATGCCCCTACACATAAGAGAAAGACCCAACATGGGTCCAGGGGCAGAAAAGGAAAAAGGCAGGAACAATAATACAATAAATACAATATCCAAGAGGGGGCAAGAGCCCCACAACAACGGCCCTCTAGCCGTACGGCCCATGAGACAGGGCAAGACTAACACCCCCCCTCAAACTGATGCAGGTCGTCGACAAGCAGCAGTTTGCTAACAAGGAAGGAATGACGAGCAAAAGGTAACGTCTTAGTGAGAATGTCAGCTATCTGATCCTGAGACGCCACATGGGGAAGAGAAATGAGACTAGACTGATATTTCTCGCGAATGAAGTGACAATCAACCTCGATGTGTTTTGTCCTCTCATGGAAGACAGGGTTGGAAGCAATCTGGACCGCACTGAGGTTATCCACATGGAGAGGAGTTGGTGACTGAAGGGGAAGTCCAAGATCGCTAAGAAGCCCATGAAGCCATACAATCTCACTACATGCAGCAGACATCGCGCGATATTCGGCTTCAGTGCTAGATTTCGAAACCGTACCTTGCTTCTTGCACTTTTAAGAAATAAGAGAGGAGCCAAGAAAGACACAATAACCAGTAGTGGAACGGCGAGAGACCGCACATTGAGCCCAATCAGCATCAGAATAAGCCCGAAGATCCAAAGTGGAGCTGGAAGGAAAGAACATAGACCTGTCAATTGTGCCACGCAAGTACCTGATAATCCGAAGGACAGCGGTCATATGGAGGGTTCGAGGAGCCGAAACGAACTGACTGACGACTTGGACAGCATAGGCAATGTCGGGACGAGTCATCGTCAAATATACCAAACCTCCTACTAAGCGACGGTAAAGAGTAGGCTCCCCTAGTAAGTCACCATCATCGCGGCCATACTGAACATTTAACTCCATGGGGGTCTGAACAACTTTCTGATCTGTCAACGGAGCCAAGGCAATGAGGTCCTTGGTATACTTGCGTTGTCCAACAAGGAGCCCACGGGCAGATCGTGAGACCTCAAGACCGAGGAAGTAGGTAAGAGGGCCCAAATCCTTCATTCGAAAGGAGGATTGCAGGACCTGCTGTAACGCCGTAATACTAGAGGGATCACTTCCAGTCAAGAGAAGATCATCCACATATACCAGAACAATGACAATGCCACGGTTGGTAGTACGAGTAAATAAGGAAGGATCATGTCCACTCTGAGAGAATCCCGCACCAACAACGACATCACGAAAGCGCTGGAACCAAGCACGAGGCGCTTGCTTGAGACCATACAAAGCCTTCTTCAGACGGCAAACCATATCACCTAAAGTCGTATCGGGACCTGGAGGCAATTTCATGTAAACTGTCTCAAGAAGATCGCCATGAAGAAAGGCATTCTTCAAATCCATTTGTGAGATAGGCCAAGCACAAGAGGAGGCGACTGCAAGAAGGGTGCGAACCGTCTTCATCTTCGCCAGAGCAAAAGTCTCGTCATAGTCAATTCCATACTCTTGTTTATATCCTTGGGCAACTAGCCTCGCTTTATAACGATCCAAGGAGCCATCAGACCTTAACGTTATAGAATACACCCACTTGCTACCAATAATAGGACTCCCAGTGGGGCGCGGAACAAGCTCTCATGTATGATTGTCAGCCAAAGCGCAAATTTCCTCGGCCATAGCCTCCCTCCAACAACTCTGAGAAGCAGCCTGCAAGTAAGTCGTGGGAATAGAAATGGAATCCAAGGTGGAAGACATGGCGGGCATAGAATAGATCAACCGATCAGGAGCCTTATGAGAGCGGCTAGAACGACGTACCGAAGAAGTATCAGCAGCAAAGGATGCAGTGGGAGTAGCCGAAGGAGGAGGATCTGGATTGGCAGCAGGGGAAGTGATGTAGAACGAGTCGCTGATTATTTCATGGCCCAGATGGAGCAAAAGAAGACCGTTCGGGGTCGAAAGTGATCCGGACCGTCAGGACCGTAAATCGGTCGTATCTCACAATCCGGGATGAGTTACGGGACGTATAATATATCAATTTGGGGTAGCTCGAGCTACTTTAGCCAACGAACCCCGCTACGCCGGGTTGCCCAAGCCAGAATCGCGAGAATCGACCGTATCGACGGTCATTAGGCTAGTTTATTTTCAGTTTTACTATTTATAGTAAGTTTTAATTCGATCATAACTTTGCATCCGTATGGTTTTAGAGTTAGTGTCCAACATGAAAAGGGCTTAGAATATTTAGTAGAACAACGTGGTTGAGGCCGTTCGATAACTTTCTATTTTTGGCCGAAAACCAAGAGTTCTAGTAGGATTGAACGACTTCTATAAATAGTAAGTTTACTATTTATAGTAAGCTGCGTTTTCTAGGAGTTTTAGTTGGAGTTGGATTCTAATACTTCACCTAGGGTTTAGTTTCCTATTTATATGCATTGTAATTCCGTTTTTATTCATTCAATTATCAATAAATCAATTATTCGGAATTTATTTCCTCTTTTTATCTTTTATTTCTTCTCGTGGATTCGAGAAACTATCGGTTAGGGAGACGGTGATCGACCTACCACGTCCTCCCTGCGTCAGGAAGTAGTGCGATGGGCCGAAGGAGGAGGTTGTCTTGATCTCCGAGAATAGACTTGCAAGGGACGAGAGGACATAGGAGATGTAGAATGAATGTCAGGAAAAGAAGTCAAGTCAAGAGATCAAGGTGGAGGCATGGAAACAGCGGAAGAGGCATGGAACGGAACATGTTCAAGGAAGACAACATGACGAGACACTCGAATGCGACGGGAAACAGGATCATAGCACCGAAATCCTTTTTGGGTTTCTCCAAACCCCAAGTACATACATCGAATGGACTTAGGTGAAAGTTTGTGACGTGCACGTGCAGCAAGATGAACATAACACACACAACCGAAAACACGAAATGTGGAATAATCAGGAGGGGAACCGTAGAGAACAAAGTAGGGAGAAGTATTCTTATGAAGCTTCGTAGGCATGCGGTTGATCAAGTAGACAGAATGTTACATAGCTTCGGCCCAAAAAGCACGCGAGACATCCGTTTCAGTCATCAAAGTATTTGCAGTCTCAACGATGTGACGATTTTTGCGTTCAGCAACTCCGTTCTGTTGGGGAGTGTCAAGACAGGTGGTTTGATAGATAATCCCACGATCCTGGAGGTAAGTACGGAAGGCCAGAGAGACATACTCGCCCCCTGAGTCAGAGCGGAGGGTCCTGAGTTTCGCCCCAAATTGTGTATCTACCATAGAAACAAACTGTTGGAAGATGTCAAAGACCTGTGCTTTGGACTGCATAAAGTAGATCCATGTGTAACGAGTGAAATCATCAATGAAAATAACATAATAACGTAAACCAAACATGGATAAAATAGGTGAAGGTCCCCAGACATCGGTATGAACAAGCTCAAATATAGAAGAAGAGCGAGATACACTTAATGGAAAAGGAGCACATTTGCTTTTTGATAAACAACGTGAATGACAAGAGAGATCCAAAATAGATTTGTTAATATTCAGTTTATCCAACATCCCTGAAGAAAATAAATGAAGCAACCGGTCAGAATGTGGATGACCAAGACGACAGTGCCATAGTCTCCACTTCCGGTTGGCTAATGAGATTTCAGTGTCAGAAGGTGCAAAAAAACAATTGGCCGGTGTCACAGATTGATCAAATTCCAGCATGAATAGATGTCCACTCCGCCTACCCTTCCCAACCACCTTCCCCGTTGCCAGATCCTGCACAAAGCAACAATCAGGAAGAAACATGACTAAACAATTGTTGGCCGTAAGCTAGCCCACAGAGATCAAATTAGAGGAAAGTTTAGGAACATGAAAGACATCACGAAGAACAAACTTTCTATTGGAAGAAGGAGAGAAAGTCAAGGAACCAACAGATTGGATGGGTAACCGAGACCCATCAGCAGTAGAGATAACCTGAGTACCCGTGTATGGCTGGAGATCATGAAGATGAGAGGCATCACTAGTCATGTGATTCGAAGCACCAGAGTCAAAGAACCATGGAAGCAAATGTGAGTTACCTGACAGACCTACAGCGGATAGGGCTTGCACTATCTGCTGAATCATCTCGGGAGTCAAAGGTGAGGAGGAGCTGGCAATATCACTCACAACAGGTTCTGAAATCGAAGAAGTAGAAGTGGTCATAAATGCCCGACCTCGGCCACGACCACGGTCACGGTCACGGCTACCACAACCACGTCCCAGGGGGGAAGCATAAGCCTTCATTCGGCAATCGATAAGGCCATGTCCAATCCGTCGACAATAAGCACAAAACTCGCGGCATTGAGAGATCACATGGCCTAATTTGTTACAGCCATGGCACGTCACACTACTCAAGCCAAGACGATTGGATGAAGCGGAAGCCGCTAATACCATATCAGAGGAAGCAGAATACTGAGGTAAGGTAGAAAGAACCTTTAACCTCTGCTCTTCAGCCAAGAGGTCATTGATAGCAACATTCAGAGAAGGAAGAGGGCTGCGATTGAGAAGAGCAGCTCGACAATGCTCATACTCCGGTCTCAACTTCAAAAGGAATTGGCGAACCCGCGTGCGATCCCTCATATCGTGAAATATCTGAAAATCAGTGGGAAACTCAGGATCCATCATCTCCATTTCGGTCCAAATTGCCACTATCGCCGAATAAAATGCCTGAATGGTCCTGTCACCTTGAGTAATATGGGTCAGATCCTGTTCCAGACGATAGAGACGGGCTTCATTGCTCTGTTGATAGACCACCTTGAGATGATCCCACATCGCCTTGGCTGTTCAGTGCGGGGTCAAGCCAATAGCGATCGTCTTATTGATGGAGTCAAGGATCCAAGTAATGATGCGCCCATTCTTTATCTCCCAATCAGTAAGTTTGTCTAAATCAGTAGACAAAGGGGTCAAAAAAGTGCCATCAACCAAGCCCCACAACCCCCGACCTTTAAGAAAACTTTGGAAATGGATGGACCACAACCCGTAGTTGGTGCCATCAAAACTACATCGAAGGGCATCAGCCCGATAGTGTTCTTTGTCCATAGCAATAGGTAATAGGAGTAGAGATAAGAGAATGACCAAAAGTGAAGGATGCCCCCTTTAATCTGTGCCAGCCAAGGGATCTTCGGTTGCCCAATGGCAATCTTCAATCGCCCAACATGAGACAGAGTCTTTGGACAAATTTGGGAAAACAACGAGAGAACAACGAAATGAGCTGCTGCTAATAGAGGTGGAGGAGTTCGGTTGACGGATCTAACGGAGCGGCTGTTGACGAAGTTGCAAACGAATGGCTGATCTGACAGATCTGATGGAGTTACTGTTGACGGAGGTTGACGAGGCTGCTGCAAAACGGCTGACAGATTTGGGGAAACAAGGAGAAGCTGCTGCGAAATAGTGAGGAGACAGGAGCTGCTGCAAAACGGTTGACAGATTTGGGGAAACACGGAGGAGCTGCTGCTGGCGGAGTCGCAGGCGGAGGAGCTGCTGTGGATGGAGTTGAGGAGCTGTAAACAGAGCTGTCGGAGCTGCAGATGGAGCTAACGGAGCTGGAGGAGCTGTAAACGGAGATGACGGAGCTGCAGATGGAGCTGACGGAGCTGGAGGAGTTGCTGACGGCCGGAAATAGTGAGGAGACTGGATTTGGGGAAGATGGTGGGGACGGATCTGAGATGGAGCATCTCAGTTGAGGCAGGCATGAGAACCTTGCTCTGATACCATGATAGGCTGCTGAGAATGAATTTCCCTAACCCAAACAAGGGAGAGAGAGCATATATACAACCAGAGGAAAATACAAGAATGCCCCTACACATAAGAGAAAGACCCAACATGGGTCCAGGGGCAGAAAAGGAAAAAGGCAGGAACAATAATACAATAAATACAATATCCAGGAGGGGGCAAGGGCCCCACAACGATGGCCCTCCAGTCGTACGGCCCATGAGACAGGGCAAGACTAACAATAGCCTCGGTCACTCTTAGGTAATCCCAGGACAAAATCCATGTTGATGTCCTCCCATGGAGCATCTGGCACAAAATCCATGAAGACAATTATTTTGTACTAACAAACGACAATTCCAACATCTTTCTTCAAGCCCAGCCAATAGAAACGGTCCTCGACTAGAGCTGAAATAACAAGCTGGTTTAGGGAACTATTTTCAGGACAGGTTTAGGTTGAATATTGAGACAAAGATTTGCAGAAGATAGGGACGAGAATAGAAAAGTAAAAAGAGAAGAATCTCCTAAGAGCAAAACTTGCTCTGATACCAAAGTAATGCAACTAAATCAAGGAAGAAACTAACTGCAATGAAGTTCAGCGTACCAGATTGAAAGTCCGAATCCAACAGGAGAAAAGATGCAATGACTGTGAGCAAGCTCAATAGTTCTCTAGTTTTATACTAGAGATCACTACTCCCCCCTCAATACACTACCATAAAGAAATAAGAGAACTTGCTCAAAGAAAATATCATTCAACTATCTTATTCTATAGAGCCTATGCCTTGTTCATAATGAGTGTTTACAAGGTGGCCTCCATGAGAAAATCTCTAGTATAAGCTAAGGAATCTAAAAATAGAATTCCTTTCAGCCAAGATAAACAAATAAATAAACCCCTAAACATGAAAATCTAATAATACTGTTTCCTAGCATAGAAATATTTTCCTAACACAAATATGAAAGTGGGGAAATAAGAAACAAGCTAAAAAAGGAAATTGGGCCTTTTCTTACACACCCGTGTAGAGCATGCACATGTAGGATGCCGCGCAATTACATCAATAACTTATGTCATCTTCACACTGTCTAAAGCAAGCTAATCCGTAGTCTCCTTAAAATTTATAAATCAGCCATATTAATCAATTATCTGTCAAAAGATGAAATCCATTATTTGAATTTTGAGTCAACACCACACAATTTAGATGTGTGTTTGGATGAATATGTAAGGATTATAAATCCAATCAAAGATAAGAATACATGGCATCATTTCTTGGTGAATGAATTGTCCTCTCAGATAAATTGATTTGAAAGTGATGACGCTGCAGAAACTCCTCAAACTTTGCTCTGAATCTCTTGTGATGTTGTGCATATCTTAAACCAACTGAATTTCCGTATTCAAGTGAACATAGTTCCTAAATTGGCCAAGTCAATCTGAAACTCGACCAAGTCTGCTCGACTTGGTTGATCCAACCAAGTCAGTTAACTGACTTAAATGGGAAAAAAGAAGAAGTTTATTACAGATATTTTAAGAGATAAGGGCATTTGCGCTTTAATTACTTCCGCAATACAGTGTTGAAGTGTGCATCACCTTTTTCCCAGATTTGCAACATGCATATGCCAATTCATGAGTCAAATGTTAGTAAGCACTATCTACGCATAGCTTGATTGCTAGAGGCACCCATTATTTCTACTCATGGTAATACAATAGTACAATTTTCGTACTACAGTATAACCAACAGTAGAATCAATGGGTGCCACTAGCAATAAGGTTGGGGTGTAGATATTGGCTCCCTGTTTATATTATAAAACATCTTAATATAGAGAACATATCTACTATATATAAAGCTTGGTGCAAAATGCATTTTATGCAAAGCCTGTCTGCTTAGTAGTGTCTTCAAGTTGACACACTTGGTAGTATGTCGAGTCGGATTTTTGAATTGTCGGAATTATATGATCTCTGATCTCAGGGTATGTTGAGTATCCTCGGTTTTCAGTTTGTATAAGTGAGGCCCATGGGTCAGTGTTCTGGACTGTTGACATGATGAACCCCACCATGGATAGACCATGGTCCAAAAACTCTCCTAGTTACGGGGATGCGCTAGTCCAATATTTGGCATTGCAACATTTCACTAATCAAAAGGCTATGATTGTCCTATTGAGGAGATTTCATGGCATGATCACTCCATGGTGAGGCCAGTTAGACAAAAGGTCAGGATCATAGTACCAAGGGCCCCACTAGCACAAATGGAAACTAAGCGCCATATGTACAAACTGAAAACCAAGGATACTATGCATATCATTGTACCGATGATTATATAATTCTTCTTCAAATTATGGGACCCATGATTTGTTAATATAGAACAATGTCTGAAAACCTTAACAAATTGGAAGATCCTTCCCACCAATCTTTGTTTTTTTTTTTAAGCTGATCATGGGCCATTGTTGTATTCTCATGTCAGCCATCTATTGGTAGTCTACAAACCGAAATGTTACAGTTGTCCCAAAAAGGAGATTTTTTTTTTTTTGCTACAATCCGAGGGGGGTGCGGGGGACACAGCAGGTGAGCGGTCTGGATTACTGAGCCATCGGCCCCACTTGTCAGAACTGAAAACCCATATATACTTTGCAAAGATGCAGGTGGTGCGTGTCTTATAATTCCTCTGTAATCAACATTACTTAGAAAATTAATCAAACAACATTATCGCGAGAATATTGTAAGATTTTCAAACCCGTCTATATATATATATATATATATATATATATATATATATATATATATATATATATATATTGCGATATCTCAAAATTATCTCGAATTTAATGAATAAATATTTAAATTTTAAAATTAATCATTTTTACTGAATTTTAATTTTTAAATATATGATTTTCAGTGAGATTTTCCCGATAATATTGCAAGAAAAAGTTCAAAATCTGAAAATCCCCCCTCAAATTCCCATCATGAGAAATTGCTGAGAACGAGATTTGTCACTATGCTAATCAAAACCATAAAGCTGATAAGATTTCCAATATCACATATATTTAAAAAAAATTTACCATGAACTAAAATCCACAGTAAAAGACGTAGAGACAGCCAAGAAGCTGCTGTCTGCCAATTTCACATTCTCTTCAAATCTAATCCCAGAATTCCTCACAAAATACCATTCTAAACAATCTAACGACTACATAAACTCGAACGGATTTTAAAAAAATAAAAAAAACACACAGTCACAATGAATTGTAGCAGAGATTGCATACCTTACAATTCGAAGAGACCGATCGATCTAGAAACGAAATTTCTTGAATTGAAAGAGAAGCAATTGATTGATCAAAGACCGAAACTTCTGGTATGGAAGTGAAATAAAAATGATAGGAAATTCGATATCTTAAAGTTGGATCTTGTGAAGAAGCTGCATGCAGTTTGATTGTATTGTCCTTCTTTATAAATTACAAAAAGAACCAAAGAAGGCGTTCTTAAACTTCTTTCTCCTTTACAAGATTATCTGATCGACGAGCCGCTGACGTGTTACGCATCTGCAAATCAATCTGTCTCTCTCTGCGCGCCTGCAAAACGGATCTTGTTGGGGTGGAAAATGGATTGCGTACTGAGTTACTCAGTACGCTCTTATCGTACTGAGTAAACTCTGTCGGGCCCACCGTGAATGTATCTGGTTTATCCATGCCGTCCATCCGTTTTTTCAGCTCATTGTATAGGTTGAGCCCAAAATTAAATCATATCCAAAGCTACAGTGGACCATACCACAGGAAACAGTGGGAACAATGATTTTCACCGTTGAAACCATCCTAGGTCCCACAGTGATGTTTATTCGTCATGCAACCTGTTCATAAGATCCCACAGAAATGGATGAATGGAAAACACAAATACCAGCTTGATCCAAAACTTCTATGGCCCCAAGAATTTTCCAACGGTAGACATTCAGTTCACACTGTTTCCTGTGGTGTGGTCCACTTTAGATTTGGATATGCGCTCAAGCACTAAAATTATCTCTTAAAATGGATGGACGGAGTGGATAAAATACATAAATCATGGTGGGCCCCACAGTTTATTTACGCTAAGCGTAGTGAGTTACTCGGTACGCAATCTGCTTCCGTTGGGTGGGGCCGTGGTACCCGCATGACAGCGAGTGATTGAAATGTTAGAAGGGAGATGACGAGGTAGTGCGGAAGGGCCGGAACGGGAGCGGATTAGGTGTTACCCGGGTAACACATTAGTGGGTGTTATCTTAACCGTGGGGCCCATCATGATGATTTTTTTGTATATCAATGCGGTCCATCCTTTTTTACAGACCACTTTAGAAGTGGGTCTCAAAAATTAACCAAATCCAAATCTCAGATGGACCACATTACAGAAGAAGTGGAGACCGTGACGCCTATTGTTGAAACCTTCCTGCGGCCCAACATATGATGTTTATTTTCCATCAAAACTGTTAATAAGGTCACACAGACCTGGATGAAGTTAAAATACAAAGATCAGATTGATACAAAACTTTTGTCGCCTACAATAAGTTTTCAATGATCAATCACCATTGTTTCCAATATTTTGGTCCATCTAACATTTGGATCTCCTTAATTCTTCGGAAAATCTACTAAAATTAGCTTAAAAAACAGATGGATGGTGTGGATATATAAAAACTTCATCAAGGTAGGCCCACACTGTAGGGTAACACTCACTGACATGTTACCCGGGTAGCATACCGAACGCTCCCAACCGGAAGAAGCACAGTAGAGTAGATGCGGGCACGGATTCATTCCTGTGGATCCGGGATCCACCGACCTCAGCGGACACTGACGCGGATGCTTTCCATTCCCTTAGTGGGGCGTGTCAGAGGGGGGCCAGGAGGCATTTAATGGACGTCGATTTCGAGGCAAGTGAATCCGGACTGTTGGGTGGGGCCACCTTGATATCCATGACTTGAATCAGGATCGTCTGCTTTTACCGAGCAGGAAAGCTATGCTTTCCGCTTCTGTGATTGGTCCAGCTTCACAGAGGCAGCTAGAGGTTCTCAGTGGACGATCCGGATTCCTTAGATAAATGCCGGCCATCGGTTCTGAAAATTCATTTCAGCGACGATTCTAAAAATGAAGCAGATTCAAATTTTAGGTAGATCGGACCTAACAAATATCAACTTGATCGATTACTTTCCTAGCCAAAAAAAAAAAATTAATGATCATTGTTTTCTATCAGGTAGTCCAAAAAATATACTTCATTTCTTAAATTGTTTTCTATAATGCGGTCCAAAGAATCTACTTCATTTTTTAATCATGTCCCTACAAGTATAAGGCACATGTATCTACAGGTATCTTACTAAGGGGAGGGGGTTAATAGCTTCCTGGTGGTTATTCCTTCTTAAGGTCTAAAATTAGGTGATAGATGTTGATTAGGAATCAACGGTAGATCTTGGTCACTCGGTATGGACATAGATGAACTGTGAAGATTATAGGACCTGAGATCACAAATAGATTAATTGTAAGGGGGTGTTGGTCGTCCCGGTAGAGGACCATCCGATGCTTAAGTCATTAATAGAGATAATTGACCATAAAAGCTTTAGGGTTTATTGTGTATGAATACATAGTGCTGAAGGTGATGCAGATATGTCATTTTATAAATGGTAATCCACAGCCGATGGCAGTGGATCTTCTAGATCCCATCTAGGATACGTTTCTATATTAAGTCTTGTCTAGGATACGTCTTCGGATTAATAGAGATTATTCTTATCACATCCAGATCCTGTGTATCCCTGCGATGTTCGCTATTTTCATATTGCGATACATAACGAACTCAGATTCGATGACGTCTAGTGTGGCCAGCACTCGGCATCATTGGTTGAATTAACAGCAGTACAGCAGGTGTTAATGCCTAAGTAGGGTTGAAAGTTAGGCAGGTTCAACCCGATCAACCCATGACCGACTCGACATTGGGTTGGACTTGGGCAGGAAGTATCGAACCTGATCTCAAGCTTGGGCTATGCAAACACCAACCCAATGAAGCTTGAGTCGGTCTTAGGTTGAGGTCGAGTTGCACGACCCAACCCAAACCCGATCTATACGCACGTTACTTATAATTTTATTATACTTTAGTTAAGTAAACTAATTAGTTTATATTACTTTAGTAAGTAAACTTATAATGTTTTAAATTTAATATGCTTGAGTGTTAAATGAGTAGTAATCATAATTTTTTAACTTATTTGTTTATAAAAAAAATAAAGTTCTTTACAATAAATAACTATATATATAATTCACAAAGTCATAAGTACAAAAAATAAGACTTGTATTAAAACATAATAAACTAATGTAATAACGAAAATATTAGCATGTAGTAACCTGACCAACCCGATCAACCTGACCGAGCCGGCTTAGGTTGGGCTTGGGTTGGGAATTCCCAACTCAAGGTTGGGTTAGGGTTGAGGTATAGGAACTTTAGGTTGGGTTAAGGTTGAGCACCAATCCGACCCAACCCGCCCGACTTTCAGTCCTATGTCTGAGGCTGAGGCCTCAGTTCTATGTCTATCACCTGAGCTCGAGCCTAAAGCCTCAAGTCTAATTCCGTTATTTGAGACTAAAGCTGAAGTAAACTCTGCGGGGTCCATCGTGATCCATTTAGCTTACTGAGTAAACTTTGCGGGGTCCACTGTGATCCATTTTTAACAGATAATTTTATGGCTTGAGACAAAAAAACGAAGCATATAAAAATCTTAAGTGTACCACACCACAGGAAATAATGTGAATTGAACCAGTACTATTGAAAAATTCTTGGGGGCTGTGGAAGTTTTGGATCAAGTTGATATTTGTCTTTTCCCTTCATCAATGTCTGTGTGATCTTGTGAACCGGTTGGATGACAAATAAACATCATTGCGGGCCCTAGAAAGGTTTCAACAGTGGAAATCATTATACCCACTATTTCCTATGATATGGTCCACCTGAGTTTTGGATATGCTTCAATTTTGGTTTCAACCCCTTAAATGATCTGGAAAAGTGGATGGACGGTGTGGATAAACTACATACATTTACGGTGGGCCTGATTGAGTTTACTTAGTAAGATAAGAGCGTACTTAGTAACTCACCCACTAATACGCTCCCCTACTGAAGCGCTGGGCTATATTTAATCCTCCTTCCCTATTAGGGACGCGCAACAACCTCACTACTCGACTGTCTTCTATAGCCCCAAAATGATCCATGGGTTTTATCCTTGCCGTCCATCCATTTTAGATCATCTGCTTAGCTCAAACAGGAAAACCTTGTTTGGGGCTGACCCTATTGGTCCACATCAGCACTAATGATGTCACTGTAGCAGTGCGGACGCCATCAGTGCTGACGTGGACCAATGGAGTCAGCGGAGCAGAGGATCCGGTTTCTATTTTAAGGTATGAGCTATTTTTTAGGCAGAGCCATATCTACTGTAATATTTATTTGTCATCTAACCCCTTGATTAAGGGGGTGTTTGGGGCATGGTATTAGATAGGTTTAGGTGGGATGGAATTGCATTTGGTTCTGTGCAAATTACATGTGATGTTTGGGGAGGATGGTAGGCTTGTGATCAGGTGGGATGGAATTGCACTCGATCTCATGTGGGATTACCTTGGGATATTAAAATCCCACACACGCGGGCCCTACATTGATGCATGTGTTTTATCCATGCCGTTCATCCATATCAACCCTTTATACATGACACTATGGTTATATACACGTTCAAGTGACGGACATTCATTGTGAATTTGATCAGTTGATTGCAATTCCATGGTCCGGGTTGTAAATGGTCGGGTTTGAGGCAGGGTTTAGCCAAAACCAGACCCGCCCATTTACTAAACAGGTTTGGGTCCAAATTTTAGACCTAGACCCTTTTACTAAATGGGCGGGTCCAAGTTGGGTTCGAGTCAACCCATCAGACCCATTTAATAATGGGTCTAGGTCTGGTAGAGGGAGATCCACCCAGACCCATTTATAAATGAGTCGTGTCTAAGGGGTCCGGGTCTAGATCAAGTATGCAAGCATTTTACAAGGCTTAAAATCAAGTCTGGGCTAGATGGGTCGCTTAAAACATAGTCCAAACCCGACCACTTACAAAATGGGTTCGGGTCGGGTCAGGCCTAATATAAAGGAAACCATACCTAAATCCATTTAGCAAGTGGGTCTATTCTTGAACCTAGACCCGAACCATTTAACAAATGGGTTGGGTCGGGCCTAATATAAAGGAAACTAGACCCAAACCTATTTAGCAACTGGGTCTGTTCTTGGACCCAAACCCGTACCATTTAACAAATGGGTCGGGTCTAAATGGGTTGGGTTTGGGTACCCCATCGGGTCCACTGATCCATTTACAGCCATAACCAAATGAGATTTTGCTTAATCCAATGGTTTTCCCATGATAAGTATTTGATCCCAAACATGGGATTGGATATGAAAATACCATGGGATTACCAAACATGTAATCATTGTGCAATAAATGATGTTAATCGCACCTAGAGGTGGGCAATGATTCAGGCTAGACCGAGTTAGCCCTAGTTTGGTTTAACTTGTTCTTGTGCTACCCTAAGTTTGTGGATGGAACATCTTATACAAGAATATCCACCCCAATTTTTACCACCCCAGTTTTTCAAACCAATCCAAGCTGAGCTTTTGAGCTGGCTTGGTTTGTGACCAGCTCTAATTCCATCCCTTCTAATACGCGCCAAACACACCCCAAGTCACATAGACACAAATATCAGCTTGATCAAAACTTTTGTGGCTACCAAGAGTTTTTAATGGTGGACGTTCATTCACCACCGTTTTCTTATGGTGTGGTCCACTTAATATTTGAATCTACCTCATTTTTGGGTTCATACCCTAAGATGATATGAAAAAAAGAGAAGAAAAAAAAGGATGGACGGGATGGATACTACACATACGACTTGGTGGGGCCCAAAGAGCTTTTTACAGCATCATCTGCAGCACCGAGCTCAGTACTGAATGGGTCACTGCCGAATCCGAGTCCGTATAATTGGGTGGGGCCATGGCCCCGCGTTGCAGCGAATGATTGAGGTGCGCCCTCTCTTGCCAGAGTGCCTGCAAAACGTATATATATTGAGCACGATTGGCCGAGACCCGGGAACCAGCAATGTGGGTGCGTACCTAACCGTAGGGGGCACCTCGGTAGATGAAATGTATTATCCAATCCGTCCATCAGTTTTCCAGATTATTTTATGACGAATGCAGTGGGCCTCACTAAAGGAAAAGGTGGGTAGGGAAATTACTACCGTTGAATCCTCCTTGGGGTCCACAGTGATGTTTATATGACATTCATACCGTTCATGACGTCACTAGTACTGAGATGAACTGAAAACACAAATATTAGCCTGATTCGAAACTCCTGTGGCCCCACAAATATTTCAACTGTGGATGGTCAATCCTCACGTTTTCAGCCCACTTGAGCCTTGGATGATGGATCCGGCTCAGTTTTATCCTCATGTCCTAAACCTAGCTCCCAAAATGGATGGACGGGGTAAGAAAACATCATTATAGCCCCACCTAGGTTCGCACATGAACTTCCGCTTTCGTAGGAAATCCGCGTCCTGTTATTTATTGCAAGGTCCCGAAACGAAGCAGATAAAAATTTCATGTGGACCTCGTTACAGGAAACCGTCGTTATCTACCATTAAAAGCATTTTATGGATCAAAACGTTTTTGGATCAAGTTAGCATTTTTTTTTTTTTTTGTTTCATTTCATCCAGGTCTGTGTGACCATATCAAAACCGGTTGGATGGTCAAAAAACATTACAGTGGCCTTTAATGGTGGGTGTTCAACGATCACGGTTTCCTGTGGTGTGGTCCACCTGAAATTTGTACCTGCTTCATTTTTGGATCATGCTCTATAATAATTTGGAAAAGCGGATAAACGGCTTGGATATGCATTTAATACATCAAGGTGGGCCCTACGGTCAGTGTCGCACCCAGATCGCTGGTTCCTCGGTTGCAGCTTGATATAATTGGGATGGGGCCGTGGGGGGGCATTGCAGCGAATGATCCAGATGTTAGAAGGGACATGACGGCGCGCGGCTTCGGTGGATCCCCATATCAGGTGGGATCCCTGAGTGTGGGGCCAATTGTGATGTATGTGCCTTATATCCACGCCGTCCATCCGTTTTGAAAACTCATTTCAGAGCATAATCCCAAAAATTAAGCAGATCCAAATATCAGGTGGGCCATAATACAGGAAACAGTGGTAATTGATCATTAAAAACTTTTCGTGGCCTCAAAAGTTTTGGATCAAGCTGATATTTGTGTGGCCTCTTCATCTAGGTCATTGTGATGTTATCAACAGGTTGGATGGCAAATAAACATTATTGTGGCCACCATGAAGTTTTCAACGGTGGGGATTCGATTACAACTGTTTCTGTGGCATGGTCCATCTGAGATTTGGATCTGCTTAATTTTTGAGATCATCGCCTAAAATGATCTTTCAAAACGGATGAATGACATAGATGTAAGGCACATACATCACAGTGGGCCCAATAGGGATCCACGACCTCGCCCGGCCGATTGCGTCCTATCCCCTCCCGTCCTTATCTGGCAACGGGTAGGAGCTCCTGAGTGGACACTGCAGCGTGTGGGTTTTATTTACACCATCCATCGGCATTTTATGCTGTAGAACAAAAATTTAGACAGATCCAAGGCTCAAGTGGACCACATCACACATCACAGTGTACCCAATAGGGATCCACCGACCTCGCCGGCGGATTGTGTCCTATACTCCCCCGTCTTTAGCTGGCAACGGGTAGGGGGCGAGGATTAGCTACTGACAGGTTGAGTAGCTATCTATGGGCGCGGGGCGCGGATTTACTGCGAAAGCCTTGCGCAGGAAGTTCCTGCGCTGGGAACCAAGGTGGGGCCCATAGTGATGTTTTTGATGAATCCACCCCGTCCATCTGTTTTGGGAGCTCATTTTAGGACACCAAAACGAAAATGAACCGGATCGAAAACTCAAGTTGGCCTCACTAAAGGAAAAGGTGGGTAGGTAAATTACTACCGTTGAAACCTTCCTGGGGTCCACAGTGATGTTTATATGAAATCCATACCGTTCATAACGTCACTACTATTGGGATGAACTGGAAACACAAATATTATCCTGATTCGAAACTCCTGTGGCTCCACAAATATTTCAACTGTGGACGTTTAATCCTCACGTTTTAGGCCCACTTGAGTCTTGGATCCAGTTCATTTTTGTTTGAATGTCCTAAAATGAGCTCCCAAAACGGATGGACGGGGTGGATTCATCAAAAACATCACTGTGGGCCCCACCTTGGTTCCCAGCGCAGGAACTTACTGTGCGAGGCTTTCGCAGGAAATCCGCGCCCACTAAAGCCTTGCGAGGAAGTTCCTGCACTGGAACCAAGGTGGGGCCCAAAGTGATTTTTTTTGATAAATCTACCCCGTCCATCCGTTTTGGGAGCTCATTTTAGGACATGAGAACAAAAATGAACCAGATCCAAGACTCAAGTGAGCCAAAAACGTGAGGACTGAACATCCACAGTTGAAATATTTGTGGAGCCACAGGAGTTTCGAATCAGGATAATATTTGTGTTTCCAGTTCATCCCAGTAGTAGTGATTTTATGAACTGTATGGATGTCATATAAACATCAATGTGGACCCCAGGGATGTTTCAACGGTATTAATTTACCTAACGACCTTTTCCTTTAGTGAGGCCCACTTGAGTCTTGGATCCGGTTCATTTTTGTTTTAATGTCCTAAAATGAGCTCCCAAAACGGATGGACGGGGTGGATTTATCAAAAAAAATCACTGTGGGCCCCACCTTGGTTCCCAGGAACTTCCTGCGCAAGGCTTTAGCAGGAAATCCCGCCCGCTATCTAGAAGTGACGTCACCAACTTCTGCGGACCCTACTGTGATGTATGTGTTGTATCCACATCATCTATTCACTTGGAGAGATGATTTTAGGGCATGAGCTAAATAATGAGATAGATCCAAAGCTCAAGTGGACCCCACCAAAGAAAACAGTAGGGACAGGATGCGATCGTTGAAACCTTACTAGGCCCACCATGATGTTTATTTGAGATCCAATCTGTTCATAAGTTCACATAGACATGGAAGAAGGGAAAACACAAATATCAGATTTAATAGAAAACTTATGCAGCCCCAAGAAGTTTTTAATGGTAGGAGATTAATCTCCACTGTTTTCTTTGGTGGGGTCCACTTGAGCTTTGGATTTGTCTCATTCTTTAGTTCATGCCATAAAACGATCTCTCCAAATGGATGAACAGTGTGGATACAACACATACATCATGGAGGGGGCCCATAGAAGTTGGTGAGGTCACTTATAGCTACTCAACCTATCAGTAGCTAATCCGCCGGGTAGGAGCTCAGAGTGGCCACTGTGGGTATTGGTTTTATCCACACCATCCATCCATTTTCCGCTGGCATTTTATGCTATACAACAAAAATTTAGAGAGATCCAAGGCTCAACTGGACCACATCACATGAAGCAGCGGTGATAATAATGCTCACCGTTGAAATTTTCATAAGGTCCAACGGGATGTTTACTTTCCATCCAACCTATTCGCAAAGTTACATAGACTTGGATAGGGAAAACACATATATCAGTTCTTTGGGACAGTTCTGTGGCCTCTAAGAAGTTTTCCACAGTGCAAGTTTAATCTCCATTGTGTGGTCCACCAGCGTCTTCCTCTATCTCATCTCTGGGCCTATGTCTGGAAATGATATGAAAAAATTGGCGAATGATGTAGATAAAACCCATACATCACGGTGGCCACTCGGAGCACTTGTCCAGTTGTCCGTTCCTAGTGGAGACAGGCGGGGCTAGGACGCAATCCGCGTTCACTGTCGAAGGGCCGGAAGCGAATTAGGTACTTACCCCGCCTCTTTTTATCTCGGGACAGGCCGGAGCTATGAGGAGCTCCATGATGTATGGCTTTCATCCACACCTTCCATCCACTTTTCCATATCATTTTAGCTCATTATCCCAAAAATAAGGCAGATTCAATACCCAAATGGACCACACCACATGAAGCAGCAGTGCTGATGACTCCATCGTTGAAACCTTCCTAGGGCCACTACGTTGTTTATTTTCCATCGAACCTGTTCATCACCATACTTGGCAGGTAGATGTATCCATCGGGCCGATGATGAAAGTCTCCTTTTAGATGGATAGTATAATCGGATACTTGCGTGCCTGGAATCGCTATCCATCGAACCGATTGACTTTCTTTATCATTTTGTTGTGAGTTGGCTCTCTACGTAACTCTTTAATTAGACATAACTGCCAAAGCAAAGTTTCTATAGGTCACCATCTAGGGTCTATTTATTTTAGAGAATTTTCTCTGTCCACCTACCAAGAGACGGACGGTTTTGTATGGATCCATCGTGAAGTATATGCTTCATCCACGCCATCCATCTATTTTGAATGATCATTTTAATGTATGAGCCCAAAGGGTATGCAGATCGAAGGCTCAGTTGGACCACACCATAGGAAGCAGTGGGGATTAAACTCCTGCCATTGAAAACTGCCTAGGGCCCACCATTATGTTTATTTGCCATTCAAACTGTTCATAAGGTCACATAGACATGAATGAAGGGAAAACATAAATGTCACCTTGATCCAAAAAATTCATGCCCCCAAGAAGTTTTCACCAGTAGGCTTTCAATCCCCACGGTTTCCTGTGGTGTGGTCAATTTGAGCCTTTAATCTACTTTGTTGTTGTGCTTATACCGTAAAATGATCTGTCAAAATGAATGGACGACATGGATAAAACATAGACATTGAGGTAGGGACCATAGAGCCCTGACTGGGGAGGGTAATACCCAATCCGTGTCACTGCGAAATTTCTGTGTCTTCAACCCAATTTTTTTGTCCTCACATGGGCCAAGTGAGTCCAAGAATAAAAGACAATCCAGTTCACTTCTGGGTTATCCAAAATTACACCCAAGGCCAAAAATTTATGATGAACTAGCCCACCAATTAAGAGAGAAAGCGCCTGCCCTTAATTTTTAGAAGGCCCACCATGATGATTATATAAAATCCAATTCAACCATTAGATGCCACACGAAGTTTTAAGCCTGGGTTTTAAAAATCAGACACATTCATAATTGAGGTGGGCCACATCAAGGAAAACAGTTTGTAGGGTCCACCTTACCTTTACACTGTTTCCTACATCATGGTCGAGCCAAGTCCAACTGCTTCGCTGTTGCCACCGATGCGGATCGCGTGTACACAGGCACGAGAAGTTATGGTAGTAGGAAGCTATGTGAGGCCCACAGATATACCCGTGCCAAATCCACTTTGTACATCACTTTTCATGACTACATTAGTAAAGAAATCTAAAAATCAGTCAGATCTGGGCCACACCAAGCAAAGCAGTGAGAACGAAGCGTTCACCGTTGAAACTTTAGTGGAGCTGAACATACGTTTATATACCATCCAAACCGTTCACAGGATTATTACCACTCATATAAACTGTAGGAAGAAATATCATCCTGCCCCAATTTTCCATTGATGGGTGTTCAATCCCTGCCGTTTCATGTAGTGTGGCACGCATGAGTTTTTGGATCAGTCTGATTTTCAGACTCCTGTCCTATTATGGTCTTGAAAAAACCGATGGACAGAGTGGATTTTTCACGGGTTCACTGTGGGCAACCCAACTTCCCATCGGAGGAAAGGACAGGCAATCCGCGTCCGCTGAGACGGGACGGATTGAGTGTCAGCCGGGTAACACTTAACTCAGGAAATGGGGCCATCTTGATGTATGTGTTGCCCATATACGTCAGTTTTTGCAGCTAATTTTAATCATGGTACCAAAAATTAAGTAGATCCAAATCTCAAGTGGACCACACTCCCGAAGTAGTAGTGATTGAACGCTCACCATTAAAAACTTCCTAGGGGCCACTCCAATTTTTAATTGGCATCCAACCTATTGATAAGGTCACATATACCTGGATGAATGTTAAACATCGAATGTTATCTTGATCCAAAACTTCTGTGGCCCCCCAGAAGTTTTTAATGGTGGGGCATTCAATCCCTGTTGTGTGGTCTATTCCACTTCAATTTTTGGACCATACGATAAAATGAGCTGGAAAGGCTGATCTGGTAAAACATAATTGCTACAGAGACGTGCACGGCATGCGAAGCAAACCCAGTTTATAAGAATAAACTAAAAAAAAGTATGAAAGATCTAGTCCCTCTGTGGAATTTGGGTCATAGTAATGTGTGCCTAAAATTCATTCCCACTATTAGATGTGTCATCTAACGTTACACTTAGGGCCAAAAATTGAGACGGACCTGTGATTAAGGTGGGCCATACCAAAGGAAACAACTGGGAGAGACACCAACCCTTGATTTTACAAGGCCCACCGTGGTGGTTATGTGAAATCCACTCCAACCATTAGATACCAAACATGAGTTTATGTACGGGTTCCCAAAATCAGGCCCGGATGAGGTAGGCCACACTGAGGAAAACAATTTGGAGGGTTTCACCTTGCCTTTACAAACTTTCCAATAATGTGGTCCACCTAAATCACAAATGGGGTTTATTTTTTTTTACTCCCGGGCCTAACATAGGGTAAGCACCCATTTCTTGGAGTGAATTTCACACAAACATGGGCCTACCTATATTGCTTACCCACGCCAAGGGGATGTTGCATAGGCCAATTCTCCTTCTTAGTTTCAAATGTCACCCTAGTTTTTTTTTTACTTAAAAGACAAGAATACTTTATTAATCTCAAGGCAAAAGCCTAAGAATATAAGATCAAGAGGCATAGAAACTCATACCCCATGGTTAGAGAAGAAAAAAAAATGAGGAAAAAACTCACACCTTGGGCTAAGGGAAAAAGATTCACCTCTAGATCAAATATCAAGGAAGACCTCAAGATAGGAGGCATAGGCAGAAGGAAGAGACAAGAGGAGCTCCCAAGGCTAAGCAAAAGCGCTAGATGGGAAACATCAGATGAGTTCCACATAGGAGACCACGATATGTCCAACCAGGCAGAATGCTAGCCATCCTAACTATAAGAGATCGGCGTCGTCTTGGGATGATGGACGTCGGTCAAAGTGGCTCAATTAATAAACCCCTGAGTGTGCATATGAGCACATGAACCATGAAGACGTATCCAGATGTTATCGATTCTTTAATGATCTCAACTTTGAGGGAGAAGCTTCCAACTATATAGCAAAAGAACCTAGCAAGACCAAAATAAGCAAGACGCGGGAATTTCTCTGTAGGCTCTCAAAATGTGCCCCACATAACTCTCGAGGAAGATGAGAAGCAGAGAAAAAAAACCATGATAGGGCTTATATCAACATAAGGATCAAATCGCTCCTAGGATGCAACATTCTTTCAATTCTTATAGTAGAAGGCATACAAATTGGATAATAAGTGATATGGAGGTCCCGATTTGCTAAAATAGGCCCTAAAGCTTGGGCTGCAATGGAAGGCCCAAGTACAAATATAGTTCTGGTCCTAACATCTACCAAGATCAATATGAGGATGCACTCATTTGGAAGGTCTTTACTATTGAAAGTATGGCTATTTCTTGACTGGCCCAAAAAAAAAAAAAAAAAAAAAGTTTGGCTATTTCTTTCCTTCCAAATATGCCAAATCAAAGAGGGGAAACAAAACCTAGTGATCAAAGTGTCAAGTTAATCTTTAGAGTTTTCCACCAAAGATTCAACAAATTGGAAAAAGGAACGACCCTAAGTGAGGGGGTAGCTTATTTTATGTAAACTTGCTACCTAAATCCAAAAGCTTAAATGACACTAAAAAAAATAAGTAATCTATCATCTGTCTAGTGTAAAGGCAAGAGGCATAGGCGCATCCATGATAATTCCAAATTTGAGCACCATGTCCTTAGTTTTTAAGCTACCAAGAAAAGCCATCCAAGCTATGAAAAATCAGGTTTGGGACCTTTCCTTTTAACCAAATAAAGTCAGCCCAGGCACAAAGGAGGATCTCATCCTAATGGCTTTCACAACAGTTTTTAAAAAAAGATATCCTTTGGGACTAAGGGTCCAAATAACCTCATCCTCAAGAGGCGTGAGTATGATATCTTTAATTCACTGAAAATTTCACAAGTTTAGCTAAAGTAGGAGAAGGGATGGAACATTCATTATTGGAAATTAAAGTGTTGACCCTTATGTCTGGACCCATCTCAGGTCATAGATGGGTTTTTTACCGAAATGGTTATGCAAACTAGAGTCACCAAGCCATAAATTGTTGGGATTCTGACCTCCTCAAAAAACCCGGATCAACCCTAAGTGTTAGAAATTCAGATATAATATTACTGCCAATTCGTACTCTTTGCGGAAGCATGTACAACAAGATGGAACAATGACAATAAAGTAGAATAACCAAACAATCAAGCAAACAACCACAGAACACAAGCTATTTTACGTGGAAAATCCTTTCGAGAAAAAAATCATCGCATAAAGCAACAAAGATCCACTGTAATCAAAACCTTAAAGTTTTACAAACTTAACTTCTTCGATTACAGATGTACCCAATCTTTCCTTGTGATGCACAACCTTGGAAAACTCTTTCCAAGCCTTTACAAACGTTGGAAACCCTCTCACCTCGCAAGCCATTACCCTTAGAGAGAAAATGTTCGTAATCATTAAGCCCTAATTCAGAATTAGGCTTAAATACCCTTATTTGCGCAAATTCGCGCAAAATTGACGATCGACCAAGAATCATCATAGTGACTCACGATTGGCCCCAAAATTCCACGGTCAACCATTGTTAACGTGAGAAAATCTCAAGTCTCATTGAAGCACTAGATTCACCAAAGGTAACGTGCTAATGCCAAAACGGGTGCGCCACTTGGAAAATTTGATAAAAAATGAAAAAGGTTAAGTATGGTTGATGCGCTCGATGCGCTAATGTCAGGAGTTGATGCACCCATAGGCGTGATCATTACCTCCAATGCGCCTAGAGCTGTCGTGCCTAATGCACCGGCCTTAATTTTGACATGCCGGAGGGTTTTGTCATGATTCATCATGTTTTAATGCAATGCAGCGTACAGTTCAGGTTTTTCGGCTGTAAATAGCCCGACTCATTATTCACTAAAGAGACCATGAAGACACAGGAGAGAAGAAAGAGCATAAAGTCTTTTAGGTAATATACACTTTGTCCTACCAGAAATCGACGTGTCGGAACGACCCTGAGCCATGGAAGAATGAAAGAGAATAAGAAAAAGAGAAAGGAGAATCACCCAAGGAACTCAGTGCGTCAGGTCGTTCCCTGGCGCATCTAGCGCGTCAACTGGTGCGACAATATACGCGCCGGCACGTCAGGTGCGTCAAAAGCGCTACCTGGGGTGCTAGCTTCTTGCTAATGCGCTGGCCCTATTTTGACCCAATTTTAACATGGACCCCACTCACTCTGTGTAGAGCCGTCGGACTAAATGGGTCGTCGTTGAATCGATGACATTTGAAACGCTGGAAATGTATGGTTATCCCAGGCCCATATGACGGGAGCGGATTAGTTGTTACTCGGGTAACAGCTTAGTGGGTGTTACCCTAACATGTGGGGCCGGATGTTGATGTATTTTTTGTATATCCACTCCGTCCATCTATTTTCCTATTTCATTTTAGGATGTGATCCCAAACCTTAAGAAGATCTAAATCTCAGGTGAACCATACCACTAGAAAGAGTGATGTGTGATCATTAACAACTTTTTGTGGGCCACAAAACTGCTCGATCAATCTAATTATTGTATTTCCCCTTCATCCAGATCTTCTTGACTTATAAAGAGGTTGATGGAAACTAAACATTATGTAAACCTTACTATGGGCCCTTTGGAATTTTTAATGGTGCGGCACAGATTTTCCTATAATATTTTAATTTGTCCAATATACATTATTTGATTAAAAGATTTCCTAATACTCCCCCTTAAATAGTCGTGTGAAGATCTGTAACGCCCAACTTATGTTACACCTCGAATCCGTAACTTAAAAAAAAAAATTCCTAGCTATTGAATGTAGCATTTGACATTTTTTTACAATACCATGTATAATATGGCAGAAACCCAAAACATGTAACACATATAATAACGTTCAGTATAATAGTGTCTCTATCCTAAATATTACATCCCATAAATTTTCAAAATATATAAGCTCTATAGGAATGTAACTTTAAAAAGTTGTCACATCTACTCGTCTTCATTGTTGGCTTTCGCCTATAATATTAGATGAAACAATAGGCTGCGTTTTCATAAAAACTCAATGAGTGCTTCTATCATAAGGCATAATGTTGCTGGTCAAAGTATTCACATGTAATCATAATTAACATAATCAAATGACAGTATAACTTAATAGAGTAAAGCGCAAGTAAGTATATGCTAGTGAAATGAAAGTAAATGGATGCATGATGCAAGTGGATGTAGAAATGCTTTGCAGTGCACTGCCTTTCAAAATGCTCCAGTGCTCCAAATAATATCATCATGGACATGCCTCGCATTCCTCCTGATAGGATCAGGGGATGGGCACAATTCATCGTTCCCCTACGATAGGTTCACCACACTCTCTCCCCCGCTCTTATTGAGTCATGAGGCTTCCCAATGGCCAATTGGGGATAACTGTTGGGTACAATACCCTAGGGACCCATTGCCTCCCTAAGCAGGATAGTGGGGTTTCTTCACACAGAAGAAGGTTACTCATATATCCCCCGAGGCGTCTATACGGTTCATAGTCTAGATCGAACCATTCCACAAGCTTGGCTAAACTAGCACGAAGGCTACCACCAAGTAATCACTCTACTCTTGGGCTACGTCACCACATCGGGGGAAAATGATGGGCCGGCCGTCATCATCCAATATGGTTGTGGGTCCCGCACAGGGGGTCACCCAGGCTTTTAGGATCAAGTCCAGGGCAACGCACCCCCTCGGGTCCATCGCCTCATCACATAGATGGGCCGCCCAGTACCATATCACATAGCATACAACACTATTCGGACAACACGAGGACTGCACTATCCATTTGATCCCGGGGGATGCTATAATTTTTTGTTCTTTCTCTTCCCAGCCAAGCATGTGCGAAAAAGCAATGAGCATGTACCGTGGATCTGTTGATTGTGGACCCATGGGGCCCACTTGTGGATAACCACTTATGGGTGGGGCCCATAAGGATGTTCCCGCATCCTCCTTCTCCCGAGAGTTTGAATTTCTAATTAGAAATTTAAACCTCGGAAGAAGATGAGATGGGATAAGATAAGGTTAAACCAACATTATCTCATCTCATCCCTTATCTCTTTTTCCCTCTATTTATAAGAGGACTCCTTCCGTTATCAAATACACAAGGAAGAGGAAACGTATAAGTGATATACGGAGAGAAAAGAGAGGAATAGGCATATAGAGTTTATCTGGTCCATCCATCAGATCTGAACCATAGATCTGATCCGGGGACCATCTTCACCGTAGGATCAGAGGGGTGATCAGACCCACTTGCTCCTGTAGCAAATAGGTGGATCGCTGGATCCACCACAAATCCTCGGCTTTGCGAAGGTTCTCATCGTGTAGACCGTCAGATCCTGATCATCTATGCTACACATATACATATCTGATCATCGCTGAGTCAATTAGTATAAGCATACACTATGCACCTTAGCATACTTGATTATAGAAGCAGACCTACTTTGCCCCTTTAAAATTCCATTTTTGTAGCTAGCATCAGGGCCCTATTCCATAAGCAAGTGGGCTTTCCAAAGGCCCAACTACTAATATGTAAGGGCTTTCCAAGGGCTCAAGTACTCATCTCAACATGAGTTAACAAACATAATTTCTACTCAGCACAATACAATACCAAAGGGGCCAAGTGGATCAAACATCACAATTGTCAGCATTATCATCACAACCACATAAACATAAAATAGTTATTCATTCACATCCTTACATCATATTCATCCATCACAAAGGGCCTCCAATATACTTCACAAGGGGGCTGACCAAGTGGCCCAAAGCCTGATATTTCCCACACCATGTCATACAATTCAGCATCTTAAGTGTCCCACATAGCAGCCCATATACCCCAAATTTGATCGGACCTTAAGAAGTTTTCAACGTCAAGCATTCAATCTACATTGTTTTTTGTGGTGAGGCCTTCCTGACGGACACTTCAGGTGTCCCACCTATAGGGATAGTGTGGATGACATAAATACGTGATGGTGAGATCCATATCTGGTCCATCTAGCTGGCCTAGCTGTTGGACAGCTAACGAGCCCACCAAATGGACAATTTGGATATAACATACATCACAGGGTCCAAAATTTCTGGATCAAGCTAATTTTTATGTTTTTCATTCATCCAATTATGTGTGACCTTATTAGTAGGTTAGATGGCAAATAAATATTACAGCTGGCTTAGGAAGTTTTTAATGGTGGCAATTCAATTTCCACTATTTCCATGGCGTGGCTCACCTAAGTTTAGAATCTTCTTAATTTCTGGAACCAGGCCCTAATCTGACTATGTAAGGACTGATGGATGGCATAGATGTAAATAAAAAAAACATCTTAATGAGTCCCACAGAGTGGCGGCCCCGACGATTCTAATGGTGGAAGTTCAGCACCACTGTCACCTGTGGCACCGTCCACTTGAGTCTGGACCTGCCTTTCCATTTCTTTTCTTTTTTTTTGGTCATGCCACAAAAGGAGCTATAAAAGTGGATAGACATGGGGATACACACACACACACATATTGTGGGCTCAAAGCCCTCTTCCTTTTGCCATCCATCTGACGGTTTGAGTGTCCAGGTGGTCTGGACACTAAAACCTATATATATATATGTGTGTGTGTGTGTGTGTGTACGCGCACGCACGTGCACACATCAAGAAGTCAATAGGGTGGTCCCATAGTCAGGGGCCCAAACTGTTTTAACGTGGGTGTTCAATTAACCTTGTTTTCTGTGATATGGTCCATCTGAAATTTGGATCTGATTCATTTTTGTGTTCATACCTGGGGTGGGCCCCACAAGTGTGGGCATGGTGGACCACCCCATGCATCATGATGGGTCATAGAAAGGTTTCAACGGTGTATACTTCCACTCATTGTTTCCTGCTATGTGATTCACTTGACCATTGAATCTGCCACATTTTTGGACATCTGGCCCACCTGATTTGGGGCTTCAAAAGTGGGCCCCACTTCTACCATATGATGGTCTACTAAGGCCCCAAAAATTAGGCAAGTTGGAAGCTCATACACATCACTATGTTAGGTACAACCAAGCTATCTAGATTCTAGGCAGATGGGTAGGTATGAATTTGGACCCCATCATAAGTATTTGTGGGTCCCATTTCCTGACTTAAATGGACCCCTTAAAGGGCCATAATCCTAGAGCTCAAAATCCCCAAAATTGGGCCACACAATAGATGAATGGAAGGGATTATACATGACATACATTGAGTTGGGCCTCATCATGGACTTTTCCTTGGTGAGATTTCAATTCCCATTGTTTCCCTCGGGGTGGCCCACTTGGATGTGGTTTGGGACCACCCTATGGTCACACAACTCCCATGATTTGGGCCAACTTCATTGCATGAAAATAAAAGAAGAAGGAACGAAAGAACCCACCTAGATGAGGATGATAGATGGTTTGGATCTTCAAGGCACACCCTCTCTCTCTCTCTCTCTCTCTCTCTCTCTCTCTGTGCTGAGAAATGGCCGGAATTACTAACCAAGGGCAAGGGGTTGGGATCCCCTTTTGAGCAAGGCTAACCCATGGAGCTTAGGGTTAGTTGAGTGGTCTATGTGGCATTCATGCATTGGTGCCAAGGAGGTGAGTGGATCATGTTGTCATGCATGGCTCCATCTCTTGTATGGCTAGGGGTGAGATGTCAACATGAGAGTTTGCATGGGTGAGGTGTCCATGTAAGAGAGTGCATGTTATCATCATGCGAGGGAGTGCATGGTGTGAGTAGGCCATGACATCATGGTCAATGTGAGTGGAGTATGAGATTATAAAGCACTAAAACAAGCCATGGAAAGTACTGAAAAAATTTCTCCAAAGGTGCCATGTGGCGGTCTACACGGGGTGTTTGCACACCGCACACTCGAAATTTGCTCAGGGCATATCTTCCTAACTGCGCGCCGCACTGACAAACGGAGAGTACCTCTGCTACCTGCAGTGACGAGCCGATCGATATGATGGTGGTCTCAGGGTCTTGAGACTTAGGTCATATAGACGCGTAATGTGCACGGTCAGTGCGAGCCTCGCCAATCGCGCTAGACAATACACAATCGTGCGCCGAACGAATTGTGAGATATCACCACACTACAATAGGAAAGAGAATCACCTACAGTGCCATGACTGGATTATATGTTCAATGTGTGTGTGGGCACTCGACTGGTCACCGAAAAATAGAGATTTTACGATTGTACAACCGATCACTTACGGAAATCAAGATATCAGGGTCGTATGGCCAATCATCACAAAACTTGGGGTATTACAACTTGCCAAGTATAAATGGAACTATTCCTAACCAAGGGTCTTTGTGGAGATGTATGCATGTTGTTATGAGTGCATACAAGAGGTGTTGAGAATGTCAAAGGATAACTTTTCCTGAATGAGGTGACAGTCAAGTTTGATATATTTGGTATGTTCATAAAACACAGGGGTGTAGTAATGTAAAGGGAAGCTTGATTGTCATAATAAAATTGTATCGGTTGAGAGTGTGAGGCCTCTAGATCACAAAAAAGGGCTTTGAGCCAAATAAGTTCACAAGTAGCATAGGTCATGTTATAGTATTCAGCCTCTGCAGATGATCATGAAAGTAGTATATTTTATTATCAAGATACCTTACTGTGGCCAAACATAATAAAATAACCAGTAGGTTGATCGCCCCATTTTATGACAACTAGCCCAATCAGAGTTTAAGTATGCTGAGAGTTGAAGAGAACTTGTAGAAGACAAAAGGATAACCTTGCTAGGAGAAGACAAGAGGTAATGCAATACTCAAATAGCAGTACGTAATGAGGTTGACAAGGCTGGTGCATGAACTGGTTAAGAATATTAACTGAATAAATAATGCCAGGTGTGGTTAAATATATGAGACATCCAACAAGTCGTCGATAGACAATCAAACTTGAAAAAAGATTTCTTTAGTCATTGGTCAAACGTAAACTTTGTTTTATAGAAAAAGCCACAGGCTAGTTAAAAAATGTTCATTGTCTTTGTGAATGTCGAGAGCCTATTTGTATTGACTTTAAAAAGATTCTAATATGGGAAGGGCACTTTCATGCCTATAAAATATTTTAAAGGGCCAAGGTCGTCGATGCTAAACTTAGAATGAAGAAAAAAAATTCAAGATAGTAATAATAGATGGACCATTCCCCATTAAAATGATATCATCTGTTGGAGGAGCCTTCAAACTGTGCAAGGCTTGGGTGCTCAGATTGGTTGGGCGACCGGTCTGCCCTTTGGCCGAGATGCATAGCAAGGTTGGTGTGCAAATTCCAGGCATCCCAGACCGGTTGGGCGACCGGTCTGCATGGGGGCTCCGACCGGTTGGTGGTGAGGTAGCGTGAACAATTTGTGTTCGTTTTTTCTCTAGACTATTTTACGCCATGTGCGACCGGTCTACCAACCGGTCGTGCGCAATGGCGGTGTTGTGCATGGTTACGCAATTTTGCGTAACATGCTTCTAATTTTGGGTTGCTTCATATATATATGGCATGAATTCAGGATTATGAATAATCCTAAGGTGTCCAAGGTTTCTTAAGTGGGTTAGGAAGATGGGAGAGTGTTTTGAGAAAGAGAGAGAGCATGGGTTTTCTCTTCTTTTTTTTTTTTTTTTTGCTTGTGGGCTATCAATCTTTGTAATCTTTTGAAATCATAGTGGATCGCTTTGTGCCGTGGTTTTTTACCCGTTGAGGGGGTTTAATTTCCACGTAAAATTGGATTGTCTCTTGTGGTTAAATGCTTATGTAGTGTGATTGCATTGTGTTTCTCGCTTGATCGCATATTCTATTGTGTGTTGTTTAGCTTTCACTTCCGCTGTCAGCGTCCTTATTCCCAACAAGTGGTATTAGAGCTAAAGTTGGGGTTTAGTAGAATTCAAATCTGAGATGAGAAGATGGGATCAAGTACAAGGTTCGATGTAAAGAAGTTCTCCGGCAAAAATAACTTTGAACTATGGAAGGTGAAGGTTGAATCCCTCCTAGTTCAACGAGGACTTGATGAATCTCTTGGAAAGCGACCTAAGGCTATGGAAGATGATGAGTGGACGAAGCTCGACAAGAAAGCTAGAACCTCCATCCTGTTATGCCTTATGGATGATGTCCTCTATCACGTCACGAAGGAGAAGACAACGACTGATACAATGGCTAAGTTAGAGAATGTTTATGCCAAGAAATCTTTATAGAACCGGATGTATCTATTGATGCAGTTGTTCACCTTGAGGATTGAGGAGAGGGCGGATGTAGAGGACCACTGAAGCACGTTCAATCAGCTAGTTTGCAAGTTGGTGGAGATAGATGAGCCGATGAAGGATGAATATCAAGCATGCATCCTGCTAAATTTTCTTTTAGATTCGTATGAGTTATTCAGGGACTCTATGCGTGCAGTGAGGGAGACCATCAACTTTGAGACCATTATCTCAGCCCTTAAGTCAAAGGCAATGAGAAAGAAAAGCGGTGACATAGGTTCTCATTCTTCCTTAGAGGCACTGATTATGAGGGAAAGAAATTCTGAGCATGGTGGGGGATATTCTAAATCAGGATTTAAAACCAAGGGCAAAGGGAAAGCCAAGGTGCGATGCTGAAGTTGTGGTCAGGAAGGCCACATGAGAGAGAATTGTTAGAATCCCAAATTAAAGCAAGAGAAGTATGAAAATTCTTCTGAAGATAGAGCAAATACCATAGAGGACGGTGTTGATCTTTTTAAAGTTTTGATTGTATCCGACAAGGGATCTCAAGGTAAAGAGTGGATCCTGGATTCAGGGGCTTCATGTCATGTTTGTCCTGATCAGAATTCATTCACGACATATAGCGAGTATGGTGGTAAATCGATGTTTGTAGGCAATGGCTATGGTGATAAGGTATTGGGTATTGGTACGGTGCGCATCGGGATGTTCAATATGATCGAACGACTCATGGAAGATGTGAGGCATGTCCTCAAGATGAAGATGAATGTGATCTCTCTTGGTGCAGTCGAGGCGAAAGGGTGTGTGTTCATCAGCCGCGATTGTTGTTGTAAAGTGATGAAGGGGGCACTCATGTGGATGAAGGCAGGAGGTGTGACTATATTTATAATTTGACTGGGAACACAATTCACAGTGGAGCTGCGAGATCGGGAGTGGGATCCACGGTTGCTCATATGTGGCAAGTGCTCAAGGGCCATATGAGAAGAACAGAAAAGGGGCGTGAAAGTGCAAGGTTAGGGTTGATGGAGGCACGAGAAGCGGTGGAGCTATGATAAAATTAAGATGACGAAGATAACAAGGATGGTTTGATTTGACGTTTGAAGCCTCGGTGGAGATTGTTGGAGGAGCCTTCAAACTATGCAAGGCTTGGGTGCTCAAACTGGTTGGGCAACCGGTCTGCCCTTTGGCCCAGATGCACAGAAAGGTTGCTATACAAATTTCAGGCATCCTAGACCAGTCGGGCGACCGGTCTGGAGGGGGCTCTGACCGGTCGGTGGTGAGGCAGCGTGAAGAATTTATGTTCGTTTTTCCTCTGGACTGTTTTGCGCCATGTGCGACTGGTCTGCCAATCGATTGTCCGAAATGGCGGTGTTGTGCATGGTTACACAGTTTTGCGTAACATGCTTCTAATTTCAGGTTGCTTGCTATATATATGGCATGAATCTGGGATTAGGGATAATCCTAAGGTGTTCAAGGTTTCCTAAGTGGGTTAGGAAGAGGGGGGAGTGTTTTGAGAGAGAGAGAGAGAGAGAGAGAGCTTGGGTTTTCTCTATTTTTTATTGCTTGTGGGCTATCAATCTCTGTAATCTTCTGGAATCATAATGGATCGCTTTGTGCCGTGGTTTTTTACCCATCGAGGGGTTTTTCCACGTAAAATTGAATTGTCTCTTATGGTTGAATGCTTATGTGTTGTGATTGCATTGTGTTTCTCATTTGATCGCATATTCTGCTGTATGTTGTTTGACTTTCGCTTCCGCTATAGACGTCCTTATTCCTAACATCATCAACATATGCAAGAATTGCAGTGAATATAGTATCATCGATGTAAGTGAACAGAGAATAATTTGCCAATAATTAATGATATCTAGCTTCTCTTAGTCTAGAGGAGAACCTTTTGATCCAGTTTCTTGAAGCTTGTTTGAAGCCATAGAAGAACTCGTCAAGGCGACAAATACGATGCTCTCCTTATTTGGCAAATTCACGAGGAATCAACATGTACACCTCTTCATACAAATCTCCATGGAGAAAGGCATCATGGACGTCTAATTGATGGATGGTTCATTAACAAATAGTAGTTATTGCCCAAAGACAATAAACAGTAACAAACCTTGCAACATGTGTAAATGTCTTATGGTAATTTTATCCCCTCAGTTTAATTATAACCATTTACCACTAGACTGGTGTAAACGTGCTTTTAAGCGCTCCATAGTACCATGTGAGCAGTGTTTGACTTTAAATAACAACTTACAACCAATTGATTTTTTACCTTATGGAAAAAAAAAAGTAACAATGTCCAAGTGTTGTTATGCTCTAAGGCATTGATCTTCTATTGCCTTTGCTTCATGCTAATGTGAAATTATAGTAGCTTGGGAGAAGGACAATGGCTCAACATGAAAAGATAAGGCAGAAAGTAAGGTAAGATGGTTAACAGAGAAATGAAATATAATTCGATAAGAGATAAAGAATACAAGCAGAGGGTTGTGCAAATGAGTTTGCAGAGGGTTGTGTAGATGAGTTGGTATAAGATGGAATTGCAGAGGGTTGTGTAGATGAGTGGTGGGAAGAGTGGGACAATCATAGTCATGCAGATGAGAAGGCCTTTTGATGGTATGATTGAAACAACAGATACCAGTTGAAGAAGCATGAGCATCTGGGGATGGGTGTGTAGGAGGATCGACAGTTTGTTGATCAGGAAATAGTTTGGAGGGTCAGGGTTGCCCCATACACCATTTCCAATCGTCTGATCCTCTTTAATCACGAATGGGGTTGATATTTGGGCCCTAAGTCTAATGTGGGATGACGCACCTGGTTGTCATGGCGGATTTCACTCAAATATTACAATGAGGCATGCCTAAGCAACAAGCCCCCCTTTACTAGCATGGCCCACCCTAAACTCCAATGATAATAAATTAAATTAATAGGGCAACTTATTGAAAACCCTTTAAAAAAGTACTAGAATGTAAAATTCCATATCAGGAAGGTAGGTTTCTTTTTTTGGTAAAATTTCCTTCATTTATCACTTACCACTATGTCCGAGCAACAACAATTAGATTACTTCTAAAATGGACGAATAAGATTGGAGCCTGAATATGGTTGTTATAACCCTCCAACAGTACATGCGGCAAGGTAATGTATGATGACTCACATGCCATACGATCATCAACTGCCTATTGGTTCAATCAAAGCCCCTCCAAAGGACCGAAGGTCCTTAGGCAGGAGTAAGGGTGCCAATGGCAGGGGAGTCACTCATGGTACTAAAGAATCTTAAGTAGCCTACTGACCCAATGAGCCCAACCCGGCTTTGGGCAGGGATTGGACCTCCTACCTTGGCTTGTGGCCCAGGCCTAGGCCTCGCATGCATGCCTGATCAATTTTTAGTCTTCAGCTCAAATCATTTTAGCCTGACCTGACTTTATACTTCAACTTTTCATATTCCATGTATATGTCATTCCATCATCCGTTAGGTAATTCAATTGTCTTGAATATACCGTTGGTTTCATTCCTCTATAAATGTCCCTTTCTTTGAGCATGCATGACCTACTTGATCTATAGATAGGTTAAGAACTGTAAACACCCCACCTTCGGCTACAATGTTGGTAGAGATAGCTGAATGAATGGAGGACCGTACCCACAAATCCCATGTCCAAACTCAGCCAAACTCACCCTTGTAAGCCCCAATCCATAGCCCAGCTCAAGCCTAAACCCAGTCAACTCATCCCTAAACATCAGCCCAAAAAACCCCCATAAGAAAAACCAGTCAAAAAATCCTAAAAAAAGTCAAACTTGGTGAGTCAACCCGCTGAGTCAAATCACCGAGTTAACCCGCTAAGTCAACCCATCGAGTCAACTCACCATGTCAACCCATCTCTTAAACCCAGTCAACTCACCGAGTTCCAAACCGCAGCCTCGAAGCAAGTTCGAACCCCAAACCTAAAAAAAATTCTGCTTCAGGTTCGGAGGTCGTACACTCCGAACCCGAAGTAAAACAACTGTACGGGCGGCCTCCTGGGTGCCGCCCAAAATTATTTACGAGTTCTGCCACTCTCCGCTGCTATAAATACCCCCCTCCCCTTCTCATTCAGCAGGCCCTCAAGCCCAAGTGGATCCGTTTGTCCGAGTTCTTCTCCATCCTTTTAGCCCATTCCTCCATCAAGGAGAGCCCGAGTGAGAAGAGCTTAGCCCTGGTCCAGCCTAGCCTGACCCTGGTCTAAGTCTCCCAAGCCACCCAAGTTTCGATCCAGCCACTCGAAGCAGACCCTTGCGACACCTCCGTCCATCCAGCTACTCTCTCATCAAAATCATTTCATTCGCATCTAGCATAAGTGTAATATTTACTTTTCTTCCAACCCCCCTGCTTATCATGTCACTATAAGCACTTTGATTATTCAAGCACACAACATGCATCCCGCATAAAGCACCTGTCAGTTCGAGCGTATGCTCTGGGCTTGCCTGTTAATGGAAACTGCCCATCAGAAACTCTTACTGTTCAGACTTACATTCATGCATCAGTCACTACTAGCACTTTGATTATTCAAACACACAGCATGCATCTCGCATAAAGCACCTGTCAGTTCGAGCGTATGCTCTGGGCTTGCCTGTTAATGGAAACCTGCCCATCAGAAACTCTTACTGTGTTAGACCTGCATTCATGCATCATGTCATCTATGAGAATGTAATAGGATTAAATCAGACTTTTAAGTATTAGCTCGATTCTGTGAAGTAGAGACCGTACTTTGGTACGGGCAGTGTGTGGGGTGCTTAACCTCTTCCCACCCTATAACCGTAATCCCTTACCTCGAATCTCTGGCCGCAAATCAAAATGAATCATTTTAAAGGAAGGAATCTTCGGATCCCTTTCTCTAACGTTTCTACGGGGTCTAGCCGACTGTAGATTCGAAGTAACTGGCTAGTGGCGACTCTGGTCTTATACGAACTCATCCAAACACATCCAGCTTAACACAACAACCAAACAAAGCCCTCGAGAACAAGGCAAGCCAGTGGCATAAATGGCGATTCGCGCGCACGCAACCCTTTTCTTTTTTCGAAAGGAAAGGGAAAACGTTCGGGAGCGCAGAACGGCAAGCGTCCACAAGAACATTCAAGTGAAAATAGGGATTTTATCAATTTTTTAGGTAGCCATATCTAATCAAGTCGGGTCAAGGCCAACCATTTTTATTTTTGAGCTTGGGGCTTCTGTCCACTATGCTAGGCTAGTGTTAGGCTTGGGTTGGACTCAAGCTTCTAGTCCAGGCTTAGCCTAGCTTGGCCCAAACCTGGCCATTGCTACCCCTAGATAGTGTCGAGAACCTCGCAGAAGCACATAGGAGAATCAAACAAACAATCTACACAACACACAAGCAATCACCACCCAAAGACAATCCGATTTTACGTGGAAAAAACCCTGGCGGGAAAAAAACCACAGCACAAAGCTAGCTTCACTATGATTACAAAAGTTACAAGAAACAATCAACTCAAAAACAAAGTCTCCAAGAGAAAACCCAAGCTCTCTCTCTCACCAAAACTCTCCCTCCAAACCATAATCTTGTTTAGAAACGTACTAGATACCTTAATTCTCGATTACACCTATTTATATAGGCTATAATTGAAAATAGAAACAATTTATGCAAAACTATGAAATCGCGAAAACCGTTGGTCGACCAGTTGGGCGCCTGAGACGGTCCAAACTACCTTCAGTCGCCCGAACTACCCAAAAAAACATCCAAAGAATTTTGCCATATATTCCGAAATTCGTAGATCACCCGAACCAGTCAAAAAATGTCCAAAGACTTATTTGGAATGTACGAGGCAGTTTCGGTCACCCGAAAACCCCTAACTTGCCTGGATTAAAGGCTCCATACAACAACAGGTGTTCTCAATCATAGGAAGCACGCCAAAAGTCTGAGCTCTTTTGGGCCACTACGTATGTATAAAACATGTATAACATATACTCCGTCCATATCTCAATCCACCTTTTGTTTACTGTAGAAAACAAAAATCAGTTTTATCCAAAATTCAAGGAAACCATGCCATCAGAACAGCATAACATTGTGCCCAAAACTCCTAAAGTCACTCGATGTGACCCACTTAATTTTTTATCAGGTCGACTTTTGGGGTGTCTCTTCATTCCGATGTTTCTCACCTGATCAACGGATTAGATGACATTTAAACAACAAGGATGTTCCAAAAAGGTTTCTATGTTAAGTCCAAATCCGCTACAAAACTTCGTAGGATAGAGCTTATCCTCTGAAGGTTACAATCTGACGTAGGGAGGACGTGGTAGGTCGATCACCGTCTTCCTAACCGATAGTTCTCGAATCCACGAGAAGAAATAAAAGATAAAAAGAGGAAATAAATTCTGAATAATTGATTTATTGATAATTGAATGCATAAAATCGGAATTACAATGCATATAAATAGGAAACTAAACCCTAGGTAAAGTATCAAAATCCAACTCCAACTAAAACTCCTAGAAAACGCAACTTACTATAAATAGTAAACTTACTATTTATAGAAGTTGTTCAATCCTACTAGAACTCTTGGTTTTTGGCCAAAAATAGAAAGTTATCAAACGGCCTCAACCACGTTGTTCTACGAAATATTCTAAGCCCTTTTCATGTTGGGCACTAACTCTAAAACCTTACAGATGCAAAGTTATGATCGAATTAAAACTTACTATAAATAGTAAAGATGAAAATAAACTAGCCTAATGACCGTTGATACGGTCGATTCTCGCGATTCTGGGTTGGGCAACCCGGCGTAGCGGGGTTGGTTGGCTAAAGTAGCTCGAGCTACCCCAAATTGATATATTATACGTCCCGTAAGTCATTCCAGATTGTGAGATACGACCGATTCACGGTCCTGACGGTCCGGATCACTTTCGGTCCCGTCCGGTCTTCTTTTGCTACATCTGGGCCATGAAATAGTCAGCGACCTGTCCTACATCAGTCTCCTCCACTTCGAAAGAACTCGACCCCGAGTTCTCGTCCAGCTTTGGTTCATGATATTCGTACAGATCTGCCACGTTGAAAGTCCTTGAAATCTCCATGTCATCTGGAAGATCAACAACGTAGGCATTGTCATTGATCTTGCGAATGATCGGTACCGGTCCAATCTTCTTGTGTTTCAACTTGTTGTAGGTCCCGGTAGGAAATCGCTCTTTACGTAGGTGGACCATCACCTGATCTCCTATTTCGAACACTTTGGCGCGCCGATGCTTGTCGGCCGCTTCTTTGTACTTCTCGTTCGAAGCCTGTAATTTGTTGCGCACGTCTGCATGTATGTCCATGATTCGGTCGGCCATATGTTCAGCTGTAACGCTCATGCCCAGAAGCTTGGGCAGGGGAACCAAATCGAGTGTGTGACGAGGAACGCACCCATAAACAATCTGGAACGGAGATTTTTCTGTCGATCGGTTTACCATGTTGTTGAATGCAAACTCTGCTTGAGCCAGGGCCATGTCCCACTGCTTCGGTTTGTCACCTGAAAGGCAACGGATGAGATTGCCCAATGTGCGGTTGACGACCTCAGTCTATCCATCTGTTTGTGGATGATAAGCACTGCTGAAGTGAAGTCGTGTACCGAACCGATTCCACAAGGCTCGCCAAAAGTGGCTAATGAACTTTGTGTCCCGGTCTGAAGTGATCGTCTTAGGAATCCTATGTAGTCGCACAACCTCTCTGAAGAAAAGGTTCGCAACGTGTATCGCATCAAAGGTCTTCTTGCACGGAATGAAGTGTGCCATCTTGGAGAATCGGTCTACCACCACGAACACTGAATCCATGCCGCGTTGTGTTCGTGGGAGCCCTAATATAAAATCCATAGATAAATCCTCCCAAGGGGCATTCGGCACGGGTAATGGCGTGTAAAGACCTGTATTTTGAGATTGTCCTTTAGCGGTTTGACAAATATGACATCGTTGTACCGCCCTGCCCACATCACGAGCAAGTTGCGACCAGTAATACCGCTCTTCCACCATCGCTCGAGTCTTATCTCGTCCTAGATGACCGCCGAGGCCACCGCCGTGCAGCTCGATAATAATTTTGTCCCGTAACGAACTCTGCGGGATGCAAAGTCGATTTCCTTTGAAGAGGAAACCATCTTGAATTAGAAGGTCACTCGGGTGCCCTTCTTGGCACTTTTTCCATGCATCTGCAAAATCCTCGTCCTCGGCATAAAGTTCCTTGAGGCAGTCGAACCCGATCACCTCACTGCTCACTGTAATAAGAAGGAATGCACGTCGGCTTAGTGCATCTGCTACCTTGTTCTGCTGCCCTGATTTGTGTTTCAGAACGAACGTGAATTCCTGTAAAAACGAAATTCATCTAGCATGCATACGATTCACGTTAGTCTGAGTATTGATAAATTTTAACGCCTGATGATCAGTGTACAGTATAAATTCCCTTTGAATAAGATAATGGCGTCAATGGCGCAGTGCTTGAACCACTGCATATAATTCAAGTTCATAGGTCGACCACTTCTGTCGTGCGTCGCTGAGTTTCTCACTGTAAAAGGCAACCGGCCTGCCCTCCTGTGAAAGGACTCCCCCAATGCCGACAATAGATGCGTCGCATTCTACCTCAAATAGCTTGTCGAAATTAGGGAGTACCAGAACCGGGGTAGTGGACAACCGATGTTTAATTTCTGCAAAGCTCTTCTCAGCCCCTTCGGTCCATTGAAACGGACCCTTCTTCATACAGTCGGTAATCGGCGCGACGATACTGCTGAAGTTCCGCACAAATCGACGATAGAAGGTCGCCAACCCATGAAAACTTCGTACCTCATGAATGTTTGTCGGAGTCGGCCAATCCCGAATAGCTCGTACTTTTTCTTTGTCCACTCGGATACCCGTGGACGACACAATGAACCCCAGAAACAATAATTGATCAGTTAAGAAGCTACACTTTTTCAGATTTAAGTATAGCTTGTTGTCGGCCAACACTCGTAGCACTTTTCTGATGTGGGTCATGTGTTCCGTTTCATCCTGACTGTATATTAGAATGTCGTCAAAGTAAACGACAACGAAACGGCCAATGAACGGCTTCAACACTTGGTTCATTAAACGCATGAAGGTGCTTGGGGCGTTGGTCAAACCGAAGGGCATAACCAGCCACTCATATAGCCCTTCCTTGGTCTTGAAGGCTGTTTTCCACTCGTCACCTGGCCTAATACGGATTTGATGGTATCCACTCCGTAAGTCCAGTTTCGAGAACACCTTGGAGCCCTCGAGCATGTCCAGCATGTCATCCAACCGCGGTATTGGAAATCGATATTTAACTGTTATTTTATTGATCGCGCGGCTATCGATGCACATACGCCATGTTCCGTCCTTCTTTGGGGTAAGGAGTGCCGGAACGGCACACGGGCTCATGCTCTCTTTAATAAGACCCTTACGGATCAGTTCCTCCACCTGTCCCTGTAGAATTTCGCACTCTTTCAGACTCATCCGATAGTGCGGTCGGTTAGGTAGACTGGACCCTGGGATAAGGTCGATGTGATGTTGTATGTCTCGCATGGGAGGCAACTCATCAGGTAACTCTGCAGGCCAAGTACTTCGAAATTCTTCTAGCAGCGGTTTAAGGCGTTGAGGAATATTAGAGGATCCTGGCTCCTCGCCTTTTACCATAACAGCATAAATCTCGCCCGTTTCCTTTGATTCCTTAACAAACTCGCGAATGGTAAGGAGAGAGTTCCCCTCCACTTTAGAAGCTTCAGGGTGTTTGTCTGGTGTCATGGGGGCCAAAATAATTTTTCGACCATCCTTGGTGAACATGTATATGTTTTCCCGTCCACTGTGGGTCACATCTCGATCCGATTGCCATGGCCGCCCAAGTAACATGTGGCAGGCTTCCATGTCAACCACATCACAGAGGACCTCGTCCTTATAGCTTTTACCAATGGAAAACGAAATAATGCATTGATGAGTTACCTTGATTTCATTCACCTTCTTGATCCAGCCGATAGAGTAAGGGGTAGGGTGCTTTGTCATAGGCAGATGTAACTTATCTACCATAATTCTCGAGACAATATTTTCGCTACTCCCACTGTCTATGATCACGTCACAGACTTTGCCCTGCACGGTGCACTTTGTGCGAAAAATATTATGTCGTTGTGGGTGCACTTCCTTCCTAGGGGCGTAAAGTAGTCGTCTTACTACTAGCGATTCCCCATGATCTTCAGTCAGCCAATCGACATCTTCTGTGTCCCCCTCTTCGGCTTGTTCCAATTCAGGGTTATCTTCTGTTGGCTCACCTTCCACGCCGCCTTCATTCGTAGTTAAGTGTGCTGCAGGGCGTTGAGGGCAAGCGTTCGACCAGTGACCTGGTTGGCCACAACGGAGACAATGGTCTGGTCTTGGCCGACCATATGGATTGGGGATCCTGCTGGAACCCGCTGTAGTGGGAGCTGTACGTTGAGGTCTTGAGGAACCGCTTCCCCAGTCCCGGTTCGTGACCGTAGGAGGTTGAGGACGCCCTCCTATAGGCTCCTTGCCTTTGGCCAATGTTGTATCTTGAGTGGGTCCGGTGTTGGGATTTCGTGTTGCCGGATAGGGTCGAGCAGGGGGCCGTGATAACTGTGTTTCTGCTCGAGTGGCCAATTGGTTGGCCTCACTCAACGTCCAAACTGGATGCATTTGGACTCGATCCTGGATTGCAAATCGCAACCCACCAATGAATCGTGATACTTGTTGTGCCTCTGATTTCGATAAATTATTCCGTGTAGCCAATCGTTGGAATTCTTCAAGATATTCGGCTACGATTCTATTTCCCTGACGACAATTTTGGTATTGTTGGAACAAAATTTGTTCATAGTCGTTAGGGAGGAATCGAGCTCTAAGAAGCTGTCTCATCCGAGGCCATGTTCGGATGGGTGTCTTATTCTGACGGGCGCGAGAAACCTGTAGGTTTTCCCACCATGCTGAAGCACCGGATTTAAACTTATATGCAACTAGTTTTACCTTCTTGTCGTCCGGCACGTCCATATAGTCGAAGTATCGCTCGACCTCTGCCAGCCAGTCGAGGAACTCCTCTATTCGAAGTAGGCCATTAAAGCTGGGAAGATCAGCTTTGCCTCGATAATCTCGTTCTGCTCGTTCCACACGCTCATTCCCTAACGCCGGTCGTCGTACGAACATGTCTTCGACCTCGTCATCGCTTGGTTCTGAATCGTCTGGTGTAACCCTACGGTTATCCACCTGGGGTGTTCTACGGACAACAGGATTGTCCCGTATAACAACTGTTGGTGGTTGTTGTTCGCCTTGGGCTCGAAGAGGAGCTAGCGATGCTGCAATCTGGTCGAGGGTCGCCTGTATACCTTGCAGGATCAACCGGTTCTCCCGTCGTGCTGCTTCGAATGCTGCCTCGAAGGCTGTCGCCGTTAGATAATCCCTTGGAGCACCGTCCTTAGGATGAGAATCCAACCCTTCATTAGAGGCCATCGTCCTGAGGAAGAAACCTGTCTCTGATACCAATGACGCAGGGAGGACGTGGTAGGTCGATCACCGTCTTCCTAACCGATAGTTCTCGAATCCACGAGAAGAAATAAAAGATAAAAAGAGGAAATAAATTTCGAATAATTGATTTATTGATAATTGAATGCATAAAATCGGAATTACAATGCATATAAATAGGAAACTAAACCCTAGGTAAAGTATCAAAATCCAACTCCAACTAAAACTCCTAGAAAACGCAACTTACTATAAATAGTAAACTTACTATTTATAGAAGTTGTTCAATCCTACTAGAACTCTTGGTTTTCGGCCAAAAATAGAAAGTTATCAAACGGCCTCAACCACGTTGTTCTACGAAATATTCTAAGCTCTTTTCATGTTGGGCACTAACTCTAAAACCTTACAGATGCAAAGTTATGATCGAATTAAAACTTACTATAAATAGTAAAGATGAAAATAAACTAGCCTAATGACTGTTGATACGGTCGATTCTCGCAATTCCGGGTTGGGCAACCCGGCGTAGCGGGGTTGGTTGGCTAAAGTAGCTCGAGCTACCCCAAATTGATATATTATACGTCCCGTAACTCATTCCAGATTGTGAGATACGACCGATTCATGGTCCTGATGGTCCGGATCACTTTCGGTCCCGTCCGGTCTTCTTTTGCTACATCTGGGCCATGAAATAGTCAGCGACCTGTCCTACATCACAATCTAGTAAAAGAAACAAAAAGCAATACCCACTTGCAGTTGAAAGTATGAATATCATTTTGGTAGTTTGAATTATTATTAAAATATTGTACATCTCTTTAGAATTTACTAGTGCAATACCATATTTCTAATCCATACCATTGAATAAATTGTTACAGTAATGGCAGGTTGCATAAGTTAATCTAAGCCATTGACATCACTGGACATATGTTGGTGGTTGTAGTTCAAAATGTTGATTCAGCATTATTGTGGGCCACAACCCAAGATTTTAGATATTTTAATTTTGATTATACAATGTTTCCCTTCTTCTGGCCTGGTATTTGGGCTCGCCTATTTTATGGGCCAATGCAATTTTTGGATATAATGGCATATGAGTGGGCCCATTTGATGTGGTAGATATGAAATATACATTGCTTTATGTTGGGGATGTGCCCCAGAAAACCAACATTGCATTAGTTTTCTTGGATTAATACATGATGCATTTATTTATTCATTGGCATTTTTAATGTTTGTAGGCTTATTTATGTGGGCTAAAGAGGGATTCCTCTAGTTGTTATCGAGAACTTGAGATTGGATAGAACGGTCGTTGGCCATGGATTTTAGGACTTTAGCCATGACCATGCAGGTTTCGAGACAAACCCATGATATTTAGATGCCGTAATCCTATGTGAGGGGACTGGCTTCATGTTAGAATATTAGTATAGACAGTTTCCACTGGCGGGCATTGCCTAGAGTTAGTATGCCCTGGCCCTACCTACATGAGAGTGTGACTGTCCATTAAAAGGCCTTGGTAAAACCTTTGAACGTTTACATTGACAAGATCGATGACAAGTACTTAAATTAGTAGACCGTTTGTAAATTAGAAAGACTTTCGTATGCACTAACTTGGTCAAATCCCTATACTTGAGGATATCATGAAGAGGTCTCAGCTGAAAATGCGTTGACTCAAGGTGGGGCCACCCAACCCAAACACAACCGAAGCCTTTACGGTAGCAATGGGCTGGGTGACCGCCCAGCCTTGCTTTGCATCGGGCATGGATCTATCAGCATGGCCCATGGGCAGGGATTGGGCATGCATGCATGGCCCAATCAATTTCAGGGCAGTTATGGGCTCAAGTCGATTTAGCCCAGCCTAGTCCCACTCGGCTCGATTTGATATATATGTGTTATATCCTACAAATATGCCATTCCAATCCTTGATTAGGCAATTCATGCATCTTGGCACATGCCAACTTCAATACAGAAACTCATGCATCTTCAATGTACAGACTGATAGGGTTTTCCTCCTCAGTCAGAGGAGAGAGAAAGTGCACCTGGGAGTGGTCGGGCACCCGGACCAAACTTGGCTGGGCGACCGAAATTCACCCAGAAAAGGCTCTTGCTGACTGTTTTTCAAACAGTAGGGCGCCCGAATTGGTGTTTTATTCATGTTTTTTCGTTGGATGTTTTTGGGTCTGGGCGGGCGCCCGACGGTCTAGTGACCGGGCGCCTGACCGGGCCCGAACTGCTTAGACGCAGTTTTCTTATTGGGCTCTAATTCCTCCGTTTTCTTACTTAAGGAGTTCCAAAACGGGATTAGGATAATCCCATTGAGTGGTTTACACATCAAAGGTGAGAAAGAGAGAAAAAGAGGAAGATAGAAAGAAAAAAGAGAGAAAGAGGAAGCTTGTAGAAGAGAGAAGTTGCTTGAAGATGAGTTCTTCTGCGCAATCGTCGTTTCAGCGCTTCTACGTTCTCGGGATCATAGAGTGTGTGCTTGAGATCGGTTGTAACAATTCCACGAGATAATGGATTGTTGATCTGGACTAGGTCCCGTGGTTTTTACCTCTTTAGAGGGTTTTCCACATAAAAACTCATTGTGTTCGTGTGGTTGATGTTTATTCTTTGTTATTGCATTATCATAGTCCATAATTCTAGTGTATTGGAGGGGCGAGATCCGAAGGTTTGTGTGAAACGCACCCAACACAGACAGTTTCATTCCTTGTGTCAATGTACTTGTGCATATGTGGCCCATTTGATCACTAAATGGATCAGGAACATTCAAGTGGAAAATAAGAATTTTATCAAATTGGGACCCAACCAATTTTATGGGACTGGGCTTGGGCTTACTATGCTAGGCGTTTGGACTAGGCTCGGGCCTGGTCCTATCTTGGCCTGACCCATTGCCACCCCTATCCAAACTATTTAATTATAAGTGGATCAGGTTCTTTGACGCGGTTTGACGTAGCAAATGTTTAAAATTGAAAATGGGGTTAAGGGTTAGTGGATACATGCCTACATGCATAATTCTAAAACTTGCTGATTCGACTTGAAACTTTTCTAAGTCAACTGGACTCAGCAAGATTTCAAGCCAAGTTAGTGAGAAAACTTGCTCTCGAGTGTGGCTCGGCTAAGTTTCAAATAGGTTCACCAAGTTACACACTGACTCGGTCAACTCGATGCTACTCACGATAACCCGAGCAGAGTCACTCAGCTCATCAACATTTTTTTATTTATTGCAAAACTGTAAATGACAGCGGACAAGATTCAAACCTAACCAATGCCAAGAGGAAGTAAAACCTTTACCCAATTAGCCATGCCTAGTTTTGATCATGAGTTAAATGATGCTCGGGCTGCTCATGACGCTTGATGTGCAAACACTCTAAAATTGTATGTGGGGCATATATTAGCTCAAATAATTTAATTAGATTGTGTGCGGATGTGTCCAAGTCACAGTCTCAACACTAGATTGGTTGAGCAATCTTGACCTTTGATTTGTGGACACTTGTTTGTAGAAATAGAACCATTTAGTACTTTTTTTTTAACAGTTCAATAAATGTTGAGTAATCCAATAGTCATGTAATCAAAAGAGCTAAATTTTTTGTTCACAACATATCTATATTAGATACCATAATTTGGCCGGTTTAATTTGACCACTTGTGTGCCGGCACATCATCAATGTCACTCCGCCAGAGTATCAAAATTTCTCTCTTTAATTATTTATCAATTACCATTGAGTCATGTAAAGACTCAACTTGATCTGGCTGGACATCAAGCCGAGTCAAGTTTTGATTTATGCCTGCACGTACATCACGTGTATGTATTTGTACTTGTGTTCTAATTTTTTTTCTTTTTTTTTTCCATGTGTTTTGGGCTGGCTAAGGTCATCTGACCGGCTAGAAGATGCCTTGGCATTTCAGCATCTCAGGTTCACATGCTAAGGAGACATACTAACCCTATTGGTGGGTGGGTGCATCGACTGACTAACCTTTTAGCTGAGTTGCGCAGCTAACAGGGTAGGTGCGTTGCATGACTAACAAAAAAAAAAAAAAAAACAGCCCATTGATAAACCCATGGGGAAGCAGATTCTCTACTGAGTAAACTATGTCCACTATCAAAAGTAGGGCCCATCCAACGTGTTTATAAGGTCACACAAATAAGGATAAAGGGAAAACACAAGTATCAGCTTGATCCAAAACTCTTATAGGTGTAGTCTACTTGATCTTTGTATATACTTCAATTTTGGGCTCATGCACTAAGATGAGCTGATAAAACGAATGGACCGCATGGATAAAAATATAAATCACCGTCGGTCTCCCAGAGTTTACTCAGTATGCAATCCGCTTCCCCACATGGGCAGGTAGGTAAGGTCAAGTAGGTAGGGCTCAGCCCGACCCATTCCATCAAGATATCCATTCAAATGGGCCAGCTTTTTTAGCCTGCCTTGTAAGTGGGCTGGTCAGTTGATTGCGGGCCAAGTGAACTGTGGTCGCCTCTAAACAGTGTCTTTGGCTGAGACAACTATGTTAGTTCTACACCATTTGAATGGTAGCGACTTTGAAAATGCAAATATGAAGGGCTGACCCAACTATGAACGGAACATAATATTAAAAATTGCTATTAATCACCTTAATTTTCCTTTAAAATTTGGACCACTCACTACTGCAGTTGTAACCATCCATTTGGCAACCATTAATTGGATGGTTAGGATTCCACTATGGAACTCACAATTTGGATCGGTACGACACTCTAGGAGGCTGAGTGGCACCATTTGATGCAAAACTAACGGCCCCGTGAATCTGGTACTGTCCCGGACGTAGAGACAGACGGTCACGTTAGGGGCTCTGTGGACCAATGTCATGTATATGTTTTATCCAACCTGTTGATACGATCACATATGCCTATATGAAGTTGAAAACATAAATATTACTTGATACAAAACTTCTATCACCCGAAGAAGTTTTCAATAATAGGCTTTCAATCCCCATTACTTTCTATGGTGTGGTCCACTTCAACCTTCAATCTGCTTTTCTTTCCCCGAATCGTACCCTAAAAATGATCTTTCAAACTGGATAGACGGACGGTGTGGATAAAACATATATTTTGCCATGGCCCCACAGAGCCCCTCACAAGTCAGTAGTTAGGAACTCGTGGGAACAGTACCCAATCCGCGCCTAAAACCAACACAGTAACCATACAAAGGGCAGAGCGTTTTCTCTAGGGACTCGGATTGCCTCTGCCACTGGCTGGACCGACTAGGTCCTAGCAGGGTATCCGTACGGCTCATTGTATTGCATGTGTTTTATCACGCCGTCCATTCATATTTTTAGATCAGTTTAGGTAGTGAACACAAAAATGAGGCTGATTCAAGGCTCAAGTGGACCGCTAGAGATTGAACATCTACCATTAAAAACTTCCATGGAGCCATGAAAATTTTGATCAAGCCGATATTTATGTTATCCCTTCATCAGGTCTATGCGACGTTATGAACAGGTTTGGATGGCTCCACCGGTGGGCGTTATTATCACCGTTGCTTCCTTTGGTGTGGTCCACTTGAGTCTCGGATATGCCTCCGTTTTGTAAACATGCTGTAAAATGATATTTCAAAATAGATGGACGGCATGGATAGAAACACATACATCACAGTGGGCCCCACAGACTCCCTGCAACTACGGAGTCCATCCTGGCAGGGCGAGGACGAAATCCGCGTCCTTCCTCTTGAGCCCTAACACCGTATATAATGGTCAAGAGCGTTCCCAGCACGCGACTACAAGGGGGGCTCTGTCACCGCCTCTGTATCTGGGGTTTGCTTTTCTCCTTCGTTCCAGTTCCAAAAGCAGGGCTAGGGCTTGGGCTTTTCTCGTCCGTCCGATCTGCCTTATCCCTAAAAAACAATGGCGGATCGGCTCACACGTATCGCCATCGTCAGCTCCGATCGATGCAAGCCGAAGAAATGCAAACAGGAATGCAAGAAGAGCTGCCCCGTAGTCAAAACAGGTCCCATCTCAAAACTCCCGGAATCCTCAGTTTTTCTTTTCTTATTTCGATTCGTTGTTGCAATTCATGCTATCTGTTCGAAGATCTAAGAATCCGAACGGTTCAGTTCAAGATCCGCTCTGTTTTGATTCGTTAGGTGAATTATAGGGTTCCGGTAATGGATATTGCGGAATATACGAGTTTTCGTACTCGATTTAGTAAATCTGTCGTTTCTTGAAATGTAGATTGGCAATCCGTAGCGCCTAGGAGAATAGTTCTGCTCCTGGAGGTGAAATTTAGGGTTCTGCCATTGGATGTCATGGCACGAGAGTGTTTTTGCTTTGATTTAGTAAGAAAGCTGTTTCTTCAATCATGGATTGGTAATCTGTAGTGTGGACTGTGGAGGAGAATAGTTTCGTTATGGACCTGAATTTTAGGGTTTCACACTGGATTGCCGTTTCAGAAGTGTAAATGATGCAACCTGATGCAGAGAGGGTAGCTGAAGAATTCATGGTCCGGATCGACCAAAAGAAAGAAGGAAACACACAAAGTTCAAGAAAAACAACCTGTCGCAGCCCCTGGTGACCGGTTGCACTATTGCCAGCGACCGGTCTAATTTAAACTCTGGACCTCCAGCGACTGGTCGACCATCGCCTGCGACCGGTCTAATTTGTGATCTATAGCACTCGGCTAGAGGATTGTTACGGTTCTTCCCTACGATCTTGTTTATCTATCTTTGATCCTTTGCATCTTTTTGGGGTTTGCATTGGTAATCTTTTATTCGAAGCATGAAAATTGTTTTAGGGATTGAAATTTCTATGCCTAAACTTGTTGGTTGTAATAAGCCTATGTAATATACTATTAGTTAGCACTTGATTTTAATCAACCTATGTAATAGTCTATTAGATTGTGCTTGTGGGAGTTTTATGTTCTCGTTGCCAGTCCCTAGCCCGAATAAAGGAGGGTTGTGTCAAGTTGGCAGCTGGCGTCAAACTTATGCCATAACTTCCAACATGAATCCAAACAATATGACATTCTAAAGCCCTTGATAAAGTGGAATGGCCAGAAAGGATTCATGTAGCTTCCCCCAATTAGTTGGGTAAGGTGTGGATGATGATGATGACAATGATGATGACATTTCCATGCCTAAAACTGCTCCTTCCACTCCTTGTGAGTCCAGAGATTGCTAGAAGCAACAATGAGTTTTTTTTTTTCCTTCTAATTTTCTAATTTTCTAATTTTCAAGTTTGAAGGGTGATTATATAAATGACCCATTGCTCGGTTGAGTGGCACTTAATCTATTTGTTGTGGGATGGCCAATGCCTAAGTAACTAATCTACTGGAGGTTGTGGAACTTTGTAACTCAAATCTCCTATGTGGGGAGAATTCTTTTTAATTTATATGTTATTTCAGTAGCCTTTTGGTGAATTTGGAAGGAGCTTAATCACCTTGTTTTTCTAAGCATCTAAACAAGGCTTAGGGCATTAGTGGGGTTAATTGATGGAGTTTTGGGGAGGATTATTTCATGGGTCTATAAGAAAATCACGGCTCTAGGTTGTAAGGAGTCTTAGGGTGTAGGCATAATGATTTAAGAAGGGGACGGTCAAACTTATGCCATGACTTCCAACATGAATCCAAACAATATGACATTCTAAAGCCCTTGATAAAGTGGAATGGCCAAAAAGGATTCATGTAGCTTCCCCCAATTAGTTGGGTAAGGTGTGGATGATGATGATGACAATGATGATGACATTTCCATGCCTAAAACTGCTCCTTCCACTCCTTGTGAGTCCAGAGATTGTTAGAAGCAACAATGAGTTTTTTTTTTTCCTTTTAATTTTCTAATTTTCTAATTTTCAAGTTTGAAGGGTGATTATATAAATGACCCATTGCTCGGTTGAGTGGCACTTAATCTATTTGTTGTGGGATGGCCAATGCCTAAGTAACTAATCTACTGGAGGTTGTGGAACTTTGTAACTCAAATCTCCTATGTGGGGAGAATTCTTTTTAATTTATATGTTATTTCAGCAGCCTTTTGGTGAATTTGGAAGGAGCTTAATCACCTTGTTTTTCTAAGCATCTAAACAAGGTGGAGGGCATTAGTGGGGTTAATTGATGGAGTTTTGGGGAGGATTATTTCATGGGTCTATAAGAAAATCACGGCTCTAGTTTGTAAGGAGTCTTAGGGTGTAGGCATAATGATTTAAGAAAGGGACGGTCGGGTGGTTGTTTGTTTGCCTAGCAATTGTGCTTGACCTTACATTGATCGCTTGCCTTTGGTGCTTGCATGTTATAGTTGGGTGTCAGTATTGGGAGTGGAACTGTTGGCATGTGAGTTGTCTCAATGTGAGCTTCTACCATGGCCAGTCCCAAGATCCTGGGTAAAGGAGGAAGGCTGATGTATGGTTAGCTGCTGATCGTAAAACTTTGGCCTATATACAATTTAAAAACCAACCCCAACTTGCTGGGAGAAAGGCTAAAATGATGATGACACTGGGTGGAGGTTATTGATAACCATAAGGTAGTATTGGAAGAGCTGTTACTTCTAGAAATGCAAGTGGGTCGGGTCATCTTGATAGGCCGCTAGACTGGGCCTCGATAATAAACAGGTCTAGATCTGAGATTGGACCTTCTAGGTTGGGCTTGGTTCCAAAATGGAATCCCAATTGTCAAATGGGCCAGGTCCAGTCGATCCAAACTGATCTGCCAAAGATTCTGAATAAAAATATCAGTGGGCGAATTGGCCAGGACTTGAAAAATGACATGATACGGGACGCATTGGAACATATCTGGCGCGTATTGACTGGAATTCCTTTTTGGCCCAAAAATCTTGAAGAAAGTATTGGGAGATAAGGCAAAAAATGTAAAACACCTGAATCTTTCTTTTCTTTTCTTTTGGGGTTTATGTTTCTAAATGGGTATATGATTCTATGAGACCATTCTTTGATACGAACAGTGTCCATCAGCCTGACCTGCTGAAAGTCAACCAAATATGCCCTAACCAAATGCATATCAAGCATGATTTTGTGAATTAAGGCCCATTACAATGAAATACAACAGAAATAGGAGGACAAAAAAAAAATGAAGAAAGTGATGGTTTACCCCTTCTGATTGTTCCTAAAATGGTTCATTCCTCTTCAATTTGTTGAATCCCACTTGATTCTGGTACCATGTAAAAATATAAAGCAAGCATGGCCAACTTCCAACTTCCCACCGCCACCTGATCCTAGTAGTTGGTTACAGGTTATAAGATTTAATACCAGGGAGTTCTTTTCAACAAGATTATTACAATTTAAGCCATGCATTATTTCTTTAGGTAGGCTTTGTTCCCCACGAATACAAATGAGTTTTTTGAGGGGTGGGGAAGTGATGTTTACATGTTCCTGAGATTGCCATGTTGAAACAATCCAAGTGCAATTTTTTAGCTATTAGGAGGGAATAGAGGGGATGGCCAATGTCTTTCTCCAAAGTGACTGGGACTCCTCAAATAAACCAATCTGGTGTTGCTTAATCATCACTTGCATGCATGCTTCTAGGAAGCGGATTGCGTCCTGCCCCTCCCTGGGTGGAAATCGGTCCAGGCAGGGGCTCTGTGGGTCCCACCGTGATGTATGGATTTTATCCACTCTGTTCATCCATTTTTCTAGATCGTATTAGGGTATAAACTGAAAAATGAGGCCGACCTAAGGCTCAAGTGGACCACACCATAGGAAGCAGCAGTGATAGTGATGGCCACCGGTGAAACCTTCCTAGGGCCCGCCGTGATGTTTATTTGCCATCCAACCTGTTCAAAAGGTCACATAGACCTGGATGAAGGGAAACCACAAATGTCAGCTTGATCCAAAACTTTTGTGGCCCCCAATAAAATTTTAATGGTGGGCATTCAATACCTACTTTGTGGTCCACATGAGCCTTGGATCTGACTCATTTTTGGGTTTGTTTCCTAAGATGGTCTAGAAAAATGGATGAAGGGTACACGGTGTGGATAAAACCCATAATCACTGTGAGCCCCAAAGAACCCCTGCGTGGACTGATTCCGTCCAGGCGGGGGTAGGACACAATCCGCTTCCATGCTGCTGTTCTAGTTTTGGTTGTTTGTCAGTCACACTACTCATTGTCCAGGCACATCCATGCAACAAACTATTTTCTCATGTACATGTGTAAGTGTTTGAACTTTCTTTTTGTGTCCTAGTAAATCAGCTCCTGTGAACTTGCATGGCAGCAACTATCCACGGGGACTGGTAAATCTTGAATTTGCATGCAAAAGTTGGTGACCTTTGGCATCTTTTGCTGGTAGAAATGGGGATAACTCTCAAGGGATGCAAGAGTTACCGGTATTTGGAGAGAGAAAACTTGTTTATGGAAATGGCTCTCAAAGAAAAAGAGATCTGAGACTATAGGAGAGCTACTGAGTGTTGTATGAGCTTTTGTTGCTTGGTCTTTCAAGATGAGGAATATCTTTGATACGACTCCGTGGCCTTTGATGAGGTTCTCAAGTATTTTGAGGGAGCACATGCCTTCTTGTTTTTTTCATAGGAATAAGTTAAATTAATGAGTTTCCCTAACATCCTGTAGTCTTTACCATGTTACAAATTGATTTCTTCTCTCTCCTTCTTTTGAAGAGAAAGAATATTGCCTCTGTGTTCTTCTGGTGCTGCATTATTCATTTACCTTGCCTGTCTCTGCTGCACTTGTGTAGGAAAATTGTGTATTGAGGTCACTCCTGCCTCTAAGATTGCTTTCATCTCCGAGGAATTATGCATTGGATGTGGTATTTGTGTTAAGGTTTGTACAACATTGCTTTTGCCTTTCTTTATTTGAGTTGCAAGGTTTGTTAGCTGGATATACTCTATGACTTAGCTGATCATTATCTGTTCTGGGTGCAGAAATGCCCATTTGAGGCCATACAAATCATTAATCTGCCAAAAGATTTGGATAAAGATACAACCCATCGCTATGGGCCCAATACTTTCAAGTTGCACAGGTTGGTGTGCGGCTTGTGCTCCTTCAAAACATGAACATGAGTTAATTGTTCGCTTAAATTCTGATCACTGGAAATTCAATTATAGGTTGCCAGTTCCAAGACCTGGTCAAGTATTAGGTCTCGTTGGAACAAATGGCATTGGGAAGTCGACTGCCCTCAAGGTGTTGGCAGGGAAGTTGAAACCTAACCTGGGTCGCTTCAAGGTAATGCCTTGTCTTAGGAAACCATTTCACATGTATTTGTTCCTTGATGTTTGCATTGTTGCTTGCTTATATGTACATTTTTTTTTATTTGCAGAATCCTCCTGATTGGCAAGAAATATTGACATACTTCAGAGGATCTGAGCTTCAGAATTATTTTACTCGCATTCTTGAAGACAATTTGAAGGTTCTATACTTTGCATTTGCATAAATGTTGTTAGGAGCTGGTTCCTTTTGCATATTGTAACTTCTGTCATTGTTTTTTACTTTTTTCCTTTCGTCTTCTTTTCTTTTCGTTCTTTCTTTCTTTCTTTCTTTTTTCTTTTCTTTTCTTTTCTTTTCTTTTTTTTTTTTTTGAAGATTTAGCTACTGTCATTCTTTCTAGGTACTTCTTTTTGTTTTTTCAATGACAAGGATGTTCTTATTGCTACATGGATGCTTGCGGGAAAGCTCACATTGTACCTTTTTGAGGATTATTACGTGTCTTCATGCATGATTTCATGCAAATAATACATGTTTTAACTAAGCGAAATAACCCTCTTAAGCTTGTTGGTTTGGTTGCAGTTCCCCAACAATATCCTGTTGTAGTTGCTTTTACATCAAGCAGATCCCTGCTCCATTTCGTTGGCAGTGCAATGCTTTGTCTCTATGTAATTCTTTTATATTTTGTAAAATTTCTGCTCCTCCATGGACTCAGATGCACTTGAGATTCTAAACATGTAAAAAAAAAAAAGTTCGGGGCAACTTCATCATTATCATCATATCCTTGTCCCTGCCAGTGTTTTCATTGTCGACGAGAAATTGATAATATCGGCGATACCGAAACAGCCCCAAATATTTGTTTCTCTTCCTAATGTGGGTGTGGCTTGTGGCTGGATTTGGTGGGCAAGCCGAATTTTCCGAGGTAAGAAAAACCTTAACCCCCCCCCCCCCCCCCCCCCCCCCCCCCCCTCTTTTTTTTAAAGAATAGGTTTGAAAGGGAACCCGATTTCGGCGAGGCTTAAGGGGATTTGGGTTCGGATTTGAAAAAAAAAGAAGATAAATTTCTAGAGAGATTTTCGACAGAAAAAGGATCGTAATCGCATCGTTGTTGCAGGTTTTCCGGAGAAGAAGAGAGACTTTTGTAAAAACGAAAGCGCTCTCTCTTGTTTTAAGGGAGCTGAATTGGTGCGACTCCGGCTTTATTGAAAACGGTGCGGCCCTCGCTGTGGGGCCCAACTTGATGTATTTATTGTAAATCAATACCGTCCATACATTTTTCCAGGTCATTCAATGGCACTATCCCGAAGATCGAAATCTCAAGTTGACCATATTCTAAGAAAGAGTGGTGGTTGAACCACCACCATTAAAAACTTCCTAGGGCCCACCATAATGTTCCTGTAATGTTTATTTGTCATCCAACCTGTCGATAAAGTCACATAAACATGGATGAATGGGAAAGTACAAATATCAGGTTGATCCAAAAAAATTTTGACCCATGAGAATGTTTTAATGGTCAATCACCACGGTTTCTTATGTGATGGTCCACCTAAGATTTGAATCTACTTCAGTTTTTGGCTCATGCCCTAAAATGAATTTTAATAACAGATGGACGGCATGGATATATAATAAATACATCATGGTCGGCCCCTCTGTATGTGTTGCACCAGGGCCGCACCTAATCCACTCAGCTTTCTCTTATGACCCCGGAACTTGCTATATGCGTGGGACTCTATAGGGCCCACCTCGATGTATGCATTGCATATTCACGCCGTACATCTGTTTTTACAGCTTATTTTAGGGAATGGTCCAAAAAATGAAGCAAATACAGATCTCAAGTGGACCACATCAGAAGAAAAAATTGGCCTTTGAACAACTCCCATTAAAAACTTCCTTGGGTCCACCGTAATGTTTATTGACCATCCAGTTGATAAGTTCATATAGAATTGGATGAAAAAGAAAGAAGCACATATCAGCTTGATCCAATATTTTTGTGGCCCAGATTTTTAATGGTCAATAACCACTGTTTCGTGTGGAGTGGTCAACATTCACCTGAAATTTTGTATCAGCTTCATTTTTGGGGACCATCCCCAAAAATAAGGTGGCAAAACAGATGAGTGCGGATATACAATGTATACAACGAGTAGGCCCTATGGTCAGGGTCCCACGCATGTCGCTGGTTCGTTTTTCAGCCAATTCGTGGTCCTCGTTACCAGGGAGACCGGCTTTCTGTGCATCCAGTCAGTTGGGCCCACTGTAATGTTTGTGAGAAATCCACTCCCTCCTCCCATTTTTCCAGAACATGTTAGGGCATGAGCCCAAAAATCAGGCAAATCCAAAGCTCAAATGAGCCACAAACAATGGGGATTAAATGTCCACCATTGAAACATTCTTGGGGCCCCAAAAGTTTTGATCCTTATGCTGGGGCTAGTATTTTTATGTTTTCAGTTCATATCAGTAGGAATGAACCTTTGAACGACATGGATGGGATATAAACATCATGGTGGACCCCAAGGAGGTTTCAATAGTAAGCATTTTCCTACCAACTTTTTCCTGTCATGTGGTCAACTGTTTTGGATCTGCCTGATTTTTAGGCTGAGGCCCTAACATGATCTGATAAACGGATGGAGAGAGTGGATTTCTAACAAACTTCTTGGTGGATTCCACTGACAAGATGTGAGGGTACGAAGACCTATTTACCCTTCTTTGCAAACTGAAAGATTTAAAATAGGAGTTTTATTATTCTCCAGGTGCATTTAACTCTTCATCTGCAGGCACTCAAAATTGTACATGTCACATATTTATTAATTTATTAAAAAGTAGTTGAATTGATTGAGCAGCCCACTGTATGCATCTCACTATCCCAATGACAGATTGTTAAAACCATCTCATTTCATCGATGCTTCTTTATGAAAATAGGATCATTGGATTTATTCGTTTTAACCATCCAATAGATGTCCAACAATCTCATAATCGGATAATAATTATTGTATGGTAGCTGCATTTGTATACTATAAATTCATTTTGGTTACTATTGGAGTGATTTCTTACGGCAGCGCGTGCTTTTTGGGCCCCATTAATGAAAACTTATTATGTGATGCATTCTTTTTGCACTTTTTTTTTTTTTAATTTTTAAAATTCCTAACTATGCAAATATGTGTATTTAGTCATGTCCTGAAGTTTCACTGAAAAATTCCACCGTTTTCTCCATTTTTCCCCACATTTCCGGTTATTGGCGATAACGATATTATATATTTATCTCCAGCCAGCAAAACTTGTAGCGATACCAACAACTCGAACACTAGTCCTAGCTATTTACGGAGGAACCCAACATGCCTTGGATTAATGTCATTGCAAGCAAATATTGTGTATTAAATAGGGGTTGGTTTCTAAGATTGGTTTTGAGAGGTGTTGGCTTGGATGTTTGGAAAGCACTGAGTTTGGGGAGAGCAGGAATGTCCCGCAGAATTGGAAATTTGGAGTAAGATCACTAGTTAAGGATTCCCTTATTTTGGGAAGATGCTTGGGGCTGGAGATGACCCTCTCACCATAATTTCCCTTCTTTATTCTCTTTCCTTGTGCAAAAGGGGGGGGTCTCATCATGAATTTCTATGAAATAATTAGAGATGTCATGGTGTGGAATCTAACTTTTCGTTGAAAGCTTAAAGATGATGAAATCATTTGATTTGAGATTGTGGTTGTGTTGAAAGAGGTATTTGTTGATTTGATACAGGAGAGCTGAGAAGATACTTTTGGGTTGGAGATGACCCACTCAATATAACTTCCCTTCTTTATTCTTTATTTACTTGTGCAGAAGTGGTCTTATCAAGGGTTTCTATGAAATAATTAGAGATGCTGTGGTGTGGAATAGACTATGTAATCAACCTATGTAATAGACTATTATATAGTGCTTGATTGTAATCAATCTATGTAATCGTCTATTACATTGTGCCCACCGGTGTGTTGTGCTCTCATTGCCTGCCCCAGTGCTGATAAGGGAGGGTTGCATCAAGTTGGCGGTCAACTTCAAACTCACCCCATAACTTTCATTGTCAATCCAAACAACATGGCATTCTAGACTCATGCTATGTGTCCCCCCTAAGCGGCACACTGCATCAGAACCCGGGTGTTGCGTTAAATGGGGTAAGGGTTTGCTACTACCAGAAGTGATGCGCTGCAACAAGCCTAGTTGTTGTGAGAAGCAACTATTCTCGCGTTCCATTCCAAACGCTTGCGAGTAAAGAAGCTAGTCTAGAAGAATAGGATTTGTCTTGCCGCATGGAATATAGGAACATTGATAGGTAAGAGTAAGGAGTTAGTAGATATGATGAAACGAAGGGGAGTTGGCTTGCCCTTATTTAAATGGGGTAAGGGTTTGCTACTACCAGAAGTGATGTGCTGCAACAATGCCTAGTTGTTGTGAGAAGCAACTATTCTTGTGTTCCATTCCGAACACTTGCGAGTAAAGAAGCTAGTCCAAAAGAATAGGATTTGTCTTGCCGCATGGAATATAGGAACATTGATAGGTAAGAGTAAGGAGTTAGTAGATATGATGAAACGAAGGGGAGTTGGCTTGCCCTTAAGAGTCCAAGTGGAGGGGCCAAAAGTAGAGAAATTGATGGATATAGACTTTGGTGTATGGGGAAGAATATTAATGGGGTAGTGATAGTTGTAGATAAAGACTTAAATGATAAAGCTGATAATGTTAGGAGAGTAGCAAGTGATTGGATTTTTTTAATAAACCTCATGTTAGGAGGAGATAATCATGTTAGTGTTTAGAGGATGGAATGAAGAGAGTCTTGGGAGTATATATGGATGGACTAATTCATGGAATTCTAAATGGAGAAAGATATTTATAGGAGACTTAAATGGTCATGAAGGAAAAGAAAGTAGATGATATGACAATGTATATGAAGCATATGGTTTTGGGAGAATAAATGAGATGCGGATGTTATCCTTGGTTTCACTCTGTCATACAAATCTAGCCAATGTGTTAAAAAATGGTTACGTAATGGGTAGCGAGGTCGCACCCATTACGTGTTACGTGGCTGTAACAGCCCGTTCATGAAATTTCGAACTGCAATGACTGTTATGGCTGCACTACGGACTGTTATGGTTCAGTGACAATTGAGCTGTTATACGTATATATGCTTGAAAAAGAGGGCTGTTTTCAAATTTTTTTTCCAACCATTTCTCCAATTTTTGAAAATTTTGCTTCTTGGTAGTATTTCCAACCTATTGGAGAGTAAAACACAAGATCTAAGCCATTCTCGAAGAATTGAAGATCCAGTGACTGAATTTGTGGAAAATAAAAAAATAGGTGAAAATTCATTTTTCTTCTTTCTTGTTGCAAATGTATTTATTCAACATTATATTACAAAATCGACAAAATCTTGCTAGATCTGTGGGCGATTTAGCCATGTTTAATTCTTCTTTTTCTTCTTCTTCTTTTTCGTTTTGCATTATGCTACTTTTTATATAATTTCAGCAATGTTCGTTTTTTTAATACTTTTTGTAGAAATTTGGAGTTAGATTGTTTAAATACATGTATAAAATTTATATCTATATATGCATGCAATGAATTAGAGTTTTTCAACCCTTTTCTATTTTTTCTATTTTTTTTCCTTTTGTTTCAGGTCATTTTTGGAATGAATAGTGCCAGTTTTTTACTTTTTTCTTCAAATTTATTGGAGTAATTATGTCAAATGCCTATTGACATGCATCAGTGGGATGAATCCCCATGAGTTGCATGAATTTCTGCCCAATTTAGGGGCATTTGAGTGGTCCATCAAATCGGCGACACTATTAATTTTAATTTTTCTTCGAAGCTTTTGGGGGAATGATGTGTTAAATGCTTAGGGATATGCATTAGTGGGACGAATCCCACGGATTGCATGAATTTTGACTTGTTTTGGGGTGCCTTCTAGTGGTTCACCAAATTGGCGACGCTATTAATTTAATTTTTTTTTCTAATTTCTTAGAGGGGAATGATGTCAAATGCCTAGGGCTATGCATTAAGGGGGATAAGTTCCATAGATTGCATGAATTTGGGGCCGTTTTGGGCGCATTCGAGTGGTTTTAAATCAATTTGATACTATTCATCCAGACTTAAATTTAAATTTCTGGGTCATATTTGTTTAAGATGATGCTATTTTGGTAGGAGCTTGATGCTTTTGAAATAATTTAGGGTTGGCGACTTGGACTTGGAGTAGGGTAGGATTTGGAGTTGCTGGTAGTTTGATACTTGGTTAGTTGGCGACTTGGAGTTGTGACTTATGACTTACTAGCAGGAAAAAATGGCAGCCCAGGTAGGAAATGAGGATATCTGATGGCAATATTGAGAGAATCGGTGGGAATAGGCATGCAATGAAATGCAATTTGTCATGGTGGATTAATAAGTGGAGGTTTACATGAGTGGGAATAGGCATGCAATAAGAGCATTTTTTTACCTACGCCTGTAATAAGTTTAAGCTAATAAGCTACTTTTACAAAAGTGATTGCCAAGCTAATAAGCTACTTAGGGGGGTGTATCCAAGCAGGCCCTATGTGGTGGCCGTTACGGCTGTTATGTAACCCTTCTTTAATACCGTGGTTTGTGGTCAGGGGTACCCTTCTCTGTCAAAGGGAACATTATTTGGAAGATGTTGCCTATATTAGCAGTGGACTCAGTATTCCCTGCCTGCACATTCTGGTTTTCTCTAAAAGTGCTCGTGCAATGTTCCTTGATCTACCTGCTGCTGCTGCTTCTTCTTTAAATTTCAAGTACTACGCAGAAAAACCATTTTATGTCGTTTCACATCTTCGATAGTTCGATTAATGATTTTTCTGTGTACAACAGGCCATCATCAAGCCTCAGTATGTCGATCACATTCCAAGAGCAGTCCAAGGGAATGTTGGGCAAGTGCTGGACCAGAAAGATGAGAGAGAAATGAAGGCTCAACTCTGTCATGATCTTGAGTTGAATCAAGTTATAGATAGAAATGTGGGGGATCTATCAGGTGGAGAGCTGCAAAGGTTTGCTATTGCTGTGGTTGCAGCACAGAATGCTGAGATTTATATGTTCGATGAGCCATCAAGCTATCTTGATGTAAAACAGAGGCTTAAAGCTGCGCAAGTCGTTCGCTCTTTGCTCAGGCCTAACAGGTCTGAGTTGCTTCTGTGCTTGATTACGCTAAGATCTCTTCTATATATTTTGATTTATGTTCATTCGGGGCATGGAATAGAAAGTAACTATCTGCCTGTTTTCTTCCTCAGCTATGTGATTGTTGTGGAGCATGACCTTAGTGTCCTAGATTACTTATCAGACTTCATTTGCTGCTTATATGGGAAGCCGGGAGCATATGGAGTTGTAACCCTTCCCTTTTCTGTTAGAGAAGGAATTAATATCTTTTTGGCTGGTTTTGTCCCTACAGAGAATCTACGATTCAGAGACGAGTCCCTCACGTTTAAGGTAACTATTTCATATTTCTGTGTCCTTATTATGCTATGATCTACAGGTTGGGGTTGACGTTATTCCATTTGTTAGGTTGCAGAGACTCCGCAGGAAAGTGCCGAGGAAATTCAAACTTATGCACGTTATAAATACCCAACCATGATTAAAACTCAGGGTAATTTCAAGCTTAAAGTGATCGAGGGTGAATTCACCGACTCTCAAATTATCGTAATGCTCGGTGAGAATGGGACAGGGAAGACAACATTCATTCGCATGCTGGTATGGCTCTCTTACTGTTCGCCATTGTGGCATTTCTTGTATGGGTGTATCATTTCTTATGTACCTCTTCTCATCCTTTACTGAAAGAAAACTGCACTCCCTGCATGGGTTTCTAGTCTCAGTTCCATATGATGACATTACATGTTGAAGCGTCAGGCATATTATCTCATCAAACTAATTTTTCATCTGAGATGCTTTGGGGGGTCATCAAGTTTGTCTGATTCTTACACAACTTCTGCAGGCTGGATTGTTGAAACCTGATGTGGTGGAAGGTTCAGATGTGGAAATACCTGAGTTCAATGTTTCTTACAAGCCCCAGAAGATCAGCCCCAAATTTCAGTCTACTGTTAGACACTTGCTGCACCAAAAAATTCGTGATTCATATATGCATCCGCAGTTTGTGTCAGATGTCATGAAGCCCTTACAGATTGAGCAGTTAATGGACCAAGAAGTCGTGAATCTCTCTGGTGGAGAGTTGCAAAGAGTCGCATTGTGTCTCTGTCTTGGAAAGGTATGGTTTATGCACTACTGTCTAATTCAATCTACTGCCTATATGGATAACTAGTGTTAGTTTTTCATTTGATGGCACAAAGTAAAAAATGAAAGATTTTGTTGGAAACACCGGATGATTCAATTTTTTGTGTTTGTAATGCACATTCCACGTGAGGAAAATGCTTTTTGAGATGCATTTTATATTATAATGTTGTTTGATTGATAAAGAATGAAAAAAAAGCTGTAGTTTGAGAATCCTTGTCCTTTCTATAATGCAGCCTGCAGATATTTATCTGATAGATGAACCAAGTGCTTATCTTGACTCGGAGCAGCGTATAGTTGCTTCGAAGGTTATCAAGAGGTACATCCTTCATGCCAAGAAGACAGCTTTCGTTGTGGAGCATGACTTTATCATGGCAACCTACCTTGCTGATAGAGTTATTGTTTATGAGGGAACACCATCTCTGGACTGCACTGCTAATGCTCCTCAATCCTTGGTCACCGGAATGAACCTCTTTTTATCAGTAAGCCCCTTTATTCTTGTTTTCTGCATTTTCTTTTGTTTTTCTTTAACACTCTGTTCATAGTCATGCTCGATGCCTCTTTCAATTTATCGTCACTTTATAAGAACCAAGAAAAATAGGGTTATGGGACAGGGGAAGTGGATGAGTTCCAGATCCTTCCACAGACTGCCCTTGCAGGGGTGCTTGTAGGGAGGTTCCTGCCCCTTCCTCGATTGTCTTTTGAATCTCTCTCTCTCTCTCTCTCTCTCTCTCTCTCTGGGGTAGGAATTGAGCTAATGTGTCCCTTTAACCAACTCAAACTAATGAGTTAGGCACTGTACCCTGGTCCTTTCACGGCTTGCTTTTTCTCTAGTAATTCTTCTCAGCAGTTTATCCTAAGATTTGCATGTTTTGGATTGTATCCTTCTGTACACATGGGGTTATGATCCTTTGCCAGAGAGATTCTTCATCATGCCTTTTCACTGGCTTTGAATGGCTTCTTGAGTAGTAACCGTTTGCTCCCATACTTTGTGCAGCATCTGAATATTACATTCAGACGGGACCCAACTAATTATAGGCCTCGAATTAACAAGTTGGAATCCACCAAGGACAGGGAGCAGAAATCTGCTGGCTCTTATTACTACCTGGATGATTGATGTAATCTTGGCAGGTCAGTTTCTCTTTCCTTTTTTTCTTTGGCCTTGTGTTTTCCCTCAGTGAACCTTCTACAAGTAACACTTATTTTTTTGCAGGTATTTACCCTCCCATGGATGTTCGGCTGTTTGTGAAGGCTGCCTGAGCTGCCTGCTTCAATTCAAACGCAAGGCCAGAGCAACTCGGCTGTGTTGAGAGAGTAGTTTTTTTTTTTCTTCTTTTTTTCTTTCTTCTTTTTTTCTTTTCTTCTTTTAAAAAATGTATGGCGTGCTTCAATTAACAAGTCACGGAGTCGTGGTTGCTTATTGTTTGTTCGAGTCACTCAGCACTGGTTTTCCATCCCCGTTTTGAGTGTAATCTAGAAAATTCTATTTTCATCAGGACTTACGATGGCTGCGGGATGAGGGGCGGAGTTTTTGTGACACATGCGCTAGTGGAGTTATCCATGTAGTGGTACAGTCTGATTGGGACGAATTTTGAGAGAGTTCAGAGGGGGAAAAAAAAACCAGAATAATAATACACTTCTAAGAGCTCTGTTATAAAAAAAAAATCTATGGTAGCTCTGTTATATATTATTATTTTTGCCTAAAAATGATCTGTTCGTTATCCAATGTAGTTATTGTGTTGCCTCTGCTCTCATGGGAACTCTGTGCGAACTTTTGATATATGATGTGGGCACAAAAAATAGACAGCCCACTAAATGAGTCATCTCATGAAACTCCTGAGGCTAACTTTTTGGCCTGATCCAAAAAATCTGGTAAGCCATAGCAAGGTGAAAATCCCAAGCCCTTGCTTTGCCTCTCGATCCAGCCAAAAAGTCAACCTGGGTAGTTCACTTTCCAGTTGAGAGTTCATTATTATAGCAATCCAGGTGCTACTGCGTGGAGCATGGCCTCAAGCCACATGGGTTGGCACATTCATGTTTCAACAAATTTGAATTTAGATCATTGCCCATTTTAAATGATGGGTAGGATCCGCCAATTTTTTTTCGGTTGGGACTGTTTTCTCATCAGGTATGACTTATCATGAGGCGTAATGGAACCAAGTTGGCTATTCTTGTTGGTTGGAACTTGTTCAAGCCTTTTAGCAAAAGAGGTTAGTCAAACTCATCAGGCATGTAACGCGTGTTATCCAAAATTCTACTGGGCATGATCTAGAGGGTGGCATGTTCATGTTTCAGTATGTTAATTTTTTTAAGCGACTGGTGACTTTATCTGCCCATCTTTGCAGCATGTGAAGGTGGTACTTGGCAGCCTCGTCATTTTATAAATAGTTTAAAATGATCAATTTAGATTTTTTTTTTTTTAACCATTGGTGCACAGCCGAGCTCGCAAGTGTAAAATTGTACATTTGTCACTAACGTTATATATAGTAGTTACAGACAGTAGAGAAAAATACAAGCCACTGCAACATTCATCTTGAAAGGAGAAACAATTCCATCTTGAAAGGAGAACCAATTCCATCACCTTCACTTTATTATTAGCAATTCAATTTGTTCGGTCGAAGGATAAAAACAGCAATTCAATTCGTCAGTCCATTGCCTGGCCAACCATTTTCTTTTTTCAGGGCCGAAAATAGTCCCCCAGCGACAGCCCAGGTCCAGAAAAATAAAGCCGATGGTCAGAGACAGCAGGCCTGGACTGCCTGGACTCCACACAAACTAAGAAAAAACCACCAGAACTGGAGCTCAGGCACATACCATTTGCCCCCTTACCTTTTCTTTGGGGGAAGGCCGAGCACCAAGAAGATTAGTGGGGGGTCACACTTCCCATTTCCACTATATTTGGGGTTGAACTAAAATTGCAACTCGATTTCAATCAGTGGATTATGCAAATGGGGTCTCTCTCTGCTCATATTTATCATTTGGACAATGGCCAACAACAGCTGGGTTGCAATCATGTAAAGATATCTGAAGCCATTCATCAACAGAAGTGAGAGACCAAATACCCACATCCAACGCAAGCACGAGGATGTAAAAATGTCTTTTAAATAATGTGACTCTCTGCCCTTCACATTGATATTCCCCCTATACATACAATTGTTCATGCTGCAGCACCAAACCCACTTACCTCTTTCAAGGACTCCTCATCAAAAGTTCTCATTTAAGTCCCCTACTGAGCTGACACATTTCTCTTGTTAGGGGGAATTCAAGGCTGGAGCAGAGGCAATGCCATCACCAAGCCAAACATGGATGCTAGCAGCAGAAGCAGCCAGAAGGGGTATTTCTTTGACTGCCTTCTATTTCTCACATCAATTGCCATCATCTCTCCTCTGCCTTGGCCTTCATTTTTGCCCCCATTTCTGAGAGTCAGTGCAGTAGCAGTTCCACTATCGTCCTTCCCCAATGATGACCGCTCCAAGTTCAGTTGCTCTGCAGCCTGTTGTTGGTTGTACTTGTCTACATACTCTGGGAACATCTTTCTGAAGATTGCACTGTGATTCCACATGAAAACTTGGTAATGTGCACCAGTAATAGATTCAAGAAAAGGACCCCTCTGTGCAATCATACCCTAGGTGAGAGAGACATGCTAATTGCGAGGTCCAGGTCACCACTCATATGGACAGCTAGGTTGTGCAGAAGATCCAGTCAAAAAAGCATGGTTGTATGCTCATCAGGTGGATGCCACGTGTGGAAAATATGAATGGTAATTGAAAGAACGGCCTAGGGGCACACTAGAACCCATATGTAACATAGACGTGGAGCAAACAACTAATGAGTTGACTGGCCTGTGGGGCTTTTCGATGCCCATGTACACTGGATTTTTGCATATTATCCTATACAAGTAGGTGTGTGTAAGAGGTGCATGTGGGATTAGCAAATCCCTCGAGATTAGGCAGGAAAGTTTCAAGGAATAGGCAAAAGCAATGAAAATTATCTGAAAAGAGTATTATTATAAAAGAGCTATGTTCTAGAAGGGGGAGACGGGGGACACAGGAGGGAGACATCGACAACTACCACTGGAAGAAACAAGACCTAAGGAAATCATGCATCTCAGAATGAGGGTTAAAGGATTCACCTCTTACAGTTACATGCGAGAGACATCTGAGCTAGATGTTGCTTGTCAGCAACTGTAGTTGAGATGCTACCAGTGGTTGGACTGTTATCCATCTGCTCAAGAGGTAAAAAAAATCATTATCATCTACTCATCATTTAAGCCTTATACCAACTAATTGCCAACAAACAAATAAATAGATAAAATAAAAAAGCATGCAAAATCAGGGAATCTTCTGGAGACCAAAAACACTTCAAATCAAGGGATAAAAAGCTGAAATTTGACTTTGGATTTGAAACTCAAATGAGCAACCGACCAAGTTATCCAAGTTAAAAGGCCTGTACTGCTTGAGAGTTCAATGCCGCTCCCTCTTCAAGGTACACACGGCAGACATGTCTGGTGGTAGGAATTGTTGTTCCAGTTGACTGCGACGTGGATAGGCCATATCTCGGGAGGTGAGGGATAGGGCTGTGGTAGCCATCCAACAAGTGGCCTGTAAAAGGAAAAGCTGCAGCATTCAACCAATGGAATTCCCAACTATGTGGTCAACGGTTGTCTAATCACTGCAAATTTTAGTCAGGCCAGCAAGGTGGCCACCAGATCAACAGTTCTGATCACCATACATGTTTCCCCGAGTACCATGAGGGAAATACAGCAACCTCTTGTATTACCATTTCTCCTTCCCTTTGAATGATGAAACTTGGTGCATTCCTCCTTCCACTCGTGTTTTCTAACAATAACAGGGGGGCTTCCAGAATGAACTATGGAGAGAGAGAGAGAGAGAGAGAGAGAGAGAGAGTGATTGATGAATGATGAACTCACCATGAATGACAGAAGGCCTGTAAGTATGCTGCACATCCGCAACTTAAGCATGTTAGCATGTGAAAGCAGTTAAACAAATTACCAGAATCCAAACGAGACAGCATTCCAGTAACATAACTGAAACTTAGTTTCACCATACCTTGCCACAGACCACATTGGGTTCCAAGTCTCCGGATGAACTGAAAGAAGATGAAAAGCAATTTTTCAAGTTATAAGAAACATTGCAAGTAACTCGTAAATATCACGCCAATAGATTTTTTTTGAAGAGCTATAAATGATTTTATTAAGAAACTGCTGAACTGTCAAACAGAAAAAAAATGCAAGTAAAAAAATAAAAAATAAAAATTATAGACCCAATAGATAGTTCAGCCCAAGACTTACAATCACTCATGGACAGGCAGATCCTCTTTTGTGTGGCAAACCGTCCATTGGGAGTGATCATGCTATCTCACAGAAATTAGATTATATTAGGAATAGTAACTTTCTTTCTTTAAAAATACTGGATATTACCAATGAAAAAGCACTTGTTTAAGGGAAGCATTGGACGTACCTGATTCCTGGGGGTTTGTATGGATAGTCTGGAGGGAACTTGATTTTTCCATGGTAATATCCACCTATGTCATAGATGAGAATAAAAAAGAAATTCAGGAAGAACAGAAAACAAAGGCCGAGGGTCGAGACAATAGACAGACTCAAAAGGCTTCAATTTTGAGTCACAACTCACAAGTCAAACCTTTATCGAGTAAATTAAGTTTAAGGAACTGGCTTAGTCTGATTTTACAAGTTCACAGTGTGCTAGACTAGATAACTCAGTTAAATAGTCAGGTGATTAGGTCCTGATATGACAATTCAAAACATGTTAGGGTTACAAAACATTCACACATGGAAGCAAAAAAAAACTTTGAATCTGCAGCCCTTTTTCAATTGTCATCCTCCTTTCCTGCTTGAAACAAAACAGGTATTGGATTGGTGATGCTCCGCATGGAAGCATGTTAGGATTATCAAACATTCCCACATGGAAGCAAAAATAGTTTGAAACTGCACCCTTTTTCAATTGCCATCCTCCCTCTCCCGCTTGAAACAAATGCAGTATTGGATTGGTGCTGCCCCGCATGCAAACAGACCCTAAATTAATGCCAAATCCTGAAAACCTAGTATGCCATGCTACACGTCTGCTGCTCCCAACTAAACAAGCAATGACCAATATGTATCACTACATTACAGTGAATAGTTATCATGGTTCAAATTTTACATACCGGCAAAAGGTGTGCCTTCACTTCCCTCCAGCACATAATCTGAAAAGAAAATTTAGAAAAGCGAAATTATTGCCAAAGGCTTCTAAGTACGTGAACAACTTGAAACTGTAATAAGAATAATGTTTAAAATTCGCTGATCAGCTCAGAGCTTGGTCGAGCCAATATTTTGTCTGAGTTCTACACACCAACCCAGAATTCCTTATCTATAAAGAAATTGGAAAAGTTGGTGGGGCCATGTAAGTTGTCCAGTTCAAACTTGAAAGAACTTTGGATTTTTTGTGTGTGTGTGTGGTGGGTGGGTGGGTGGGGGGGGGGGTTGTGGGCATTTCATTAAGCCCAGCAAAACTCAAGATCAGCAGCAGAGGTCTTGTCACCCTACCCTGCACAACCACAAAACAAAAGGCAGCAAAGGGAAAAAAGGGTGGAACAAAAAACAGCCTAAGGGAATAGCATGGCCCAAAAAAGGCTACTAGCTAAATACAATAGAATCCCAATCCCTAAGTATCGCCTCCAAGGACAACCCTGGGACATCCGGCAGCAACACAGTCCAATTGAGAAGATGCACGCAATCCCTCATTTGAGGGAGGGAAGGGATAATTTATCATAAAAATAAAAAAAAAAATCCTGGCAGTCTTCTCTCCATATGCCCCACAAAATAGCACAACAGATCATCTTTGCATGCTTCAAGAAAGGCCTAGACCCCAAGCCTTAATGACCTCTGAAGCTAGAGAGCGCTGGTCACCCAGCTGACTCTAAAACTTCTGATAAAAGTGATCCCAGATCTCTTACACAGCTTCAAAATGAATGAAGAAATGGTTCATAGGCTCCTCATCCCTTCTACACATGAAGTTCCTGTTTGGCAAGACCATGGTCCATATTCCTTTTATTTAGATTGTCAACTGTAAGAATTTTGTTCTTCACTGCCATCCAAACAAATGCTCGGATCCTAGGAAGAATAGGTAGCTTCAACACATAAGCATCCTTGTACAGATAATTGCCATTATCACCAGATTTAAGAAGGATTTGGACGAGAAGTTAACAGTTGCTGACCACTTCCAAATCTTCCTGTAATCATCAGTCCCATCTATGCTCACCTCATTGAGAGTACACAAAAGGGACACATTATCTCTTGCTTCATCACTATTAAGGTCTCTTCCGAGGGTACCAGTAAACCGTCGCATTCTGCCACCTTCACCTCCTCGCTCATTGCAAGAGTGAACAAAGAAGGAGAGAACTTGCCAAGGGGGTGTCCCCAACCCATGCATCTTTCCAAAAGCAGGATCCGATCGCCTCTTCCCACTACAAACCACATTCCCTCAAATAATCCCCCAACTTTATCTGGAATTGAATGCCCCTCCCTGTTAGATTCCCTTCCTATTTTGCTAATGGCCCTCCAAAATTTGGTTTTTTGCAATATTTTGATTCCTAGATGTATAAACATGTATCTTTTCACATCTCCTGAAATTTCACTGAAAAATTCCACCTTTTCCCCAATGTTTCCCTCCCTCAGGAAAAAAATGTCTTCCAAATATCAGTGTTATCGATACATGTAACAATACCAACACTTGGAACACTGCATATGCCCACTGATCAGTCTTAGTACCTTTGCTATCAATTGATCAAAAAAATTATGTTTTAACGACAAAATGTTAAGTTACTACCATCCATATGGGAGTAAATAGGTCCAAAAAGAAAATAACTCACATAGATGCACAAATACCATGGATTAGTAAGTTATACTCATGCCAATCTAGGATATAACAGCACAAACATTTGTAACTTCAACAAAATAACAAGTTATTGAAAATTCAAGTTACTGCAGGTGATATGAAGAAATAAGTTTACTCACGCCACTCTAGGATATCATTTGGTGAAGGACGAGCCACAATGTGAGGGACTGGCTCCTACAATTTCATTTGGCAATAATAAAACCATGAGAAAATTAAAGGAAATCAAGTAGATCAGCCACATAAAGAAAATAGAGAATCACATATGGCGAGAAGTCCCTAAGTTGTCATCCAGAGACATCTTTCCATCCAACTGCGCTTGTGTAGAAAATGCGTACAATGTAAACAGTAGGCCCCACCATGAATATCACTTTACATATCAGGCAAGTCCTCTCATCAATCAGGTGGGCCACACCATTGGATTCAATTGACAACCGACAGTCTACCACAACATACAGGTTTGGGCCACTTACTGAGTGAACTGGCCTGATTTTTCTGCCAGGCTATTTTAATGGTGGGTCCTACCATTTGCATGATACACAAGTTCTACACAAGTGGCATGTTGGTGGGAGAAAAAGTGGCTAGAAGACAAGTTGGAATATTTCTGGATGTACGTGATAGGTTCTCAAATAAATTAGACCATTGAGCTAGGGTTGACAGGGAGGTTAAAAGCATTGCGAATTCAATGGAAGCATCAGCAAAAGGCTCATAGAAACAAATTAGAGAGACAATTTTTTTTATTTTTTTTTGAAATTTTAAAATTAGAGACAGTGATTATAGTTCATAAATTGTGTTCAAAGGGAAAAGCTAAACTGGTAAGCATGTAGACCATTTGTGGAACAGAATCTGAAGATGTGTTTCGAAGAATACATGCACATGCTATTGAATGACTGGTGAGTGGAAAATTAAAGAAGACTTTGCCATAAGACATACCCTGCATAGTGCTCTATATTCCTTTTGAAGGCGCTTCACACAAGCCCTCTCAGCCATTGGCGTACAGCTTAACAGCTTATACTCTTAGTTGGATGGTCTATATAGTTTCTTTAATGTGTCAGTGGCTGCACATAGAGAGAGCATGCAGTTCAGAAAAATAGAAAAAACTGGATAGTTAAAGCCCCAGAGTTATAGAACTCTTTGATACTGAATAAATAAAAAGAAAGAATATGATGTGTTCTCGTTGTGAGGAAAACCAAGTGGGAAGGCATTAGCACAAAGTTTAAATGCACGTTATCAGTTATCACATTAATATACAAATAATTGTTGAAAGGGAAAACAGTATCATGCTATAGTTTCAGATAATTTCATCTTTGTCATTACATATGCATCTTGATACATGTGGAACCCAAAGGTAATACTGGAATTGCTCGCAGAAAAGCTGGACCCAAATCAAAAGGCATGTTGAATATTGAACTCTGATGCAAGAACAACAGTTTAAATCCAAAAAGGTGGTGAAAGCACCTAAGGAATCATATGGGCCTAGAGTATGTTCAATTAAAAATACTGAAACCAACAGCTAAACAACAAATGGCTTCCCATAAGTCACTAAATCCAAATAGAAAGAGTGCATGAAATAGAGAACTGAAGTTACTCATAAGTAACTTTAGGTATATTTTATGTATCTCTCAAAAAAGGTATATTTTGTCATTTTAGGGTGCATCCAACCTGTGCAGTAAGGAACAAGCAATTTGTATCCCCATGATTGGGAAGCAATTGATTTTCCCTTGTTCCTGAAAGTAACTCAAGCAAATCAATTTTGCAAGTGGTCTTATATATGCAACCCACGATCCCATGCTTCCTTCTTAGGGCATGGATATTGTGGAATAAGACAGATTCTCCAGTTAATATTCTCTATCTTTCATGGATACGCGCAATAGAGATACATAACACCCTATGCATAATAAAATTCTTCACAGTTCACACTAAAGGATTTTATTGTCGTCATATTATTGATCAAACATGCCATCCCAATGACAGAAATCAACTAGTTCAGGCATCAATCAAAACCATAAACCAAGCAAGGTGCCAAACACCCAAGATATCATTAACTTATAGCTGAGGTTTTAAGTATCGTCTGAAACCGGTACATATCGCCCATTACGTACCGGTATCACCCATGAATGATACGGCTGTTTCAGCTCAAAACAGCTCAATGCAGGGAAAATATGGGGATGTATCAGTTGTGGATATGATACCCAATAAACCAATCTCCTTCCCCCCGATTTGAGCCCTATCACTAGTGGTTACTCCTGATCCGAAGCACCCCTTTTCCATTCATAGAGAATGCCGACTGCAACGACTACGACTACACAGAGAGAGTTGTGCATCAAGAGTCGCGCAGGATCGCTACAACTGACTCCATTGAATTTGCCACCATAGAACTCAACAGTTACACCTACCTCTTCGACACTATACTTTGATTCTGCCCTTCTAAAAGGTGTGAATTAGGAAGAATTGGTTGATGAAATATGAACCGGAGACTGAAAAACCCTGCATATAGCTGCATCTTCCAGTACCACAACCTTACAGTTTAGTTAACAAATGGCAAAAATTTCCGTCTCAGTTGGGAATGTTTGGGATAGCTTCCCTTTACCAAAAAGAGGCTCCATTGTCCTGATTGAATCAGCAATAATGTAAAAACTTACGATTTGGGTTGAAAAAAAGGTGGAAAATGTTCCCTGCCAAAAGGTTCAACCCTCCATATTTTGAAGGCATAACCAGTCTACACATTCCCGTGCAAATGCTTAGCGATTAAGAAGCTCAAACTATCAACCAATACCCAAAATCGCAGACACAAGAATTTCCATTTTTTTACATCAACTTGGTCAAATCAAATAAAATCTCATTAATTTCACAACGGCTGAGATCCGAAATCAAAATGCTTATGTTTGCTCCTAATCGGAGCCTTTCCCAAATTCAGTCCGTCAATCAGCAAAGTTCTAAACATTTCTGCTCCTAAACTATCTTCTTGACATAAAAATTTCATAAATTTCCGACTACGAATTAGGCATCATCATCACCATAAATTCGAACCAGAAATAAGGGCTCATAATACATGCATCAATCTATTCAGCCCTAATTTCCCAGATACATTTCGATTTATATATCAGCACAAACTACATTTTCCCACACACACGAAAAAAAAAACTGTAGTTTTCTAATGTTCTGAACGATAAACCAAATACTTAATCCTACCATCAGAATCAATGAAAAAGAAAAAAAGAAAAAAAAAAAAAAAGCACAAAAGAGAAATTTGGTAGAACTTCTACAATTGAGAAATCTGCGAAAAGTGGAACTAATATCACTCGAAACAGAGAAACATCGACTCCGACGCAGAAAATCAATGCAAAAACAAGCAAAGATTAAAAGACAAAAACATTCAAGAAAATTCACCTCAGATCAGTTTTTTTCTGGGGACGGTAATTTTCCGATCGAACTGGAACGGAGAACGGAGAATCAGAGGAAGATGAACCGAAGGAAGGAGGAATTTGAGAAGGATTTCGCCTCAAGATCTTCGACTCGAGCCATCAGATCGCTCGATCTCGAGCTCTTGCAGAGGAGAATTAGGGTTTTTTGTTTTCGCGAATTCGTAAAAGAAGAGAAACTGAAATGAAAATGAGGGAGTTGGGGATTTTATTTTTTATTTTCCCCTTCTTTTCCTTCTCTTTACAACTGGAAATTTGAGTCGAAGAGGGGAGGTCAGCCTTTTATAATGCGGGTATAGTGATATAGTACGGTAGAGCAATCTCTACGATACACGTGCCATGCCATTTCTATTTTGGTCCGTCCATCTAGATTTCCCTACAGTGGATGGCAAAGATCTGAAAATAAAATCATTTCTGAAAACTCCATTCTACATAACCTGATCAACGTCCATCTAAGATATATTAAAAAAAATATCAGTGAACACATACCATTCATAGTGATGAGGTGGATAGACTGATATGTGGAAATTTATGATTGGTATGAATTCTAAAAATGGTCCACATATGATTGATTATGTAGATTGACGGTCCAGATCGATACATTAACCTTCCACATGTAGTGTAGATAGAGATGGGTGTACCATACTCGGTTTATAACTGCTTTACCGTTTCATCTCTCGCTAATATAAGATCCTCCGGTGGGAAAACCCGAAAATGCCCCTGTGCCTTGCTGCAGAAGGGATGAGCAAGGCCGAGAAAAACGGAGCCGCGAGATGATTGGCTCTCGTGCATGGAAGGGCCCACTCGGAGTGACATGACAGGACATCCCATTTGATACTCTGGCGGTGTGATGGATGATACGCAGGCGAGTAGAAGTTGCAACGTCGCATACAAGTAATTCAGATTAAACTGTCCAAATCAGGAGTTCCAATTTAGATATACCATGAACTAAAAAATACGCTCGTTTCAATTATCTGACTGTTGCAATGGTGGGCATTTATTGGACGGTTCAAAATGATATATATATATATATATATATATATATATATATATATATATATATATATATATATAAGGAGCAAGTGTCCTCGAATCAGTGGTTAGGATTTCTCCGATCATCTGATCTTTGGAATGTGACTTAACGAAGGTGGGTTACACAATTTAGTCAGTTTAATTCCAGTTAATATAGCATGTGTGGAATATATCAGTCCCTGCGTATCAAGCATCATACTCTGCCAGAGTATATCAAATGACTCCCCGAGCATGGGCGATTGACCAACCACTCTAGTATTTGTGGCCTTTTGTCATCACGCCCCATGTGACCGGCTTTCTCCTTCGGGACAACATTCAGTACATGTGGGGCCCACCTTTTTGTGATCCCCCACCATCTGTCTACTTCGTCCTACTGGATTGGGATGCTGCACAGAACTTCCCAACTGAACAAATCCTAGCCGTCTGGACTTTCAATAAGAAAAAGAAAGATGGACAGCGGTCCAGATGCAATGGAAAAAGGTCACCCAACATCAGACGGCCGTATTGCTTCTGGAGATCTTTTATCAGGTGCCTATCCATATTGGGGCCCGTCCGGGCTGAGTACCACATGATATTTTATGTTCTCAAGATGAAAAAAAAAATAAGCCATCAAATCATATGGGCCTTGGACTTCTTTGATCCGGGTCGTTCATTTAACGGGACCCATGATGAATGGTCATGCTACGTATCTCTACCGTTGAAAATCCTATACCTGACCATTCAGCAGTTATTTCTTATTGGATATAGTTCGTTGGCCAAACCGCCCATTTGTGGGCCACTCATCGGATAGTTAGGAGCACCCAATGCAAAGATGCTTTTGAGGCATGGCCCATACATCCGGAAATATTCAGCATGTAAACCAGCTGTGATGGAACGTTCTGATCACCAGTGTCCAATCTTGATGATCCTAACCGATTGGATGATCTTAACCATCCATTCAAAGGACTCCTGCATGCCGTGCGGACCATGAGTGAACCTTTACTCGGTCCTCAAAAGATCCCACTAATTGATGGTTAGGATCATCGCACTAGTGTTGAGCTTGGACTAACCTTCATTCCATAGACTAGACTACGAACTCAGCCTAGTCAACTCAACTCAAACGTGATTCGAGCCAAGTCACCAAGAAACTCACTTGGCCAAACTCATCTAGTCGACTCAGTCAACTCGACACAACTCAGTGTGACTAAAGCCGTGACGCCCGTCTTGTCTCTGTGGCCATGCATGTTGATTTTTTATACTGGTAGGTGGCGTATCAAATATCTATTATTATTCTAAGATTCTTATCAATTTAATTATCAAATACTGAGTTGAGTCTTCCAGTCGACCTGACCCAGCTGGACATCTAGTCGAGTTTTCGGGTCTTTGATCTATGGATTCATTCACAACAGAGTGTCATGCATCACGTGAACGGTACACACACATTGCCTGGCATCCAACGGAAAATCTGTAGCACTGGACCCTTTTTTGCAGTCCTATCCTTCTCTAGTAATGCAGGCAATTGCAATTTGGTAAATTTCCACCTTATCAGATGGATGGCTTGGATAAACCAACCATGGGCCCCATATGTACAAAAAATCAGATCCCGTTCATAGAGGACAACTTCCCTGTGCCCGGAGCTTGTACATGTGAGGCCCATGGTTGGTTTATTCAAGCCATTGATCTGTTGACCCTCATCATGGATGGACCATGCCCCCAAAATCTCCTAAATTGGAAAGATCCTAGCCATAGAATATTTGGTCCTTTATTGAATTTGGATTGTATTTGTTGGTTGCATGCATGTCTTCTTAACCATGAATTTGAACACAAACAATGGAAATGTTAAATAGTTTTACCAATTGAGGAGTTTTGGTGGTCATGGTCCATCCATTATGGGAGCCATAGATCAATTGCTTTGATAAACCAACCATGGGCCCCACATGTACATGACAGTTGGAAGTACCCCATTCGTCACAGACAGAAATCCACCCTCCAAGCTATGGCGCATCCAAACGCAAATTGAAAATAACCAAATTGCAAGAATAGAACTGAAATTGGATGGCTACTTTCTCCTCATAATTACTCTGAAACATCATAGAGTTTGTTCATCATGGAAACCCCCATTGTCTATGGAATTACCTAATTCCCATGTAACTCTTCTATTCTCTTACATTGTTAACAAATCCGCACGGAAAAAGGATGGGATCCGCAGCCTAAAAATTCTAGAAATGGAGCAAAACAAAATAAAATAAGATACTTTCTCACCTCTTCTGTTTCTTTAAAGAAGGTGTTGATGCACTGTCTGTCTGTAACCTGCTTCTTAGATCCCTTGCCACCATCTGTTGTCAGTTTACTAAGTGAAGCTGCACTGTCAGACACAAGAGGTTTTTTCTTTTCTTTGGTACTTTTCACTCATGAAGGCCTTCTTATCCTTGCCATGTTTGGCAAATGTCTTGCTTCCATGCTCGTCCTGTGGTAGCATTCATACCAGCAGAATTCTCCTTCTTTCGGCGCTTTGATGCAGGGAAACCCAGTTTCGACATTGAAATCTCGAGACCTGGGAATTCCAAATGAGAGGACAGTGCGGGATTGGAAGCCTCAAGGCATTGGTCAATCTCCTTTCTCATCTGCTTCAGGTTATTCTGCCCTGTCGCCATGTGAGAGGGTTGAATGGTGGGGAAGGTTTTGTTTTGGGATTTTGTTTCTGAGCCAAACGCATCAACGAACTCTTTGTAAGCATTCTGTTTCGATGCCTGCCTTGATTTCCACTGATCAGGCCGTGCTGCGTATCTGCCATAACCCAAAACAGTACATCAGAAAAAGGAATCAGCACAGAAAGTCACCTGCAAACCAATGTCTGAGAGGATGGGATTTGAAAGTGCTCATCTGCAAACATCAAACACAAGCAGTGCAAGCAAGCCAACATGGCAAGCTCCTGGCTGTTCATGGGTAGACCCAACGTGAATGTTCCCTAGCCCAATCAAGACAATGTTCCCTAGCCCAAAACACTCTCAAGTACTAACAGGTTTATGAGGAATCAATGCAACCAAGAGGATGTAACATGGATATAAACATTGAAGAAATAAAGATTGTGGTAAAACCCAAACAATCCACTGGCCAAGTGCTAGAGATCACAACCCTCTCTCTTCTACTGAATGGAACCAAAAAGAATAGATGAATTGCTCATTAGCTCGTACCTTGACTGAGTCGCAATCTTGGAATCATATTTTAGTATTTATTCCTGTTTATAATTCAGGCAGCCTCAGCCAAGCTAATGCAACCAAACAGCCAAGCAAGCCGCTTGATCAAAGATCTGACAAATACAATTGTTCATATTGTCTTGATTGGTGAATTGGACCAGATTCATGGTCTGATGATAAATCTGATTAAATCAACAGCCAAATTACATTGTCGGACTCAGAGAATCAATCAGGTGGATATCAAATTCATAGTATTTATAGTTTTTAGGGCATGGATTATTTAATAATTTCCCGTTTTGTATTTTCGTCACTCTTTTGGTGGGCCACTTTTTGGTATCAAATGATGTCGGAATAACATGAAAGTTGTCCCATTTGATAGGCAGTTTAAGTAAGGTTTCAAATAAGCCCAGGATCATGCAAGTATATCCCTTTTGAGTGAGTTAACAACCAACTTACAGAAGGCCAAAAGGGTTGGAGAAATTTCAACAGTACTTTAGTCTTTTCATAAATTGGAGCTTTCATTCTTACGTTTTAAGCCTATATAAGGCTATACTTGGACAAGTAAAGCATGATGGTGCATTGGACATAATAAGTTCTTTTAGTATTTCTTTGATTTGGAAAAAGATTTGAAGTAGGGCCTATTGTGATTTAGTTTAAGACTAGAGGATATTTGGGACAATCTTGTTTTTCTTTTCTTTGATCAATTTGCATTCCTTCAGCTTGCATTACTAGCCCAGCTTGGCACGTGTACCTGCGATTCAAAGCCCATCCAGTTGAAAAGATAAAGGAAACTGGACTGGCTCTAGCTGGCTTCATAGGAAAAAGCTCTAACTATCATATGAGGCCCAAGCTTGGCCCTTGACTGGCCAGAAAGCCTGAGGGGTTAGCCTCATGCCCCATTTGAAGGCTACCTAACTATCATATATAAGCTACAACCATGCAAACGCACAAGAACACATTGCAATTTAGCTTACCCATAGATATCTAGCTTCTTTAACAGGTACGGCCCATGCTTTGTCTTGGAGAGCTCAGATTTGCAGAGCTAACAACTCCGATGCTATTGCCTCTCTCAGCGACACATTAGTAGCAGTGAAGCACTTCTCAACCGTAAAAGAACCGGAAGGATGCATTGAAAGCTCTCCAAATTTACCCCGAAGTCTTCACAGAAAGAAAAACAAAATAACAAAAGAATTAGAATTCCAATTGCTTTCTCTGAGCGCATCCCCTTGTGAGGAAGGTAACATGGATGATTCTACTATTAACTGCCGAAAGTGTAAAAGCAACTTAAACTATTTGAAGCAACATTGATGGTTGACCCAGAACTTGTCTGAGTCAACTGGGGCCATCAACAGGCTGGGTTCAGGACGGTCAATTCATTGTAAGAGCATAAACCATAATGTCAGGTCAGTTAAAAGCGTAAACCACAATGACCTAAATGGAAAATGTAGTGATTAGTGATTTAAAGTAGCATTGCTCGAGTGTGTGTGTGTGTGTGTGTGTGTGTGTGTGTGTGTGTGTGTGTGTAGCTACTACTCTCAATTACTTTAGGAGACTTAAATTCTCCCCTAGGAAAGATAGGTTTCTAACTAGGGTTGACAACAAGAACCCGCTGGACCCAGCCCAATTTTAACGGGCCCAAGTCAATTTTCAGGACCTGTTTAGAAATCAGGCTGGGTTCAGGTCCGTCATTTTGGACCCAGTTAAAATTTGGGTCTAGTTGGATTCAGGTCAGGTCCACCATTTTGGACTGGGTTAAAATTGAGTCATGTCTAGTTAATCTCACTAGAAATGTTATATGTATTAGATATACATTATATATTCTAGCAATATTTTGCTAAGCCATATGCATGATCAAGAGCTCATTTATGTATCACATGGTAAAGCGGCACAGGTGTGTGCAACTTAATCCATCCATCAATTTGGGGCCAACCATGTAAATGCCCTTATTTGACACGAACCAACCTCGACCCCACCTTAGTCTAGGTCTGGATCCTAAAAACAAGACTCAAACTAAAATGGACCAACCTGGTTGGTCCAACTCCAACCCAAACTGCAACAAACTGGGTATGGGTACCCTAGGACCCGACCTGAACCCGACTGGTTAACAGCCCTATTTCTAATAACCAAAGAGTAAACTTTTGAGATGTTTTCAAAAGGATATATTCCCTCATAACAAATATGTTTCTAAAGACTCGGTGAGCAAAAAGAAATAAACTTCAAAATGTAATTTCGTAACTTACTGGGCAATCACTTTGCGCTTCTGTTTCGTAGAAGCGTCAGAACAAAGAAAAGATTCAATAACCCGGCCTCCCCCAGCATTTTTTGCAGCTTCAAAAATATGGGCGGCTTCCATGGATGCAAGGCTCATGATATATGGCTGGATGAACTCCTGTTGGTATGACCAAGACATAAGGACATAAGATAACAGTATAAATTTTCCTTTGACTAATGTAAAATAGTGTATGGGTACGCTGTTGATAAAGTAAAAGCAACAATAGCAATTCCATTGATGCCAAATAATAACAACTTCAGATTAGTTCTAGACAACAAATAACTGAAAAGCTAGCAGCCAGAAACACCAGATTAGATTTCCTGAGCCCCACTAAGCCCACACACCACCTCGACATACAGTCACATGCACCAACATAGCACGTGGGTCAGATATCTGAGCTGTGTATCTGGTAGGCCCCACTGTGTAGATGACCTGGCCAAAAGATTGGCAGGCCACACATGGATTTTGAATGTTGGAGCACTCACAATTCATTAGAAGCCGTCCATTGTTTCCATGAATGTGGTCACATGCTGAGTTGACTGGCCTGATTTTAAGCCATCTACGGTGGGGCCCACCTAATGCATGACCTGGATGTCCACGTGTAAGGCTGTGTGTATGGGTTATGGAAATTGTCAAAATTTTGGAAATAATGCCATCCTTAGTTCCAAGAGAGAAGGCCAAGGGCCATGATGGCTCTACAAAATGGAATACTCCAAGATTCTGAGAAATGGATCTGAATTTGATGTCAAGTACACCAATACTTTCAACCAAGTACAAATAGTGGCAAAGAAAGTATCAACCAATCAAGCATGACTGGCAGAAGCTGTAATTAGTAATAGCAGTGCAACTCGGGCAGGTTCTTGGGTTGATGGTTGAGGATCAACCCAAGCCCAGCCCAACCTCCGAAGGACCCAACCTGCAACCCCTGACCCAACATGAACCGACCCAAATACATGTGATTATTCCCAATTCCCAACCAGACCTAACACGACTCAAATTTGCTCAACCCAAACCCTACCCCAATTCAAATCAGGCCGGCATTTTCCAACCCAAACCCAGCCCAAGGACCTTGACAAACCAACCCGACCCGAACTCAGGTTGGGTCAATCAAGCTCGGACCCCGAACCCAAGCTGCAGCCCTAATTAGCGATAGCTGTCAGATCTAAGAAAATGCATTCCGTTGCTAAAAGGCAAAATAAATGCAAATAAAAGAAAAACCCCTCATTACACAACTTGCAAATAGTAGGTTTAATGAAGACAGCAAAATTAGCATCGCCAACATAGTTCAGTATCAACAATATGCAACTTGGAAGGAAACTTTAAAAGAAAATCAAAATTTTCAACAGAGGCACCGTACTTCGATAAGGGAAGCAGCTGCCTCTTGATCCATCAAATATCAGTGAGGGAATCTGTGAAAAGGAAACAGAGGGAGAAGCGATGTAAATGTCACAAGCTCCAAGGGTGTAAATTAAAAAAGGCAGAGTTGGCTGTATGGTTGAATTAGAAGAACAAAGGGGAAATTTTTTCTAGAAAGTCTAAATATTGGTTGCTAGGATCTTCCAATCTGGGAGATTTTTGGGGCATGGTCCATCTGTGTGGTGTAAAGCGATAGAATAATGTTCTGGATGGACTAAGCATGGGGGCCCACTTTTCACAACTGAAAACCAGCATATATTTTGCAAAGCCTTGGGTTGGGCATCTATAGACTCCTCAATTCATGTAGGTTCTAGAACAATGACTTCAATCAATTGTTAAAGTAGACGGGTCCTGTTTGCATTATGGTATAGGTTGCAGAATTTTTTATAAAGTTCTAACATGAGCCTAACCTAGTCCTGAACCCAAAGCCCGCCTAAAACCAATCCAAACTTACCCTAAACCACCATGAATTCGAGACTTTAACTCATCATGCACGGTGCACCTCAATTGAACCTAACCCAAAAATTGGGCTTAAAGTGGGAGGTGTGGGCCCCATTTTGGCTTCGGGGTCCACACCCATTTTTTCAGCTTTTCTTAGCTGGGGGAAAAAGTTTTCTCACCAATTGGGATAATTGAATGATCTCTGTGCAGCAGAAACTCTTTTTTCACCACCTAGAGAGTTTTGATGACTTCTTTATGGCACTGGCAGAGACACTTTTCTTGCCACAGACATTTTGTGAAGGATTCAAAAATTACTTTTCTCACCAATCAAGACGCATTTATTGTGAATTCCAATTTTTGGGTCTGCATTTCTCCCACTTCCCACTTGGGATCCATTTGTAGCCTTTAAGATGAGCTTTCCAGCAGACCTTAAATCACTCCAAACTGAGGGCTTTTTGAGAACTTATGGCCCATGCAATCATATTGTTTGCAACTGTTTTCAGCTGAAATTTTGCAGAAATTACAGATCTACCCCTCCAGTTCAGATTGTCATGCCAGCTTTCCAACTAAACTACAATTAGAACCTTATCATTAGCCCTAACCTACCCTTTTGTACTAAGCTACTCTCCTTAACTACTTTTTTATGAACTTCCCACTCTACCCCTTGCAAGCTTTTAAATCCAAATTCAAATTAGGGAATCTTCTAGAACTGAACGTCTCTCTCAAAAGGTCCCATTCTCCCAATAACCATTTTGCTCTTATATCTACAAATCTCCTTCTGCCACTTGTCAAACCTATATCCTTTGACCAACCCATGGAATTCCTCATGCCATCCTGGATCTTAGAGGGGGTGGAGATCAGAGGGTCTTGGTTCTTTGAAATCACGTTAGTAGAAGAAGCTTCTTCGTTGAAATCACTTTAGTAAAAGAAGCTTCTTCTACCACAACCAAATTCAGGACTGAGGCCAATCTCAGCAATTGAAGAATAGTAACTCAACAATTCAAACTACAAAAGTGATGAGGATTGCAAGGGATTTGGTTTATTGGTCTAAGATCTTAGAGTTCTTCTACCAAGAGGAGTTATTGAGTATGCCTCGGCCCTTGGGCTTTGAAACATAGCTCCAGTGACCTATCTCAAGGAAGAGGATCTCTCATATCTTCAGAACTTTTCTCTTTTCTTTGCAAAATTCCATAACAAGAGTGACCAAGAGGAGCCGTTGAAGATCAAGATCATCAAGACTGGAGCCACAACAAATTACCACTAAAGATTCTTCACTTCTCTGACCTTTTCTTTCTATTCTTTTCTGTCTTTTTTATTTCCTTTCGAAATCAACAAAATCCTGCAGAAATACTGTTTCTGGACAAGAATTTCACATAGTCACTAAGTAGAGACCGCTTTTGTGGGCAGAAAAGGTTGCATATCAGCTTCCTCCATCACCAGGGCTTTTACTCGGAGTCTTTGGTTTGCAAACCTTTTTGGAACATAATGTCCTTGAGTTTTGGTTTCCAATTCCCCTCAAATGCTTAATGTTGGGAATGAGTTGGTAGCAACTCCTAACTCATGACTTTCCCACCTAAGTTGTATCCAATGTTTTCAGTATCAACGATATCGGCAGATATATCCACGATATATCTTGTATCCAATCTGTGCGATATAAAATGCATAGGTAGTGCTGATATATACCACTTGTTCGATCGAACAAGCATTTTCAATTTTCGATTCGTTTTTATTTTTTGTAAATCATGTTAAATCAGTGTCAAATGGTTACAAATCCATGATTCTTTGTGTTTTGCATGAAAAATCATGGATTTAGAGCTTCGATTTTGAGATTTTGGGGAGATGGGCCGAGTTGCCGAAAATTGGAAAAAATCGAAATTTCCCAATTTCTCGCAAATCGGTTACAATCTATGTCCAAACACAAAATCAAACATGCATGTAACCTGATCTAGTGATTCTTCTTTTACTTTTGAATGTAAGCTCCGTTTCAAAAAGTAACCCCTCCCCAACTTATTAAATCGGAGTTTATTTGCTACTTTCTAAACAAATAAGCACTTAATTAGACTTTTACCAAACGGTCTAAAAGCTTTTTTTTTAGAAATAAGCCAATAAGATCTTATTTGTAGAGATGCCAAATGCCCCCTAAATGATAATACTGCGAGATTTTCAAATCTTGGCAGATTTTAAGATTTTAAAATACTGCAACATTATTGCGATATTTAACTCGAAAATAGGAAAAAAAAAAAAGAATTTGTTATATAAATTTTAAATTTATTTCATAATTTAGAATAAATATTTAGTTTTTTTTTTCATTTTTGGTGAGATTTTTCAGATAATATCCCAAGAAAGAACTTAAATCTGAAAATCTCCCAAGAAATTGCCGCGAACAAGATTTGTCACTATGCTTAGAAACTACCTCTATTTTTGGGTTCTCAATTACCTTTATTGATAATCATATAGCCTTTTTTGTTTCTCTCAAGCTCTTGTTTTAATAAAATATTTACTGATCACAAAAACAAAATAATGTCTTTTTTTATAGGTAAGTATGGGCTTGAACCAAATAACTCAAATGTTCCAATGCACTCTGTCTAACATTGAGGCATGGGCTCAAACCAATATAATGGTGGCAAGCTAGTGAAACACTCAAGTAGGTTTAACATTGATAATGATAGATTGCAAACAAGACCAGCTTAAAAGAATCTAAGTACAGCAGGGACTAGTACCAAATGGAGAAGTGGTTTTTCCTGTCGTCAATAGCAGACAGTGAGAAGCATCATTGACATCACTCCTAAAAGACAATGTGCACCAAAGAAGAAATAAACCAATCATTGGTCCTAGGCACAAGGAACCAAGTCATCTTCGCAGCAATTACCAAGTCATTATGCTACTTATAAAATATGCAAATATTTCACAAAAGCAAATGAAAATCTTAAAGGAAACAAGAAAGAAAGGAAAAAACATATTAGATAAAAGAATTGATCTGAAAAGAAATCAGAAAGGAAGTTTCAACATACACTTGAATATTTAAAAATGGTTTGTAACATTAGGCAACCCAAAGTATGCATCTTTTCACCCTTTCCCCATTTCCAGCTGGACTTCTCCTCACAGCGGAAGTAGCTCTCAAGAAATAGAAGCCGTGGAACAATGCAGCTGGGAGATTCCGACTCTGAACGTACTGCCGCAGCAATGGCCCGACAGCACTACAAAAAAAAGAAAAAAAGAATTAACAACAATAATAAGGCGTTGATTTGAAACTCGAATTTTTTTATTCCTGAAACACATACCTGTACCTATAGATTTACATTTTCATGCTTACTGAACATGGTTTCAACTAATAATGAAAAATGAAAAGTGATGATGATTGAATAATAAAGTGACAAATATAGGCACATAAAGCTGCATCATGTGAACCTTGTGACTGCAGAAAAATTTGGAGAAACTTCAGAGAATCAGGGGTTTGTTTTTGTAGAAACGAATCATTTTTTTTCATGACTTTTTTAGGTTTCTTCAACTGGTAAATCAATATACATGAATAACTCATGTACTATTTAGAAGTAGTTCGTGTATGACAAATGATTGAGGACACCCCGATAAGTGGTAAACCGAGTGAAGATAACCTCGTTTCAACACTAAGGTCTTGGTATCGACTCCCAAGTGGTGGGCCCAAGTAGGGGGTGGCTAATGTTGTGGTGTGACTAACAGGGGGGTGGGTGTACTGATAGTGGGCCGTGTGTGCACTAACCCATAAAGGAAAAAAAAAAAAAAGTGATTGAGGAATTATCTAATGTGTCAGTTGATGCGAACATCAATGGTGCGCCCTTTAGAGTGTACCAAAGGAGGCAACGTCGCAAATCGAGTGATGGAGCAGACGAACTGATGTGGATGGACACCGGGCCCATTGGACCCATTTTCTGACACGTTACGAGTACGCAAGCTGCAGGATCGTGCAGGAGTATCATGACCGCTGGACCATAGAGCAGATTTACGTTTAGGCGCTTTTTCTGTTTATTTCCTTGTTTCTAAGCAGTTTTAATGTCGTTATTTAGTTTAGGCATTTTTATATTATTTTTTTATTTTCACGCACTTTAGTGCACTTTTTATTTTCATAGCTTATATATACTGTGAGAAACCATATTTTAAAATCATTGAATGAATAGAAAATTCGTGTGCTTCTTCCTCTTTATTTGAGAGATTATGGTTTCAGAATTGGCCCTCGGGTGTTAAGGATTTCACCCCGGAGTTCCCGTTTTCTCTTCTCTATTTCTTCAAGGTGCGAGAAAAGGTAAGATTCTTTTTTTGTTTATAATTCATGCTTCATGACAACCTATTGTTTTCGACATCCTTCGTCCTTTTTTGAATCCCCCCCTCCTCCTCCTCTGGTATGATCGAAAAGAGGGATGTCTAGCCATAAGAAACGGATCCAAACTTGACTGTGGACTGGTCTATGCTAGATCTGGAATATCTTCATATCCCTAGATCCTCCCTGTTTTATGGTTTTCCGTGGTTTTATGCTAAGGGGCATGATCCGGACGAACAGATCTAATCTCTGTGTTGAGATTTGTTAGTTTCGTAATTTTATTATTTGAATATCTTCTAACTGAATATACATGCATCTAGGGTTAGGTCATCGCATGTCCCTGCATCATCAGTTCTCCTGAATTAGCGAATTTTCAGTTGTCATTAGTGGATTTTTCAGGAAAGGAATATTCTTTTTCTAAAAATATGAATAATACTCAAAGTTTTCAATAGGGATTCTTTTATCGATGCTTTCGATAAGGATTTTTACTGCAAGGAATTTTATTTTCCACAAAAAAGACGTTGACTTTCCTGAAGAGTACAAAAACAATTTTTTTGGAGGACTGAACTAACCCAAATGCTGTCCTTTAAAAAAAAAAAAAAAAAAAAAAGTGATAGAATCAAGCATTAAGGGGCCCACTTGATGTGTCCATAACATCCAACCATCCCACAAGTGCACCAATGCAACCCTTGACGTTTTTAGAAGTTAAAACAATCTTTTTTGGAGGGAGAACTGACCAAAATGCTCTCTCTTTTTTTCTTTTTCTTTTTTTTTATAGAAGTCGTAGAATCAAGTATCGAGGAGCCCACTTTATGTGTCGATGACATCCAACGCATCCAACAAGCGCACCACCATTATGATTAGACGACCCAAACATCAGGCTGATCCAACCAAAAGGTGGACGACACGTGAAAAGTGGAGGTCTTGGATGATGTACATTTTTTCTGTGCTGATTGGTTTGGCAAGCTTCTTTGCTTTTGGTTGTCTTTGATTTTTTGGGTCATCTATTCATCATGGTGGGGTGCACCCGTTGGACAGGTTGGATGTCATACACACACCGCAAGGGCCGGATAGTGCTCAATTCCACTTTTGTAGAACAATGGATGAAGGTCACTTCGGTCATTTCACCCTCCAAAAATATTGTTTTGGAACTTAAGTCGAACGATTTTTTTAGGGAAATCAGAAATCTTGAGGGTTTTTTTTTTTTTTGGGGAAAAGATCCCTTTTGAATAAGATTTGAGAGTTTTTTACTATGATTGAAAGAATCAACTGCCGAAACCAATGTTCTCAAGAAGTTGGCATCTGAAGTAATGGCAACGAAAATATACATGAAGCCACTAGAGCATCACCGAGCAATATCAATATTGTTGATTAGGATGGCGTCAAAGAGTAAACCTAGATGCATCCAAAAGAAGGTGGTGCGGGCATAGACGGGGTGAGATCGATCACCGTCTCTCTCACAAGATACCTACTCAGAATCCATGGAGCTACTAGGACTCCTCAACCAGTCTTCCTCGAATCCACGAGGGAATATCCACGAAGAAATAAAGACTAAAAGTCCGAAATTTTCATTAATCAAAGAAGAGATGTGTTTAACGACGAATTAAAACAACTATTTTTATATAAAACTAACCCTAAAAATCCTAGAATCATAATTGAGGAGAATCCTAAACAAATCGAGAAAGAAATCTGAAAATCTGCACAAATCTGCGCAAACTGTTCGCGCATGGTCGGGCGCCCGATGACCTCCAAAAATAGTCTGGTGAAAAAACACAAAATCCGGATGAATTTCGGGCGCCCGATGAAAGGTGGTTGGGAGCCCGCTGACGAACCAAAACTGTCCAGAGAGTTTCTGGTCCTCCTGGCGGAATTTCGGGCGCTCGATGAAGTGTGGTCAGGCACTTGACGATGCCGGCGGCCTAAAAGCGTCGGGAATCTGAAATTCCTAATTTTCTGTCATTTTTTCCTAGATCTTTTTCTGTCAATTTCCTTTAGGAATGTTGTCGATCCTCGCCCTCGATCATGGAGTTCTCTCCCTACATCAGACCCCTCCACTTCAAACAAACTCGTCCTTGAGTTTTTCTTCGGACTTGGATCTTGAATAGCCTTGAACTTCGGGAGTCAATGTCCGTTATTCATTCTCGACTTCTGGGCTCCACCTCGTATAAGAGATATGGGTCATCAAACGCGTTGCTTCTCTTGAGTGTATCTTCTATCATGCCATCCTACAACGCCTTCCAATCTTCCACAGTAAAAATCATCAAAGCATCATCTAAGATGCTCTTGAATTCTTACAAAACTGGTTCCATAACCTTTGGAATGTCTATGGATTCTTGCAAGACCAGATCCAAAATTTCTAGAACGTCTACAGGATCCTCTTCTGATTGTGGCAGCACCAGATCAGCATCATGAACCAAATAGGCCACCTGTTCGTTCCCCTTTATTGACACTCGGAGGAAACGTTTCAACTTTCAACAGGGGACGGATCCACTTCCTCTAACACGAGATTTGACTGTTCTTCCTACCCCTTATCAGCATCCAACACACATTCTTCAGATATAATGGCCAAATCCTGCACGTCTGCAGAAAAATGCCCCTTCACTTTAAAAGTTTCAGGTGGGTTTTCTGATGTCGCAAGGGCGACATATGCGTTGTTGACGAGGTTAGAGACCTATGGTGACACCGCCTCAACTAGATCTTCCTCGTCAACTAGGAAACGGCTTAGTATTGATCTGGGGTAACCTTGCGACTCGTCACTAGGGACACTCACAAGCAACTTAATTGTGAAATCCAGCGAAACCTAGAATCGGGATTCCACTATGAACAAGAAATCAGTCTCGCTTCTTGTTTATACGGTCGAATCTAGCCAACAACTCTTGTGTGGTTTGATCAACCTCCCGATGTACCTGATTACGTGGCATAATCAACGCATCTGCAAAACGGTCGACGGAAGCTTGCAGCCCTTGCATTATCTTCCGTCTCTCCCGGAGAAGAGTTTCCCTTATCTCCGAAAGATAATGACAGCCTCATGCAACGTTAGAGGGGTTGTTGTTGCGGTCATCGCTAGAAGTCATCTTCTCGAGGTTGTTCCTCGCTCTGATATCAACTTGGCGCAGGCGTAGACGAAGTGAGGTCGATCACTGTCTCTCTCACAAGATACTTACTCCGAATCCACAGAGCTATAGGGCTGAAAGTCGGGCGTGTTGGGTCGGGTTGGTGCTCAACCCAAACCCAACCCAAGGTTCCTATACCTCAACCCTAACCCAACCCAACCCAACATCGGGTTGGGAATTCTCAACCCAAGCCCAACCCAAGCGGGCTCGGTCGGGTTGATCGGGTTGGTCGGGTTGATAAATGCTAATATCTTCATTATTACATTAGCCTATTATGTTTGAATACACGTCTTATTTTTCGTACCTATGACTTTATTAATTATGTATATAGTTTTTATTATGAAGAACTTCACTTTTTTCCAAACAAATTAGCTAGGATAACTACTCCTTTAATACTAAAAGTATATCAAATTTCAAACGCTATAAGTTTACTTACTAAATTAATATATACCAATAAGTTTACTTAAGTATAATAAAATTATAAGTAACTTGTATATAGATCGGGTTCGGGTTGGGTCGGGCGACCCAAGACCTCAACCCAAGCCCAACCCAAGCTTTATCGGGTTGGTGTTTGCATAGCCCAAGCTCGAGATCGGGCTCGATATTTCTTGCCCAAGCCCAACCCAATGTCAGGTCGGTCACGGGTCGGTCGGGTTGAACCCGCCCAACTTTCAGCCCTACAGAGCTACAGGGACTCCTCAACTAGTCTTCCTCGAATCTACAAAGGGATATCTCGAATCAACGGGACCTATCTTCGAATCCACGAAGAAATAAAGACTAAAAGTCTGAAATTTTCATTAATCAAAGAAGAGATGTGTTTAACAACGAATTAAAACAACTATTTATAGATAAAACTAACCCTAAAAACCCTAGAATCGTAATTGAGGAGAATCTTAAACAAATCGAGAAAGATATATGAAAATCCGCGCAAATCTACGCAACTATTCGCGCATGATCAGGCCCCCAATGACCTTAAAAAACAATCCAGCGAGAAAACACGAAGTCCATATAAGTGTTTCTGGTCCTCCTGGCAGACCAAAACTGTCCAGAGAGTTTCTGGTCCTCCTGGTGGAATTCCGGGCGCCCGACGATGCCGACAGCCCAGAAGTGTCGGGAATCCAAAATTCCTTATTTTTTGTCATTTTTTCCTAGATCTTTTTTCTATCCATTTCCTTTAGGAATGTCATCAATCCTTGCCCTCGATCATAGAGTTTTCTCCCTACATCAGAAGGCTATTTACAATGACATCAGGTGAACTACATATTTGATATTGATTAGCAATAGATTTGGACAAAAAATCCACTAGCACATTTACTTCACGGAATATATAATGAGTTGCCCATCTATTCAATTGCTGGAGGAGGCTCTGTAGTCATGGATCAACTGTCTGAACTCATGGCATATTATGGCTCAATATGAGGAAAAGAATGTAAACCAAATAGCAAGAGTTGAAAAATAAACCGATAAAAAAGAGATGGCAAAGAGAATATTTCATATATTCAATTAATTTTTTAAAGTGCTCTGAGGCATTGTGAAAAAACAAGGAGCTGCAACAAAAAAACTGTATGGAAAAGCAAATTGACCCTAGCCTCCACATTTTCACAAGGGCAGATGTAAAAGCATTATGATATTGAAGTAGAACCATTTAAGAAATCATCTTTGATAAAATAATAGCAAAATAGCAATCATAGTAATTACTCTTGCAACCTCAAAAACATAGCTTCCACCAGATGTACAGAGTTACAAGCTGTGAAGCATTAAATTATAAACACACGCGCGTGCGCACACAGAGAGAGAGAAGGGGGGGGGGGGGGGGCGGTGAAAACCTCGTGTCCATGTGTATGAAGCCGTTGACAGGCAGCTAAGAGAGAAGCAACAACTCCTGATTTTCCAATCTCTAAAAGTTCCTTTATTTTTTGACCAAGTTCCTCCCAGATCAAGTCCATCTACAGAACAGGGTGAAAAAATTGTTAGGAGGAAATCGCCAATCATTTCTCACAAGAATAAATTATTCTTCAGTTTCCACTCATGTGCACCTGAAAGATTGTCCTAAAATATCAGGAGGCAAAAAACATTTTACACTGTTTTCTAAACTCACATCACATATAATGCTTAGCCATAAAAGTTTCATACGTACTAGAAAAAAGGCACAAATTAAAATTAAAAAAAAAAAAAAAATTGGAAGTTACAAAAAATAAAAGGAAAAAATGACATAAAAATACTGACAAAAAGACCTTGTTTATTAATTGCATTCTGAGCATGGGAGCTCCATATATAACCAGATAGTGAATCGAGTGCAAAGGATGGTCACAAAAGCAAAGGAAATTAGTGAAATAATAAGAAGTTTTACAGTCACAGTTTTTTTTTTTTTTTTTGAAGATTGTCTTTTATAGTCGCATGGTTCAGAATTTAAATCAACGGTTGTGAATTTTCTTCAGGAGAAATAATTGGCCTGCTCTTCAATTTCAGATAAACGAGTTCAATAAAGAACTTTACTCAAAGAATTTAGGGCTGTTAGCATATGCATGTGAAACTCAAGGTTAAAAGTACTACATTACAGGTTTTTATGGAAAACTGAGCCTCTTAACTATTACATAAAACATGACTTCCCATGAACAAATGCCCAATTCTTCAGCAACCTCTACCCAAGCCAACAGATTTTATCAGATATGTATATACAATCAGTACTTACCTAAAAGAATGGAATTGTCAATCATGGCTCAATTACGACTTGAAACAACATAAGAAAATAGAAAAAAGCTACAAAATGAATGGAAATGTTATAGCACATACCTGACCTTTGGATCTTGAAGAAGAAACTAATGCTTGGATAACAAAACTGCCACACTGATGAGAGGATATTTCGAATAACGACCCTTTAAAAACTTTCATGAAAATCTCATCATACAAAATCTCAGGTGCCACTTCCAAGACAACCTGCAAAAATCACAAAAAAAAGGGTCAATCACTTCACTTCCCAAAGGAAGATAATACCAAAAGATGCAGTTTAGTTAACTGAAGGCCTTACAAAGTTGAAATGGTGAAAGGTATAAATATATGTAATCCAAGCAGTTTGACATCCAACAGGAAATGGAAAACAAATTCCTTTAAAAGCCACTAGGTTCTGAGACTAGAATCAATAGTAGAACATAACACATCTTTAAGTATGTGTACCATTAAAAAATAAACCACGTGCAAAGTCTCAACAGAAGCAACAAACAAGAGGCACCACTAAATAATGTCTGCCATAAATCACTACCATGCCAAGATCTGAAATCTGCATGTTTCGAGGTCTGAAAGGAGGTCATGAATCATGATTTTATGTAAATGATGGCAATACTTATAAAAGAAGTGGAGTTCATTGTTATCAACCAGTGGCAGATGAAGAGTTCACTTGCACCATCACTAAAGGCCATTGATGGAGGGTACACCATAAGCAAGGTTTTAAGTCACCATCAGTATCAGTCATAATGGTCCATGGTTGTTACTGTCATGAGTGACCCATTACAACATTATAATATTGGAATTTAATATACTTTCGTATTTTCATTATTTTATAGTGAGTAAAATGCCAAACCAAGTAGTTGGGATAAGTCTTAGATGATGATTAAGATTTCTTCATAGTGCTTAAATAGAGAAAGGTGTTTTCCATGTCATGAAATTTTTTTAATAGGCAAGAAAAGGTAACCCTGGCAGAACCTTAAGTAGTTGTTGATGTTCCCAGAAAAGTTCTTAATAGCCATTGTTGGATAACTGCTTCCTGCATTTTTTTTTTTTTAATTTTATCAAGGCTATTTTCCCATGGATAAATGATGTTGCAGTTGCTCTTTTCACATCATTACTATAATCACTCACCAGTCTGATAGTTATTTGAATCACATTATATTTTACAACGTTTCAATAAATCTACATTATGATGTATTGAAAACTAATCCCAAAAAGAAACGAAAAATAAAAAGAAGCATGAAAGCATATATGGTGCATCCTTTACGAATTTCATGGCTTTGTGGTCATAAAGGGCAAGAAAAAGCACCTCCATTAAATGGCTATAAGCAGTATCCTTAAGCAGATCACTAAATCCATAAACTGCATTAATTTCTATGAACTTCCCTTCTGCATCATTTCCCCTGCGGCAGCCAAGAAGGACAGGAATTACACGTAGCAACTCTTGCTCATCCCCCGCTAATAACTTCAAAGCAGTCTGCCAAAGAAAAGCAAGTCTCAATTGACACATCGGTACAGATTAACGTTTCAGTACACAATATGAACTAAATCGACTATTCAAGACCTAATCATGTACTCGAAAAAAGATAATTACGTAGAAGAAAAACTTGCAAAATCAGACAACAGAATATTTTAAGCTCGAACTAGAACAACTGAGTTCTGGGCTGACTGGGACTAAAGTCCCCATCATGTCTGAGTTGAGTTATGAGTTTCGAGAACTACAGAAAAAAAAAATGCAGCTGATTGATGACCTTGACAAAAATGAAGCAAATTTTGAATAACATGTATCCCGACTGTATCGATCAATGTAAGAACCACATCACGAGGCAAAACACGCTAAAATAACTGGAAGGCTATTCCCTAACCTTGAAAAGGAAAAACCAGTAAAACAGCATGGAGTAGAAGGGTAATAAACAACATGCCTGTAGAACAAAGCTGCTGTATTTGTTAACACACAGATCTTCAATACTTTCTTTAGCATATTGGAACAAGCCCCCAACAAGAAATTTAAGTAAATGTGGAAATCCCAGCTGAGCATTTGGTGATTGATTTCCGCCTGATTTAGGCAGCTTGCTGTTCAACCGCTCTGCTAGAGTAGTAGTTGATCTTGTCACATGAAATTCCTCCAAAGATTCGAGTGGCGTTCCTTTGCAAAGACAAAGAAGACTGCGAAGGACATGAGATCCATATCGATCACACATCACATCAACAGAACTTTCAACAACCACCTGTCAAGAAATAAATAAGTAACAAATAAATGAAAACCAAATCAGTCGACGAATAATCAATAATTAAAGGCCCGTTTGGACACCCTTCATCAAAAGGAGGTTTAAAGCTTTGCCTTTTCGGTCAACTCAGCAAAAACCAACTGGATTGGCATTTTAGCACCAATTTTGTCATGTGGGAGATGTGATAGGGGTTTGAAAAGTACATCCAGCTTCAATTGCTGTTTGGATCAAAACGATATTTACACCTCAAATGCCCCTTCGGAGGGTGAGTCCAAACAGACCCTAAGAGAGGATCAAGTGGTATCAAGTTTGCCTTAGTTAAGAAGCACACTGTTTTCTGTACATGGGCACATGTAAGGGATCTGAACCTTTTATCTAGCAGACTTACCATGGCAAGTTGTGCTGCAAAAATCACATTGGTTGGTGATCTAATTTCCAGACACTAAATGGCCTGTTTGAGGACTATGAATGGGCAGTTAGGAAAAAGGGGAAACCAACAGTCAGGGTTCACTCCAGTTGATGGGTAGGATTTTCTGACTGGAAGGATTTTTGGTGTATGGCCCATCTGTGGTGAAAAATAGATGAACACTTCAGTACATGTGCACCAGGTGTACAGAGATTGAGCGCTTGATCACTGACTTAGGTATTGGCCTTTTAACACCAGATACTTCACAAATACTAATATGGGTACCTTGCATATCTTAGTTAGAGTCTCTTCAATGTAAGCATATGCCTCTTCGTCCTGAAGATGTAAAGCTAAAGACTTGAGAGCTGTCTCGGCCACATGAGATCCTGACTTATCCATTGCAATGAATGGAAACTCCTTTGCACAACTGAATAGGAAACTGCAAAGCTGGTCTAGGTCACAGCCTTCAAGAAGAGTTTGCAATACATGGCTTAGAATCATGTCAGTTGCAAGCTCCGACTCTTTCCCCCTAGTTTCTTCCAGGCATTACCACATACAACAGACCTCTCCTCTAACTCAATTCCACCTCCTTCAAAGAGATTTGCAATTTCTGAGAAATACTTCACCGTTTCCGGGTCAACCCTTTTCCTATGTGAATTTATTAAACTAATCAGCACCGGTAATTAGCCATATCCAAAAAATACAATGAGATTGCTTGCTAGGTATTAGTAAATATGCCAAAACCAAAACGGAAGTGCAATCATTCACAAAACTAAGAAAATAATGAAATTCAGGAACTAAAAGCAGGAACCAAACCTGATAACTGGTTTTTGTGGCACAGATGGAGTATGATGCTTTGAGGATTTTTGAGCTTTTTCATTTTTCTCGGGCAACATCCCAGACAGATTTTCTTTAGAACAATCTTTGTCCACACCACCATGTTCTTTCCTTGGCCTTCTGTTCTTACCCTTTTTCCTTCCAGCGTGCTTAGATAGGTTATCCTCCCCAGCCATTTGACTCGTATCAGTTAAATTGTGCCGTCTAGGTTTTCTAGATTGTAGCACTTTTGAACCAAAACAAGCCATGCCAAAAGCCCCAACTCAACTTTCTTACTATGAATCCTGCACAGAAGAAGTAGCAAATGTTTCAAGTTCTAGGAACAATGAAGCAATGACGAACTTTGGGACTACACTTTCTTTCTTTTATTGACTCGACATTCTTTCTTCTTTAATTAATGGGACTTGTCTAAATATTAAAACAAAAAACAGAGAACGTTTGAGAATTAAAAAAAAAAAAAAAAAAAAGCAGGCTTTTTTTGCAATTGCATCCATGGATACCCCAAGGGCCTGTTGGATTCGGGCAAAATTGTGTCGCTACTAGCAATCCATGCATGCCGATAGAGCTAGCTAGTCATGGATATCTGTTCTTGATTAGTTGTTCTGCCCCTTGTTTGTGAAACATCCAGCGACAGGGAGAGGATAGATTGTGGCACATGTGGGGAACTTAAAGTTGGGATTGGTGCAACATTGACACGTGCCACATTTTTTAGTGCTTGAAGATTAATGTTGAAACATATGCAAATGTGGAATGCTTGAACTGAGACGGTCGCACTTGTGGCACATTAGAATATGCTACACATGTAAGTGTGATCCTCATGTGCACTAAATCTGTCAAGTGTCATTGATACGTAGTTTCACCTCTCCAGCGGAGATAACCCAATCTATGATCTAAAGGTCATGTATCCATGACTACTTGTCCAAAGCACATTGGTTCCCCAGCACAAGGGTTAGACAATCCATGGACATATAAGGTTGCTCTGACTACTTGTCGCAAGTCGCAACACAATTTTTGCCCAAATCCAAACAGCTTGTAACTGTGGATGAGCTTTCTAATACCATATGCTCCAAAAGCAAATGTTTAGAATAGAAACATAGTCGTATTGGTCAAGAGATCATAATATCAGGTGAGGGTGTTTTTTTTTTTTTTTGGTCAATAGTATTAAGGAAAGTCTAGGAACCGATATCCCAAGAAAAATGAAAACATACTACTCGTAAAACCTATGTCATATACATCGTTCCAATAACATTAGTGAAAAAATGGTTGTCTCAACAAAGATAATTGAGAATTAATGTAAAACGTTCCCAGGATTTCATAGAACAAAATACAGTGGAAGCACAAGGTCCTGCTCATTAGCAAACGTATAGTCTATTAGGATTTCTTGCATCTAGGGCGCATCTTTGATGACCAAACCACTGATATGATAGGTCTCCACCATGGATGGAGATGCCTTGGAAATCTCCAAGATTGGAAGATGGCGCACACTTTGATATTGTGGCCCTTTCACCATTGAATTGGGCCCTTGCTATATTTTTCCCCACTAAACTATGTATTTATAGGCCACAATATCAAAGGCTTGTAATCAAGGCGTCCCATAACGGTAACGGTGGCCTGTAACGGCCACCACCGTTACCATTACGATACGGGCCGTAACGGCCGTTACGGACCCCGTATCGGCCGATACGGCCCTTTTTTATTTTTTTTAAAAAACTGTTATAGGATCCATTACAGGGCCGTTACGGCCCCTTTTTTTCTATAACGGCTGTTACGGTCGTTTCAACCCCGTAACGCGTAACGGACATGACCGTTTCTGTTACGTATCGACCGATACGTAACCATTTTGGGATACCTTGCTTGTAATTCTCTCTCAGAAACAACTGAAGGCTTGTAATCTTTTAATCTGGGAGATTTCCAGGGCATACACCATCCATGGTGAGGCCATCATAACATTGGCTTGGATCATTGAATAGAAGACCTCACCTGCATGAAATCCTACTTGGCAGCAAACTATACATTTGTTGGTGAGCGGGATCGGATCCTATAATCCTCCAAAATGCAATCTTATTGTAATCAAGCTGTTCCATAATAACAGTGGCCGTTATTCGGATCCTATAATCCTCCGAAATGCAATCTTGCTGTAATCAAGCTGTTCCATAACGGTAACAGTGGCCATAACGGCCACCACTGTTACCGTTACAATATGGGCTGTAATGGGCATTATAGCCTTTCTTAAGTTTAAAATTAAAAAAATCTGTTTCGTCCCCGTCACGAGCCATTTATTCTGTAACAGCCATTTTAGCCCGATAACATGTAATAGCAACAACCGTTGCCGTTACATAACGGCCATTAACTGTTTTGGCATACCATGATTGTAATAGGAGCTAGACTGCTACATTGGTTTTAAACAACTTAAAAAAGAGCGGCGAACTTCAACCATACACCTGGTGTACTTGTACGGCAATCAAGACTGTCCAAATGATTGACCTCACTGCAGAAGAGCATAGCTGAAAATATAAAATTCTAATAATGACAGAATGAAACAGTTTATCTGTGAAACTCTTTACCCATGTAGAGTTTCCATAACTGGGATTTTACCTGCGTCCAAACAATCCCCAAGGCAATATACTTGAGCAGATATTGAAGTGGTGATTCACATCAGAGATGCCAACATGACTTACATGAAAGAAATCCATGCCATTCATATCAGAGATGCCAACATTTATTGGACGGTTTAAAATGAAAAGCATCCGATGGTCTTATTTTGAAAAACAAGTGTCCACCAATAAAAGGTTAGGATCATTCAACCAATCTAATTTCTTGATTGTAACTTAGGGACAGTGGCTTCCTTAAGGGGTCGTTTGGATTGGTGGTAAATGATTTACTAGTAAATGGCCATTTTTTTCTGTTTGGATGCTCCCATTTGCTAGTAAATCATTTACTAGCAAAACCCCTCTCCCATTTACTACCAAATAGGTGAGATTTCATTTACTAGTAAATGGGCGAAATGGCAACGGCTCTATTTTCAAATTTCTGCTTTGAAAGCAGATTCACACCTGTTCTGAAATCACTTCCAACGGCTCTCTCTCCCCCTCTCTCTCTCTACAATCTCCCTCCCTCCCTGCCTCCCTTTGGTGATCTTCGAAGTTTCAAGCACCCTTCCGGCACCGGCTCTCCACTGAACCAACGATTTCGAAAACCGCCTTTGACAATAGCATTTGAATTCGTGGGCCCACTTGTATGGCTCATATACTACTCAGTTTTTTTTTTTAGGATTAACACAATGCTTTAGTGGCATGGGCTTGACCCAATGATCCACATGGAAGGAAATTCCAACATGTAATTTGAATGTTATAAGCTAAATTGATTTTCAAGTGTGAATATACAATTATAGGATATAACCCATTTACAGGCTATCCAAACAAGGTAAATCATTTACTAGTAAATCATTTACTACTTACATCCAAACAAGGTAAATCATTTACTAGTAAATCATTTACTACTTACATCCAAACAGAAGGTAGTAAATTATTTACTAGCACTCAAGTCATTTACTAGTAAATGATTTACAACCTATCCAAACGACCCCTAAGTTAGTCAGTTTAATTTCAGTTGATATAAGCTACATGTACAATTTCTAAATGTTTGTATATCACCCAACATACACAGCCAGAGTATCAAATAATTCCCCCAATAAAAAATCTAACCAGAATTCCCAATCCAACGTAAAAGCGCGGGACAAGGATGAGTGGACCGGCTTGATTATTGGTTCAGGTCATGTTTTGGGTGGGTCCCACCTATGAGCATCTCGGCTCGCATGTGCAGTATCAATCTAAATCCTTAGAATTCCCATTTAATTGCTGAAATGGAATTTTGTGTATATTCCGGCATAATTAGTGAATCGTAAAACCCTACAGAATGAATTTACAATTTTTCCAACAATTGAAATCAATAGTGCATCCAAACGCGGCCTTAAAAAAAAAAAGATTCAGCATTTCAGCTAAAGAACCCTAAAATTTTATATTACTGCATAAGTTTCTACTTCAATATCATAAAGAAAATAAAATAAAGGCTCTGAAAGGATAGGTAGAAGAGAAAAGAAATGTACGGTAGGGCTTACGGTTGTTGGACGTAGCAATGACATCCAGCCGTCGATTTTCTCAAGTCGGTGAGGGTGTTTTTCCTTCTCCGGCTGCTCGGGGAGCATTTCCCCTTCTTGAGTATATGTCTGTATTTCTCTGCTACTCACGCGGCACGAATCTAAACCTACGCCCGCGGTGCGTGCGCACGCGGACTCGCTCCGTGCACATAGCACACGTGTAGGAGCGCATTAGGTGTTATTCCGGTGACACCTTTGTGAGTGTTACCCTAACCGTGTGGGGCCCATCTTGATGGGTTTCTTTTGTATATCCACGCCGTCCATCTGCTTTTCCATCACATTTTAGAACGCTATCTCAAATCTTAAGAAGATTCAAACCTCAATTGGACCATAGCACTGGAAACAGTGGAAAATGACCATTAAAACTTTTCGTGGGCGACAAAAGTTTTGGATCAAGCTGATATTTGTATTTTCTCTTCATCCAGGTCTGGTTGATGGAAAATAAACATTACGAAAGCCTTATGATAGGCCTAGGAAGTTTTTAATGGTGGGGCGTTCAATCACCACTGTTTCCTGTAGTGTGGTCCACCTGATACTTGGATATGCTTTAGTTTTTTTTGGAACAGGTCCTAAAATAGGCTGGAAGAACAGATGAAAGTAATGGATATATAACACGTCATCAAGGTGGGCCCCACGATAAGAATAACATTAGAGCTGGACACGAACTGAGTTTAACCGTTTGGATCGACTCGGTAAAACCCCGTTCAAACAGAAAGTTTTATTGTTCGAACTTTGTTCGAACACACATGGTGTGTTCGAAAAAAAATTCAATTCAATTTCAAACACAGTCTTGTTCAATTCGACTCGAACTCGAACTCAACTCGAATATTGATCGACTCGACTCGATTATATATATATATATATATATATATATATATATATATATATATATACAGAGAGAGAGAGAGAGAGAGAGAGAGAGAGAGAGAGACGTGACTATGAGCCCAGGAAGGTTTCAATGGTGGATAGTTTTGTATCCTACCTCATTTCTTATTTAATGCCATAAAATAAGCTGTATAAATGGATGGACGGAGTGGATAAAACAAATACATTATGGTAGGACACATAGAACGAAAAAATCGGTATTTACTATTCAGTAGTAGAAAAAATATTTTCAAGCGAAAAAAGTGAAATTTTTCGAACTTGTTCAAACTCGTAAAAATTGTTCGAAATCCATATGTTCGAACATGTTCGAACATGATTGGCTTAGACCAAATTGAGTTCGAACAGAGCCATCCTATTTGAATATTTGTTCGAACATTGTTCGACACACCCACTCAAGCAGCCGAACAATCCGATCTGGTCCATGTTCGACTTAGATCGAATCGTTGTCCACCTTTAAGTAACACCCACAAAGTTGTTACCCGGGCAACACTAAAATGGAAACGTATTGCTTGAATGGCCACATCAACACACCACACACCACCGACCTCGTTGCTCCCATTTGCTAGTAAATGATTTACTACTAGTAAATCATTTACTAGTAGTAAATCATTTACTAGCAAAACTCCTCTCCCATTTACTACCAAATAGGTGAGATTACGGCTCTATTTTCAAATTTCTGCTTTAAAAGCAGATTCACACCTGTTCTGAAATCACTTCCAACGACTCTCTCTCCCTCTCTCTCTCTCTACAATCTCCCTCCCTCCCTGCCTCCCTTTGGTGATCTTCGAAGTTTCAAGCACCCTTCCGGCACCGGCTCTCCACTGAACCAACGATTTCGAAAACCGCCTTTGACAATAGCATTTAAATTCGTGGGCCCACTTGTATGGCTTATATACTACTCAGTTTTTTTTTTTTAGGATTAACACAATGCGTGGCATGGGCTTGACCCAATGATCCACATGGAAGGAAATTCCAACATGTAATTTGAATGTTATAAGCTAAATTGATTTTCAAGTGTGAATATACAATTATAAGATATAACCCATTTACAGGCTATCCAAACAAGGTAAATCATTTACTAGTAAATCATTTACTACTTACATCCAAACAGAAGGTAGTAAATCATTTACTTAGCACTCAAGTCATTTACTAGTAAATGATTTACAACCTATCCAAACGACCCCTAAGTTAGTCAGTTTAATTTCAGTTGATATAAGCTACATGTACCATTTCTAAATGTTTGTATATCACCCAACATACACAGCCAGAGTATCAAATAATTCCCCCAATAAAAAATCTGACCAGAATTCCCAATCCAACGTAAAAGCGCGGGACAAGGATGAGTGGACCGGCTTGATTATTGGTTCAGGTCATGTTTTGGGTGGGTTCCACCTTATGAGCATACCGGCTCGCATGTGCAGTATCAATCTAAATCCTTAGAATTTCCATTTAATTGCTGAAATGGAATTTTGTATATATTCTGGCATAATTAGTGAATCGTAAAACCCTACAGAATGGATTTACAACTTTTCCAACAATTGAATTCAATAGTGCATCCAAACGCGGCCTTAAAAAAAAAAGATTCAGCATTTCAGCTAAAGAACCTTAAAATTTTATATTACTGCATAAGTTTCTACTTCAATATCATAAAGAAAATAAAATAAAGGCTCTGAAAGGATAGGTAGAAGAGAAAAGAAATGTACGGTAAGGCTTACGGTTGTTGGACGTAGCAATGACATCCAGCCGTCGATTTTCTCATGTCGGTGAGGTTGTTTTTCCTTCTCCGGCCGCTCGGGGAGCATTTCTCCTTCTTGAGTATATGTCTGTATTTCTCTGCTACTCACGCGACACGAATCTAAACCTACGCCCGCGATGCGTGCGCACGCGGACTCGCTCCGTGCACGTAGCACACGTGTAGGAGTGCGTTAGGTGTTATTCCGGTGACACCTTGTAGAGTGTTACCCTAACCGTGTGGGGCCCATCTTGATGGGTTTCTTTTGTATATCCACGTCGTCCATCTGCTTTTCCATCACATTTTAGAACGCTATCTCAAATCTTAAGAAGATTCAAACCTCAATTGGACCAAAGCACTGAAAACAGTGGAAAATGACCATTAAAACTTTTCGTGGGTGACAAAAGTTTTGGATCAAGCTGATATTTGTATTTTCTCTTCATCCAGGTCTGGTTGATGGAAAATAAACATTACGAAAGCCTTATGATAGGCCCTAGGAAGTTTTTAATGGTGGGGCGTTCAATCACCACTGTTTCCTGTGGTGTGGTCCACCTGATACTTGGATATGCTTTATTTTTTTTGGAACAGGTCCTAAAATAGGCTGGAAGAACAGATGAAAGTAATGAATATATAACACGTCACCAAGGTGGGCCCCATGATAAGAGTAACACTAGAGCTAGACACGAACTGAGTTTAACCGTTTGGATCGACTCGGTAAAACCCCAGTTCAAACAGAAAGTCTTATTGTTCGAACTTTGTTCGAACACACATGGTGTGTTCGAAAAAAAATTCAATTCAATTTCAAACACAGTCATGTTCAATTCGACTCGAACTCGAACTCAACTCAAATATTGATCGACTCGACTCGATTATATATATATATATATATATATATATATATATATATATATATAGAGAGAGAGAGAGAGAGAGAGAGAGAGAGAGAGAGACGTGATTGTGAGCCCAGGAAGGTTTCAATGGTGGATAGTTTTGTATCTGCCTCATTTCTTATTTAATGCCTTAAAATAAGCTGTATAAATGGATGGACGGAGTGGATAAAACAAATACATTATGGTAGGACACATAGAACGAAAAAATCGGTATTTACTATTCAGTAGTAGAAAAAATATTTTCAAGCGAAAAAAGTGAAAATTTTCGAACTTGTTCAAACTCGTAAAAATTGTTTGAAATCCATATGTTCGAACATGTTCGAACATGATTGGGTTAGACCAAATTGAGTTCGAATAGAGCCATCCTATTTGAATATTTGTTCGAACATTATTCGAACACACCCACTCCAGCAGCCGAACAATCTGATCTGGTCCATGTTCGACTTGGATCGAATCGTTGTCCACCTTTAAGTAACACCCACAAAGTTGTTACCCGGGCAACACTAAAATGGAAAAATATTGCTTGAATGGCCACATCAACACACCACACACCACCGACCACGTTGCTCCCATTTGCTAGTAAATCATTTCCTAGTAGTAAATCATTTACTAGCAAAATCCCTCTCCCATTTACTACCAAATAGGTTAGATTTCATTTACTAGTAAATGGGCGAAATGGCAACGGCTCTATTTTCAAATTTCTGCTTTGAAAGCAGATTCACACCTGTTCTGAAATCACTTCCAACGGCTCTCTCTCTCCCTCTCTCTCTCTACAATCTCCCTCCCTCCCTGCCTCCCTTTGGTGATCTTCGAAGTTTCAAGCACCCTTCCGGCACCGGCTCTCCACTGAACCAACGATTTCGAAAACCGCCTTTGACAATAGCATTTGAATTCGTGGGCCCACTTGTATGGCTCATATACTACTCAGTTTTTTTTATAGGATTAACACAATGCTTTAGTGGCATGGGCTTGACCCAATGATTCACATGGAAGGAAATTCCAACATGTAATTTGAATGTTATAAGCTAAATTGATTTTCAAGTGTGAATATACGATTATAGGATATAACCCATTTACAGGCTATCCAAACAAGGTAAATCATTTACTAGTAAATCATTTACTACTTACATCCAAACAGAAGGTAGTAAATCATTTACTAGCACTCAAGTCATTTACTAGTAAATGATTTACAACCTATCCAAACGACCCCTAAGTTAGTCAGTTTAATTTCAGTTGATATAAGCTACATGTACCATTTCTAAATGTTTGTATATCACCCAACATACACAGCCAGAGTATCAAATAATTCCCCCAATAAAAAATCTGACCAGAATTCCCAATCCAACGTAAAAGCGCGGGACAAGGATGAGTGGACCGGCTTGATTATTGGTTCAGGTCATGTTTTGGGTGGGTCCCACCTCATGAGCATTCCGGCTCGCATGTGCAGTATCAATCTAAATCCTTAGAATTCCCATTTAATTGCTGAAATGAAATTTTGTATATATTCCGGCATAATTAGTGAATCGTAAAACCCTACAGAATGGATTTACAACTTTTCCAACAATTGAATTTAATAGTGCATCCAAACGCGGCCTTAAAAAAAAAAGATTCAGCATTTCAGCTAAAGAACCCTAAAATTTTAGATTACTGCATAAGTTTCTACTTCAATATCATAAAGAAAATAAAATAAAGGCTCTGAAAGGATAGGTAGAAGAGAAA